>CM031235.1:438171713-439611347 GCA_018340775.1 Taxus wallichiana var. yunnanensis | reverse complement strand
ATAATGTACCCTTTATGAGCGCTCAATTGAGTTCAAGTAGAATGTCAAAATAGAATGTTTGTAGATAGATGTTGTAAGAGTAAAACCCTTGAACAACCTTTAGGTGTGTAGGAGCTTAATGGTGCTTGATTTGAATTTGAGATGCTCTTGACATGGCATGGTCTAATATGAACCAAGTTCAGATCGCTTCAAAATTAGACAAAGGCTACTTTTAATGTATTTTCTTGATCTAGGGAAGATTGAGGCATATTCATATAATACTTGATAAGTATTTGCTAGAGGGGCTCTTGAGAATGTCGGGTGAGTAAATGAGTGCATCTAACTTACTTTTATACCACTCCATAGGGTATAATTTATCATTAAGGAAAACTAGGAGGAGGAAATAAGATGAACCCGAGAAAATATGATCGTTAATCCACTTCAAATAGAGTCATTGAAGAGGGACAAAACTATGTAGCAAAGTTGTATCTAGATTGGATGGTAGTGTCCAGAGAGGTAGAATGGTATAGTTGGAGAATTATGAGAGGTGTATGATATTTATGTGCAACGAGATTATACCTCTATGTGTCTAAGTAACAAAGTGAGAATATGAAGTATTTGTAAATCCTTGAAGGGAATATGATAGTGCATTTAATATTTATTTATTTGATCAAGTCGTAATTAAAGGATATAAGCCAAATTAGTATAATCAAGCGCTTAATTAAAAAATTTAGGTGTTTACACCTAAATCAGATTCAGTGAAATATGGTAAATTACACTAGCATAGATGAGCTAACTAGGAATTTAAAACAATGATTATAGAGGGTTACACCAGTTTTGGACTAAGATGTAATGACTATGATCTAAGAATGTGCAAGAAAAGTGAGAAAATTATCATCAAGTTGTCCTTAAAATATAGGAAAGTAATTTGGTGAATAGGATGAATTTGTTTATCTTGAACAAAGTCACTTAGATGACCTTGTCTTGTTTGGATGGGTGTTTTCTCTTGAGCTCTAATATGGATGTTTATTTTGGAAATGTTTTCCTCTACATGTGTAGCTTCATCTTACGTGGTTAAACTTTTGTGATTATAGTTGTGTATCTAATTAGTGATTATTCTTCTTCTTTTCCTAGGGATATAAAAAGGGTAATTTTTTTGGGTTATGTGGCACCCATCACACCTATATAACACCACTCTATAGAGGCATGAAACCCACATAGTTTTTCTACTTGATGAATGTGGCAATATGCATATTACAATGTATTTTGGAAATAAATATCCTATTAGGACCTTCAACACTAATAATTGATCTTTTCTATGCGAAGTAGCTTTACAAATGGCCTAAAGAATCTTTATATGATGTGTATCGACTTAGAGCTAGTCAAATATGTTTGAGAGATGAATTTAGTAATTAGGTGCTTTGTTAAGATCTCCTAAGTAGCCAAAAATGTGAGGTTTGAGGCCTTTATAATATGTTAAATGAATGTGCCTACACATGTGACTATTGCGACACGATTTCCCACCGCAAACATTCAACCTTGGTAACTTATCCTCTAACAATGAAAAATTGGTTTTGTTCTTATGTTAAGCCAAACGCTCACGTTCTAAGCCCTCTCTGTCTCTCCCCCTAGCTTATTCATCTTTGCACATTTATCTGTCATAATCCAAAGAATATTAATTAACTAAGGTAGTAATTCACCCCTATACATCACTCATGAAATTTAGTTTTACATCACTATGTGTACAATAATGTATAACTCAAGGCCATAATGAAGTATGATCTTGGATCCTTGCATATAATGAATAATTTTATAATTTGAATACCTTGTGTGTGTCATTTAATCTTCCTAATTTATCCTTAATGTGAATATTTAACCTATGAAATCTTGTATAAGTAAGTCAATTACAATTCTTAACTCATCTAGCATTCTTGTGAGTTCCCATTACAAATATCAAGACCAAAGCACTCAAGTCTCTCCAAGATATTTGTAAAATAGTTGCACATCAATTAAATTAGTAACCATGCATGTTTGAATCACTTGAACTAGGTTCAATATTCTAGCTTCCTTCATTTTCAAGCACTCAAATTTCCAAGAGCTATGTCCCAACAAGAGCAAGTCACTCCAAACATTGTTAAAGGTATTTAAGGGAAAAATGGATAATCTAATTATCTAAAGCAAACCACATCATACTACTAACATGTTGGGTACATTATTTACTCTGATTAGCCCATTATCTTTGTGTCAAGAGACATGAGGGCACCAATAGGGGGTTGGTTTAGATATGCATGCACAAGTGCACCTATCTTTGGGATAATTACACGAGGCTTTCTCATGCTCAAGAGGATGTAGTGCAACACTTGGATTGGTTTAATGAGGGTTTATGACCAAGGGCACCCAACCTCACCTACATGTTGATTTCTCCTTTTGGTTATCTAATGCTTTCATGAAGTTTGTTATAGGTATATATGGTTTTTAATTGTTGTAGGTTATTACAAGTGATGCAAAAGTTGTGTGAGCCACATGATGATAGATAGTGACACGCATTTTTAGGCAAGTGAATTTGTATAACCCAAATTTGTACCGGTTCAAGAACGTATAAAAGAAGTAAATACCATACGTAATTAGTCAAGACCATATAATAGTTGTGTGATCCATCATAGGAGTAGTTTCCAATTCCAAAATCAAAGATGAAGCATTTACATATCTAGAATATTTTGTATTCTAGTTTGCACACCCAAATCATCCCTTCACCACTTTATACAACCAAGTTCTCATCCCTTTGTGTGTTTTGAGAAATCATTATATCATATTAGCATAGTTCAAAGTATAAATGATTTATTTTCAATGTGCATGGTTAATGTTTTTTTATTATTTTATAATAATTATGTTGTAACATTCTTTGATTTGTTCTTAATTCAATCCTTTTCACATAACTAATTAGGAAATGGTTAAAACATTTGGCAAACCCGACTGTTACTCTTGCGTAATCTTATCTTACCCCAGGGTTTCAATTTCTTTAATCTTTTAGGGTTTGTATTCAGATTTTATTATGACTCCCATCTATTGCATGCCTTAAATATGGTTTTCAAAATTTCCCTATGGTTTCATGTTTAGTCCTTCCTTTTGGGCCTCTTTCTAGGGTTTCTTATTGGTCCAAACACCTTTCATCATGTATCTCAAGCATAACGATCATATTTTCAAATCCCTCAAAGGTTTTCTCTATTTTGATAAATTAAACGCAAACCTCTTTTTGATCATTCTAATTTTTAGCATAATTTATGGATTTTCAAATTTTATATTTTTAATAATAAAGGCATAAACCAAAATATATATAATGATCTCAAAATACCTTGGATGGTTTTGTTCATCATATTGATGTCTTAAAATACCCCTATTGATTTCATTTAATTCATTTTTATTTTTAGAAATGGTCACTTTATTAATTTGACTAGTGTTGCTCTTTGCTAAAATATACTTTGTGCCTACCTTTCGCTCACTTTATGAGTACTCTCATTTATCCACATGCATCCAAATTTTCACTATCTTGTATGGTATATTGCTAGTTGAAATTGCTTTATTCCTCATAACAATGAAATACTTCATAAGGCTATCTTAGAGTTTAATCAAGCATTACTATATAATTTCCAGATCAACTTTAAGTTATGCATATGAAGACCAAATCCCTTACGCATGAGATAACACATAAAAAGGAATTCCTTACATTCCCATGTCAATCATGTCTCTACACATCACAATCAATTTACATATGAGGCTAAAAGGAAATAAATGTGATACAAATGATATACACGATATATATGCAAGGTTGTGTGAAATTCCTACGTAGAGGTGATAATTCATATGTTATGATTAAATCAATCTCAAATATTAATACAACCACATTAGAAAGCACCTCTTTTGTAAAATCCAAGGGTTAAACACATTAACCAATAAATAAGATTCAATATTAATTAAATTAATATAACAAAAATTATAACATGAAATAAATAAAATAACACAGACACACATATTTAACGTGGAAAACCCTCGAGGGGTAAAAACCACGAAAAGAGATAATTCCATTAATGAGAAACATAATCATTGTCCAAATCTCTTGCCTCAATTCTCTTCGCCAATCCACCATTGTGAATTAAATGATCATGCCACATGATCATATTTATTTGACCCCACGGGTCACGAACCATTAAGTGACGGATGTGACTTTATAAAAAGGCACCCGATTTAAACCATTGATTAATTAATAATAAATTAAACATAAACAAACTTATTTTATATTAAATAATGAATAATATAACTATTCTTAATTATTTAATTATAAACTAAGGTTTATAAACACTTAATATTACATTCTAACACTCCCCTTAATATTAAGTGGGGAACATATGCCAACATTACTGTTTATATAACAAGATTTACAAATCCATAAACCATAGTGAAGGTTTAGGCTAGCATATCACATTTGAAGGATTTATACACCTTCATCATGCTCATCTTACCTTTTAGTACAAAAGGATTTGGAATCCATAAATCAACAGAGTGAATGATTTAGGCTAAACATGATTTGTGAGACTACATCTCACAGTTTCTCATGGAAAAATCTCAATAAGAATCTCTAGGATCCTTTTACAACATAAGGACTTCATTTACAATAGATGCAACATACTAGACTATACACTGTAAATTTAGAGTGAAAATTTTACAAAGATCATAAAAATATATTTTTACAATGCTTTTACAATGGAGAAGAAGTATAGAGGATAAGGAGATAACAACCAACCGACCATTAGGAGGTGACATTGCCATGCACACTCCCCTCAATGGCAACTCTAAAAGGCCAAACATTGCATAAAACTTGTAGAATTTTACAACACACAATGAATTTGTAAACATATATGCAACTTGATCTTTAATCGGGCAATACTTGGAGATCTATATCAATGTAGAGAACCTTTTCTCGGATAAAATGCATATGAATCTATATGCTTCATTCTTTGATGTTGAACTAGATTCTTAGCAAGAGAAATGCAACTTTGACTATCACATAGAAGAGGAGTACTTCCTTTAGCTTTCATGTGTATCTCTTCCAACATTCGATTTATCTACATGACTTCTTTCGCTACTTCCATTGCACTTCTATATTGTTGGCTGCTATTTTTTTCTTGCTCCAAGTAAACACCTGTACAAAAACTTGAACACATATCCAATTGTATATTTTATATCTAACACAACATCAACATGGTTAGAATCACAATATCCATATAGACATCATAATAAGCATAATATAAATCATTAATGATTTCACTTTTAACCATCTATAAATCATACATTGATAGGTTAAAAAACAAGTTGTATACCAACTTAAATAATAATATGCTTAACAACTAACCATGTTATATTACCAATATGTTGAATAATTTTAACATATTAATCTTATAAAATATATATATTAGATGCAATCGGTATTGGATGTCTCCAATACAAACACAAAGGTGTCCCCAAGTGTCATTCAATATGCATATAATAATATTTTTAGTAAGCAAATAGTAATTTTAAAAATTAAAAATGTTTTATAAACAAAATTTATATATCTTCATTATCTATTATAAGCCTATAAAAATGTGATAAGACTGGTAGATAACACATCTAAAAACAACCAAATCATGCAAGAATAATCACATATTAATATACTCAACTAGATCTTGATTTCAAATCCATTAACTAGTCATTAACAAGACTTATCTTTGATAATTGGTTAAAATTACTTATAATAAGTAAGTAATTTACATAACTAAACAAGATTTGAGAATACTCAAATTGATGACGATCTTTCCATCTTTATTAAGGAGATTAATTGCAAATTTGGGTTCATGACCAAGGCTTAGTAGTATTAAGTGAGCCACATATGTTAAATACTAACCGAATTTATTAATCAAATCACATATAATGATCTTTGATCAAGGAAAGTAAATAATATAAAGGTATAAATTGATTTAATAGGGCAGACACGTGTCACAGAACCAAGGGCTAAAGGAAGGACATGTGGTGTAATTCCGTAGGATTTTCAACCAAATGTATTTCATGGACCTCAAGTCCATAGAATAAACTGAGTTTCAAATAAAAGGTTTTGGGTTCGGGAAGGGTTGAGGTAGTCAAAGGAGACATGTGGAAAAGTAAAAGGTAGACATGAGGGAAAGAAGGAAATAATCAGAAAGGCACACATAGGCAAACCTAAAGCAAATCAGAAACTACCACATGTCGACTTGTTGTTCCTTACGAGATGCACAACTTTAAATGGCCATAAATTTCTCTCCACAACTCCAAATTAGGATAAAATGGCCTCGTTGGAAAGGTATATTTGAACCCTTTAATGTAACATCATTAGATTAAAGAATTGATGGAATTTTGTGTGATTAAAAGATGAAATTTTTTGGGGTATTAAAAACGTAGTTCTAGACTCCCAATCACCGATTAAATTAATTAATTAATTTGAAACCTTTTGAACTGCTCTTGATGCCATGTCATATCCGAGGGGTTAAACACATTAACCATTAAATAAGATTCAATATTAATTAAATTAATATAACAAACATTATAACAACATTATAACATGAAATAAATAAAATAACACAGACACACATATTTAACATGGAAAACCCCAAGGGGTAAAAACCACGAAAAGAGATAATTCCATTAATGAGAAACATAATTACAGTCTAGATCTCCTTCCTCACTTCTCTGCACAATCCACCATCGTGAATTAAATGATCATGCCACATGATCATATTTATTTGACCCCACGGGTCACAAACCATTAAGTGACATGATGCAACTTTATAAAAAGGTTCCTCGATATAAATAATTGATTAATTAATAATCTATTAAACATAAGAAAGATCACGTGATTGTTGAACCCAAGGACAACAAGGATAAGGATGGGGCTGCAAGCATGTGGGAAAAATGTTTGGTTGGTAAAATCTTGGACAAGGTAATTTTGGAGGGACTGGAGCTGTCTAAAGAGAAAGGTAACTTATCCCTTAAAGTTCCTGAGATTCTTTTGGCTAGAACCAAAGCCTCCATGGAAGGTGCTCTTTTTGCTAAATGCCTTGGCTCTAGACCAAATATTGACTACTTTAGAGGTTGGGTCAAGAGGCGTTGGGTGTCTAATGGAGTTGTTGAAGTTTCAGCATATGCAAATGGTTTTTCTTAGTCTCTTTGCCTAGTAAAGATCATGTGGTAAAGATTCTAGCTAGAGGTCCTTGGTTTATTGGAAAATCTCATGTGGTTGTTTAGAAATGGGAACCGACTTTTAACCCATATGTGACATTTGTTTCTGAGTTCCCTATCTAGGTCAACCTTCTGGGCTTACCCCTAGAGTTTTGGGAGCTGGAAGTCCTTATTGGCATCACAAAAATCCTAGGTAAGCCGATAGCCTTAGATCCAGTCACTAAGGCTAAATCTAGACTCACTCATGCCAGATTTTGTGTCAATATGGGTCAAGATGCTATTTTGGAGAGTAATATCAAACTCTTGACTTCTGAGGGTGTTTGGATGTAGAGATTTGATTATGATCCATCTCCCTTTTCTGTAGAAAATGTAAGATGGTGGGTCATGATCATAGAAATTTTCCTCTTCATAAGAAAAAAATTGATCCCATAGTTGGTCCACAAAAGACAACTAATAAGGAGGCAAAGGAATGGAGGCTGATTGGGAAAAATGGAAAAGTTGTAGAAACAAAGGATCCTCTTATCATCCAGGAGGTTGTTAAAGAAGTGGATCCCTTGGTCCATCTTAATACCCCATGTAAGGAATTGGTTGTCTCCGGTTTTCATGAAGTCAATGAATTTGAAGATGAAGATGAAAATGAAAATGAAGATCCGGGATTGGAAGAGGTGGTTCTAGAAATAGAGGAAGGGGCTAGCCAAGATTTGGAAGGTAATGCTTTTTCTCTGCAAGTGGCCTATGGACCTTCGTTGGATGAAGTTTCTTCCATTGGTCAGAGTTCCTTTGGTCAGAGACAAGAAGAACTCCTACCCATGTCTAATGTTTTGGAATTCTTGTGGACTATGTTGTTGATACGTATGATTTGGCGGTCTCTCCTAAGACCCCAGTAAGTAAATCAAAACTTGTTACTCATAGTACCTCTAGAGCTGATGTTGGTAAGGACTCAACTCCTAAAGGGTAGGAAAAGTAATAAGGAATTAAGGGAGACTAACTCTAGGAGGGAAGTAGATGTTGGTATTTAGAGTACTTTGGGGAAGTTGCTTCTCTGAAATAAGAAATGTTAAATGATCCTCCTCTCTTGGAACATTAGGGGATTGAATAACCCCAGTAAACACATAATTGCTAAGGATCTTAGAGTTAAAAACAAAACTGGATATTCTCATGCTCCAAGAAACCAAAATGAAAATGGACAGATTTAAAGAGGTGGGTAGGAAAATTTGGAAAGAAAGTTACTTGGAAGGGTGTAGCTCCTCGGGAGCTTCGGGAGGTGTTGTCACTATGTGGGATCCTAGAATAGTGCATGGAATTTTGATCCTTTCTTCCCTGGTCATGTGGTTATGAGTTTCATGGAAATCATCTCTAAAAAATCTTGGTATGTTTCTAATATTTATGCTCCCAATAAACTCAGTGAAAGACGAAATTTTGGAAGGATCTCTCAAGCTTTAGACAATTGTTTAAAGACAAAGATTGGATTGTTGGAGGAGACTTCAATACCCCCTTTCCCTGGTGAAAAGAAAGGGGGCTTGATCTCTTATTCTGAAAGTATGGAAGATTTAGTTGACTTCCTGGCCAGTAATAGTCTATTTGATTTAGAATTGGAGGGATCCAAGTTTACTTGGGTAAACAGAAGGATGGGAACTGAGCTCATTTAGATTAGATTGGACAGATTTGTGGTGAGTCATCTTTGTATGATCAATCAACTTTATTCTCTAAAAACTCTCCCCAGAATTGGATCGGATCATAATCCCATTCTTCTTGATTTGGGGATGAATCAACTGAAAAAAGCTAGACCTTTCAGATTTGAAAAGATGTGGTTAGATCACCCTGATATTTTCAATAAAATTCAAGAATGGTGGGATATTCAGGTTCATGGGGTTGCTAGTTTCAGATTGTGTTTTAAACTGAAGCATATCAAAAGTAACCTTAAAAGATGGAATAAGGAGACTTTTGGAAATATTTTCCAGGAAAAAGTAGAATTGCTGAAGATTTAAGAAATATTGAGGAACTTATGGAGAACGATGGTCTTAACACTGTTCTCAAGGATCAAGAACAAAAACTCTGTTTGAATACCATGAGATCCTGGCTAAAGAAGAGGTGTATTGGAGACAAAAATCTAGGGTTAAATGGCTTAAGGAGGGGATAGGAATACTAAATTCTTCCACTTCTCTTGCCACTTAGAGCTAATATCCTAAAGATTAATGAGATAAGAAGTGAGAATGGGAGATCTACATGGATAGTAGGGATATCAATGCCACTATAATAAATTACTTCAAGGAGATTTTTAAACAGGGGTAGAGGTTGGAGGAGCTGGTTTAGAATAAAGTCTTGGATCTTTTCCAGAATGTTATCACCCCTCTTGAAAATAGAGATATCTTAAGGAGCCCCTCGGAGGAGGAAATTTGTTTTGCAATCTTTGATATGGAACCGAGATAAATCTCTAGGGCCGGATGGTTTCCCTACTTTTTCTTTCAAAAATTTTGGGAGGTGATAAAATATGAGGTCATTGAAATGGTCCAATATTTTTTCAACAATGGTCATCTTTTGAGGCAAATGAATAACACTTTCCTTGTCCTAGTGCCAAAAATTGTTGGTGCTAAGGAGGTTAAGGATTTCAGACCTATAAGCATGTGCAACACTAGCTATAAAATTTTGACTAAAATCATAGCTGGGAGGATTAGAATGGTTCTTCCTAACTTTATCTCTAGGAATCGGGGGATTTTTTTGGGAAGGAAAATTATAGACAACATTATTGTGATTCAAGAAGCCATACATTCCATTGATAGCTCTGGAAGATCGGAAATGTTTCTTAAGTTGGATATGCATAAAGCCTTTGATAGGATAACATGGTCTTTCCTCCAGGCCATCCTGTTAAAGGTGGGTTTTGATAACTTCCTGGTAAACATATGATTATGACCTGCATATCCACTGCTAGTTTCTTGGTTTTGGTTAATGGAAAACCGAAGGTTTCTTCCAAGTAGTAGAGGGTTGAGACAAGGTGATCCTCTTTCACCTTTCCTTTATGTCATAATGGCTGAATCCTTGAGTAGAATCTATCAACTAGCCATGTTTTCAAATAGTATCTAGGGTATTAAAATCTCTAATGGCCTTCCCTCTATCTTACCTCAATCAGTTTGTGGATGATAACTTTATGATGGGAAGGCCTCTATCCATGAGGCCTCAAATTTTAAGGTGGTTCTTAATGATTATGAATAGGTTTGGGACAAGATGGTTAATTTCCATAAAAGTGTTGTTTTTTTCATTAATGTGGAGAATCAGGTTCAAGCTAGATTAGCTCGCATCCTGGGGTGCAGGATTAAGCATTTTCTAGATTCTTATTTGGGTATGCCCCTGATCCAAAGAATCCTAACTTCACGGTTTGGAATGCTATTGGAAAGAGTTAATAGTAAACTCTCATCTTGGAAGGGTCTCTTGCTTTCTTAGGCTGGTAAGATTCAACTGCTCCAAAGTTCCCTTCAAGGCATTCCCATTTATGTGATGTCTCTTTTCAAGCTCCCTGCTAAAATTATTGAATCCTTAGAGAAAATCCTAGAAGAGATTCCTTTGGATGGGAGCTGGAGAGAAGTTCAAATTCCCTCTTGTGGCCTGGGAAAAAGTCACAAAACCAAAGCTTTGTGGGGGCTTGGGGTTAAAAAATATTTCTCTTATGAATGAGGCCTTAATTGCCAAGGTAGGTTGGAGGATTGCTAGAGAGGAAGGACTTTGGGTGGAAATTATAAAGATGAAATACTTGTGGAATATAGGTAGAATGGAATCCTTTTTTAATCAAGATAATCTTCCTAGAGGGTCTCCCTTTTGGAACTCTTTTGTGGCCTCCAAAGAAATCTTAACCAAAGGTACTATATGGGAGATAGGAAAGGGCTCTAGAATCAATTTTTGGTATGATAATTGGATTGAGGATTCCCCCTTAGCTAACCTGGAAATATGGAAAAGGGTTGCTCAGTTCTACAAGGAAACATGAAAATTTTGGATTCGTGACTTTGGATCTAGGAAGATTTTGTCAGATGGGAAACCATTGAACCTCCTCTAGATTTTGATGGTGACATCCAACCCTTTCGGGATCTCAATAAGAAATTAAGGGATTTCCACATCCCCATGTTCCAAACCAAGGAGGATTCCATCAAATGGAAAGAAGAAGATTTGGGAATTTTCTTGGTTAAATCTACCTACATGTTAAATTTCAAGACTGATATGCACAAGGATTATTGGGGTAAACTCTGGGTGAAGGATCTTATCCCAAAGGTTAATATCTTTTTTGGATTTGGCTGCCCAAAATAAAATTTTGACTGTGGATAATCTCAGGAAAAGGGGAATGAAGCTTCCCAATAGATGTTCTCTTTGTAGGAAGGAGGAGGAAAATGTCAACCATCTCCTCCTTCATTGCTCCTTCTCCCATGATGTGTTTGCTTCCATTCTAGATCTATTCAATATCCAATGGACCTTGCCCTTGATGATTGAAGACTATTGTTTTCAATGGGAGAGTCCCTTCTGTTTTCCCATTTTGGTCTGGGCTTAGAATATTGCCCTCCCTCATTTTTGGGGTTTATGGAAGGCCAGGAATGATTGTATCTTCGGGATTAGAAATCTCTTCTCTTGAAAGTTAGAAGAAAATTTTTGGTTGCCATTAAGGAAAACATTAAACTCTTTAAAGGAAAAGTCAAGAAACCCTACCCAGAAAAGTGAGCAAAAAGTTCTTGATAAGTTCACCCTTGGACCGGTGGAATTACACAAACCAAAAAGAATTCCAGTTGGATTAGGCTATGGAAAATGTTGTTAAGTTAAATTTTGATGGAGCATCAAAAGGGAATCTAGGTCTTGTTGGGGGAGGGGGAATTTTAAGAAACAATGAAGGAGATTGGTTGTTTGCTTATGTGGGTCCGTTAGGATGGAAAACAAACAACATGGTGGAAGCTAGAGCTCTTCTTTGGGGGTTTTGTTGGCTAAAGAAAAAGGCTTCAAGGACATCTAGATTGAAGGTGATTCTCTCATCATTATTAATGCCCTCAATAATCAGGGTTCCATTAATTGGTCCATAAGAAATATCCTCAATGATGTTAAGGAAACTTTAAAATATTTTGTAAGGGTTTCTTATAATCATACTTTGCGTCAAGGGAACAAGTGTGTGGATAAGATGGCTAATTATGGAGCCATTAGTAATGATTACAAGATCTAGTGTAAAGATGATGAATTACCCATGGACATTAATGAAACCATTAGTAGAGATAGAGGGCACTAAGTTTGATGATGTTGGCATGAGTGAGCTCCGGGTTGTGACAACTTACTTAATAACTTGTATTCCATGGTTTTTGTTAGTGTGAAAGGGGGTCTGATTTTGAGAAGTGTTAGAAAATAGGGAAGTTTAGTCTCGTGAAGATGGGTGGTGATAGGATTAGAGTTGAACCTGCTAGCTAGAACATTGAAGCTTTTAATCAACATTTGTGGAACAAGCTTAAGATTGGGGGTTTCAGTAATTTCATCGCCAAATTACATGGTCACGACCCCTCCCTGTCAAAGGATTTTGGAAAATCTTGGAAAGAGGGTAAGTTTGAGGTCAGAGGTATGGAAATTGAGGTTTCTGAGTCCACCATTTCCCTTGCGATGAACATGAAAATGGACGGGCTCAAAAATTTTAAGGATAAAACCCGAGAGAACATGAAATTGAGTTGTTCTTCGTGGGTAAGGAAAGGTGCTCTTTCTTTACGGATGGTATTTCAAGTCATGTATTATTCGGGAATATGGAGAGATGTTTGCCTTCAAATCATGAAGTATATAACTCTGGAAGGCAAATACCAAAAAAATATATACCCACCATATGACCCTTCTGAATATGTTCCGCCATAAGGTCATGGTGAGCATCCCTTTCTTCTATTTATGTCTTTGAAAAATTCTTTGATGGATTTCCAGTAGGAGAAATGCTGAGATGCCTTTGCATGAAGGGCTCATCCTTCTATTGTTTGAAAATGGGAAACCTATTCTGAATTCTTCTTTGAAAGATAAGGCGGAAGAGGATGACCTCACTCTCGTGAGAATGCCTTACTAAGATGAAGGCTGGGAAATGCAAAAATGTGGGGGAGGATTCTGGTAAAGAGAAGAGTGAGGAAGGTCATGGGGAAGTGAGCACCTCGAGAAAAAGGAATTGGGATGGTAACTTTAAGGGTTTTGAGGATTTGAGTAGAAAGGTTCAGTACTTAGAGGGTGTGCTTCAGGCGATGGAGGAAACCAATGTTGGTCAAAGGGAAACTATGTTGGATGTCATTAATGCTTCTAAGAAAATTGTCTCTGCTTAGGTGAAGTCCAAGCAGAAGTTTCTGGAGCTGGAGTACTAGGTCAAAAAGTTGAGTGACAGGTTGGAAGGGATGGAGGAAGGCACTAAAAGGAGGAATTTCAACTTGTGCATCAGTAGCTTTGAGGATGAGCTGGAGGAAGATATAAATGTCAATTGAGGGGAGATCAAAGGTAGTCATGAGGGTGTAGTGAAGATCTAAAAATAAGTAGTCATGATGGTAGTAGTGAAGGATCTCCTAAAAATTAGAGTTAAGCATGTTTTTCCTTTCTTGGAATTTTTGTTTCTTTTGCTCAGACTTTTGGTAAACTTCCTATTTTTAGTTTTGAAGTTTTGGATATTGGTTTTCTTTCTCTCTATTTTTCTCTCTTTTATTCATAAGTTGAAAAGATCTTCAAAGGGAAACCCTTATGTAATTAAGAGTTACACCGATTAAGTAAATATTGAAACAAATAAATTCTAATCTAAAATATGTAACACCGTTGATAAATATGAAATAAGATATAGAATTGACCCAAGTAAGATAAGCTATAAATTATGAAACCCTAGTTGTAAATGAGAGGAAAGAAGACTTAGCTGATTTCACAATTAATCTTAAACCTGTGTCGACTAACGAACTGATGAATAGGAGGAGAAAAGTGTCACATTAAAGCTCAAAAAATTGGGCGACCGTAAGACCTTCTTGGATTGAGGCACCTATGGAGGGTCAGGGGCGCCCGGGGTACCAGAGACCTATTCTAGGCACCTATGACTACGCAGAAGCTCATAAAACTAGTTTTACAAGGTCACGAGATGTTCACTAATGTTCACCTTTAATCACATGTATGTCGTTGTACTTTCTTTGTTAGTCACCCGCAACTGCAAGAAAAAGAACACTTGCAAAACCCCAAAACACATCAAATCCCAAAAAGAAAATAATGCAAATGAGGGGTCGATAGTCCTTAGTTGTAAATGAAGTGAACTTACGACCGAGCGCTGCAATACATCTCGGACTCCAATGTAGTTTTATGTGTGTGTGTTTCAAAATCATGCTCTTGGTGGCTTTTGTGCGTGTTGTGATTGATAAAGCAAGTAATAGCTAGATGTAGAGGATGTAAATAGATGTGTGCATGGAAAATGAACTTCCCCTCCTATGCGTGTATGCATAAATAATAGTCCCTTGTCCCTTGTGTGGAGCTAGATGGATGCTTTAATGCTCTAGAATGCTCTTAGATGCCACTATAGGAGGTGATAGTTAATGCTTAGTACTTAGCCCTTTATTATAGTCACATAAATTTATATTTATATGATTCTCTTACTTGAATTTCATAATTAACCCTGAAAAGGCCAACCACCAAGAAGATAAGATGCCCAAATGGATAGAAAGGACCCAAAAGATGTGAGAAAAATACAAAGAGGTAGGGGGCACCCATAGGGGATATGGGCACTCAACGCTGGCGTCCTCGTTGGTAGCTAGTGTCCAAAGTGAGAAATACCAAAGTATAGAAAGACAGACTGGGAAACAAGGTGTGTAAGACCAAAAAGGAAAATAAAAAGCAAGCAAAGAGGCCAAAGACAATGGTCAATTAGTACTTTTCTTGCTTAGGAATCATATGAATAGTAGTATGTGATCAAGACTAGATAGATACCCAAAGTGTGTGATTTAGTGTCTACAAGTACAACTTCATCCGAAATATAAGAGCCATCTACTCACAAAAGAATACATGAAAGAAATACATTCTTCATAAGAATTATTCTCAATGCAATAATTACATCACACTATTATGTAAATGACAAGGGAAACAATACAAAAGAATAAGAGAAAAGTGCTAAGGAAACAATGCAAACAAAATATAAGCACTTTCCTACAATTAGAGGATACACAAGCACAACCCGAGGGTAATATGGAGATAAATTCCAAGGAATCCCTCATTTCCCATTACTAGTCAATTCTAAAGAATTAGATGACTTGAGTATAGATTAATATGATAGTAATAACGAGAAATTTGATATGTCGGATGAGTATACATACACTTTGAATTTTAATCCCATTGATGATGATGATTCTTATCTTATTCATAAAAACCCCAACATATTAAATGCACCATTCTAAGATAAATGTGTAAACACTCAAAGTTGGTAATTTACCCTTTGACATTGCTTATTTCTATCCATACTAAGTATATCTCGAGGCATCTTTTCTAAAGTGCTTATTCACACACATTGATATGTTGACATATTTTAAGAGTTAAATGCATAAAATCCATATAAAAACTACACCGACAGGATGTAACCTTCATTTTTAATGTTTTTCATCATAGATAATAATCATCCACTTTGGCCGGCTTATGAAATCCTTTGCTTACTTATACGAGTTTTGGACCGACATATCCTCCCTCTAATATTTCAATTTCATATTATTTATTGGGTCAACATTTCTATGATAATTTACCTTCATAGCCCTATATAAGCAAGTTAAACTCACCTCATTTGTAAATCTTGGTATTATCATGAACTCCTATTACAAAAGTGTTAAAGGCACCCAAGGCTCCCTATTTATCACTAAAGCTCATGCGAGAACCATTAGGAAATAATCACTATAGTTCTAAAGCATTATAATAGGTCAAGAAATTAAATTCTCTCATTTATAAGCACTCACATATCCTCGCTTAAGGTATTAACAAGATCTAGACTCATTTTTCAAGCATTGGCAAAGAGGTCCTAATTGTTAAATCTAGTTGAATTCATTTAAATATCACATGTTAAATGAAGAATGACATGTGGTTTGAGGAATCTTTGGAGTAGTGTCGGCGTCGACGGTGTAAGGATTGCACTTCAACCTAACTAATGTTTATTTTACAGGTCTCATACACATGGATATGGTTTGAGACCTTACTCATAATATTTATATGCCTTCGCAAATGTTGTTATGCTAAATTTTGGCATGCAAAATTTATTTATTTTGTCTTGACAACCAAGCCCACCACTTGAAATCCCCTTTCTCAATCATTATGAACCCTTCCTCCAGCCAACCTATCAACTCATACAACCCCTTTGAGTCTATGTCATCCCCATTATGGATGATAGGAACATGCTAACGTGCAAGGAGGTAGATCCAAGTGAATTTCATGAAGCTACTTTGATCTTTGAGGTGGAAAAGTGCTCGAAAGCACTAAAATGGCTATTTTTAGCCATATTGCAGCAAGAAAACATCCTCTAGAAGCTATATGTAAGGGTTCAACTCATCTAGAGGTTGTGCAGGGGATAAATGAAGATATCCATGGTAGTTTCAAGGAAATATGTGGAGGTATGTGGCGTTAGGATCCATCTGAGCAAGACGGGTCACTACGGGTGCATGGAATGTAAGCTTCAACAGAGAAAATGATCTTGTTATGAAGATTCTAGAGTTTTGAGACGATTTAGGAGCTAAAAATATAGTCAACAAAAATATCTCGAGTCCTCTACATGGTAAATGCATCATTTTTGATACTAAGCCTCACTACTCTTTGTGATAGTTTAGGTCACTTTGTTATTACTTCTTTGCGCCAAAAGGGTGACTGGGCCTAAAACTCAAAATTCAAGCAGAATCAGGTCCTAAAAATGGTGGGGATGGATTCATTGGGTGTTTTGGAGTCAAAATCATATAAGGTTTGACCATATAGCTCTATGTTTTGCTCTCGGGGTGGAAAAGGCATTCCCATATTCTAATTTCGCATTAACATGATGACATCAACACACCACTTAAGTGAGTGGCGAGATTTTGAGCTTAGTTGTCCCTTGTTATAAGGGGATACATGGGACATAAAATTACACCCCCTTGTTGATGATTTTGCTCGTGTCACTTGGAGTGCATCACTTGTGTCTGTGATTTTTAAGTTGCAAACATGACCACCTCCACCCATGGCACACTTTTCAACACTTATTGTCCCTTGTACATTATAGCTTAGTATAAGGGGACATTTGGAAAAAATTGCATGCAACCTCATCCATATAGCCCGATCACATAAATAACCGCATCTCAGCTCCCGGGAGCCTATTTCTAGCCCTTGCATCTATCTCCCTTGCTCCCACATGGTGACACTTGTCATAATCTCATGAAAAGTGCACTTTAGTGTCCACATTTTCTCCTCACCTCGACTATCCCCAATTTCATGGGTGTGACTCACCCTCTAACCCCTGACTAACTAAGGCTATGTCACATCCTACATTTTCATTTCGTTTTGCCGCAAAATAAGCTAAATTGTATGAATTGATTTACGAACGCAAGAGGAGTAGTGTTGTTACGTAGTCTAGTTTATAACTATACATACATATATATATCCCGAAAGGATATATATACGTATGCTTAGTTGCATGCCCGACCTCGTAACCATGCTCGTTGTCATGAATTTGTGGATTATTTAATATTTATAACTTATTTTGTTGTACTTGATTGCATGATCCTACTTTACCATGTTTGTTGTAGGTAAAGATTTTTAATGTTGAAAATCCATTTCGTTACTCTGCTAACATTAATTGGTGTTTGTATGTAACATTATTTGATGATATGACTAACCTTCTTGTGTTGATTACATTGGTCATAGACCACAAAGGCATTAAAAAACATTTATTTATGAATTAATAATGTTCTCGATCATCAAGGTAAATGTTTATTTAAGATTGATTTAAAATGATCTCAACTCTACAAAGGTGTAATTCCATTGTTTAAATTCATAGGGTCACATAACCCAATGTTATCAGCTAGCTGTTAAAAACAATGACTTTGCAATAAGGTAATGTGTTAAAGATGCTTGAATTGGTCACAAACCATAGCAATTGGCAATTTTAAACGTTAAGGCAATGTTTGATTCTTAAGAGGGTCATTGACCATGGCATATTAGGTAAGGTTCATGATAGAGTATTATGGGTGTAAGCCCAAGTAAATGTATTATTTTGTGTATTACAAGGTTTGATGTTTGTTAAGTTGGTAGAAAATGGTATTAAAACCATAGATGGGTGGCAATGATAAGTGTTGGAAATAATAGGGACTATGGTCCTCGAGCATATCACCATGCATTTTTAATTGTTGATTATTAGATCTGATTATTGTCACCATGTAAAAACTCAGGAAATTTAATTTATTATTTAATTTTAAAATAATATTCCACCACCACTCGTTTGGAGGGAAAATCAGAAAATTTAATAAATCCATAGACGTGGCACTGTAAAAAGTTAATGCGTTAAATTGTTGGCCAGATTATTGGGAATCATGAAGCTTCTTTGTGAAGCTACTGCATGCAAAGATAAAAGTTATTTTAACTCGTTCTTTGGTCATTCGAAGCTCTTCTTATGGACTGTGCATTAAAGTTTAAGAAGATATTTCAACTGAGACTTTTATGGCACTTCTTTGCTAAAAATAAATATAGATAATTTGGGCATCAATAGTAATTACTTTGTTTATAATGGTGAGACGTCTTTTGGGATTTTTGCTATGCAAAATTTAGAGTTTTGTTGGGTCGATTCGATTGAGGATTTTGTAAGGAAAATAGAGAAAAGGTTGTAGAATCTTTCATACTTTCAGGCATGGATTATAAACTCCTTTTCTTTTTTTTTTTTATTATGATTTGGGTGAATATTGTTTGGTTATTATAATGGTTGATTTGGTATAAATGATTTGATTTTTAAATGTGGAAACAGTGGAGAATACATTTTTCCAAAATGGGTGTCTTTGACAAAAATTTTTTTCCAATGAATTTACAAATTTGGGTGTTTATCATAAGCTGTGTGTTTTTATTTATGCTCTATTTTATTAATACCTAGAATGGGCCTTGAAATATTATGTGAGAATCATTTTCCTTTGTTGGGTTTTTGGCAAAATAAAAACGGTAGAAATCTAGTTGCAATATGAATCTAGGTATGAGAAAATGTGGGTTGGCACTACGATATGCATCTAATGTGGTTGTATAGACTTATTTTTATTTGGGAGATTGATTCTAAGATTGATTTCAAACTTGAGGTTAAGTAAGAATCATAATTATGTGGTTGTGTGTTTCATGTTCTTTGGACTACAAAAGAGGGAAATGTATAAGGTGTGTGGGAATAAACTAGATCCCGGTCGTGAAAATCCTTTGGTAGAAAATAGTAAGCTATTTATTACATGTTGTTGGTTATGCTAAAATGTAATTTCTAGCCTAATCTAGAGTCTTATAGTAGTAGTAAATAAATAAGCAATGAAATAACTGAAATACACCCAAGTAAACTAAGTAATAAAATATTAAAACCCTAATGTGCAAAGAGGGTTAGAAGAGCCTTAGTTGATTCAAAGAGGTCGCGGGACTGTGTTGCAGTGAAGACCAGATGAACATGAGTGGAGAACCGTCACACGAAGCACGGAAATTTGTAGATCTTGGTGATTTAGTATGACTGGAGCACTGGAAAAGGGATTGGGGTTCTGGGGCACCTTGGTCTAGATATCGGGTGCCTTGGTCTACATAGAAGGTCCATAAGCCAATTTCACAAAGTCACCGATGATGGTGTGAAGCTGCTTGTTGCATGTATGTCGCACTTAGATTGTTGATGTCATTATAAACCTACAATGAATAAATTACTTGTAAAACCCCAAACAATGCATCAAAACCCTAAAAAAAAATATGTAAATAAAGGGGTTGGATGTCATCACCGCCACAATGGTGGACTTACAATTGAGTCTTTGCACTATATCTCGGACTCCAATGTAGTTTTGTTTGTGTGTGCGAGAATTATGCCCTAGGTTACTCTTGTGCGT
The DNA here is from genome assembly GCA_018340775.1 of Taxus wallichiana var. yunnanensis. Lineage (NCBI taxonomy): Eukaryota > Viridiplantae > Streptophyta > Pinopsida > Cupressales > Taxaceae > Taxus > Taxus wallichiana. The sequence continues at coordinate 439,591,083 of CM031235.1, read as the reverse complement.
GTCACACTTGAAGTAGTTAGATGTATAATGTAAATAATGTGTGCATATAATAGAATAAAATCCCCTCATATGAAGTGTGATGCAGATGAACCATCCTTTGTCCCTTGTGATGAAGCTAGATGGATGCAAATGGAACTATAGATGCCTTGATGGATGTAATGTTAGGCGACACTAGTTAGTGCTTAGTGTTTGGTCCCTTATTATGATCACATAACTTTATATTTATATGATTCCTTCACTTAAATTTCGTAATCAACCCCGAAAAGGATGACTACCAAAAAGATAAGATGCTTAAATGGCTAGAAAGGACCCAAAAAGTGTGAGTAAAGTGCAAAGAGGACATGGGCACCCAGAGGGGACGAGGGTGCCTAGTGTTGGCATCCTGGCTGGGTGCTCCAGTCTAGAAAAGGTAAAACTAAAGTATGAAAAGATAGATTGGGCCAATAAAGGTGCAAGACCGAAAGTAGAAATAGAAAGCAACAAAAGATGGCCAAAGACATGGGTTAATTATTAATTTTCATACTTAGGAACCATATGAATAGTAGTATGTGATTGAGACTAGATAATTACCCAAAGTGCATGATTTTGTGTCTAGAGTTGTGTATAATTTTTTTGTAATTGTACTTATCTTCATGAGGAATAATCAAAAGGCTAATTATTTTTAGGATCCGGGTTTTTGTGGGTTTTGGTAAAATTATTTCACTATTGATATGAATAATGAGTCCATTGTATTATGCGGTAGCTTGGTCATGTATTTGAACCCCATTTGAAACCTTGTGCTTTTATGTTGAGAATAATGAATAACTTCCTTCATCTTGTGGGTAGTATTGGGATAGTTGTAACAACTTGATATGAGCTTCTTTGTAAGTTATGAAGAAAAGGAAAGAGTGTAGAAAATTTATTTCATTGGTTGTTCTATGCATCTTTATTTAGCGTAATAAAAGTTAAGGTTTGGTAAATCTACTAGTTTGTCTTGTTGTAAATGTTTCATCGAATATACCAAAAACAAATAACTTATTATAACTTCATCTATGCATTCTCGATTATGTAGGAACTATTAGCTTCTTGTCCTTTGTTGATTAAGGAGTAGGTGGTGAAAAATACTTGTAGCGGGTTATTCATGAAACTAAAATTGTAATTGTTCCATTCCTAATTAAGATAGGGATCCGGTAATATTGACTATTGAATGTGTTTAGATTGAATGATTGGTCAAATATACAAGTAGATGTTTGCTTGTAAAGAAAAGAATTTATTTTTTCTCCTCTTTTCAATTATTCTTAAGGGATGGTAAAAGAGGTTATGAAACCATGTAGAAGTATTAATGGTTTAATTATCTTTAATAAGGTAGGTTGGATTAATGATTGATAGGTTTATCAAATTGATTTCGGGATACCTTTGAACTTGAATAAATAATTTCATGAATGTTTCCTTGATATGATTTTGTGAAGTTTAAGTAATAAATTTTAGTTGATGCATTACATTGTAATGAAATAGTTTGACTTAGAAGAAGAAGAAGAAGAAATTTTAATGTCCACGAGGCTACCAAAGATAGCCTATGGGACAGCTAATAAATTTTATTACGTGGTTAAGGTGACCGTTATGTTAACTTCATTATATTCATTTAGGTCATAGTACAACAACATGATTATGAGTTTTTAATCCATGTCAGTTTGATGAACTAACCATGTATATATTCACTCTTTCCTTCGATGCAAGAAATAGTAGTTATTACAAAGTGATTAAAGGATTGGATAACACTCGACTCATCATGCATTGATTATTATTATTATGTTTAGTGTATGTAATGATTATATATATACTTTGACTAAGTGTGATGGAATTACCTCACAGTTGAATAAGGCAATTTGGCCTAATATATCAAATGATTATCTTTCGATAATCACCCTATGACTATGTACTATTGTTATTTATTATTAATTAATGATTGTTGTTTGGATCATTATGATTGCATAAAATGATATACATGTACATCTATTTACAATATAGTATTTATTATAATTGAAGTTATCATGTGTTACCATAATTCATTTACGATGTCATTATGAATTAATGATTATGTTGGAAACATTTATTCAACAATGAAAACAACATAACGAGATAATGAGTTATATTTTTGATCTTGCGGGAATAAAAATGTTATAATAAAAAAGAACATAATTTTGTCCTTTAACAACAACATACATGAGTAAGATAATGTTTATTTGATATGAAAGTCATATCTCGCTCTATTATACCTTTGTTGAAATATGAATACATTGTTAGAAAATGTAGTACGGAAGGTACATTATAATCATCATGAGATATAGTACATATGTACTTAATTAACCGAGAATATACTAATATGAATTATTGATGACAAATGATTATAAGTACTATCTATCGTAATGTTATTAATTAGTGTATCCTTGTGCTTAACTAAGATTAATTCAATCATCGTAGGTGACTTAGTTACCTTATGAAAATTTAGTACGAGGTTCTTGTACTAGTCGGTGACTTGATGAGTTGATGTACAACTCTATCGTGAATAGAATAAGTTATCTTAAGATGGTAACATAACAAAATAATAACTTGAAGTGTAGGTATCATGAAATAACGTTTGTGGCATATGTATATTTTCGGTGCCATCTCAAGATGGCTATGGGGAGGATAACGACATGTAATGATGCAAGTCATTATGTGAGTGTTAATCTTCTCATAGGGATCCTAAGATGGTACTGACAAGATTCATGTGACCCGAATATTGAGTCACGATCCCGTAACTTTAAATTCAATTACTTATTGCAAATGAATAACTAAAATGGCTACCTATAAACTCAATGTGTTATAAAAAAAAAAACTTGATAACTATATTGAGATGGTTGCACGGTGAATGGAAGACATGTTTCGTAGGCCAATGTGTAGTCTCAAAACTGGCTTACTAGAGAAATGCCTAATAATTATGGCCATAATAGTGAAAATGAATGATTGCATTGTTTTTTCACCATTTCTTCTTTCAATAGTGTTTTGAGCTAGAGGGAAGTACTTGCATACCTTATTGGTTGACATAAAGAAGATGCGTAGGTTCTTATGACCTTTAAAATGGTTAACCAATTATATACAAGCTATACACACTCGTTAGAGTGATGTTAAAGGGGATCAAGTAGATATAATTGACCTTTACAGTTGCACATGGTTATTGTATGTTGTCAAGATGGATTTTGGAATATTAATAATGTTGGATTACTTAGTATTGATTTAAGTAATAATGATATTCATTACAACATAAAAAGAATTAAGGGATTTTGTAAACTTAATATTATGCTAGATTTTATCTGTTCGTGTTGAAAATCATTAAAGGCATAAAAAGGTAATTAAAGGTTTATAAAAAAATTCCCTTAGTTTGTTGAAGTATAACATGGGTGTTACATTTTGGTATCAGAGCTGAAGGTTTGCATCTTGTAGACTTAATGGGTCCTTATGCTAACACAAATTTTATTCTTGTCTAACATAATAAAATGTTTAGGACAAGTGGAAATAATGTAAACAACATGGCTATGGATCTGAAGCAACAACAACCCAAAAATTGATGAGATATTGGTTGTCATGCAAGAAACTTGCAATTGTATAGCATTTATTATGGATGTGGACGAGTAGTAGAGACAATGATGGTAGTGTTCAACCTCGGGGAAGCCTAACGCCGGAAACCTTAACGTTGGGAATCACAATGTAGTGGATCCCAATGCTAGCAATGCTAATCTAAATATGGGGAATGTGAATGCTGGAAACAAACTAGGGGACATAAGAGTTGGCTTGAAACCGAGTTGTCAAAAGACATTAAACGAATCAGTACACCCAAGTTTGATGCAACAACCTTGGGATATGGATATGAGAACTGGTTGAGTGAAATGGAGAAGTATTTAGAGATCAAAGATTTCTCAGAAGAAACCAAATCTATTTGGGGTGCCTTTCAGATATCCAAAGAGGATTCCTCTTGGTGGGATAGCAGAAAGGTGGGGTTAGGTGTTGATACAAAAAAATTAACTTGGGATCAATTTAAACATTACTTCAGACAATTTTGGTTACGATAGTTATATTATGACCAGAAAATGTCTGAATTCCAAACCTTGATACAAGGTAAAATGATTGTAACCAAATCTGGGAGAAAATTTCTAAACTGTTGAATTATATTCCTTGTATCAAAGCGATGAAAATTCCATATACACAAATTCATCATGGGACTTAACCCAATCATTGGGGGTGAAGTTGATGTCCATGGTCCTTCTACCATGGAAGATGTTTTTGAAAAGGCCATTAGGTATGAGTAAAAGCTCCAAGGCATAACTACTCACACAGATGAGAAGTGAAAGATGAGATACAACTCACCTTTGCCATTGTTACTTGGAAAGACTTGGTGGAAAAAGGTTAGAAATTTATTTAACAAAAATAATTTTTTATGATAAACCCTAATTGCAGAGTCACGTATGATAAATAAATGCTAAATTATATAATTTACACAAGCAATAAGCTAATAAAATATGAAACCCTAAGTATAAGAGAGAGAGAGGAATGGACTTAGTGATTCACATGATATCTAGGACTAGTTTGAGTGGGAAAAATATTGAACAAGAAGTGATATGTGTCATTATTGCCCAAGATAAATTACAAATTGTAGGGATATGGCCTGGCATGGGTGCCCATAGGTGGACAAGGGTGCTTGGGCTCTGACGACCTCTACTGGGCACCCATGACTATGAAAATGGTCAGAACCTAATTTCTGGAGTGTCACACAAGTGTCACAAGTGTTTGATTTTGATCTCCTATGTGTCGCAATATGATCACCAATGTACATGTAACCTACAAAATAAAGATTCACTTACAAAACCCACAATATTAGATCAAATCCAAAAAAGAGATGCAATATGGGGAGTTAGATTGACCATGACGGTCACCTGACAAAGTAAACTTAGGACCAAGACTGCACTACATCTCAAACTCCATGTAGTTCTTATGCATGTGTGAAATAATTGTGCCTTAGGATGCCTTTGTGCAAGTGCACTTGATAGTGGGCGAGCTAGATGTAGTAATGTAGATAGATGTGTGGATGGAATAAAGAAACTTCCCCTTCCTATGTTATGTATGTAAAAACTACAGTCTCTTGTCCCTTGATTGAATGCCAAATAGATGATTTGAAGTGCTTTAGGAACCTTTTGAGTGCAAGCTTAGGTGATAGTAATGATGCTTAGAGCTTGGTCATTTATTTTGGTCACATAGCTATGTATTTATAATATTTCATTGTTTAAATTTTGTAATTAACACTTGGAAGGTTGACCCATAAGAAATTAAAACGCCCAAAAGATAAAAAAGGCCCAAAAAGAGTGAGTAAGGTGGAGAGAGGTCGGGGGCACCCATAGTGGGACGAGGGTGCTTGGGCGGTGGCGTCTGGCTAGCCATTGGTGTCCGAAGTCATGAAATATACAAAAGTAAAGTCTTGATTAATTGTAGGGTGTGTAAGACCAAATAGAAAACAAAAACAAAGAAAAAGGCCAAAGAAAGATGTCAATTACTATTTTTCTTTCTTATGAATCATATGAATGCTAGTATGTGTTTATAGACCTAGAAATGTACCCAAGTGCATAATTTTGTGTTTACATTTTCCCCAATTTATGTTGTTGAGTGAATAATTGATAACATAAAGTAGATAAGAGATGCATACCTGATAACCATGTAGAATGTGATGGCGATAGCGATCTAAAGAGACAAGTGAAATGAATAAAAAATGAAGCATGAAAGCTAAGAAAGGAAATCGACCCTAGGGGTGTATGTGTATGTGTTGTACTTGTTATTCTTTGTAGCTTGTTGAAGGTTTTTTCTTGTTGCATATCAAGGACAGACCTGTAAAAGAAGAGTGAATTAGTCAAAGATGTGTATATGAAAATTTTGCATAAGTATGTAAAGCATGTGAAAGTATGTAAAAGTAGTAAATGGAAAGTGTGCACTTGATTTACGAAGAGTGAAAAGGATAGAAAATGTCCTGAAATGCTATAGAAGAGCACATTTTTAGGTGATCTCATGCCAAGAGTGATTTTTGGGCAATCTCATGCCAAATGTGAGTTTTTGGGTGATCTCACACCAAGTGCGAGTTTTTTTAGGCAATCTCACTCCAAAGAGCAAGTGTTGGGGAGAGAGGTCTAGTGATACTCTCTTTCCATGAATTTACTCTATTTATACACCACTGCAGATGGTGTGATCTTATTTTGTCCCTGTTGTCCTTGATTTGTTTTGAATGCAATGTTTTTTCCAATTGAAATGTAGATAGAATGCAATACGCTTCTTTGGAGGATTTGTGATTGTATTGTGAAGCCGCTGTGAATTATACCGATATGAGAAAATTATTGTGTGTGTCCCTAGGAAATTAGCACCCAAGGGATGAAATAAGCACCCATGCACTCTTATTTGAGCCCATGCATTGGTTTTTTTGTTGTGTTGAGGACCCAAGTCAGATTCTAGGTCAATATGAGACTGTATGACAACTCTGTTCCTGTATTGTGCAAGCATGTACTATTGATCTTAGCTGATGTATGGGGTGACTAATTCACCTAATGCATGCCCCCCTCATATGGGGTTCATGTGATGTTACTAGGAGTATGCAGCCTAAAGAGAGGACTTGATGTTGAATTGAACTATATCCATGCAGGGGGAAGGAATATGCATTGTAGAAACCAAGGTACATGCAAACAATATGGCTAGAAACATGTGTTAGTAGAAAACGTAGAAAACATGTCATAGAAACGCAATGTAGCAAGCAATGTGCATACAATATGGATCACTAAAAGTGGGTTTCAAACATGGGACATCACTTACAATATTACAAGTCAATCAGGACCGAAGTGGCCAAAGGCATATAAACAGTGATCAAGCAATACATAGGGAAAAACCCGCAAATAATGACATAAAATAAAAAACAATGGAAAGTAAAATGGAACAGAAAACCATGGTGGAAAATAGTTCCTACAAGGCAAATGCTACACATGAAGCACCCATTAACATGTTAGAAAGATAAGAAGTATGTCAAAGTGTGTATGTACTAGTATAAAGTAGTGTGCTAGGAAGTAGAAGTAGTAAATAATGAAATAATAACACCTGTAATGTGTGAGAAAGTAGATGCCCAGGAGCCTTAGTGGGACTAGTAAGAGTACAGTTCTAAGCATCATTGTAGCATGGAAGGATCTGTAAAAATTTTGTATTCACAAGTATAGAACAAGTTAACGTACATGTTTATATAGAAAAGATATAATGACATACTAAATATCTATCTAACATGGGAAACAAAGTGTACATGTAATTATAAGCAAACGTGAATAAAAACAACCAAGATATGTAGTATGTTGTGTATGAGTGAGATGAAATGGTATGTAATATGAATGTGATAGGCACAACATGCCCCCAATGGATGTAGATGATATATGTATGAGATGAGGTTCATTTATAAAAGACCCCTCACCAATCAAGAATGGACCATAGAACAAGAGTAGTGTAGGATGTTGAAGAGGTGTCCACCATGAAGAAACTATACTTACAAAAGTATTTTTACTCATGGTAGTAACTATGGTGATGCAGCCTAGAATTCACCAATACAAGACCACTGCTGTTGGCACATCACTTAGCCTAGGCGAGCGCTCACCGAAGCACGTAAAGGTACGGGCCCCTCTTTAGGGTTGTTGTTGCAGGATGTTAGCATGATAAAGACTTTAAGCATTCAGATCTATGACAAATATATCATTCTACAGTGCATGTTTAGATATAGATCTAGAGAATAAAAAAATTAAAAGATAATCATGATGAAATCAAGCATGTAATATTGAACTATAACCATGATAACACCTTGATTCGGTCCATAATCTCCATTATATTAAATGCAATAATACACATAATCTTCCTTATAATAATAGTAGTATACGCTCATGCGCGTAACATATTTGTTAGCATAATCTCACTATAACCTAGTTCTCACATGTATATATCCTATGCTACACAAGTTCACTACATATTTATAGGGGTGGGGATTTCCCTTCACCACTTATCTAATCCCAAAATAGGTCACATGCTATTATTAGCCACGCGTTGTTACAAAAACAACCACACATGCAAGTGCACTAACAATAGACTACTTTTAGTTAACTGACAATAGTAGATCTATTCTCGACTGTGTCCATGCAAAGCATTTCATATCTCGATCCTCCAAAAATATCCCATGAATGTCACGCAAGTCTTTGAATGATTTGTGTGCTCTGCACGCTATCTCCAAAAATAGATCCTCATCATAAAAACGGCTAAGTCCCGAACCTTTTTTCTATTCTTTACGCGCAATCCTTTCCGATACTTCCATGCCTTTGAATGTGCTCTGCTTTCCCGCACGAACCTTCTATATTTTCTTTGCTAAGTTCTAGAGTCTGACTGATCAACATTACCCCACACTAGTTGCATTGCCGCCCGACAATAATGGTTGTCTCCAAAATGAATCAAAGAATATGAAATAGAAAAACAAAAAGAATTATGATGAATAAAAGAATGTCTTTACCTTGCAAGTATCTTCTACTTCAACCTGAATAATCAATTCAGGATATTCTTCTTTTATCTCCGCCTCTAAGGTCTGCCAATCATTGAGTGCGGCCTCTACCTTCTCTGGAATATCCACCACAATTGATTCTAACTCATCCTTGTAATCTCTCCCTTCTCATTCTGCAAGACCAACACAATGCTAGACATGGTAGTCATTCTCCCTTCTAACAAGTCCATATTTTACACGATGAGTTTCCCAAGCTCATCCAGCCTTTCCTTGTGTGGTTCTTGAGCTGTTGTAAGGGCCTCATGCTTCTGCTTAACAAGTGCTAATTGTTCTGTGTGGCCCAATGTCTCATCTTTCATGGCCTTCAGGACCTCATTGTCTTCCAAAATGGTCCTGGTCCTTATAACGACTTCTGGCACTGTATAAATATTCAACACTTGATCTGCTTTCTTTAGTTCCTCTTGTAAGCTCTGAAGTAACCCCTCATATGATGCAATCTTTCGCATCACTAAAGCCTTTTCCCACTCTACTTCCTATGTTGGATCCTTTGGTTCTAGCATGCGCAGAGGTTCATCTTCAAGCACTAAGTCCACTAATGTACTTACATAATGTATTGCTAAAGGAAACGTTTTGGGTACCTTTGGCTCTAAGTGTGGCCTAGCCTTCATGATGTTGTCTCAATCTCCTCTGCCATGTCGATAAAAATAATGTTCTTCTTTTACGCCAAGTCTCTTTCCTGCTTTAGGTGCGTTATTTCCTCATCCTTAGTCTTGATCTCCTCCCTTAGTGCCCTAATTGTTGTAGCTTTATCCATATTCCATCGTGCCACCTCTATCGAGACTTTCACCAAAGCATTGCTTACTTGCTCATCTAACATAACAAGTAGGCTTTACTATTATGTGTCTAGCTTGAGGTGTCTTTTTCAACCTCCTTGATACGCATGACTCCTCACACACATCAAAGTCTGGTTCATCCATGTGCGTGTGCATCGACCATGACAATTGCTTCCTTGTGCGCACAATTGCCATATCTTCATCCATCAACTCCCAACCATATAACTCCTTTTATGTCATTATGATCTAGAAATGGGTGTGAATAATTTCACTGTGTCCTCGGCATAGCCCATGGTTAGTGGAATATATTCCCCACTTGTTCTTCTTGATCTAGGCTACTTAGGAACTTGGGCTTCAAGATTTGGAACTTGTGTTGTTGTGTCTAAGCAGTCTCATCATCCCCCCTTTTCTCCCTCTTCTCCATCCTTCATTTCTTCATCTTTTTGTTCTTCCACGTTCTCTGGAGGTGTAGGAGAATTGGGTGCACTTTCCTCAGACTCTTCCACTTCCTCATTCAACTTCAATTTCCTTCTTATTTTCTCAGTTGTCTCCTTTTGTGGAGAGAGTCGAGGTGATCTGCACACTTTGTTTACAGAGTAGCACCTTGGGTCCTTGTTCTCTTGAATACTCTCTTGAAACAATGCTCTCCTTGGACTGCTTCAAGTCCTCATCATCTCCTTCTTGTGGTTGAGGTGGTGTAGTCGCGTGCTCAACTTCTTCCTTATTTGGAGGTTGTCTTTTGCCTCTGTGTTCCAAACCACCACTATCTTCATGCTCTTCTTCTTCATCATCTACTTGAATTGTTTCTGTGGGCTTAGGTGTTGGAACATTTTCCATTGTATGCTTACCTTTTGGCGGCCCTAGGAGCACAAACTCATTCTCCACATACTTAGTGTTCTCTAGCTTGGGTTTGAGTTATAGGTACACAAGCATTGCTCCAGTGTCCCCAACTGCCAAGCTTACAGGCTTCATGCTTATAATATCTGAGATAATCCTTTCAATGTAGGCATTCCACCTTGGATATACATATTTCTTTTAAATAGTGTGGCATTCACAATCTAACTTGCGCATTTAAGGTTAGGTGGTGTGCATCTAAAAACCGATGAATAGATGCTTGGAAATACCTTACTATGAAGGCATACGTTAGTTTGCACAATGGGCTCCAAGCCTGTCCTTCATCACAAATTGCGCGATGTAAAAATGTTGGTAGACCGCAAACTAAACTGCCTTTCCCACCATCGAAGGAAAATCCTTGGGTATGCGCCACTCTTCTTTGAATGGAGTCTATCATACCACATCTCCGCCCTCTTCGAATGGTCTGCTCATTGATCCATCACACAAGTATTTGCCAAATCTTTCCACAGGTGACTTGTGTTCTATGGGGTACTCCCAAATCTTCTCCTTTGGCCCATCAGGCACCCTAATCTCCATAAACACTAAGGACAATAACACAACGCCAAAACTTATTCTGTCACCTATCGTGCTTCTTCAATGATTTTATTTGCTATGTGATATGCAATATTGTAGACCACTCCTTGAGACATCTTCTTTGTGACGTGCAACCACATTGTGTTTACCTACGACCATCTTCCTTGGTCATTCAAATTTGTTAAAAGATGTGCAACTACCTACACTACTGGGTACTTTTTCAATTTTTCAATATCCATGCTACGTGGACCTTTGGTATACCCCAGCTCCTTTCTTGCCTCCAAGATTGTGGCCTTATCAGTTACATCACTATCCATATCCGCTCTTGAGGCCCTTAGTCCTGTTATTATTGAAATCAAAGCAGCTATGAGTCTAACCCTCCATCCTATGAAGTAGAAGAAGTCCTCATGGAATCTACTCATCAACCACCGATATAATGGTTCATACTTTCCAAAGTATGGCAACTCATACAATTGGTATACTCCATTCTACTTCAGCAACTTCTCACTGCGTCATCATATACCGACACATCTTTTCTTTGTGCACTTGTTTATTTTGTGCTCAACAATGCATCAAGCTCCTTCTTATTATCTGATGTTCAATGGTTGTAATCATTGATTTTACATTGGTAGATATGGGAATCCCATTCTTGTCCCACAATCATGCCCTCTAGATATTGCATTTTTGAGAAATTACTCTGGGAGCAATTTCTTCTTCCACTTCAACCTTCTTCTTCCCTTTTTCTCTGTTGTGGGTGCTTTCTTGATGCCATTTGAAAAATCTCTCTTTTCTTCCCTCTGTAATCGAGCAAGTCAAAACCCTAGTTTAAATCTCCATGCCCTAGTGGAAATTGCATTCCCTAGCTCATTTGTAACGCATCTGCTTCACTCAAACCCTTCACCTATGGGAACGCAAGCTTTTACTTCGCAAAAACCTTCTCTCCACGTTTGGTTTCACACTCTTCATACCTCTACATGACTACTCGGTTCGTTCACACTTTTCCCTTTTCAAATTCTCTCAATTGCAATGGTAAAAAGAACTCACATCCCATCCTCATATAGAATTTCAAAAATTTAGCACATTTATTGCTCCTCCACCTACCAACAATCCTCTCATTAATCGACCATTTTTCATTCTTTCCACGTGATACATCTTCGCGCCAAGCTATAACCTTCTAGCATGCCCTTCTACCTTTTGGCTGCAGACTTCTCTTCAACGCACTTCCATGTGCCTGAGTACCTCATCACTGCACCTTCCACTGGTAGTCTTCTCGACTTTGCTTACCTCGTGTTATACTTGTTTCTTCATTCCTCTCTATCTATGGTCCTTATGTCCAGAAGCAATCTCTCTTGTTTTTCAATTCTCCAACCTTGAATAACACCCGTAGATAGTTCCTTTCATGTGTACTTATTTCCATCAGTCCTGTACTTGGATATCAACAACCTACCCCACACTAAGGGTATGTGCAGTCCTCTATGCATAAAAATTCTTCAAATAGTAATTAGCTTCTAGCGCGTAAATGCGCTTATTACAAAAACACACCAACTGAATTGAAAAAGCACCGCAACAAAGAAGGAACTACATTAAGGGAATGAAAAATTGAAAACCTAATCTAAATGGAAACACTGCCTTATTACAAACACCAAAAAGACTTATTTATAGTAGGGCTTCAGCCTACTCCCATTGAAGTAAGGGTAACCATATTCCATCAAGTGCCTCTAACTGACAAGCACTTGATTCGAGTATGTGAGTGATAACATACGGCCCCAACCAATGTACCTTGAGTTTTCTGGATGGCGCAAAAATTTAGAATCATAAAGGAGCACCATCTGTCCTATCTCAAGCTTTTTATCCTTGTTGTGCTTGTTATGCTATGCTTTCTACATGGCCTTCTCTTGTTTTTGACTCCAACATGCTATGGCTCATTGCTCATCCAACTTGATTAACTCTTCAATCCATTCTTCTAATTCTTGCTCATCAACAAGACCTCCAAAGTGCACACAATACACAAAGAAGGTAATAAAAATTCCATAGGAATAAGCGCTTCTACGCCAAACACTAACTGAAATGGTGTGGCTTTGTCCAACCTTTTATATGTTGTCCAATATGCCAAAAGTACTACATATACCTTATCATCTTAATCCTTTCTTCCAACATCACATATTTTTGTCAATGTCTTGCTCAAAATTTTGTTGAAAGCCTCACAGTCCCATTTTCTTAAGGATGGTAGGGTGTAGTCTTATGGTGTGCAATCATGAATTCATCTAATAAAATTCTGATTGTCTCATTAAGAAAATGTGTGCCCCTATCATTGGTCAAACTTTAAGGACATCCATACCTTGTAATAATATTTTCCCAAAGAAACAGCCTTGTAGTTGCTTGTATAATCCTTTGTAGGTGTTGCTTCTACCCACCTTATTAGATAGTCTGTGTAAGTTATGATGTAGCACGATCTAGTTACGCATGGACACGGTGAAATAGGACCCACAAAATCTATAACCCATTTTTGAAATAGTTACGCACTAGTAATGGGTCTTAGAGGCATTTCATCTCGTTGACCTGGTTTCCCAAGACGTTGGCAATGATCACATGCCTTACAAAATTCCTTACAATCTTTATATAGGGTCTCCCACCATAATCCAGTGAGTAGAATCTTGTGTAGTGGCATCACCTGCATAGTGGCCACTTGTAATACCACCATGAGCTTCTTCCATAATAGTTGTGTGCTCATGTTCCGGTACATAACGATGCAATACTTCATCCTGACCTAATTTGTGCAGGTCACCACTAATTAACATATAGGGTGCGATGCGTATAGCAAGCTATCTCTTCTCCAAGGATTTCATTCCTTCTAGTGTCATACCTGTTCATAGAAAGAAAACAATGTCCTCTAGTTATGATGGTGCTCGTTGTAACTTGTATAACTGTGCATCTGGCATGGTATCTTCAATTGCATGTGCTTCTTCTCTTAACTATATTCTAGATAGATGGTTTGGTCTAGAATTACTTTTCCTTGGTTTTACCACAAATGTGAAATCAAATTCCTAAAATAAGAGTACCCATCTGCATATGCACCCTTGTAGAACAAGCTTATTTACCAAATACTTCAATGCCATGTGATATTTATAAAATATGAATGGTGTAGCTAGTAGTAATCCTGTAATAATTTATGTAGCACATAGATCATTAACAAAGCTTCACGCTATGTAGTTGTGTAATTTTTTTATGTAGAGTCGATTTATACTAGCAAAACAAATAGAATGATCTACAATAGCTTCTCCTGGTTGAGTCAACACCATGCCAATGGCCATACTAGAGGCATCAACATGTACATGAATTTGTTGGTTCCACGAAGGAAAATGTAGAATAGGCATGGTAGTAAGTTTATCCTTTAATGTCTCGAATGCGTGCTACCTTCTGTGGTTCTCCCAATAGGACGTACCTTTACCTTTTAGTAACTCTTCTAAGCGTGTGGAAAATTTGGCATATCCTTTGATAAAATTTTCTGTAATATCCTGTATAACCCAAAAATCTGCACACCTCACTCTGACTGGTAGGCTCTCTTAGGCCTATAATGACTGCAACTTTGGTTGGATCAACCAATAAACCTTCCTTACAGATTATATGTCCTAACGGTATTCCAAATGACATAGCAAATATGCACTTATTGATGTTCAAAGAGATACTCAACCATCTACATATTTTAAACATTAAGCACAGATCATCACAATGATCCTTAGCTAATCCATACACCATCCAATCATCTAAATAGACCTATAAGAAGTTGTGAATAAATTCCTTGAATGCTTGAAAAACTATGCACGAAAATACAAGCAGACACATTTTTAGACCAAAAGGCATTACAATATAGGTGAAGCTACCCCATTCAGTAGTAAACGTAGTCTTTTCCTGATCCTCTTGGGAAATCCAAACTTGATGATACCTAGAGAACCCATCTATAAATGAATAGATTTCACACCTTGCAATGCCTTCTAGTATTTCCTCAGTGAATGGCATAGGAAAGGGATCAATTACACATGCAACATTCAGCTCCCTGTAGTCCACGCATAGATCCTAATCCATCCATCCTTCTTAATACTGATCACCATTGGACTAACCCATTCTAATTCATCGAGGGGCTTGATAATCCCAGACTTCAACATTTTGTCAATCTCTTCTTTGAACTTTTCACACAAGTTGGGGTTCATCCTATAGGGTCTCTTTCTAACTAGGAATGCACCCTCTTTAAGCTTTATCTTCATCTCCCCTAATGATTCATGCATGCCTTTAAGTTCATGGTAACCCCTAGGGAATAAGTCCTGATAATCCCTTAGTAACTCTATGATTTTTCCACTTCAGAGTTTGACCAATAGTCTCTAATTATGGCTTCCTTAGGCTCATCATCTGACCCAATATTCACCTTCTTTGTCCTCGTTAGTTTATGATAGGTGGGTGTGGTCTTATCGCACTATCCAATACCTCATGCATGCGTACTGTTGAATGGTTTACATCCAGATTTTCTACTCCTTCATCATCCACTAAGTAGACCATTTTTCCTTTTTCTTTCTTAATGCAAGTGCATTAAAGTAGTGTGGCATAGGCCTCTGTTTCTTGACCGAGGATGCAATCCTAAGTTTCCTTCATCCAACAACTCTTGAAGGAGTTCTTTATCCTTAGCACTATCTCCCATAGTTAAGCACTTTATGAATTTTAATGCTTCTTCCACTGAAGGCTTTGTAGAGAAGAAGTCAAACATATGGGCCATTCCTGTAATTAAATCCTTTCAATTTCCAGTCTCTCTATGGAGTTCTGCATATACATACCAAACACGTGTGCATCCTTGTAAAGTGGAATAAAACTTGTGCACCCATAACGAGGGTGGTAAAGCTTCTGCCCTTTTGTCCGAGTCTCTCACACTTACGAACGTGGTCTTTGAACAAGTTGATTACCAAGATAAGTGTAGATTTGAGTAGGTGCATTGCTCCTGAAGAACCTAGTAGCAAGAGCAATCCTAATTTCATTCCATCCTACAAGATTATCCTTGTGGGCCACCCACCAACATGTTGCTATCCCACATAGTGTATATGCTAGCATATTTCTTCTTTCCAGTGGGTCTATCCACTGTTCCTCCATGGCACGTAGGAATACCATAGGATCTCCTTCTCGGTGTAACAAGGTACCAAGTTGTTACCTATCCTCCTGACATAACACAATTTTCTTCCCTTAGGAAATATGCTCTTGACTTCGCGCCCTACTAACTCATAAGTGCTATGAGCCCAATTATCACAAGCAACACTTGTAGTATCGTTAATAGACTATGCATCCTCCCACTAAATTATTCCTTCTTTAGTTGGCTCAAGCATCTATGGATCTTGGATGGTGCATACATAAATCCTATTTAGATATTCTTCACTTAAGGGCTCAACATAGGGCACAAATTTTCCATCTGTTAAAGGGATAATGAATCTCTCCTCCTTTTTTTCAAAATTGATATAACCCTTTTTAAATTGAAGATCAACATTATTTGCATAGCACCAAGGATGCCCCAATAGAGTTGGGAAGCCATCTGACTTTGCCAGCGCTAAAGCCTCAAAATCTCCTATGAACTTGGCTCCTTGTATGGTAATGGATGCATCTTTCAAAACTCTGATGGGAGTGGCCTTAGTCTGATTAGCCATGAACAATACATTAGAGGATGGTTGCAATGGGGGTCTTCCCATTTATACCCATGCATCTAAAGTAAGAACATTGACTTCGTGCCTATATCAATCAATATATTACTCAATAGCCACCCATCCACAATAATATTGAGTGATTTCCTTGTCATAATCTAGGCTATGAGGGGAAGATTCGCATGTAGGATCTACCCTCCGGTCTCAAGCACTTGGCGCGAGTGTTTCCTTTTAACCAATTCCTAAAAGTGGAATGATATGTTCTTGGTGCAACAATTTGCACACTTCTCTCAAGTCATGCATATCGTTTGGACCATCTCTCGATTCTTTCTTTTGCTCCATCTTCCGTGATTGCTCTTTTAAGTATTATATCTCATGCTAAAGATTTATGAGAACTTCCATGGTTTCTGGTAAACCTCCTTCGATGGGAAAGATATGGGTACCATGCATGTAGAACCTCCTCCTTAGTGATGGTAGGCTTATGCTACAATGCTTCAGTGGCACATGCCGCCTCGGCGCAGGTCGTGATCTTTACTTATAATGCCTAAGACTCGCTTCTAACTTAGGCATCCTTGATTTTCCACAGCCGCACTATATCCTAACCATCCCTGCACCTTTGTTTTCTTGTTTATGTTGCTTACTAAGATGCTCATACAATTCCAAGCACTCCTCATAGCTATGGTTCTTTCCACAAAAATAACATGTAATATTTTGAGGACATTCACGCATGTAGTGGTCAGGTGATCCGCATGTATAACATGTTTTGCAAGGAACTCACTTCTTCCACCACCATGGCCTCATCCTCCGAATCCACCGTGGTATCCTTGAACTCTGTCACGACCGCCTTTAAAACACCCTTCATTCTGATCATAACATGCATGATTGTGATCCCGATCCTAGTGCTCCTTCTTTCCTTTAGAGTTATCTGAGACTCTTGTTTGTCGTACACCAATATCTATAGCATCATGGATCTGACCAATCAGTCGGCAGTCTTCCATGTCATGAGTCATGGACCTACAAATTTTATAGTAGCTTGAAACATTCTTCCTTATCACATGTTGTAATAATGGGCAACAACTAACATCATGGTTTAAATGGCATATCTCACAATCCAAATGAAGCTTGAGCGCACCGATCTGTGAGGAAAGCTATCCTTTGTGTGACCTTCTACTTCATAATATGTGCACCAAGTCCCTATGCGCGTGTCTAATGTGCTTTGAGTTTGCCGATAGTTTCTCCAACTGCTTTGCCATAGCTGTGATTTGTACTTCTAAAAATGGGCTCACCCTAGTGTCTATGCTTCCAACTACCTCAGCGCATAAGGATGCTTCAAGTTCTTTGTGTGGATCAATGTATGTCTTATGTGATAATGCCCTCCTAAAAGGGGTAATCAGGCCCCCAAAAATCATTGTGTGTGTTGGCTTGTGTGTATATCATAAGAAAACTTAGATAACAACATTTTAAAATGGGCATCATACTCTTTGACACTTTCAGTAGTGCCTTGCTTAATATCTTTGAGTGCATTTATACTCTTCTGCTCAAACTCAGGGATGCGAAACTCTTTAAGGAATGCATCTTTTAAAGTTGTATAGTCTACGCAAGTCTGATCAAGGTCAAAATTTTTGTACCAACTGTGTGTGTGCCCTTGTAACATAGTAGAAAATTATCTTGCCATATGCTCAAAAGTTGTGATCCCTTTTGCGCACCACAATATTTCACACCTATGCACATGTTTAGTAACATCTTCTATGCCTCTATACTCTGGAAGATGAAGAGACATCTCCATGTAAATATTCTGGGGTTGGTACGGACCTTTCCCACTTGATCCAGAACCTCTTGTGTTTCCTCTACCTCTAGAACCACTAGATCTATCAGAAATAGATCTACCTATGCCTCCTAATCCTAAACCTTGTAGTTGGGGTCAGACCGAGGAAGATGTGCTTCCCTGTGTCCCAATAGTAGAACTGAATTGTACCCGACAGTCTGCGAAGCGTTACCACTCCCAAAAGTTAGTTCAAAAATTGGCGCACCTATGTTCTCTTTGATGATACACTGAAAAGGTACTCTCATATAACAACGAAGACATTTGTGCTTCCATCACTGTGCCTTTCATAAGACTCACTCCTACTATCCCACTGCTTGAATTAGCTTGCTGATTGTTTATTGTACTAGATGTTGGAAAACTAAGCACAAGGGCAAGGTTACCAAGTGGATATAGATTCACACCTATGGCCTAGGTTGTCTTTCTTTGGCGTGCTAAGCCTGCGTGAGGCCAAGGAGGGATCCTTGTCATGCTTTCCCATATGGGGGAGTTCCTGATGCTCTGGCTCCACGTCTCCTACGTGAGCTCCAAATCCTTCATGAGCCAGCTCTCTCCTCAATGCAATCTGCTCTACAATGTCACACTACTTATCTAGCTCCCTCTTGCGTGCCTCATTATACTTAAGCCTCCTTTCTTGTCTCTACCTTTCTGCCACTAGGTCTGCCATCTTTCACCAACGTTTCTCCCGCCCCATGCATGGCAGAGTTTAGTTAACCATCAGTTTACTCTCCAAATTCAAAGTTACCATCAAGATCTTGATCGTTAGTGGAATGCCTTGTAAGTAAGTTCCCCTTGGATATCGTAAAAACTAGAATTCAACTACCTATGGGCACAAATAAGTAGAAATTGAGTATTCCAAGATATAACTGTTCAAAACACCATGGAACCATGTATCCACAATGCGATTCCAAATCAGATCAACATCATAAAGGGCCTGAAATTCTTCTTGCATCCAGACAAGTGTGCGATACCTCCAATTCCACTTAGATGCATAAGCAATCAGCCACTCATATAATTCTATTGGAAAGATAGAAAAAAATCTCTCATATAAATTGTCATACATATTTTGTTCCACCCACATGTGTGTGTTAAACTCAGATCTAGTGTTGAACCACTATGCATATTCTTCTTCTAGATTGTGTATCCACTCCTCAACACTTGCTAAGGTCAACCGATATGTCTTCATCATGAACTATCCTGAAAACAACTAAAAAATAGGTCCCAATAATGAAACCAATGATGTAGCCTAGAATTCACCAATACAAGCCCAGGCGCACTGGCACATCACTAAGCCTAGATTGAGTGCTCACCCAAAATACACAAAGGTACCAGACCCTTCTTTAGGGTTCTTTATTGCAGGATGTTAGCATGATGAAGACTTCAAACATTGAGATCTATGACTAATATATCATTCTAATGTGCATGTTTAGATCTAGATCTAGATAATAATAGACTTAAAAGATAACCATGATGAAATCAAGCATGCAATACTGAACTATAACCATGATAACACCTTGATTTAGTCCATAATATCCATTATATTAAATGGAGTAATACACAAAAGTTTCCTTACAATACTTGATAATATGCGCTCATGTGCGTAAAAATTTATCAACATAATCTCGATATAACCTAGTTCTCACACGTATATATCCTATGCTACACATTTCACTACATATTTATAGGGGTGGGGACTTTTCCTTCACCACTTATCTAATCCCAAAATAGGTCACATGTTATTATTAGCCACATGCCGTTACAAAAACAACCACACATACAAGTGTACTAACAATAGACTACTTTTAGTTAACTGACAGTAGTAGATCTATTCCTAACCTGTGTCCATGCAAAGTGTTTCATAGCTGATCCTCCAAAAATATCCCATGAATGTCGCGCAAGTCTTTGACTGATTTGTGTGCTCCATATGCTATCTCCAAAAATAGATCCTTATTGTAAAAACGGCTAAGTCTCGAACTTGTTTCTGTTCTTTGAGCGTGATCCTTTCCGATACTTCCACGCCTTTGAATGTGCTCTACTTTCTCACATGAACCTTCTATATTTTATTTGCTAAGTGCCAAAGTATGACTAGCCAACATATGGTGTGTAACAAGATCAATAATAATAATATTAAAATAACTAATAAGTTTTCTCCCACTCTAGGATTTTTTTGAATTTTTTTACGTAGGATTTTCGACGGCTATGCTAGATCCTTCTTGTCTAGATTCGAGATCCCCTCATGACGACTCTCTTGATGCCTCATCATGGGTCCCTCCTAGCTTGTGGAAATATGTTATCGTTGGGTTCCCTAAAGTGGCACAATCTATGAAATTATAGGCTACGCTACGAGGATATGATGTTATCTCTCCGATACATTCTTAGATGATAAATGCTACTTTTGCATCGAAGGATCTGTCTCGATCATTGAACTAATGGGCCCAATACCCCCTTTGGAAATTAAAAATGGGCTTGTATAAAGTGGCATCCTTGCGAACCCCTTGAGATTTTAGCTACGTCAAATCAATTTATCTTGTTTACCTAAGGAAATAAAGAGGGTTTTGTTAGAGCTCTTCTTGGGGACCCTAGTTCTTTGGATGATGTGGTTTCTATCTCCAAAAATGGACTCTTGGTTTCCCTCGCACCGAAGCAATGAAACATGCTCGATTTGGGTTTGAATTTCAAGAATACCACTAGAAGTTTGGGATGCTATGATGATTGAAGGTATTGTGCTCTCCTTAGGCTCATTTATTGCACTTGATCAAGCTATTAAAGCACGGTTGAGACTCATTCATACTCGATTATCTATAAATGCTGATGTTAGTAATCCTTTGCCTAAGTCTATTGATCTCCTCTCGGATTTTGGTACTTGGACCCAACCCATTGAGTATGAATATGTGCCACAAGCTTTCTCCATTTATAAAAGCATTGGCCACATAGCCCCTGCATGTCCCTTCAAACCTGCCCCAAAACATAAATCCCCCATGCTTTCTCCTAAAAAAAAAGGAAATTTTATCCCCAAATTTTCTCCAGAGATGGGCACTTCTAATCCTTTTGAAGATCTAATGGAAGATGGAAAGATCCTAACCTTAGAAGAGCCACCTTTCTAACTTTGAATCTAGGGTTTCACTAGACTTCCCTACCCTTGCTCCCTCTTCCCCCTCACTTTGAGATATCCTTGACCCTCTACTAAATTCTAATCATTCTCTTTTGTTTCCCAACCCTTTGAGGATGGTGTCTTTACAAATCATGCTTCCCCTACTCCCATTTCCAGTTTGGAAGAAAATACCTCTTTTCACCCTCCTTGACTTTGGTGGTTGAAGATTATAGCTTTGCCCTAAATACGTAGAAGTAACTATAAAAAAATTGGGATCTAAGACTCAACAAAAATAATGGAAGATGTAACACCCCAAACTGTTGTTACTTCCTCCTGAGCATACAAGTGTTGATATGTGATTTCTTGTAAAAGGATGTGCTCCTCGATTAAGAAATCATGCTTGATATGTACTGTATTTTCTTTGCAGATCTTTGACTGAGTCAGAATATGATTAGACTCTTTTATTTATTTCATTTTGCATCTGAGTTTAATCTGATCTCGGAATGAATTATAGAGTTAGCCACCTATAAGATCTAGCCTTGGATCAGTGGAATTGATCCAAGTATTGCTTTAAGTTTGTTCGTGATGAATTAAAATTACAGACCTTGAACAGGTTGCAAGGTCTAGAAGCATTGAATAAGCTAGTCTGGAGTATGACTCAGGTTGATCATGTGAAATGAATTGGTTCCCGATATCGAAGTATATCTGGAAGGTCTCGATCGTGGACCAGGTAATAATTCAGTTGCATACGATTCTGCAGCCTAAGGCAGAACAGGAACTAACCCTGTTCAAGAATGTATGATGTAGGTCTTTTTCTGAGTGTACGGGATGTAGACCTAACTGGAATTATTATTGATTAGTAATCTAAGACTAAACCTAACCTAGGGGTTAGATTAGTGTTAATCTAACCTAGACCTAGGCTATGTGCTAATGTCCTAAGTTAGTATCTATGTTCTTTGAAGTTAGAATGAGAATTATCCTAAATTCTAACCTAAGTTACTAACCTAACTAATGAGCAAGAATGTAAAGGGACCTATGGAGGGGTGCGAACCATGGGCGGCTTTTTCTATGTTATTTAATGCAAAGGATAAGTGTGAAGGACAGGTTTTGGCGGAGGTTTTAGAAACGGCTAATTGTGCCGACGTGGCAGGTCGCCAAAACTGAAAATGGACTGGAAATTTTATTTGACTGTCGCCAATTTTGGCGGTCGGTGGCAGTGGAGTTTGAGCGGGAAAGTTGGTGTAAATGCATTCAATGTGCTCGGTAGTCGAGCTCGGAACTCGCGTGAAGGCATGCAAACTGGGAAGTTGTTGGTTTGTTTGGCTTATCGCGAATTTTGGTTTTCCTTCTGCCTGTTCACTGGTTCTTCGCACCAGTCTTCTTGGAGTTGCATGGCGAGTATGAGGGTATCTAGCTCTTTTCTCTGGCAAGGGGAATATATATGTCATGGAGATAGAAAAATTTTGTTGGTCGCTCTAACTTGGAAAAGGAAAAGGAAGTCCGAGCTCTTCCAGTGGTCTGCTTCGGAATTTTGAGTAAAAATCCAGGCATGTTAGGCCCTAACTTTTAAATATCTTGCTCTTCTTCAAATGATTTCATTAGAACAACTCTGTTCAATTGATTTATGGAAATAGATGATTTTTCCTTGGTGGTCTTGTGTGATTTTTGGTACTGTATCTCTTCTGGTTCGATTTTCTTCGTTTACACCTTGATGGGTGTTGTTATATTCGAACGGTTGCTATATTTCTTGGTGTTTGCATTCTGGCTTTTATATGCGAAAATATAGCAAGATTTTGTGCTAGGCCTGCTCTGTGTGAGTCCACGAATTGTCCTCCCGATGGGTACAGGCTATTGATGCATGTTGATATATATAAATGTATATAATATTTTGTTAATACTTGTTGTGGAAATTGTTAGAAGGGATACTGATGGATATCGTATGATTGTTCAGTTATATTGAACCTTTGTAAGCTCTGTCGTGGTTATTGGTGATAGTGGCTATTGATACTCGTTGGGTTTCATTTTGTCTTTTAAATTGTTGGGAAGAGGTAACTTTACTGCGTATTCTTGTAGTCTTTATGACCGGTAGGAGATGTTTTTCCTCGCTTTGTGGTTATGGGTATAAACCCGTTAACAGTATGCAATATATATATAGATTTATATTGTTATAATCTGAACGACTCTGTGGAGTCGATTGAATGATTTATATGTATTTGAACCACTGTTCAAGTTGAATATAATTGAATATTGGAATTTGATGTGCCAGCGACTTAAGGGAATAACATGTATTTTGTCCTCTGTTATTTTGTAAGAATACAGTCGTGTCGCAAGGATCTTGTGGTACAGATTCTTTGGGTGTATTTTTACGTCTCCATTCTGTGCAATCTTGTGCGAAAAAATATTGGTAAGGGTACCGTTGGATTCCTTGTTTTGGAAATTCAGTATTCTGATTTGTTCTGCCTGAATTTAAATGTTGCCATTGATGGCACGGATGGATTCATCATATTTTATTATTTTGTTTACTATTGTTTAAACTCAGTGGAACTTGATAATTAAACAGTGTTATTGTCTCAATTTAAGCCTGTTGGTTTACTATTGTTTGACGCCGTTGAGTACCGTGAGTATGGAAAGTTATCTTGTATGTCGGCTTTTGGGAAGCTAAACTGTGAACACTGGTTATGGACTTAGTTTTAAATCCTCGAATGGTAATATATGTCTCTGTTGCCTGTAGAAGCCCGAGTATGAACAGGTAATGTTCTTGGATTTGTTGGCTTTCTTTAATAGCTTGACATCATGAATTATGGCTTCTATAAAGTAGGTTGTAAACATCATACTTTCAGTTCTGATTGCGTCCAGAAGTGACTTCATTAGTCCATGTTTTGTTTCCATTCTGATTTCACTCCCGATTTATGTGACTGTACATGGTGCGTGGTTTTCGTTCAAAAACCTCTTTGCTTAGTTATAAGTAAATGTCATGGCTTAATGTTTTCAAGCCTCTTGTCGACTGCGACAACAAAGGAGATCCTTTGAATTCGACCTTGGGTCTAAAGCCTTACACAGTAGAAAAGGGCTTGAACGGGCTGTAGGTTGTTATTGGGATTGAGGTCAGGTTACGTCCTCTTCGCATTGTTATCCATTCTTTTGTTGATTGAATGTTAGAGTTGTTGACTGTACCTAAGCAGGTAATGGCTGTGTTTATCTTCTTGTCCGTCGCTTCTTGCGAAAGGTCATTCTGAGTCTGTCTGGTAAAATGAACATGTTGTTCGGCATGGGAACTACTGTGCTGTAGTTGCTTAATTGTAAGTTTTAACAAAACAGTGTGCTGTTTATGGACTCGACTGAATTACTTGCATGTGTATTAAGTGAATGCCTTGCTTTTGGATGAAGGTATAGTTATGAGCTAGTTCAGAGGGCATCATGTTCAATTTCTTTATTTCTCTTATGTTGTAAATATTAAGATGAAATAATTGTCCAGCTAACATCTGTAATTGTTTTTACAGAATGACAGTATCAGGATTGATATGATATTCCTCCTTTAAGTTGAATATAATGATTGTATGATGTTTGTTCATCTTGGATTTACGATGAATAATTGCTTAGGATACTTTTGTTCTTCTTGATCCCTAGTATTTTCGATGAAATAATTGAGGAGCATATAGGACTACTCTGTAACGAAAATTATTATTACACTTTATAGAAATGATATATTCCTAACGTTTGGTTTGAATCATGCTTACTTGATTGATGATTTTATATCATTTAAACCGGGTGTTTAATGAAAACAATTGACGGATTGCAATTGTTTTAAAAGTTAGTGCTTATCATGCTCAGTTCATCGAACTGACTCATGTTGACTATTTTTGCAGATGGTTGCCGTAAGTGGTAAAAGCATGCAGATCTGACAGGATGATCAGATTGTTTAATTTGATTTATAATGAATCTGACTTGATTTTCTAAATGTTCTATATGAGGAAAGATGTTCTTTTTCCATTAAGCGTTGTATCAAGTATGCTGCTTGCATAAAATGTAATTGTATAGTTCTGAAAGGAATGGAAATAAGTATTTGATACTTATGTGTTGTATTCTTAATTCGATAGTTGACCTTCTTCGGTTTATATACCAGAGTGGCAATGTTATCTTTGTGTAATTTGGATGCTTTTGTGATTGTCAATAAAAGCTTAAAGAAAATGTGATTGAATTCTTATGAGTGTTTAGTAGTTCTCATTTGTTCTATCGAAAGCTAAATTAAAGTTTAAATCATTGTCTTTTTAAAAGATAGGGTTAAAATGAACCTAAGCAGAACACTAATCAAGCTGAGGTAAATTACTAATCCCTAGTCCTGAGTATGACAGGACAACATTAAATGGGATTCTTAACCATTTATATCTTTATACTAATAAGTATGATATAAATTCAGTTAAGTGAACTGAAATAAATCTAATGGGGTTCAGATGGCAATCTCATACGAAGGTTATGAGATATTGACCAATTCTGTTGTTTTAGAATCATGTATATTCTAATAACTCCTTGATGAGACCTTAACCTCAATATCTCCACCATGCAATGGGCTTTATTGAGGAAGGTTATCTTAAGACAAAGAATCCAGGGAACGGGAAAGGCTAACCTTAGGGGAAAGTCCTTGATGTAATTAAAAACTCAACGTGCGTAACGCAGATTCTTTAGTAGATCTTTTCGAGGTGGATTTAAAGGATGACGGCACAAGTCAACTGTGGGGTTGTACCTCCGAGAAGATTAGGATCTTCTCGAAGTTGCAACAATGCAGGTGACTTATGACGACACCCTTTGCATTGATCGCTAAGATTTACACTTTGATCTCGGACGAGTTACTCTGGGACCAATTAGGAATGTGGCCATGTTATAAGGCTGCCTAGGAGATTCGGGGTATCATGACACACTGGTTTAACTGCAGGGTTGAACCAGTATGTCACCGTATCCCTAATCCTCGTGGGCATCCATATAACATTATCACCTTGTTAATCTGTCTCCGAGTGATTAAGTTGTGAGAGGAAGGACTGACAGGAGTCGGTATAAGACATTCTATATAACATAAGAATGGGGTGAAGGGCGTATTCAGTTACGAGTATTTGTTAAGGAATACGAGACATAAACAATATGTTTCAAATCTTTGGCCAAAGTATCGCAAGCTGCTGATTGCGTTGTCCTAATTCACCTAGTCTAAGGGATGAGATGCCGATGAATAATGGTAACAATTATTCAGTTAGGTTCCTTGGACAGAGCATTCTGAATCCCAGAATAGGGAAGAGAACCACAGGAGTGAAGTGTTAAATAATAACGCCAACTCTTATTACTCATGAATAGATCGGTAGATTACCGAGTCATGAAATGAATAGATCGGAGGTACTCCGAGTCATTACAGCTGCATATGGTTATCTGTTAAATGAATGGTTATTTGATTTGTGAGTTCTAAATTATGTATTTAGAACCAGGATGCATTTATCAAAAAAAAAAATTGACTTGTTCTATTGTCTAAAATGAGGATGTTACGAGAAGACCTTCCAAAATAGTTAAGCTTCAACTTGAGACTACTCAAAATATTACTCAGGGAACTCAAGGTACTCTCTCCATTGAGGGTGGGGGAAATCCAAACCTAATAAATGAAATGAATATTCTTTCTTGGAACATTAGGGGAGTCAATGCCCCCTAAAAAGAAGACTTCTAAAGGAAATTAGATTGAAACATTCTCTTGATATCATCATGTTACAAGAGATAAATCTCAAAGAGGATAATATCTTGCCTAGGATTTGGCCCAAAGCCTCCTTTTCTTCCCATGTTTCAGCTGGTAATTTTGGAGGGCTTTTTACCTTTTGGAATCCTTCTATCCTTTTTGGTGAATGCATCATTAATACACCTCATTTCTTGGGTGTATTCTTTCAAGAAATTGGTTCAAACTTGGGCTGGATTGTAGTCAATGTTTATGCTCCTAATTTGGAATCACAAAGGGATAACATCTGGGAAGCTCTGTTGGATTTCAGAAGTAGTTGCAAACATCTACCTTGGCTCATTATTGGGGATTGTAACACTCATTTTTTTCCTTCAGAAAAACATGGTGGTGCTATAGCTAGTTGTAGCAATATGGAATCTCTTTCCAACTTCATTAGACAGGGTGAGTTTATTGATTTTGACCTACATGGAGCTTCTTTTACCTGGTCAAATAGAAGATTAGGGATCAATCATATCCAAATTTGGTTGGATAGGGTCCTCGGATCCCTGGATTGGTTGTCACACTTTAGTGATTTCCAACTGGTGGCCCTTCCCAAAGCTGCTTCCGATCACAACCCCTTGCTCTTGGATGCAACAAAGTTTCTAAATACTAACAATACCCCTTTAGATTTGAGCTAGTCGACTACGAACCATAACCCGAGACAAAATCATTGAGGATTGGTGGAGGGTGGAAATTCAAGGATCAACTATGTTGGATTTGTGAGGAAACTAAGTTTCGCTTAAAAAAACTTAAACTTTGGAAATCCAAAACTTTTGGGGACATAAGAGAAAGGAAACAACAACTATTTGTGAAGATAGTGAAGTTTCTCGCACATATTGAATTAATCTTGGTTGAACACATTCCCTACATCAACAATATTTGAAGCTGTTGAGTGAATTTTATAATAATCTTGTGGAAGAAGAAATCTATTGGTGGAAAATATCTAAGGCTCTTTGGTTACAAAATGGAGATCGAGAACACAAATTTTTGTAAGCCAAGTAAACATAAGGACAAAGATAAGATTAAGGAACTCTTAACTATGGAAGGGAATCATTTGACCTTTGAGACTGATATAATAGTGAATTTGGTTAATTTCTATACTAACCTTCTTAAGGAGGAAGGTCCCTTAAATGATGAGGATGCTACAAAAATGGTGCAACACATCTCGAGGCTAATTACTAGATGAAATTAACAAGAATATTACTAAGAATTTCTCCCCTGAAGAAGCTCATAAAGTTGGTTTTCCCATGAAAGGGGACAAATATCTAGGTCTTGATGGCTTTTCGACATCTTTCTATCAATCCTATTGGAACATTATCAAATCAGACTGCTTGGAGGAGGTAAATGAGTTCAAAAAAAATGGCTATCTTTTGAAAGAATGGAACAATAATTTTTAGCTTTGCCCCCAAATCTCTTGGGTCTAAGTCTGCATCCAATTTTTGGCTTATTATTCTTTGTAATACCTCCTATAAAATCACTACAAAGATGTTGGCTACTAGATTGAAGCCTTATATGGACTATCGATTTTTGATCGGTAGAATGGATTTATTAGGGGCTGCCTCATTTAAGGTGGAGTGATCACTATTTATATGGCTCAACATTATAAATTAGCAGGATGATACTTAAGATGGATATATAGAAATATTTTGATAGGGTTAGTTGGTCTTTCCTCCATAGAGTTCTTGAAAAATTTAGCTTCTGTGAGAAATGGTATAGCTGGTTTTGAAGATGTATCCCCTCTCCACATTTCTCTATTTTAGTGAAGGGTATTCTAGGTGGTTACTTTTGCTAACAACGAGAGGTATTAGACAAGGTGATCCTCTCTCACCCTTTCTCTTCATTTTGATGGTTGATTCGTTAAGTAGGGCCCTTAGGGTGTAAAAATGTAGCGGCCATCTCGGGTTTGAAAATAAACTCTAGGGCACCGGTGGTGACTCATAGTCAATTTACGGATAATACTCTCCTCTTGGGTGTTTCCTATGTAATTGAAGCTAGAACAATTAAGAAGATCCTCAACTATTACCAATCAGCTTCGCAATAGCTTATTACCTTTACTAAAAGTGGTACTGCCTTTGTTAATACACATCCTAGCAAGCAAAGAAATATTGTTGCTATATTTGGTTGTAGCATTTATGATATCCCATCATCTTATTTGGGTCTCCCTCTTTTCAAAGGTAGGCTACCATGATTGAAAGATTCTAAAAAAGTTGGCGGGATGGAAGGGCTCACTTTTGAGCCAAGCTAGTAAAATACAACTCATTAAAATAACCCTTCAAAGACTCCCCATTTTTTTCATTTCACTCCTCAAGATGCGTTCGATGATTGCTTCCCATATCAAACAAATTCAAAAACACTTCCTCTAGTCTAGTTTTGAAGAAAGTAAAAAGATACATTTGGTGTCTTAGAATGTTGCTTGTAAACATCGACATCAAGGGGGATTGGTTTGAGAAAAGTATCATAAATGAATGAGGCCATGTTGGCTAAGCTAGGTTGGGCGCTTGCCACAAAGGAAAGAACCCCTTGGGTGCAGTTATTTTTCTCCAAATATCTCCCCTTTTCTGGAGATTTTTTATCTTCTGATATCTCACAGGGTTTTTCCATCTGGAATTCTATCGCCAAGAGAGAAAATCTTGAAGACTGGAATTAAATGGAATTTGGGTAACAATTTGACCTTTGATTTTTAGAATGATTGGTGGATTAGTGACAAGACTTTGTCAGAGGATTATTTCTAAGATCTGATCTGCATCTCCCTCTCGACTAGATGTGGTAGAACTCTAAGTGACTACATTGACAAGAATGGTGGCAAGCCTTGCTGGCTCATACCCTCCTAGAATGGATGTAGCTTGATCTAGTTATAGCAAATTGACAACCTTAAAGTTTTTCTATCCTCTAAATATATCTTATTCTCTCGAGCTTAGGATGTGTGCGTATAACTAGGCACCCCCTCTTGTTGCTTATATGTCAAAGCCACCTATCTCTCATGCCCTAAAACCCATTGTGGTCCACCTCTCCATCAGATTTGGATCCCTCAAGTCCTCCCAAAAATTGGTTTCTTCTCTGGCTTACCTCTAGGTATGTTATATTCTTAAGAGAAAATATCAAGTGAAGGGGATTCTCCCTCCCTAGTGGTTACATTATTTGTCTTAATGCATTGGAATACTCTGCTAACCTTTTCCTCCACTACCACTTCTCTCATTCTCTTTGGTGTCTCTTTCTAGAAATATTTGGGATTGCATGGGTTCTTCCTCCCTCCCTCTCGAGGCGTTTTCTCAATGGAATTCCACATTTGATCACAAAGTAGCTACCCTTTCTTGGAACTTACTTCTTCCCCATGTACTATGGGGCATATGGAAAGAACAAAATAGGCATATTTTCAAGGAACAATCTCAAGGTTTGTGGTAGGTCTTCAACATGGTGGTTTTTGGGTTGTAAGAAAATATAAATTGCTGCATCTAGGAGAAACATAAACAGAAAGTAGTCTTAAGTCTTTCGGAACCTTGGCCTAGAAAAATCCTCATCCCTTTGGTCCCCCCACGGTTTCAGCTCATGCTAATACTTCCTAGTCACCCCCTCTTTTGGGTTAATTGAAGCTTAACATGAATAGTGCAACCAAGGGTAACCGGGTGCCTATGGTAGAGGTGCCATTCTTAGAGATGAATCACATAATCCACTAGCTACCTTAGCCATTTGCTTTGGGTTTGGAACTAATCATAGGGTTGAAGCCCTTCCTATACTTAAAGGTATTGAATTGGTGCTTAGTATTAGCTCTGGTCAACTAATTGTTAAAAGTGATTCTCTAAACATGGTAAGAATTCTCAACTTGAATGAGCACCCTTAGTGGACCATCTACAACATCATTGAAGATATAAGATCCCTTCAATCTTGTTTTCAAATGATTAAGTTTCAACATATCTACTAGGAGGGAAACAAGGTTGTTGATTTCTTAGTTAACATTGGTGTTTTTCATATGTGTAAAAAAATTGGATGGGGATTTCCTAGAGGATCTTCTTACCCTTGTTGCCAATGATCGTCACTCGAAAACATAGTTCTTCTTGGTTGTTGATTTTTATCTTCAACTTATTCACTATGGCTTCATTTAGATACAACATCACTAAGATGGGTACCACCTTTTTGGCGGTGGTAATAGCAAGGATATGACATGTGTAACTTTTATCAACATTTATAACATTGATAGATCAAGTTTGTTTGATGGACCAGTTTGATTAATGATTATACACATGCGTGACTATATTTTTAATAAGGGAAACTTTCATATCAAAATCTTGGAGACACGTGTGGAATATTTTCTTGATGATGACCGCCATTGCTATTTAATCAACTTCTACCTTGATCCATTGACAATCTATGTAACAATTTCCCAATTCATTATGGGTGGTGTTATCAAAATAATTGAGCCCACTTCTTGCAAAGAGGTTAAGAATGACCTAGAGGTATGGAACATTCTGAAGGTAGGTGGTGTTACGAATTTCATGGAAAGATTGATGGTCACTCTGTCCAAGTGACCACTAGTGTCTTTGACTTCTTGGAAGAAAGGTAAAGTTAAAGTGGGCATGATAAAATTTCTTATTTCACCTGATTTCATTACGTCTGTGACCAGTCTCCATGCGAGAGGGATACATTTATTTCAAGCACTTGCTTTAGGACGAAGTGGATGATTTCTTATGTCATGGTGAAAATATGTGAAATTATCAATCACACTTTGAAAGGGACTCATTTCCATAGCTATGGAATAGGGTTGCTGAGAAATTGATGTGGTATTTTACATTAGAGGGACAATACAAAATGATATATGGCTCTCTGCTATTTCTTCTAACTCATCTTATACATTAAATAAAGGTAAACTTTGTTGCTTTTCCTGTTTTAGTCACTCGAACAATCTTTTAGATTAGCTAGAGAAGAGGAAGGGCCTTTCCTTCACTAAAGCATTATATATTTATTATTCAAAATGACAGCTTCCTAAAAGGACATCTTGAGGTCCCCCAAGCTTGGGAAATAATGTTGAATCACCCATACTCCTCAACCTGTGCCCTCCGCCCCCTCCTCTTTTGTGGTCAATACCCATCATATCCATCGCTGTCTTCGTCTCCCTCACATATCTAATTCAAACATCATGATCATAAGCCTAAGTGGTGGGTGGTCTCCCCTACTTCTACTCATGTCTCTCCCTCATCCTCTCTAGTGGCCTTAAACACTGTAGACCCTCAGAGCACTCTCCCATTATGTCCGAACCACTCTCTTTCCCGACCTCTCCTTCTCCGCCCCTTGTAGTCACTTCTAAGGTTTCACCTCATGTATCCTTGAACGTTATCATGAATATTTCGACTCTTCTCATTTGGTCATGGATTCCCCTACTATTCCCCCTTCGATTCCATGAATGCTTGCATTGACTTAGATATTCCCAATGTTTTGTTGGGCCTCTCCACATTATACCCCGATTCCTCTCTGTCTGAGAACATGGATACCCCTAGTATCCCTACTTTGGATGTTGATTTATCTAAAGCCCCAATTTTTGAGCATCAAAATCCCTTGGAGAATATCACTTTCACCCAATAAAAGCACAATGATGAAGAGATCATCCTCTATATTCTCAAAAATGAAACATGGCCTTCTTTGCTATTAAAGAATGGAAGATCAATATAGACATGATCGGAAGAACATCAATAAAGAATTCTTGGAGCTCATAAAATTAGTGGATGTGTTAGTTAATAAAAGCCCTAATGTTACAACTAAGGAAGCAACAACTATCCTTAATAATATTCACAAAATGTAATTGGCTCTTTTTGGTTCATTCCTTTGAGGCTTTTTGTTTTTTTGATCTCTACGAAATTTTTATATTCTTGCTTTATTGCCATATATAGCCTTAAGGGATTTTTATACAAGGATGAGGGTCCTTTCAAAACCCCCACTTTTACCCTTTTTCTAAAAAACTAGAGAACAAGAGTGTGTCATTGGGAAATGGTTTGAAAAAGTGCGCTAGAAAGATAGATTAATGAAGCATATAGCGTAAAAAGTGTGAATGTGGTGAGGTTTAATTTCATATTTAGACCCTCATTAGTCGATTATGAATCATGGAACTAGAGTGCATCATAGGAAAATGATTTGAAAATGTGCACTAGAAATATAGATCAATGAAGCATATAGTATGAAATTTGTGAATGTGGTGAGGTTCAATTTTAGATTTAGACCACGAGCAGTTGAGTATGAATCATGGAGCTAGAGTGCGTCATAGGGTTATGATGATACAAGTTGTGTAAGAATGCTTAGAAATAGGAAATATGAAGCACATAACATAGTAGTAGAAATGATAGACAACTGATGGTATTAGGAGGGGGAGTAAACGTAATGCCCCCCAAGTGTGTGAGAGGTGTAGATTTAGTCGATGATGCTAATGGGATCTTACCAAGGTGGTGGAGTTTATAATGTGTCTCAACCATCATTGTAAGGATTAACTTATTTGAAAAAAGTGATTGGTCACTAAAGTGGATGGTGGAGAGGGACCTTGAATGGTGGTGATTATATGGGATTGATAATTTTGTAGAATAATTAAGTGGAGGAGGGGTTAAAATGATTTGAGAGGAAGTTTCTTTGTTAGAAGTGGTGACATGATAGAATAATTGAGAGGAGGAGGGGTTGGACTGATTTTTAGATGGGATTGCTTGGTGGGAATGGGTAACACTATAGAAGTCTTGGTCGGAGGAGATAATGGGGTATATAACTTTAAATATGGTCGACATTTGGGTTAGATAGGTGACGCTTGAATGAAGGAGGACCATTAGTAACGATGGAATGATGCTCATTAGAGATGGAAGGACTAAATTTAGGAGCCCATTGGGATTTAGCAATTGAAGATGTAGCAGGATGTTGTGAAGCGAATGAAATGAAACCTTGATGCTCAAGGTGATTGATTATTTGTTTTAGAGCATAATGTCATTGTCATTATGTCTATTGATTCGACGATAACTATAAAATGGGATACCTTGGTATTTGATAAGCCGATAAGGCGAGTAACAATGAGTAGTTGGAAATTTGATCAATTAATGAGCAAGGAGCTGAGGAAGAATATCATGTTTCTTAGTATTGAGATCAAACTTGAGACATGCCAATAATGGGAAGAATTGAGGCTCACTTATATGAGCACATGTAGAAGACATAGAATGAAGATGGAGTGGAGAGGAAGAACTAAAAATTGGATTTAGAAGCAACCTTAAGATGTTGGATTTCATTTGTGAGAAATGTAATCATGGATTCCATAGCCTGAGTTTTGTCTTGAAATAAAAAATGTAAAGCTTGAATTGAATTACAAATGGAGTGATTGACATTAGGACTAATAGAGTCATCGGAAAGACGATCGAAGATGGAACTTACTTGTGAAGGCGGCATATCGTTAGGGAGATACATAGTGTCTATGGTTTTTGATGAACAAAATTACAATGTGGATGCATTTTAAGTGGGTCATGCAATGAGATTTAAGGAATTGTAGGAGCCATGAAAGAAGATTGGATAAAATAAGAAAACGAGGTTCCAAGTGTATGATCATAAGTGGGTTTCATCAAATGATTAACAAAAAATAGAATTTATGCTAAAACCTAATTACAAAGTCACATATGATAAATAAATGCTAAATTACAAAATTGACACAAGAAATAAGGTAATAAAATATGAAACCTTATGTCCAAAAGAGAGGAATGGACTTAAGCTGATTCACGCATTGTCCGGGACCTGGTATGAGCTGGGAAAACTATTGAGCAATAAGTAATTTTTGTCATTATTGCTCGGGATAAATTGTAGATTATAGGGCTATGGCGGACATGGGTGCCACAAGTGGATAGGGGCACTGGGTGCTGATGACCTCTACTAGGTGCTCGTGACGGTGAAAATGGTCGAACTTGATTTCGGAGTGTCACACAAATATCACAAGTGTTCGCTTCGATTACTTATGTGTCATAATATGATGATCGTCGATGTACATATAACCTATAAAATAAAGATTCACCTATAAAACCCACAATACCACATTAAATCCAAAAATGAAAGATGTAATATGGGGAGTAGAAATCACCCCAATGGTCACTCAACATAGTGAACTTATGATGGAGTGTTGCACTACATCTTAGACTCCATGTAATTCTTGTGCATGTGTGAAATAATCATGCCCTAGGATGCCCTTGTGCAAGTGCACTTGATAGTGGGATAACTAGATGTAGCAATGTAAATAGATGTGTGGATGGAATAAAGAAACTTCCCCTTCCTATGTTGTGTATGCAAAAATGTAGTCCCTTGTCCCTTGATTGAATGCCAAATGGATGCTTTGAAGTGCTTTAGGATCCTTTTGAGTGCAAGCTTAGGTGATAGTAATGATGCTTAGAGCTTGGTCCTTTATTTTGGTCACATAACTATGTATTTATATGATTCCCTTATTTGAATTTCATAATTAACAATTGGAAGGTTGACTCATAAGAAAATAAGATGCCCAAAAGATAAAATAGGCCCAAAAAGAGTAAGGTGGAAAGAGGTCGGGGGGCACCCAGAGGGGATGAGGGTGCACGGGAGATGGCATCTGCGGTCATGAAAGATAAGAAAGTAAAGTACCAACTGGGATTTATGGTGCATACGACCAACTAGAAAACATAAAACAAAGACAAAAGGCCAAAGATAGTCGTCAATTACTAGTTTTCTTACTTAGGAATCACATGAATGTTAGTATAAGTCTATGGACCTAGAAATGTACCCACGTGCATAATTTTGTGTCTACAACAATAAGGCTCGAGAATGGTGAAAATAACACATCAACAAACCTTGCTGCAAATGCGAAAAGAAATGGTCGGGGATAGTGTTCTTGCAGTGGCGACAACAAGTTTGAAAGGAAAAGACCTTTTAGTGGGTGTTTCAAGTGTGGTCACCATTATACCAAGGATTGTCCCTTAAGGAACAAAGAAAACAATCGTATGAGAGAATCAAGCTTGCAATGGTGAATTGCAAAGCTGAAAAAGAAGCAAAACCTAATGAAGAGATAGGTTCTGGATCCAAGAATTATCATGGTGAAACTAGTTAAAGTGCTAAGAAAATCTAAAAGAAATAAAAACAACATTTCATATTATGATTGATTGAAATGACATAATGTTGTCATATTGCTAATTGTTTGGAAAACTTGGATGATTATTAGGCTATTACAACTAAGAATTCTAATGAATGAATGAATAAAAATTTAAAATTTTTCTATTTTTGGTGAAAATGTGGATTGTTTTCCTTAGCAAAGTATGATATGAACCTATTTTTGATTAAACTGGTTGCCATTAATGAGTTAAATAATCGGGACAATGATTCGTTAAGGGGGAAGTATGTCACATCCCACATTTTTATTTTGTTTTATCACAAAAATAAATTATATTGTATGAATTGATTTACTGACGCAAGAGGACTAGTGTTGTCACATAGTTTAGTTTGCGAGTTATACATATGTACATATATCCGAAAGGATATATATACTTATGCGTAGTTACATGCCTAACCTCGTAACCATTCTTGTTGTTATGCATTAATGGATTATTTAATATTTATAACTTATTTTTTGTACTTGACTGTATGATCTTACTTTACTTTGCTTATTTTAGGTAAATATTTCATAATGTTGACAATCTATTTCGTTACCGCACTTGAATTAATTGTTGTGTGGATGTAACAATTGTTTGATGATATCAATAAACTTCTCTTGTTGATCACTTCGATAATATATTGCAAAGGCATTAAAAATCCTCATTTATGAACTAATAATGTTCTAGATCATCAAGGTAAATGTTTATTTAAGATTTATTTAAAATGATATTGAATTTGCAAAGGTGTAAGTGCATTGTTTAAATTCTTAAGCTCATAGACCCCAATGATATTGGTTGTCTAGTAAAAAAATGGCTTTCTCTTATATGCCTAGAATGTAATAAGGTAATGTGTTAAAGATTCTTGAATTCGCCACAAACCATAGCAATTGGTAATTCTAAAGCGTTAAGTCAATCTTTGACTCTTAACAAGGTCATTGACCATGGTAGATTAGGTAAGGTTCATGATAGAATATTATGGGTCTAAAACCAAGCAAATGCATTGTTTTGTTTATTGCAAGGTTTGATGTTTGTTAAGTTGGTAGAAAATGGTATTGAAACCATATATGGGTGGCAATGATAAGTGTTGGAAATAATAGGGACTATGGTCCCGACCATATCCCAATGCATTTTTAATTATTGATTGTTGTCACCATGCAAAAAAATTAGGAAATCTAGTTTATTGTTTAATTTCAAAATAATCTTCCACCACCATTCGTTTGGATGAAAAATTGGAAAATTTAATAAAGCCATACACGTGGCACTACAGAAAGTTAATACATTAAATTAGTGGTAGGATTCTTAGGAATCATGCAAATATCAAAGTTATTTTAACTCCTTCTTTGGCCATTCAAAGCTCTTCTTTTGGATTTGTGCATGGAAGTTTGAGAAGCTATTTCAAGTGAGATTTTTGTGGGACGTCTTTGCTAAAAATAAATATAGATAATTTGGGCATCAATAATAATTACTTTGTTTACAATGGTGAGACATATTTTGGGGTCTTTCTTTGTGTGAAATTTAGAGTTTTGTTGGGTCGGTTTGGTTGAGGATTTTGTAAGGAAAATAGAAAAAAGGTTACAAAAGCTCTCCAAATTTTAAGCATGAATTATAAACTTGTTTTCTTGTTGTTTTATCACAATTTGGGTGATTATTATTTGGTTAATTTTAATGGTTGATCTGGTATAAATGATTTGATTTTTAAATGTGGAAAACAATGGAGAATTCATTTTTCCAAAATGGATGTCTTTGAAAAAAGAGAGTTTTCAATGAATTTACAAATCTTGGCATTTATTATAAGCGTATGGTCTTGTTTATGCTCTATTTTATTAATACCGAAATGAGCCTTCAAAATATTATGTGAGAATCATTTTCCTTTGTTGGGTTTTTAGAAATATAAAAAATGGTAGGAATCTCGGTTGCAATATGACCACAGGTATGAGCAAATATGTGTTGGAAATATGGTATGCATCTAATTTTTTTATAGACTTTTTTTTTTTTTGGAGATTGATTTCAAACTTGAGGTTAAGTAAGAAACGTAAGTGTGTGGTTTGTGTTTTCATGTTCTTTGGACTAAAAAAGGGTGTGTGGGAATAAAATTGATCCGGTCTTGAAAATCCTTTGGTAGAAAATGGTCAATTTGTTCATTACATGTTGCGTATCAACAAAAATTGTAACTATTTTTATCTTCCGAGGAATAATCAAAGAGCCGCTTATTTTTAGGATATGGGTTATTGTGGTGGTAAAAATCCTTCACCGTTGATATGAATAATGAGTCTATTGTAACATGCGGTAGCTTGGTCATGGTTGAAACCTTGTGCTTTTATGTTGAGAATAATAAATAACTTCCTTTGTCTTGTGGGTAGCAATGGGATAATTATAACAAATTGATATGAGCTTCTTTGTAAGTTATGAAGAACAGGAAAGAGTTTAGAAAATTTCTCTCATTAGTTGTTTTGTGCATCTTTTGTTGGCATAGTAAAAGTTAAGGTTTAGGAATTCTACTAGTTCATATTGTTGTAAACATTTCATCGAATATACCAACAACTAATAAGTTTTTGTAACTTCATATATGTATTTTTATTGTGTAGGAACTATTAAAACTTGCTATCCTTTGTTTATTAAGGAGTAAGTGGTGAAAAAGTAATTGTGGTGGGTTATTCATGAAACTAAAATTGTAATTGTTCCATTTCTAATTAAGATAGGGATATGGTAATATTGATTGTTGACTATGTTTAGATAGAATGGTTGGTCAAATATACAAGTAGATGTTTGCTTGTAAAGAAAAAAATCTGTTTTCTCCTCTTTTCTATTTTTGTTGAGGGATGGTAAAAGAGGTTATGAAAGCATGTAGAAGTATTAATGGTTTAATTATCTTTAATAAGGTGAGTTGGATTGATGATTGATAGGTTGATCAAATTGATTCCATGATACCTTTTAACTTGATTAAATACTTTCACCAATATTTCATGGATATGATTCTTGTGATGCTTAAGTAATAAATATTACTCAATGTATATGTTGTAATAAAATAGTTTGATTTAGATTTGATATCATTTTCCCATAAAGTTGCGAATTTTTTTCTAGGTCACTCTGCTGAAACCTTTGCTGATTTTTGGTACTAGCTCGGATGCGGACCTCTGCGGTCTAGATCGGGGTCCCTCATGTCGGGGCCCTCACACCAAAGCCACTTGATGCATGGAATAAAATAGTGGAGGGTTCCACCTCCGCCGCTAGCTCGAAAAGCTCTCTCCTTCGCCTGTCGAGATGGGTCCCTCTCATTGCGCATCCCCTCTCACATCACAGAGGCTGCTGCTACTTCTCGTGATCTTTCCTTGGTGGGTAAACTGATGGGTCCTAGACCCCCTTTGGAGGATATCAAAAAATGGGCACGGTTGAAATGGCAACCATGTGGAGCGCTTGAAATAGCGGCAATGCCTAATGGTTTCATGTTATTCTCCTTCAGCATGAAAGAAGATTTCACTAGAGTTCTTCTCGGTGGCCCTTGGTTTTTTGGCAGACGGGGCTTCTACCTCAGGAAATGGTCTCTAGGTTTCAACCCACACACTGAATCCATGACCCAAGCCCCAATATGGGTTCACCTCCCGGGGCTCCCCCTAGAGTTCTGGCATCCAGTGGTTATTGAAGGTATTGCCCTCTCCATAGGATCTTTAATTACTATAGATCAAGCAACAAAAGCTAAAACTAGATTCATCCATGCTCGCTTTTGTGTTAATGTTGACGTAAGTTGTCCCCTCCCAAAAGAGATAGAGCTAATATCGAGATCTTGGGAATTGGAAACAAAATATTGACTATGAATATATTCCTCAAGCATGCTCCTTTTGCAAAAGCATTGGCCATCGGGCCTCTAGTTTCCCCTCCAAACCTCAGCTGAAACCCAAAACCCAAAACCTTTCCCCAAAAACTAAGAGAAGATTTATTCCTAAACTGTCCTCTGTTAATGTCCCTATCATCCCCACCTCTAATTCCTTTGCTCTCCTAGAAGAAGGAGAAATAAACACTTCCTCTGATCCTTTTTCTGAGGTCGTTCCCACCTCTCTGGCCCTTCAGTCCCTCATCATCCCTTTGTCTCCCTCGGCTCTCCCCCACTTCCTCTGAGGAGGTTAACCTCTCCTTGGTTGTTTCCTCCTCCCCCCCTCCACCCCTGTCTTCTCCACTATCCCTTCCCATCCCCCCTTCCCACTTCTAGTCCCCTTCCCTCGAACCCCCTTCCTTGAATCTCCCCCCCGCCCCCTCTTTCCCCCTCCCTTGGACTTTGCCACCTCCCCCTCGGCCCATTCTTTTGATGATAGTTTCAACCCCGCTTTACAAGAAGTAGCAGCAAGAAACCTGATATTGGCACTGAAAAAGTAAGGGGAAGGATTCTGAGCAATACCAAACTCCAAAGAAGAAGTTTGCTCTTAATGTCACTCGGGAACCCATAGTACAATCCCCATGGTGGTGGGGAGAAAATCCAAACCAAAGAAATGAAGATCATCTCTTGGAATATAAGAGGGCTCAACTCTCTTCAAAAGCAAAGAGTCATCAAAGATATCAAATTCAGAACTCTCCTGATATCATAATGCTGCAGGAAACTAAACTAAAAAAAGATGATCGACTCCTAAAAATTTGGCCGGCGGCTTCTTTTGAATCTCAACCTTCAGCAGGGAACTCGGGAGGTCTTTGTACCCTATGGGATCCCAGAAGCTTCAAAGGGGATTGTTTGTTCAAGCATCCCAACTTTCTATGCATGCTCTTCCAAGAGGTTGGATCTGACTCCACTTGGATTGCCATCAATGTATACGCCCCCAACTTAGAGACTCAACGTGGGAAATTATGGAAAGATATCACAAACTTCATCAACACTTGTGGTAAAATCCCCATATTAATAATGGGGGATTTTAATTGTCCCCTTTTTCCTTCGGAAAAATAGGGAGGAGTCCCTGCCATGACCGCCAACATGGATGCTCTAGCTGACTTCATCAGGGAGAATTCACTACTTGACATGGAACTCCATGGTTCCTCCTTTACGTGGTCAAACCGCAGATTGGGTAGGAACCATATTCAAAGTAGATTGGATAGATCTCTAGGCTCTCTGGACTATATATCTCTCTCTAACCTGACTTCTACCTCAAATCCCTCCCCCGGGATGCCTCTGACCACAACCCTCTCCTGCTGAGCGCAAATCACAATTTGAATACCAAGAATCCTCCCTTCAGGTTCGAGCTTGCATGGCTTGAGAATAATCACCTGAACCCTCTTGTTGCCAAATGGTGGAATATCAAAATTGAGGGCACTGACATGTTTAGATTTTCTAGCAAGCTCAAAGAAATTAAAAAATAGCTCAAAATATGGAAGTCTATGGTCTTTGGCAACATCAAGCTCCACAAACAGAAGCTATCTCAGGATTTGGATAAAGTCTTTGCTCAAATGGAGATTGAGGGGAGATTGGATCACCTTCACCAAAAAGAAACCTCCCT
Organism: Taxus wallichiana var. yunnanensis; assembly: GCA_018340775.1. Lineage (NCBI taxonomy): Eukaryota > Viridiplantae > Streptophyta > Pinopsida > Cupressales > Taxaceae > Taxus > Taxus wallichiana. The sequence goes on along the minus strand of CM031235.1, from coordinate 439,549,341 downwards.
CCTCAGTGATTATCACAATACGCTTCAAGAAGAGGAGACCTATTGGAGGCAATGCTCTCGAGCCCTTTGGCTCGAGCAAGGGGATCATAACACAAAATTCTTCCACATCATTGCTTGCAAGCATAAGAGCAGAGACTAGATCCAAGAGCTGGTGTCATCCTCGGGTACCTTGTTAACACATCGAGGTGATATCTCCAATGAGTTCGTCTCCTTCTATTCTAACCTTTTCCAGGTCGACCAGCCTCCTTCAGAGCAATCAATGGCCTCTATGCTCCAACATATACCACAACTTGTGTCTTTTGAGATGAAAAATAATCTGATCAAACCTTTTGCTATGGAGGAAATTCACAAAGTGGTCTTTGCCATGAAAAGGGACAAAGCTCCGGGCCCGGATGGTTTTCTGCTGCTTTCTTCCAAGTGTTCTGGGAGACCATCAAGCAGGATCTCTTCAAAGTGGTTAATGAGTTCCAAATCAGTAACAATCTTCTAAAAGAATGGAATACCACCTTCGTTGCCCTTGCCCCAAAAGTGCATAGTTCAAAAGATGTCTCCAACTTCAGGCCAATTAGTTTTTACAACACCGCTTACAAGATTATCACTAAGATGTTGGCCTCCAGGCTTAAACCCCTAATGAATGATCTCATCTCGCAAAACCAGAATGGTTTTATTAAGGGGCGGCTCATCCAAGGCGGTATCATTACGGTTCATGAAGCTATCCACTTGGCCTATCACTCAAAATCCCCTGGAATGATCCTAAAGCTTGATATGCAAAAAACGTTTGACAGAGTCACCAACCTTTTTAATTAGGGTCCTGGAAAAATATGGTTTCGATAAAAGATGGTGTAGTTGGGTCTTCTCTTGTATTGCGACTCCTTGCTTCTCTATTATTATTTATGGCATTCTGGTAGGTTTCTTCAAAATCAACAAAGGTATAAGGCAAGGTGACCCCCTGTCACCCTTCCTCTTTGTTCTTATGGCGGACTCCCTCAGCAGAGCACTGGAGGCAGCTAAAAGTCAGTCTATCATTTCGGGTCTGAAAATCACCTCCAGCTTCCCTTCTGCCACCCATAGCCAGTTTGTTGATGACACTTTGTTGTTAAGTGTCACCTCTATGATTGAATCCCGGGCTATCATGGATATCCTATCTCTTTACCAAGTAGCTTCTCAGCAAATTATCAACTTCAACAAGAGTAGCATCTCCTTCATCAACACTACTCCTAGGACTCAGAGAAAGATTGCAGATATTTTTGGGTGCAATATTGTGGACCTCCCCACCTCTTATCTTGGCATCCCCCTCTTCCATGGTAAGCAATCTAAAAATCTCTGGAATCTAGTCATTGAAAGATACCAAAAAAATCTCGCTGCCTGGAAAGGGGCTCTGCTCAGTTAGGTTGGCAAACTCCAACTGGTTAAAGCCACCCTCCAAAGTCTTCCTACTTACTTCATGTCCCTTCTCAAAGTTCCCAACTCGGTGAAGGAGGTGGTGGAAAAAATCCAAAAGCACTTCCTGTGGTCTAGGACGGAAGAAAGGAAGAGGATCCATCTTGTCTCATGGAAGGAAGTGTGTAAGCCAACTTCTCAGGGTGGGCTCGGACTAAGAAGGATGGCTGACACGAATGTGGCCCTCCTGGCCAAACTTGGCTGGGATGTGGCTAAAGGTAACTCTCTTTGGGATCAGCTTCTCAGAGCTAAGTATCTTGCTAATAATGAAGATCTTTTCACTTCAAATCCAATTCGAGGTTCGGCCATTTGGAATTCTGTTATTAGCTCCCTCCCCATTATCCGGGCTGGCACTAAATGGAGATTTGGAAATGGTAGACTTATTGATTTCTGGTGGGATCATTGGATTGGGGTCAAGCCACTTGATCACAATCCATCATGGGATCCTGTGAAAAGAAACCTCATTAATAAGTAGGGAAGGTTAGTTTCGGGCTATTGGAAGATGGTGAATTCCATTCCCTCCTGGAATATTCAGGTCTGGGATGATATTAGTGAACAACAGAGCATGCTCCTAACTTCACTTAGAACTGTGCTCTCATCCATCTATATCCCCTTCTCCCAACACGAAGATGAGCTAATTTGGCCCCTCTCCCCATCTGGCTCTTTCTTGGTTAAGGCTGCTTATCTCTCAATGCATAGTGTTGACTCTGGTTCCCCCTCACCAAATTCTGGCCAAAGGAGATCATCCCCAAAATTGGTTTTTTTTCCTGGCTCTCTTCTAAGAATGCTTTCCTCTCTGGAGAAAATATGAAAAGGAGGGGTTTCTCTCTTCCCACTAGATGTGTGCTTTGTACTAAGGAGGTGGAATCCTCTACCCATCTTTTGATCCACTGTCCCTTTTCGCAAGTTATCTGGCATTGGTTCTTATCGAGGATGGGTGTGTTCTGGACCTTCCCTGAGTCCATTCAGGACACCCTCTCTCAATGGAGTTCCCCCTTCACTCACCGACTGGTTCTGGCCTGGAAACTTCTCCTCCCACATGGCATATGGGGCATCTGGAAAGAAAGGAATAGAAGAATCTTCAAAGACCAAAGTCTTGAACCTGATCAGGTGGCTACCCATATTGCTCTTACTTTCCAGGACAATCTCAACTCTCACCTTTGGTCAAAATATCAACAAAAAATCTAAATCTGTAACTCTCAGGAGTGGAAGAGGCTATTGGCCATTCATCTTGTTAGTAAAGGCACTTCCTCTACACAGGGATTATTTCGATGGCTTCCTCCCCCTGGGCTAGAGAAAACTTAATACGGATGGGGCCTCGAAAGGAAATCCTGGTAAATCTGGTGGAGGAGCCATTCTTCATTGCTCCTCGGGTTCCATCGTTGCTGCATCTACTCATAATCTCAACTATGGCACCAACCATCGTGCAAAAGCCTTGGCCATCCTCAAAGGCCTTAAGTTGGCTATCAAATTGGGTGACGATCCTCCAAGTTGAAAGTGACTCCCTCAACATCATCAATCTCCTGTAGTCAGATGATTGGTCAATGGTCAATCCAAAATATCACAATGATATCGAGAATCCTTCAAAGAAATTTCCAACAAATTCAATTCCAGCACGTCCTCCAGGAGGGGAATAAAGTGGTGACCACCTTGCTAACATTGGAGTTCTCCTTGAGAGTCAACAAAGCTGAACGGACAACTCCCTGGCTGACCTCTTCCAAATTACTCAGAATGATCTATCCCAATGCTGATGGTGGAAGGGGGAATTGATATGGGTTTCAGCAACACCTTTATGGCCCCCTCAAAAGGTGGTGGCATTTATGTTTGATTTATTATGATAAGACCCTTGGTGCTGAACCATTTGATGAAAGTGATGTGTTATGATGTGGAGGATTTCCACACGCATGGGGTAATTCCTCCCATTAATCATTTGATGATCTGGCGGGAGGACAATGATGGCGAGGCCGATGGCTCCCACACCCTAGTCGGGCTGTTAAAGGACCCCCATCACTCTCACTTCTACACTTTTCAAAAAAATTCAACAATGGGTGGCGGTTGAAGTGGCTTGAGCTCACGCTTATGACTTCGGTTAAAGAAGATGTGGAGGTATGGAACATTTCTTGGAAAATGGCATCACGACCTTCCTGGAGAGAATGACGAGCTACTCGGCCTTGGTTTTGTATCCGTTATGGATTCTGGTCGAAGGGGTGGGTACAAATTGGTAACACGCGCTTTACCATCTCCACCAATGCTATCGCTGATGCCACGGGTCTTCCTGCCACCAGTGACATCTATTTCAAGCACTCGTTGCATGCTGAAATGTAGGATTTTATCACTCCAGGGGACAAGCCGGTCAAATATCTCTCTGGCTACACTCGCGATTCCCTGCCTCCTCCATGGAATAGAGTCGTTGAAGTTATAATGCGTTATTTCACCATTGACAATCGTTATCGAGTTATCCTACGACCCTCACTTCTTCATCCTTTCTCATCTGCATTGGGAAAAAGATTAATCTGGCGGCTTTCCTCTATCAGTCTTTAGAGCACTCTGTTCAGCTGGCTCGTGATGGGAAGGGGCTATTCTCCACCAGGGCTTACTGTACTTGCTTTTTTCTGATGTTGCTTCGCATGCTTGAATTGATTCACTTCCCCCCAAAATCTGGTCATCATCGCCATTCTCCCTTGCCTTCCCCCGCCCCTCCTCCACCTCCCTCCACTCTTCTTGGTGCCACCGTCATTTGCACCTTTCCTCTGACTCCAACTCGGATGTCGCCATTCTTAGCCCTCCCCTCATTGTTTCCGAGCCTTCTTCCCCCTTGTTTCCCCCGCACCTTTCATGCGTATTGTTAGAAAACCGACACTAGTTTTAAAGCTGTCTCCCTGGTCTCAAGCCCCGATACCTCTCTTACAAGAAGACATTTTGGGCCTCGCCAAGCTTTATCCTGACTCCCCGGCCTCGAGCAGATGGAGACAAACCAGCCTGTGGACGACCCCACTTCTCAGATTGCTAGAAACAATCCACTCTTCAACGACAACAATGAACCTCCTGCTGACACTATGAAATCTTCACCGAATTTGAATTCAACTCCCACTGAGCCTGGGACTGCTGACTCACAAAGGGATGAACACAGAGTCGATTTGGTGTCATCTATTTTAAACAAGCTCCAACATGCCTTCACTACCTTGAAGGCCTGGGAGGCCTTCACTGATTCTACCAGGAGTGCCATTGCCAAAGATTGCTTGGAGCTCATCACCCTTGCAGAACAACTTGTGGAGGATTCGGGTTCCCCTAGAGCTAGAACTGTTGTCTCTGAGCTGAAAAATCTCTTCTGATGTTATCTACTTTTCTTCTGTTGTCTTTTTCATCTTCCTTTTTTTGGAATCTCCATGGGTACTTTTTTGCTATGTTCTATATTGCTAAATCTGGCCTGAAGGGATTTTTTGTATAAGGTTGTGGGACCTTCTAAAACCCTCTTTTTACCCTATATATTCCAAAAAAATAAAATAGTTTGATTTTTATGGGGTCAAGGTGACCGTTAAGTTAACTTTATTATATTCATTTAGCTCATAGTAAAATAACATGATCATGAGTTGTTAATCTGCGCTAGTTTGATTAACTAACCATGTATATCTTCACTCTTTCCTTCGAGATGCAAGGTAATGTAGTTGTTACGAAGTGATTAAAGGATTGAATAACACTTGACTCATCATGCATTGGTTATTAATTTTCTGTTTTAGTGTATGTAATGATTGTATATGTACTTTGATTAAGTGCGATGGAATTACCTTGCAGATTAAAAAGACAATTTGGCCTAATGTATCAAATGATTATCTTTCGATAATCACCATATGACTATGTATTATTGTTATTTATTATTAATTAATGAATGTTGTTTGGATCATTATGACTACGTAAAATGATATACATGTACATATGTTTACAACAGAGTATTTATTATAATTGAAGTTATCATGTGTTATCATAACTGCTTTATGATGTCATTATGAATTAATGATTATGTTGTAAACATTTATTTAACGACAAAAACAACATGATGAGATAATTAATTATATTATTGATCTCGCGGAAATAATTCCATTAACACGACAATTATCTATTTAAAAGTTATAATAAATGAAGAACATAATGTTGTCTATTAACAAGAAAAACATACATGATTAATATAATGTTTATTCGATATAAAGTCATATCTATTCTATTGTACCTTTGCTAAACGATGAATACATCATTAGAAAACATAGTATGAAAGGTACATCATAATCATCATGAGATATAGTACAAATGTATTTAATTAACCACATTATACTAATATGAATAAATGATGAAAATGATTATAGGTACTATATCTGTCATAATGTTATGAATTACTGTATCCTTGTGCTTAACCAAGATTCATACAATCATCATAGGTTGACTTAGTTACCTTACGATCATTTGGTATAAGGTTCTTATACTAGTCGATGAATCGATGAGTTGCTGTACACCTCTATCAGGAATATAATAACTTATCTTAAGATGATAACATAAGAAAATAAGAATTCAAATATTAGCTATCATGAAACAAAATTCATGTCATATGTATCTTGTCCGTGTCAGCTCAAGATGACTATAGGAGGATAATGACATGTAATGAGACAAGTCATTACATGAGAGTTAACCTTTCCGTAGGGATCCTAAGATGGTAATGACATGATTCATGTGACCCGAATATCAAGTCATGATCCGCAACTTCAGAACTAAATTCAATTAATTATTGTAAATGAATAAATAAAATGGTTAAGTATAAACTCAATACTTAATCAACAAAAATAATCCTCGATAACTATATTAAGAAAATTGTGTGGTGAATGGAAGACAAGTTTTGTAGGCTAGTGTGTAGTCTCAAAGCGGCTTACTAGCGCAATGCCTAATAACTACAGCCATGGTAGTGAAAATGAATGATTGCATTATCTTTTCACCATTTCTTATTTCAATAGTGTTTTGAGCTGGAGGGAAGTACTTGCATACTTTCTTGGTGACATAAAGAAGATGCACGAGTTCTTAGGACCTTTAAAATGGTTAATCAATTATATACAAGTTATACACACTTAGTTAGAGTGATGTTAAAGGGGATTGAGTATATCTAATTGAAATTTATAGTTACACATGGTTATTGTATGTTATCAAGATGGATTTAGAATATTAATAATCTTTGGATTGCTTAGTATTGAACTAGGTGATAATGATATTCATTACAACATAAAAAGAATTAAGGGATTTTGTAAAGTTAATATTATGCTAGATTTTATTGTGTTTTGAAAAATCATTGAAGGCATAAAAGGGTATTTAAAGTTTTATTAAAAAGTCTCTTAGTTTGTTGAAGTATAACATGGGTGTTATAGGTTAAGCCATCTTTAGATTAATGGTGAGTTAAAGTGCTAAAGGGGAGAAAGAGTTAAAAATCCAACACTTAGCCATTTTTGAATGTGATGTTTTCCCTCACAAAGGCCAAATACATGTTATGCTGCTAAAATTTTCCAGAAACCTCCATGCTTGAAAACGAATATTTGCTCATAACTCAAAAACCGCATCAAAATCTCATGAAATTTTAACAATACCTTCCTTACAAAAATTCCCTTATGTTGGTACTAATCTTGCCTCAATTGAAGGTTTGAATAATTTTTAATGGATAAAACAAAAACTTAGTGACAAAACTTTCCTTTTAAGATCTATAAAACTTTGGCTATTAAAACCCCTAAAATTTGGAGCAAAACATCCCTGAGTGAAAATGAAACTTTTGAGACTACTCCCATCTCATTCGACATCCAAAAGATGAATTACTAAATATAATAAGTTTGATCAAGTTCTCATTTAATAGAAATAGTAATTTTTAAAATGAGTTACTTTCTGATTCACCATCAGCCCTTTCATGTCAAGACCACTCAAAAGTGCCAATTTGAGAAACTTTCTAAAAAAAAAAGACATTCGTGGTGGGACTTGATAAAAATAGTAAGTTTTGGGATTTTGGTCAAATTATTCATATCCATCCATCTCCCATCCATTTCACTAAATTTTATCACCATGAAGATCAAATACTCAGGTTTAGATCTAATTTCCACATTAAACACTGAGCATCCTAATGTAGGCGACGATGATGTGACAAATACAAATTTGGAGGACCTAAAAAAAAGATCTTTGAGAGAACCTTGTGAAGTTGTGGAGAAAAATATATTATTAAGTGGGCTATTCAATGCTTGACAGAGTTTCATTTTCCATTCAAAGCACATAACTTGTCCTAGCTTGTGCCCAAAATTATGACCCAAATTTTAGGAAAAGTCGACAGATGATAATTCATTGATGGAAGTTCTCACTCCAAAGGGTATCTCTAAATGCTTGCAAATTACCACTAGTAGCAATATGGTGATCATCACTTGGAAAATTTCCTTGCAAGAATGGGTAAAATAGATTCATAGTTATAAGGTTTAGTAGTTGGATCATGGCTCAAACAAGGAAGTAAGCCCTCGTAGATTCCCAAAACTTGGTCTCGAGGTGAATTCCATGAGGCATACTCAGATGAAATAGTCTTGTTGAATAGGGTGATGGGAGAAGAGACTACAAAATAATTCCAAGACTAGATGGCTCAATTCATCCTAATGGTCATAAAAGGAAATCAAATGATTGATTGGGTATAATTATAAGTAATAACATTTAGTAATAACTACATCGTAGTTACCTACCTCTAAGAAGTTCACAATGACTTCTTATCTAGTGTATGATTTCACGTACACAAGGCCCTATTGAGGTATATATTATACACCAAATACGCCACAAAAGTCCCCAACATAAGAGAAATATCCACAAATTATATATAAGGAGAGTAACTCTCACTTCTCAAGGGTAAATGATGCATTCAACATGTATGCCATAAGGTTAATCGAAGGTAATCATGAGTAGGGAATTTCACCTCAATTAGTTGGGTTGATTGAAAAACATGGAAGTTACTTCATCTAGTTCTCCACATTCACTTATATCAAAGTCAAAGGATTTGATCTCACACCTCGTAGGTTACCAAGGTACCTAGGTGACAAGATCATCATGATTGAGTTGTGTAGGTAATTTTCTCACGTTCACACCAAGTGTAAAAGTGTGAAGAAGAAGGGTGTATCTTTCCCTATCTCCCTGGGGATCTATTCATGTAAGAGTGTAATAGATGCAATGAACATTAAAACATCCTTTGTAGCCTTAAATTTGTATTCCTACGTATCCCGACCAAACTTTGATAGTAGGAAGAACCCTAATACTTTCCATTTACCGAGTTTACAACACATTCCATAGATTGAAGACTATTGGGCTAACTACATTGATGATTTTGAGGTCTAGAAGGTGGGACTACATGAGGATGATTGTAAATCAAATGAGGGATTTCAAGTTTGAATGGTTTGTAGAAGGAATGAACGATGATGGATCAAATCTATTTGATCTTGAGTATCAAACAATTCAATCATCTTCCCTTCCTCCCACTCCGTGGAACATCCAAGAATCTAGAGATATCAAAGAAAGAACCATGGCGGTGATTCAAAGATCAAAGGATTGGTTCAAGCGGAAGATGGCCTCCTTCATTGAATTAGGTAGTCTATTGGCTCCATCTAAACAAGTGTCTCTCACCTCTCCTCTCAGGGCACCCGATAGGGTCACAAAGTCTTCTCATTCAGAAGGGTATTCTAAAAGGAAGTTTGTGGAGACAAAACACTCCGAAGTTAATCCCCTAAGAGTTTTCATAAAAAGAAAAAGTCAAAAGGAATCTTATTGAGCCACTTGAGTGGGAGAAATTGACCCATATCAATATCCTAATCATCCATAAGATCTAGGTGTTTCCTCAAAGGAAGCCGAGTCATCCCATTTGGACGAAGCTTTAGTTTCATATTAGGCTTCGAGAATTTCTCCATGCCCAACATTGTGCCAACCGTTAATGCCATTTGAAACTTTCCCATGGGTGCAAGAGCTACTTGGAGGAGATTTAATTGTTAGGAATATTAATGTGTTCATGATAGTGTGATATTTACCGAAAGGTAAATAATATTTGATTTGTTAATATCGATAGTAATATTGTTAGAAACAATATTACGATATAGATTAGACTATATAGTTGTGATATATTGTTAAAAATATATCATATTTAGTGGTTTGTTAGATTGTGGGAGATTTATGTGCGATATTGGTGGAGATTGTATCTCCCTAATTATTGCCAAGTCTCTTCCTACAAAATTGTAATCATCACGAATGAATCAACATGGAGAAATATCAGATAATGAAATATATTATTGCGTGATAAATAATTGTGTTATTTGCATGATCGATTGGATTGAGCTCTAGATTTGGTATCAGAGAGATCATCCTTTCCTATGCATGATGGATCCTTGAGAATCAAGGGGAAAATTTATGATCATCAAAGTTGCACTGATGAATGGAAACAAAATTATTTCAGCAATTATATAGAATTTCAGCTTAGTTCGTTGCTATTTAAACAACACCATACAGAAGAAAAATTTGTCTCATTCACTTTTACATTTTGCAACGCCATTTGAAATTTGTCTGCCATTCATCTATGTGTGTTGATAAGGCAATCTTCCATGCATAAATGTACCTGTTGTACATTCCAAGACAAAGGTGCCAGCGATCCTATGGAATCTATTGTATTCTGAAGATATCAACGTGTTATTTTTAGTGAGAAGATTGAGTCAAAAGTATTAGAGGAAGTTGTTGGAATGTTGTGTACGTGGGAAGTGCCAAATCATATTGGATGCACCCATATGGTTATAAAAAAATAGATAAATAAATGTTACAATCCATAAATTTGGTATTGGTGATTCTTTAAAGAAATGGGCAAATGATGTAACCCTTAAGGCGAGTGATAGTGAAAAATTCCACCAACAATGACATCACCTTCAATTTCGAGTATTGCATGCTTTGGAATAGCAGTCAAGTCTTCAACAAGTTTCCCAGTCATTATGTTGATCTGCTCTAACATGAGATATCCTCTCTTGATGGTATTAGTAATTTAAGTTTTATTAAATAAGGATTTTTCATTTGAAATTTATTTACATCCCAATTACAAATAATTTATTTAATTCTCTCACTATACACACATTGCATGGAGAACATGCATCGCATGATCTCTGCATCATACATGGCCATCAATTTCCAATCAACTGCAATCCTAGCAAGATTCTCCGGCAATTAAAAACAACTCCCAAGCCACACAGAATCTGCATCCATTGATGAAGGCTACGAAATTTATTAAGGTGTGCTAATCTTTTCAAGTTGTTGTCATCCACGGTAACTCATTACATTGAAGCATATTGTCAAATATTTTAGTCATGGAGAAATTAAGTCATATTGAAAAGTTTGAGGGAAAATATTTTCATACTTGGCAAGTTCGGACCCAATTATTTTTAATCAACAAAGATATTTGGGATATTGTTGATGGAAAAATAAAGAAACCGACAGATGCAGATGAAGCAAAAAAATGGGAGAGAAGAGACCAAAAATCCACAACAATCATTGGATTGGGACTATCTGATGCTTATTTGCATCATATAGATTTGTCTAAATCCTCTCATACAATTTGGAAAACATTAAACAAATTGTTTGGTTCACAAGTGGAAGTGCAATGATAACATTGAAGCAAAGATTGTTCGGTCTCAAAATGGAAGAAGGTGACAACATGGTAGAGCACATTAGTAAGTTTCAATCCATTTCAAATCAGTTAGCTAGAATTAAAATAGATGTACCTGATGATGATGCAAAAGTTATTTTATTGAATAACATGCCAGCTAATTATTCTAATATGGTTTTTACATTAAGTAAAATCAATCCTAGTTTAGAAGATCTCATTTCTTCTTTACTTGAAGAAGAAAAAAGAATTAGTATTGTTGAACCGAGAGGAAACTGCAATGTATGGTAGAAACAAGAAAGAAAAATCATTTTTGAAGAAAAAATCCAAATATGGTTCAACTTCGAAAGGTACAAAGAAACAACTTACCTGCTACTATTGTAAACAAATTGGTCATATATCTACAAATTGTAGGAAAAGAGCACAAGACTTACTTGATGGGAAACTGCAAGATAATGCCATGGTGTTGATGAAGAAGGAGAGAATGAAGAGGAAGGAAATATAACTCATACAGAAAATCAAAGTGATGAAGATTTTCTCTATTAGATGATTTTATACTTTGGAGGACGAAGACAACAGAGGCTGGAGGTCAGACAACAACCTCTCGTTAGTCATCAACGATGGGGCCACACTTTTGGTATGATGACATTTGTTTCAATTGTGTTGTGTGGATTTTAGTTTTTTAGTGTGGCATGAAAAATAAGAATAGATGATGTAAATTCCTGTTCACTTGTGTGTATTCCTCATGTAACCCATTTTAGTAGAAACATTGTAGAATATTGATCAAAATATATTGTAACAATCATGATGTGAAGGTTTTTGGTAAACCAGAAAACCAATTGTATAAGGTTTTTAGTGAACCTGTAAAACCAATTGTGAAAGGTTATTGGTAAAAATGCAAAACCAATTGGGTAAGGTTGTTGGTAGACACCGGAGAAAACCATCAGTGGAGGAATAAGTGTGCATTGACACATGTGGGAGTTTTGTGCAAGCCTGATGTTGCACAATTGAGAAGTTGTTCCTGAGCACATAGAGGAGGCATGCTACAATCAAATAATGAGACATGTTTTACCATGTAAACATTAAGTGGGGGAATGTTAGGAATATTAATGTGTTCATAATAGTGGGATATTTACTGAAAGGTAAATAGTATTTGATTTTTTAATATTTGATAGTAATATTGTTATAAACAATATTATGATATAGGTTAGAATATATAGTTGTGATATATTGTTAGAAATATATCGTATTTAGTGGTTTGTTAGATTGTGGGAGATTTATGTGTGATATTGGTGGAGATTGTATCTCCCTAATTATTTCCAAGTCTCTTCCTATAAAATTGTAATCATCACGAATGAATCAACATGGAGAAAGATCGAGAGAATGAAATATGTTATTGTGTGATAAATAATTATGTTATTTGCATGTTTGATTAGATTGATCTCTAGATTCAATAACAATGAAACAAGTAATGACACCTAACTTTGAGGCCCTATCAAAGTATATAAAAACTAAGTGCACCAAGAAATCTCAAATAACTTCTTGATTCTTCACCGAGGCTTTTGGATCTCAATATGTGGAATTTTCACATCCTAAAGTGGTTAAACCCATGGAAGATATGACACACACCGATTATGAGATGAATAGGATTCCCTTAGGGTAAGTGCCACACCAAGGATATGTGCATTTATTCAAAGAGTCTACAACTCGATCGCTCACATGAAATGAAGAGAATAAGCAAACCATTGAACAACTTGAGGAGCATGTGAGAATCATGGTGATTATGTGTAGTCATTCTTGGAGCCCAATGTAACACTATGTCCACTGGCAGAAGCTATCTTTCCTATCACTATACTTGATCCCCAAGTGATCAAGAGAGCTCAAGGGCACACTATGCATGGGAAATCCAATGATAGATGGGTGAGAAGATCATTGAAAAAGAGAATGAACTATTTCCGAGATCCTCTATCTATACACTTTTTCCCTCACCATTGTTTCTAAGGTGAAGATGATTTAATTTAATTTATATTAAATTTAAGTATTGTAGAATGTAGACACTAAATCACGCACTTGGGTACATTTATAGGTCTTAATCACATACCACTATTCATATGATTCATAAGCGAGAAAAGTAGTAATTGACATCTATCTTTGGCCTCTTTGCTTTATTTCTTTATTTCTCTATGGTCTTGCACACCTCACTTCCCAGTATGAATTTCACTACTTTATCTTTCTTGGCTCTAAACACCAATGCCAGGCGCCCGACCTCTTTGTATCTTGCTCACCCCTTTTGGGTCTCTTTTATCTTTTGGGCATCTTGTTTTCTTATGGGTCGGGCTTCCAGGTTGTCAATTAAAAATTCAAACAAAGGAATCATATAAATACAAATCTATGTGATCATGCTAAAGAACCAAGCTCTAAAAATCTACTATCATCACCTAAGGTTGCATCCAAAGGCATTATAAGAGAATCAAAGCATCAATCTAGCTTCATTCAAGGGAAAAGGGAAGGCTTATCTTGAATATGTGCATAGGAGGGGAAGTTCTTTTTTTCATACACACATCTACCTACATTGCTACATCTAGCTATTGAGCTATTTGGTGCATCCGACACAAGAGCTTCTTAGGTCACAATTATATAGACATGCACACAAAACTACCTAGAGTCTGAGATGTAGTGCAATGCTTGGTCGTAAGTTCACTCTATCGGGTGACCTCAGGGTTAGTCTGACTCCCCATTTGCATATTTTTCTTTTTAGGATTTGATGTGTTTTGGGGTTTTGCAAGAGATCATTTGTTTTTGCAGGTTATAGGTGAATTCTATGAGCATAGTGTGACATACAAGTGACGAAAAATGAATATTATCAAACATCTTGTGACACTACAAAAATAATTTTATGAGGTTTTTCGTATTCACAGGCATCTAGAAGTAGTCTCCGGGGCGGACGTCCCCGACCCAAAGATCAGTACCCGGTCCAACTCATTCGACAACTATGTAATTTTCTAAATACGGTTGTGATAGATTCCTTATCATGTTCAACATTTTTCCAGTCCAACACACTTTGGGAATAATTGCGAAATCAACTAAGTTTTCTATCCTCTCTTTTATACATAGGGTTTAATTTTTATTAGTTTATTGCTTAAGCCGGATCTGTACTTTATTGCTCATTATTACATTGTGACACAACAATCATGATTTCAAAAAAATAGTATTTTTAAATCATTTGGTGAACCCATCTTATTCAAATGCTCTTGGGTCTTCATTTCATCACTTCTTTCATTTTTCCTAGGGTCCCCTCATCATGGATATTTCTATTCATGATTTCTTGCTAGCCAATCTTGAGTGTAGAGCTAAAATCATTTCTCTCTTGGATAATACTCACATTCCTTCTACTACTCATTTGGACATAGTTTATCAAACATTTGTAGATGCATTTTCTCAACAACTTACTTTTCCATCTAACATAGCTGCCAATCTTTCTGTTTATGAAAATGATCCTCCCTATATATAAAAATATGCATCAATAACTTGGGTATTAAGTGAACTTTAGTCGATAATGGATTTGATCTCAATCTTTGTACTTTATCATTCATTTAGAATATCGGCCTTTCCATGGCTAATGTTAACCCAACATCCATTTCTCTTCATGCATATGATTCTTCTACGTGTCCATGCATAGGCACTATCACCTTGCCACTCACAGTTGGGCCAAAAACTATTCTGTTGTTTTTTTGTCATTGATTTCCTAGTCCAATACAATTGCTTACTTGGTAGGCCATGGCTTCATGCTATGTAGGAAGTGCCTTCTACAGTTCATCGGTGCATAAAATTATTACATGAGGGCTTTGAATATACAATTGTTATTGATCATAACCCATTCCAATATTGCCACCTAGATCTAACTACTGCATTACCTACTCCCACTTCTACTACTATGCATTTTGCTACTGATATGCGACCCACTGACTATTTGGACAACTTTCCTCCACTCAAAGGAACTATTTATGCATTAGATGTTATTCCATCTGCTTCATTCTCACTCCCTCATACGAATGCTATTGTACTTTATTAGGGGTATGTTTACACATTGGACGTCATACAACCTTCCTTGTCTTCTCATGAGCAGCTTGCATCTGCACTCCCTCCTTTCACATGTAATATTTTCATGAATAATGCTTATTGGCCACACATTCCATTTGATCCATCTTTCTCTCGATACTATTGCACGTATCATGGATCAACTCAACTCGATTCACACTTGATGATTTTCTCGCACCACCTCATTCATTCAATCTCTATCATGGATATGTTTGTATTATCAGTTACTTATGGTCTTCTGTTTTCCATCTACCAATATTTTCTCGCATGCACTTCTCCACTTAATCTTGGGAAATATAATTTACCATATTTGTAGCACTTTAGATCCTGATTATATCGACATTTCATTCCCTATGCCCTTCAACCATGTTTTTATTTGTAATGATTCATTTCTCAACTATTCCTAAAATCTTACTCAATGGTATGTACACTGATGTTCACTACCACCTTTTACCGATAAAGAATATGCAATGAGCATGTACAACTTATGCCACAATGGCTCCTTATATGATAAACCACATACTATTGCTTACCATGTCTCTGATGCATCTCCATTTGGCTTCGATCATGAAAATGATGATCTTTTAAATGATATTACTTGATTCTTTTTCACATCATACACTTGGGGAGCATCCTGCTTACCCTTTCCTCCCTTCTAGCATTATCAGGTGTCTTACACTTCTACTTCTTCGCACTACACTTTATATCTATTCTTTCGCACACATATTACACACATTGATACATCTATTGTATCATCATTACTCGATGACACACTCTTATGCCGTGGTTCACACTTGACTATTGAGGGCATACTACATACATGAACCTCACACACTACACATTTCTACACTCGATGCATTCATGACATATATTTCTAGTATCACACTCTCACATGACACACTTCCCTTTGATGTACTCTAGATCCATGGTTCATACTTGAATGCTGAGGGTCTAAATCTAAAATGAATCACACCACACTCACTCTCTATGCTCTATTCTTCATTGATCATGTCTATCTTGTGCATAGTTCAAACCATTTCTTGATGAAGCACTCTTGTTCTATGGTTAATTCTTGATGCGCGAGAGGGTCTTTTATAAATGAACCTCATCTCATACACATTCATACACATTCACTTAGGGGGAACGCTGCTCCTATCACATTCACTTTGCATTTCATTCCATTCACAATCACAATATGTTGCATATCTTGGTTACACATTGTTCTTGTTTGCTTATACTCATATGTTAAACTTCACTTACTATGCTAGTCAGATATTTTGTATGTCATTATATTTTCTATATACACATGAGCGTGCACTTGCCTTCTAGTTGTGAATGAAAAATTTACAAAGATTGTTACACACAACATGGATGTTTGGAATTGTACCTTTTAACAGCCCCGTTAAGGCTCCTGGGAGCATCTAATTTTTTACACACTACAAGTGTTATTGTTTCATTTTATACTACTTCCTATTCTTACTAGCACACTACTTTATCGATATATACACATCTTGACATACTTTTTATCTTTCTAACATGCTAACGGGTGCTTCATGTGTAACATTTTTTTGCAGGAACTATTTGCTACCATGGTTGTCTAATACTTTGCTTGTTATTATTTTCCATTGCATGCTAAATTATGAAGGCTATGTCCTATGTCTTGCATGTCCATTGCTTGTATGCTTTTAACCTCTTTGGCCCTGATTGTCTTGTGACATTGTGAGTGATGTCCCATGTTTGAAACCCACTTTTTGTGGTCTACATTGTATTCTTTCTTGTTAGATTACACATTGTCTTCTATATGCATATTTGTCTTCTTTGTACTAAGACATGTTCTCTAGCCACTTTATTTGCATGTGCCTTGGTTTCTACCATGCAAATTTCCCCTACAGGGTATCAATTTCAGATCGATATCTAATCCTATCCTTTGGGCCACATAATCCTAGTGATGTCACATGTATCCCAAATAAGGGGGCATACATTGGGTGAATTAATCACCCCATTTAGCGAAGACAGTCACAATTCAAACATGCACAATACAATAACAAAATAATCTTGATTATATAAACAACTCAGAATTTGACTTGGGTCCTCAACACAACACAAATGCCAGTGCCGGATATGAGACATGAGCACCTAGGTAATCTCAAAATTTCCTGGAAACCTATGATCAGGGGCAGTTATAAATTTTTTCTCAGATCACCATGGTCCATAGCAGTCTACAGAGTAGTTTTCACAGTACAAGCACAATCCTCCAACAATCGTAATGCATTCTCTCTCCATTTTTTTATTTTTCTACTTGGATTGAACTTGATCAAACTAGAACAAAGAAGGATCACACCATTTGCAGTGGTGTATAAATTTTGGGAAGCAGTTAGGGTTGGAGAATAACACTAGACCTTTCTCCCAAACACTTCTTCTACTATGACGTGAGATCACCTAAAAAAACTCGTACTTGGCATGAGATCACCCAAAATAATCACTCTTGGCATGATATCACCCAAAAAAATCATTCTTCTACAACATTTTAGGATAATTTCTATCCTTTTCACTCATCATGATTAGGTGCACATGTTTCTTTTACTTATTTTTCACATTTTTACATACTTTTACGTACTTGGATTGATTTTTTCACATATTCACAACTTTGACTACTCCTTTGCTCTTATTTTTGTAGGTTCGTCATTATGAGAAGCAACAATCAGATCAACAAACACATCAAACAATAATGATAACAAGTACTAATATGACATAACACATACACTTTCACCCCTAGGGTCACTTCCTCTTCTTTAGCTTGCACGCTTCATTTTATCACTCCACACTTTTTGTTGTTTCCTTGGCAAACTTTCACCATCAATCTACATGGTTATAAGGTACGCATCTCTTATCTACTTAATGTTATTGAGTATTCACACAACAACATAAAGTGAGGGAAAATGTAGACACTAAATCACGCATTTGGGTACATTTCTAGGTATTAATCATGTACCACTATTTATATAATTCCTAAGAAATAAAAGTAGTAATTGACATCTATATTTGGCCTCTTTATTTTCCTTCTTTCTTTTCTCGTGGTCTTACACACCCCACTGCCCAGTATGAATTTCACTACTTTATCTTTCTTGACTGACACTGGACACTAGCGCTAGGTGCCCTCATCCCCTTAGGTTCCCCGACCTCTTTATATATTTATTGCCACTTTTGGGCATTTTTTATCTTTTGGGCATCTTGTTTTCTCATGGGTCAACCTTCCAGGTTGTCAATTATAAAATTAAAACAAGGGAATCATATAATTACAAAGCTATGTGATCATGATAAAGTACCAAGTTTTAAGCATCTACCATCATCACATAAGGTTGCATCCAAAGGAATTCTAAGAGCGTCAAAGAATCCATCTAGGTTCATTAAAGAGATAAGGGACTTCTTATCCTACATACACACATAGGAGGGGAAGTTAATTTTTCCATATACACATCTACTTACATTGCTACATTTAGCTATTTCTCTCTATTCAACACATCTTCCATAAGAGCTTCTTAAGACATGATTATACACACACGCACATAGAACTACATGGATTTTGAGATGTAGTGCAACACTCATTCGTAAGTTCACTCTATCTGGTGACCACCGAGGTCAGTTCGACTCCCCATTTGCATCTTTTTTATTTTTAGGATTTGATTTGTTTTGGGGTTTTCTAGGAGATCATTTGTTTTACAGGTTATAGATGAATTCTATGGGCATAATGTGACATACATGTGACCAACAAAAATATTAGTAAAAATATTTTGGCACAACAAAAATTAGTTTATGAGGTTTTTCGTAGTTTTGGGTGCCTAGTAGTAGTCTCTAGCACCCAAGTACCCATGACCCAGTCTAGGCGCCGTGGTCCAACTCATTCTGACAGTTATGTAATTTTCTAAGTATGGTTGTGATAGATTCCTCCTCATGTTCAACAATTTTCTTGTTCGAAATAATTTGGGAATAATTATAAAATAAGATAATTCTTCTATCCTTTATCTTACACCCAAGGTTTTATTTTTATCTATCTTATTACTTAGGTCAAATATGTAGTTTATTGCTCATTATTGCATTGTGACTCGCAATTAGGATTTCAAAAATATCAATATTTGTTAAATCACAAAGTAACTGATGTATAAATGATAAAATATAGAAAATGACACAAGTAAACTAAGATTTAAAATATGAAACCCTAAGAAAGAAGATGAGATAAGAAGACTTAGTGATATATGTGCAATCTGGAAGTGATATGAGTAGGGAGAAGTGATGAATAGGATGCAAGTAATTTTGTTATTGATCTTTGTAAATTCTATAAATCATGTATAATGGTAAGATAAAGGTGCGTGTTGGACCTCAAAATATTGGCTAAGTACCAGAGGGCGCGTGAGTGTGCAAGACTAATAGGAAGAAGAGAGCATGGGGAGAAGTGCATAGGAAAAGGGCTTAAGAAGGGTTTAGGAGAAACCAGGGCACATGCATAAGAAAATGCAATGGGTCTAAGGAATTAGCCATATTTAGCATTCTAGAGGCACTTGAGTAAAAACATGACCCAATTAAGCATGTTGAGTGGATAAGGTGCCAACATGGAGACTTGGTGGTCAAGGAAAGAATATTCCATGCATGGAATATTCATAGGAAGAAATCATTGCAGAAAGTGGAGAGCTTGGAGTAGAATAAACATGCACCATTGGAGGACCACATGGACACTTGACATCCGATATACTCCTGAGAAAAGGCATGATAGTGGATATGGATGCTATAAAGAGAGATGCTTGGAAGAAAATAAGACAGACCGAGGAAGACATATAGTATGAGAAAAGCGAAGCTTTGTACAAAATATTAGGAGGCCCTAGGAGTTGGGGTTCTCATTAGAGGACTATAGGAATGTTATCATGTCTAAGGGATGGGTCTGTGAAATTTTTGTAATAAGGAAAACATAGCTAGGACCTCTGATGTATGGATTAGATCCTTGTCTTGATACATTTGGTTTGATACGACCCTTTTGAATGTAATGTGGTTGTTGGGATTATGATCAATATAAATATATGGCTCTGTTCTGAATATTTGGTTCAGGGGTGCAAACCCTAGTGTTATTTCCTTATATTTTATGGAAAATCTGTTCTTTATATTTCATGCCATGATGTTTCTCTTATTATTAAATGCTTGGGTATAAGGATATGATAGCTCATGTTGTGCTTTTACATGAATATTCACTTCTCTACAACTAATCCTCTAACAATGGAAAGATCTTCTCACAATGCTCACATAAAGGAGGGGCTCGGTGCCCGCGCATGCCTCATGTGAGTGCTCAAGGCTCGTAGGTGATAGGCTGATGCGCATGGGGTTAGAAGTTAGTAGGTGGGTAGAAAAATGACTACATCTTGGTTCCGTTGTCGAGACCTATTTTTGAATTTTTGTGAGAATGATGCGTGATGACGAAGCACTTGACCTTGGAAAATGTCAAGGCATGGTTTAAAAGCATAAAGGATGAGTTTTCTCAGAGCTATAGTACTAGACCTGAGTTTGATGCACACAGATGGGTAGAAGACACACTGTATCATGAATTGTATGAGACCTTCTTTTTGCTGCTTTC
This sequence comes from Taxus wallichiana var. yunnanensis, assembly GCA_018340775.1. Taxonomy (NCBI): domain Eukaryota; kingdom Viridiplantae; phylum Streptophyta; class Pinopsida; order Cupressales; family Taxaceae; genus Taxus; species Taxus wallichiana. The sequence goes on along the minus strand of CM031235.1, from coordinate 439,528,513 downwards.
CAAGAGAGTTATATGAAAGGATTTCCGCGTATGCATCTATATCAACCTGGTACTATAGATCTCACATTTGGACCCAAGATAAATATCGAGGCCGCAGGGATCTTTGATCGACTTGGAAACGTGCTTATTGATCATTAGTGGAAAAGAGTGCCGACTAGTTATACCTTGGAATATGCTATTTATAAGAGAGCTTAGAGGATCATTTCTATGTGTTATCCCTTTAGCTATGAAGATCCTGATCATTACCCTGAGTTTGGAAGCATTTCCTATGGTTGGCTAAGCTTCTTTTGGTCATTGGGAGAGGAAGCTAGGGTAGAGGAAGATGGCAGACATTGCGGCTGAAAAAGAAAGAGAGGTGAGACGACTCAAAGGGAGTTGGTTAGACAATGTGGGGTTACGGGAGTGATGGATTTATGGAGGTAGACATTGTGGGAAGGAATAGAGGTTCATGTGGAGGATGTGGAGCCTGAGCAGTATGTGCTAGCCCATCTTGGAAAGCATGGGATAGAGACCCCTTTAGCTTCGATGAGAGTTTGTTGCTTGAAGAAAGGAGAGCCATCAATATGTATTTGAATCCACCTAGTGACTAACCCCATGGCACTTAGTCTTCCAAATAAAGAGATAAGTATTGCTAACCTAGTTGATATTGGTGGGAGTGACCAATGCACCTTGTGATGCAACCTAGAATTTGTAAGATAAAACCCTAGTTGCGATGGCATCACTCAACCTAGACCGAGTGCTCACCAAGCGTGCAAAGGTACCGGTTCCCTATTTAAGGTTGATGTAACAGGATGATAGCATGACGAAGGACAAAACATATAGATTCATAACTAATCCATCATTCTATAGTGCATGCTACCCACAGATCTATGAAAGAACAAGCTTAAATAGTAATCATGATTGAATTAATAACATGCACTACTCAATTACACAAAATGACACTTAGATTCAGCCAATATCTTCCATCTATTAATAAATATAGAAGCTCCTTACAATACTGTTAATTTATATCAAGGCACGTATGGATTTGATACACACATTCATACATCCAGAATCATACATACACCACTCTCTGTGATACATACCAAAATCATCTATCTCTTTATTCGTATATATCTTCTACTATGCACCTAACATTATATATATAGGGTGGGGACTTTCCCTTCACCGCTTAACTACTCTAGAAATAGGTCGCATGCTATTATTAGCCACACGTCATTTACAATCATAGCCACACATGTAAGTGCACTATCTATAGTCCTCTTACAGTTAACTGAAGTGTCAATTCTATTCTTAGCTTGTCTCCATGCATAGACACTTTGAACCGCTTCTCCAAATATAGATAATACATGACACACACATCTCTGCATCATTGATGTGTTCCGCATGCCATCTTCTAAAAATAGGTCTTCATGCTCAAAATCAGCTAAGTCCTAAAATATGAACTTGCCTTCCATGTGCGGGTCCTTCCTGTCCTTCCGCGCCTTTGATCTTGGCCTTCTATCATGCGTGGACTCCTTGTGTGATCTTTGACAAGTATTCTTTGATCAACATTACCCCACACTAATCTCATTATCGTCCCAACAATGGGCATCTCCAAAATTTGAAGGAAAGAATAAGAATGAAGAATGTGGACAAATAAATAATGTATATGAGGTTATTTAAGTAACCTCCTCAGTATTATTTTGTAGCATCAACTCTAGATACTCCTCTTTTATTGTGGCCTCCAAAACCTACCATTCAGTGAGTGCTTGCTCTACTTTTTCTGGGATGTCCACAATAATGGATTCCAACTCATCCCTCATAATTTCCCCTTTCTCATTTTGCAGAACCAACACAACACTAGACATGGATGTCATCCTTCCTTCCAAAAGGTCCATATTTTGCGTGATCAACTTTCCAAGCTCTTCCAATCGAGTCTTATGCGGCTCTTGTGTTGCTTGCCAGGGCCTCACGCTTTTGTTTAACAATTGAAAACCTTTTTGAGTGGCCCAATGTTTCATCTTTCTTTACTCTTTGAACCTCATTATTCTCCTCCAAGGTCTTAATGTTGATGAGCGCCTATGGAGCTATGCATATATTCAAAGCTTGGTCTACTTTCTTCAACACTTCTTGTAATGCCTACAACAACCCTTCATAGGATGTGATTTTTCTCATCACCGATGCTTTCTCCCATTCAACATCCTTCTCTAATCATTCTAGTGCTTGCATACACATAGAGTTTCATCTTTGAGCACCAAGTCCACCAACTTTCCCACATAGTGTATCGTTGAAGGAAATGTCTTGTGGTACCTTGGGTTCCAAGTGTGGCCTTGCTTTGATTAATGTGTACCCAATCTCCTCTACGATGCTTATGAATACTTCATTCTTATTTTGTGTGAAGTCCCTCTCCTATGTTATGCGCGTTATCTCTACGTTATTTGTCTTCAATTCTTCACATAGTGCTTTGATTGTGGCAGATTTATCCATGTTTCTTCTAGCCACCTCCATTGAAACTTTCACCAACACATTGCTGACCTACTTGTCTGACATGATAGTAGGCTTTACTGTCATGTGTCTACCCTAAGGTGCCTTCTTTAGTCACCTTGAAATGCATGAATCTTCGCACACATCAAATTTAGGCTCATCCATGTGGGTGTGCATCGACCATGATAGTTACTTTCGTGTTCACATGATTGCCATATCTTCATCCATCAATTCCAAGCCAAATAGATCCTTTGTGTGCGATATCGTGCTCTGAAAGTGCACATACAATTTTTCCTCTGTGTCCTCTCGCATACCCCATGGCTGGTGGGATGTGCTCTCTACTTACCCTTCTAGACCTTCACTGCTAGGAAATCTAGCCTCCAAATTTGAAACTTGCATCTCTATGTCCTGAATATCTTCTGCAACTATTTCCTCTGGTCTTTTCTCTTGCTCTTCCTTCTCCTTTGTTGCCTCACCCTTCTCTTTTGTGTGCTCGGAGGTGTAGGGGAGATAGGCACACTCTCCTCTCGATTCTTCTACCTCCTCATTCAACTTTAGCTTCCTCCCTCTCGTGTGGTCGCTTCCTTTTTATGGGGAGAGTCGGGATGATTTATACACGGTGGTTAGGGTAGCACCTTGGGTCCTTGTTCTCTTGAATACCCTTTTAAACTCTGTGCTCCCCTTGTACTGCATTCAGGTCCTCTTCATCCCCTTCTTATGGCCGAGGTGGTGTAACAACGTGCTTAACTTCACCCTGATTTGTAGGATGTCTCCTACCCCTATGCTCCAATCCACCACTATCTTTGTGCTCCTCCTCCTCATTTTACACTTGATTTGCTCGTGGGCTTAGGTGCTGGGATATTATCCATTGTATGTTTTCCTTTTAGTTGTGTTGGAAGTGCGAACTCACCTTCCACATATTTATTATTCTCCATTTTTGGCTTCAACTGGAGATACACCAATGCCACCCCACATCTGCTACAGCCAAACTTATCGGTTTGATGTTTAGAACCTCTGAAATGATTCTCTCTGTATAGGTGCTCTATAGGATATACATACTTCTTCCTCAATGTATGGTAGTCATAGTCTACCTTGTCTGCATTGAAGATCAATCTATGCGTGTCTATAAATCTATGAACAAATTCTTAAAAATACCTTACAGTGAATGTGTAAGGTAACTTACACCAAGGGCTCCAAGCTCCATCCTTCATTGGAAAATGCCCAATGCAGAAATGCTTTTGGTATACAACAAACTAGACTTGTTTTCCTACCACTATTGGTAGGTCCTTTAGAATGTGCCACTCTTCCCCAAAACACCATGTGGAGCCTGTCATACCACTTCTCCACCCTTTTCTTTACTTCATCTGTCATGGTCCCCTTGCATAGGTACTTGCTAAATCTTTCAGCTGGGGACTTGTTCTCCATGGGGTATTCCCATATTTTCTCCTTTGGTCCATCTAGTACTCCAATCTCCATGAAGACTAGTGATAGTAGAACAACCCCAAAGCTGATCTTTCCCCCTGTGCACACTTCTTTGACTATCTTCTCTGCAATATAGCCTACAATGTTATAGATTGTCCCTTCCGACATATTTCATGCCACATGCAACCACATAGTGTTTACTGTGACCATCGCTCCTAATCATTTAACTTAGTAACCAGGTGTGCTACAACTTGTACAATTAGACAATTTTTCAATTTATCTATGTCCATTCCATGCAGACTCTTCAGGTATCCCAAATCTTGTTTGGTCTGTAAAATCATGGCTTTATCTGCAAGATCACCACTTATGTCTTCTCCCATGGCATTTAGACCAAGAATCGATGAAACCAATGCCGATGAAATTCTAACTCTGCATCCTGCAAAGTAGGAGTCTTCATGTACCCTACTCATGAGCCACTGGTACAAGGGCTCATACTTCCTAAAATATGAAAGCTCATACAACTGGTATACCCCTATTCTCTTTAAGAGCTTTTCACTCGCATCATCATATACCGGCATGTCATCTACCGTGCATTTATTTGTTCTAGCCATAAGCAAGGAATCAAGCTCCTTATTCTCTGATGTCATGTGATTATATTCACTCACTTTACTTTTTCTAATGGGTGAATCCCATTCTTGGCTGAAAATGACTCCTTTTGGGTATTGCATCTCTAAAAAATGGCTTTTGGGTGCCATCTCTTCTTCCTTGATGACCACCTTCTTCTTTCTTTTTTGTTGTTGTAGATGCCTTCTTTGGTGCCATTTATACCTTGCAAATGTCTCTTCTTCAACCCTACAACTCCGTGAATCAAACCCTAGCTCGATTCAATTATGCCCTAGGTGGAAACTTTGTAACCTAACCCTTTTCTATCTCCTACTTCACTCAAACCCTTCACCACCGGGGACACAAGCTTCTTATAGCATAGATCTAGTTGTCACTCTTGGTTTCACACCCTTCACACCTTAACTCGATCACTTAGTTCTTTGCGCTTGGCTCTTCTCTCAAATACTCTTAGTTGCAATGGTAAAAATAAATCCGCATCCCATCCTTATATAAAATTTTTCAAATTTTGATGCATTTATTATCCTCACCTACCAAATATCCCTTCATTCATTGACCAAATTCATTCATTCCATGCGGTACATCTTCACGCCTAGCTATAACCTTTCTAAAGCGTGCCTTCCTACCCATTGGTGGTCGAGACTTCTCTTCAAGCGCGTGCTCCTACACCCGAGTACCTCATCATTGTACCTTCTCCTGGTAGCTATCATGGCCTCCGCTTACCTCACATTATACTGTTCCTTCATCCATCTTCATCCTTGGTCACCTTTTGAGAAGCAATCTTATTTTGACTTAAAACACATCCGTAGTAGCTTATTCCTTTCATCTTTCAATTCCCTTAGTATTTTTCTATCTTTCTCTTGGATCACTACAACCACCCCACACTAAAAGTATGTGCAGTCCTCTGTGCATAAACATTCTTCATACAATAATTAGCTTTATGCACCGTAAGCGTGCTTATTACACAAACAATAACTAAATTGACAAAGCATAACGACAATGAAGGAAATACATTAAGGAAATACATAATTGAAAACCTAAACTAAATGGCAATACTACCTTATTACAAACACCAAGAAGACTTATTTATAGTAGGGCTTCAACCTACTCCTATTAAAGTAACCGGGTAGCCGTGTTCCATCAAGTGCTTCTAATTGGCATGCACCTGATTCAAGTATAGAAGTGATAACATACGGCCCCAACCAATGTACTTTGAGCTTTCCTAGATGGCACAAGAACTTTGAGTCATAAAGAAGGACCATTTGCCAATCTCAAATTTCTTATCTCTTATGTTTTGTCATGCCATGCCTTCTTCCTGGCCTTTTCCTGCTTCTAACTCCACCGTGCTATGGACTCAGTGCTCATCTAGTTGAATCATCATTTAAATATGTTCTTCTAAATCCTATTCATCAGCTAGACCTCCGACACGTGCAATATGCCAAGAAGGTAACATAAATTCTATAAGAAGAACATCTTCCACGCCAAACACCAATTGAAATGGCATGGCCTTGTTCAATCTATTGTAAGTTATTCTATATGCCCAAAGAACAACCGACACTTTGTCATCCCAATTCTTTCTTCCAACATCACATATTTTTGTCAAAGTTTGTCCCAAAATTTTGTTGAAGGCCTCAGTAGTTCCATTTTCCTAAGGATGATAAGGTGTAGTTTTATGGTGTGCAACCATAAACTCATCTAATAAGATCCTGATTGTCTCATTCAAAAAGTGTGTACCTCTATCACTTGTCAAGCTTAAAGGACATCCATATCATGTAAGAACATTCTTCCGAAAATCTAGCTATCAGTAGTTACTGCAGAAGTCTTTTCGTATGATGCTGCCGCTATGCCCACCATGTAAGATAATCTATGTAAGTAATGATATAGTGTGATCCAGTCCGCACGCGGCTGGGGCAAAATAAGTCCTAAAAGTCAATGGCCCATTTCTCAAATGGTTCGGCACTAGTAATTGGTCTCAAAGGCATCTCATCTCTTTGCCCTAGTTTTCCTAGGCATTGACAATGATCACATGCCTTACAATAGTCTTTACAGTCTTTATACAATGTCTCCCACCATAATCTAATAATTAAGATCTTTGAGAAGTGCATCACCTACATAATGGCCTCCTGCAATACCACCATGAGCTTCTTCCATGATATCCTTGCGCTCATGCTCTAACACACAATGGCGTAACACTTCATCTCTTCCTAGCTTGTAAAGGTCACCACTGATTAACATAAATGGTGCTATGTATATAGCAAGCTGCTTCTTTTCTAATGATTTCATTCCTTCTGGTGCCATACCTATTCATAGAAAGAAAACAATGTCTTCTAATTCCATGGATGCACATTGTAACCTATATAACCGTGCATCCGTCATTGTTTTTTCAACTGTCTATGCATCCTCTCCCAAATTAATTCTAGACAAATGGTCTAGTCCAGAATTGCTTTTCCTTGGCTTGACCATAATTGTGAAGTCAAATTCTTGAAATAGGAGCACCCATCTGCATATGTGCCCCTATAATATGGGCTTATTTATCAAGTACTTCAAGCCATGTGATCTGTATAAACAAAAATGGTGTTGCTAACAAGTACTATCAAAACTTGTACAATGCATAGATCATTGACAAAGCTTTGCACTCTGTAGTTGTATAATTCCATTCAACAGGAGTTAGCTTCCTACTAGCAAAACAAATTGGATGATTAATAATACCTTCACCAAGTGGAGCTAACACACGCCAATGGCCATACTAGAAGTGTCCACATGCACATGAAATGGTTTATCCCATGATGGAAAATGTAGAATGGGCACAATAGTAAGTCTCTCTTTTAATATCTCAAATGTGCATTGTTGCGGTTCTCCCCAATAAAATGTACCTTTCCCCTTCAGTAATTCTTCCAAGGGTGCAATAATTTTGGCATACCCTTTTATAATTTTTTTGTAATATCTTGTATGACCTAAAAATCCATGCACCTCACTTTGACTGGTAGGTGCTTCTAGGCCTAAAATGATTGCAACCTTGGCTGGATCAACTAGCAAACCTTCCTTGTAGATTATATGTCCTAACAGTATCCCAAATGGCGTAGCAAATATGCACTTCTTGATATCAAAGAGATACTCAATTGTCTGCATCATTCAAACATTAAGTGCAGATTGTCACAATGATATTTCACAAGCCCATATATTGTCCAATCATCTAGGTAGACTGTAAGAAGTTGTGAATAAAATATTTGAATTCTGAACAACTATCCACGAGAATACAACATGTGCATTTTTCAATCCAAAAGGCATCACAGTATAGGAAAAACTACCCCATTCAGTAGTAAATGTTGTCTTTTCTTGATCCTCATGAGCAATCCTAACTTGATGATAATTGGAAAATCCATTTGTGAAAGAATATATTTCACACCCTACAACTCCTTTTAGTATTTCCTCAGTGAATGGCATAGGGAATGGATCTATGATGCATGCAACATTCAAATCCCTATAGTCACACATATCCTAATCCATCCATCCTTCTTGATACTGATCACCATTGGGCTAACCCATTCTGACTCATCAAGGGGCTTGATAATTCCATATTTCAACATTTTATCAATTTCTTCCTTTACCTTTTTGTGCAAATTAGGATTCATCCTATAAGGTCTCTTTCTAATTGACCGTGCATCATCCTTAAGTTTGATCTTCATTTCCCAAGTGATTCATGCACGCCTTTAAGTTCATGATATCCTCTAGGGAATAAGTCCTGATAATCTTTGAGTAATTTGATGATCTTTGCTACCTCTAAGTCTGACCAGTAATCTCCAATTATGGCCTCCTTAGGCTCAGCCTCCGAACCTATATTTACCTTCTTTGTCTTCATGGGTTCATGGTAGGCACGCGTATCCTTGTTTGCATTGTCCAAGACCTCGTGCACCCCGTGTGAATGTTCAATATCCAAGTTCTCAACTTCCTCGTCATCCACGATGTAGACCATCTTTCCTTTCTCTTTCTCAAGGCAAGCACATTCAAGTAGTTTGGATTCTATTTCTTCTTCCTTTTCAAAACATGCTCAAATCTGTCTCACCAAATAATTCCTAAATATGCTCTTCTTCGATTTTGCACTATCTCCCATAGTTAAGTGCTTGAAAATTTTAATGCCTCTTCTAGGAGGTTGAGTCGAGAAGTAGTCAAATGTCTCGGATCATACCTGCAAGCCAAATCTTGCTAGTTCCCCAGTTTCTCATGTAGTTTCGCATATACATATCAAGTGCGTGTGCATCCTTAGAGTGTGGAATACAATCTATGCACCTGAGTGAAGGTGGTAATGCTTCTGTCCTGCTGTCCAAAGTCTCTCACACTGTTGAATGTGATGCTAAATAGGTTGATCACCATGATAAGTGCAAATTTGCGTAGGTGCATTGTTCCTTATAAACCTAGTAGAAAAATCTATTCCAATCTCTTCCCTAGTGTATAAGGTTATCTCTGTGGACTACCCACCAGCGCACTATTGTCCTACATAATGTATATGCTAACATATCCCTTCTCTTAACTTGATATGTCCACTATGTTTCCATGGCCTTCAAAAATGTAGGGAGATCTTCTGTCCCTGTATACCAAGGTACTGTGTTGCCTATTCATCAAACTGAAAACAAGTCCATTCTTCACGCGTAACCACACTTTTCACCTTGTGCCCTACTAATTCATATGTATCATGAGCCCAATTATCACAAGCAATACTCATAGTATCACTAATATAATGAGAATCCTCCCACTGTAGGATGCCTTCCTTTGATGGCTCATTGACCTCTGGGTCCTAGATAGCACGTACATAAACTCTGTTTAAATCCTTCTCACTTAGAGGCTTAACATATGGTGTAGAATTTCCATATGTCAAAGGTATCACAAACCCCTCCTCTTGTTTTCAAATTTGACATACCCCTTATTGAATCTCAAGTTAGCATTATTTGCATAACACCAAGGGTGTCCAAGCAAGGCTGGGAAATTGTCTACTTCTGCAAGTGCTAATACCTCAAAATCCCCAGTGAACTTGGCCCCTTGTATAGTGATAGATGCATCTTTCAAAATCCTATGGGTGTGGCCTTAGTCCGGTTTGCCATGAATAACACATTAGATGATGGCTGTAATGGAGGCCTCCCCATTTGTACCCATGCATCTAATGTCAAGCACATTTACTTCTGCACCTGTATCTATCAATATGTTGCTCAAAAGCCACCCATCCACAATAGCATTCAGAGTAATTTCTTTGTCATAGTCAATGCTATTAGGAGGAAGATTTACATGTAGTATCTATCATCCGATCTCAAGACTTACGCGTGGAGTGTTCCCTTTTAACCAATTTCCTAAGAGTGGAATAATGTTCTCTGGTACAACATCTTACACACCTCCCGTAGATCATCGATATCAGTTTGGACTATCTCCGATGCCTTCTTCTGCTCCTTTAGGTATTGTATCTCACCCTGAAGATTCCTTAGCACTTCCATGGTATCCTGGTAAACTTCCTTCTGATGAGTAGGATCTAGGTACCTCACATGCAAAACCTCCTCCTTGGTAATCGTAGCTTTTGGTGATATGCCTCTCGCACACGCACAACTTCAATGTGTGTAGTAATCTTCACTATTAATGCCTCAAGTCCTTTTGTTATCTTGGGCATCCACTGATCTCCTACCGCATGCTGGATTCTAACCATCCAGTGCCTTTGTTTTCTTGCTTATGTTGCTTACTCAGATGCTCATATAAGTCCAGGCACTCTTCATAGCTATGGTTCTTCCTATAGAAAGAACATGCATTATTCTGAGGACATTCATGCCTGTAGTGGTTAGGAGATCCACATGTATAACATGTTCCATGAGGGAACTCTCCTCTTCCTCCACCTCGGCCTCATCCTCCATATCCACCATGATATCCATGTCCCCTTCCATGACCTCCTTCAAAACGCCCTCATTCCTTTCATAGCGCGTTTGATTATGATCTTGATCCTGGTGCTCATTCCTACCCTTAGAATTATCTGTTATACCTATTTTTCATACTCCAATGTCTATGACATCCTGGATCTGACCAATCAACCGACAATCCTCAGTATCATGGGTCATGGACCTGCAAATCTTGTAAAAGAAAGATACATTCTTCCTTATTGCGTGCTGTAACAAAGGACAATGACTAGCATCATGATTCAAATGACAAATCTCATAGTCCAATAGTAATGAGCGTATAGATCTGCGAGGGAAACTATCCTTGGTGTGACCTTCCACTTCACAATCTGTACACCAAATTCCTGAGCACATTTCATGGGATAAATTTTCCGATAGCTTCTCTAACTACTTTATCATAGCTACAATCTGTGCCTCTAGAAATGGACTAACGCCGTGTCAATACACCTAATCGCTCTTAGCACGTAAATCTACTTCTAGTGCTTTACGTGGATCCGTGTATGTCTTATATGACAACGCCCTTCTAAAAGTTGTAATCAATCCTCCAATGAACCATTGTGCATGCTAGCTAGCATGGATATCATAAGAAAACTTAGATAGAAGTGTCTTAAAATGAGCATCATACTCACGTACACTCTCAGTAGTGCCTTTCTTGATATCTTTGAGCGCACTTATACTCTTCTACTCAAACTTAGGGATATGGAAATATTTCAAGAAAGCATCCCTCAGTGCTGCATAATCCATGCAAGTTTGATCAGGGTCAAACTTCCTATACCAGCTGTGTGCCCCTATAATGTAGTAGCGAATTGACTTGCCTTTCACTCAGCAACTATAATCCCTTTAGCATGCCACAAGATTTCACACATATGCACATGTTTGGAAACATCCTCTATACCTCTATACTCCTGGGAGACAAAGAGACATCTCCATATAGATATTCTATGGTTGTTGTGGACCTTGACCACCTAATCTAGAACCCCCTGGGTTCCCTCTGCCTCTAGAACCACCAAATCCACCGGAACTAGAACCACCTATACCTCTAATCCTCCACCGTAGCCGGAGTAGGACCTCGTAGATGTATTCCCTGTGCTCGACAATAGTACTATACTGAACCCCTACAGTCTATGAGGTAGCTTTACTTCCAGAGGTGAATCCAACATTCTGCGTGCTCACATTCTATGTAGATGATGCACCTAAGAATGCTCCTCCATATAACATTAAAGTTGTCTATCCTGCCATTGATGTACTTGATCCCTAACTTACTCTTGCTCTCCTACTTCCCAAGTTAGCTTGCTAATTACTTGTCATACTAGATATTGAAAAACCAAGCGCAAAGGCTAGGTCACCAGGTGGATTAAGATGTGTGCCTACGGCCCAAGTAGTCTCTGCTGGCACACTTCGTGTGAGGCCAAGAAGGGATCTCTATCATGCTTTCCAAGATGGGGGAGTTCTTGATGCTCTGGCTCCATGTCTTCTACGTGAGCCATAAATCCTTCACAAGCCATCTCTCTCCTCAATGCCATACTTTTTGCAATGGAATGCTACTTCTCTATTTCCCTCTTGTGCACCTCATTATACTTAAGCCACCTTTCCTCCCTCTGCTTTTCTACCACTAGGTATGCCATCTTATGACCAAAATTGTTCCTATCCTCGCGCGTGGTGAAGTTTAGTTAGCCATCAGTTTACTCTCCAGGTTCAAAGTTACCATTAAGATCTTGATCGCCAATGGAATACCATGCAAATATGTTCCTCTTAGATACCTCAAAAACTAAAATTCAGCGACCTCTGGGAAAGAGTACGTCAAAATTGAGTATTCTAGAATATAACTGTTTAGAATGCCACGAAACCATGTATCCACCACGCAAGTCCAAATTAGATCAACATCATAAAGAGCCTAAAATTCTTCCTATGTCCAAACAAGTGCACGATATCTCCAATTCCACTGAGATGCATAAGCCGTAAGCCACTCATAAAGTTCTACTGGAAAGATAGTGAAAAATCTCTCATATAAGCTATCATATAGGTTTTGTTCTACCCAAGTGTGTGTGTTAAACTTAGATCCACTTTTGAATCATCATGCATATTCTTCATCTATATTTTGTATCCATTCCTCAATACTTGCTAGAGTTAACTGGTACATCTTCATCATGAACCATTATGAAAATAAATGAAAAAGAGGTCCGGCAATGGAACCAATGATGCAGCCTAGAATTTGCAAGATAACACCCTAGTCGCACTAGCACATCACTCAACCTAGACTGAGCGCTCACCTGAAGTGCGCAAAGTACCGTGTCCCTCTTTAGGGTTGATATAATAGGATGATAACATGATTAAGGATGAAACATATAGATTCATAACTAATCCATCATTCTACAATACATGCTACCCATAGATCTATGAAAGAACAAGCTTAAACAAGTAATCATGATTGGATTAATAACATGCACTACTCAATTACATAGAATGACACTTAGATTCAGCCAATATCTTCCATCTATTAATAAATATAGAAGCTCCTTACAATATTGTTAATTCATATCAAGTCACGTATGGATCTGATACACACATTCATACATCCAGAATCATGCATACACCACTCTTTGTGATACATACCAAAATCATCTATCTCTCTATTCGTATATATCTTCTACTATGCACAACATTATATATAGGGTGGGGAATTTCCCTTCACCACTTAACTACTCTAGAAATAGGTCACATGCTATTATTAGCCACACGCCATTTACAATCATAGCCACACATGCAAGTGTGCTATCTATAGTCCTCTTTCAATTTACTGAAGTGTCGATTCTATTCTTAGCTTGTCTCCATGCATAGATGCTTTAAAACGATTCTCGAAATATAGACAATGTATGGCATGCACATCTATGCATTGTTGATGTGTTCTACATGCCATCTTCTAAAAATAGGACTTCATGCTCAAAATTGGCTAAGTCCTGCAATCTGAACTTGCCTTCTGCACGCAAATCCTTCTTGTCCTTCCGCACCTTTGATCTTGGCCTTCTATCCCGCGTGGACTCCTTGTGTGATATTTGATAAGTATTCCTTGATCAACACCTTGGAGATATAATTTCTCATTTGGTACATCTATGGCTACATAATAAGTCCATGTATTTGGAGGAATTTTGTTTGGAATGACATTTGGGCAAGATGCATGTACACAAGGTGTGGGTATCATGTTTGGAAGTGGTTTGGGACACACATCTTTTAGCGGTGCAATATCACAAACTGTTGGCACATAGTTCGGTGGAACATTGGCAGCACTAGGCACAACCACTTCAGGCCCTTTACTAGTTATAAGAGGTGGATCTAGTGGTATAGGAACTAGAGGACCTAGTGGATCAAGAGGAATGAGACCTAGTGGATCTAGTGGATCTAGGAGGAAACACTAGAGGGAATCAAGGTTTTGGGTTAGGCGGAAAAGGGCCTCAACCACCTCAAAGCAATTATTTTTCGATATGTCTTTACACCTACCAAACTACAAAGGTGTTGAGGATGCTGCAGAGCATGTACATAAGTGTGAACTGCTATGTCACACGAAGGGGATCACTACCTAAGAGTGGAAGGAAAGTCAGTTGACAATAACATTACAAGGACGTGCACATAGTTGGTATCGAAATTATGACCCCCATAAGACATTGGTTTATTACAGTGCTTTATTGAATGCCTTCTTGAGTGAATTTCATATCCCCGAGTTTGACAAGAAGAGCATCGGTGCGATGAAAGAGATTCAATAAGGAATGATAGAGAGTGTGCGGGAGTATGACACGTGTTTCAAGACTCTCTTATCAAATCTATCCTATGATATTCACCCCTCTTAGCATGCTTAGTGGTTTGTTGGAGGATTGATAACACTGTTTAGGAGAGCACTTTCACACAAGACTTTTACAGACCCGCACGAGGCCTTGGAGGCTGCCTTATACACCGAGGTCAGTCGAAGCGTAAATATTGATGTTAGCCTCTTCCTTGAGGCTCATATTATTGGAATGGCGAAGTATTTGGAGAAGCTAACTATGAACTCGGCACATGAGAATCACAAAGTGGTCTATAGTACACAAATTTTGAGGAAGAGGGGCATATAAAGGATAGTTTTCCTCGAAGATTGGTACATGCCATGAAGGTGGAATGTGAAATTTTCCACAGAGATCATCATGCAAGTAGATGCCCATTTCCGCAACACATGATTTGTAAGAATGTGTCTTGGTATTGCAAGATCTACACCTCTACTACCCATAATACCAAGGGATGTAGATTAATTGACCATATACATGATGCCATTGCTAGACCAACCTCACAAACAATTCTAAGGATTATGGTCGTCACTATGACGAGGCACATGGATGGAGGGATGTGTGGAATAATTTTTTGAGGAGGATTTCATGGTCATGGTAATCAGCTGTAAAGGAGGAAGAAGTGAGTTCCCGTGTGGGACATGTTACAAATGTGGATCCACGGAGCACTGCAAGTGCTAGTGCTATGATCTTCTACAATGCTCGTAGTTTAGAAAGAAGCACAAGTATGAGGAGTACCTAGAGTTATTTGAGCACGAGATCTAGCAGCACTAGAAAGACAAAGGTGTCATGATGGTAAGCGTGAGGAAGGCCGATTCATAATGGATGCCAAGAGTGGCGTGTGAGTTAGAACTAGAAACAATACTAGTTATGACGTATGCCGAGGCTGCACACATGAGGGAAGTACCAAGGAAAAAACCACTGGTTATTAGAGAAGAGGTGGTGCATGGAAAGTATCTAGAACTTACTCATCGAGTAAAGAAGTGTATAAAGAGACCATATATGTGATTTGAATTCTACAAGGAGAGATCTAGTTCTGAAAGGAGAGTCAAGAGAATTAGAGCAAAGGAAAAATGCTAAGGCTCCATAGAAGGATTTGGATGAGGTTAGAGAAGTATGCAAGATGCTAAGGCAAGAGAATATCATCCCCTTGCTAGGAGAGTGGTTACAGGAGAAGGTATCATGTGCTAAAGAAGGGCATGAGAGGTAGGTTTTGCATGCCAACCTTCCTCCTCACAACCTTGACTATGACAAGGAGATTACCTTGAATGCTATTGTAGATGAGTGGATTCTGAGAAATATTTTGATTGACATGGGTGTGAAAGTCAATGTTCTCACACTAGATGCATGAAATCAAATGGGAAATACCCCATTACAACCATATTCGAATGTGGTGTATATGGCTAACAAGATAAAGGTAATGCTCATTGGTGTCTTAAAGGATGTTACTATCACTATCTAAGGGGTAAAGTTCACTAGGGATTTCAAATTCTTGGTACTAGCAAGAGTAGACAACTTTCTAGCGTTACTTGGGTGCCCCAAGTGTTATAAATACATTGATGACCTAAGGTTTAATAAGGGATACATAAAATTTGAGAAAAGGAAGAACGGGTCATCATCCCCTTAATCGATGGGAAATCAACACCCTATACTGAGCCCTTGGGAGAAGAAGTTCTTGACAGGATCTATGTGTGCTCTATCAGGGACCCTGAGGTAAATCACCTTACACAGAGGGAGTTATTCAGTTTGAAGATGTTCTGTCCATGAGTGATGCAACTAGCTTGGCATGTGACAATTGGGCACATGAGACTAATGAGTTAATTGGGTGACAACTAAGAGGCTCTATGAAAAGGGTAATGAAGGTGTGCTTAGTCAAACACATGGGAGGGAATAAGTTACCAAGTTATTTTGGAGGAGCCAACTCGAGGATTTCTTACGAGAAATGGAGGCCCAGTGGAAAAATGAGGTAGAAAGAAGAGGGATGCTTAGCTATAACTTTCTTGGGACTGCAGCATTCTGGTGGGAAACACATCATGATAGCCTTCTAGAGTGGTATGAGGTAAGAATTGCGTTCTCTGTTAGGTTATCTCAAGTAATGCACCCACTGCAATACAAGACTACCATGGGAAGGAACCCACCTTATCTCATGTCCAAACATGTGAGAAATCATGGATGGAAGGCGCAGAGGCCTTGCCACCTTCTTTATGGGTGCATAAGCTATATTGCACCCTACAAGGCTATGCACACACGTGGTATATTCACTCTGAGATGCGCCATTAGACAGGAAATTGGCAAGAGTTGATGACTAACCTCCTTTAAGATTTCAAATATTGGAGTACTAAACCATCAGTGGATAGGGCATTGTAGGTTGTTAAGTACCTAATGATGTGAAATAGTGCCATGCCGAGAAGATCGAGATCTCTGGAGTTATTGAGTGAACCAGGTTTGGAACCATGCTTTAATGAAGAAGAGTTAGAAGAGGTGTAGCTTGAGTACACGTGCATGGAGAAAGAAAAGGGAAAGATGGTTTATGTGATAGATGGCGAAGAAATGGAGAGTTTGGATGTTAACCATACTGAAGGTACATGTGAAGTGGTTGATAGTGATGATGAGCAAGCACATGCCTACCATGAACACTTGAAAACAAAGAAGGTTAACATTGACTCAAAGGATAAACCTAAGGAAGCCACTATTGGAGACCATTGGTCAGAGAAGGAAGTCTCGAAGATCATCGATCTATTGCACAAGTTTCAGGATTTATTTCCACATGGGTACCATGAGCTTAAAGGCGTTCACCACTCCTTGGGAGAGATGAAAATCAAGTTGAAAGAAGTTGCACACACGATTCAAAAGAGGCCTTATCGAATGAATCTGAATCTTTGTGTCAAAGTCAAGGAGGAGATAGACAAGATGATCACTTTGGGCATCATTGAAGCTATAGAGGAATTAGAATGGGTAAGCCCTATGGTCATCAATATTAAAAAGGATGGAAGGATAAGGATCTATGTTGACTACAAGGACTTGAATGCAGTGTGTGTCATTGACCATTTTCTAAACCCCTTCACTGAAGAAATCCTGGAAGGAGTAGATAGATGCGAAATGTATTCCTTCACGGATGAATTCTCAAGATACCTTCAGGTGAGGATTGCTAAAAAAGACCAAGAGAAGACAACTTTTTCCACTAAAAGGGGAAGTTTTACCTATACAGTCATGCCTTTTGGACTGAAGAAAGTGCATCTTGTGTTTTCACACATAGTGGTCTAGGAATTTCAGGATTTTATCCATAAGTTCCTTCAGGTCTACCTTGATGACTGGACAAAGTGTAAGGACTACTTGAAAGACCATTGTGACAATTTGAGGCTGATGTTTGAAATATGTCGGCAATTGAGGATATCCTCAACATTAAGAAGTGTGTTATTATTACTCCATTTGGGACCCTGTTGGGGCATATCATATGTAAGGAAGGTTTGTTGGTGGATCCCACCAAAGTTACAATTATTGTTGGGTTGGGGGAGCCTACTAGTCAAAGCGTAGTGTGTAGATTCCTTGGGCATATAATATACTACTAGAAGTTTATCAAGGGATACACCAAAATTGCCACACCATTATAGAATTTCTTAAAACAAAAGAGTACATTTCACTGGGGAGAGGCACAACAGATAACATTTGACACTTTAAAGGATAGACTTGTCATTGCATCCGTACTATGATTTCCTTCTTGGGATAAAATTTCCATGTGCATGATGATGCCTAAGGGACAACCATTGGAGAAATTCTATCATAACTTGATGAGGGGATTTTTGATCACCCCCTTTGTTTTACAAGTAGGAAGTTGACACCAACAGAGCAAAACTATACCACTACTAAGCATGAAGCACTATTAATGATCTACGCAATGCATAAGTTCAAGCAAAGATCTATTGGTAACACATTTCATATTCTACACAGTAACTCATGGTGTTGAAGTACTTGGTGAACAAGCCCGTTTTGTAAGCGAGCATATCTGGCGGGTCTTGTTGTTTCAGGAGTTTGAGTTTATAGTTGTTGTGAAACCAAGAAAGAGTAACTTAGGGCTTGGCCATTTATCAAGAATAGATTCAGGAGAGGACACACAAAGCATTGAGGATGTAATTCCAGATGCATAACTATTTAGACTACGATGCGTGCCCTATGAATTAGAAGATATTGCTATGTTTCTCAAAACAAGTGTGGCACCGGAAGGAATGAAGACTTTAGAAAGAAAACAACTATCCATATGCGCCACGCCCTACATGCTAATTGGTGGAGACTTATACAAGTTAGGCCGTGATGAGATTCTACACCGATGCATGTTAAAACATGAGCACGTTCCAATCATGGAAGAAGCACATTATGGGATTACAGGAGATAACTATACAGAGAATGCCACCGAAAGGAAGATTCTACTCTCAAGGTTTTGGTGGGAAAGTATTTAGTAGGATTACATTGAATTTTGCAAGGCCTGTGACTAGTGCCAGCACCTTAGAAAGCCAAGAAAAAGGGATGAGATGCCCTTGAGACCTATAGATGCTGCAAAACCATTTAAAAAGTGGGCCATTGAATTTGTAATTTAACCTACCGCGTGAAGGTCTTGATCATGCTATATCATCACTTACACTAATTACTTAAAGGTGGGTAGGGAGTGCCTACAAGGGTCTCAGTACATGAATGACATATGCTAGATTCTTATGGGAGAACATAATCAATAGGTATGGGTGTCCTTTAAGCTTGACTAGTGATAGGGGTACACATTTTTTGAATGAAATAGTCAAGATTTTGTTTGTAGAGTTCATGGTGGCCCATCATAAGACTACCCCATATCACCCACAAGCTAATGGAGCTATTGAGGTGTTTAACAAAATTCTAAGTCACACGTTACTAAAATTTGTGATGTGGGAAGAAAAGATTGGGATGACAAGGTATCAACCATTCTATGGGCATACAAGAAAACCTACAAGAGATTGAACAAAACCACACCATTTCAGTTGGTGTTTAGTGCGGAGGCTATTTTACCAGTTGAATTTATGTTACCATCGTTGCGTATTGCATACAGGAGGGTTAGCTAATGAAAAAGCAATTCAAGAGTGCATGGAGAATTTAATGTAACTAGATGAAAGGTAATCACTTCCTAGATGGAGTCGAGAAGACATAAAAGACATGACAAAAACATGGCATTACCACCATATTAAAAACAAACAATTCGAGATTTGGCAGACGGTTTTTTATATGATTCCAAGTTTCTATGCCATCCTGGGAAACCGAAAGTCCATTGGCCGAGGATGTATATGATCTCATACATCCTTGAATCATGTGCTTTCGATTCAAGCATTGGG
Organism: Taxus wallichiana var. yunnanensis; assembly: GCA_018340775.1. NCBI lineage: Eukaryota > Viridiplantae > Streptophyta > Pinopsida > Cupressales > Taxaceae > Taxus > Taxus wallichiana. Next base: position 439,508,914 of record CM031235.1, on the reverse strand, counting down.
AAGTAGGCTAAAGCCCTACTATAAATAAGTCTTCCTTGTGTTTATAAATAAGGCAAGTATTTCCATTTAGCCTAGGATTTTCTTTTATGCATTTATTTTCTTGTGTTTCCCTTTCTCATTGCTTGTTCCTTTCTCTTTATGTTGTTGTTTTGCATGCCTTGTGCACTAGTAGCCACTTATTATTTTCAAAAGGTTGTGTATGTGTAGAGGACTACACATCTATTTTTGTGTAGGGTGGAGTAATGTGAAGTAAAATGGAAGTTGGTAGAAGTTGTGTTTCGATGGCCCATATTAAAAGTGTGTAGTGTAGAAGAGCGCACATAGAAAAGGTGGACATAAGGAATTTTGGTGTCAGGATAGCTTTACAAAAACCATGTACAAAGGATGAGAAGTATAGGAACAACATGAGGTAGGCGAGGGAAAAAATTAGGTAAGGAAAGAAGAAGTGCCTTCGGCGCTGCAAGCATGTGCATGAGGATCTTTGGTCAGTAAGGATTTTTGTGCACTAGAAGGTTGTAAGGATTTTTCACGTAGGATTGGGCATGAGGGTAAGAGCGCTTAAGGTTGGCTTAGTGGAAAAATCTACCTTTATTGCAAAAGTACGTTGGTAGGTGGCATAACATTTATTGTGGGAGAGAAGAAAAAGCTATAAGTAGAAGGTTGGGATACATTGTTATTACCTTGCATTTGTGATAAAGAAGAGCTCTTGCGAACTAGGGCATCCGTGAAGAAGATTTGTGCAAAGGAAAAATTGTGAGAATTTGAGTGTGTGACTAGTGTGATTTGCGAACCAGAGTGGATAAGGTACACGTGTGTACGGAGGAAGGTTTTGGAAGGGTATGATTGTCTTGTGGAAGGATTGTCTAGGTTAGGGTTCTATAGCTAGGGCATGGGAGTAAAGGGATTTTTCATGAAGGAAAGCCAAAAATTTGAGTAGAGTGAGGAAGAGGAGCAAGGAAGAGGTTTTTTTAGTAACCCAACAAGAAGATGACACCAAAGAAGGTAACCATCTCACCAAATAAGGGAAAGGGAAAGGGAAATAGATTACAGCCCACTAGCTTCAACAAGGAATGGTATATAGAGATGTAATACCTAGATGGCATGTTTCTTGGAAAAGAATGGGTATCCCATGTAAGGAAGATGGCCATGAGCGATTACAACCATCACACAAGCAAAAAGAGAAGGAGATGACATTAGAACTGGTTCACTGACGAAAAAAGGACACCAGAAGGGATGCCAATCTATGATGATGAAGTGAAGGTAAAATTGGAGAAGGCTGGGTTGTTGTAACTTTATGAGTTGCCCTACTTTGGAAAACCCGAGTGATTGTACCAATGGTTTATGTCTCACATGCACAAGTATAACTTCTACTTTGTAGGATGTAGAATGCACATAACCCCTCAACTAATCTCTAAGTTTACCAGCCTTTTCTGAAGAAGGGAGCCACTAGATGATGACTTGGAGGAAAAGGAAGCCATTAAGGAGATAGTTCAGGCTTATGATTATAAGAAGGGCTCGTGCTATTTTGATATCTCAGATATCTCTGACCCAATGATGAGGATGGCCACGTGCTTGGTATCCAAGATAAATGGGAAAGAGAGGTGGACATAGATAAACAAGGCTTGGTTGAATGTGAGCCAATTTTTTTACAAGGAACCATCTATAACCTGTCTGCCTTCATTATAGAAGAAATCATCAGTGCCACACACGAAAGAGAAAAATCATGTTTGGCAATGTCCTCCTCACCATCCTTTTCTCAGAAGTTGGAGTGCTTGATGGGCTAGAGAATTTTGTATGGGAATACATAGATGAAGATCCTTCCCCCATAAAGATATTTGAAAAATACACTTGTGAAACCATGACGGCTTCCCACAATGCATTCCTAGAGAAATTGTACAAGAGGATGTGCGATGTGTTTAGGGATAAATGGAGGATACCTGAACAATTTCCAGCACTAGTATAAAAAGAGGTTAAGTTCACTATTTACCAACACTTCTGCATTGGTAGATTCACATTGATAGATGGGACCAAGAGCCCATGGTGTAAACTACCTTTCTCATTCATCACACAATATTTCTAAGAAGGGGTTAATAACTTTAAGGAGGCCATAAGACTAAGGTTTGACCTTAGCGAGGTGGACCATAACCACCGTGAAATGTGTAGAAAGCTAGTATACCCAAATAAGCACACTTATGTGGAGATGTATGTGTCCCATGAGGTGCACATGATAAAACGTGTGTTGCTGCGAATTGCTGGAAGGACCACAACAAGGGTGTACTTGCGAAACATGCCCAAGAATGAGAAGGGTGCCTACTAGAGAGTGATGTCTCCATCCTAGAAGACCCCACCGGAAGAAAGAAGGCCATGCCAAGGAAGAGGGAAAGAGAAGAGGCACCAGAGAAGAAGGCACCAAGTGTGCAAACATCATAATCTGTGGGCGCATGTTGAACACATATGCATGAAGGGAGAAGTCCCTTGTTAAGGAAAAGGAAAAATCACTTGAGGAAGAGGTGTCAGAGCAAGAAGAGCCTCCTGCATAAGAAGAATCACCAAGGAAGGAGTCACTGCTTTGAAGAAGAAGAGAAGGAAGAGTCTCCTATACTAGAATCACCAGCTAAGAAGAGGAAGAAGGGAGTAGAGAAGGTAGACTCGGAAGACATGGATATCCTGGAGTCCTACAAAGGAAAGAAGGATGATGATGGGCATGAAGAGGCTTAGGACCATCTGTGTATGATGTGAAGAAAAGGATGGGGAAGAGGAAGGTGGTTAAGGTAAAGGAGAGAGTGAGGAAGTAAATACAAAGGATTAAAGGACCCCAAACCTCACCAAGGAGTAGATAGGAGAGGCCGCGGGAAAGAGAATTAGCAAGCATAATAAATGAATTGGTGTAGATAAGTGGAGTGCATCGCCGAGGAGATACCTACAGAAAGAAAGAAGGAAAGCATATGAAAAGAGTATGGGAGCATGGGCGGAGATCCCAACTTAGTAGTAAGCTTTCCAAAGGTAACACACACAAGAGGGAAGAGTGTGGTAATGACACAAGAGCAAGGAATGAGTTACATCAATGATCCATGTAAGGTATTACATGTGCACTTCCAAAGTACCATGCTTACAGAGTAACTCTTTGCATGGTATTCATTCGAAGAAGAAGGTGGATACCCATAAAAGGAAGATGATATCTTGGGCATTTGAGTCCCATGTTGATGAGCCCGAGTTTGAGGTAAGCCAAGGGGCGCTGATGAAGGTACCATAAAATAAGGGAGTTAACCCCCTGGTAAACACTCAATAGTTATCCGATGAGAAGGTGTGAAACACACTCAATAAGGTATCAGTAGAGATTAAGGCAAAACTCTTTGGAAGGAATGATAGGGTAAGGTTCCTAGAGGAAGAACTAGAGAAGAAGGAGGAACTCATTGAGAAGAGAAAGGATCTAAAGCAGGAAGAGCTAATCAGTGCATAATTAAGGTGCGAACTAAGGGAGGAGAAGGTGAAGGTGTGTGAGGTGTACAAGAAGATTGAAATGATCATGAACGCCATCACTTTGAAACACCCATACCTAGCACCACCTGAGTAGAAATATGAGTCAACCTTGCAATGCTTGGAAGACTTAACCCACATCCTTACCATGGAGAGGCGGCCGCTCACTCTAGAATCAACGAAGAGAAGAAGAAGATTGGGGAGATAATGACATGATATTCCGAGCTGTTTTCCACATATATATAGACCGCCACGTAGATGGCCGAGGTTGTATATGATAACTACATTGATAGAGATAGTGTAACAAGAATCCTAGTTGCTACACATGAGGTAGGTTTGAACGAATACCGGGGAGAAGAATAAAGGGAACATGGCAAAGTGGGATAAGATACTAGTCGAGGTTGAAAATAAGATGGTGGAAATTGAAACCTTGTGAGGTTTGATCAAAAACTGGATTAAGGAGCTCTATCCCTAGATCACCCATAAAATGGATGCACTTGACAACCTTAGCAAGAAGCTTAAAGGGATTATCGACATGCTAAATGATAAGGAAGATTAACTAAGTTTTGAGGAGGTAAGTGCTCTAGTAGGTGACCTACTTCAGCAAGTGTAGGGTGAAGTAGACGCTTGGGAAAATATCGATGTGACAATAAGGAAGAAGTTCCCCTCCTCTTGCAAAAGTAGCAAGATCTTAGATTATTTCATTTATCCTGGGTTCCACCATTTTTTATTTTGTAAAAGAGCAATATGTTTTTTGAGGATGGAAAATGATCTTAGTGTGGGGTGATGTTGGACCTCGAAATATTGGCTAAGTACCGAGATGATGCATGAGTGTGCGGGACCAATAGAAAAAAGGTGCGAGGGGAGAAGCGTGCAATAAAAGGTTTTTAAGAAGGGTTTAGGAGAAACCAGGGCGCACATAAGACAATGCACAAGGTCTAAGGACTTAGCCATATTCAACATTCTGGAGGAACTTGAGGAAAAACGTGACCCAACTAGGCATGCCAAGTGGATAAGGTGCTAGCCTAGAGACTTGGTGGTCAAGGAAAGAATATTCCATGCATAGAATATTCCTAGGAAGACATCATTACAGAAAGTGGAGAGATCGGAGTAGAATAAACATGCACCATTGGAGGACCACATGGACACTTGGCATTTGATCTACTCCTGAGAAAATTCATAGTGTTGGGTGTGGATGTTATAAAGAGAGATGCTTGGAAGCAAATAAGACAAAATGAAAGATACACATCGAGGAAGACAGATAGTATGAGGAAAGCAGAGCTCTGTAGAAAATATTAGGAGGCCGTAGGAGAGGGGTTTTCATTAGAGGACTGTGGGAATGTTATCATGTTTAAGGGATGGGTATCTGAAATTGTTGTAATAAGGAAAGCATAGCTAGGACCTCTGATGTATGGATTAGATCCTTGTCTTGATACATTTGGTTTGATACAACCCTTTTGAATGTAATGTGGTTTTTGGGATTATGATCAATATAAATATATGGCTCTATTTTAAATATCTAGTTTAGGGGTGTAAACCCTAGTGTTATTTCCTTATATTTTATGGTAGATCTATTCTTTGTATTTCATGCCATGATGTTTCTCTTATTATTAAATGCTTGGGTATAAGGATATGATAGCTCATGTTGTGATTTTACATGAATATTCACTTCTCGTAACTAATCCTCTAACAATGGCAATATCTTCTCACAATGCTCACATAAAGGAGGGGCTCAAAGTGCCCACGTGTACCTCAGGTGAGCGCCCAACACCCGCTAGATGATAGACTAGCGTGCATGGGTTTAGAAGTTAGTAAGTGGGTAGTAAAATGACTAAAAATAATGTGGTAGGAAATAGGTGCACTGGTGCGATGAGTGGATCTAGGCACCCATGACAATGGAATGACTATAGATCTGGTTTTGTTGTGTTGCAAGGTGTCACAATTATTATCATTTATCACCTATTTTTCATACTATGATTGCTGAAGGTACCTATAACCTACAAAATGGAAGTTGACCTACATAATCCCAAAACCACATCAAACCCGAAAAGAAAAATTGAGAATGGGGAGTCAGATTGACCACGGTGGCCACCCAAAGAGTGATCTTATGACCAAACACTACACTATATCTCATAATAAATGTAGTTTTGTGTGTGTGTGTGTGTGTGTGTGTGTGTGTGTGTGTGTGTGTGTGTGTGTGTGTGTGTGTGTGTGTGTGTGTGTGTAAGAATGATGCCCTAGGATTCCCTTGTGTAAGTTACACTTGATAGCGGGCTATAGCTAGAATGTAGAAATGAATAACATGTGTTGATGGAATATAATAGACTTCCCCTTCCTATGTTGTGTATACAACCCATGTCCCTTAAATGGAATCTAGATGGATTCCTTTAGAGTGCTTTAGTTCCTTTAGAATGTAAGATTCGGTGATGATATTAATACTTAGTGCCCGGTCCTTGCTTTTAAATACATAACTATGTTTTTATACGATTCCCTTCTTTGAATTTCATAATTGACCCATAAGTGAAAAAGATGTGATTTATTTGGGTGATCTCATGCCAACTGTGATTTTTTTGGGTGATCTAATGTTGAAGATAAAGTGTTGGGGAGAGAGGTCTAGTGTTACTCTTATTCCATGAATTTTCCCTATAAGCACCACTCCCGATGGTACATATCTAATTTTTATTTCTATCCTAAATAATTTCCAATTATAATGGATTATAGGAGATTGCATGCATTCTATAACCCGAGTACTATGCCTATAACTATGAAAGTTCTTTGAAGACTTTTGTAGACTATGCTAATTTGATAAGGTGAATGTATGTGCCCCTAGGAAATTAGTGCCCGCAGAGGAGGACACAGTGCTTAGGTGCCACTTTGATTGATGATGGGCACGGCATCTATGTTATGCTAAGGAACCAAGTCATATTCTAGACCATTCTATGAATGTATTACTTGTCCCATTTCTATATTGAGGCAGATCTATACTATAGTTATGTCTTTGTTGTTGGGGTGACTTGTTCACCCAATGTATGCCTCCCTTGTTTGGGGTGTATTCGAAAAATGTAGGAGTGTGTAGCCCAAAAGAGAGGAATTGATGCTAATATGAAGTTGATACCTATAGGGGGTAGGGGATGTGCATGGTAGAAACCAAGGCACATGCAAATAAAGTGGCTAGTAACATGTGTTAGTAGAAAAAGTAACAAGTATGCAACATAGAAAATGTAATCAAGTAAGCTTTGCAAACAAAATAGACCACAAAAGTGGGTTTCAAACATGGGACATCACTCACAATATCACAAGACAATCAGGGTTGAAGCAGCCAAAAGCATATAATGAGCATACAAGACATAAGACATAACCGATAAAAAATAACATACAATGGAAAATGATGTCAAGAAAAATGTTATATAACCATGGTTGAGTGTAATCGTGTAAAGAAAATGCTACACATGAAACACCCGTTAGCATGCTAGGAATATAAATATTATGTTAAGGTATGTATGTATCAATGGAAAGTAATGTTCTAGTAAGAATACACAATAGTATATGATGAAATAATAGCACATGTATTATGTGAGAGTAGGAAATGTAGATTCCCCTAGGAGCCTTGGTGGGACCGGAAAAGGATACAATGCAAGCATCATTGTAGTGTGTGAAAATATGTAAGAGGTCTGCATTCACTCTAAAAGACCTAGTGAACACGCATGTGTGTATATAGAAAGATAATGACATACTGAGTATTTAACCAACATAGTAAGTAAAGTGCATCATGTAAGTAGTATACACAAGTAATAATAAGTGCAACCAAGATATGTAAATGTAGTATATGATTGTGAAGGAATGATATGCAATGTGTGAATGTGATAGGAGTAGTGTGCCCCCAGTAGAGGTGTATGAGACGAGGTTCATTTATAAAAGACCCCTCAACAATAAATAATGAACCATAGAATAATTTTTTGTCATTAGGAAATGGTTTGAGAATGTGTATTAATAAGATGGATCATGAAGCATAGAGCATGCAAAGTGAATGATGTGAGGTTCATTTCAGATTTAGACCCTTAGTAGTTGAGTATGAATTGTGGAACTAGAGTGCATCATAGGGTAATGAATGTGTTTATGTATAATAGTGTTTGAGATACATCACGTTGAGTGGGTTCTTAAGTGGCTTGCCAAGGAGAGTGGAAAGATGATATACACCACCCCTAAGCTTGTTAGTGATGACATAGGGTCTAAGCCAATTAGGTTTGAATTTCCCTTTTAAATGAGCCTCGACTGTTGTATTCTTCTAATTTTCTTTTAATACAAGGTCACCAATATTGAATTTACGTGGGCATATTTTGCTATTGTAAGCTTGTGTAATGCAAGCTTGATATACTCGGAGATGTTCTAAAGCTTGCACGTAGCGAGAATCAAACATCTCAAGCTCATGGAGCCAATTTTCATGATATTCATTGTCTTTGAGAATTCCTTTAAGTGATACCCACAAGGAGGGTATTCTAGCTATATGGGGATTCTTGCTTGATTACGTAAATTAGTGAAAAGGGTGTAACATTTTTGGGGTCCAAAAATAGTGTGGAAAGCCCAAAGAGCGTATAGAATTTGGTCATACCAATTGTCGTCACTAGTATTAATAGTCTTTTATAATATTTTGACAAATGTCTTATTAGTAGCTTTTGCTTGGCCATTTTCCTATGGGTGATAAGGAGTGGAAATTTTTGCTTGATCTTGAATTTTTCACAAAACCTTTTAACATCCTTATTTTTGAAAGGAGATCCATTATTGGTGATAATGGCGAATGGAACACCAAAGCATGTAATAATGTGAGTGGTAATAAAATGACATATATCAAGACCAGTGATGGTTTATAAAGGTGAGGATTCAACCCATTTAGTAAAGTATTCCATAGAAATAATGATGACCTTATGGCCATCAGTGGACTCAGGATTAATACTTATAATGAGATCAAAACCCCATAAATAAAAAAAAGGCCATGATGGGGCTATGGGATGAAGGTCATATGTAGGTACATGATGGATATTTCTATTTTTTTGAAATTTATCACAATGCTTGGCATATTCTAAGAAGTCTTGTTCCATTGTGGGCCAATAGTAGCCTTAGCATAGAAGCTTATGAGCTAAGCTTTTACTGAGAATTGATCACCACATATACTATCATGAACTTGAGATACAACCATGGGGATGTCGTCGAGTCCTAAACATCGCAACAAATGGCCATAAAATGATATTTTAAATAATGAAGTGCCAATGATTACATATCATGTGGCCTCTCGTTTTAAACAACGAGCTTCATGAGGTTGAAAACTCATCAAGAATGTGTTTCACCATTTTCTTTACGTTATTGAGACAAAATAGATGATGATTATGGGATGAGAAGGAATACCTTTTATGCTTTGGCGGTTGATGTTTTTGTGTGCGTTATGACTTATCGATCCAATGCTGACTGTGAGAGCTTCCTTTTGGCTGGGAGGAACTACCTGAAATAGAAAACAAGACCACCAAAGAAGAGTTAAACAATATATGATAGTGGACTACCTAGTGTGTGCTAGATCCGGGAAGTGTGATACTCCCTAGATGGCTGTCAATCCACTATTTAAAACAACTTAATGTGAGAAATAAAAAAATTCCTACTGTAGTTGATATGATTTAGGTATTTCATTCAAGCACAATAAGCAAATATAACATAACAAAGCTAGGCTATAGTCAGATCTGAAGGGTAGGTAGGTGCAGGGGTGTGGAACTGGTTAAGGTCGGGCTCTAGGTTTTTAGGTCACTTGGTAGAAGGTTGTTTGGTTTTGTTATTGGAAAAAGGTATGAAACACTAGAGACCGATGTCGGCCTAGTGTAACCGATGATGAGTTTAGACAAAACCGATGATGGTCGAGGTTGGGGTGAAAGGAACTCAATGAGATCTAATTGTGGGGATTGAACTAAAGCTAAAAAAAGATGGAAGGGTGGATAGGGAGGTCTGTAAAGGTCTTAGGTATACTCAGAGGTGTATAACAGGTGAGAATGGGTGATTTGATGGTGTGGGTAGAGGAATGGCTGAGTCTATAAGTAGGTAGGAGGTGGGAAATAAACATGCAAAGTATAAAATGATAGCAAAAATAACAAAGGCTATTATACTGAAATAGACTATGTTGGTAGAAGGTACACTTACTGTGATGTAGGTTTGATGGTTGAATGGTGATAACAATTGATTAGAAGAATGGTGCTTGGTGCCATGGTAGTGCTTCCTGGAATGCTTCCATGAGTGTAATACCTCTAGATCTATCCTGGTGTTGGCTGTGGATGTCTGGGTGCGTGAAAAATACTATGGTTTGCATTTACATGTAGTTCTCTTCTCATCCCCTTGATCTCAAAATCTGCCAACCCAAAAAAGGTTGCTAAGGTGAATAAATGGTAACCGATGGTGGTTCCTGGGTTGACCGGTGTTGGTTTAGGGATGACCGACGTCGGTTAAGGTGGGATTCCCTAGGTTTACTAAAAATGGCAGATCTCACATCTTTTGGATTAGGTTTATTCCTTTATCCATGGATCCAAATGGACGTTACCTTTTATGAGCGGGAAGGTGGTTAGAGGAATAATAGGCCTTGATTTTTAGGTTTGGACCAAGTCTTATTCATTTATGGAAACATGCTATGAATAGGTCTATGGTGAGGTGTCTATTCATTTAATTAAAGTAATTAAATTAATAATGGGGTGAGGATGGGTATTAATTTAATTATAAATAATTAAATTAGTTTTATTGTGGAGTATAAGGGTCATGGTTAGGTGAATGTGTGTAAGTTGGTTATTTTAAAGGGGACCAAGGGGAGTGTGATCCAATTTTGGTGTCTAAATTTTCCCCCTTTTGTTGGGTAGCCTATATTGGTAGATGGTGTGACAAAATGAAGGTTGGTTTTTTCCCCATGTGAATTTAGGGTGAGAAGGTGAATTTGGGTGCCCTAGATAGGGGCATGAGTGATCTCCCCCTTAAATTAGGCACCGATGATGAAGAATAGAGAGTCGAGTGGGTGGTTTGAGAAAATAGGGTTAGGTGTGAAGAAGGTGAGGGTCGAGGGTATGGTGATTGTAAAAGGTAGGGTGGGTGATTAGGTAGAGCATTCAGATGTACGCACACATTGTGAAATGCCATGAGATACAAGGGTTGCTCAACATAACAAATTTACGTTAGCTAGGGTCGTAAAGGTCATCCAAACAAGGGTTGTTGAGGTCCGGTATCTAGGGTAAAGGATACGGTCTGGGAACTCAACGAGGTAAGATGCAAGAATGCGTAGGTGTGGTTTTGGTACATCCAAAAGGTCAAAAGGTCAAGGTTTGTTTGGACAAGGGTCATGACCATAGGCAAGGTAAGGCTATTAGGCTGAGAAAAATAGGTACCATCATCGCAAGATGCAATGAGTGAGGACATGGGAATATCCACATAATCAACGGTTAGGTAGGTAGGTGTGGGTAGGGTAGGTGGAGGTAAAAATGGGTAATGGGTAGTGTCAATCAAACATATGCACATACAAATATCGTAACACAATATCAGGTCGAAGAGATTTTAAACTCTACATCGTCCAAGGTTGATCGAGGTTATCCAAACAAGGGTTGTTGAGGCCCGGTATCAGGGTAAAGGATATGGTCCGGACACACAACGGGGTAAGATGCAGGAACTTGTAGGTGTGGTTCAGTACATCCAAGAGGTCAAAAGGTCAAGGTTTTTTTGGATAAGGGTCATGGCCAAAGGCAAGGTATGGTTGGTAGGCTAACAACGTGGTAACAACATTACAAGGTAAAGTGAGTGTGCAAGGTCGATGGTCACATCATGGGAGGTCAGGTGTGGGTAAAAAGAAGGTGTGGCATAGGTAAGGCCATGGGAGGGGTAGAAATATGCCCCAATTGATGGTGAGGTTGGGTGATAAATGATGAGGTCAGAAGGATGAGGTGGAGGGTCAAGGTCAACGTTAGGTTAGGTGAAAAAGGTTGCGGGCAAGTAGATAAGGTGCAATGGGTTTCCATGGGGTCAACACGGGTAACTAACACCAGTCATGTTTAACCAATGCCAGTCTAGGGAAACTGACCACGGTATGCTAGGGCACATGACCGATGTTGGTCTAGGTAAAACTGACATCGGTCAAGTCAGGGAGAGGTTAAAAAAGGAAATTTCTACTTTTTGCGGAATCATTTGTAATTTTCCAAATAAGAAAAATGATAGAGAGAGAGAGGAAAAGGTGGAAAATGACCAAGTGATATAGAGAGTTAAGTTAGCAAGCCTCGTAGAAAGGTGATCGATAGGCGATAGCGGAGTCCACGATATCTATTTGATCAATTTAGTTGGTTGGAGGTGAGGAGGTCGGTTGGTGATGGCAGAGGCGAGGGAGAGGGATCGGGGGACCACTGGTATAGCGGCCCGACATGCTACCATGGATACAACAACATGATGAGGTAAGATTCAATCCCATTCCTTGTGTTATGAGGTAGATTGGTGTATAGGAATGGGGAAGGGTGGATTTAGGTAAATGAGGGGTGGGGAGGGGTTAAGGGGGTTTTAGGTAAGAATGGGTGGTTAGTTAGGGAGAAATGGAGATGGCCGATGAGCTAGATGAAATATAACTATTCCGATGGATAAAGGGGCATCGTGCTGGAGAGCATGAGATGATACCCAGATAGGGTCAGATGGAAGTTTGGGCTATCTCATGATATACCCCCATCCTTCCCATAGTATAGGAGGTATGAGATGGAGAGGCCTCTACCTCTACCATAACCAATAGTGCTAACAAGGTAGGAGGAGAAGGTGATAGACCGACATATTGATGATGCTAAGGTTACTGATAGATACGATGACAGTGGTGGGCCTCACATATATGAGTAGTACCACCAAGGTTGGGGCAGATGGATTTAGCCACCATAATTATTTAGAGGATGCCATACAAAGGCGGTGGCTACCCTGATTACATAGTTGGGGATAGTGTAGGGACAATTGATAGGGTCAGAGGCATAGGTGGCCACCCTACAGGCCCAAGTAGCATAGGGACAGGTACCTACACAGGGTGGAGATGGAGATGGGATACATGTAGCTTCCCTATAGGCATAGGTTATAGGTTTATAAGGCCAGTTGGCCACTACACATGCATAGGTTGTGGCCCCTACAGGCTGGAAATGCACAGCACGGGGGCAGAGGCCGATGACACCACCATAGGCTCAGGGGTAGGGTCCCACTTTATAGGCAGGGGTGGGGTAGGGTCCCACGGGACAGGTACAAGGTCAGAGGCCAATGGCACTACCGCAGATAGTACCTATAGCTAGGTTGAGGGATGCCCTAGGTGAGGTGAGGTATTATCAAGATCTTTTGATGGCCGCAGGGATAGATTTCCTATCCTATGGAGAGTATAGAGCACAATAAGCCTCGAGTGAGAGGACCAGGTCATGCACCCGGTGTGGAGAGTACTGAGGGGCCATCGAGCCACGAGACAGACCAAGGTAAGGCTACTTTAGGTTATGAAGGCCGAGTCAAGGTGAGGTACCAACTGAGATTAGGCCAGGACCCATGGTGGGCGGTGAGATATTAGCGGGATGACACACGGTAGTGGAGGAGGAGGAGGAGACATGCAAGATATATATGGAGGATATCCAACAAAGTGATGCCTGATAGCTATATGTACCTCCTATTTTGTGTAGTTTATTTTTATATATATCACTGTGTCTTTGAAGAGAGTGAGGATGTATATGAGAGTTTTGAGAGTTTGGATCATATACCGGCCTGCATGTTAAAGATGGTGAGGCTGTAAATGAGAGTTTTTTATTTTTGATCATTACTGACCTACGTGCCAAAGATGGTGAGGTTGTATATGAGAGGTTTTTAGAGATGAACATTATTTGGTATCAATGTATATTATATGGATACACATATTTGTATGATGAGATGGATGATTTGTTGATGATGTACTTGTTTTTACAAAATTTGATTGTTATGTATAGATGGATGAAAAATAGGTGTGTTTAGGCATGGTGGAGTCGAGTCATAGGCATGATGGAGTCGAGGTTATGTTTAGGCATGGTTGAGTCGGGTTAGTTTAGGCATGATTGAGTCGGGTTGGTTTAGGCATGAGCTAATGTCCTTGTTTGTAGGTAACATGGGGGAAAAATGATTATGTATATATAGGTTATGGTTTTAATTTCCAAATATATTCTATAATGGAATTGTGAAGATGATAAATGAATAATTTGATGATGTAATAAATTTTTTTATTAATTGATGCTTGTTTGGTTTAATTTCCAGTTATTGATATAAAATGGAAACTAACTAGGGTAGAATGTGAATAGGAAAGTGAAAGGGGGAATTGGTTAGGGTAAAGAGTGGCCGAGCTAACCTCCAAGGGCCCCATGCCCTCAAAGTGCTGCCTACATAGTCCCAATGAAAAGGGACCTCAGGCCGATGTAGTTCTCCCATAAGCTAGGGAAGATTATGATGAAGTAGAGGAATGGGTTGGTAGGTGTTAGGCCTGGTTGAATGTAGGTCATAGGCATGATTGAGTTTAGGTCGTAGGTATGGTTAAATTGTGTTTAAATATAGATGTTGATGATCTGGTCCTGTATAGGATAATAAATAAGTAATGATGAAGGTAAATGGTAAGAAGTGGCAACAGAGCCACTTAATTGATAAGAACCCTAATGAGTCTACTATACCTAAGATGGGATCATGAACATAAGACCCTAAAGGCATTGTATAATGGACCATTCTAAGGGTGAAGACAATCACATAATCACAAAATCTCATGTTTTCGGAAAGTCCCTTGAGTAAAGAGGAAATTAGGATGAAAAGGAAATGAGGTGAGAATGGATGTTTTAACGTAACCTAGCACACAACAACATGTTTTTCTTATCAAGAAACCTAGGACCAAAAATAGGCAAGTCTATGTCGAAAATTTCATTTTTTTCTTCATGTTTCCATTTTGTTAATTTTTAATAAATTGATCGATGGGAAGCTTCTAGATATTTTTATTGTATTTTTGAAATGACTTTATATAGCTGTCCTTAAAGGAGCAATCTATTTATAGCAGTGGAAATAGAGTGAAGAGATGTTCCTTTTGAGGGAGTCATATTTTTCTAGAAGTTTGACTCAAGAAGTTGTATCCCCTTTTTTTTAGATGTTTAAGTCATGGACAATACTATAGAGAAAGAGTAGGCTCTTGTTCAAATTGACAAAACCATAGTACAAAGGGGTTAACTATGAAAGAGGTGGTTTCGTATGACGAATGACCATGGGATTCCACCTTGAACAAGATGAAAAGTATCCATGAGAACCATGCTACTAGTAGAGATGTGATACTCATATTGAAGATAAGGATGAAAGGTGATGGTTAATCACATGATTCTGGTTTAGTTGTGGATCCTTCAAAAATGGGTAATATGGAAGGTAAACAACGCTTAAGGGACGAGTGATCAAATGATAGAAAGTGATAGAGGACTTGATGTCAACAATAAAATGGTCAAAGATACAAGGCATTGAGGGGATTAGGTTCGGGTTTAACTTTGAGTGAAGACAAATGATAAGAACCTAATCCATAGGCATGGGTAACGATATAGGGTCCAAGTTAATTAGGAGAAATTTTTCTCTACTTACTTTTCTCTTCTTTGGTTACATGTTGATTTTCCTTCAGGATGAGGTCACTGACTTGAAAGGTTCAATTGTGAACAAGTTTGTCATAGGCATGTTTGATACATTTTTGGTAGATTTGGAGATGGTCAAAAGAAATGAGATGACATTCATCTAATAACTCAAGTTGTGCCAAACAATCTTGGTGAAAGTCATCGTCATTGAGCATGTCTAGTAGTGAAATGGAAAATGGACTTCGAGAGGTAAGACAAGCTTGGTACCATAGAATAGAGAAAAAGGTGTGGCAGCATCAAAGTGTGAATACTAGTGCGATAATCCCATAAGGTGAAAGGAATGTGTGTATGCCAGTCCTTCCCAATATCGTTGACTACTACATAAGAATTTTGTTCAAGGTTTTATTGGTCGATTCAGCTTGACCATTGGTTTTTAGGTAATAAGGTGATGAGAAACTGAGTTGGATTCCAAAAGTGTCGCATAGTTTGTGTAGGGTTTTTTTTTGAATTAATTTCCATTATTAGTGATGATGCAGTGAGGAACACCAAAGCAAAAAATGATGTGATGGTTGATGAATTCATATATTTTCTCAACTTTTGTAGAAATTAGGGGAATGGCCTCTACCCATTTAGTGTAATATTCAGTAGTGGTTATGATCCATTAGTGGTGGTGTGAAGAATGGGGGTTGATCTCACCGAAAAGGTCTAAACCCCATTGAGAGAAAGGCCAAAGGTCTCGTGCGACCTGTAAGGCTTGACTAGGTGTGTGATGGAGATTAGCATGTTGCTGGCATTTCATGCAATGTTTGACATAATCACAATAGTCAAGGTTTAGGGTGGCACAATAATAGCCCAAGTGAAGAATGAATTTTGTGATAGCTAAACCACTAAAGTAACCTCCACAAATTCCAATATGGACTTCCTTAATGGTGTAGGGAATTTCAGAATTTTAAGGAATCGTAAGAGAATTCTGTCAAGCCATGCTTGTAAAGAAGACCACCCATGATGACATAAGGGGAGACACTTTTAAGAAAGGCACGTTGTCCATTACGAGTGAGATCGGCGGGTAGAATGGAAAGGGAAAGATAGTCTACATATTTCTTATACCAAAGGTCATGAGGGTCGGCGGACAATGGTTACGATGCAGTAGACCTCATGAGGTAAATAAGAGGGTGATTATAGTCTTTTTATTGTGACAAAATTTTTAGAGTCAATGGGAAAAGTAGGTATCCGAGAAGCTAAACGAGTCATGATATCGACAAATTTATTGATAAATCATGGGGTGGTTTGAAGTGCGTAATGCTCAAAGGTGGTCAAAAGTATGTCTAAGTGATGCTTATACTTTTGAAGTATCTCGTTATGACATTGGTATATACCATTGACTTGGTTTATGACAAGTGAGAATCACTAAAGATATTGATTGACTTAACATCTAAGGCATAAGTATCTTGATACCCAACACGAGTGCTTCGTATTCAAAAATATTATTTGTACAATATAAATCGAGTTTGAAAGACAAAGACATAGGTTCACCATCAAGAGAAATGAGGATAACACCAGCCCCACCCCCACGCTAACACTTGGAGCCATCGAAGAAGAGAGTAATTTGGTAAGCAAGGTTCATCTAGGAGAGGGAAACTATAGACTTTATGGGAAATCAAAGTTAGATGGTTGATTCCTGCAATTAGGTACATTAGCTTGAGTTGGTTAGTGATAGCTTTGGCCTTTGATGGAATTTTGATGAATGAATTCAAGGTCGAGGTCGGCAAGAAGCATAAGCCAACGTGTGACACGTTGATGTTGATAGGGTTTGGCATACATATAGTGTAGTGGGTTAGTATTAGTAATGACGAAGGTTTTGTGGTTGAGTAGGTAATGATAGAGTTTGGTGGTGACAAAAACTAAGGTTAGGCAGAATTTTTAGTATATCTAGTTTCATTTTCTAGAAGGGTACAATTTATGTAATAAAATGCTTGCTCTCGGTGTTGGTCGTTGCGATGAGCAATCATGGCACCTAAAGAATGGTCAGTGGAAAAAATATATAGGTAAAAGGGCTGGTCATCCTTAGGAGGAATAAGCATTGGTGGTTCAAGAAGGTATTTTTTTAAGGCCTCAAAGGATTTATGGCATTCATTATCCCATTTCAATAAAACGTCTTTCTTGAGAAGATGATGAAATGTTTGACAATGGTTGGAAAGTTGCAAGATAAAATGACAAATGGATTGCAACTTACCTTGTAGGATTCAAAGTTGACAAAGATTAGTGGGTGGAGGCATTTCCAAAATAGCCTTGACTTTAGCAAGATTGACTTCTATGCCACGCAAAGAAATGATGAAACCCAGGAGTTTTCTAGAAAGTACCACAAAGATGCACTTCTTTGGTTGAAGACGCACATAATACTTGATGAGACGGTCAAAGATGACCTTAAGATACGCAGGTGTTTGGTTCAATGTTTATATTTGGCAAGAAGATCATCTACGTAATATTCCAACATGAGATGCATGATGTCAAGGAAGATGTAAGTCATGGCTCGCTGATATGTTGCACCAACATTTTTAAGGCCAAAAGGTATGACTCATTAGTAGAAAGTCCCCAAGGGGTGATGAAGGAAATCTTATGTTGATCTTACGTAGGTAGTAATATTTGATTATATCCGAGAAACCATCCATGAGCGATAGCATTTCATGGCTAGTGGTGAGATAAACTAGTTGGTCGATGCCCAGTAGGGGAAAAATACCTTTGGGACAAGCTAGGTTGAATTCGAGAGAAGTCTGTGTGCAAATTCGGAGTCCCCTTGTTGCCTTTGTGATAGGAATTGTTATCCAAAATGAACCCCTTGCTCATTTTGGATAACTCCCTTCATTTCTTTCCTACCTTGTGTCTCAGTCAGAATTTTTACTTTTAGGCACTCAAAATGTTCTGGAAATGGCACCATTGGATAGAGCTCTTTCTCAGCTTTCCAGAAAGGTAAAGTTTTCTTCCTAACTCCATGTATTTTTGAAGTTATGGCTCAGTGGAGCTTTTATGGGAAATTTTCCCTAGAAAAGCCCAAGCCAATAAGATGAGGCCACATGTCCTCGGAAGGGTGGAGGTGGAGGTAAACTTGGAATTTTTACCAAGTGTTTGAAAAGGTTTTAGAAGGAATTTTTGGCTGATGGCCCGCCGGTGAATAGGATCGTGCCATGTGTCCAAGGGGAAGAAGTTGGGAAAATTTCTCAGGGTTGGCGCAAGTAAAATATTCGGCCTAAGGTCCGCATCCAATAGCATGGTGCCGCGTGTCACCGAGTAGCTGGGTCGTCGAGGTGTAAAAGGATTTTATCCTTTTCTCCCAAGTGAGGAAATTTTAAAGGGAAGTCTACCCCCAAAACTGAACCAATCGAATAATGCCACGTGTCCATGTGGCGGCAAAAACACAAAGCGAGCCCGCGGGAAAATGAGCGGGGAAGGCCCACATCTAATGGAATTGTGCCACGTGTCCAACTCGGGAATATGGTCAACAATGATGCAAAAGACATAGCAAATGCCCACGGATGCCACGTGTCCTCAGTCATCCAGCCGGCGGAGAATTTTTGAAAATTTTCCGAAGGCCAAAATGATGAAAAAGGAAGAAGGAAAGGCCCACAACTAATCAACACATGCTATGTGGCACCGTGAGTGGTGGGGGCGGGGTTTTTTGAGGAAATTTCCCAAAATGCAAAAAGTGGGAAAATTTCAAATTTTCGGCCCGCCAACCCATTTTGGCCTTGTTTTGCCCTAAATTTTCAAAGGGGCATAACTTTCGATCTAGAGCTCGATTTTTGCGTTCTTTATATCAATGGAAAGCTGGTGAAATTATCTACATGATTCCAAGATCAATTTTGTGTTTTGGTGGAGTTTGGAGAGAGAAAATTGGAAAACACCTTTGGCATGTGGAAATGAACAAAACTGACATTTCAACCACTATTTTTAATGCAGTATGGCTCGCATTCTCTCCCAGCATGGTCAAAAAATGTTGGGAAGTGGATTTGTAAGGGAACCCATGCTGTTTATTATGAATTTGGTCAGTGGTTGAAATCTTTCTCATGTTTTCCCACATTTCTCTCTCTTGAGCTTGAATGGGCATTGTAAAAAGCTAGAATGGGCTCATTTTAAAACATTTAGACATTCTTTTAGCTCTGCAACTTCCCTTTTCTTCCTAATCAGGTAGATTTGTGGATTTTTACCTTTCCATGCAAATATTGCACTTCTTTTGCCTCTTGGTCATTGTAATGCACTGTATTGGACCTAGAATGATAATATATGCTCTGTGATTAAATTTTCTCAATCCTTTCATATGTTTATCATTGTTTCCTGATATTTCATTACACTTTGGAAAATTGTGCATGTTTTGTGCTATATTTTCTTGTGGATTGTGTATGTTTTGTAGTAGTAAGTGTCTACTACTCCTTTGGTGCATCACCTTATTTAGATCAAGTTTTATTTTTGCATTTTCTCAACCCTGTCTCCTTGGAAAAGTTTGATTAAGTTATAGGTAAACCCTCTATAGAATGTCATGCACACTTGAATAGAGGAGTTGAGGAACCAACCTCTAATCTGGAGATTCTTTTCCCACTTTTACAAGTCCCACACTTGGGGAAAAGATTCAATGTTGTGCAATCACACTGGATGCTAAAATTTCAAACTACAAATATGATAGAACATCCAGAGGGTGCTTTTGATTTACACAAACAATTTTGGCATGCTCAGTGGGACCTTAGAGGTCTTCATCTCCATTGCAAAAAAATTGATGTGCATTTGTTGCAAGTTCGTTGCTTAAAAGATCCCTGAATTGCACATCTGGTGACTCCAAGGAAGAAGAATCAACTAGTTTTAGTAGTACAGGCCTGAAAACTCATGAGAAGAATCACCACAAGGTCAAGAGTTGGAGAAGAAGAAGTATTGTTTGAGTATCTGCAATTATCTCCAAGAAGAAGACAAAGAGGGAGGAGAATTCAAAGGTCTCCATCTCCACCAAATAGAACTCTATCAACTCCTCCACCTGGTAGACCTTTCATCCAATCAACAAGGGTTCTAAGGCCAATCAGAATGGCACAACACAACCCATATGTCAATTTCACTAGCAGCAGCCCACTTGCTCTCAATGCACAAAATCCAATCCCAGTTGCAGCATTGAAGAACATTCCATACTTTACTGGAGAGAATCAGACCACTCCTGGTGATCATGTCAAGGACATTGCTAATATTTGTGCAATCCATGAGATTGATGAGATGCAAGTTGCTGTCAAACTACTGGCATCTTCATTCAAAGGGAAAGCTTTACAATGGTTCAAGAGCCTTGCTTCAGGATCTATCCAAAATTGGAACCAGCTATGTATATCCCTCCATGAGCAGTTTGGAGAAAAGGGAGATAACTTGTCCCTTTTGGAACAATTGACAACTATCAAGAGAGCTCCTAATGAGTGGCTAATCGACTTCAACTTCAGATTTCAAAAGACTTGGGATAGAATTCCAATGGTAGTAACGCTAACAAAGAAGGTGCTTTTCTATATTACCTCAAAGCTTTAAATTCTAAAATTTCTATGTTAATTCAATCCATGGGAGGCATGACTATCCCCTCTGCTTATAAGATTGCCATTAGAGCTGAAAATTGTCCGATTCAAAGTTAGTAAGCTAGCTCCTAGGCCTCCAATTCCATTGTATCCAAATTTATAAAGTCCAAGTACTAATCAAGTGCCTATTTTAGCTCCTATTCCCACTCCTAGAAATCAAAATTCAAGTGAAGCTTATAATTCATCTTCTAGTGCCTCAAATGATTTTTAAGAAGTCATAAAGCAATTGCAAAATTTAGGTAATGAGCTGGTTACACTCAAGAGGCAGCAAGCCCAAAGTTTTAGACCTTCATATCAGCCTCAAGCTCAGCCTAATAGGTAGCCATATCAGCCTCAAAGACCACCCAATCTAGCTGCAAATCAAAATCAAGCAAGGCCTCCTGCCAACAGACCATTTCAGCCCTATAATCCCAATGCTACATCTGCCTCTAGAGCACTAGTGCCATTACAAAACAACATAGCTCAAGAGTATGATTGGTGTTTCCCATGCAATGAACCTCACAATTAGTCTATGTGCTTCAATGGTGCTCTAAATCAAGCCTTGATGGTAACAACAACTGGTGTGGAGGGTGAACGGAGTCAAGGAAATAACCAATAATAAGAAACATCCCAACAACAATCAGCTCCAAATGATACCACACTTGTAAACTGGTAGGCAGAAGACTTTTGTGGTATGAATCAAAAAATATCTCAAAGTTTTCTAGCCAACACAAGGTCAAAAAGGAGAAATTTGGGTGAAGGAAATCCATTGCATCCATGTAATCCATAGACTTATACCACTCCACAAACTGTTGGCAAACAAAATGTAGTTCCAAATGCAAGGACCACCCAAACCAGCTCCTAAGCCAACCCAGATGCTAGTTGTTGCTGCCCATGTGCAAGGAATGAATGTGTAGGATAAAGGAATGTATAGGGATGCTTCATCCCCATTCAACATCATTGATCAGATGAAGAAGAAAAATGTAAACATATCAATGTGGGAATCACTATCCTTCCCAGGCCAAAGAGATTTGCTACAAGCTGCCATGAAGGATTGGTCAACTTCAAATCAATAGGTCCAAATGCAAGAGAAGGTACTCACAAATGCTGCCCAACCTAAGGGGAATCATGGAGGGAAACAAGGTAAAATTTTGAAGCCCCCTCCATTCTATGTTTAATTAATCATTGGAAACCAATTGGTACACAATTGTATGATTGATTTCGAAGCAAGTAGTTCAGTAATGCCCAAGAAAATAGCTGATCAGTTGGGGCTTCAATATGAAGTCATATCCAAAAGGGGAAGTGTAATTAGATGGGACAGTGGTGAAAATAGTGGGAGTGATTAAAAACTTGAGCCTTACCTTGCATGCATGCCCCAATGTTGTTCATTTTTGTAAGATATCTCGGTGATAGATCTTCCACCACTCTTTGCCCTATGTTTGTCAAGGGATTTCACAACTAAGATTGGAGGTTTCTTATCGCTAATTGGTCACATATGTACTTGAGAACAAGATATGGAACTAAGGCCACAATCAGATCTCGAGCCTATTGCAAAATTTCACATCAACCTCACACTCCAAGCCAAATCAATACCAACTGTTCAGCGTTTAATCAAGAAGATTATCCAAGCACTGATGAAGTTGAAACCAAGGTTGGAAGCATCCTAGATTTGACTCTTGATGAATGGGAAAGCAAGGTGCATGCTTTTGATCCTTATCAAGAAATATAAGAATCGAGCTAGGAGTTTATTGCATACTTGAAGAAAATCAGCCTATTTCTAGCATCACCAAGTCGGACCACAAGGATGATAATGAGGTATGACAGTTGTTCTTTGATGGATCAAGAAGTAGACAAGGCGTAGGAGGGGGAGCTATGCTTGTTTCACCTCAAGGAGTTGAGTATTATTTAGATTTTAGATTTCAGTTTGCATGTTCTAATAACATTGCTGAATATGAAGCTTTGATACAAGGATTGCATTGGTCAATCAAGAGAGGAATAAAGAACTTGCAAGTTTTTGGTGATAGTGAGCTGATTGTCAACCAAGTTAAGGGGCAACATGCTGCCAAGAATGATCTTCTCAAGTGCTACAAAAATAGGGTGTGGGACCTCATTGAAGATTTTGAGGGCTTTAGCATCAAGTCCATCCCTAGGAAAGAGAACCAAGCTGCTGATAGGCTTGCAGCAGTTGGAGCAGCCTTTGATGTTGTTGAAAGCATCAAGAAAGACAAAGTACAGCCAAGCATTCATGTGATTATAAGGCCTTCAGTTCCAGACAACAATGTAAGTTGGAAAGTGTTTGAAAATGATCAACAAATCATCCATTTCTTACAAGAAGAGGCTGAGTTCTCAGTTAAAAATCAGGAAAAGTTAGAACAACAGTATGGTGATCAAGTGGTACAACTGAGAACCAAAAAAATACCAAAGGGACTTGTCACTTTGGAGTCCATTTTCAACCCTAATGATTAGTTTAGAAAGGAGAAAACAAACATACAAGTCAAGGAGAGGATTCAAAGTGCCCATCTTGGTGGGAGAAGGCAAATCACTCCAAATTGGTAAGGTGACAACTGAGCAAGAAAGGTATGAGTTCATACAACTTTGTCAAGAATTCCCTGATGTGTTTGCTTGGAGCTATGAAGATTTGAAAGGTTTCAATCCCAAGTTAGCTCAACACACTATTGAATTGGACCCAAGTGCTAAACCCATCAGGAAAAAACAAAGGTCACTCAATCGACACATGGATCTCCTCACGAGAAAAGAATTGAATAATTTGATAGAGTCAAGTATCATATTCCCTATCAAGCATTCTAGTTGGGTAGCCAACTTGGTTCCAGTTAGAAAGAAGAGTGGAGAAATTAGATTGTGTGTTGACTTCAGAGATTTGAATAGAGCATCTCTCAAGGATCATTACCCACTTCCTTCTATGGAGCAGATTTTACAAGTTATTGCTGGCTCTGAAAGGTTTTCATTGCTTGATGGCTATTCAGGGTACAATTAGATTATGGTGAAGGAAGAGGATCAGTTCAAGACAACCTTCACAACCAAATGGGGGACTTATGCATATAGAAAAATTCCATTTGGGCTATCCAACACTGGGGCTACATTCTAAAGGGCAATGGACATGGCATTCAAGGATTTGAGTAACAACACGGTGCTGATATATCTTGATGATATCATTGTTTTTTCAAAAAATGCAGTAGACCATCTCTTTCATTTAAGACAAGTATTCTAAAGGTGCAGAAGATTTGGGGTATCCTTGAATCCCAAAAAGTGTATTTTTATAGCTCATGAAGGAAAGCTCCTTGGCCACATTGTCTCCAAAGAAGGATTAGCAATTGATCCGGAAAGAGTTGAAGCCATAAGAGCACTGCCATTGCCAAGTCATAAGAAAGCCCTTCAAAGTTTCTTGGGAAAGATAAATTTTGTTCAGAGGTTTGTCCCAAATTTTGTAGCCTTAGTCAATCCTATCACCAAGATGTTAAAGAAAAGCATATATTTTAAAAGGATATCATAAGGCAAGACAAGTTTTGAAGCAATCAGAGAAGTCATCTCACAAGCCCCAACTCTCATTAACCCATATTTCTCCAAGGATTTCATCCTCTATGCATTTGGAGGCGATGATACTATTTCTACAATTTTCTTACAACAGAACAAAGACAATGATGAGCAGCCAATTGCTTTCTTTAGCCAAAGCCAAGAGGACTATGAGGTGAGATATTCTTTCATTGAGAAGCATGTTCTTACAATAATTAGGAGCTTGAATAAATTTAAGCATCTAGTTTCAAACAACAAGGTTCGACCGCTAATTTCTCACGTGGGAGTTAAAGCTCAATAAATACCTAAATGAAAAGAGAGCAGGGTGGATTACTCATGTCATGGAATATGACATTGAGATCAAAGTCACCAAGTTGGTCAGAGGAAAAGGATTGTGTGAGCAGCTGGTCTTGAACAAACAAAAGGAAGCATGCAATGAGAAAGAGGTTGTTTTGGCGTTGCAAGACAACCATGAGCAAGGAAGCACTCAAGAAGAAAATGATAATGTCCTCACTCCTTGCTGGACCCAAGACATAATGCACTTCCTACACATAGGCCTATGCCCTCTAGAGATGAACAAAACCAAAAGGAGACACTTCAAATTACAGGCTGTCCCATATGCCCTTGTTGATGATGTTTTATTCAAAAGGGATGTGAATGGAGTGCTACTGAGATGCATTGGTACAAATCAGATTCATAGAGTGTTGGAAGAGTTCCATGGTGGATCAGCTGGTGGTCATTTTTCACCAAGAGTGATAGCTCTCAAGATCATGAGGGCTAGCTATTATTGGCCCAAGATTTTTAGTGATTGTTATGCATGGATCAAGAGGTGCAAGAATTGTGCATTCTTCACAGGTAAGGAGAGACTAGCCACCCTTCCATTGCATCTAATTTCAGTTGACCAACCATTCATGCAGTGGGGTTTGGACTTCATTTGAGTCATTAATCTAAATTCAAGACAAGGACATAAATGGATTCTAACAGCAATAGATTACTTCACCAAGTGGACTGAGGCAATAGCACTCAAGGAAGCAAATGAATCTAGCATCTTGGACTTCTATGAGGGAATAACAACCAGATTTGGCATACCTGCTACAATAATATCAGATAATGCATTGGCATTCATTGGGTCCAAGGTAACTGAATGGGCTATCAAGAATGGGATCTACCTAAGCACTTCATCAAATTATTATCCTCGGGGTAATGGCCAAGCTAAATCTACAAACAAGAACTTGTTAAGGATCATCAAGAGGACTCTTGATGAAAATCAGAGGTCTTGGCATACAAAATTGAAATCAGCCTTGTGGGTGATAGGATAACCCCCAAGAGATCTACAGGTAATTTTCCATTCAAGCTTGTTTATGGAAGAGAGGAAATTTTTCCCATGTCACTTGAGTTGCCAACATTGGAACTTATGAAGCAGCTGGAGTTGTTGGAGTTTAGGCCCATGGAGGTTAGGTATGTAGAATTGATGGAGCTCTAAGAAATCAAAAATCGGGCATCCCAAGCAATGGAAAAGATCAAGCCTTGATCAAGAAGACCTTTGATAGAAAGGCCAAGGATAGATCTTTCCAAGTTGGAGATCTATTGTTAAAATGAGATGTAGAAAGAGTAAAACCGGGAAGGCATTCAAAATTTAATGCCATTTGGAGTGGCCCCTACATGGTCACAAAGTGTAAGGACAACAATGCCTTCCAATTGTTCACATTAGATGGTGAAAAATTGTAGATTACAGTCAATGGAATCCATCTAAAGAATTTTTACTAAAGGAAATCCTCCACCTTGTACATATTAGCTTAGGTTTTCATTTCTCCAAGTGCTTATGCACATTTTTTTGTTGTAAATTAGCTTTACTTTCCCTAAGTGCTTTGGCACAAGCTTGCTGTTCCAAGAAATGCATCTTGCAGGCCTTGCTCCAATCAGATGGTGTTCTACCCTCCCCCTTCCTCCGTGCATTATTATAATTAGTTGGGGTACCAAGCAGAGAATTTTATGACTCCATGCCCAATGGATCACTTCAGGCAACTTATAACTTCATCCAGCAGGCAGATGACCCCTCTGAGTTGCCAAAATTGTTATCCAAAATGAAGCCCTTCCTCATTTTGGATAACTCCCTTCATTTCTTTCCTCCCTTGTGATTCAGTCAGAATTTTTACTTTTTAGGACTCAAAATGTTCTAGAAATGGCACCATTGGATAGAGCTCTTTCTCAACTTTCTAGAAAGGTAAATTTTTCTTCCTAACTCCATGTATTTTTGAAGTTATGGCTCGGCGGAGTTTTTGTGGGAAATTTTCCCTAGAAAAGCCTGAGCCAATAAGATGAGGCCATGTGTCCTTGGAAGGGTAGAGGTAGAGGTAAACTTGAAATTTTTACCAAGTGTTTGGCAAGGTTTAGAAGGAATTTTTGGCCTGATGGCCTGCCATGAATAGGATCGTGCCACGTGTCCAAGGGGAAGAAGTTGGGAAAATTTCCCAAGGGTTGGCAAGTAAAATATTTTGGCCTAAGGCCCGCATCCAATAACATGGCACCGCATGTCACTAGAGTAGTGGGGGTCGGAGGTGTGAAAGGATTTTATCCTTTTCACCCAAGTGAGGGAAATTTTAAAAGGAAGTCTACCCCCCAAAAACCTCGAACCAATCGAATCATGCCACGTGTCCATGTGGTGGCAAAAACACAAGGCGAGCCCACAGGGAAAAATGAGTGGGGAAGGCCCGCATCCAATGGGATTGTGCCACATGTCTAGCTCAGGGAAGATGGTCAATAGTGATGGAAAAGACAGAGCAAATTCCCATGGTGAATCACATCATGCCACGTGTCCTCGGGTCATCCAGCCGGCGGAGAATTTTTTGAAAATTTTCCAAAGGCCGAAACGATGAAAAAGAAGTAGGAAAGGCCTACAACCAATCAGAATGTGCCACATGGCACTAGAGTGGTGGGGCATGGATATTTTTGAGGAAATTTTCCAAAATGCAAAAAGTGGGAAAATTTCAAATTTTCGGCCCGCCAACCCATTTTGGCCCTGTTTTGCCCTAAATTTTCAAAGGGGCATAACTTTTGATCCAAAGCTCAGTTTTTTGCGTTCTTTATATCAATGGAAATATGGTGAAATTATCTCTACATGATTTTGGGATCAATTTTGTGTTTTGGTGGAGTTTGGAGAGAGAAAATTAGAAAATGCCTTTGGCACGTGGAAATGAACAAAACTAACATTTCAACCACTATTTTTAATGCAGTATGGCTCGCATTCTCTCCCAGCATGGTCAAAAATGTTGGGAAGTGGATTTGTAAGGGAACCCATGCTGTTTATTATGAATTTGGTCGAGTGGTTGAAAGCTTTCTCATGTTTTCCCACATTTCTCTCTCTTGAGCTTGAATGGGCATTGTAAAAAGCTAGAATGGGCTCATTTTAAAACATTTAGACATTCTTTTAGCTCTGTAACTTCTCTTTTCTTCCTAATCGGGAAGATTTGTGGAGTTTTTACCTTTCCATGCAAACACTGCACTTCTTTTTGCCTCTTGGTCATTGTAATGCCTTTGTATTGGACCTAAAATGATAATATATGCTCTGTGATTAATTTTTCTCAATCCTTTCATATTTTTATCATTGTTTCCTAATATTTCATTACACTTTGGAAAATTGTGCATGTTTTGTGCTATATTTTCTTGTGGATTGTGTATGTTTTTAGTAGTAAGTGTCTACTACTCCTTTGGTGCATCACCTTATTTAGATCGGGTTTTATTTTTACATTTTCTCAACCCCGTCTACTTGGAAAAGTTTGATTAAGTTATAGGTAAAACCCTCGTAGAATGTGATGCACACTTGAATAGAGGAGTTGAGGAACCAACCTCTAATCTATAGATTTTTTTCCCACTTTTTACAAGTCCCACACTTGGGGAAAAGATTCAATGTTGTGCAATCACACTGGATGCTAAAATGTCAAACTAGAAATCTGATAGAACATCTAGAGGGTGCTGTTGATTTGCACTACTAGGAATGATGTTAGAAATCCATTGAGGATTGTCAATGGGTAAGATAAAGGAAATTGAGAGAAGGCATTGAAGCTCTTCTTTGACTAGAAGAGCAATGCGAGGATGTATTTTCCATGCCTTTTATTTTATGGGTTTGACATCAGGAATGGTTATGATATTGTGGACCATGATTTTGGGTCAATACTGCATATCAACATAGGACTAGGGAAATACGTTGTTACGGCCCTAAAGGAAAGAGGTGAAGGCTTCCTGTGCTCAAAGTAGTATTTAAGG
This sequence comes from Taxus wallichiana var. yunnanensis, assembly GCA_018340775.1. Lineage (NCBI taxonomy): Eukaryota > Viridiplantae > Streptophyta > Pinopsida > Cupressales > Taxaceae > Taxus > Taxus wallichiana. The sequence continues at coordinate 439,480,461 of CM031235.1, read as the reverse complement.
ATTGGTGATCTTTAAAATGTGTGGGTCGTCCTGAGTGTTAATGTTGATTTTGATGGTCGATTCATTCAACATGGTTTGCATCTCAGAAGGTAATGATCGATGAATATAAGAATCTTCCACACCAAGGTAGGTGAGGATGGATTCGTCACTTGACATTGAAAAACATTAATAGAAGGTGCATCATCATCGATCATGTCAGGATACAAGAGTGGGAGAGAAGAGGGAGCTTCGAAATCATGTTGATAGGTCGAGGTCCGTGGAAATGATGTTTATGAAGAAAAATCTAGGAGGAATAGATTCGGGATCTATGGACTCCATGGGGGAAGATGGTAATGTGGGTGAATGAGGTGGGGAAGGTTTTCCATCCTGAATGAGGTTGATGCGAGCCTTCTTGGAAGGTGGTGCATCAAAACCAATGTCACTACGGTCATTGTGTTTATGAGAGGTACATGGAATGATAGTATGGTGGCCTTGTTCATAAGATCCAAATCCAAATCCTTTCCATGCACACTAGTCAAGGAAAGTGTGATTGAAGCGGTGGTTAGTGAGGGAGTGTAGGTTAGATGAAAATGGTTGGGTTTGGGATGGAGGTTTGGGTTTATAGGTGGAAATATCAAGTCCCCCATACGTTAGATTAGTGTGAAGGTGGGGAGGGCCATAAGGAAAAACTTCACCTATGCGGATGTCATAACTGGGGTGTTGACGTAGGTTCCCATACTCTTGTGGGGTGAGGAAGGTGTCGATATTGTATAGGTGGTATTCCCTCAAAGCCAGGAATTCAAAAACACCTTCTAAGGGATCAATAGTTGATATGTGGGTAGCGGGGATAGATGACTTACTAGAAGATGGGGAAATAGGTGAGTCAGCGGTAGAGGCCACAACGACAGTAGGGATAACAAGATTAGATGCGGGAGAGGTGGTGGCAGTCTTGGTGGATGGGCATGTAGGTGAATGTGAAGTAGGGATAGTGGCATATACCTTGACTGGTACAAGCACATCATTGGGCTGGTATAACATGTTACAGGTCTTGAAAGGTGATGGGTCGACAGGGATGGTGTAATTATTCCCTCATGTTCAAATTTGAGGCATCAGTGTAAATTTGAAGGACAAAACCCATGGCACGGATCCAAGGCCGGCCAAACAATAGATTATATTAGAACTCCCCTTCTAGGACATAGAAAAGTTCCGAGATAGTGCAGGACCCATGGAGACATGGAGAAGACAAAGACCCAGGTAGAGATCATGTCGTCATTAAAGGAGAACAACATAATCAAGTTACTACGCATGCATTGGAAGGTATTTGCATTTGGTCCTATGCATGGGAGGAGATGATGTTAATACTAGCACCACCATCGATCATAATGCTTTGTATGCTTTTATTATTGATAAAGATGGAGATGAAAAAAGAGGGGTCGGTGGTCGTTAGATCTGGAAGGAGTGATCTCATCATTTGAAAAGGCGAGGGTGGCTACTTGGCAAGTAGGTGGAGGCATAGAAGAAGGTGATGACCTAGTGAGAGAGGCTACATGGTGAGGGGTAATGATGGAGGCCACGGGCGTGGGGTTATTTGGTAAAACCTCAATAGATTGAAGGACCTATATGAGGGCTTGATGATGTGACTCGAGAGGTTTAGATGAGGTTATATAAAGACATTTTGAGGGGGATTGATGTAATTATTTTAGCATTGTACGATGTGTGACCCCATCGAAATAGGATATGCAGGACCTCAAATGGTGACTTTGGGTATGGGTGTGGATGGTATGTGGGGTACGGGGTTAGTTGATGGGCCAATTGCCTTTTCCTTTCCTTTGTATTTCTAGGCGTGGGTGGTAATGTTGATCTCAAATCTCAGGGGTGGATCAAAGAGTTACGAGGGTGGAGATATTGGTCACTGAGTAGGTAATGGAAGAAGATCTAGGGAAATTGGTGGAGGTGAAATGGGGTCCTCATTAAGAAGATTGTTGTCCTCAAAATTTTCTTCGGGAGGACATAATTGGAAAAGGGCAGTTTTAAAATCCTTACAGTTCTCTACATCGTGTCTTGACACATGATGGCAGGCAAAAATTTTAGTTTCGTCAAACCCTTTTGGTTAGGGTTTGAGTGAGTTGTAAGGTCTAAGAGGTGGTAATGTGATGATAATTTTCAAGGAGATTGTTTAAGATTTTGGCGTAGGACCTTGCTAGTGGATCGCAATGGGAGGTGAGTGTAGGTTTGGGTACATGTATGGCTGATTGTGGAGGAAGAGGCTTTACAGGAGGGGGAATAGGCTGGTCCACTATTTTGGTGTGTGGAGTGGTCTTAGGTCTTGGTTGCATCTACTTAGGTATAGGCATGGTATAAGAGCTAACGATGGAAGGTTTGGTTGGTTTAACTACCTTATTGGAGGGTAGTGGATTTTTAGCTTTAGGTTGCACCTTTTTGGGCAAAGGTGACATGAGTGTACAAGATGTAGAGGGAAAAGTAGATGGTGGAAGAGGACGGGTTACCCATGGGGGTAACTGAGTTGTTATGGAGGTGGTTGGTAGAGGTTGGGTAGAAGGTGTGAGTGGAAGAGAAGAAAGTGTCATGGGTAGTGAAGAAGTTATGGACAATAGTGGTGGTATGGGTGGTAAGAAGGTTACAGGTGACAGTGGAGGTTATGTGGATCGCTTGGGTATATTAGAGGTTTGTGATGAGGAGGTGGGCTGTTGTGTTCTTGGTTTTCCAGTGGAAGGAGGTTGCTTGGCTAGGGTCAAGGGGTGAGGTCCTAGGATGGACGAGAGAGGTGAAGGTGATAATGGTGTGGTAGACGAGGTTGGTGTATGAGGCCTAGGAGGTTGGGTCTTCTTTTTAGGGGTCGGAATTAGTTTAGTGTTGGTTTGGGAAGATGTGGCTAAATCTAATTTGATGGGTGGGTGAGTAATGTTCGATGTTGGCATGAACCCTAAGTACTGATGGGTTTAGGTAAGGGAGATGATATAGGTGTGGGTAGATGTTTGGGTGTAGATGTATGTTTGGGTGTGGGCAGAGGTGTGTGTTGGGCTATAGTTGGTGACATGGAAGGTGTCGCAATAATCATGGTTGTGTTTGGTTTGGTTGCTTGACACAATTTTGGATAGATAGTGGAGCTGTCAGTGAGTGACAATTGCATTTGGGTTGAAGCAGGAAGTAGAAGACATCCCCAAAGTAAGGCTCTATCAACATACTCTAGGTGATTGACCAAGCATGAAAATGGTATTATTATAAGTGAGGCTAACATGGATTTAGTAGCGATCCCCCTAAAATGTGTTTGAGACACAAGGAAATGGCTAGCCTCAGATTCTTTGGGTAAGAGAGCCAAAAGCAGATCGGTGGGATCTTGAAGGTCCGATGGTGAATGGTTATATAAAGCCAATGGTATTTCTAAAGGATCCTCTATGGGTAGAGGAGAGGATGGTCTAGATGAGGTTGAATCTCCTTGTGATGGTGTAGGTTGTGGACATGTATCTCTTATGAGTAGGAGAGGTGCCACTGACGACTGCTCAGTAATTTGAGGGGCCAAAGGTGACGTGCTAATTATAGGTTCTTCCACGGGTGAAGGAGAAAATGAAGAGGGTTCCTCTATGGGTGGAGTAGATGAAATAGGTTCTTGTGTAGGTAGGGGGCTTGAGATAAGATTTCATCTATGGAAGGAACATGGGGAAACTAGGAAGCAACTAGTATGTCATCAAAAATAGCGTGGACCTCACATATATTTATATCATTGGTTGAAGTGTCACTAGCTTGGTTGGAAGATGGGGCATGATTAGGGAATGGATTCTTGAAGATATGTAGGTTTTGGTTAGTGGGTGCATTTGGGTTATCCAAGACTAGATATCCATTGTCTAACATTTCTGGATGATATTCTTGAAGGTGATGCAATTACCGTCGCTATGACCTTTGACATGATGATAGTTGTAAAAGTCATGTTCTTTATACCATGCGGGCATGGGGCGCTTAGGGTCAAAACCAGTGTGTGGTTTTATAGGTGGAAGGGTAATGGCACCAGCCTTAATAATATTTTCCAAAATAAAAGAATAAGGTTCTCCTATTGAAGTGTATTTTCATTGTTCTCGTCTGAACTGGAAATCTTGGACATGAGAGAGATTAGAAGAAGGTTTGGCTTGGTTTGATGGGTAAGAGAGTTGAGCCTTGAGAACTATGGCGTTGGAAGATCCTTTGGGTTTTGAATAGTTATTTTGGGGTTTTGAAGATGAAGAAGTTGTTATCCCTGAATAACAACACCCTATGGTTTGCACAAGTGTTTGTGCTTGAGCTCAGCAGATGTGATTGGATAACATGGGTACTATCTCCAGTTGTCAGGACTTGCTTCTTGAGATAGACCTCCAGAAAGTTTTTCTTACTCCTAAACTACCTACCACAATCTAACCTAATGCAAAAAAATATCTATCCTAATCTAACTTTCCAAGGGACCAAGGAGAGAGTGCATGAAAAAAATCCTACACTAAATTGGTGATACACCAGAAAAGGAGAGTGTGAGAGTAGTCTCCCAATGTGTGAAAAGTAGAAGCAAAACACAAATTAGAAGGGGTGATCACAGTTCTCCTCAATCTAGCAACTACATTCACAATAATATTTCATGCACACACAATGATAATGGATCCCTACAACAACATAAGATAGACACAATATATATGTAATGATATTTAAAGGGAAAGAGGAATACAAACAAACACAATAGGAGAAGATACATCCAAAAACTTGCATCTATTACTTCATAAGTATGAAAAGTTCAATATACTATAAGATAAGGGCCTGGATCACCATGCAAGGAGTCCACTATAAGGGCCTACAACACATTGGCTTCATAAAGCAATTTTGATAGATTTTTTCTACTTAAAAAACTATCTCCTTTACAATGAGCCCAACACTCTAATTTATAGATTTCTAAGAGGAGAGAGAGAGAGGGAAAATGAAAATCCCAAAATCTATCCTTCAACCACTTGAAAGATGTAGTAAATGAAGTGAAATGATGTTTTGTTTCTTGTAAAAGGCTCCCCATACTATCCCATGACTTGTAACAAGTGAGAAATGTCAGCCCATGCTCCATTGAATGCATCCCAACTACCAAATAAAACACTATTATGAACCTGGGCATGTTTTCTAAAAAATCACCATCTATTTCTCATTAAATTATGAATTTCTTGATTTCTATGCATCAGGATTAGAACCATGATTCCAACAGTATAAATTTTGTTTGTTTTTGTTGAGAAATGCAAAATTTATGGCCTTTTGAGTGTGGGTAGCTATTTTGGGTATGTCAGGCATTTCTGTCATTTGATGGGAATAAACATCTGATTGAATTGAGCTGAATATGTTTCCTTTATTTTCATAAATCTACCCTCATTCAAAATAATAAATCTAATTTCTGTGGCATAGAGGACGTCGTGCTCATTCCAGAAAGTCCAATTTTGTGAAAATCGGAGCTCGGGGTCAAAAGTTATGGCCATTTGAAGTTCGGGAGGGTCAGACATTGAATTTTCCTTTGCATGCAAGCATATCAGCCATTTTGGGTTATGGTGTCCAAAATTTCCCAAACAAAAACCTCCGATCCAGCCACAAGCCTCCTTCTAAAAAAATTGGGTTTTGATGTCCCAGATGTATGTGCGTTGACCGGGCCGGAGGGCTGTTGACCTCCACTTTTGGCTCATCTTCCTTTCGACCGTGGCATTTTTGTGTTTTCAGTGTCCGCATGTCCTATGCATAGCTGTGTGGCATGGGCCACTTCGACATGACTTTGGTGATTTACTCTTGGTGTGGTGATTTCAGCTCTGCGTTGAACTCATGTCCTTACGTCTTGCGGACCGCGCAGACAAAAATGTTTGATATCGATGATTCCCATTGTTTGTGGCCTTTTCATATTTTTGGTCACACATGTCCCACGTGTGCCTGTGTGGCATGGGCTCCAAAAACCCAATTTACCCATAATACACTAGCACAAGCCTAATTTTTGCATTTTTTGCAATTTTTCGATTTTTTCCTTAGATGGGGAAGTTAGAGAGAAACCAAAGGGACCCCAAGATCTGATTTTTGGGCCTGGGACATTTCAACCTGCTTGAGCCTGAAGAATCATGTAAGTTATCCAATTCACCTTGAGGGGCAAATTTTGGATAACAATTTGGCAACTCAGTGGGGTTATCTATCTGTCAGATAAAGTATGACCAGCTACATGTAACAATCCATTGGGCATGGAGTCCACTTGAGGATCTAAAATATGATCTGAAGCTTTGAAATATGCATACTTAAGTCATTGAAACACTTCCCTCCGCTATTTTCACCCTCAACTTGATAAGAGAATATTGAAAATATGATTTTTGAGAGTAGAAAATTGCTGGAAAACTAGATCTCATCCATTTCACAATTATGATCCGTGGGGCTGAATGATGAGTATTTATGAACGCTACCTCCACATATGATTTTAGCTACTCTACACTTGTTTTAAATATGAAATTTACAACTATTACAGGCAACCATGAGCTCTTTACTACAACAGTTCCTCTTTGTTTGCTGAAAGCTTGATGAACTACATACAAAACATATACTAGAAGAAATAGAGCACATGCACCAACACTTAAGGAATTGAAACCTATTCTAACAACAACAACAATGTTCACAAACACTTGGAGGAATTGGAAATTCTAGATTAATATGTACAAGGGTAAGAAATTCTCCTTCTAGTAGCAATGTTTGAGATAGATTCCATTGACTGGAATATGCAATTCTTCACCATCCATTTTAGCCATCTGGAAAACATTGCTACCTTTGCATTCGGTGATCATGTATGGGCCACTCCATATGGCATCGAACTTGGAATGCTTGCCTAGATTTACATGATCAACATCCCACTTCAGTACCAAGTCTCCAACTTGGAATGTCTTGGCTTTAGCTTTCTTGTCAAAGCTCTTCTTGATCAAAGGCTTGATCTTTCTCCATGGTCTGTACTACATGTTCTCTTGCTTCTTCTAATTCCATCAGCTTTACATACCTAATTTCCATAGGCTTGAAATCAGCTAGGTCCAGTTGTTTCATGAGTTCCAATGCTGGTAACTTAAGTGATATAGGAAGAACTACTTCTTTCTTGTATACAAGCTTGAATGAAGAGCTTCCTATAGACCTCTTAGGTGTGATCCTATTAGCCCATAGATCTGATTTGAGCTTCATTTTCCAAGTTATCTGATTCTCATTAAGAGTCCTTCTGATGATTCTCAGTAAGTTTTTTTTTATGGATTCTACTTGGACATTACCCTGAGGGTAATAATTTCAAGAGGTGCTAAGGTATACACCATTATTGACAACCCATTCAAAGTGATCCTTGCACCAAGGAATGCCAATCCATTATCGATATGATAGTAGTAGTGGAACCAAACCTTGTGGATGTACCTTCATAGTAATCCAAGATGTTGGATTCATTTACCTCCTTAAGTGCCCTTTGCTTTAGTCCACTTGGTGAAATAATCATTCTTTGTGAGTATCCACTTGTGGCCTTGACTTGAATTTGGGTTGATTACTCCAATGAAGTCTAACCCCCTTTGCATGAATGGATGATCTACTGAAATTTGACTAAGGGGAAAGGCTACTAACCTTTCTTTCCCTATGAAGAATGCACACTCTTGCATTTCTTGATCCATGAGTAGTAATCATTAAACACCATAGGCCAATAGTAGCCAACCTTCATGATCTTGAGAGATGTTACTCGTGGAGAAAACTAGCCTCCTACTTCACCGTCATGGAACTCATGTAATATCTTCTCAACTTGACACATTCCAATGCATCTCAACAGAACACCATTGATGTCTTTCTTAAACAAGACACCGTTGATAAACACATATGGAATGGCTTGTAATCTAAAGTATCTCCTCTTTGCTTTGCTCATTTATGGAGGACACAAACATGTTTGGAGATAATGCACTAAGTCTTGAGTCCAACATGGAATGGGAGCATCATTAGCTAGATGTTCTTGATCATTTTGCAATAACATGATAGCCTCTTCTTCATCTATTGACTCAGCTTGTTGTTTAGAAGCGAGCTACTCACACAAACCTTTTCCACAAACCAACTTGGTCACTTTGATTTCAATATCATACTCCATTACATGGGTGATCTAACTTTCTCTTTTCTCATTCAAATCCTTGTTTAGGAGAAAGTCCTTGACACCAACATGAGACACTAGTAGTTGAATCTTGTTGTTCGAGACCAAGTGTCTGAACTTATTCAAACTCCTAATGATAGCAAGGACATGCTTTTCAATAAAATAATACCTTACTTCATAATCTTCTAGGTTTTGGCTGAAGAATGCTATGGGCTATTCAACCTTCGTTGGTGCCCATTTTGATCCTCTATTATATTGCCATCTTCCCCCTTTCATTTGTGTGCTCTAAAATGTTTTTCTTTGAATTTGGTGGTTTTTAAACTTTCTCTTCCAGATTGAATGATTTGAAATGCTCACAAACTTATTATTTTGTCCCATTTTAAAAGAAAAATACACATGCATACCCTATTTTGTGCCCTAGTTTTCCAAATCCACGGGCCTCTATCATTTTTTTCCATTTCCCAACCTTTGGAGCTCATGGTTATTCATTTTATGTTTTTTTGCCCTAAAAATCTATCCCCATGGTCAAAATTTCTTTAAAACACTTTCCAATTGCCTTTTGATCGAAAAAATCCTTACCACGAAGAAAAAATCAAATTCGGGCATCCCCGAAAATTCTGTGTTTTTGATACCATCATAGGTATCATTTTCCCATCAAAATTAAGCTCAAGCCTCCCCTCATACGTGACCACTTTGGTTGGATAAGGATCGACAGTTTCTTTGAAAACTTAACGTTTTTGGTGTTTTGGAAAAAAATCCAAATTTCCTCCACAACTCCGTAGGAGGACACGTGTCACACTCTTATTCAAAGGTGGGATGGAAGGCTGGCAGGGACTTTGATAATTTTTTCTTTTTTGGTGAAAGGAATGATAGTTAAAAATGGGGCCGTGGGTCCGTAATGTGCAAAAGGAGACACGTGGTGGGTAGAAGTGCTGTTCAATGGGCCATCGGAGGAAAAAGGAAAGTTTTTCCCTTTTACAAAAGTAGTTAGAGTCAAAATTAGAACTATGGGTCCACATCATTGTAAAGGGAGACACGTGGTAGGCGCAAAGGAGAGTGCGGGCCACAGGTGTAGAAGTGAAATTGTTCCCTTTTTGTAAAAATGAGTTAGAGAAAAAAATTAAGCTGCGGGTTTGCAATGGCACATAGAGAGACATGTGGCAGCCGAGAGCGGGTCGGTGGGCCACTGGAGGAAAAAGGGAATTTTCTCCCTTTTGATAAAATGACTTAGTGTAAGAATTTGAGGCGTGGCTCCATGAAAAATCAAAAGGAGACACGTGGTAGGGAAGAAATCGAGAGGTGCGGGCCTGTGGGGCAAAATGAGAAAATTTTCCTTTAGCGAAAAAGGGGTTAAAACGTGAAATAAGCCTATGGATCCTTAGCGATAGAGAAGTGGACATGTGTCAAGGATAGAGATGGAGGTGCAGGCCTGCAGGGAAAAAAGTGAAAATTTTCCAAATTTCCAAAAAGGGTGGAAATGTGCAGAATTGAGCCGCGACTTCAATGGGACCCACCATATGCCACGTGTTAGCACCAAATTTCAAGGGTAGAGGGGCGGAGAAAAATTCAAAATTTTACATTTTTCCAAAAATGTTAAAAAGTCAAAAGTGATCCCAAATCCATTCCCAATTGTATTATGACACGTGGAGGGCTCAGATTGAATGGAAAAGGGCAAATAAATGGTAATTGTACATTTTTCATTTTGGCCACCATTTTTTTCTCTAGGAAGCTTGGAGATGTGAATTTTGCATCAATTTTCATCAAATTTTTGGTGAATTCATGTCGTTTATGCCTACAAGGACCAATGCAAGTGGTTTTAAGGATCAATTTGTAGATTTGAGGTGTTTTTGAAATAATTTTTTCCCTAGCCTGTGTAAAATGTGAAAAATCAAATCAAGAAGTTGCAGAATCAAATTTTGAAATGATAAGGATGAAATAATGAAATGAAAGGGGTCTACATGCTTGGAGAATGAAAAACGTGCCTCCACAATGGATAATGATGAAGGATTTGTAATGATTCACCTTTTTAAAAACACCTGACAACTTTTGTTGTAAATACGTTAAACGTCCTTTTTGCGAATCATGTTGGAATTTTGTAACAAAATTGATGTTGGGCATATTATTTTCTTGGGAAATAAGGATCAAATGTAATTGAAAGTTATATAATGCATGTTTTGAGACATGCAAAAGGTCAGAGAAACTTAGAAATTCATAGGAAAATCTGGGAAGAAGCCCATTCTCTAAGAAACCGCCTGAGAACCATTTCTAATTCCTTTTTGCATTAGATTTGTATCATGTTGAGTTGGTTTTAGTTTTAAAGCCATCAATAAACTCTGAGATTGTTCTTATAACATTCCCCTTTGATAAATTTGGTCATTCTAGATTATTTGGTGTTATCTCTTGGCAAAATTTGCATGCACTTATGTTTTAGAATGTTTTCAATTTGTGTTTCTTGCTCATGTTGCAGTCTTGTGTTTAAAATCTCTCTTGATCATACATGATCTCATTTCTTGTTGATAGTTTAGTGGCATCTGCAATCTCACATTTAGAAGAGCTTTCATCTGATAAAGAGATAAACATTTTTAAAATCACTTTACCTTCCTTGAATTTAGAGGTTATTTGTAAACCTTTGGGTGCACCTTAGGTCATGATAAAATAGAGGTTCCTAGATGCTTTGTTGGTTCATCTGCTTCAAGATTTTGTGGCAGGTTGTCAAATATTGTATGGAAGAGTGTAGATTTGGGCCTCCATTTAGTGCACATATCCTAGTTGAAGGAGTACGTTAACCCCTTTTGAAGAATTCTATTGTTTAGGTCTTACAAATTTCTTGCAAAGGTCCTCAAAGAATTTGGAAAATTCTGGTTAGTCTTGTCTAAAACCTCCCTCCAAAAATTCATTTAGAATAACTAATCCTATGCCATACTACCACCTTTGCATTGCATTGTGTGTCAACAATGAATCTAATCCATCTACAAAATGGCACAAATCAAATCAAGATCATACCATGTCTTTAGTAGCCTCAAGATTGTCTTGAAAGCATTTCCATCATTTAGTAGTGACAACTCTGTTGAGTTTGAATAATGGGAAATTGATCATGTTTTCTCAAGGCCATCTCCATACAACATGCACATTGCAAGGATATATTCACCTCCTTCACAAAACAAAGGCTGCAATATAGGTTCTCTTACCTTGGTTGAAAGGCATAACCTAAAATAGTTAGGACAAGATCAAGTCCTATTTGAGTGCTATCCATCTCTCCACAAATCTGAGTGTCAATTAGATCACATCCCTAGATATAAAACAAAACACATCATGATCTATCTGACTTCAAAGCTTCGTTTCATATCTCTAATGCTTCTCGGACTAAAAAGGAGAACAAAATTGGGTACCAACAGCTTCTCCATTCAATGCTGTACCAAGATAGTTGAGATTGTGTCCGACCCTCCAAAAGCATACAACATAAAGTCCCTTGAAAATTCTACGCTAATAAGAGTTGGGTTTTATGATATTACATGCTTGATAGCCTCAAAACTCTCTTTGCATTTTGCTATCCATTTGAATGTAAGAATATTCTTTAACATCATTGTTAAAGGCTTCACAAGAGTGGCACAATCAAGCACAAATCTATGAACAAAATTGATCCTTTCCAAGAACCTTTGGAGAGGTTTCTTGTGATGTGGCAATGGAAGTGTTCTAATGGCTTCAAATCTTTTAGGATCAATTATTAACCCTTCTATTGAGACAATGTGTCCCAACAATTTACCCTCGTGTGCCAAAAATATAAATTTATTTGGATTCAATGACACTCCGAATCTTCTACATCTTTGAAATACTTACCTAAGGTAAAAGAGGTGGTCTGCTGCATTCTTTGAGAAAACGATGCTATCATATAGATATAATAGCACTATCTTATTGATTAATCCTTTGAACACCATATCCATAGCTCACTAAAATGTCACTCCAACATTTGATGCACCCAAATGGTATCTTCTTATAAGCATATGTGCCCCATTTTGTAGTGAAGGTGGTAGTGAATTGATCTTCTTATTTCACCATTATCTGATTATAGCCACGAGTATCCATCTAGCAATGAAAACCATTCGAACCAGCGACACACTTCAAAATTTGTTCCATTGATGGAAGTGGATAATGGTCCTTGATTGATGCTCTATTTAGATCATGGAAGTCTACACACAATTTGATTTCTCCATTTATCTTCCTCACCGCACTAAGTTTGCAACCCAACTTGAATGTTTGATAGAGAAGATGATGCTAGCTTCAATTAACTTGTTTAACTCTTTCCTCATGAGAGGTTCAATGTGAGGATTCACCAGCCTTTGCTTTTGTTTCATAGGCTTGGATTCTGGATCTAGCTCAAAAGTATGTTGAGCCAAATTTGGGTTGAAACCTCTTAAATCCTTATAAGTCCAAGTAAAGACATTTGGTAATTCTTGACAAAGATGAACAAATTCAGATTTCTCTTGTGAGGTACTTAATTTTCCAATTTACAATGTCTTGCCTTCATTTACCGAAATGGTCTTTGAATATTCACCCTTTACCTAAATGTTTTCCTTCTCCTTCAGGAACCGATCATTCAGATTGAATATTGACTCCAAAGTTACAAGACCCTTTGGTAACTTGTTAGTTCTCAGCTGCACCACTTGGTCACCATACTATTGTTCCAACTTGTCTTGGTTTCTACCAGAGAACTCAACTTCTTCTTATAGAAAATTAACAATTTGCTGATCATTCTCAAAGACTTTCCAAAGCATGTGTTGTTGTCTAGAAAAATTGGTCTCACAACCACTTTAATATGGGGCTGATATTTCTCACTCTTAATTCTTTCTACAACATCAAATGTGGCCCCAATTGTTGTCAGTCTATCTGCTGCTTCATTCTTCTTTCTTGGGATGGAATTGATACTAAAAGCTTCAAAATATTCAATGAGATCCCATACCCGATTCTTGTAGTTATTCAATAGATCATTATTGGCAGCATTTTGTCCTCTGACTTGGTTCATGATAAGCTCACTATCACCAAATACTTGCAAATTTTTAATACCTCTCTTTCTTGCCTAGTGTAATCCATGAATTAAGGCTTCATACTTGACTATGTACCTTGAGGTGAAAGAGAGGTATACCTCTTCATGCAAACAATAAACTCCCATCTCGATTCCTCCATTTCTCTATAAGGGTAAAAACATGCCTTTAGTTTTCCCACTCATCAAGAGTCAAGTCTGGAATGCATCCGACCTTAGTATCTACTTTATGAGTGCTTGGGTAATCCTCTTGATCAACGGTTAAACAATTTGCATTGATTGGATTCAAAGGTGTGTGAGGATCTATGTAAAAGTTTTCAATGGGATCAAATATTATTGTAGCCTTAGCTCCATACCTCATTCGAATAACATATATGACTAATAAGAAGACAAATAGGCTTTGATTCTAGCAGTGAAGTCTCTTTACGAGCACAATGCAAAGAGTGGTGGTAAGTTTATGGCTGATACATCTTGCAAGATGGTGACGTTGGGACATGAATGTAATGTGAGACCCAAATATTTGATCACTCCAACTCAAGTTATTCATCATCGCTGTCCCATCCAATTGCACCAAACCTTTGGATATGACTTCATATTAAAGGCCCAATTGATCAGCTATCTATTTTGGCATGACTGAGCTACTTGCTCTTGAATCAATCATGTAATTATGTACCAATTTATCTCCTATGATCAATGAGATGTAGAATGGATGGGGATTTAAATTTTTACCTTGGTGGATTTTTTGATTTTCTCTTACTGATTTGCTTTGGTAAGCACTTTTTCTTGTTGATTAGGTGGCTGATTTGATGTCGACCAATTAGCCATAGCAGCTTGCAATAGGTCTCTTTGTCCTGGGATAGCCAATGATTCCCACATTGAGATGTTTACATTCATTTTATTCATCTACTCAATGATGTTGAATGGAGATGAGCTATCTCTCTCTCTTGTCCCTTGCCCTACACATTCTTCTCTTGCACATGGGCTATTATAACTAGTGTTTGAGCTGGTTTGGAAGGTGGCTTGGTGACTTTGCACATTAAGAGCTGCACTTTGATTACCCATACCTTGTTGAGTGATAGAGGGTTGTGGATCACTTGAATTTGATGATTTTCCTTCTCTAATATTCCTTTTCTTGGACCATGTATTGGCTGCTACACTTTGAGAAGGTGTTTGATTTATACCATAGAAATATTCAGCTTGCAAATTGACAAGTGCGAGTCTCATTTGGACGTGCCTCTTGCTACGTTACTTCCTACTGCTGATTTCCTTCTTGGCCTATCTCTTGTTCCACACTTGTTGTTGTCACCATAAGGGCTTGATTCAAAGCACCATTGAAACACATTGACTGGTTATGAGGTTGATTGCATGGGAAACACCAGTCATATTCTTGATCCATATTATTTTGCCTTTGGTATGTGGATGCAACATTAGGATTGTAAGGCTAGAATGGTCTATTGGCATGAGGTTTTACTTGGTTCTGATTTGTAGCTTGAATAGGTGGCATATTAGGTTGATATGGAGGTATATTGGGTTGAGTTTGAGGCTAATATGATATGAAATTTTGGGCTTGTTGCATCTTAAGTCACCAACTCATTACCCAGGTTTTGAAGATGCTTCATGACTTCTTGGAGCTCATTTGAGGTACTAAAAGATGAGGTAGAAACTTTAGTTGAATTCTCGATTTCTTAGAGTAGGATTAGGAGCTGATGTGGGTGCTTGACTAGTGCTTGGAGCTCCTAGTTTTGGATATAGAGGCATAGGTGGCCTAGGTGCAAGTTTACTAGCTTGAATTAAGCAATTTTCAGCTCTAATAGCAATATTATAGGTTGCAGGTAAAGTTATACCTCCCATAGATTGTATCATCATGAAAATATCAAAATTTAAAGCTTTAAGGAAGTATAAGAAATCACCTTAAGATATTGGTCTCACGACCAATGGAATCCTATCCCATGTACGCTAAAATCTGAAGTTGAAATCAGTCAATTGTTCATTAGGAGCCCTCTTGATTGTTTTCAATTGTTCCAATAGAGACAAATTATCCCCCTTTCTCTGAAAAAATTATGGAGGGATGTGCACAAATGGTCCCATATCTAGATAGACCATGCTTGTTTGAATTCTGAACCATTACAAGGCTTTACCTTTAAAGAAGGATTTCAAGAACTTGACAAAAATGTCCATTTCAGAAATTTCATGAATTGCACAAACATTTGCAATGTCTTGGATGTGATTAATCGGAGTTGTTTGGTTCTCTCCAGTGAAATACAAAATGTTCTTCAATGCTGTAAATGGAACTGGGTTTTGTGTGTTGAGAGCAAGCGGGATGCTTCCAGTGAAGTTGACATAGGGGTTGGGTTGTGCTATCCTAATTGGTCAGAGAACTCTAGTTGATTGAACAAAAGGTATTCCAGGTGGAGGTGTTGATAAGGTTCTATTCGGTGGAGATGGAGACCTTTGATCTCTTCTTCCTCTCCTTGCTCTATCTGGGGACAAGTGTAGATAGATAAATAGTCCCTCTTCTCTAGTTATTGACCTTGTTTGGATTCTTCTCATGAATCTACCAAGCTTAAACTACTAAAACCAGTGGATTCTACCTCATAGGAGTCTCCAAATGTGTAATTTGAGCTTCTTACAAGCTAGGAACTTACAACAAATGTACATTAATCTTGCTGCATTTAAAATGAAGACATTTTCAGTCCCATCAGCATGCTAGAATTGTTATCACCAAATCACAAAGACCCCACAATTTTCACAAGTGTGTGTGCTTGAGCTCACAATGTGATTGGATAACATGGGTACTATCTCCAAGTTGTGGGACTTTCTTCTTGAGATAGACCTCCAGAGAAAGATGGTTCTTACTCCTAAACTACTTGCCACAATCTACTCTAATATAGGAAAAAATATATCCTAATATAACTTTCCAAGGACCAAGGAGAGAGAGTGCATGAAAACAAAGCCTACACTAAAGCGGTGATACACCAGAAAAGGAGAGTGTGAGAGTAGTCTCCCAATGTGTGAAAAGTAGAAGTAAAATGCAAACTAGAAGGGGTGATAATAGTTCTCCACAATCTAGCAACTGCATTCACAATAATATTTCATGCACACATAATGATAATGGATCCCTAAAACAACATAAGATAGACATAATATATATGCAATGAGATTGAAAGGGCAAGAGGAATGCAAACAAAACACAGGGGAAGATACATCCACAAACTTGCATCTATTGCTTCATAAGTATGCACAATTCAATCTATTACAAGATAAGGGCCTAGATCACCATGCAAGGATTCCACTATAAGGTCCTGTAACACATTGGCTTCATAAAGCAATTTTGACAGAGTTTTTCTACTTAAAAACTATCTCCTTTACAATGAGCCCAACACTCTAATTTATAGATTTCTAAGAGGAGAGAGAGAGAGGGAAAATGAAAATCCCAAAATATGTCCTTTAACCACTTGCAAGATGTAGTAAATGAAGTGAAATGATGTTTTTTTGCTTGAAAAAGGATCCCCATACTTTCCCATGACTTGCAGCAGTGATAAATGTTAGCCCATGCTCCATTGAATGCATTCCAACTACCAAATAAAACACTGTTATGAACCTGGGAATGTTTTATGAAAAATAACCATCTATTTCTCATAAAATTAAAAATTTATTTATTTATGTGAATCGGGATTGGAACTATGATTCCAATGGTACCGATTTTGTGTGTTTTCATTGAGAAATGAAAAAGTTATGGCCTTCTGAATACAAACAAGCGACTATTTTGGGTTTGTTAGGAATTTCTGTCATTTAACGGGAATGAGAATTTGATTGAATGGAGATGAATATTTTCCTTTAGTTTCTATGGCATAGAGGAAATCATGCTCATTGCAGAAAGTCCAATTTTGTTAAAATCAGAGCTCGGGGTCAAAAGTTATGACTGTTTGAAGTTCGGGAGGGTCGAGACATTGAATTTTCCTTCGCATGTTAGCATATTGGCCATTTTAGGTCGTGGTGTCCCACTGTCCCGAGAAAAAAACATCGAATCCATCTACAACCCTACTTCCATAGAAAAATCAAGTTTTGATGTCCCAGGATGTCTATGCATTGACCGGGCTGTGAGGGCCGTTGACCTCTTCTTTTTTCGCATCTCCCTTTGACTATGGCCTTTTCAGGTTTTTAGGTTCCACATGTCTCGCACGTACCTATGCATCCTGGGCCACTTTGACATGAATTCACCGATTTACTCTTGGTGTAGTGATTTCAGCTCTACGGTGAACTCATGTCCTAACGTCCCACGGACCGCGTGGGATAAAAATGTCTGATATCACTGATTCCCATTGTTTACGGCCTTTTGATTTTCAGGTCCCACATGTCCTACATGTACATATGTGGCCTGGGCTCCACAAACATGATTTACCCACAATACACTAGCATAGGCTAGATTTTTGCTTTTTTTGCAATTTTTTGGATTTTTTCCCTAGATGGGGAAGTTTGAGAGAAACCAAAGGGACCCCCAAGACCTGATTTTGGGCCTTAGACATTTCAACCTACTTGAGCATGAAGACTCATGTAGGTTATCCAATTCACCTTGAGGAGAAAATTTGGGATAATAGAAGCATCATTTTATTTGAATGTGATGTTCTTGTTACGTAATCGAAAGTATTTTTCTTCGATAACACAAATCTCCAATTTTCATGCCATGGTAAATGCCTCGTCAAAGGTGCGGAAGGTCTACACCTATAGGGTTGGTGAGATGTGTCTTGCGCAATCCCAAGTAAACAACTCTATGAGTTCAGTGTGAGGTAATTGGAATGTGAGCTGGTTAATTAGGCTGCACCAATGAGTGACAAAGTCAATGATAGACTCGTCGTCATACTGTCGTGTGGAGTAAATATTAGTCATGGTGACTTTCTTGAGAACGTTGATTGACAAGTGATCTAAGAAGGCTTGGAATACTTGATTAAATGAGTAGATGGAATGTCCTGGTTAGCCCACCTGTACCAATCTAATGTAGGTCCTATAAGAGACATCGGGAAGGTATGTAAAAGTAAAGCATCATCATGGGTAATCAGGTAACACCTATGTTTGAAAGACCAAAAATGTTGTTGTGGATCTTCTTTACTATTGAAACATGGTTGAATTTTGGCATTTCCCAATGTACAGGGTATGGGTGAATAGGGATGGATGGATGAATGGGCTCATTATAGATTTCATTATATGTGAGAGAATTGCATGAGCGAAACCGATGCTTCCAAAGTGTCTGCATCCTTTCCATCATTAATTTGATGAGGTCATTGGTAGGTTGTGATGGAAGAGCTCCTCCTATGGCATAAGAGGGCTAGTACTAAACATGTGATGTGGGTGGCATTCCAAAGTGTATGGCGGTGTTGAATAGGAAGGTTGAGAATAAGGGATTGACATAGAGGGCATATATCTAGAATGAATTCCGGATGAGATAAGGGGTTGTTGATAATATGTATATGTAGGTGGGGCAGTTGTAGTGAATCTAGTAGAGATTAGGGGCAGAGACTGCAGGGATGGAGAGGAAAATATTCTCGAATGGAGTAGGGGTCACCAACACCACGGGGGGTTGTGTTGCTATTGGTATTTGTGAGACAATGGCTATGGATGGGGTTATGCTGGGTGGTCAATGAGGGGACAATGATATACTACGGGTGTGACCTGATATTATAGATGAAGTGGTCATAGTGGGTATGGGGCCTAGCTGTGAAACCACTGGGGTAAATCACCAAGGTAACGCTGAACTAGTAGGGGCTGATGCAAAAGTTAGGATAAGGGAAGTAGAGATGGATACATCCATGCCATATATCAACCGACCCGAGGAGTCCAGGTGAAAGAGTGGGAAAGGTAGAAGTGTAAGGTGTGGGATTCGATCGAGGATTCATGCAAATTCCTCGTCACCGTAGCAATGGTGGTAGGTAGGGTTGGAGTGGTTGACGACTAGCATGGAATATAAGAACATTAGCTTGGTTTTGAGTCAACACCCTGTGAATGAATGTATATCATGTGATGTTATAACATGCGAGATGGCACAGAGTAGTAAGAATGAGAAAGCATGCGTTTAAAGGTGGATTAGGGTAATGTATCAGTCGAGAATCAACACAGGGTAACCGACACCGGTTTTGGGTGACCAATGATGGTTCAGTGTAATTAAGGCTGATTCATTGTGAGAAAAGAACAAATTGATCAAAAGGGGTAAAAATGATGAATGTTAGATAGATAATCTATATGATGACCGTTTATGAGAGTACAGAGACTCAAAAAAACTCAAAACAATGAAGAAGATGAGAATAGGTGTCCCTTGGGAAAGTTAACCAAAAGGATAGGGAACCGATGGCGGTTAGGTAGAACCGATGACGGTGAGGTGTAAATTGATGCCGGTGAATAAACCAATGCCGGTTACTGTGAAAATTTGAAAAATGTAGAAAAATAGATTGTTGTGAACTAAGATCAGATGAATGATCAACCCAGAAGGCTGGAGATGATATAATGAGGTCCTAACACACTCAGAAGAAGTCAGAATACTCCAACTATGATTGTGGAGTGTGCAAGGAAAAAGAATGGAAAAATGGAGAAATGTATCCTCACACCTCAAAATACACGTCAATCAAATGCTAAAAACACACATCCAACAAGTGATTTTTAATGTGTTGAGCTTATGCTATTTAGAAGACTGACTCATGAATTTAGAGTAGAGTTTTTGGTGAGGAAGGCTTCCTATGAAGAAGGATATCTAAAAGGAGAGGTTTCAGGTTATGTTATGGCAGGGGTGGGCCATCCTCTGAGGTAATGAATGGACAAAAGTAACCAGATGGGTGCCCATTGTCAATCCACTGATCATGTGATCATTGACAACTTCTTCCGGGTGAGATGTTGTTTAAGAAGATGTGTATTTTTTCAATTTTGTGTAGTTTGGTAGAAGAAGAAGAAAGAGAGTGCTTTTCTATGATTCTTTGTGTCAACCATCAGTTGGGCATGACTTCCAGCATATAGGTTGCCCTCATTTTAATGTGAGCTAAATGTAACATACAAGGATGAAATGTAACTGATTTTAAACCCAAATCAACAAATTATGTTTAATGAAGAAAATGATGAACAAGTAGGAATGTGCTCTTTCACTACTTATGTGAATGCAAAAAAGAAGAAATGGTTCATTTTAAGCATCGAAAATAGATGTTGTTTTAGATAATTAGAAGAAGAGAGTATTACAGGGAAAGAGATTTAGTGTGAATACATTTAGAAAGTAAAAACACACCATCTTTACCTAGGAATGAAGAAAAATGCAAGGAACCCCGGATGGGTCCCACTGGCGTGCCAAAATGTTTCACTATTTTCTTTACGTTATTGAGATGAAATAGATAAGGGTTATGGGATGAGGAGGAATACTTGTTTATGTTGGTTGGTTGATGGTTATTACACGCGTTCTGACTTCTCGATCCAATGCTAACTGTGAGAGCTTCCTTTTGGCTGGGAGAAACTACCTGAAATAGAAAACAAGACCACCAAAGAAGATTTAAACAATATATGATAGTGGACTACCTAGCATGTGCTAGATATAGGAAGTGTGATACTCCCTAGATGGTTGTTAATCCACTATTTAAAATAACTTAATGCGATAAATAAACAAAGTCCTATTGTAGTTGATATGATTTAGGTATTTCATTCAAGCACAATAAGAAAATCTAACATAACAGGCTAGGCTATAGTCAGATCTGAAGGGTAGGTATGTGTCAGGGTTAGGTTTTTGGTTGTTTAGGTCATTTGGTAGAAGGTTGTTTAGTTCTATTATTGGAAAAAGGTATGAAACATAAAGACCAATGTTGGTCTGGTGTAACCGATGTTAGTTTAGACAAAACCAATGATGATCATGGGTAATCGGTGTCGGTAGGGTCAAGGTGAAAGGAACTCAATGAGATCTGATTGTGGGGATTGAACTAAAGCTAAACACAGATGGAAGGGTGGATAGGGATGCTTGTAAAGGTATTAGGTATACTCGAGAGGCATACATTAGGTGAGAATGGGTGATTTTATGGTGTGTGTAGAGGAATGGATGAGTCTATAAGCGAGGTAGGAGGTGGGAAATGAACATGCGAAGTAGAAAGCGATAGCGAGAATAATAAAGGCTATTATCTTTGAAATAGAATATGCTGGTAGAAGGTTCACTTACTATAATGTAGGTTTGATGGCTGAATGGTGATAACAGTTGATCAGAAGAATGGTGCTTGGTACCATGGTAGTGCTTCTTGGAATTCTTCCGTGAGTGCAATACCTCTGTACCTATCCCAGTGCCGTTGTGGACATCTAGGTGCATGAAAAAGACTGGTTCTACTCACATGTAGTTCTCTTCACATTCCCTTGATCTCGAGAATCTACCAACCGAAAAACAAGGTTGCTAAGGTGAATAAATGGTAACCAATGGCGGTTCCGGGTTGACCGGCGTCGGTTTAGGGATGACCGACGTTGGTAAAGGTGGGATTGCCTAGGTTTACTAAAAATGGAAGATATCATATCTTTTGGATTAGGTTCATTCCTTTATCCGTGGATCCGAATGGATGTTATCTTTTTATGAGTGGGAAGGTGGTTAGAGGAATAATAGGCCTTGATTTTTAGGTTTGGACCAAGTCTTATTCATTTATGGAAACATGCTATGAATAAGTCTATGGTGAGGTGTCTATTCATTTAATTAAAGTAATTAAATTAATAATGGGGTGAGGATGGGTATTAATTTAATTATAAATAATTAAATTAATGTTAATGTGGGGTATAAGGGTCATGGTTAGGTGAATGTGTGTAAGTTGGTTATTCAAAAGGGGACCAAGGGGAGTGTGACCCAATTTTGGTGTCTATAGAATGGTTTGTCAATAGAGAAAGTTATAGATTTGAGTGAACCATTTGGGACGATCATTACTGCATGTGACAACACATGTTTCAAAAGGCAAAATATTATTAGAATGTTGTTGCAAGTGTCAAATGATGAAGGTGGCTTTCTCATCAGTGATATCTTGAGGAATGAGTGATGCCACACTATCCATAACATCTGCATGATGATTATATTTTCGAGGGATGACAATAAGAGAGTAGGACTCAAATGTAGCTAAGATTTCTTTGATGAGGTTATTATATGGGATGAGATACTCTTTGGTTTGATACATGTCATTAACCTGGTTAATAATGAGTTGTGAGTCACCATGTATTTTGATATTTCAAATAAGAAGTTTGCGGGTGATAATGAGGCCAAGAATGAGAGCTTCATACTCAACGATGTTGTTAGTACATGAGAATCCTAAGTGATACACAAAGGGGAGATGATCACCATGTGGAGTGATAAACACGATCCTAGCCCCCGGTGCCTAAGAGGAAATGAGACCCATCGAAATACATAGTTCAAGTGTCAATGTAAATTATATAAGTGGTAAAGTCATCTCGAAAAGTATCACAGATGGGTGATGCATCAGAAAGAGGGGCGTCAACTAGCTGATTGGTGATAACTTGGCCCTTGATGGATTTTTTTGGGATGAATTTGAAATCAAAATTTGTGAGTAAAATGACCCATTGTGCAAGGTGGCATGAGAGATGAGTGCAAGATAAGATATATTGTAGAGGATCTAATTTTGTAATTATGTGAATCTCATTATTGAGAAGGCAATGTCACAACTTTTCTACGACAAATACAAGGCCAAGACATAGCTTTTGAATGTAGTTGTACTTGCATTTGTAGGAGAGAAAAGTGTGACTAATGTGATAAATGACTCTCTCATGATGAGAGTCATCATGTTGAGAAATAAGGGCCCCTAATGCATGGAATGTAGTTGAAATGTATAATAGGAAGGGATGATTAGCTGCGGGAGGTACTAGAACATGAGGATTTAATATATATGCTTTAATAGCCTCAAATGCACGTTGGAAATGGTTGTCCCAAACAAACTTAGTGTCTCTTTTCATTAGACACATAAATGGTTGAGTTTTGTCCTTTGAGATATGTAATTAAATGATGAATGACCTTAATTTTAACCTATAGTGAGTGTAATTGATGTAAATTATGAGGCAAAGGCATGTAAAAAATGGTGTAAATATTTTTGGGACCAATTTCAATGCCACACTTAGAGATGATATAGTGAAGGATATTTCCAGTTATGACACCAAAAACACACTTATTTAGATTAAGGAAAACTTTGTATTATCTCAAACATTCAAAGAGTGTTCAAAGATCTCGAGCATGGGTGGAACGATGCCGTGATTTTGTGAGTATGTCATCAACATAATCTTCAAGAATTTTGTGAATATAGTCATGGAAAATATGCATCATTACATGTTGGTAAGTGGCCCTAAGGTTTTAAGGCTGAAGGGCATAACAATGTAAAAAATGTACCCCATGGTGTAATAAATGAAGTCTTTTCTTAAATTGTGGGGTTAATTTTGATTTAATTTAATTTATATTAAATATAAGTATTGCAAAGTAATTGATGTATAAATGATAAAATACAAAAATGACACAAGAAAACTAAGATTTAAAATATGAAACCCTAAGTAAGAAGATGAGATAAGAAGACTTAGCTGATATACACACAATCTGGAAGTGATATGAGCACAAAGAAGTGATGAACATGATGCAAACAACATCATTATTGATCTCTGTAAATTCTAAAACTCATGAACAATGACGTATAGGGGTGCCCATGACAGGACATGGGTGCACAGGTAATGATGAATGGATCTTGGTGCCCATGACCATACAATGTCTCTGGATATGGTTTTTTTGTGTCACATGGGAGTTAAAATTATTCTCTATTGATCACATGTTGTTCACACTATGATCATCGAAGGTACTGTAACATGTAAAATGGAAGTTTACATGCATAAGCCCACAAACCACATCAAACCTAAAAAGGAAAATGTAGAATGGGGAGTCGATCGACACTGCGATTGTCACCCAAAGAGTAATCCTATGAATGAGCACTTTACGACATCTCAAAGTCCATCTAGTTCTAGTGTGTGTGTGTGTGTGTAAGAATGATTCCCTAGGATGCCCTTGTGCAAGTTACACTTGATAATAGGTTGCAGTAACTAGATAGTAGAAATGTATAACATATGTCGATGGAATAGAATAAACTTCCCCTTATTATGTTGTGTATGCATAAGTATATAACCCTTGTCCCTTGAATGGATGCTAGATGGATGCATTTTGAGTGCTTTAGTGCCTTTAGAATGTAATATTAGGTGATGATAGTAATGATTAGTGCTTGGTTCTTGATTTTGAACTCATAACTATGTATTTATGTATGTAATGGAAAGTTGCAAAAGCTATGGAATGAGGCTAAATAACCTCAAAGCTTTGATAACTCAACTATGCACCATGAGATAAGAGCTAAACAAGGGAAAATAACATGCAAGCATTATAACTTTGAAAAAAACATCAAAAACTAACATGATAAAGCTACTCTCTACTCTTTAGATCACTAATTATGAAATTGAACCTAAAAAGATCAACTTAGCAATCAAAGGTGTGATGTTTGATATGAAACTCAAGCTTTCAAGAATGGAGTCTCACCATTAATGGCTTCAAGGCTAATGGTTCTCTCCATATTACTCAAAACTTGGATTATGGAGTGGATGGATGCAAGATGGGGAGCTCTCAACAATGGAGTATGGCCAAGATCTAAATGTTCTATAGCTTAAAGCTATCACAAATGATTTCTAATGCCTTTCCAAAGTGCTTGAGAGAGAAGGACTTGTGAGTAAAGTTGTAAGTTTGAAAGGGAGGGGTGACTATACGTACCCAAAATTATAAGGTACCGCATTGCCGAAACAAAATAACATGTGCCCCAATGATGATACAGTCTCCTTGCAAGGTGTTCGGGATTTGGAAAATCTCCCCAAGTGTGTGTTAACATCCTACATGCCTTGCTTAGCCCCCCCGCATGTTTTGTTGTTCTCTTTAACCCTCTTTTCTTTGTGTTTTTTTCTTCAATGATGAAACCACCATCTAGGAAGGGTGGCGGTCTTGTGACGCGCCGTCCAGAAGGGCGGTGGTCATGTTTCGCTACCCCGCTCAGGTGGCATTCCTTCATGTGTTTTTAATGTTCTTTTAACGCGACTTACGTAAATTTAAACATTTACCATCTTTTTCACCGCCTTTGGCTTGTATTAATGATTGGTTACGTGGAATAGTGTTTTGGATTTGTTTATTGTTTAAGAGATCAATTTGGTTTTTACCTTTGAGTGAATGCAAATGCTATAAATAGTTGGCTTGTGCTCAAGCAAATGGCCCCTCAAATTTACCTCTCAATTTCTCATTTCAGTAGTTCAGTCTTTTATTTTTCTTAGAATTCATAGTTTAGTTCATTGCATAATGTTATTTTGCTATTAGAAAGCCACATATCCATCTTGTGCAAATCTTTGTCATTACTTCATGCAATCCATTGAAATAGAGCAGCTTAATTCTTAGTAGGAAGCCATTAAAGTTACAGGTTTTTCTTGTCAAATAGGATAGTTTTAGGTTTTGGATGTTTTATGTTGCATGACTCGCAATAAATCCCGCTAGGAATTGCATAAGCCAAGCTCTGTACTCTTGCGCTATCCCTCTCCTACTCGCATTGTATTCAGTCTGCATTCTAAGCTGCCTTTGTTCCAAAATCTACTCCTGTTGATGCTGGCATTACACGCTTTTCTGAATCCACGTGAGCACGAAGGAATGAGGAGATCACACTGAGGGGACAAAACCACACACACCATCAGATTCGCCACTATTCTACAAAATCCAGGTTCTAGCTTTCAAAGTTCTAGTTAGAAGCATATCAAATAGAGTAGCCAATCACTTTATTTTGGTCAATTTTACTTTCGATATTACTAGGAAGCTATGGGGATTGATAGTTTCGAGAAACTATGATTCATTCCTCACTTACGAGGTAGGATCGAGAGTCTTTCAAACAGATTAGATTAGCTATTTCATTGTTATCAATAGATCCACAATCCTGCATGTGCAAGTAGCTATACTTGGTTGCTTTGTTTGTTTTAAATTTGTCATTAGATTAGTTTTTGATTTATATTTATATTAAAATAGTTGCTCCCTCAATTTCATTCATATAAATTCATTAGAAAAATCTAAAAATAGAGAAGTTATATATGTTGTAGATATATTTCACATAGTTAATTTTACTTTGCTGCATTTAGATTTACATTGTTGCTTTTGTATGACAATCATGGGACCTAGAGAGCCCAGGGAATACGTATTCGAGCCAATCATGCCCCAACCCAATCTCGTCACAACAATAACTAATATAGATTAGAATCTTAGGATCCAAGTCTTCCGAACAATGACAAAATTACAACAGATCGCCTCCCAGTTAAGCGGGTTAAACATAGAAGACGACCAAGCACACACATTTTGGTAAAATCAACCAAACTACAGATTACCATAGATATATATCTGCATGACTGTGGATGGGCTTGAAAGAGAGCAAATGTTCGGTTGTGATCCTTTGGTCCCACAGCCAGTGCAGGAGACACTCTCACAGACATAGATACTAGCTTAAGAATTCAGGTTACACGAATGCCTGTGAGATACTTTGAGAAGATTGCACAACTTTTAATTTTAAATATAGAGGTTGAGAAAGCATACGATTATTAGATACTAGGGATTAGGGATTGATTCCGCACATGACCATAGGACCACAAAAACGCAAATCTACGGTTGTGACCCACAAATCCCATAACCCAACGAATCCATAGGTGAGTCAGACATAGATGCTGGCCTACACACATTAGTATTTAGATCCACTCCACTTCCACCTATCATCATCGAACAGTTATCCTTATTAGACATAGCAGCTAATAAAGCTAGGGAATTCGAACTAGGCCAGATAATCACCCGTAGAGTCCGCTATACCCATCATCCACCCTATGACCCTATCTAGAGATATACACAAAACTATCCCAGGTTATTTTTCGTGTATTCCACAACCCATAGACCAAATCACGCTAGAGCTTGATATTGATTGGAGCCTTTGATTAGTCATCCTTGCCGATCGATCTATCACACTAGTTCAGGTTAGAAGGGCCTTCTCGCCTTAGATTCAGTTTCCACTAGTGTGCGTCAAAGACATCAGATTGCCTAACTAGTTTGTCTGCATCCCATGCATATTCCATCCCCACCGGCTGTCTCAGCATGACCTCGAGAGGTTGGGTGCGAGGAAGAGTTACTTGTAGATTCCCACGCTCGCTTGTCACTTTTCCATCGTACAAAATTGGTGAACCCAACGTGAAATAAATAGTTCCTCCTCTTTTATTTTCACTTCTTCCTTCCACCTTTTCTCTTACCCATTATTCTGTGGGTATTCATATACCCCCCAAATATGTTGAGATTCAATGCATATGGTAGACCTCTCCTAGGTCTTGAAGCATACTACGCTCAACTGAATAGACAATCATCACCCTCACTCTCAGTATGGGGTGACAACTACTCGACTAACCAGTTGCCAACACAAACTCCATCTCCAAGGATCAGATATAGCTCATCTTTCCAAACAAAGGAGTTGGATCAGCTCACTCAAACGCAACACACAGAGCCTTCAGGCTCGAACAATATGACGTTCACAGGAGAATCTGGTTCATCTCCTTAGGTGCTACTTAGACCACAAATTAGTAGACAATCAGATCCATACCTGGTTTTAGATGATGAACATTCAGTACATCATGCCAGAAATGAACAACGCTCTCAGAGTATGTACCCACCTATAGGAGGTTTACAAACACAACCCGAGATCTCTTCTCAAGAAAATACCTCCATGCCACTACATATAAGAAACACCCTAGGGGAAACTTGGCAGGGCGGTGATCAATTCATAGTAGGATATCACATGCCTATACAACATCAGGATATACAACAAATGCCACTAAGGAAAAATATCATGACTTCACCAAATGAGGTCATTTCAACTCTAGTAGAAAAAGTTAGGGGGTTGGAACTTGCTTAGGAAAATCACCATTCTTAATTCATACAGGCAGGAAGTTCTAATCCTCCATGCCATCCTAGTCAAGTAGACCTCCTCACAGGAATAGGAACGTTAGGCATGACTCCTCAGTATTCACAATTAACGCCAACAAGAACCGCCATTTCTAACACCGTTTTGATACCTCCCGGTCTAGTACAAAATATTACATTCCTAGACAATACCCCTTCATACTTAAACATATACTCCAAATCACCACGAGGGGACATGTTCTCCTCTCCCGGTATGTTTTCTCAAACATAGGGGCTTCCTTATACCCCTGCCAATGCATACGCTATGCCATACCAACAACCCATTCCACCGCCACCCCCTCAACAGGCACCATCAATGGTCGAAACCTATGCAATAGGGACTTATTCAGAATATTTGAAAGAACCCTTAGACTTCACCATACGAAGCATTATGCTTCCAAGACCTCTTCCCAATTTTCCCAAATACAAAGGTGAGGGAGATCCGAATGCACATATCAAGGCTTACGCCACAGCCTATTCGAGAACTACTCCCTTGGGATGGGGTTGTTGCTAAAATATTCCCCAAAAATTTGGAGGGTATCGCTCTTGATTGGTATTATAGAATACCTGAGGCTTCCATCCATTCATTTAAACAACTCATTTCAGAGTTCATTAAGGCGTTTGACATGAACAAACTATTAAGAATAGGAATCAGGGAATTCTTGCACATTAAGCAGGAACACAATGAATTTGTTGCTCATTTCATCCAGAGGTGGCGTACGGTTCTTTATTCTTTTTGTGCTGCTCGAATATGGACCAAATAGAACTATGCAATTTATTCCTTCATTCCCTCAAAGCAGAGAAGTGAAGGAAGAAGTCCAGAAGTTCCCACTAAGGACTTATGATGAAGTACTTGAGAGCACTCTCCGAATAGATCAAGCGGCAATAGATAGCGGTCATAAGATGTATGGAACAAACGGGAGGTTAATCGCCTCCAACCAAAATACCACGGCTTATCCTACCACCACAAATACTAATCAAGGACCTAAAATCCTTAATAAAAATCACAGAGTGACAACAGATGGAGTAACTGATCAGCCCAAAAGGGTAAATGTTGTAAATACTCCACCACTAGTAAACAACCAATGAAATAACAACTTTACCCCAACAATCAATGTAGTGGATTTTAATCATCCACAACAACAACAACAAAAATGTTGAAAACCTACACAGGGTCCAAGCCAAAACTCAACTGGATATCAAAACCAGAACCAAAACCAAAAACAACAAATGCAAAAATTTAATCCTAATAGGCAACGGTTTGATAAGATTTTTGGGCCACAATATACACCAAACCAGTAGACCAGGAATTAAAATCCTAACTCGTATTGTGGTTTTCACAAAATATGAGGCCATGACACCAGAACATGCTGTGACTACAATAAATTCATGCAACGTTTGCTAGAGGAACAAAGACAACTTTTCATAGATATGTTCTTGGCAGATCCTACG
Source organism: Taxus wallichiana var. yunnanensis (assembly GCA_018340775.1). Lineage (NCBI taxonomy): Eukaryota > Viridiplantae > Streptophyta > Pinopsida > Cupressales > Taxaceae > Taxus > Taxus wallichiana. The sequence continues at coordinate 439,450,839 of CM031235.1, read as the reverse complement.
TCACCGGCACCAAATAATTTTACAGGGGCAGTTTCCCCTCAAAATGCACCCCTTAAGATCTTCAATGATCCGCTCCCAAATCACAACAACAACGGGTTAAATTTGAATGGGACAAACAAGGGTGTAATGACAGGAAACCATGATCATGAAGCCTTGAATTCACTAAATCCATTAGTTGCGCCACAATTAGGGAGTCAACTACGACCCAAGATAGTCGGTTTAGTAGAGTTAGATGCCAAACTACCCATAGAGGCTGTAACAAGAACACGAGAGTATTCCTCTCAGCCAAGTCCAAGTTACCTACCGGAGACAGATAACATCCAACAAATGTTAGTAAGACCCGTAGGTGCCTACAATTTAATTAGTGATCTAACAAAAACCTTCTCGCACATTTCTTTTTTGGACTTGCTAAAGAATTATCCTACCCACAGGGCTGCTCTTTTAGAGGCATTAGGTTTAGGCCATCTAATTAACATCACCCCACCTCCCGAAACACAGGTAAACCATATAGAATTTGATATCCACCCTCCGGGGCAGCTGGATAGGGATACCGAATTCATATTCAAAATAAACAAAATGCCAACAGACGCTGAGATTGCATGCCGAGGTGATCCATCCTTACATTTGCAAGTATGGGTTTATAACAATTATTTGAAACGTGTGATGGTTGATGATGGGGCAGCAGTTAACATAGTCCCCTTCTCTTTCCTTCAAAAGCTAGGGTATGGAGAAATGAATTGTTTCACAACTCGAAATACGCTAACAAAGCTATGATAGCCTTAAATCCACCTCGGTTGGAACTATAATACTACCCGAGTCACCTTAGGACCCAAAACAATCCTGACTGAGTTTTATATTATAGATCAGGAAACTAACTACAATATGATCCTCGGTCGACCATGGATACACCGTATGAAGGCAATCCCTTCTACGTTATTTCAAGAAGTAAGATTCTTGCATTTAGGAAAGGTGTTCATAGCCAAAGGTGATCCAAAACCATTCGATGTACACCTGGCTGACCTAAAGAAAAGACCAGGTGTGCACTCAGAGTTTGAACTCCCAATAAACCAACTTAATAAACCTACCGACGTGAAACTAGAAGAAAATTTGGTACCTACGACAGATCTTGAGACTATGAGCCTAGCCAAGATGATCCTAGCCCTCAAAGATGAGGTGAATATTGTAGAAACAGTATCATTAGGAACTACTACAAAAATTGTTGAAATGCTAGAACATGATCTACCAATGTTCCTACCATTTGATTCTATAGGCATGGGATACACCCTAGGTGTTGGTTCTCTTCCAGTAGTAGATCTCTGCATGGTAGAGGTAGAAGATGTTAACACAAAAAATATCCCAACACCCATATTCCCAGCTAAGTATTGGACTCTCCATTTCGATGGAGCTAGATGTCGTTACGGAGTTGGGGTAGGTGTAATATTTACTTCTCCCGTGGGAAAATTCCTACCATTTGCCTTTAAACTAAAATTTGAATGTAAAAACAATAGCGATGAGTATGAAGCCCTCCTCCTTGGCCTCGTCCTAGCTAAGAGGATCGGTGTTAATAATGTCAAGGTGTTAGGAGACTCACAATTGGTAGAAAACCAAGTCTCTGAGATGTATGAAACTAGAGCCGAGCATTTGTAGCTCTACAAAATAGCTGTATTGAATTTAAGCAAAGAGTTTGACTTCATATCAATTGAAGCAATCCCACGAGAGCAAAATCTTCTCGCTGATTCAATAGCGACCTCGGCGTCACGCTTCACTCCAAACAGTGAGTTGGAAGATACCCGTTTTATGGTATCCCTTCGTACTAAACCACTGATAAAAATAATGTCGAATCCTCTTTTAACAAACAGAAATGAGAACAAACCTACTATCCTAGACCACATTGATAGTGATACAACCACTCTAGATTACTTAAACGCCTATGCAGCGTTACATCTCACCCATCACGCAGTAGATTTATCCTTAATCCCGCATTCATCTTCCTACTTCGGAAATCCCATGACAAAGCTTCCCCCACAAAAGGAACTTAGCATATACACAGTCGAGAATGGAGACGATCTAAAACTACCTATAGCCCCGCTTGAGTTTGAAGAAGGTAACACTTCTCTAATTGAAGAAACAATAGATATTAACATCGGAACAGAGGATGAACCAAGGATATTGAAGTTAGGATCCTTGTTAACTCCATCGGAAATAGAAATACACACTCAAATCCTCAAGGAACATCGGAAGGCTTTTGCATTTAATTATAAAGAAATGATAGGGGTTGCACCACACATTACGGTACATAACCTCGTCACTAAATCAGATGCAAAGACAATTAAACAAAAGTCGAGACCAATGAAACCTAAGGTAGCTCTCATGGTGAAAGAGGAGGTAATGAAACTCCTCCAAGTAGGATTCATCAAGCCAGTTGATTACTCTCAATGGGTATATAATATAATTCATGTTCTCAAAAAGAATGGGAAGATACGCATCTCGCATAGACTTAGAGACATTAACAAGGCATGTCCTAAGGATGACTTCTGTTACCATCCATAGATGTCATTGTTGATGCAACAACTAGATTTGAGATTTTATCTTTCATGGATGGATTCTCGGGATACAATCAAATCAGAATATCTAAACAAGATCAAGCTAAAACCACGTTTATAACTCCTTGGGGAACCTATTGATATGTTGTTATGATGTTCGGTCTTAAGAACACTCGATGCTACATACCAAATGGCTATGACGTATATATTTCATGACCTTATTCATAAAATTATGGAATCCTACATAGATGACTTGTTGCCAAGGCCAAGAAGAAGTGTAGTGACCATCCAAAAGTGCTTCGTGTCATTCTTTCACATCTGATAGAATACAGAGTCACCCTAAATCCAGAAAAATGTGTCTTTGGTGTAATAGGAGGAAAGCTCCTAGGTTACATTGTATCGTCACGTGGGATCGATGTCGACCCAACCAAAATTAGGGCTATTCTCGAAATGGTCCCACCTTCGGATGAATCTGGAATCAGGTCATTTCTCGAGAAAACTCGGTGCAATCCAGAGATTCATCCTAGATTTAAGCTTCACCATTCATCCAATTAACAATCTACTCAAGAAATATTATAGTATTGATTGGACCGAAGATTGCAATGAAGCTTTTGACACAGTTAAGTGTTTCTTGTTATCACCACCTACGTTAATGCCGCCTAAGCCAGACCGCCCATTAATTTTATATTCACGAGCTACCAATGTCTCGCTAGCCTATATGCTGGCTCAAGAAGATGATGACAAGAGAGAACGTGCAATCTATTTCATTAGCGAACATTGCTCAACTATGAAACACATTATACATAGGCAGAATGAGAATGCCTTGCCATAGTCTTTGCAACCAAATGCTTAAGACATTATATGCTAAATCAAGAAATGAGGGTCATTGTAAAGACAAACCATTTACGAACTTTCCTCACGCAAGGGTCCTTGTCTAAAAAGGTGGGACGCTTTATAACCTTAATGGGGGAGTTCGAATTAACATTTGTAAATCAAAAGTCTATTAAAGGAAAAATCATCACAGATTGGTTAGCTGATAACCCACTAGATGGAGGTAATCTAGTAGATCTAGACTTTCATGATGAATACGTATACTACGTCGAAACTAGAACTCCCATCTCTGAGTGTCCTTGGTATGCTGATATTATTAATTATATCATGGATCATACGTATCCGAAGGCACTACACCGCAACAAAGAAGGTGGTTACGCATTATCATAGCCAAATACGTCATTATAGAGCAAGTGCTCTATCAAAAAGCATTCAATGAAATGCTTCTAAGATGTGTCGACACAGAAGAATCCAAGAAGATTCTCCACAAATCTCATAGTGGAATGTGTGGAGGCCACTTCAATGGCCATGCCACCACTCGTAAAATACATCAGATGGGCTATTTCTAGCCTACTCTAGAACACAATGCAGTAGAGTTTGTACAAAGGTGTCATAAGTGCCAAGAATTCTCCCACGAGATCCACATGCCGGCATAAGCTCTACAACCAATTGCTACTCCATGGCCCTTTTCTACGTGGGGCCTCAATTTGATAGGGAAATTATCTCCCTCATCCATAGATGGCCATAATTTCATAATCACGACCACCAAATATTTTACCAAGTGGGTAGAGGCTATGCCTCTTACTACTGTACCGGGTTCTGTAATCGCCAAGTTCATTTTGAACCAAATCATTTGTAGGTACGGTGTCCCACAAATCATTATCTCAGATAATGGGACTTCTTTTAAAAATGACGAAGTTCATGAATTGTGTAATAAATTTAAAATAAGCCATCATACGGCCTCCTTGTATTACCCTCAAGCCAAAGACAAGCTGAAGCGACAAACAAAACATTAAAATCCATTCTTCTTAAAACTGTGAAAGAAAACAAATGAGATTGGCATTTGAAGTTATATCCAGCCTTATGGGCCCACCAAACCTTAATAAGAACACCAACATGAGCGACTCCTTTCTCGTTAGTATTCGGGGCAGAAGCAATTCTCCCGCTTGAGGTTGAAATACCCAGTCTTTGTATCTCATTACAAGGGATCCTGGATGAAGATGCTTACATGAAGCACGTCTCTCCCAACTAGAAAGCCTAGATGAAGCCAGGTTAGATGCTGAACAGTGGCACATAGTCTATGCTGACCGGATGTGCCGGCAGTATAACAAGAAGGTCTATGAACGAGACATATATGAAGGTGATCTAGTTCTAAGGCTAGACAGCCGGATCGATAAAAATACCGGTGAAGGAAGGAAGTTTTAGCCCAAATGGTTGGGCCCATACCAAGTCATGAAGGACTATGGAAATGGTGCATATCTCTTATGCACACTAGAAGGTGAGGAATTTGGTGAAGCAGTCAATTCCCTACACCTTAAACGATTCTATGCATAAGCAACTAGCACTGCTTGTATAATTATAGCTACATTGCATCTTCATATAGTTAGGATCATTTTGTCCACTTGTTTCGTACAATTTTGTGATCAAGGAATATATTCTTAAAAGCAATTCATTACAAACGTCTGATGATATTGGCATAAACACTCTAATCATACTTCTCCATTTCCATGATATCATCAACTATTTCAGAATCATTTCATCAAATAAATCTAGATATGACAAAGTCTTAACGGTAACCATACCAAGGTCTACATACTTTTTCTCACTTTTGGTTTCTTCTTAGGATAGGTGTCTTGCCTATGGTCTATTCTAGAAGATTCATCATGTCACATCTATCCCATATGTATATCTCTCTGGAAGTAAGAGCATGCTGACATTTTACTCAAATAAACAAGTCAAATATAAATCAAACAGAAAATTTTAAATTTACACATTTCCTTACCCCACCAACCTTTGGTGATGAGCTTGCATCTCTTACTAGTGACGTAGGGTTGGGAAAGGATGGAAATTCCCTTACTCGCCTATGCCTTGCCCATGGTGATAAACCCATGCTTCTTACTAGTAGCATGGGGCAAGTTGTAGGGTGTCCTCTTGACAAACAAATGTTAAATGTCATTAACAAACAATTCAAATCTTGAAGTCTTGAGTCAAAAACAAATGAATTAGATGTTCAAAATTCCAAGAGAGTTAAAAATCATAAAACCCAGATTTTGTCTACCATGTGGCCATTTACGGATCTAATTCTAGATAAACCACAAAGCAAGTTGCATGCCAAACTATGGAGTCACTTGAGTAGAGTAGGCTTGTAGCATCCTAATTTGGTTCCACCAAAGCTTTGTCTATCTTTCATCACTATCATTTCAACATATTTCATAACTTGTGTCATTTCTAGCTCTCGGTGACGAGCCCTCGCATCTTACTAGTTGCATGGAGTTAGGAGTGGGGAAAGTATATCTACTCATCATACTAGCTTATCTTCACCACTTTTCCAAAATAGATATGAGGTATCAAAATTTCTTAAAGAAACTAAAATTTCAAAATCACATTGTATCTACATTATCATATATCAGCATCATGGAATACAGAAAGAAAGTAAACACTTGTATCATTTGTTCTCCATTGCATACATTCTAAAAAAGCATATAAGCATAACATCATAGTTTACATGTGGAAATAGAAATGGAAGCAAGGTCATAGATGCCAAGAGTCTGATCCAAAAAGAATATATATATATATACAAATGATCAAAATTCCTGTACAATGTCATCATGTGCTAAGCATGGTCAAAATGCTCAAAGAGCCCAGGAAATACAAAAACATCATACAAAAATCTAAGAGAGCCAAGTGGCTTCTCAACCCCTATGAGATCCCTCTAAGGGTACACACCCATGCCTAGGACTCCAGCTACGCCGACACTCTGAGTGCACAGAGGGCTCATGATCCCGAGGGGCAGCTGCAGTCTCACCATGAGAATGACTCCTCATCAGGTGCTCTGCTGTCCTATACCCTACCAGCTCAGTACGGAGGGTAGATACCATCCTGGCCACATGCCAGATGGGGGAAAAGATGTTGGTATGTCTTCGGCTGCTAAGGGCTCCCCTGCATCCATAGAAAAATTTGCACAGGGTCCTCTCCATAGGGATCATCAGGGTATCGGTGCATACCCTACGAATCAGGTCTCACCACTCATCAACGGTCTCTGCAAACAAAGGAGAAAATGAATTAGAAATAAAGAAAGAGATAAACACAAGTGTAAACAAAAGGAGAGATGGAAATTAAAGCAATCCTAACTCAAAGCAAAGGGAAGATAACTTACTTGGATCACCGGGCCTCCAGGATGGATCTCTAGGGTCAGCACCTGCCACATATCTTTGCTGCTGCGATTGGGATACTCCTCGTGTGGCTGAAGTGATGTAGCATCATCTAACAGACTCATCCTCCCCACCATGGCCCTGGGAGAGTGGCTCCTCTGAAACTAGAGTCACCCTCTCTGCACTCTGCTCTGCCTTCTCTACCTGCATGATATCCTGAGTGTCATGCCACTCAGGATCACTGTCCTCCTCAGTCTCCTCCTCCGTCTCCTCCCCTATGAACTCCTCAGACTCGGAGTCTATGTCAATAGGGTCGTCACTACTGTGAGTGGGAGTGGGACTGGAAGCAATCTAAAGTAAGGGTGCCTGAGGAGCACCGGCTCTCCCTCGGGCATGTACTACCTACCTAGCTGCAATGGGAACACCAGGGGTAACAACTGTCCAACCCCAGCCTCTAGGACCCCCTCTGGCCTCTCGAACTGACCTGTATACTGGCACTACTGGGGAAGCATACCCATATAAGGTAGGCCAAACTACTAAGGAACTCGGCCAAAGGGGTGTATCTCCACTCTCCCTACTCTGTCAACAAGCTGCCCTGTGGTGGAGTAGGAGATCAAAGTAAGAGCCTCCTCACCCCATAAACCTGCCATGGCCTGATACGGTGTGGCCTCCATGTCATCAGTGGTTAGGGAAGCAATTGGCTAATGAGGTGCTCTAAGCATTGACATATCTATCCATCTGGCTGCCCTCATAGCTCTAGGATCTGCTACCTCTACACCTCTGCCATAGGGGATGAAGCGCTCATAGACCCAACTCATAACTAGGGTCGGGTGGCTCAAAGACTGCCCCTGTAAATGGACTACCCTGTATAAGTCATGGTAGGTAGTCCCAAGTATATCGGCTCCCCAGGCGTAAATCCGGCCATGTCCCTCGATCTGTGCAATGATGGGGGACCAGCAATATAGTAGTGTGTCTCCTCCCTTGTCCCCGATCAATCTCAAGGCAAGGATCCCCATAATGGCCTAGCGAATCAAGGGGATGGGTAGGCTAGGAATAGATCGGACCCTCAGCCCCTTCTTCAACCCTGTGGAGATAACTGCATCTCCCATGTAAGAATCCACTGTGGTATCTAGGCCCGTGAACCTTCCGTCTCAAGAGTAAGTCATCTCCCGATGATCGGGACCCCCAAAATATGGTAAACATCCTCCAAAGTGATGGTCCACTCACCTCGGACCCCTGGTAACCGGAAGGTGTTTCGATCAGCATTCCAATAAGAAAATAAGTCACAAAGTATGTGACTGGACGGAGCAACATGTGGGATGCGTGATACATGCGTAGTATGCCGGCCCTCTGAAGAGTGTCCACCTCATCCTGTGAAAGGGCATCTAACACTGCTAGGAGCCAGTCACACTCTCTCTCTCTCGACTCCATCGAATGTACTCCTCCCTCACCTACATACACCCAAAAACACATAAAATAGAGCAAGTTAGCATCCGAATGACATTAGAAAAATCATGAAAACACATAAAGATGCTAAAAATGCAAAAACAATTTTAAACAAGTGTTCCTTTGACATTCTGTTAGGAACCACCACCCTAAGCAGAGTGGCAGTTTCATAACCACCGCCTTAAAAGCGGCGCAGTCTTGTAATTGCCATCCTGAATAAGGCGGCGATCACGTGACCGCCGCCCTATTCAGGGTGGTGGTCGTGTCCCGAAAACCCACGCGGGTTCTATACCTTAAAAAAGCCTAAAAAATGCAAAAAGGGACTATTTTAACTAAAACAAAGCCTACCCAGTAGGCACCCCCTAGATAGACCTTTTGAACCTAACATTTTCAAAAATAACCCCCCCACGACAAAGATTTTAACATTTTAAAATTTTGGGGGTAAAAATGATAAATTGAGAAAAACTAACATGTGATCTCGTGGGTCGATGATCTGCTCATGAGGCATGATCGCTATCTCGTCACGCGACGTTTTGACTCTACTCTCGAATAAACCGTCACCGTGGGTCCCGTGAGGTCAAAATCAACCAAATCAACATGTACAAATGAATAGGAAAATGGGCCCACTTTCATATATATAGGAACCTGGCTCATTTTTTTAAAATTCCCTTTTCACAGGTTTGGAGTGCCAATGGAGGTAAGTTCTTACCCCCGCACAAATGGTATGTCCTCATTTCCTATTATTTTAGCGTTTATTTTCCGATCTATTTTGTCTATCTGCACTTGATTCCTCTTTTGTTTTGTAGGTGGTGGGAATTGTGGATGTCGTCATTTCGACACACGACGTGTCAGTATAACTTCTAACTTCCCATTTCAGGACTCCCATACTTGGACCCACTATTTTACGACTCTTCATGGCTAAAATGCTTCTCCGAGGGGGGCAATATGTACGTACCCAAAATTGTAAGGTACTGCACCGCGAATAAAATAACACGTGCCCCAATGATGATATAGGTCTCCTCGCAAGGTGTTCGGGATCTGGAAAATCTCCCCAAGTGTGTGTTAACATCCCACATGCCTCACTTAGCCCTTGCGTGCTTTTTTGTTCTCTTTTCCCCTCTTTTCTTTGTGTTTTATTCTTCAATGACAAAACCGCCACCCTGCCTTGGCGGCGGTCTTGTGACCGCCGTCTAGGAAGGGTGGTGGTCTTGTAACCGCCACCCGCTCGGTAGTAACAGATCCTTCACGTGTTTTCCGTAATGTTATTTTTAATGCGAATCATGTAAATTTCAACGTTTACTATCTTTTTGCACCACCTTTGGCTTGCATTAATGATTCTGGTTCCCTAGAATAGTGTTTTGGCTTTGTTTATGGTTTAAGAGATCAATTTGGTTTTTACCTTTGGGTGAATGCAAATGCTATAAATAGTTGGCTTGTGCTCAAGCAAATGGCCCCTCAAATTTACCTCTCAATTTCTCATTTCAGTAGTTTAGTCTTTTATTTTTCTTATAATTCATAGTTTAGTTCATTGCATAATGTTATTTTTCTATTAGAAAGCCACATATCCATCTTGTGCAAATGTTGTCATTGCTTCATGCAATCCATTGAAATAGAGTAGATTAATTCTCAGTAGGAAGCCATTAAAGTTGCAGGTTTTTCTTGTTAAATAGGATAGTTTTAGGTTCTGGATGTTTTATGTTGCATGACTCGCAATAAATCTCGCTAGGAATTGCATAAGCCAAGCTCTGTACTCTTGTGCTATCCCTCTCCTACTCGCATTGTATTTAGTTTGCATTCTAAGCTGCCTTTGTTCCAAAATCTACTCCTGTTGATGCTGGCATTACATGCTTTTTTGAATCCACATGAGCACGAAGGAACGAGGAGATCACACTGAGGGGACAAAACCACACACACCATCAGATTCGCCACTGTTCTACAAAATCCAGGTTCTAGCTTTCAAAGTTCTAGTTAGAAGCATATCAAATAGAGTAGCCAATCACTTTATTTTGGTCAATTTTACTTTCGATATTACTAGGGAAGCTGTGGGGATTGATAGTTTCTGAGAAACTATGATTCATTCCTCACTTCTGAGGTAGGATCGAGAGTCTTTCAAACAGATTAGATTAGTTATTTCATTGTTATCAATAGATTCACAACTGCACAGGCAAGTAGCTATACTCGGTTGCTTTGTTTGTTTTAAATTTTTCATTAGATTAGTTTTCAATTTCTATTTATATTAAAATAGTTTCTCCTCAATTTCATTCATATAAATTCATCAGAAAAATACAAAAATAGAGAAGTTATATATGTTGTAGATATATTTCACATAGTTAATTTTACTTTGTTGCATTTAGATTTACATTGTTGCTTTTGTATGACAATCACGGGACCTAGAGAGCCCAGAGAATACGTATTCGAGCCAATCGTGCCCCAACCCAATCTCGTCACAGCAATAACTGATATAGATCAGAATCTTAGGATCCAAGTCTTCCGAACAATGGAAAACTTACAACAGATCAGCCTCCAGTTAAGCGGGTTAAACATAGAAGATGACCAAGCGCACACGTTTTGGTCAAATCAACCAAACTACAGATTACCCTAGATATATATCTGCATGACTGTGGAGGGGCTTGAAAGAGAGAAAATGTTTGGTTGTGATCCTTTGGTCCCACATCCAGTGCGGGAGACACTCTCACAGACATAGATACTAGCTTAAGAATTCAGGTTGCACGAACGCCTGTGAGATACTTTGAGAAGATCGCACAACTTTTAATTTTAAATATAGAGGCTGAGAAAACATACGATTATTGGATACTAGGGATTGATTCCGCACTTTGACCAAGCAAGACCACAATAACCACGAATCTACGGTTGTGACCCACAAATCCCACAGCCCAATGAATCCATAGGTGAGTCAGACATAGATGCTAGCCTACACACATTATTATTTAGATCCACTCCACTTCCACCTATCATCATCGAAAAGTTATCCTTATTAGACATAGCAGCTAATAAAGCTAGGGAATTCTAGACTAGGCCAGATAATCACCCGTAGAGTCTGCTATACCCATCATCCACCCTATGACCCTATCTGGAGATATACATGAAACTATCCCAGGTTATTTTCCATGTATTCCACAACCCATAGACCGAATCATGCCAGAGCTCGATATTGATTGGAGCCTTGAGCAATCATCCTTGCCGATCGATCTATTACACTAGTTCAAAGTTAGAAGGGCCCTCTCTACCTTAGATTCGCAGTTTCCACTAGTGCGCGTCGAAGACATCAAATTTCTTAACTATTTTGTCTACATCCCACACATATTCCATCCCCAATGGCTATCTTGGCACGACCTCGAGAGGTTGGGTGCGAGGAAGAGTTACTTGTAGATTCCCACGCTTTCTTGTCACTTTTCCATCGTACGGTGACCCTTCTATTTATTGTTTTCCAAATGGAAGAGTTTGAACTTTGGGTGCATGTGCGACTAATTTTTTTATATTAGATTAGGATAAACATGCTTTAGGCTTAGATAAGCTTGGTTTAGGCTAGTTAACTAGGGTTTAGGCTATTTAAACATGATTAGCAAGTGATTAGAGACTCATTGAGAGTTGGGAGGGGTGCGGATAAGCAATTGTGGTGATAGATAGCCTACAAAGCCAATAGAAGTGGTCTAGAGAGAACTAGGGAGGTTTTGAATGGTTGAAAGGAGGAATGTTTAGCTAATAAGAGAGATATTAACCAAATAAGCTGATTATAGGAGGAATACAACCGAGAAGGTGTCGTGCATGGGCATCTAAAAATGGAGCGAATAATAGGGAATTATCGAAGTGTCTAAAATCGGTGAATGGGAGGACATGCTAAGTGTAAGCATATTTTAGGTGTCTACATTTGCCCATCTTTGAGGTGGCGTAAGTGATGTCACTTCAAAGAAAGTAGACAAGCATAAAAAAGTAGAAATTTTTGAAGGGATAGAAGAAAAATGAGTAGAATGAAGGATGCCCCTCGATTGTCAATGGGGTGATAGAAGAACTTGATCAAATATTGAAAAGATGATAGAAAGAGAATAGAAGAAATAATAGTGTGAAGAAGAAGATAAGGGATATAGTAGAAAAAGAGTATGAGGAAGGGGGAATGAGCTAACATCCATCCAAAGTGCATTTTAAACAACTTTATTTTTCATCATATTGTTAGTGATCTTCATCATCGGTCCTTATTGAAAAGAATGAAAAAAGTGTAGTATGACATGAAAATCCATATACGAACAAATGTCCATTGCTAAAAACACAAATTCCATGCAACATAAAAATCTAATGCAATACGAGAAAGTAAAAGATGCCTAACTCTATGCAACATACATAATGCAATGCAATACAAGAAAGTAAAAGAGATAAACTAACAAAGAAAACACAACGTAATGTTTTTGTTATCAAGACTTAGTTCTGACCTGTGCGAGTTAATGACAAGGGTTGATGATGGTTCCCCAAGCAAGGATACATGCAAGGAGAAAACAGAGGACACTTCGGTCCTATGAAAAAGTAATGTGCACTACGAAACAATACCAAAAAACTCATTGTGCCCTAGAATACAAATGAAGTAAGCAACCTAAATTTTGTTGATGGAGGTAGATAGAGATGATCCACGATTCATGCACATGAATAGGTTAGAACCAAAGAGTGATGTTTTGTAGGATGATTTTTTGATTTTTAGAAGTTTTCTTAAACATATTTGAATGTTTTGATTTTTCTAACATATTTGAATGTTTTTGATTTTTCTAACATATTTGAATGTTTTGAAAGTTTTATGAAAATATGTATAGGAAGAAAAGGAAGCATGGATGCCCCTAGTGATAGATGGGATGTATAAGGGCATAAGGCCACTTGCGTATGAGAAAGGTGGAGATGCAAAAATGACCCAATGATTAGGTGGGAGTATTCAAAGGAAAACTCTTCATGGGTAGAAGTGGGACCCAAGGCCATTATGGATAGGTTCAACATGATGATGATGAACATATACCAATAAAGTACTGGGAAGGAGCAAGGATTCCCAGTGTAATTTAGCCTAAAAGAACATGATAGAAAGGAAGGAGAAGATTGTTTTTATGAAAAGAGACAAAGGTGTCCGAAAACATGGCAAAAAAGCAATCTTATACACATGGATGTTTTGAACGAAGTAGAAAAATGATGTGAATGATATGAATGTAGCTTAGAAGCCTCGTAATGAAGAAGTGATTAGCGAAAGACACAAATCATGAGACGAGATATGGACTAGAGTAAGAGTGTGAACAAGGTCCAAAAACAGACACTTGGTAACATACTAATCCTACCTAGCTCATAGAGATCCAATGTGTGTACATGGAATTTAATTACCTATTGAAGGGAAGATTTAATAGAAAACAAGTGAAGACACCCTAACCAATATGTAGGAATGATTGATTTTGATAGATGATTGGTGATTTGTGAATGGTGGAAGGATAGCTGTACATTGCTCCACCGTCACCGTGCATCCATAGCCCTAACGAGAGATGTCTTTGATTCTAATCACAAAATTTCTCTATTGCTAGTCAGTCATCCATAGCCCCAATAGAGATTATTGGAAATAACCCAAGAGGGATTTATATATCAATTTTCTTTTGCTTTTAGCTTTTAGCTTTTGATTTTTTGATTGATTTTGATTCTTTTACTTTCTGAAAAATTATTTCAGCTCTCTTGTTTGACAAGGGGTTAAGAACCACTAATGGCTTGATGGAAGGAGGTGGAGGTGATTGTGATGAAGACATCGGCTAGTGTCAACAAATATGTCCAAAATTTCTTCGCAAAAATTTTATTAGATTTTGAATGTGATAGGATCTCTAAGAGGTCAATCATTCTTTATTTTACCAAGGCGATGAAAGACTAGGGTTAAACGGATACCATAGAGATAAATGTCACATAATGCATGGGAAAAATATAACCAAAATATCACCAAAGGGATGAAAATGGTAGGAAGCCTTACAAAATAACAAGGAAGGGAAGAAAGAAACATCCATGTGTATGTAATACCTGATTGCAATGTTTGATCTTTGTACCTTTGATTTTTTTGTGTTTTCTCATGTTTTTGTATTTTTGAATTGTTTTGATTTTTAGATTTTTGATAGTTTTTGGAAAGGTGGGACCAAAAAAGTCACTCCATGTGGTAAGATCCAACAATGATGTTTACAATTTCCTTGATAAGGGAGACTAAGCGTGTTTGTTTATCAAGAGTCATGTTATCTCCAATATCGATGATCGTGGTGAGCTCATACTCAAAAAATGACTGCGATTTATCTTGAAACATGGATTTTGTATGCGGGAGCTTGAGTTCCCTATCTAGAGGTTTATGCACTTTATGCCATACTTGATGGTTACATTGATGTGCATTCTTGAATCATGTTTGATTTATAATTTTGAGATTGTTCGAGTTGTTGGGGGCTTTCAAGCTCTTGGAAGTTTTGATCTGAGCTTGATAATGAACCTGTTTGGGTTTCTTATAAGCTGATGTGTGACTTTTCTGACCCCAAGAAGTGGGAGAAAGTGAATGTTTATGATTGATGATAGGAATGAGAGAAATGATGGTGGGCTTTCCCTAGTCATTGGTAGAAGGATGATGAGGATACGGTCCAAGAATTGAAGAGGATGGGCTATGAGGAGGTGAGCCACTAATAGAAGATGATGAAGGGCTGCTAGGATATGGCCCTAAGATAGAAGAAGTTGGGCTATGAGGACATGGCCCAAGAATAGAAGAATATGATGAAGGGCTACTAGGGTATGGCCCAAGTATAGAAGAGGAGGGACTACTCGAAGGCATCCCATAGAAGAGGATGAAGGGCTACTAGGATGTGGCCCAAGAATAAAAGGTAATGGGCTACTAAGAGGTGACCCATAAGTAGAAAATGGAGGGCTACCCGGGGGTGACCAAAGTATAGAAGAAGATGATGGGCTACTCAACGATGACCCAAGGAGAGATTTTGATTTAGGAATGATGATAGATAGTGAATGATTTAGTAACGAGAAGATAGGCCATGGATCAATGCTAGACCCTGACATCTCATCATACTCAGAAGAAGGTGAAGATGGAATAGAAGAAGAATCAAGTTCCATGACCTTAGGATCTTCCTTTATGTTCTGTCGAAAAGGATCAACTTCTTCTTCCTAATACATGAGCATATCAAGTTCTAGAAAGAATCCTTGTTTGCAATCCTCTAGAGGGATATCATCATGTAGTTTGATTGTTCCTTCATCCTGAGAGAAATCAATTAGTAGAGGTTGTTGTTCTTCAGCCATAGGAGGTTGAATAGAAGAAATAGGTCCGATAAGTGGGGAAGATTGATTGACAAAAGAATGTGAATTAAGAGAGGAAGTAGGATTAGAGGCAAGCATCTCATGAATGGATGATTTGGATTTGGACCTATGTCATTTTGTAGAAGACGATGTAATGTAGGTTGGAAAGTAGGATCACATAGCCATTCGTTAAGTTGTAACGTAGGAGTTGAATTGGATGATTTACTAGAGGGAATCCGAGTCATAAAACTCTTTTACAAAGGAAGAGGTCATTGAGATGACTAATGAAGGAGGTCCTATGAAGAAAGGGAGGACCGTGACTCAAGAATTGAATTAGATGTTCAATTGATGGAACTTGGAGTCACATGAGTTTTCAAAGGAGGGAGACATCATTAAGGTGAGTTGGAATAAAGTTCCTATGAAGGAAGGGAGGACCATGATTCAAGATTTGATCTAGGGGTATCTAAACAATAGTTGGGATCCCAATCTTGTAAGAAGAGTGGGAGTCAATGGTAGTTTAGATCTGAATCAAGAAGAAAAGTGGGGGAACTTGAATAATAATTTAGATCAAAATCATCCAAACCATACCACCAACTATGAGTGAAGGTGGGAAACAGGTACTGACTAGGCTCTCTAACACAAAGAACCAAATGAGGCTTAGTCGTAATGGGAATCTTTTGATTTGAATTGCTAAACCTAGGTTCCATATTGTCATAAGCATGAGGAATCGCGTGATAATTAGTCATTGTTGGGGTAGTTTAAGCATAAATTTCCAGATCTAGATAGTGTGAAGGAACTCCTTCAAAGGGAAGGAAGCGACATGTCAATTCAAGGAAGCATAATGGTAACCAACTAGACATTTTGTAAGTATGGAGATGCATGCGTGAGTTTCCAAAGAAGGTCTAAGGAAAATAGACATTGTGATGATGCAATCTCGATGAGATCAAAAAGGATTTGTCCTAGAAAAAGATTTCCCGATGAATAATCACAAGGAACAATCATGCAAGTGTGAAACACAAAACCAATCAACAAGGAAATACACCCTATGTAAAATGTATGTGCAAAATGATAGTTCGATGCAAAGATGATCAACATAATGTCAATATTTACGTCAAGCTCAAAATGAACAAGGCGTAAATTTTAACAAAGGGTAGATGCGACTCCCAATCAAAGGATACCACGAAAAGTTCAAAAACCAACAAGGCCAAAATGTTAAAGGATGAGGATTACAAATGTAAGCCATGTAACCACACCAATTAGACACATCTATCAAGCTTCGTGGAAAGGTGGGATATTAGTGTCAAAGTGGTATCGAAACGACACAAACAAAGTAAGCAACACTCTTCAAGATTTTGGACAATGTTTGAAGTAAAACCAAGACAAGGTATACTAAGGATGTGTTAAAATGTGTGCAGCGTAACACCACAATGTGGATACTTAGATCACATTAATGAAAAACACAACATAAGTATCTTAATTGTGTCGAGACAATGCGAACAAGGTAACATGTCAAAGGGAGATCGAATGATGAATCAATCCTAACTATGATGATTATCTTGAAATCAAGATCAAGTTACCATCAAAGATATAAGGACGCATCTACGTAGTTTAGATTTTTAACTCATCATGCAAACATGGATGAGCATAAACAGACAAAAAAGTGGTGAACACTATCTATGACAACACTCCTGAAAGATGCCTTCTGTTGTCCCAAATGGGCAAAAAGAATGCAAAGGTATAGATCAAAAGATGAAAAATAAACTAAGTGCCACTTGAGCAGAGCTTCACCTCGTCCGAAGACGTGAAAGAAGCTAAGCTAAGTGAGACGTCGTCTAATTTCCATGATGAAAGACACTTAGATCAAACTCACAAGGGTTCTTTTCCTTGTTCAAAAAACAAGGTTCATATTCCAAATGAGTTGTCACTTCGTGATGGCTTGACGCAATAATGGACTAGTAAAGTGGGCTCCAAGATAGAATGGCCTCCTTAATAAGTTCTCTCAACTAGGTGTTACAAAGCTATCTTAAGTGAGTGTGATTTACCCAAATAGTCACCATGACTATCTTGGGAGTATCTCATCTTTACTTTACCCCCTTCGAGCATAAAGGGAAACTAGTGCATCCACATGTGCTCTCCCTGGGGTTGCCATATGGACAACTGGTAACTCTAACTCACAAGGCATACTAGTCAAGTGGGTAAGCGGAGCACTTCCTATTTCATCCATGAGGTTACTCAGTGATGGATTACTTTAGGTTTTTCGGGAACCACCCCGTTGTAGCTTAAGGTGTTATGCCAAAGGGGTTATGTTCCAGTTAAGTGGAGAGGGACATACCCTTTTCCAAAACCTGTAATACAATGTTTTGAATATGGTGTGTTTTTTTTTTTAATCTTTTTAACTTAAATGTGGTTTTAAGTGGCACACCATTTGGTAACCTATATGAAAACACATGTTAGTGGGTTCTTTGTTTTGTCTTAGCTCCTCCTTTCTTTGACAAGCGTTAGGTCCTATATGCAAGGAGTTAGTATTTTTCCATAAAAGATCATGATATCAAAAGAGAGTTTGCGTGTTGCTTTTGATTCCTAAGATCACCAAAAAGGCACGAAGGAAGAGCATACACAATGTAGAAACCCAACTAAAATAATATATGGAAAATACCTTAAGTGTTTTTACAAAAGGAAACTCATTTTAGCCAACTTTGAACTTTAATCTATTTTAAAGCTTAAATTGAAGTGTTTTGGAAGTAAAAATAGAAGGTTTTTGATTCCCAAGATCACCTAAAAGGTGTGAGGGAAGAGCATACATGTTTTAAAGGACCCCTAAAACTGAAAACGTGAACACTAAAAGGAACGATAACCAGATCGTATCAAGCAAAGAACACATATGCTAATTAAACATCACGATCAATAATATGAAAGCAATTCCTGGAATAACTTTACATAAACCTTTACAAACAAATGATCAACAATATCATATATTATTATGAAACTCAATGAAATACAATGAGAATGGTCCTTGTTTATATAGGCAAGGAATAACAATTTAAGAAACAAATCAATGTCCTAGACCAAGCCATAAATCATGGAAATAACTAGTCATCAAAGAAGTAGTCAATTCCATAGATTTATGAGAGAACTAGACATCAATGATCTAGTCAATACCATAGATCTAGGAAAGAACTAGTCAATACCATAGATCAAGGAAAGAACTATACCTAACAACTAGATAATATCTCCTAATATCTAAATAAATAAAAAGAAATATCCACACACATAAGTGGGTGAGGATAAATACAATAATGTACCTAGGTGAACATGAGCTAAGGTAAATACCTACTCTAACACCCCCTCAAGTGAAGCTAGGGGCCAAAATAGAAGTGGCATGTCCACAGTATGAGTCCCAACAACTAGGCCTGATGAGGTACTCATGTACAATATATCCATGAAGAAATCTCAAACCAAAAGAAGGAAAGAATCTTACTAGAAGGAAAGAGAAAGAAGAAGAAGAAGATGTTCTCATGAACACCCCCCAAGAACAACTTCTAAAACCCCAAGCATTCCATGCAACTCAAGGTAGTGAGGTGATGTAAAAGGATTTGTAAAGATGTCTGCAACCTGCTATTGAGTTAGAATGTACTCCAAGCAAAGAACTCCATCCTGAATGTGCTGACGAATGAAGTGGATGTGTATCTCAATATGTTTGGTCCGTTGGTGCTCAACTGGGTTGCAAGAAATGTGAATTACACTTTGGTTGTCACACCAAAGTATAGTTAGTGAATCCTATGGGAATCCAAACTCTATCAATAACTAGTGAAGCCAAAGAATCTGCTAACTCGCTGTAACTACTGGCCTGTACTCTGCCTCCTGAAGATGAAAGTGCAATAGCCTGTTGCTTTTTACGCCCAAGCAACTGGAGAAGAACCAAGATAGAAAAGATAGCTAGAAGTGGAACACCTGTCATCAATAGAACCTTCCCAATCTGAATCTATATACTCAATTGAGTAGAGCCCCTAGTTTAGTGTAGGCCAAAGTGGGAAGTGTCAAACAAACAACGCAAAATCCTTTTAGCAGCTTGCTAGTGACTACTATGAGGAGAATGTGGAAACTGAGATACAAGTCCTACTACCAATGAAATATTAGGGCAAGTATGGGTCAAGTACATGAGACTCCCAACCAACTACTTATAAAAATTAGGATCACAAAGTGGTGTGGTACATGTGGATGTGAGAGTAACTCCAAACTGAAAAGGAGATGGACTTGGCTTGCAATCAGCCATATCAAAGCGCCTAAGAAGATCATGGGTGTACTTTTGCTGACTCAAATGAATCCTTGTAATTATAGTCTTCAAGGCCTCTTCCATACAATTTTTTTCCCTCATTTACACATGCATTGAATCACTTTCCTATACTCTAAATTATATCCTTCTTATATTCATAAATCAGACTTCAAGACATACACACTTGTTCTCATTCACAAGGATAATTCACTATTTTTATCAGCACTTGTACCCTCAATATAGGCATCAAAAAGATTATTTTTCTTGCACAAAAATACATATATAAATGCATAATTGTTATAAACACTAACACCCCTTCAAATCAACGTCCAAAAATCTTCAATTGCTTTCTCTTTCAACTTGTTCTAAGGAATCCAAGTGATATCATCCATAATTGTCCAATATGCAATCATTGCATATGTAGAAGGTAAGTTACATTTTTGACCTTAAATAAGCATGTCATGACACATATGACTCTTAAGATGAGTTATAATAATCTCCTCAACTCACCACCCTTCCGAAGTAACTGAAAATATGTCATTTCGGACATTACATTGTCATTTGTAACTTCCATTTCCGGTTTTGTCCATTTCTCCAACTTTAGAATATTTTTCCTTTAGCTTAAATTAAATATTACCAAGTGTAATAAAATAGTGTGCACATTTAAAGTGACATTTAACATCCTTTATGAGCTCCATAATTCACCATTTCTTATACAAGACTCCATTAGAGCTCATATTTTCAAGCATGTGTGCACATACACAACTTCTTCAAAAACTAGTCAAGAGATTGCTTCACGAACAACAATGTATGATCATTAAAGACTTATAAATTATTGGATAATTATTTTAGGGACCTATTATTAACCTTTAAAAACTTTGAGCAGCTGAAACACCTACATTCTAATCAAGACATAATGATTTTGACAAGGTCTCATATGAGTTTCACACTCATAAAATCAGTTCTTACTAAATGAGGTATAAATTAACTTAAATACATGTTCATGGATCCTACCATACCTATATATAAAGGTATTTATATTATTTATATTTTAAACTTACTAAAAATCTCCAGTTTAAGGTTTTCATCATGAATATGTATGAATTTGAAATAAGACTTGACTAGGTCTTAGACCACAAAACCGATCTTGTTTAAGAAGACTTAAAACACATTAAAAAACACTCTCAAACCTAACCAATGATTAAAATTCTTAATAGTATTCCTTTAATTAAATTTAAAACACTCACATTCAGGGGTTATGTGGAGAAAATCATGCTTGCACTTCCATTTCTTAGACCTACTTACTTAACAGCCTAAAAGGGACGTTTTGGCCATTGTAACTTGAACACAAAATCACTTCACCAAATAAAATAATGTTCTAAAACATGTCATATGAGACTCATATCAGTTTTCCATGGTCATATACTTTGCTTCAATAATTTTCATTTGTATTAATGTCCTCTCAAGTATAGCTTGACTATTTTATGCTTTTCTAGCCCTTAAGAAGTAACCACCTTGTTTGACCTGTATCATTAATATTTTGAAAATGACTATCCCAGATATCTTCATGAACATCAAGAACACATAAAAAGGTTTTGGAACACTTCACCTTTCATTGTAACTCCATCATTTGAGATCTATAATACATAAATATCTACAAAATAATTGTTTTCTTATGGGGCCAACCAGGAGTCATAAGCTCAAACCACCATGCAAATATGTTTTGATGAATTCTCTACACACTCAAGTAATTTTACAAGAAAAAAATTCCATTAGGGCCTTTGTTGGTGAGAAACTTTGTCAGGTGGATAAATTGATGGGTATCTACCAATGCTCTAAGACTCTAGGTCCCTCTGCTTGAATGATGCTACTCTGTTTATAATGAATGAATGAAATTGTAATCTATGGGTAGCCTAAAGGTTAGCGATCTAACATGAATACTCCACTAAACCTGCGGTAGAAAACTTGCAAATGCTTGTAAGGGAGGAATTTGATTGAGAAGGTATAAAAGGTAGTGGGAAAAGGAAGGGGATTAATACCTTAGGTAGAAAATTAGATTCCTATAGACATTAATCAGAGTAGTTCAACACACATATATAGAAAGAAAACAACTTTGTTACTAGCATCAAGAAAAGGTAGAATTAGGAACACAAAGTTTTAGTAATTCTCTCATCAAAAAAGGTAATAAAATCCTTTCTTATTCATTGATATCTTTGCAAAGTTGTGCATAATGAGAAATAGTGGAACATATGAGGGGTAAATAGAAGAAATATGCTCTCTTTTACTTCTCTCCAAGTAGTAATATATCTTGAGCATACAAAATTGACAACCCTTAAGAATGAGGGTGTTATTATAATTTATAGATTTGAGAATGACTCTTCACCTACCTCCCACATGAATTTTCATTTTCCCCTACAATATGTGACTTTTCATATTTCTAGGAATAAAATTAAGTCCCCTTTTATAAATTAAGGGTGACTTATTACATTACTAACCATATTCATATTTAAATGAATAAGGAAAAGTAGGAATAAGGTAGAATAAAAAGTGCATCCCTCAAATGAAGAAACTAAATGTGAAGGAAGGAGGGGAAGAGGATGGAAGGGAGAGAGAACTATTTTAATGAAGACCCCACTATCGATGGACTCTTAGAAATATCTTCAGGAGAAATATTGATGCCTTTGAATTACTTACTGAACCTTGCTACTATAGGTGCCACTTTTTTAGCTTGTGGGATATGAACAAAACTTAGTGATTTGATCCAGCGTTTCATGAGAGAGTAGATGTTCCTGCATTATGAGTATCAAGATTGATGATATTTTGTAGTATTGAAAATGATCGCCCTATCTCTACTAGAGACTCCAATGTATCTTCATTGAATGGGAATGAATCCCTAGCTTCCTTCTTGACTAGATCTTCAAAAATATCCAACATATCATCTATTGAAGTGTCTTCATCTACTAACGGTGCTCCAAGATTTTGTAATTGAACTTTGGCATCCTTATGCATCTTTTTATTATCTTCATCATATGAATCAAGATCACCAATAATATGTTTTATCATTTCATAGCGAGCAACCAAAGTTTGGTCCCTAGACTTATGACAAGTCATCTGATGTTGAAGAGAATACACCTTTGATTATCAGGAGGGATGATTTGACCTTTCCCATCTCCATGACCAACAGATACACTTGATCCTAGTGATCCTTCTCTACTTCAATCCCTTCTTGTGTTTTGATTATTTTCATGGTGAGGAAACCCATGTACTTGAACAATGAAAATTTTTGAGGAAGTAATACTTCCCCTTTTCCAGATTGTGTTCACCCACTTGTCATTCACTTTGTTCTACATGGTGAACCCTTGTGTTTTTTAGATAAAATTGGGGACAAAGCTACTAATAGGAGTAACTTATTCGGTTGGGAGAGAAGTGACAACAATTGGGTCTAAGAGCACATGTACATATGAATTGAGAGTCCTTATATGGTTTTTTGGGAAATGTGTCATAAGTTTGTCATTGATTTCAAGATGTACATTGATT
This sequence comes from Taxus wallichiana var. yunnanensis, assembly GCA_018340775.1. Lineage (NCBI taxonomy): Eukaryota > Viridiplantae > Streptophyta > Pinopsida > Cupressales > Taxaceae > Taxus > Taxus wallichiana. The sequence continues at coordinate 439,427,542 of CM031235.1, read as the reverse complement.
TCAAAGTGTCCCGAAGGTGTCTCGATGGTTCCATGAGGTGTTAAGTCATGTCCAATCATGATGTCATGGTATGAAAGCATGATCCAGGTACATGGTCAAGAAAGGGAGTTGTGTGGTGATTCTTCCCAAGGTTGTATGCAAGACTTAAAAAGGTCAAACATGGTAAATTAGGTGTGTGTGAGATGTTAAAATTTTTGTAACAAGTCTCCATGGTCAAATCATGAAGTTTTAGGTAGCTCTATGCCTAACCCTAGTCCCAAATCAAGCAGGCAGGCATGGAATCATGAGAAATGGATCAAGGAAAAGTAGGAAGAGCATGTTTGGAGTAGTTTGAGCTGTAATAACATGTGTGGAAGCAGTATTAGGTAAATACTCAGGCTTATAAGGCATAAAGGTGGCCATTTTGAGGCATTTAAGTGAAGATAAGGCTAGTAGGAAAGTGAGATGGTTGAAACAAGGAATGATGATGAAAAATAATAATTTAAGGAGTATAAAATGATGATAATGAGGCGTGCAAGGTTTCAAAAATGTCTAATGAGGTAAATCAAGCAATTACCTAGGTTGGCATAATACACCCTTCATGACTAGAGATAAAAATTTACACAAATGAAAAGGGGTAAAGTGTTTTAGAGAAATCTATGACGAATTGGTCATTATAATACACGTGTGGGTGAGTTTTGAAGGTGTGGTAAAAAATTTAGGACCTAAGAAGGTGTTTTGCAAAAGTTATGCATGTTTTACCAAAACCATATTTTGGAAAATGTAAATTAAGCACTCTAACTTCTTAGCTGTCAAGAAAAATTGACAAGCCTTCTTTAGATAAATCATAGAATTTTTTTCAAGGAATCTAGATAAAAACTTGATGCAAAATTTTGAGGGTAATTGTTTAAGTCTTTAAAAATTTCTATCCATTTTACTGACATGGTTCTTCTCCCTTCAGACCTTCCTCCTAAAGTGATAGGCATAAAATGAGGTGTTTTGGCTCCAAATCAATTTTGAAAGCTATAAATACTACTTGGAAGTGTATACAGCTCTCTTAAGAAAATTTTTGTGGAATTTTTGTTTTTCAAGTGTGACTGTACAATACAAACTATGCGTTGATTTTACAAGTTTTGGTGATTGTAGTTCTATTTTAAAGGTTAGTTCAGTACATAGGTATAATGTTGAAATCGATAGATGGATGTATAGGTCCTATATGGTGTGTTGGAGTACACAAGTTTCTTTTTTAAGCTCAACATTTCTTTGGTTAAGTGATATGAGGGTGTAGTTTATCTTGTTCCTCAACTTCCCTGTGCAAGCCTTATCAAGAAGACTGATTTCTGAGTGATGCTTATAAATTTAACTCTACAACTTTACATTCAAGGTATTGAAAGAAATTTACATGTCCTCCTGAATTATTCCTTCCATATTTGTTCTTAAGAGTGAAAATTTTCTAGTAAAAATATCAAAAAAATCATAACTATCCTATTGCACCATTAAAAACAAGTCCATACAGTCTAATAAGTACTTGTTAGTCATGGCCTTCATTCATTGTTTTGGAAAGTACCTTGATGTAGCAAGTTTTCCAAGTTATAGAGATTCCCAAGATGTTATCTAGATGTTAAGGAAGGTGTTTCTCATATGCAAAGTGAGTCATTTCTTGAAGATTGGTTCTATTTCTTTGTGATACTCAGATTGGTAAAAATCTTTAGTCCAAAATCTTGAAAACCACTCATTGTATAGTGCTAAAAATACCTAAAGTATGTAGAAACTACATATATTGAGGTATATATCAAGGCATGTTGACATAAAATTGAAAAATAAAACAATATAAGTCTCCAAATAGTAACCTATGGTTTGGATTTCAAAACCCTCACTGAGCAATACTTTGGAAAATCAAGATTAGTTAGGCTTGTTGGCATGATACCAAATAAAGTGAGAATGTGATAAGTTATGAAAATGTTTTACCTTCCTTGAATGAAGTTCTTAAAGTCATACTTGACTGAGTTTGAGTCAATTTTTGGTGATTCGGTATTGTACATGCAAATCAGTCACCTGTTTAGCAAAAATATACTCCATGAGCAAGTAAAAGCATACCCTACCTCCTTGATAGTTTCAAAGTTAATACAAAAACTCATACACCATGTTAAAGATCAAATAGGCCCTTGAAAGCTCATGTTTGTTTTTAATCAAGTCCCTTCATCATTGGTATATAAATTTTTGATTTTTTAGAGTTGAATTTTAATGGAACTATGAAGAAAGTGATCCTTCCTCTAAACTATGAAGATATCTAAGTGCTTGATGTTGGTAAAAAAATCTACAAGTTCAAGGACCATGAGATAATGCAAAGACTCGGTTTGAAAATTTTTTCCTCCTTGAATTTATGACAATACTCACTAAGTGCTCCCATGCTCTTGTAAACTCTCATAAAAATGGAAGAGTAAAATGGTGAAGGATAAAACATGGCAAGGAGTTATAAGGTTGTTTTTAAAGATTTAATAACATTCAACCTAATTGAGGAGTTACCTTTTAGCTAGAGGAAAAAATTTACTTGTTGGAGGAATAAGACAAGGCAGAGAAAACATTACAAACTTGATAATGAAGTCAGAAAAATAGGTTGTCAATTGAGGTAAACTATGAATGAGATTAATAGGATTCCATATGTAACTCTTGAAATTCAAGGAATCATGATTAATAACTACAAAGTCTGTGAATAGGTAAGATTCATGACAATTACAATAACGAATGGTTAAGACAGGTTTAGAAGACAAGTCTATTCCTCTCCTTGCAAATTGTAAAAGGGGCTAGTTGAAGAGTCAAAGGGACATGAAATGTAAAGGACACATGTGAAGGGAAAATTATTGTATATATGTGTTTTGACAAGTTTGAATAATTTATTTTTATAGTACATGTTGAAGTATTTGGAGCTTGGAGATGTATGCAAAATAAATATGTGCATATCGAACATATAGATGTTATTAAGGGGAGTATTATGAGATGAAATTCATAGTGTAAAATAACATTTTGAGGACATGATATCAGTTGTATGACCAAAATAACAAATTGATATGTTGGGGAGTGTAAATGAATAAGTGATATGAAACTGAGATCACATTAGGTTGTTGTGAGAAACTAAGAGAAGAAGGTGATAAAAAACTCTCTATGTTTAAATCTTGATTTGTAGCTCAATAGTTTAGGAGTGAGCTTCCTAACAAGTTGTTGCTTGCATGATAACAATCAAGTGGGTATTTGGTATAGAATTGAAGTGGATTCTTCAAAACTTGAGTTAGAGATTCAAGTTGAGTGAATGCTCACCACCTGGTGAGATCATTGTAGTTATTGATGGACACCTATCCTTGATATTGATTTGATTTCTCCTTTATGTGGGTTTTCTCCCTTATTGGGTTTCCCACTTTAAATCTAGTCTCCTCATGTGTATATGTGTATCTATTTCTCTCTCTTTAATGGTTGGATTATCATGTTCTTCATGGTTAACATAGTCAAGTTTGGCTAATTGAATCATTCTAAATTACACAAAATTTTAATAAGCAATGATTCACCCCCCCCCTCATTTCCTAGATTTATAACATGGTCTTCTCGCATGATCCATATTTTCCTTATAGTCTTCATTTCTCATGAGGAGGTGAGTGGAAGACTCTTGAAATAAATGAACATCACCCTCATTTGTCTTCACACCCAGGGGAATTGTGCTCATTTTTTGATCTGCTAGCATCATTTCTTCGATGGGCTTGACAAAATTCATTTTGACTACCTCCACATACTAGTTACCCAAGGTGCCGTTGAAAAAGAGATAATATGCTTGAGCCAATTTTTCTTTCTTTCCTTTGACCATTGAGGTGATAGTCGAGAAATCAAGAATCACAACCTATTACACGCATACAAGCTTCCATTGTAATAATCTATTATACCCAAGGGAAGATCTCACTTATTTCTAACTCGGTGTTTGCAAATATTATAGCCTCTTTCACCGAATGGGAAGGAACATCCTATGTAGGTGGGGCATGTACAACAATGGAAGAAGAGAAGCTTGGAGATTGCTGAGGAGATGAGAGGTGGGTTGGATCAATCTCCCATTGTTCTAAATCAGCTACAAGATCCTCCACTATTTTCACTTTCTTATGTAACCTTCTATAGTGAGGGGCCTTAGGTTCCACCGCTTTCCACTTCAAGATCTCTCCTGATTGGGCTGAGTTGGGAGCTATTTATTTATCATTGGAAGAATAATGGTAAGATGCCTTCCTCTCGAATGGTAGGGAAGTTTTTAGATGAGATGAGAGTAACCCTATTTCTCCTAAACCATTCTTTTTATATTTTTATGACCACCTCAATGCATTATTTGATATCCCCTAACTCATGAACAATATAGACAACTTGAGGGGGGGAGAAGATTTCATTTTATGGTTTTCTAGATCATACATTTATGTACCATCTTCTTAAACACCATCCTCATACCACTCAAATATGAAATTTATCATTTGTTCGATTGTCATCCTTTTGTGATCATGTTCTCGGACTTAAAAATCATTGACACAATTAACCTAGTAGTCCTCAATTTGTGGGACATGATACAAATCAGGAAGGTGAAAAGTATCCAGATATTATTGGATGTCAAAATATTCCCTTGAGGTGTATGAGTGCATGTTTATAAGAGATAGGAAACTTCCATATTTGTAGCCTAGTGAGTACTTTTACAAGTGAAACTCCATAGTGAGATAGGAAGGCAATCAAATTCTTCTTTCTATTCCTCAACTTCTGGTTGATATGAACCAATTGTTTACATAACTCAATTAGCACAATCCTATTGCTCGTGTAACATGATAATATTCACGGAGAAAGTTTAAAACTTGAAACTTATATATATGAAAAGGTTGAAAACTGTATGAAATATGAGTCATACCTTTTTATTAGAGTAACAACATGTGTAGACATCCTTGAATGTGGATTCCCTTCCAAAGTAGTTTAATGACATACGTCATGAAAGCATCATTAACATTTTTAGAGCGTTGATTGATTTATTTCGGGACCAATGTAGATATTTATTACACACATGAGAATTTTGAGAGAAAGTTTGGGCAAGTGTCGAGGCCCCTTAATGGTCTTAATTTTTCCAAGGTGTAGACTAATTACGAGGTCATGAATAACTTCTTATAAGATGGAACTTTAAACAATTGGTGATGTAAACTATTGCTGATGATTTTTTCCCAGCTTAATTGTCTGCTTGCCTTCAAGGATTGTGAGAATGAACAATTTCATTCAATCCTAAAATTCTCTTGTGTTTTCTTCTCCTATTAATCATCTTATGATAATGATGGCATCGAAGAAGCCCTTGTGGAATTCATTTTGAGAAAGACTATTTGGCACATAAGAGGATTCCTCCTTGCTTAAACCATGAGATAAGGGCGAGGCCTTCAAGGTATGATTCAATCTTAGACCACTCTCCCGATGCAACATCCTTGGTGATAACTACCATGTTTCTACCAAATAGAATCTGCATGCTTTGAGATATTACCTTTGGGGTAAGCACTCTCGGGGACTGAGTTGTCGTCAACTCTTATTTTTTAGGTTTCGACTAGTAGTGGTGAGAATAAGCCAACACCAACTATGTGTTTTGTACTAAAATGGGTTGACCAACAATCGTATACAATCCACTCGCAAAGACATTTTCTTCCACATTATCTCTTGTTCCACCCAACATTTTGGATTTGAGGTCCTCGAGGTCCATGTGGGTGAAATCATTGTCACCTACACTAGAGTACTCTGATGAAAGAGACAAAATGGGCTCGAGGCTAGATAATTTAAACTTAATGGTAGTAAAAAGCAACAATATGAGTCAAAATTAAGATGATAGCAACTTCTTACACTCAAAATTGGAACTTTCTATTTTAGACCTTGGGATCCAAGAGATACTATTTTGGGAAAGGTTCACCGCACGTACCCAAAATTGTAAGGTACTGTACTGCGGAACAACGTAATAAGTGCCCCAATGATGATGCAGGTCTCTTCGTAAGGTGTTCGGGGTCCAGAAAAGCTCTCCGAATATGCGTTAACATCCCGCATACCCCGCTTAGCCCCCGCGTGCTTTGTTTTCCCCCTTTTCCCCTCTTTTCTTGCCCCTTTTCTCTTTAGTAACGAAACCGCCGCCCTGAATGGGTGGCGGTCCTGTAACCGCCGCCCTGAGCAGGGCGGCAGTCCTTTACACATTTCCTAGAATGTTCTTTTGACACGACTTGCATGAAATATCAACATTTCACCAGCTTTCCTTGCCGACTTAAGCTTGCATTTATGTTTTTGTTCCCTTGGAATAGTGTTTTTCGTTTGTTTATTGTTTAGGAGTTCAATTTGATTTTGATCTTTGGGTGATTGAATTCCTATAAATGAATTACTTGTGCTCAAGCAAATGGCCCTGAAGTTTGCCTCTGAATTTCTCTTTGCTGTAGATTTAATTTTCATTGTTGCTTAGAGTTCTTAGTTCAGTTCATTATATGCCTAGTTAGCATTGTTTTGCAGTTGGTAAGCCACATATCCATCTTGTGCAAATTCTGTCATGGCCGGAGGTCTACCCCTGATTTCACTTTCATGCTCTCTTTTTCATAGCTTAGTCTCTGTTATTATTGTTTAGAAGCCATAGTTTTAATTCTTTGCATGCTTAGTTAGCATTGTCCAGCTATTGGTAAGCCACATATCCAACTTGTGCAAATAGTGTTGCTGTTCTATCTAATCCATTAGAAGTAGAATAGCTTAGGAAGCCATTAAAGTTGCAGGTTTTCTCTTCAAACAGGATAGTTTTAGGTTCTGGATGCGTTATGTTACATGATTCGTAAAATCCCGCTAGGAATTGCATAAGCCAAGCTCTGTACTCTTGCACTATCCCTCTCCTACTCACATTTTCAGTCTGCATTCTGAGTCGTCCTTGTCCCAATATCTATTTCTATCGATGCTGGCATTACATGCTTTTCTAGATCCACGTGAACATGAAAGAACGAGGAGATCATACTGAGGGGACAAGATCACACACACCATCGGATTCGCCCTGCTCGTGGAATCCGTGTTCTAGCTTTCAAAGTTCTAGTTAGAATAATATCAAATAGAGTAGTTAATCTCTTTATTTCAGTAAATTCTATTCTCGATATTGCCAAGGAAGCTGTGGGGATTGATAGTTTCTAAGAAAATATGATTCACTCTTCACTTCTGAGGTAGGATCGAGAATCCTGCAAATAGATTAGTTATTTCATTGTTTAGAATAGATATACAAATTACACAGACAAATAGCTACACTCGGCTATTTTGTTTGTTTTAAATTATTAGTTTAGTTTTCAATTCTAAATATTTTAAATAGCTGCTTTCTTAAATTCTTATAAATCATCAAAAAAAATACAAAAAGAAGTCATATATGCTTAAATATATTTCGTATACTTAGAGTTCACTTTATTATAGTTTGTTTATATTATTGCGCTTGTATGACAATTACGGGACCTAGGGAGCCCAGAGAATACGTTTTCGAGCCAATCGTGCCTCAGCCCAATCTCATAACAACAATAACTGATATTGATCAGAATCTTAGAATCCAAGTCTTCCAAACAACAATAGACTTCCAGCAGATCAGATCTCAGTTAGAAGGATTAAACATAGAAGACGACCAAGCACATACGTTTTGGTCAAATCAGCCAAACTACAGATTACCCTAGAAAAACATCTATATGACTGTAGAAGGGTTTGAAAGAGAACAAACATTCGGGTGTGACCCTTTAGTTCCACAACCAGACGCAGGAGACACCCTCACAGACATAGATACCGGCCTAAGAATCCAGGTTGCAAGAACGCCTGTGAGGTATTCCCGAGAAGATCGCACGATTACTTTTTTTTCCTCGAATCGTTTTTGGGATCCTCATTATTCTTGGAACACTCTCACATGGTTCATCAGAAGCTGAGAAAGCGTATGATTATTGGATACTAGGGATCAGGACTTGACTCCACGCATGACCATAGCTGGCCCACAACAACCACAAACCTATGGTTGTGACCCACAGGTCCCACAGCCTAACGAATCCATAAGTCAATCAGATATAAACACTGGCCTACGCATACTAGTATTCCAATCCACTCCACTTCCACCCATCATCATCGAACAATTGTCCTTATTATATATAGCGGCTAACGAAGCTAGAGAATTCTGGACTAGGCTAGAGAATCATCCGTAGAGTCAATTGTTTCCACCATCATCCGTATGTCTCCAGATATTGTTTCCACCATATCCGGAGACATACATGAAACTATCCCAGGTCATTTCCCATGTATTCCACAACCCATAGATCGAATCACGCCAGAGCTCGATATTGATTGGAGCCTTCGAGCAGTCATCCTTGCCGATCGATCTATCACACCAGTCCAAGTTAGAAGGGCTTTCTTTGCCTTAGATTCACAAATTCCATTAGTGCGTGTCGAAGACATTAGACTACCTAACTAGTTTGTCTGCATCCCACGCATATTCCATCCCCACCGGCTGTCTCGGCATGACCTCGGGAGGTCGGGTACGCGGAAGAGTTACCTGTAGATTCCCACGCTCGCTTGTCACTTTTCCGGCGTACAAAATTGGTGAACCCGATGTGAAGCAAACAAAATTAGTGAAGCTGACGTAAACTTCCTACTTTCTCGTTCGGAGTTATAGTATCACGTGTTCTTTCACAAATCACCTTCGTTCCTTCCCATTATTTTGCGGGTATTCATATACCCCCCGAATATGTCGGGATTCGATGAATATGGCAGACCCCTCTTGGGTCTCGAGGCATACTACGCCCAACATAATAGGTAATCATCACCCTCGCTCTCAGTATGGGGCAACAACTATTCAACTAATCAGTTGTCAACACAAACCCCAAGAATCAGATATAACTTGTCTTTTCAAATGGGGAGTTTGATCAACCTCCTCGAACCCAACAAATAGAACCTTCGGGTTCAAACAATATGACGTTTACCGGAGAATCTGGTTCATCTCCTCAGATGCTACTTAGACCACAAATTAGTAGACAATCAGACCCGTATCTGGTCTTAGATGATGAACGGTCAATACGTTATCCTAGGAGTGAACAACATTCTCGGGGTATGTACCCACCTATAGGAGGTTTACAAATACAACCCGAGGTCTCTTTTCAAGAAAATACCTCTATGCCACTGCATATAGGAAATACTCTCAGAGAAACTTGGCAAGATAGCAATCAGTTCATGACAGGATATCACATGCCTATACAACACCAGGGTATACAACAAATGCCACTCAGGCAAAGCATCGTGACTTCACCAAATGAAGTCATTTCAACGTTAGTAGAAAAAGTGAGAGGGTTAGAACTTGCTCAAGCAAGTCAAAATTCTCCGTTCATTCAAGCAGGGAGTTCCAACCCACCATACCACCCTGGCCAGGTAGATCTCCTCACAGGAGTAGGCATGTTAGGCATGCCGCCTCACTATCCACAACAAACGCCAACAAGGCCTGTCATCTTTAATACTATTCCTCCCGGTCTAGTATCAAACAATCCATTACTAGACAATATCCCGTCATACTTAAACATGTACTCCAAATCACCACAAGGAGATATGTTCTCCTCTCCCGGCCTTTTTACTCAAACACAGGGACTTCCCTATGCCCTGCCAATGCATACGCTACGCCATATCAACAACCAATCCCACCACCACTCCCTCAGCAACCACCATCAATGGTTGAAACATATGCGATAGGGACTTACTCAGAATATTTAAAAGAGCCCTTAGATTTTTCCATACGAAGCATCATGCTTCCAAGACCCCTTCCTGATCTACCCAAGTTCAAAGGCGAGGAGATCCAAATGCACATATCAAAGCCTACACTACAGCCATTCGAGAGCTACTCCCATGGGATGGGGTTGTTGCTAAAATATTCCCCAAAACTTTAGAAGGCATCGCTCTCGACTGGTATTATAGAATACCTGAAGCCTCCATCCATTCATTTAAACAGCTCGTATCAGAGCTCATTAAGGCCTTCGACATGAACAAACTATTAAGAATAGGAATCAGGGAATTCTTGCACATTAAAAAGAACATAACGAATGTCGCCCATTTCATCCAAAGGTGGCGCACAGTTCTTTATTCTTCAGCAAGTGCTCCAAACATGGATCAAATGGAACTATGCGATTTATTCCTTCATTCTCTCAACAGAGAGGTGAAAGAAGAAGTCCAGAAGTTCCCATTAAGAACTTACGATGAAGTACTTGAGAGCGCTCTTCAAATAGACCAAGCAAAGTGATAGATAGTGGTCGTAAGACATATGGAGCAAACGAGAGGTTAATCACCCCCACCGAGAACACTACAAATTATCCCGCTACCACAAATGTCAACCAAGGACCCAAAATCCTTAACAAAAATCGGGTGTAACAACGGATGGAGTAAATCGACCAGCCCAAGAAGGTAAATGTTGTCAATACTCCATCACAAACAAATAACCAACGAAACAACAACTTTACCCCGATTAATCAATAAAGTGGATTTTAACCATCACAACAACAACAACGGTGAAATCCCATACAAGGGCCAAGTCAAAACTCATTTGGTTATCAAAACCAAAGCCGAAACAACAAATGCAAAATTTTAATCCTAATATGCGACAGTTTGATCAGAATTTTAGGCCACAATATACACCAAACCAACAAAACAGGAATTACAATCCCAATTCTTATTGTGGTTTCCACAAATTCGGAGTCATGATACTAGAACATGTCGTGACTACAATAAATTCATGCAACGTTTAGTAAGAACAAAGACAGCTTCTTCACATGATTTGTTTTTGGCAGATCCCATCTCATCACCACCAAATATGCTCGCAGGGCACATTCCCTCGAGAATGCCCCTCTCAAGATCTTTAACGATCCACTCCCAAATCATGATAGTAATAGGCTAAATCCAACTGGAACAAACAAAAGTGCAATGACAGAAACAATGATCACGAAGCCTCGACTTCACTAAATCCATCAGTTGCGCCACAGTTGGGAAGTCAACCGAGACCCAAGATAGTCAGTTTGGTAGAATTAGACGCTGAACTACCTATCGAAGCTATAACAAGAATGTGAGAATATTTCTCTCAACCGAGCCCAAGTCATCGCGAGAAAAGATAAGAGTCAGCAAATAGTAGAAAAACTCGTAGGTGCCTATGATTTAATTAGTGACCTAACAAAAACCTTCTCACACATTTCATTCTTGGATTTACTAAAGAACTCTCCTCCTCATAGAGCTTCTCTTTTAGAAGCATTAGGTCTAGGTCATCTAATTAACATCACTCCACCTCCCGAAACACAAGTAAATCATGTAGATTTTGATATCCACCTCCAGGGGGGCAGCCAGACAAGGATGTTGAATTCATATTCGAAATAAGTAAAATTCCCACGATGCCGAGATCGCACGCCAAGGTGATCCAAACCTTACACTTACAAGTATGGGTTTATAATAACTATGTAAAATAGGCAATGGTCGACGATGGGGCGCGCAGTTAAGCATAGTCCCTTTCTCTTTCCTCCAAAAACTAGGATATGGGGAAACAAACTATTCCACCACTAAAATATTTTGAGAGGCTATGATAGCCTTAAAGCCACTTCGATAGGAACTATAATACTTCTGGTCACCTTAGGGCCCAAAACAATCCGACTGAGTTTTATATTATAGATCGGGAAACTAATTATAATATGATACTACGACCATGGATACACCGAATGAAGGAAATCCCTTCTACTTTATTTCAAGAAGTGAGATTCTTGCATCTAGGAAAGGTATTTGTAGCCAAAGGCGATCCAAAACCTTTCGATTTGCACCTAGATGATTTAAAGAAAAGACCAGGGGTGCACTCATAATTTGAACTTCCAACAAACCAACTTAATAAACCCACTGACCCAAAACCAGAGGAAAATTTGGTACCTATGACAGATCTTGAAACTATCAGCATAGCCAAAACAATCCCAACCCCAAAGATAAAACTAAAGAAACAGTATCATTAGGGACTACTGCGAAAATCGTTGAGTTGATAGAACAAGATTCACCAATGTTCTTACCATTTGATTCAGTAGGCATAGGATATTCCCTAGGTGTTGGTTCCCTTCCAGCAGAGGACCTCTGTATGGTAGAAGTAGAGTGCACAAACGCAGCAAATGCCCCAACATCTATACTCCCAACTAAGTATTGGACTCTCCATTTCGATGGAGCTAAATGCCGTTATGGAGCGGGGGCAGGTATAATTCTTACTTCACCCGAGGAGAAAGTCCTCCCATTTGCCTTTAAGTTAAACTTTGAATGCACAAACAACGGCGCTGAGTACGAAGCCCTCCTCCTTGGCCTCACCTTAGCCAAAAGAATTGGTGTTAACAACATCAGAGTCTTAGGAGACTCTTAATTAGTGGAAAACCAAGTTTCTGAGGTATACGAAACCAAAGCCGAACACTTGCAGCTTTACAAAGAAGCCGTATTAAATTTAAGCAAGGCATTTAACTTCATATCCATTGAAGCAATCCCGCGAGAAAAATCTTCTCACCAATTCAATAGCAACTTTAGCATCACGTTTTACTCCAAGTAATGAGTTAGAAGATACCCATTTCACGGTGTCCATTCGTGATGAACCATTGATAAAAATAACGACAAATCCTCGTTCAAGCAAAAGTAAATCTCCCATCCTAGACCGTATTGATAGTGATGTGGCTACCTTGGATTACTTAAACGCCTATGCGGCATTACATCTCTCCTATCATATGCTAGATTTGTCCTTAATTCCACATTCATCTTCCTATTTCGGAAATCCCATGATGGATCTCCCCTCACAAACGGAACCTAGCATATACGTAGTAGAAAATGGGGAGGAAGCACCACCTGAGTTTGAAGAGGGTAATGCCTCTTTAATCGAGGAGACAATCGATGTCAACATCGGGATAGAAGATGAACCAAGAATATTGAAACTAGGTTCTTCGTTAACCCCAGAAGAAGTGGAAATACATACTCAGATCCTCAAAGAACATCAGAAGGCATTTGCATTTAATTATAAGGAGATGACAGGAGTTGCACCCCACATTACGGTGCACAACCTCGTCACTAAATCAGATGCAAAGCCAATTAAACAAAAATCAAGACCCATGAAGCCCAAAGTAGCTCTCATGGTAAAGGAGGAGGTAATAAAACTCCTTCAGGTAGGATTCATCAAGCCAGTCGACTACTCCCAATGGGTATCTAATATCATCCCCGTTCTCAAGAAGAATGGGAAGATACGCATCTGCATAGATTTTGAGATATCAACAAAGCATGTCCTAAGGACGACTTCTCGTTACCATCCATCGATGTTATTGTTGATGCAACAGCTGGTTTTGAACTTTTGTCTCTCATGGATGGATTCTCGAGATACAATCAAATTAGAATATCTGAGCAAGATCAAGCTAAAACCATGTTTATAACTCCTTGGGGAACCTATTGCTACGCTGTTATGCCATTCGGTCTCAAGAACGCCGGTGCTACGTACCAGTGGGCCATGACATATATATTTCACGATCTAATTCATAAAATCATGGAATCCTACGTAGATGACTTGTTGGCTAAGGCCAAGAAGCATTGTGACCATCCCGAAGTACTCCACATCATTCTTTCACGCCTAATAGAATACGGAGTCACATTAAACCCAAAGAAATGCATCTTTGGTGTAACGGGAGGGAAGCTCCTAGGTTATATCATATCGTCATGAGGGATAGATGTCGACCCAACCAAAATCCGGGCTGTCCTCGAAATGGTTCCACCTTCGGATGAGTCTGGAATCAGGTCATTTCTCAGAAAGTTAGGTGCAATCCGAAGATTCATCCCAGACTTGAGCTTTGCTATTCATCCAATTAATAATTTACTCAAGAAAGACTATAGCATTGATTGGACCGAAGACTGCAATGAAGCTTTTAGCGCAGTTAAGCATTTCTTGTTGTCACCACCTACACTAATGCCACCTAAGCTAGACCGCCCATTGATTTTATACTCACGAGCTACCAATGTCTCGTTAGCTTGCATGTTGGCCCAAGAAGACGATGACAAAAGAGAACGCGTGATTTATTTCATTAGCCGAACACTGCTTGACTATGAAACACGCTATACACAAGTAGAACGAGAATGTCTCACCATAGTCTTTGCAACCAAATGCCTAAGACACTATATGCTAAATCAAGAAACAAGGGTCGTGGTAAAAACGGACCACTTACGAACCTTCCTCACACAAGGGTCCTTGTCTAAAAAGGCTGGACGTTTTATAACCTTAATGGGAGAATTTGAATTAACATTTGTAAATCAGAAGTCGGTTAAAGGAAAAATCATTGCGGATTGGTTAGCTGACAACCCATTAGATGGAGGTGATCTAGTAGATTTAGACTTTCCAGATGAGTGCGTATACTACATCGAAACCCGACCCGCTATCTCTGAGTGTCCCTGGTACGCTGACATCATTAACTATATCATGGACCATACATATCCAGAAGGAGCTACACCACAAAAAAGAAGGTGGTTACGCATAATCGTAGCTAAATACGTCATTATAGAGCAGGTGCTCTATCAAAAAGCATTCGATGGAATGCTCCTAAGATGTGTTGACATGGAGGAATCCAAGAAGATTCTCCATGAATCTCACAACGGAATATGTGGAGGCCACTTTGGTGGCTACGCCACTGCTCGAAAAATACATCGAATGGGCTATTTCTGGCCCACTCTAGAACATGACGCAATAGAGTTTGTATGCAGGTGTCATAAGTGCCAAGAATTCTCCCATGAGATCTACATGCCGGCACAAGTCCTGCAACCAATCGCTACTCCATGGCCCTTTTCTACATGGGGCCTAGAATTAGTAGGGAAATTCTCTCCCTCATCACAGATGGCCATAATTTTATAATCACGGCCACCGAATATTTCACCAAATGGGTAGAGGCTATGCCTCTTACCACCGTACACGGTTCCGTAATCGCCAAGTTTATTTTGAATCAAATCATTTACAGGTATAGTATCCCGTAAATGATTATCTCCGATAATGGAACTTCTTTTAAGAATGAAGAGGTTCGTGAGCTATGCAATAAATTTTCAGATAAGCCATCATACAGCTTCCTTGTATTATCCCCAAGCCAACGGGCAGGCTGAAGCAACAAACAAGACACTGAAAGCCATTCTCCTTAAAACGGTGAAAGAAAACAAACGAGATTGGCATTTGAAGTTATATCTAGCCTTGTGGGCCCACCAAACCTCAATAAGAACACCAACGGGAGCAACTCCTTTCTCGCTAGTATTTGGGGCAGAAGCAGTTCTCCCACTTGAGGTCGAAATACCCAGTCTCCGCATTTCATTACAAGGGATTCTGGATGAAGACGCTTACAGAGAAGCACATCTTTCTCAACTAGAAAGCCTAGATGAAACTAGGTTAGATGCTGAGCAGCGGCATAGAGCTTATGCTGACCGAATGTGCCGGTAGTACAACAAGAAGGTCTATGAACGCGATATATACGAAGGTGATCTAGTTCTAAGACTAGACAACCGGATCGACAAGAAGACCGGCGAAGGAAGGAAATTCCGGCCCAAATGGTTGGGCCCATACCGAGTCATGAAGGACTATGGAAATGGTGCTTACCTCTTATGTATGCTAGAAGGTGAGGAGTTTGGCGAAACAGTCAATTCCTTGCACCTCAAGCGTTTCTACGCATAAGCAACTAGCACTACTTGTATAATTATCTACATTGCATCTTCATACAGATTAAGATCATTTTGTCCACTTGTTTCTTACATAAATTGTGATCAAGGAATCTATTCTCAAAGCAATTCACTACAAACTCATGATGTTGTTGGCATAAAGCTCTTTAATCATACCTCTCCTTCTTAATATATCATCGAATCATCTCGTAATCTTTTATCAAATAAAGATAGACATGATAAAGTCTTAACGGTAACCATACCAAGATCTGCAAGTTTATTCTCGCTTTGATTTCTTCTTAGGATAGGTCTCTTGCCTATGGTCTGCATTCTAGAAGCTTCATGGTGTCACATCTATCCCATATGCATATCTCTTTGGGAATAAACAAATACGACATTTTACTCAAAGAAACAAAATCAACAAGTAATTAAATAGAAAATTTTAATTTTACACATTTCCTTGCCCCACCAACCTTCGGTGATGAGCTTGCGTCTCTTACTAGTGACGTAGGGTTGGGAAAGGATGGAAATGCCCTTACTCACCTATACCTTGCCCACGGTGATAAACCCACGCTTCTTACTAGTAGCATGGGGCAAAGTGTAGGGGGTCTTCTTGACAAATAAGTATAAATGGTCATACGCAAACAATTCAAACTTTGAGTCAAAAACAAATGAAACAGATGTTCAAAATCCCAAAAGAGTTAAAATCCTAAAAACCCAGATTTTGTCTACTATGTGGCCATCTATGGGTCTAAGTCTGGATAAACCGCAAAGCAAGTTGCATCCAAAACTATGAAGTCACTCAAGTGGAGTTGGCTTGTAGTTTCCAATTTGGTTCTACCAAAGCTTTGTCTGTCTTTCATCACTATCATTTCACCACATTTCATAACTTGCGCCCTTCTTGGCTCTTGGTGATGAGCCCTCGCATCTTACTAGTTGCGTGGAGTTAGGAGTGGGGTAAGTTAACTGCTCATCATACTGGTCATTTTCATCACTTTGCCAAAACAAACATGAGGTATCCATATTGCTCACAGAAGCTAAGATTCAAAATCACAATATATCTACATTATCATGTATCAGCATCATGAAACACAAAAAGAAAACAAGCATTTACATCATTTGTTCACCATTGCATACATTCTAAAAAGCATACAAACATACATCATAGTATACACAAAGAAGCTGGAAATAGAAAAGAAACCATGAGTGCCAAGTTTTGATCCAAAACGAATGCATATATATAAATAATCAATGTTTATATACAATGCCATCATGCACTAGGCATGGTCAAAATGCTCAAAGAGCCCGTGATATACAATAGTACAAAATACACAAGGGCCAAATGGCCTCTCAACCCCTCTCAACCCCAAATGGCCAAAACGCTCATACACCCAACTCATGACTAAAGCTGGGTGGCTCAATGACTGTCCCTGTAAACGGACCACCATGTATAAATCATGGTAGGTGGTCCCTAGAATATCTGCACCCCAGGCGTATATCCGGCCATGCCCCTCTATCTGCGTAATGATGGGGGCCCAGCATTATAACAATGTATCCCCTCCCTTGTCCCCGATCAGTCTCGAGGCAAGGATCCCCATGATAGCTTGTCAAAGTACGGGGATAGGCAAAGCAGGAATGGATCGAACTCTCACTCCCTTCTTCGACCCCGTGGAGATAACTGCATCTCCCATATATGCTGCCCACTGTGCAATCTATGCTTGTGAGCCTATTGTCTCTAATGTAAGTCTCCTCCCGATGATTAGGACCCCCAAAATACGGTAGACATCCTCGAGTGTGATGGTCCACTCACCACGGACCCCTGGCAGTCGGAAGGTGTTCCAATCTGCATCCCAAGTAAGAGAATAAGTCACAAAGGATGTGACTAGATGGTGCAACATGAGGCACACGCGATATATGTAGTATACCAGCCCTCTGAAGTGTGTCCTCCTCGTCCTGCAAGAGGGCATCCAGTACTCATGAGAGCCAATCACACACTCTCTCTCTGCTCCATCTAATATACTCCTCTCTCGCCTGCATACACCCAAAAACACGCAAAACAGAGCAAGTTAATATCTGAACAATACCAAGAAGGTCATAAAAATGCGTAGAAGTGCAAAAAAATACAAACACAATCTCAAATATAAGTTCTTTTGCATTCTGTGTAGAACCGCCACCCTGAGCAGGGAGGTGGTTTTGTAACCGCCGCCTTAAAGGCGGCGGTCGTGTAACTACCACCTGAGCAGGGCGGCGGTCGCGTAACCACCGCCCTGTCCGGGCGGCGGTCGTGGTCCGAAAACCCACGCGGGTTTTTAATCTTAAAAAGCCTAAAACAAGCAAAAAATGACCATTTGACCTAAAAATGGAGCCTACCCAGTAGGCGCCCCCCCTAGGTGGACCTTTTGAACCTAATATTTTCAAAAATAACCCCCCCATTACAACAAATTTAACATTTCAAATTTAAAGGGGGAAAAACACAAAATTGAAGAAAACCAACCTGTGATCTAGCAGGGCGGTGTTCCACACGTGGAGGCATGATCACGATCTCGCTACGGACGTTTTGACTATACTCACGCAAGAAACCATCGCCGTGGGTCCCAGAGCTCAAAACAACCAATTCAACTTGTGTAAATGAATAGGAAAATGGGCCCACTTTCATATATATAGCACCCTGATTCATTTTAAAAGACTTTTTCGCAGGTTTGGAGCGCTGATGGAGGTAAGTCCCTATCCCCGCGTGAATGGTACGTTCTCATTCCCAATTATTTTAGCGTTTATTTTCCAAATTATTGTATCTATCTGCACTTGAGTTCTCCTTTCGTTTTACAGATAGAGGGAATTTTGGATGGCGTAATTTCAACACACGGACGTGTAAGGTATAACTTCTAACTTCCCATTTCAGACCGCCATACTTGGACCCATCGTTTTCTGCTTCTTCATGGCTAAAATGCTTCTCGAGGGGGCAATATGTACGTACTCCAAAATTGTAAGGTACATCGCATCGCAGTAAGCGTAATAAGTGCCCCAATGATGATGTAGGTCTCTTCGCAAGGTGTTCGGGGTCCAGAAAAGCTCTCTCGAATATGCGTTAACATCCCGCATACCCCGCTTAGCCCCCACGTGCTTTGTTTTCCCCTTTTTCCCTCTTTTCTTGCCCCTTTTCTCTTTAGTAACGAAAGCGCGCCCAACAGGCGGTGGTCCTTTACGTGTTTTCCAGAACATTCTTTTGACGCGACTTGCGTGAAATATTAATGTTTCACCAGCTTTCCTTGCCGACTTAAGCTTGCATTTATGTTTTTGGTCCCCTAGAATAGTGTTTTTCCTTTGTTTATTGTTTAGGAGTTCAGTTTGATTTTGATCTTTGGGTGATTGAATTCCTATAAATGAATTACTTGTGCTCAAGCAAATGGCCCAAGTTTGCCTCTGAATTTCTTTTTGCTGTAGATTTAATTTTCATTGTTGCTTAGAGTTCTTAGTTCAGTTCATTATATGCCTAGTTAGCATTGTTTTGCAGTTGGTAAGCCACATATCCATCTTGTGCAAATGCTGTCATGGCCGGAGGTCTGCCCCTGATTTCACTTTCATGCTCTCTTTTTCATAGCTTAGTCTGTTATTCTGTTTAGAAGCCATAGTTTTAATTCTTTGCATGCTTAGTTAGCATTGTCCAGCTATTGGTAAGCCACATATCCAGCTTGTGTAAACAGTGTTGCTGTTCTATCTAATCCATTAGAAGTAGAATAGCTTAGGAAGCCATTAAAGTTACAGGTTTTACTCTTCAAACAGGATAGTTTCAGGTTCTGGACGCGTTATGTTGCATGATTCGTAAAATCCCGCTAGGAATTGCATAAGCCAAGCTCTGTACTCTTGCGCTATCCCTCTCCTACTCGCATTTTTAGTCTGCATTCTGAGCCGTCCTTGGCCCAATATCTATTTCTATCGATGCTGGCATTACATGCTTTTCTGGATCCACGTGAACACGAAAGAACGAGGAGATCATACTGAGGGGACAAGATCACACACACCATCGGATTCGCCACTATTCTGTGGAATCCAGGTTCTAGCTTTCAAAGTTCTAGTTAGAATCATATCAAATAGAGTAGTTAATCACTTTATTTCAGTAAATTCTATTCTCGATATTGCCAGGGAAGCTGTGGGGATTGATAGTTTCTAAGAAACTATGATTCACTCCTCACTTCTGAGGTAGGATCGAGAATCCCGCAAATAGATTAGTTATTTCATTGTTTAGAATAGATATACAAATTACATAGACAAATAGCTACACTCGGCTATTTTGTTTGTTTTAAATTATTAGTTTAGTTGTCAATTCTAAATATTTTAAATAGTTGCTTTCTTAAATTCTTATAAATCATCAAAAAAATACAAAAAGAAGTCATATATGCTTAAATATATTTCGTATACTTAGAGTTCACTTTATTACAGTTTTTTTATATTATTGCGCTTGTATGACAATTACGGGACCTAGGGAGCCCAGAGAATATGTTTTCAAGCCAATCGTGCCTCAGCCCAATCTCATAACAGCAATAACTGATATTGACCAGAATCTTAGAATCCAAGTCTTCCAAACAACAACAGACTTCCAGCAGATCAGATCTCAGTTAGAAGGATTAAACATAGAAGATGACCAAGCACATACGTTTTGGTCAAATCAGCCAAACTACAGATTACCCTAGAAAAACATCTATATGACTGTAGAAGGGTTTGAAAGAGAACAAACATTCGGGTGTGACCCTTTAGTTCCACAACCAGACGCAGGAGACACCCTCACAGACATAGATACCGGCCTAAGAATCCAGGTTGCAAGAACGCCTATGAGGTATTCTGAGAAGATCGCACAGTTACTTTTTTTTCCTCAGAATCAGTTTTTTGGGATCCTCATTATTCTTGGAACACTCTCACAGATGGTTCATGGCCATTTTTAATAACTTTCTAATCTTATAATGTTTCTTTTTTACCTTTTTATGCTTTTTGGCATGAATCTCCAAGTATTTCATTTTTGAGTTTATCGCTTTGAAGAGTTTTGATGTTATGAGAATTTTTCTATTTTTAGTAAGTATGAGCATGGGGTACTTAATATTTTTATAAAATGGTCTCCCATACCCCGGATTTTTGAAAAATCAGCTTCTTCACAATGGTTTTTATTATTCTATATGTTTTGCTCTAATTTCTAGCTCGAATGGAGCACAGATTAGTGGGAAACCTAAAAAGGTGAGCTAGGGAAAAAATATAGGGTTTTATACCATTAAAAATTAGAGGAACCTCTAGTTTTTATATTTTTTAATTCTTATAGGTGACTGGGAGAGGGAGAGATGGTGAAAATTTCATCAAAATCAAGTTGCCTGTTTGTGAGATATGAGTTTTACGTGGTTTTTTGGCTATGAAGTTATCTAGTGAAAAACATGCATAGTGTCCATAGAAAAAGAAATGTTCTTGGTGTTATTACATAAATGTACATGTTAGGGTGAGGAAGAAATGGATAAATTAATAAATAGAGGAATGAAAATGAGATTATATAACTTTCTTTCGGTAGCAGTGTTCTCGCACACACGAGGAAGAAACAACGTCATGTTGGATTTTTTTAATTTTTAAGTTTTTTAAAACTTAAATAATTTGGGAAATATTTTTTTCAAAAATTTCTCAAGGGTATGGGACATTTGGTTCAATAAAATGTTCCTCACCCTCAACTTGAAAAGTGGTGGATGAGGATTGGAATTGGGTCACATGGATGACTAGACTGAGGGATAGGATCAAGTGAATTTTTGTGTCCCAAATATCCTAAGGGGATGAGAAACAAAGTGAAAGAAAATGTGACTTTCTCTAGTGATGAAAAGTGGCGAATGGTCATTTACAGAGGCAGAGAGGAGAGAGGGCTGAAAAAAATGCTTGCGTAGCACCTCATGGGGTCATATGAAGAACCAAGGGTCAATCTTGGCCTTGGATGAATTTTGGTTTCCTTGTGTCCTAAAGAGTTGGGATATTTTGTGCAATAAAATTCACCTTGATCTAGAGGTGACAAGTGGCATATTGGGATTCGATGACGAGAAGGGCTGAAAATGAGAGCAAAGGGGCTTATCTGGCTAACTTAAGCTCTATCGGGGTCACATGATGATCCAAGGTTCTATCATAAGCCTGGGAAAATTTTTGTGTCCCTTTTTTCCCAAGGATATGGGACAGTTGGGACAATAAATTACACTTATACTTGGGAGTGACATTAGTCCACCCATAAAAATGACTATGTCCCGAGAGTGTACGTTGGAGAAAAACTTGATGGAGACATATCTTGAGCATCCATAGGGTTTTTATAACTTATTTATATAATTTTGAATGTAAATATAATTTCGAGAAGGGTGGGATGGGTCTCATGCTCTAATTATTCATGTAACCCCCTCACAAATAGGGTTTTGTTTCTAGGGATCGCTTGTTGTGCATGTAGAAAATAGATTGTGGGTATAATTTATTATATCTTGTGAAATATATGAAATAACCATCATTTAGAGATAAAAATACTTTTCAATGGTCTATTTTTTTGACCTCCAAATCCTTACAGAGCTCTTAAAATCACTTCTTGAAGTTCATGTGTTGTTTTGAATCGATAACTCCTTCACCTTCAAAATCTTCTTTCGCTGAACTTATCCCCAAACATATGAAACATTCCAAAATATTATAAAATTAATTTCACAATATTACTAGCTCCTTAATACTACTCCTCTATTAATTTTTTCATGTAACTCAGCTCTAGAGGATGCGAACTTCTTTAGAAAGGCTAAAAATAACCCTTTTTAAGCTTCTTGAAAAGCCTTCATTGAAAGGTATCATCTGGAGGAACTTGAGTGGATTTGTTTTCCCTAAATCACCTATGTAAAAGGTTGAAACAACACATTAGACCACTTGAAAGGGTATTATAGGCCCGGTGTAGGGGATGAACTGACCTGGAGGGGTGTCAGGGAAGGTTTATAATGAAATATTTTTGACACTAAGGTACAATTGTCTTATTTTCAAGCTGAATTTTTCCCTTACAAAAACACAGAAAACAACTGGATCTCAATTAGGGGATCATTCTAGATCAAAAAAAGTAAGGATAGGATGAGAAGGAACCCTAAAATCTCAATTTACAATACTTGGACCAAGTGCCTTATCGTTGGGCTTTATAGAGTCACTCAACTTGCAAGAGATAGATTGAAAGGAGAACACACACACACACACAACAAAAGGGAAACACACCACACAACAAAGGAAAAACACACAGATTAGGGAAAAGGAAACAAAAACCTAAATCACCTATGATACAATGTGGGGAATAACCCACTTTCACTATTTATACAATTTCAAATATTTCCTAATGTGGGGAAACTCCAAATGCATACCATCTAGATATGAGAGATAACAATCATTCTAAACACAATCTTCTTGAATCAAGAATGGTCTGAGCCAAAGTGAGTCAAATTTCCCATAACTTCCTTTTGGTTCTCTTCACTTGTTCCAGAGTAAGATAAGGTCTCCAACTTTGAAATATCTAGCTTTGGCCTTCTTATCAAACAACTTCTTAACCTTTAATTGATGTGTTTTGATTTAGTCCACCACCTTGAACCTATCTTCTTAAATTTTCTCAAGAAACAAAATCCTTTTATTAATGGAATCATGATATTGCTCATCTTCCACTACCTAGAGGAATTTGAGTTCCAACATCTCCATAGTGATTGGAATCTTAACCTTGATCCCATAGAATAATTGGAATGGGGACATGTCAATTGCTTTCTTAATATTTATTATATCTGCTCACAACGCATCGTAGATATTTTTGTGCCAATTCCTTGATTTTCATCCACCAACTTGTGGAATATGGTCATGATTTTCTTATTTCTTAATTCTTCCCAACTATTCCCTTATGGGTAATAGTCTGATGAATGTGATAAAGAGATTCCATATCTATATAAGAATTTAGTCATCTCCCTGGAAGAAAAATATGTGGCATTGTCCACCACAATATTTTGGGAATTACCAAAATGAATAATGATCTATTTAATGAAGTTGCACACTATTTTAGTATTGGTTGGGATGGCCTCTACGTACTTGGTGAAATAGTCTTTCACCTTGAGCATGTGGGCATGGCCCGCACTTGATTGAGGATTTATAACTCTAATAAAATCTAGTCCCCATTGTTGGAAAAATTCTTCAATCACCACTGTTGGGCATCTGCGAATGAGGTATGATAGTAGTACCTACCATGGAGGATTTTTTTGGGTAGTGAACATCACTAAAAATGTCTCACGCATGAATTTTTTGCTTGATCATGATATACTTTTATCAACTCGCTCATGTTTCTCTTTTCTATATATAAGAAGCATCCATTGAATCCCCTCTGTAGAGAACATGATTCCATATGACATACTTGGATGACCTTATCTTGAGGGTTCTTCTTTGTTTATGATCAAGGTGAGGAGGGAAATCACCATAGGTTAGGAAGTAAGTTATTTCTTCATACAACTCACTTGTCATGTTCATGAAAATGACTTGAGGTAAGTCCTTGCCAATAAATTCACAACAAAAACATTATCATGTATAATTATTCTTCACCAAAGCTCCATCTTCTCGCAATCAATCACACATCCCATTTCCTTTGACTAGGTTTGAAGGCCTGATATCGAATTCATAGTATTAGATTCTTGCCACCCAATTTCCCCTTTTTGTCTCTAGATCTTGTTGAGTGAGGATTGAATTAATGGTGAACTTGGAACCATTACCACCATGTGGGAGTTGAGAATATAGAACCTAAAGTTATTTACCTCCTTGACCACTGCATATGCATGCTTTTCTAGTTGATTATATTTCAGCTCATGATTCTTTAGAGGAGAGCTCATGAAGGAAATGGGAGCTTCGAGGCCTTCTTCATTCTTTTGGACCAAACTAGCCACTATTATGTGCTTTGAAGCATAACAGTAGAAGATGAATTATTTTTCAAAGTTAGGGAACACAAAGGTAGGATCCTTTTCTATTGCTTCTCTTATAGCCTCAAATTCCATTTTCCTTCCTTGTTCCATTTGAAGTTAGCTTGTGGTTTCATCATGATACGAATATGCTTATTCAACTTAAAGAAGTCTGGGATAAAACACTAAAGAAAGATGAATTTTTGAAAGAAGGAATGAACTCCCTTTTTTCTTGGATGAATTTTATTCTTTTCTCGGATCAATCCCGACACTTTCCTTGTTCACAATGTTCCCAAGGAGTTTTTGTTCAGTAACCCCAAAGATGCATTTCTTAGGATTTAGGGATATACCATGTTACATGCAATTGATGAGAAATTTATCAAGATGATGTGAGTGGTATCCTCTCTTCCTTGAGAAGACTGTGAGATTATACAAGTATATTACAATATAATGGTTGAGATATTTTAATTCTAGGTCCATTTATCTTTATAAGGTAGATCCTACATTGATCAACCCAAAAGGAATCCTGCTGTATGCAAAAGTTTCCCAAGGTGTCGTGAAGGTTGTGTTTAAACTGTATTCTTCCGCTACCTCAATCTAATTATATCCCAAGAAACCCTTAAGAAATGAGAGCATTTTATATCCCATGACTTCTTGCAATATATGATCCATGATTTGAAGTGGGTAGTTGTCTTTTAAGGAGGTCTAGTTCAAGTTGTGAAATTCCACACACATCCTTATCTCCCCATTTTTATTTCACACTAGAACAATGTTCACTACCCACATGGAGTGATGGATTGGAAAGATGATTCTCATATTCAACATCTTTAAGACTTCTTCCTTGATGGTATCCATGATATTTGGATTATATGGATGTTGATTTTTCCTATAAAGGGCCAGCTTTCGGTTTTTAAGAGAATGGAGTAATGCATTTCCTTGGGCTGGAAATATTTGACCTCATCATAGGAATATGCCAAGACATCCAAATATTTCCTCAACAATGAGACAAACCTTAATTTTTCTTCAGGAGAGAAACACTTACCGATATTCACCATCCTAGGTTGCTTTGGGGTGTCGACATTTTCTTTTTGAAAATTAGTTGTGCACCGTGATGATTCTTTTGTTCTTTCTTTAATGAATTGGTCATGTTTATCAAACAGGTCATCCAATGACATAAAACCCTTTGGGTTCTTATTTCCTTTGAGTTTAATTACCCATTTTGATTCTACTCCTTTTATTCCTCCTTTTTCCTCTTCTTCCACTAAATATCGATGTGGGTTTTCCATTCCTTCATAGAAAGGACTCGCTGAAATTGTATTTTTGTCTCAAGAAAGTGAGGAGTTGATTGTCATTGTTTAATAATTTCCAATGGTTTATATTGTCTGACACACTTGGTATGAATACCATTTTGATAGTCACCTTGTCCTTATTAAAGGATGCATGAGGGGCCAACAATGAAGTTGAAATTGCGAGAGATTTAGCCTTTACATTCTATTCTCAAGGAATGGATCAAATAGAGAAACCATCGAAATATTCGACATACAGTCCCCACACTGTTTCTATAGTGCTCGATTCTTGGGTGTTTGACTGCAATTGGTCTCTCACTTTCTTGACTATCACTTCAGAATCTCCAAGACACTTGAGATTTTGATACCCATAGACTCAATGACATCCATTCCAAGGAGGAGAGCCTTATATTCTGCAATGTTATTAGTATTTTCAAATTGCATCTTATATGCAAATGGGAAGAGTTCACTTGAGGGAGAGGTTAGAATAATGTCAGCTCCATACTCCGCACTTGAATGAATTCCATCAAATTCCATGGTCCATAACTGATCGTCATCATCTTCAATCAGAAGGGATTTTTTTGTCTCTTTCAGACTTGAGAAAGTATTTCCCATCCCACTATTTTAGAACAAGATATTTTCTCTTGGATCCTTGGATTTTTGGATTGTGTACTAAATTTTCCACACACAGGAACAACTTATTCATTTCCCCTTTCACTAAAATGGTCATAGAGGACCAATCAATTCGAATGTAAACACCTAGGTCTCTATAGAATCTTCTAATCAATAACATACCAAAGGATGTTGGAATGTCTAGCACCAAGATTGTGAGTAACACCTAATTATATGGAAAGTATTCCAAGGCCACTTTTGTGTCTTTGATCCTTCCAACCAAAGACACTTCCTTAGATTCTATAGAGTAATAAGAACTATTTTATCATGATAAAGAACTTCCTAAGGCATTGGAAACTTTGATGGGCATGAACTTATTAGAGGCTCCTAAGTTTATGATGCAAGTGTTCGATAGGTAGCCTTTGATCGAGGGATAGGTAGAAGTGTTTCACCTTATTGGTTTTAAATGCACTTAATGCTAACATGTTTCTGTGTAGGATGCGTATGTGGATTTGGATGTAGACCCTTAGGATTGGGATTGCAAGTGTTGGATTTTGGGCTACCACCCTTGATATAATTGACAAAACTCTCATATTTCTCTAGGTGTGTTTGAAAAAATTAAGTTTCAAAAATCTGAATTTTATTCTTGTTTGTATGTTCAATGTAATTGAAAGGAGTTGAGGTGGGTAAAATTGATGTTCCAGTAATGGTAGAAGTTTTTCATTGTGGAGGTAGTGCTACCTTGGGAGATTGAATACTTTTAGTAGACGAGGTAGCGGATTTCAAAGGAGTGGTTGGATTTGGTTGAGCATTAGGGAATTTGGTAGGACTAGATTTGGGTGAAATATTATCCTTAGAAGTATATTTAGAGCTAGGAGAAATGATAGAGGACTTACTTGTTATGGAAATCATATTCTTATTTGTTATTTGATCTAGTTTCTCCTTATCTCGACTCCATTGATGGAAGAAGTGGATAGCCTCTATTGATGATCTTATTTTCTCGGGACAACTACGAAGATCATCCTTTGTTTTCTTCTTTGTAGTAATTACCAAGGAGGAGGACCCTTTTGAGTCTGGAAGCGAGTGAATATGACACATGAGAAGTTTAGTGCCTCTTCATCATCATTGTCTTCACTTCATGAGTGGTATTCAATGAGACCATTCTGGGTATCATTATTAACCTCTTTTATCTCGAGGATGTTATCATCTTAATTTTCTTCATCTTTTGGGTCCTCCACTTCTTCTTCTTCATCTACTTCTTTTGTATCATAGTTTGCATTGATTGGTGGTGCCTAAAGAGAAAGCATGCGGGGTGGTGGAGTAGCCTATTTGGGAGATTTTTCTTCTTTGACACATTTCTCATGATGATTTGAGTGAGTTGCTTCTTAATAACAATCATATCATTTCCCAAATTTTGAATCATGGGGTCTATGGGAATGAAGATAGAACTTTGACCCTTTTATTTATCATTCAAATTCTTCACTTTTCCAAATAGAGTGAGATCATCCTCCATATCAATGGAATAGTCTTGTATCAATGGAATAGTCTTGTTCTTTCTTCAAAGTTATAGGCCGATACCTTTCGAGAATGAAACTAACCTCGGGTAGCTGAGAATTTATGAATAACATCTTGATATTATCATATGAGGGAATAACTTCAATATGTATCCTCTTGATCAATATATTGTATCTAACTATAAAATCCCTCATGATTTCATTGAACTCTTTATTCATATGCACCAATTGCATCAAGAGTTCTTGGAAATATTCAGGTGCCTTGAATCTATCTTCAAATAAAGTTTTGATGTCATCCTAACATATCATAGACCTAACTAGTAAGAGGTAGAACCATTCGACTATTTTTTCTTGTAAGGATTCCATAAAAATCGACAGATACATCTTTATGTTTAACTTTGAGAACACCACATGCGGTGATGAAGGATGTTACATGTTCTTATGGGAGTTATGAGCCACCTCCCCGAACTTTGGAAAGATTTTTCTTGAACCTTAGGATAATTCATGAAGGCATTATGGTAGTGTAATTGGGTCTATATTCCTACCCCATGAAATAATGGGTTGTGGTATCTCATCATCACCCATAACATATTTTGATTTTGCTTCATCCCTTTCTCTTACTTCCTCACCGGCTATGACTCTTGCCTATGTTCTTACTCTAGCTCTTTCTTCTAATTCAATTTCAGCTATTGCTTATGCTTTGGATCTTGCTTCAGCTTTGATTTGGTTTCTACGTTGGTAAATTTTTCAAAATATTTGCTGAGATTTGGAAACTCTATGTCCAATGGGTTGATACCACTTGGACCACCAGTGAGAGAACTTTTGGGATGAAGGGAGGGCCTTGAATTTTCGATTAATTCTTACCTCTAGAGTTTTTCAAAGATTAGGTTAGGATTTTCTCCTTACCTCTCGTGGCTTGCTATATCTTCTATCAACTAACTTTTAGTATTGAGAAAGACTTAAGATCTTCTTGGTTACACTTGGGATTGTCTCGCTCTTTCTCTTTCTTCAACACGTTGTTCTTTAGTATCCAACACCTTGGTAGCTATGAAGTATTTTTTGACATGATATTTTTTAGGTGTTGTCATTGATGAAAAACCTCATTAATGAAAAAGTGGATGATGGAGTGGAATAAGATCATGCTGAGGTTGTTGATGAGATTATGGTTCATAGGTGTTCATGATGATATCAAGTGTTTCAATGATGATTGCTTATTCTTGCAAGCCTATTCAGGTGACCTAGCTAGCCTAGGTGATAGTGAATGGTGGTATGAGATTATTAGTATCTTGAGATTTTTTTTTCATGATGGATATCATTATTGGAGAGTTCTTAGGAACTCATATGAGCTTTAGGTTACATATACAAGTTGGTGACCATGTTTGGTGCTCATTTGGACCAGATATGACTGTTAGAATGCATGAGATTGAGTTACAAAGATGTATGAGCTCATGAATGATTATAGGTAGTTGATTTATGGTATACTTTGGGTATGTTAGGAAATTTTAGAGAGTTTTTCATGATGTGTTATGAGGTTATTTCAGTTGACCCTAGCCTTTACAAAGTGTAAAACCCTAAGGGCTAGCTATGAAAATGAGATAGGATGGAGATATGGAGTGTTTTTATGACATGGTGATGATTGGAGATGTATGTAGGGTGTTTCATGGTGTTGTGGGAAAAATTTCAGGTTGCCATGATGAGTATTTTGCATGTTATGTCGGTTCTAGGTCATTTCTAGCTCGAATTGGGTCTTCTAATGCTCACCCTGAATTGTGTGCCTTTCATGGGGCCTTATGGATTTTAGGTATGTTTTTATATAGAGTCTAGATTTTTTCACAAAAATAAAAAGGTCATTTCATTGTCACATTTTTATGAATGAATTTCAAAAAGGCAAACATTGTTTTTTGAGTTTGAAACCCTAGGTCAAAAGAGGTAGGTGATATTGTATTACTAAGTCACCAGGATTTATTTATAGTGCATGGATGATGATTGGAACATGTATAAGACTCCTTAATATTTCCATAAAGTTATGGTAGAGCTTATGGTGATGAGTGGACCCCACTCAAATAGGTCAATTTCTGAAGAAGTTCAGTTTGGGACAAGGTTATCCAAAGGAGTTGAAAAATAAATGACAATTATGTGAAGTACACAAGTTGTTATTGATTTACATGATGGTTTTAGGTTATGATGATGTATTTAAATGGTCAATTATGCTTCATTTATGTTGACTGGTCAAAGGGTAGTTTTGGGGCAGTTTTAAGTAGTTTGTAGAGATCAACTTGGTTGAATGCCTTCCACTTGAAGTTGGAAGGATTTACAATATGTTATGGAAAGGTAATTCAGATATATTTCTAATGGTATGAGTTTGGGTCCATGATGAGTTGATTTGAAGTAGTTTCTAGGCCAGTTTGTGAATAATAAAGTTTTTGGATTTTTAGGACAAGAATGCTTTTGCTGAAAGATTGAGTTGGTTAGAGAATGAAATGGATTGGAAAATGATTTATATTACCTAGAAAGTGAAGAGGGATGAATTTAGAATCCATTTAATCCATTTTAAAGTATTTAAAGTGTCAAGAAGGGTGTTAATGAATTGAATTTGTAAAACTTATTTTTAGGCAACTTGATTTGGCGAAGGCAAAAGTTGATGTAGTTTGACCATATGATTGTTTCATGAGATATAACTTACTCAGAAGTTTTATAAAGGTTATTTTATTTATATTGAGTTGTCACATGCCATATTTAAGTTCATATTGAGGGGTATTGAGGCCAAAAGGAAGATTCAGGCTGTTGGAAACAATTATTTTTAAAGGAAATGAGCCACTGGTCCATTAAATGAAATAATTTGATTGGTTCATGAAAATTTAGACCATGTATGATGTTTAAATTTCATATTACACATGTGTGGTGATTTTTAGAGATTTAAAAAAATATTTTTGGTGTTAGAGGATTTTTCTCATTCCAATGATGGGATTTTGAGGATTTTGGTGCATAGATGAAGGGTTTTGGCTAGGCCGACCTACTTGGGTCACTTATGAATGTTATGATAAATTTTATGGGATGTTTTTGAGATGATGAGGTCAAAATAAATGAGGGAAACCGACCTATTTTTAGTTTTAATCAAGGAGATTCTATAAAAGTGAAGTTTTGGGGTGCTTTTGTATGCTAGTTGAGTGTGTGCAAGAAGTGCGACCTAGGTGTGAGAGTTTTACAGGTGTGTTAGCATGATTTGAGAGATTATCAAGTGTGTGAAAAGTTAAATAATGACATAAATCATGTGTTCAAGGGTTTGATGAATTGAGAAGTGAAGAAAGAGCAAGATCGTACTAATTTGAAGACCTAGTGTTTAAACAAAGATTTGAAGGAGTGTGAGTTGAATTTGTGATCTCTATCAGTTGTAGAAACAAAAATACATCAGATTTGTTATTCATAAGGTGATTGTTGGTTCTTGATCATCTTGGGGGTTTTATCCTCCATGTGGAGTTGGTGCGTCACAAAACAAGGGGTTGGTGCTCATTGTAGAGTTATAGTTCTAATAAATTGGGGTTAGTGCTCCTTGTGGGGTTAGTGTCTCTCTAAATTTGAAACATATCAATATAAATATTGTATTTCATTGTGTTTCTTACCCTTTAAGGTTTCCCACTTATATATTGTGTCTTGTGTTGTTTCTCTTGTTCATGGTTCATTCGTATGCATGGTATTTGATAGTGTGCACACATTAATGGATGGTCAAGTTGTTTTGAGTTTTGAATAAGCGATATGAAGTCTGATTTAAATTTGGTAAGGAATAATTCATGCCCCTTATTAATCCATTGTGATTCCAATATTATTTTGTAAAATTTTCTCTATTATGTGAGATATCTTCCCTCAAGTCAGATATAATATGTTCTTGGATATGGAAAAGCAATTCAAGTCTCTAGACAAGAGGGTTACTAGGAATAGCCATAGGTATGAGACATAAGGCTCAACGACTCTTCAAATTCCATTTTTTTATTTTTGGGATATTTGATTTTTATTTTTATTTTTTTGATTCGTATTTCAAGTGTAGAATTTTAAGAGTCTTCCCCTCGGTGGATGCTAAAAGCTGTTGGTGAGAAAATTTGTCAGGTGGAAAATTGATGGGTATCTACCAACACTCGAGACTCTAGTTATTTTTTCTTGAATGGTGCAGCTCCATTTATTATGTGTGAATGAAATTGCAATTTGTGGATGACCTAAAGGTTGAGGATATAATATGAACACTCCATTGAACTTGCAGAAAAATCTTGTAACTACTTATAAGGGAGGAATTTTCTTGAGAAGGTAGGAAAGGGAGTGGGAAAAAGGAAGGGGGATTAATACCTCAAGTATAAAATTAGATTCCTACAAATATTAATCAAAGTAGTTCAACACACATACATGGAAAGAAAATAAATTTGTTACTAGCATCAAGATAAGGTAGAATTAGGAACACAAAGTTTTTGTAATTCTTTCATCAAAAAGGAAAAAAACTCCTTTCTTATTCATTGATATATTTGCAATATTGTACATAGTGAGAAATAGTGGAACATATGAGGGGAAAATAGAAGAAACATGATATCTCTTGAGCATAAAAAATTGACAACCCTTAAGAATGAGGGTGTCATTACAATTTATAGATTTGATAATGAATCTTCACCTACCCCCACATGAATTTTAATTTGTCCCCTACAACATGTGACTTTTCATATTCCTAGGAATAAAATTAAGTCCCCTTTTATAAATTAAGGGTGAATTATTACATTACTAACCATATTCACATTTAAATGACTAATAAATAATAGGTATAGGACAAGACAAAAAGTGCATCCCTCGAATGAAGAAATAGAATGCGAAGGAAGGAGGGTAAAGGGAGGGAAGAGAGAGAGAAGGAAGAAGAGAGAACTATTTTGATGAAGACCACGCTGCTGATGGAATCTTGGAAAGCTCTTCAGGAGAAATATCGATGCCTTTTAATTTCTTACTGAACCTTGTTGTTGTAGGTGTAACTTTTTCAGCTTGTGAGATATGAACAAAACTTAGTGATTTGATCCAAATTTTCATGAGAGAGTTGATGTTCCTACATTTTGAGTACCAAAATTGATGATTTTTGTAGTGATGGAAATGACCACCCTTATCTCTACCAGAGACTCAAATGTATCTTCATTGAATGAGAATGGATCCCCAACCTCCTTCTTCACTAGATCTTAAAAAGGCTCCAACAAATCATTTATTGTAGTGTCTTCGTCTACCGATGGTACTCTAAGATTTTGTACTTGAACATTGGAATCCTTTTGCATATTTTCAACATCTTCCTAAAATGAATAAAGCTTACGAAAACATGTTTTGTCATTTCATAGTGAGCAGCCAAAGTTTGGGCCTAAAATTACAACAAGTCATCTAATGTCAAGAGAATACATCTTTGATTATTAAGAGGGATGATTTAACCTTTCCCATCTCCATGACTAATGGATACACATAATCCTAGTGATCCTTCTCTGCTTCAATCCCTTCTCATGTTGTGATTATTTTCATGGCCGTGGTACCCATGCACTGTAACAATTTTAACATTTCAGATGTAAAAGTTCCCCTTTTCCAAGATCATGTTCACCCACTTGTCATTTGATTTACCTTGTATGGTGAACCCTTGTGTTTTTCTAATAGAAACGGGGTAGAAGATACTAATAGGAGTAACTTATTTGGTTGAGAAATAAGTGGCAACACTTGGGTCTAAGAGTACCGAACATATGAAGTGAGGGTCTATATATGGTCTTCGCTCGATCCATATTTTCCTCGTACTCTTGATTTATCGTGAGGAGGTGCATGGAAGACTCTTGAAACAAATGAACATCACCCTAATGTGTCACCGATTCCAATGGAATTGTGCTCAATTTATAATCAACAAGAGCCATTTTTTTGATGGTATTGAAAACCTTCGGTCTCAATACTTCCACATACTAGTTACTCAAGGCATCGTTGAAAAATTGAGAAGCCGCTTGAGCCAAATTTCCTTTTATTCCTTTTACCATTGAGGTAATAGTCGAGAAATTGGGAATTGCGACCTATTTCACCATGTGAGCTTCCATTGTAATCATCTCTTGTACCCAAGGGAAATCTAATTTATTTCTAGCTTGAAATTTGGAAAGATTGTAACCTCTTGCTCCGAATGGGAAGGAACATCCGTATAGGTGAGGCCAAAGGCAACAATGGAAAAAGAGAAGATTGGAGATTATTAAGGATATGAGAGGTAGGATGGATCAATCTCCCCTTGTTCCAAATCAATTACCGGTTCCTCTACTATTTTCACTTTCTTATGTAACCTCTTGTAGCAAGGGACCTTAAATTCCACCACTTTGTGCTTTGATCTCTCCCCGAATGGGCTGAGTTAGAGCCTTGTCTTTACCCTTGGAAGAAGAATGGTAAGATGCCTACTTCTAGAGGGTAGGGAAGTTTTCAGATGAGATGATAACAACCCTATTTCTCTTGATCCATTCTTTTGACATTTTGATGACCTCCTAAGTGTGTTATTTGATATCCCCTAACTCAAAAACACTCTAGAAAACTTGAGGGAGGGGAGAATATTTCATTGCATGGTACTCTGGATCATGTATTTCTATACCATCTTGTTAAACACCATCCCCATACTACTCACATCTAAACTTTCTCATTTGTTCGAACATCATCCTTTTATGATCACATTCTCAAAATTCAAAATCATCGACATAGTTCACCCAGTAATCCTCAAGTTTTGGGATATAATACAAATTAGGTAGATGAAAAGTATCTAGATCTTCTCAGATGTCAAAATATTCCCTTGAGCCTGTATGAGTACATGTTTATAGGAGATAGGAAATGTTAATGTTGGTAGCCTCGTGACCACTTTTGCAAGATAAAATACCTAGTGAGATAGGGAAGGGAATCAAATTCTTCTTTCTATTCCTTAATTTCTAGTCAATATGAAATAGTTGTCTACAAAAATCAATTAACACAATCCTATCACTTGGGTAACTTGATAATCTCCATCGAGAAAGTTCTAAACCTGACACTCATATATATGAAAATTTTGAAAAATGTATGAAATATGATCCATACATTTTTATTAGAGAAGTGGAATGTGTAGACATCCTTGAATGTGGATTCCCATCTAGAAGTTTAATGACACACATTGTGAAAGTGCCATTCACCTTTGCAAAGCACTCGATTGCTTTCTTTTGGGAACAAGTATGGATATTTATCGTACACAAGAGCCTATTGAGAGACATTTTGGGAAAGTGTTAGGCCCCTGAATGATATTATGTTCATAAAGGGGTATATGAGGTATGAGGTCATGAAGCACTTCTTGGAAGATGGCACTTGAAGAAATTGGTGATGATTTGTCCTCACCAATTGTTTGCTTGCTTTCAAGGATTGTGATAATGATCATGTTGACATGTTGTGGCATATGTGTTATCATTGATGAAAAAATCATTAATGAAAATTTGGATGATGGAGTCGAGTTAGATAATGTTGATAATGATGATGACATGAAAATTCATAAGTGTTCATGGTGATATCAGGAGTTTCAAAGTGAGAATTGCTTTTTTTAGCAAGCCTAATCAAGAGACCTAACTAGCCTAGGTGATAGTGCATGAAGGTTGGAGCTTCTTGATGGCTTGAGGAGAATTTTCAAATGATGTAGAGCATGTTTGGATAGTTCTTGAGTACTCAAATGAGTTTTAGGGTGCAAATATAGGTTAGCGACTAAGTTTCATGTGGTCATTTGGACCAAGTATGACTGCTAGGAGGTATGAGATTTAGTTATGAAGCTATATGAGCTCATGGATGTATGTAGGAAGTTTCATCATTGTGTACCAGGTATTTTAAGGCCTTTTTTAGAGTTTCTATGATGAGTTATAGTGTTATTTCAGTTGACCCTAGCCTTTATAGTGCAAAACCCTAAGGGATAGCTATGTAAGTATTAATGGTTGGAAATATTGAGATTTTTTAATGAAATTATAATGATTGGAGGTGTTATTAGGGTGTTTCAAAATTTAGTGGGATAAATTCCAAGCTTCCATGATGAGTATTTTGCATGTTTTGTTAGTTTTTGTGAAACAAGGTCAAGAACAAGGTCATTTCTAGCTCAAATCGGGTCTTCTAATGATCACCCTAAATTATAAGATTTACATGAAACATTTTGAATTTAAAGGATGTTTCTAAATTAATTATATATGGTTTCAAAAAAATAATGAGGTCATTTCATTGTTAGGTTTTTATGAATGAATGTTAAGAAGGTAATCAACTCTTTATGCATTTGAAACCCTAGCTCAAAAGTGATATGAGAGAAAATGATCCTATGTGGCAAGAATTTCTTTCTAGTGCATGGATGTTGATTTTATCATGTATATTACTCCTTCATGTTTCCATAAAGGTATGGTATAGGTTATGGTGATGAGTGGACCCCACTCAAACATGTTAGTTTCAAAAGAAGTCCAGTTTGATGAAAAATTCTCCAAAGAAGGTAAAATCTAGATTTCCATTTATGATATCCTAAGATTTTTTCTTGATGTCCATGAAGGTTTCAGATCATGGATGTGATGAAAGAGAGCAAAGTGTTCCCTATTTGTGAAGACTAGTTTTTGGATAATTTAAAGCAACCTAGAGTAAAATTGAAATCATAGGAGCTACATGAGGAGTAAGGAGATGATTTAAGTTGTTTTATGAATTTAGTTTAGATATATTTACAATGGTATATCAAAATTTGTGTTAGATAAGGTATGTAAAACTTATGAGTTGTTATTTTAAGGTGAAATTTGAGGGAATATTGTTTTAATAGGGTGTTAATGGCTACATGAGGTAAAGTGATGATTATGAGTTTTTCATGATTTTGAATGTTTCGAGTTCTTAGGAATCATATATAATTATGTTTCATAATTTTTTTGAGTGTGAAAATTAATTTTGGTGTGATGGAGCATGTTGGGCTCATAGTCAATTCTTGAGTCCTAGAAGGCTTAAAAAATTAGTTTTACAGAGATGGGCTTAGTTGAAGGCCTTCCAATTTTAGTTGGAAGGAGTTATTATATGTTATGGAAATTTAATTCAAATATATTTCCAATGAGGTATTGATTGTATTGTGATGATGTGTTTTGGTTAGTCATTCAGTTAATTTGTGAAGAATTTTATAGTTACATTTTCAAGATAGGGTTGTTCTTTCTAAGAGGTTGAGTTAGTTGAAACATAAAATTGATGAGTTTGTTAGAGTAGGTATTTACCTTAGCTCATGTTCACCTAGGTACATTATTTACCTTTATTGTATTTATCCTTACCCACTTATGTGTGTGGATATTTCTTTTTATTTATTTAGATATTAGGAGATATTATCTAGTTGTTAGGTATAGTTCTTTCCTTGATCTATGGTATTGACTAGCTCTTTCATAGATCTATGGTATTGACTAGATCCTTGATGTCTAGTTCTCTCATAAATCTATGGACTTAACTAGTTCTTTCCATGATTTATGGCTTGATCTACAACCTTGACTGGTTCTTAGATTGTTATTCTTTGCCTATATAAGCAAGGCCCATTCTCATTGTATTTCATTGAGTTCCATAATAATATATGATATTATTGCTAATTTGTTTACAAAGGTTTAAGTAAATTTATTCTCGTGAATTACTTTCATGTTATTGATCGTGATGTTTGATTAGTATCTCGTGTTCTTGGCTTGCCGTCACACCAAAAGATTGTACTTGATGGTGGATAGGGATCTCATCATGTTAATCAGTTGTTATGCCAATAACCTCCCACATGATGGAGCCGGGTATACACCCAATCGGCCCAACAAGATTAGGAGGAAGTGACACCAGAATTTCCGGGAGGTCACCCATCCCAAAACTACTCTAGGGTGGCACGCTTAACTAGGGTTTTGATGACACTTCTTCTATAGGGTTAGGATTGGTTTCTCATGTAGATTCAGAGAGTAAGATTTGGCATGAAAGATTTTGACATCTCAATTACAAATATTTATAGGAGTTGAGCACTTATGGTATGATAGATGGTCTTCTTAGAGTTTTTTGTCTTGAGGGATTTTGTCATGGTTGTGCATGAGGGAAACAACACCAAGATCCTTATCCTAAGAATTTGTCTAAGAGATATTCTTCACCACTTGAGCATGTGCATAGTGACTTGATGGTTTTTCCTACCCCATCTTTCAATGGAGCTAAGTATGCACTTACATTTATTGATAATTTCTCGAGGCGTACTTGGGTTTATTTTCTCAAGTACAAAAGTGATGTTTTTTCACACTTAAAAGTCTTCAACGCTTTGGTCGAGAAAAAATATTCTAGTAGCATAAATAAACTTTGCATTGATAATGGGGGGGAGTACTTCAGTAATGAGTTTTTTGAATTTTTGGCAACTCAAGGCATTATTCACAAACATTTTGTTCCTCATACTCCACAAAGCAGAATGAATTAGCAGAAAGGAAGAATAGAACTTTGAAGGAAATGGCTAATTGTATGATGCATTCTAGAGATATACCTCCTATCTATTGGGTAGAAGTAGTTAATTGTGTTAACTATATTCAGAATCATACACCACATAGAGCACTTGAGAATTTGACTCCAGAGGAAGCTTGGTCCAACACTAAGCCAAATGTCTCATTTTTTTGAGTCTTTGGGAGCCATGCTTGGGCCTTTGTGCCAAAGAAGAAAAGGAAAGCTTTGGATAAGAAGAGTAAACCCTTGATATTTGTAGGGTATTGTGAGGACATGAGAGCTTATCGTCTTTTAGATCCTGATACACATGATGTTATTTTTCAAACACATGTTTAGTTTGATGAGCGTTTCACTCCTCATGATTCTTCATCTTCTTCCATTCCTTCTTCTTCTTCATCTCATATTGAGGATCCTTTCTTTGAGGAGATTGATGAGGAGGTTATAGATGCCATTAAGGATCCTATTCCCACTAATTTTGTCACTATGCCTAAGTGGGCTTGTACTACAGTTTCTGAGGCAACACCTTTCATAGAGGATCTTCCACCCACTAGGCATCATCATGCACATTCTACAGTTTTGGAATTTTGTGTCAGGTAGTTTCTAAGGATCCACAGTCTTTTCAAAGGCTCATGGGATACCAGAGTGGGATGATGTGATGGCAACTGAGTATTATTCTTTGATGAAGAATCATACTTGGGATTTGGTATCTCTTCCTAAAGGAAGAAAGATGGTTAGGTGTAAGTGGGTATACCAAACCAAATACATAGCTAATGGGTCCATTGACAAGTATAAGGCTCGTCTCGTTGCAAAGGGTTTTTCACAAGTCAAAGGTATGGATTACTCTGAGACTTTTGCACCCATTGCCAAGATGGATCTCAGACGCCTTGTACTTTCTATTGTTGCATCACAGGGGTGGCCCATATACTAGATGGACGTGAAGAGTGCCTTCTTACATGAAGATCTACAAGAGGAAATATATATGGAGCAGTCGGCTAGATTTGTTTAGGATTCTTCTCTTGTTTTTTGGCTCCGAAGGTCTCTCTATGGTCTCAAACTAGCCCCTCGGGCTTGGTATGAGAAGATGTATTATTTTATTCTATCTACTGGTTTTGTTTGTTACCACTCCAATCATACAGTGTATCTCCAACATGTTGGTGATGATATTGTGATACTTGTCTTATATGTTGATGATCTATTACTTACTGGCAGCTCTTCTTCCCACATTCAGAGTATTCAGAGGGATCTTTCTACATAGTTTGACATGACAGAGCTTGGGCTATTACATTATTTCCTTGGTTTACAGATTTCTCAGACAAATTTAGGGATTCATTTGAGTCAAAAAAAGTACACCCATGATCTTCTTAGGTGCTTTGATATGGCTGATTGTAAGCCAAGTCCATGTCCTTTTTAGTCCTGGAGTTACTTGTACCATAACACTTTGTGATCCTATATTATATAGGGTTGGGAGTCTCATGTACTTGACCCATACTCGCCCTGATATTTCATTTACAGTAGGGCTTGTATCTCGGTTTGCACATTCTCCTCATAGTAGTCATTGGTAGGCTACTAAAAGGATTTTTCGCTATTTACAGGGCACTTCCCACTTTACCCTACACTACACTAGGGGTTCTACTCAGTTGGTTGGGTATACAGATTCAGATTGGGAAGGTTCTATTGATGACAGGCGTTCTACTTCTGGCTATATTTTCTATCCTGGTTCTTCTCTACTTGCTTGGGTGTGTAAAAAGCAATATGATATTGCACTTTCATCTTCAGAGGTAGAGTATATGGTAGTAGTTATAGTGAGTCAACAAATTCTTTGACTTCACCAGTTATTGATAGAGTTTGGATTCCCATAGGATTCACCGACTATACTTTGGTGTGACAACCAAAGTGCAATTCACATTTCTCACAATCCAGTTAAGTACCAGTAGACCAAGCATATTGAGATACACATCCACTTCATTTGTTAGCACATTCAGGATGGAGTTATTTGCTTGGAGTACCTTTCGATTCAGCAAAAGAGGTTGCGAGACATCTTTACGAAGCCTTTTGTATCACCTCACTACCTTGAGTTGCGTGGCATGCTTGGGGTTTTAGAAGTTGTTCTTGGGGGTGTTCATGAGAACATCTTCCTTCTTCTTCTTCTTTCTCTTTCCTTATAGCAGGATTCTTTCCTTCTTTTAGTTCAAGATTTCTTCATGGATATATTGTACATGAGTACCTCATCAGGCCTAGTTGTTGGGACTCATACTATGGACATGTCACTTCTATTTTGGCCCCTAGCTTCACTTGAGGGGGTGGTTAGAGTAGGTATTTAACTTAGCTCATGTTCACCTAGGTACATTATTTACCTTTATTGTATTTATCCTCACCCACTTATGTGTGTGGATATTTCTTTTTATTTATTTAGATATTAGGAGATATTATCTAGTTGTTAGGTATAGTTCTTTCCTTGATCTATGGTATTGACTAGTTCTTTCCTAGATCTATGGTATTGACTAGATCCTTGATGTCTAGTTCTCTCATAAATCTATGGACTTGATTAGTTCTTTGATGACTAGTTATTTCCATGATTTATGGCTTGATCTACAACCTTGATTGGTTCTTAGATTGTTATTCCTTACCTATATAAGCAAGGCCCATTCTCATTGTATTTCATTGAGTTCCATAATAATATATGATATTTCTACTCATTTTTTTGCAAAGGTTTATGTATAGTTATTCTGGTGAATTACTTTCATGTTATTGATCGTGATGTTTGATTAGTATTTGTGTTCTTGACTTGACACGATTTGGTTATCGTTCCTTTTCGAGTTGATGCTTTATGTCACATGAAAATTTAAGAGGGGTGAATTTCACATCTAGTGAATGAATTTTTAGGTATTTAAAGAGAAATAACGGGTGTAAACTAGCTGAGTTTGAAAAAATGGCTTTTAGGCATCTTGTTTTGGTGAAGAAAAAGTAGTTGTGGTTTGAGAAGATTGATGTTTCATGATTTAAAAATTTCATATAAGTTCTATATAGGTTTTGGGATTTCTATAGAGTTGTCACATTCCATATTTTAGATGCTATTGGGTGGTCTTAAGGCCCAAAGGTGAATTTGGGTTGTTGGAAACAACTGTTTTGTGAAGGAAATGAGCTAGTGGGCCCATTAAATGAAATAATTTGATTGGTTCATATAAATTGAGACCATGGATGATGTTTAAATGTCATATTACACATGTGTGGTGATTTTTAGATCTTTAATAAAAATATTTTTGGCATGAGGGGATTTTTCTCATCCTAGTGATGGGGTTTTGAGGATTTTGGTGCATGAATGAAGGTTTTGGCATGGATGACCTATATGGGTAATTTGTGACCATTGTAATGAATGTATTTGAATTTTATTATGTTTTATGGGTTGATTTTGTGATGAGGTACTTACCTCTATTGGGTTAGAAGGAATAAAAGGCTATAAAAGTGAAGTTTGAGCTCATTTGGTGAGCTAGTCTTGCATGGGTGAAAAGTGTGACCTAGAGGAGAGTGTTTTGCAGGTATGAAGACATGATTTGAAGGCTTATCAGATGTTTTTATCTTAAGGAATGTTTTACAGCATGTGTGCAAGATTTTAGAGTAAACACAATTTTATAAGGAGGAACAAAGAGCAAGATTGAAGATCTATGGTTTGAGAAAAGGTGTGTGAGTTGAATTAATGATCTCCATCAGTTGTGGCAGAAAAAAATTTAGAGATAAATTTTCTTGAGGTGCTTGAGTTGGTTATTAGTCATCTTAGGGGGTTTTATTCTCCTTGTGGATTGGGTGCTTCACTAATTAGGGGTTGGTGCTCCTTGTAGGGTTGGTGCTCTACTAAACTAGAGGTTGGTGCTCCTTGTGGGGTTGGTGCCTTACTAAATTTGAAACA
This sequence comes from Taxus wallichiana var. yunnanensis, assembly GCA_018340775.1. Lineage (NCBI taxonomy): Eukaryota > Viridiplantae > Streptophyta > Pinopsida > Cupressales > Taxaceae > Taxus > Taxus wallichiana. The sequence continues at coordinate 439,385,127 of CM031235.1, read as the reverse complement.
TGGAAATATAATGTTTTTGTTTCAGTGGGATTTCTTCCCTATGATGGTTTACCACTTAAATATTGTGTCTATGAGATCTCTTGCATGTGTTATGGTTATTTTAATGTATTGTGCACACATAATAAGCTTGTGATGAATGTATGTGAATGGATGAATGTTGATGTATGTTATAATAAATGGTAAATGAAATAAGTAATTTGTAGGAATGATTCACCCCCTCTTATCAGTTCATTGTTATTCCAACAATTGGTATAAGAGTAGGTCCTTGTTCAACAAGTTTAGTAACTCAAAGGAGATACTTTGAAGCCCAAAAATGAGTAAGTCTTCAGATATTGTAGCAACATTAAGGATGGAGAATGAAGTAGTTGAGTAAGAAATTAATGCCTACCAAAATCAGTTCAAGGATATGGAAGATAAGCATAGTCAAGCCATTCAATCTTTGGAGTAACAAGTGGAGAATATTTCTAAAGCCCTAAGATATAAAGAAGAAGCTTGTTCTAGGTATGCGGGAAAATTAAAAGCCCTAAAATCAAATTTGGAGAGTGCAACTAGTAGGTTAAGGATGTATGAGAGGCTTGAGAATGTTGACCATTGTGTGTTTGTGTTTTCATTTATGTCAAATCCATTGATGGAAAAGGGTTTCATGGTGTTGTATGAGTCTCCATGTGATGTTATTCAGGTGTTAAACATGAAGGTTGATTGGTAGTGTCATGTTTGGAGGTGTTCTAGGAGGTCTTGGTGCATGGTTGAGTAAGCTAAGTCATTGTTTGATCTCTCTTGAGATGGTTAGAGTGTGTCATGATGTCATTCATGGTCCATGAGGTGTGTTTTAGGTGTTTATGGGTCTGTATGAGGTCAACAAGGTCAAGTCATGAGTTGTCATGGTTGAGTCAGGTCATTCCAGGCTTGTTTCTAGCCCTAAAACATGCAAAATGAGTTGGAGATGTGAGATTTAGGCAAACCAAGTATTTTCCAAGCATGGTGATGGTATAAAAGGAATGTATGGTGAGTTTTAGGTCAGAAATCATAGGTTTGGTGCTTCTATGAGGTCCTTGGGAAGAAACATGCAGTTTGACACATGCAAATGAGATTGGCAGAGAGTTACATGAATATTTGAGCTAGATGGTGAGTATGAAAAGTTATAAGATGTTGTCATGATGCTTCATGACAAGTTTTAGGTCATTTTGACATTGGAATTTCCATATATGCAAGCTTTGGCAAAACGAGATAAGTTACAGCAGTGTGATTTAAAGAAAATATGGACCTTCGATGCTTGTTGTGAATCGTATGATTTACATGGTGACCTAAGATCGTTGGAATATATTCTTAGGTCAATTATGAATATTTAAAAAAATAATAAGGTGGTTTTATTGTCACATTTTTATGAGCAATTATTAAGAAGCTTAAGTGGTTTGAAACCCTAACTATGAGCAACTTGTAGAAGAAAAGGTATAACAAGTATGTTTTTATTTATTATGAAAATGTAATAATTGGATGTTATATAGGACTCTTCTATATTTCCAGAAAATTAAGATAGAGAAGGTGACACTATGTGTGCCCCACATGAATTTTCTTTGTTCTAAATATTTTGAGTTTAAATAAAAGTTCTCCAAATGAGGTAAAGTCTTAATTAGCATTCATGATATCCTAGGATTTTTCCTAGATTTACATGATATTTTAAGATCATGGTTGAGGTGAAAAAGTGCAAAGTGTGCCCTATTTTTGAAGACTAATTTTTGGGGCAGTTTGAAGTAACTTTCAGTAAAATTGACATTTCAAGAGATACAAGGGGAGTTAGGTATCTATTCAAGTTTTTTTGTGAATTTGGTTCTGATAAGTTTCCAATGGTATTTCAAATTTTTGTTTTTTATATGGTATGCATAAGTTATGACTCATTCTTTGAGGGTGAATTTGGAGGATGCTCATTCTAGCAGGTACAAATGGCTACATGAGGTAAGATATTGATTATGATTTGATCAAGCTTGATGAAGGTTTTTTATGGCTTAGAAATCATGTCTAAGTGTTTTCCATGCTTTGGTTAAGCTTGGAAGTGGTTTTTGGTGTGATGGAGCAAGTTGAGCTCATTGTCAGTTCTTGAGTCCTAGAAGGCATAAGGAGTAGTTTACAGAGATTGACTTGGTTGAAGGCCTTCAAATTATAGTTGTAAGGATTTATAATATGTTATGGAAAGGTGATTTATATAAATTTATAATAATTTATTCCTTGTCTAATGGTGATTTGATTTGATGGCTCTTTCAGGTTTTTGTGAAGAAGTTTGTATGTTGGATTTGAGAATAAGTTTGTTCTTGTTGAAAGATTGAGTTGGTTGAGGCATGAAATGGTTGATTTTATTTTTAATATCAAATAGAAATTTAAGTGAGGTTAAATGTTTTCTTAGTTAAGTTCTTTGGAGGTCTTGAAAGTTCCAACAAGGGTGCAAACTAGTCGAGTTTGCAAAACAGGTTTTTGGGCAACTTGATTTGGTGAAGACAAAAGTTCATTTGTTTGAACGAGAGGATGTTTCATGAGTTATACATTTCATATAATTATTTTAAAGGTTTTGGTATTTCCATAGAGTTGTCACATGATGCATTTTAGGTGTTATTTTTTGGTATTGAGGCCCAAAGGTAAAGAGACATGGTGCTGGAAATAACTATTTTGTGAAGAAAATGGACGAGTGGGCCCATTAAATAAAATAATCTGATTGGTTCAAGAAAATGTGTCACCATTGTTGATTTTTAAATGACACATTACTCATGTATTCTGAATTAGGGAGCTTTACTAAGCATGGTTTTAGCTTGAGTGGATTTTTCTCATCTTAATGATAGGGTTTTGAGGATTTTGGTGCATGATGAGTGGTTTTAGGCATGGACGACCTATATGGGTCATATGTGACCATTTTAATGATTCAAATGGGATTTAATTAATTTTAATTTTTCATGAAAAAGGTTTAATAATGACCTATGGTGATTTTGAAAGAAGAGAATCATATAAAACAAGGTTTTGGGTCATTTTAATACTCTTTGCTCTTGGATGAAAAAATATGACCTAGAGGAGAGTGTTTTGCAGGAATTAAGGCATGCTTTTAAGGCTGATATGATGTGTTTCAAGTTGGGGAATGTTTGATATCATGTGTGCAAGTGTTTAGAGGAAAGATAAGTTGAGAAGGTTAAGACCTAGGGTTTGAGTAAGGGTTTGTGAGATGAATTAGAGATTTCCATTAGTTGTGGCAGAAACATAATAAGAGATAACAAATATTTAGGTGGATGATTTGGTGCTTAGTCCTCCTAGGGGTTGTAGCCACTTTTTGGAGTGGGTACTTCATTAAATCAGGGGTTGGTGCTCTACTATACTAGGGATTGGTGCTTATTATGGGGTTGGTGCCTCACTAAATTTTAAACATGACAATATAATGTTTATGTTTTAGTGGGTTTTATTACCCATGAGGGTTTCCCACTTATATTTGGTTTTCTTATGTACTCTCTTGATATTTATCTTTTGAATGGTTATCTCTATGTTTAAGTAATCACACATATGGTTCATGGTTGATTGAATGGATGTATACATGATAATGAATGATGAATGGTAAATGAAATAAGGTTTTTGTAGGACTTGTTAGAGAAAAATCATAGCACCCTCTCGAATTCATGTAAGTGAATTATTTGGGTAATCAGTGTAATTTTCTAGCATGGAGTTATCTCAGAGTGTGAGACCTTGTAGTTGAGACAAATCTCCAGAGAAAGCTCATTCTTATTCCTAATCTAGACACTACAATACTTCTAATGCAATAAAAACTAATTGATGTTATCGTATGATTTCCAAGGGATCAGGGAGAAGGAGAAGGCATGAAAATAAGTAAATCCTACACTAAGGGTGGTGATAGCACCAAGAGAAAGGTAGTTTGGACACTCCCCAAAGGAATGAAAATGAAGGAAAATAGAGATAGAGAGGGTGTTTAAGAACCAAAATCCACAAACACACATTTACACTATCATTTCCATTAAACACAATCATTTAGAGCTTGCAAAAAACCATTAAAATGCACAAAATATCCGAAAATACAATGTAGAGGTCGAGAAAACACAAGAATGATTTTATTACTTGAATGTTGACATGGTTCATTATATTTGGAGAAAGAAGGCATATATTTCTTGCAAAAATCTCAAAATGGAGGTTTTGAGCTCACAATACATCTACAATACCTATAAAAACAAGGAGAAACTAGAGAATGTCTTACTCTTATAAGTGAGCTCTCTTTTACATTATATTGGAAGAATGAGAAAGAGAGAGGGAGAGAAACCCAAAAATCCCCTTCCACCAACAAATAAAGTGCATTAATGGGAAGAAAAACATGATGGAGAACCTATAAAACCCAATCCTTTCTGTCCTATAGCTTGTCTGAAGAAAATGGCTGCCCATGCTTCATTAAATGCTTCTACAAGCATCCGAAAGTCATCATTTGGAATCGGGATCATTTTATGTATTTTTCACCTACCAAACTCCATAAAGTCAATGATTTCTTGATTTTTGAGTGTAGAGGATGAGATAAAAATTCTAATGAGTTTAGTTTTGTCTAATTTGGTTGAGTATTGAGGAAGATATGACCATTTGACCGCAAGTCACCCATTATCCCATTCATTGCCTCACGTAAATCGTGTAATTAATTTTGGTGGCTGGGAATGATCATTTTACATTTTGCCCAAAATTTCATTAAATGTTTTCTACTAAGGTTATAAGGGAGGTCATTTGAATTTTTGGTGGGGCCCACAACATTTAAATTAATCAAATTATGTATCCGGTGGGTGTATGTGCTGATTGGGAAAATTTCTTGCTAGCTCGGTTCTAGCTTGCTAGGCTACCGGCTCTATGATTTACCTCCATGGATCCCCTAGATCATGACCCTACTAAATCAGCCGATGGATTACCTCCTCTGTGTGCATTAATTTTCCTAACTCCTCGAGCTCCACACATATTAACTTGACAAGATTCGTCGTATTATAGAGGTCCTACCCTCGCGGGAATAATGTTCCGTGGGGAACATTGTTCCCTCGCACTTGCCGCAACCGCATTGGGCCCGTACCACCTACCTTGCCCCATTCTTTGAGGGCCTTGAATCCCTACATTGACCAATTGAAGCTTTCCATGCTCACTTTGTATTTTGGGTCCCAAGCCCTTTGCAGACACCAACTTCTTATTCCACCTAAGCCCTCCCGATCCACACTCTTTGATCCACCCACATCATCCTCTACATGCCATGTGTCCTCCACCATAGTGTTGTAGATATTTCAGCCCTATGGGGAACATGAGCCCCATGGGATCCTATTCTCCCAGGCCCCTATCAACTTGCATCTCTGTAAACCATATACCTTTGCTAGTGGCCTTAACAAATTGGGCACAAGCCTCGACGGGGAACTCGACCCCTTTGGGCACCGTGTCATTTATTCCTCTTCGGACACTTTTACCACAAAGTATAAGGGAGGTACTTGCAACTTAGTTCAAATAGGATCCAAAATTGGTTATGGAAGCCCCTATGCCATCTCGACCTCATTCCATCGACCCTCCCCAAGGCACAAAACACCGACAGTTGACCCCTTAGCCGCTTTTACCAAAATTTGAATTTTTGACTAACTCCTTGAATTTTTCTTATGTAGGAGTTAAAAAAACATGAAGAAGTGTCCCAAGAATCAAATTTCACCATTTTTCTCATTTACCCCTAAAATTGGCTAAGTATGAAAACCAAAAAGAGGAAAAAATTCTGCAATTGATCCCAAAATTCCCAAAATCACTACAAGAGCTCCAAAAACATGGAAAATACCCGATTTCCTCTAGATTCATCCTTGAAACTTTGTCAAGTTCCCCGGGTCCATCTTTCCAAGTTTTATATTTTTGTTAGGGGAAAAATAGACAACATGACTGATTCACCCCCTCTCGGTCCATTTTTCTTCCATCATAGAAGATGTCTAAAGCTATTGACAGGTTTTAGAAGGTCAAAGAGCCACATATGACAAAACATGCCTAGGGTTTGAAGGAGAACATGTGAAGAGTGATGGAGAAGCTGGTCCAAGTTCCAAATCAGATGTGATGGTGGCCAAAAATACTGATTTGAGAAGGTCTAAATTAGTTAGACAACCTAATGCTATGAGGTATGGTACTTCCTTCAATGGATATTGTTATGTTTGTCATGATTTTGGTCATAGAGCTAGTGATTGCAAGAGGAAGACTTCAAGGAATGACGTAGGGTTATTCAAAGGTTAATGTTTTTCATGTTGTGGGTATGGTGATAGGGATAAGGATTGTGGTTGGAATCTCAGTGTGTTTGAGCCAAGAAGGAAGAAAGAGGTTGTTTTCTTCAATTGTAAAAAATTTGTTCATATTGCAAAAGTTTGTCATCACGAGTTTTCTAATCAGATTTGGATGAATGATAAGAAGCATGGAGTTATGTGTTATATTTGTAATCAAATTAGGCATGTAGCCAAATATTATCATCAAAAGTGTTCTAAACAAAGGAATGATGGTTCTATAGGTAAGAGTGGTCTGTTTGTTTTAAATGTAAAATTTTTGGTCACATTACAAGATATTATGGAGTCAAAATGAATATCTACAAAAGGAAGGATGATGTCAAGCCAACACTAGTGAGAAGGTGAAAGAAGAACTCAAAAGGACTAAAGATGATTCCAAAGTTATTGGTACTAATCATGGTGATCCTATTGCTCATGAAGGTTTGTTTTCTCTTGTTGAACCTAAGGAGTTGTTGTTGTCTACCCATGAATACTATCAAGAAGATGACAAAAAAGGTGGAGCAGTGAGAAGGTTGATGTAAGAACTTGGTGTCATGTCCTACGAGCACATGGATATTTTACCTTGCTAGGAAGATCTGCAAATGTTTTGGGTGTCTCCATTAGGATTCATGGAGCCATCATCTTGAGTTTGAAGCATATTAAGGTATGACATGTAATCCACTCATGGGTTTTGAGTCCTCATGCTTCATAGGTGTTTCAGATCCTTTATGGTGTCATCTTAAATTAAAGTCAAGAATGAAGTTTTGATTATTCAACATATGGCTTATGTTCTAAGTTTAATAATGATATATTTGAGTCAATAAGTCAAGAATGTGTGTCCTTGATCAACGCTTCAAAGTAAAAGATGTCCGAAAGCTCTATAAGTCTGTATTATCATGCAAATGTGTCAAAGTCATTTTCATCATAATGTATTGAGAAGGATTCTAAATGTGTCATAGTCATGTAAAAGAGTCCTCTGTTTTGAGTTTGAGTCTTAAGGTCTTGCTAGCGAGAAATTTTTTGGGTGGACAAATTTATGGGTTTCTTGCCAACACTTTGGGAATTTGAGTCCCTCTACTTGTATAGTGTAGATACGTGTTTTTATGTGCATAAAAAGTGGCTTCTGTGGTGGCCTTTTGGTTGCGTATCCAATAGGGGCACTCCACGACCTTGCGGCAAAACTAAACATCGCTTGTTATAGATGAATTTGCTTGCACAATGGGAAAGGGAGTTAGAAAAAGGGAGAGGGATTAATGTCATGGGTAGAAAATTAGAGTCCCACACCCATTAATAAGAAATTTCCAACACACATAAATCAGAATAAAATAATCTTGTAAATGAAAACAAGACCAGTTAGGATTTATGCACAAAAAGAATTAGTAAATCCCCCAATAAAAAAATACTATAAAATCCTTCTTCTTGTATTGATTTATTGAGCATAAATTGTACATGACAAGAATGGAAGAATGAAAAAGTGGGAAGTAGAAGAATTTGCTATCTCTTTGTTCTTCACAAGGATCACTCTCTCATGAACTCACAAAATGACCAGCCCTTTGAAAAGAGAAGGCCTTTACAATTTATAGAAAGAGAGAGGTGACTCTTCATTTTTCCCCAATGAATTTTTATATGCCTTTATAATATGTGACTTTTTGAATGTTTAGAAAAACTTAAGTCCCTTTTTATAAAATAAAGGTGACTTATTACATTATGATTCTAAAGTCACTTTTTAATTACAAAATAAAGCATTATGAAAAAGTGCAACCCTAATGAAGAATTAGAACATGAAGAGAGAGAAAGTTGTGGGGAAGGAAAGAAGAGAGAGGGGGTCATGCTGATGATGAAGCTACTCCTACCAATTCTACTTCGCTTCCTGACCGTTCTTTGATCAACTCCAACTGGGAAATCTTGACTCCTTTGAACTCTTTACTAAATTTGGCCACTGGAGATGTCAATTTGTCTGTGTGGGGAATGCGCATGCAACTCGGTGATTCCAAATAACCATCAATGTCTTCATTGATATCTTTACACTTTTCAAACCATGATTGGTGTTTCTCTGTGATGAACGTGATGGTTGCTCAGATCTCAGATAGTGATTCCAAGGTGTCTTCATTGAAAGACCGTGGGTCTCCGACAAATTTCTGGACATGTTCTTCAAATGGACCCAGTAGCTCATTTGTAGTAGTACTTTCTTCCATCACCGACACTCCAAGTTTCGAATGTTCCTATGCATCGTGATCTTGAAACTTGTAAGCTGGTTCTTTCTTTGAGTCCAACTTATCGATAGCCTAATTGATCATATCATACCGGTGACAAGAGTATTTTCCACATACGTGACAAATATTTGGATGGGGAACTGAATATTTTTCTACTTACCAATTAACTGGAATGATTGTCTCCCATCTCTATCACCAACAAGTGAATCAGGTCCCAATTTTATTTTTCTTTTTCAAGCTCCTCCCGAGTGTCCAAGTGTTTACCATGGTTGTACACATATATTTAAAGAGTGAGATGACTTCGTAATGTATATTTACGTTTATCCAAAAATTTTCCCTTCCATTTACTATTCGCTTGTCCTTGAATGGTGAACTCTTGAGTCCTTATGGTGGATTTTGAATCGATATTATTTATTGGTGCAACTTACTCAATTGGGATTGATGAAGTGCTAGGATCCACCAAATGCTGCATGTAGGAGGAAAGCTTCTGCACTTGTTCTTCCAACTCTTCAATTTGTTTCTTGTATTCTCGTTTCTTGCCACCAAGTGAGTGGAAGATTGCTATAAAAATTCTCATCTCTTTCTGGGTGGCTAGGCCCAATGGAATGGTGCTCATTTTGTAATCAACAGTGTCATTTCTTCCACTGGATTGATTACCTTAGTTCAGTGACTTTGATTTACTTGTTCACCTATATTGTAGGTGTATAAACGTGATAGCACATGAGTAAATTTACTTTTCTTACCTTTAGCCATTGACACTATAGCTAATAGATCAAGGACTATGGCTTCCTAGATGGTACAAGTTTCCTTTGAAATCAATTCCTTCATCCATGGGAACATCTCACCTTCTTTTGGCTCTGCAACTGTTATACTTGTCATTTCTAGCTCAAGTAGGAGGGTTTTTCTTGTAACTACGAAGTAAGAGAAATGATAGGGGGTGGAACCTCATATGGCAATTTAGGAACTGGAACATGAATTAGCTCCATTTCTTCATTATGTACCTCTACTATGGGTTCTTCTATTACATGCATCTTCTTATGTGACCTTTTGTAGTAGGGTACTCCTAATTCTTTAACCTTCCACTTGGAAGTTCCTTCATAATTCTCTCGAACCGAAAGTGACCTCAATGAACTTTCGTGATGAATGGTACAGGGACTATCTCTATGTTTCTTCTTGAAGTGAGGGTGGTAGATTTATTCTTTTGGAACCACTCCTTCATTCTTTTGATTACTTTATCTATTTTCTCTATGAAATTTCCTGACTCACGAACACTCCAATTAACCTGTGGCAAAGGGGAAGCCTTTACCGCCTTGTACTCTGGATCATATAATTTAGTCCCATCATCTTGTATACCTTCATCAAACCATGAGAACTTTTACTTCTTCATCTCACTAATTTTCATCCTCATATAATATATTTCTTGCACATTGAAGTCATCAATGTAATTATCCCAATAGTCTTCTATTTGTGGAACGTGATACAATTCTAGAATATGGAAGGTGTCTAGGTCGAAAAAATGTCAAAGTTGGCCCTGGGAATATGTGAATGCAAATTTAGGTGTGTGAAGGCTACTTCTAGATGTGATGCATAACTGACATTCTTACACATGAAGAATCCAAGTGAGATGGGAAAAGAGGCAAGTTTATTCTTTTGGTTCCTAAGTTTACTATTGTTCACATGTACTAACTTCCTGTAGAGTGCGTACAATACTATTTGATCACTAAGGTACCGAGGAAACCTTAGCAAAGATTGTTCAAATCCATAGACTCGATATATGAGAGGGGTTTTGTATGAAAAATGAACCATATCTTTTCACTAGAGAAGCCACTTGAAATGACATCCTTGAATGTGGGTTACCATCTAGAGCTCTGATGATCACCATCGTAGAGACACCATTTACCCTAGAGAAGTGACAATGACTTTACTTTATCACTAGTTGAGGAGACTTATCAAAGGTAGGGAAGGTATGTTCTGGGTGAGGGTCAACCCCTTAAATGGCCATGAACTGGCGAGGAGGTTATCCAAGTAGGAGGTCATGGAGAAATTCTTCGATAAAGGTACCTTGAGCAATTGATGATGTAGATTGTCACTTATGATTTGGCCCCAGTCTATCTTTTGATCTCCCTCGATGATTTTTAGGATGAAAAGTGCCATCCATTCCTAGAAGTCCCTTGTGCTTGCTTCTCCCATCACCTTATTGAGAAGAGTGATCACGTCAGAAAAAAATTCGTAGAACTCATACCTTCAAATAGTTTTAGGCAATCGTGAAGGTTTTCTCCATGTATTCATGCATGATCCTAGTGCGATACCTTATAGGTATGCATTCATGTTGCTCCACTCATTCACTATTTTTTCCTTTGATATGACCACCATGTTGTTCCAAGTGGGAATCTATATAGAAAGAGAAATGGCCTTGGGACCAATCACCACCATGGTTGTGCTATCGTCTACCCAAATGGTCATTGTCTCTAGTTTATAATGATGTAAAAAGGCCAAGACTAACTCGATGCTTTTCAAAGAGACTGGATGTCCGCCTAATGCAAAAAAATCTACTTGTGAACACTTTGTCTTCACTTTTCCCCTTTTTATCAGCTAGCATGTATGAATTAAGATCATTAAGATCCATATAGGTAACATCACTGTCACCCACCTCACTATACTCAAATGAAAGGGCCTATGCCGAATTTATCTCTGTGAACTTGAATTTCATGTTTGCTGGAGTACTTACTATATATAGAAAGAGGGGGTTACTATTTTTAGAAATTTGAAATTTCCCTTTCTCGGTCTCGCCAATGAGATTGTTTTCTTCAAATTACCCTTGTGTATACTGCTCCCTCTAAAACTGCTTTCCTGTGATGAATTACTATTTATAGCTAGTGCCTATATAGGGAACTTACTATTTTTAGTAAGTGGCCATTTTTGTTATTTCTGTCACTGCTCACTTGTTCTACTCTCCTGGATGTCCATGGTGCACACTTCCTTCGCCACAACTGCTTCTGGAGATGGCTTACCAAAAATAGCAGGCACCCATGTAGAAGGGATTACTATTTTTAGTAAGTGCATTTATGGGTATAGGTTTGCGATGGAATGAACTTTCCCAATATGGGTTTTTTCTCTACATTGCACCTTTGAATTTTTAGCTCAATCCGGTGTCTAGAAAATGAGATTTTAAAAAACAAAATTTTTCTACGAAACTAGGGTTTTCTCTTTGTAAAAAAACTAGGACATGCATGTAAAAAATTATTCTTGGGTCTTTAAGGCACCTGGGAGATTAGAAGAATGCAAAATATGGCACATCAATCCATTGAGTATTTTGGGAGATATGATCAAATCTCCTTTCTTGACATCATGGTTTTTTGGGAAAAATTTCTTCGCTTGTCTTTAGATATTTTTTGTGATTTTTGTGTTTTCAAGATATGAGATAATTAACAATCTTGTTTTCATTGAAAAAATGGTGTATGTATTTATGGATAAAATATGGCAGCATTCCAGTAGTGTGAGGAGAATGTGGGGGTGAGAATGGAAAAATCCACTAAGCCCTCACATTTAAATATTGTTAAATGAGAGGGAAAATGGTGGGGTGAATTTTTTTCACAACTTAAATCCCTCTTCTTTTGTGAAATGGGTGCAGTAAAATTATCCTCTCCCTTATGAGGATAAGTGGCGGCTTATGATTTATCATTGGGTTGAGAAGGGGTGCTGGAACAAAGCAATTGGGAGTTGAGAGATAGTCACATGTGTGACCTTGAGGATAAAAGGGGGTGAGGCACATTGTTTTGCACCTCATGTCCCATTGGTAAAGGTGATGAGGGTGCTATAAAGTGCACCTTACTATGGGAGTGAGAAGTGTCACACATTTGGGGTTAGGTAGGGGCTAGTAAACATGGTTAAAAGGGCTGGAGAGGAGTTTCCCAGGTCATATGGGTGACCACAAGGCTTCATGGGAGTGGGGTACAATTTTTTGCACCTCATGTACCTTTGCCAAGGTGAAAATGGGACATGAAAATTCTCCTTCACCTAGCACGCCATGTGTCTCATAAAATATTTTCCTAAGTATCAAAGATCATACCTTGAGAGATGACTTGTGAAGGCCATATATTGAGCTCCCATATGAGTTTTCGGGTGATTATTTATATGATTTTGAATGAAAATGACATTTTTATAAGAATGGTGATGGTACAAAGGATCTATTCTTACTAAAACAACTCAAAACGACTCCTTTTTTTGGGATTTCCGGTTGTGCATGGGAAGACTGAGATGGCTCGAGAAATGCATGGTACTTGAAGATGGTATATTTTTCCACCATGTGGGGACTGAAATATATTTACAATGATATATTTTTGGTCTCTAACTCCTTTCAGAGCTTCTGTAATCACTCTTTAAAGACTGGTGTTTTTTTCGATCGATGAGCTCCTTAGGCCTCAAAAACCAACCTTCAGTGACCTGGCTCCTAAACCTCCGATTCTTTCCAAATTTTCCTTGAATTAGTTCCTTGATGTTCTGGACTCTTAAATACACCTCCATGATGAATTTTTATCTCCCATTCCACTACGATCATAGAGCACCCAACTTAGAAATACTAATGAAAGCCTGTTCTAAGCATGTAAAAATATCACTTTGCAAACCATTACTACAACATGCTTGAATGTTTGTTCCTAAATCACCTAGGGGAGTATTAATAACACCATAGATGGATTATTGAATGGAAATATTGGACTTGAAACTATGGTGAAAGGTGATCTGGGGGGTGTCTTACAGGATATGACATAAAAATTCATACACTAGGGTATAATTGTCCCATTTTTGGTGAGTTTTTCCCATGAAAAAACATAGGACAACAATCCTATGAAGTGTTTCTCCATGGGGTAGTTATGTCATTAGTCATAAATAGCTGATGATAATCTCGAGTTATTGAATCTTTGAGGTCTATATAGTGTTGGTTGATGTTTCAAGGTGTATTTATGGAATTTATGAATATGTCCAGAGATTATGTTATGGTGACAAGTTATTAACAAGAAAAATGGAGTAATTGGTAAAATCATTGTTCTTAGTCAATATCCTCTAAGGATTAGAATATGGTCACATGTCTTTGGAAAACGTTTAAGGTATGAGTCAAGTTGAAAATTATGTCATCCATGAGTTGAAGGACAATATTATTGCTTAGTTGGTTCTTATCAATCAAAATGATCTATCAAAAGAATTATTTTAGTCTCGGTTGTCATATGAGTCTAGCTATGTACTAAGTATTAGTAAAAGAGTCTCTGTAGATGTCATTGTGTTCATTCAATGTAAAAGAGGAAATAGATGAACATTCCAAGACCTTGGAAGTCAAGAAGATGTTATCGGATCTGATATAAAGTCATTATGGACTAAAATGTTGAGGTATAATGATCATAACAAGTTATAGTAATGTGAATTAAGTAAAGAAAATTCTGTGAAAGGAATGATTATGTTTATTAGATGTATTAGTTCACATCTTTGTGTTTAGAGTTCATGAGTCAAGTTGTATGCAATTGTATGGAGCTTGTCTAGTTCATCAAGTGGTAAAATGAAAGGTTATGTTGTAATTTAAGGATGTTGTAAAGAGCTCTCTTAGTCTAAGTTTGGTACAAGAAGGTCAATGAATTATTCAAGGTACTTATCGATAAAGTGACGTAGGTATGACATCATCGAGGGTTGTGTATCAGACTATAATGTCTCTGTAGTCACAATCAAAGGTCCTTTGTTTGGTGTAAGTGTATCATGTGCAAAAAAGTGTCAAAGTTTCAAAATAATACAAATTGGATGTGTGTGTGTGTGTGTGTGTGTGTGTGTGTGTGTGTGTGTGTGTGTGTGTGTGTGTGTGTGTGTCTATGGTACTTAGTAGTGTCTAAGTCAAGAACATCAGTGTAAGATATTTTGGATCCATTTTTTCAGATGATTAAGTTCAAGGTGTATCAGTAAGTATTTCACTATGAGGAAACAATGGTTTGAGAGTCTTGAGATAGAGTGAAATTATGGTCTTGTAAGCTATGAAGTTGTCATGAGTAGGGGTATTCAAGAAATGGGTCCTATGATCCTTGAGAAGGTACATATTAGTTTAAAAAATACAAGGTATGGTGTAAGAATGATCTCACTCTACTAGATGAGACTTATAAATTGAGGGGAGATAACAATGCTCGAGGAGAGTGATTCAAGTCCTTGTGTGATATATAATGACTTCAAAATATTTTTCAGGTTCAAGAATGTAGTGAAGGAGTTTTTTGAAATCATTGGTTCATTTTTGTAAAAGCAATGAGGTCAATTACTAAAATTAAAAGAAGATAATATGGTTTTAAGATACCTATTTGAATTTCTTAGGGTTCTCAGTCAAGATATAGAGTGCAAAGAAAAAGTGTATCTTAGAGCTATAGGTAATCAAGGCTAAAGGTAAGAACATGATGGTTTTAAATTCATCAAGTGTTTGGGATTCTAGTGATTTGTTGATAAGGCTAAGCATGAAAAGTTAAAGGATATGTGTGTAAATGTCAACTTCTTAATAACTCAGATAGAAGGGTTTAAACCTTGAAACCCTAATCGTGTGCAAGTTAGAAGTACATAAGAGGTAATGTATCATATTAAAGATTGAATATCATCCAAATAATATATGAATATGTTTAGGAAAATGTGATTTGGTCAAATTATATGCTAAAAATGTGGGGTGTGTGTGAAAACCATCTCAAAAGGTCATCAAGAAAAGGAAAGGAATCTACACAAAATTTGAGTTCAAGAAAGGCCTACTACAATGACTCAAAAAGGAAAATTGTTGATTACATTAGTGTTCAAAGGTTAGTGGAATGAAAACATAGTAAGAGTTTAGACATTAAGTCTCTAAATATGTATAGAGTACTTTGAGTTATTAAAGGAAGAATGGTATATGCTACATAACCTGCATAGACTCTTCAAGTAGTGCTCTCTATGATGAAAATTTTGTTGCTTCAAGAATTATTTGTCTAGGTGCTTTACATGTTGTAAATCTAAGTGTACCTACAATCAAGAAAAGTTCTTAAGGGATCATGATTCTCTCATAAGGTTAGATGGTTTTTGAGTTTGTCTTAGTCTAGTGTATGGAGTGATCAAGGCTTGAATTTTTTTTAGCACAAGTATGCATCAAGTGAAAATTGTATGGGATTGAAGCTATCTAAAGGTAAAATTGTGCCTGAGCATAAAAAGGATGAAAAGGTAGAATTGTCTCAATTTTGAAAAGGTTCAAGAGCTGTGCTAAGTAAGAAAATGTAGACAAAAATCACACACTTAATACTATTTACTATACTACCAAGTATGTTGTTTTATATATGGATCTTGCATAAGAAAAGTATTCACTGGTGACCCATTCCCTATTCCATCCACTTGTCTTATTGGTTTCTATTGCTTTTATCTTTCACACTTGTCACTCATACACATAGTTTTGGTCAGATCATAGGGATCCCTATTAGTCAGTCTTCACTCATTTGTCATCATTTGTCTCTGACACTCGGTGCCTAGAACTCCTATCCATATTAGGCATTTGTGCCCTCTTTTTGTTTGATATTATTTTTGACATTTAAGGATGGTATTTTCAATTTTTACCTCTCATATCCTGAGGTACTAGTTGGCATGTTGGGTCATTAGTGTTGAAATTCAAGAAAGAGATACCTATTTAAAAAAACCATACCTATCATTATCCGGTAGATAATTCTTATCAAGGGATATCTATCTACATATCTCAAGGGACTGCATTTGGATGCATTACTTTACAAAAACACTACATAAGATGGGTATTTCATTCTATTCCATCCACACATTTAATTTTATCTAGCTACCACTTGATATATTGGTGTCATTAGTGCAAGGGTGACCTAGGAGCACCCTTGCACACAAAATCACATGGAATGACATTGGCTATTTGATCTAGTGCAATTCTTAGTCATAAGTTCACCATTGTGTGATTGAGGACAACTTGATCCCTCATTTTTCATCTTTGTTTTTTAGGATTTGATCTCTTTTTGAGGGTTTTATAGGAGGCTATTTGTGTGTATATAGGTATCTCGGTGATCCAAGCGTGACATATAGATGACCACGGGAAAACAAGTGTCAAACCCTAACAACAATATCGTAACCAGGTTCCAAACTTTTCTATAGACTCCAGTGCCCCTACAGAGGTCTTGGTGCTTGCATGTGCCCTTATCCTTGCCCAAGAATTTCTACCTCTTCTATTTTTTTTGAGGTTCATTGTGATTGTCTGTACTTTTGTTTCATCACATTCTTTAGCCCAAGCATACTTTAGGACAAGATAAATTAAGGTAAGCTCCTTCTCTCTCTCATTTCCTTTCATAATTAGATTAAATAAATTGTCTAACATTTATATTTCACTGTATGTCATTTATAAAATTCATTGCTTTCATATTCAATAAAATAACTCAAATTTTATTAAACTAGATAATATGAAGAAGAGTAAGTTCCAAAAGGAGAAAAAATGAGCTACAAGTTGATAAAGTGACCTAAATGCATGTAGATCAAGGTGATGAGATATGCGATCAATCAATGTATTGTGTAATTGGTATAAAGTAAAATGAAGACAAGAAGGTTCAAAATGACACATATAGAGCTTGATTAGTTCATTCCAAGGTCTTCACTTAGGTTTTTTTGTGTGACAAGTTTTAATCATGTAGGTCTCTGTGACTATTTGCATTATAAGGATGTATAAAGACTAAATATGATGGTTTGTTAGTCTCAAATGTCCTTTTAGTGGTATATGGATGTGATAATAATTCTATATAGTAGTGATTATAGATCAAGGATCTCAAGAATGTGAATGACAATGGTATACATGACTATATGGTTGATTGACAAGCTTTAGATGCCTAAATCATATTCATTTAACTGTCTAAGAAAGTGCTAGTTAGACCTAGTAATTAAAAATAGATGGATAAATGTTGTAAAGGAGTTATTAAAGATTTCAAGAGTGCAAAATTATAGTGTATAGGCATGTCAAAAGTTTTCAAGGTAGAAGAATATTAGTTTTTCTTGGTTTATGTTCTCTAGAAGCTCTAGTAGACCTTGTGCAACAAGACAAAGGATGTATTATATGTATACCTATGTACAAGTGGTTTATTGACTCAAACATGTATAAGAGCATGTTAAAAAGGGAGAAAATGTATGAGAAAGTCTTTCAAGATTGTGAAGAAGTATCTCGAACTCTCTCTAAAACAATTAAGCAAGAGTTCATCAAAGTTGGTAGAAATGGCCTTTGAAAGGTTAGTTGAGGGATATCAATTCGTGAGTAGGTTTGAGGTCAAGATATGGTTGTGACAAATCATGTTTATGCCTTGAAAATATTATGTAAGCCCAAGAATGAAGGTAAGGTGATTTTTTGTGCTCAACGATATCATTGTTGGCATGTTCTTGAAATTTATGCTTTAAATATATGACTGCTACAGTGGTCTAATGAAGGTAAAAGCTAAGTTTGGGTGTAAAATAACAAGTTTTGCATGATTAGAAGATGGATGATGGTGTTATAGCCCAAAGTAGAGGTATGATGATGCTTCCTTCATGATTATTGGAATGTTTAGGTGTTGTATGCACTTTTCCCAGGGGGAGCATAGTGTCTCTATGCTTGAAATGGAGCCAAAAATCATAT
Organism: Taxus wallichiana var. yunnanensis; assembly: GCA_018340775.1. Classification (NCBI taxonomy): domain Eukaryota; kingdom Viridiplantae; phylum Streptophyta; class Pinopsida; order Cupressales; family Taxaceae; genus Taxus; species Taxus wallichiana. The sequence continues at coordinate 439,366,999 of CM031235.1, read as the reverse complement.
TTTTTTGAAGAATATTATGTTTGTGATCTAGAATGATACTTTTGGTTGATGTTTCTAACAAAAATATGTTCCTATGAAGTTGAGGAATCTAAAGAACTTGTTAGTATAGGTATTCCTTTGTCATTAATGTAAAAAGGGGGAGAATTTTAGGTGGTTTTCATCAATGACAAAGGGGGAGATTGTTGACATGTTGTGGCATTGGTGTTATCATTAATACAAAACATCACTAATGAAAAATTGAATTCAAAAATGCCTTTGAATGATTATGACATGCAGATTCAAAAGTTTAAGGAGGAAGAAAAGAGGTTCTTCTTCACTAGGGGTTAATCCTTCTACTTGTTAATACAGTAAGGTGGATTCCGTAAACTAGGGGGATTAACATTAGGTTTGGGGAAGACTGGGAAGATCACATTTATTTATTTGATAGGATTAGGATTAATAAATGAAAGAGAGAGCCAAGAAGGAGGTGGATGCTACAACTACTTTACAAACTCTTTCTAGGAATAATGAAGAGGGTAATCCTAGTAATGGGTTGTTGGAAGGAAACATTGTGTTTAATTTTCTTACAAGTAAAATTGAAGCTTTGGAGGATATTGTTTGTCAAGTTAAAGATCAGAACAAAAATATGCTGTAGGGGCTTCAAATGTCAAATGCAATGATCAAAGTTTTAGAAAACAAGGTTGATGTTCTCTAGGGATGGTTGTAGTGGACAAAGGAAAGAAGAGGTAACTTGACAGAAATAATTCGATGAGGAGGATTTCCAAATGGATGGTGTCGGTCCGAGCTCGAGGACTAGGGAAAAATGTGTTTAGGGCTCTATTGTAGACTTGTTGTTGACTATCTGTTGAGATGGTTTTGTTGTAAACTATTTTTGCTATGGGTTTTTGTATCTTTTTGGTTGGGCTCTGGTTGAGTCAATCTCTTTTTGACTCGATATTTTGATACTTTTTCTATTGATGAGATTTATTGTAATATATATTATGTAAATGGTCCTTGGAGCCTTTTCCAAACATTATCTATAACAAAAGTGTTCATGGTGATGTCGGTGTTTGAGTGAGAATTGCTTGTTTTACCAAGCCTAATTAGATGACCTAGCTAGCCTAGATGACAAAGTGCGTGGAGGTTAGAGATTCTTGATGGATTGAGGATCATGTTGACATGATGGAGAGAATTTTATAGAGTTCTTGAGAATTCACATGAGTTTTAGGGTGCCGATACAGTGGTGACCAAGTTTCAAGTGCTCATTTGGACCAGGTATGGCTGGTAGAAGGTATGAGATTGAGTTATGGAGCTATAAGATCTCATAGATGCATATATATAGTTGCATCACTATGTATCAGGTATGTTAGGGACTTTTGGAGATGTTTTATGATGATTTATAATGTTCTTTCAGCTGACCCTAGGCTTTACAATGGAAAACCCTAAGGGATAGATATGAAATTTTTTTATGATATTATGATTATTGGAGGTGTTATTATGGTGTGTCATGATTCTATGGGAAAAATTTCATATTCCATGATGATTATTTTTCATGTTATGTTAGTTTTGGTGAAACAGGGTCAAGAACAACGTCATTTCCGATTCAAATCGAGCCTTCCGATAATCACCCCTGAATTGTATGATTTTCATGGGTCATTGTGGATTTAAAGGATTTTTATACATTGAGTATAGAGGGTTTCACAAAAATAATGAGGTCATTTCATCGTCAAATTTTTATGAACGGATGTTAAGAAGGTAAACAACTCTGTATGTGTTTAAAACCCTAGCTCAAACTTAGTAGGAGAGAAAATGATACTATGTAGAAATAATTTATTTATAGTGCAAGAATTATTACTGGATCATGTAGAGGACTCATTCAGGTTTCCATAAATGTACGGTAGAGCTTATGGTGATGAGTGGACCCCACAAAAATAGGCCGGTTTATGAAGAAGTCTAGTTTGAGGAAAAATTATCCAAAGAAGGTAAAAGCTAAATTGCCATTTATGATAGTCCAGGATTTTTTATTGATGTAAATGAAGGTTTTAGATCATGGTTATGATGAGAAAGTTCAAAGTGTTCCTTATTTGTGAATACTAGGTTTTCGGGTAGTTTGGAGTAGCTCGAGTAAAAATGACATTCAGTAAGAGCTACAAGAGGATTTAGGAGATGATTCAAGTTGTGTTATAAAGTTGCTTCCCATATATTTATAATGGTATATAAACATTGGTGATTTGATAAGGTATGCAAAATTTATGAGCTGTTATTTGAAGATCAAGTTTGAAGGATGCCCTGTTATAGTAGGGTGTTAATGGCTACATGATGAGGTAAAATGATGATTTTGAGTTGTTCATGATTGTTGAATGTTTTGAGTGATTAATAATCATGTATAAGTGTGTTCCATACTTTTTTTAATTTTTGAAATGTGTTTTGGTGTGATGGAGAATGTTGGGCTCATTGTCGGTTCTCAAGTCCTAGAAGGCTTAAAAGTACTTTACAAAGATGAGATTGGTGAAGGCCTTCCACTTAGAGTTGGAATAAGTTATTATATGTTATGGAAAGGAAATTAAGAGATTTATAATTAGGTATGTATTTTCTCATGATGAGGTGTTTTTGTTAAATCATTCAGTAAACTTTGTAGTTGTATTTTCGGGACAAGGTTGTTATTTCTGAAAGGTTGAGTTGGTTGAAGCACAAAATGGTTGAGTTGATTATTTATATCACCTAAAAAGTGAAGCGGGGTAAAATTTTCATATATTTAAGGAATTTATAGGTATTTAAAATGACAGAAAGGGTTCAAACTAGTTGAGTTTGCAAAACTAGTTTTTGTACAACTTATTTTAGTGAAGAAAAAAGTATATTTGGTTTGAGAAGATTGATGTTTCATGAGTTATAAATTGCATATAATATATATAAATGTTGTGAGATTTATATATAGTGGTCACATGCCATAGTTGAGATGTTATTGGGTGGTTTTGAGGCCCAAAGGTGAAATTAGGTTGTTGGAAATAATTGTTTTATGAAGGAAATGAGCCAATGGGCCCATTAAATGAAATAATTTGATTGGTTCATCTAAATTGCAACCATGGATGATTTTTGAATATAATATTACACATGTTTGGTGATTTTTAGATCTTTAATAAAAACAATATTGGCATGAGGGTAGTTTTCTCATCCTAGTGATGTGGTTTTGAAGATTTTTGGTGCATAAATGAAGGTTTTTGGCATGGATGACCTATATGGGTCATTTGTGACAGTTGTAATGAATGTATTTTGATATTATTATGTTTTATGGGTTGAATTTGTAATGAGGGACTGACATCTCTTGGGTTAGAAGGAAGAAAAGACTATAAATTGAAGTTTGAGCTTATTTGGTGAGCTAGTCTTGCATGGGTGAAAAGTATGACCTAGAGGAGAGTGTTTTGTAGGTATGAAGGCATGATTTTAAGGCTGATAATATGTTTTTAAGGTTGAGGAATGTTTTATATCATGTTTTAAAGAGTTTATAGGCAATATAAGTTGATAAGGAAGAAGAAAGAGTAATCTTGAAGACCTAGGGTTTGAACAAAGATGTGTGAGCTGAATTAATGTTCTCCATCGGTTGTGGCGAGAAAAAAAAGAGATAAATATTATTAAAGTGGTTGAATTGGTTATTAGTCATCTTAGGGGTTGTATCATTCTTGTGGAGTGGGTTCTTCACTAAATTAGGAGTTGTTGTTCCTTGTAGCGTTAGTTCTCTACTAAACTAGGGGTTGGGGTTCCTTATGGGGTTGGTGCCTCACTAAATTTGAAATATGGAAATATAATTTTTGTGTTTTAGAGGATTTTATTTCCCATGAGGTTTTTCCACTTAAATATTGTGTCTATGAGCTCTCTTAAATGTGTTATGGCTATTTTAATGTATTGTGCAGTCATAATAAGATTGTGATGAATGTCATGAATGGATGAATGTTGATGTATGATAATATAAATGGTAAATGAGATAAGTAATTTATAGGACTGATTCATCCTTCCTCAGTTCATTTTTATTCCAATATAAAAATTATATCCAATCTTGAGTGTCTCTTGTGTTTTCTTCTCGTATTACTCGGCTTAGGAGAATGATGACATCGAAGAAGCCCTTGTGGAATTCATTCAAATAAATATTATTTAACACGTGGGAGGTATTCCTCCCTTTCTTCAAACAAGAGCGAAGGGAAAGGAATTGAAGGTAGGATTGAGTCTCATGCCACTCTACTTATATAACCTCTTTGGTGATCAATACCATGTTTCTCCCAACTGGAATTTACATGCCTTGAGATATTGCCTTTAGGGTAAGCATTGCCAGGACCGAGTTTTCATCAAAACTTATTATTCGGGTGTATGGATTGTAGTGGTGATAAAAATAAAATCCCAAATATTTGATTTTCACTGACCTAGGGTGGCCACCAGCTGTATATGATATGCTCGTGAAGACCTTTTCTTCCACAGCTCTCTTGGTCCACCCAACATTCGGATTTGAGGTCCTTGAGGTCCATGTGGGTGATATAACTATCACCTACACCGTATTACTCGATGAAAAAGATAAAATGGGATCAAGGATAAATAATTTTAACTTCATGGTGGTAAAAAGTAACAATATGAGTCAAAATAGAGATGATAACAACTTCTTACACTCAAAACTGGAACTTTCTATTTTTAGACCCTGGGATCCAAGAGCTACTATTTTGGGAAAGGTTGTATTTTTACCTCAAAATTAGTTTTGTGGGATCCTAATAATGCTTGGAACAAACTCACAAAATGTTTCATGGCCATTTTAAGAAATTTCTATTTTAGAATGTTGTTTTTGCTTTTTAACAGGTTTTTGGCTTGAATCTCTTAGTTTTCCATTTATGAGTTTCCTTGCTTTGAAGGGTTTTGATGTTATGAGAAATTTAATATTTATAGTAATTATGAGCATGGGTTACTTAATATTTTTAGAATCTGGCCACCCACACCTCGTATTGTCAAAAAATCAGCTTCAATGTCCGGGTTTTTCTTACGTATTGTTTTCTCTAATTTCGGCTTGAATGGACCACCAGTTGGTGGGAAGCTGAAAGAAGGTGAGATAGGGAAGAAACATAGGGTTTTATTACATTTAAAATAATATAAACATCTAGTTTTTTTAAATTCTTATAGGCATCCAGAGAGGGAGAGATGGTGAAAATTTCATCAAAATATGGTTTCTTGTTTGTGAGATATGAGTTTTTGTGGTTTTTGGCTATGGAGTTTTACGGTGAAAAATGGGCATGAGGTCTGTAGAAAAGAAAATTTCTTGGTGTTGTTGTAGAAATGGACCTATGAGGGTGGGGAAGAAATGAAGAAATGAATAAATGGAGGAATGGCAATGAGATTATATAACTTTCTTCCGGTAGTAGTGTTCTCGCACACACGAGGAAGAAACATCACGACCATTGGATTTTGAAATTCTTAAATTTTAAAAAAATTCATGAGGTTGGGAAAAAAATTTCATCCTAATTTTCCCAAGGGGATGAATAATTTTGTGCAAGAAAATTCACCTCACCCTCAACTTGACAAGTGGCAAATGAGGATTGGTCGGTGGAGGAGAGAGAGAAAGTGAGTGAAAAGCAACCTGGGGTATGGGGCTCGGGTCACATGGAGGACCAGATCGAGGGCTAGGATTATGAATTTTTTTGTATCCCACTATCCCAATGGGATGGGACATAAGGTGAAAGAAATTTTTCCCTAATTTGGTGATGATAAGTGGTAGATGGTCATTTGTTGAGGTGGAGAGGAGAGGGGGCTAAAAAAGGCATGCAGAGCACCTCATGGGGTCATATGAAGAACTAGTGGTCAATATTGGGCTTGGGAGAATATTTGTGTCCCTTGTGTCCCAAGGGGATGAGATATTTGGTGTAAGAAAATTCACCCCGACCTAGAGGTGATAAGTGGCATACTTGGGATTTGATGACATGAATGGTGAAAAATGAGAGAAAAGGGGCTTATCCGGGTAACTTGAGCTTCATCGGGGTCATATGATGATCAAGGGGTATGTCATAGGCTTGGGAAAATTTTTGTGTACCTTGTGTCCCAAGGGGATGGGAAAGTTAAGATAATAAATTGTGCTCAAACCTAGGAGTGGTATGTGTCCACTCAGAAAAATGACTAAGTCCCAAGAGCATACTTTGGAGAGCAACTTGACAGAGACATATATTGAGCATCCAAAGGTCTTTTCAAGAACTTATTTATATGATATTGATTGAAAAAATCATTTTGAGAAGTATGTGATGGGTCTCATGCTCTATTGTTTCCTAAAACTCCCTCAAACATAGGATTTTTCTTGGTATTGCAGGTTATGCATGCACAAAATAGAATGTGGGCATAATTACTTATGTCTCATTAAAGATATAAAACCACAATCATTTAGAGGTCTGAAATAAATTTTCAATAGTCTCTTGTTTGACCTCCAATTCCTTACAGAGCTCCTAGAATCACTTCCTGAAGCTTAGGTGATATTTTGAACCATAAGCTCTTTCACCTTAACAAAACCACTTTCGTTGAACTTGTCCCTAAACATTTTAAACTTTCCAAAAGCTTCTAAAATAAGTTGAAAAGTTTTCCTAGCTCCTTAATACTAATACTCAATGAACTTGGGCCTTTAACTCAGCTTCAGAGGATGTACACTTACTTTAAGAAGGCTAAAAATATCCCTTCTTAACCTTCTTGAAAAGCCTACCTTGAAAAGTATCATCTTGGAGGAACTTGAATGGACTTGTTTTCCCTAAATCACCTATGGATAAGGTTGACACAACACATAAGACCACTTTAAAGGGTAAGATAGGCCTGATACAGTGGGGATGGAATGACTTGGAGGGTTGTTAGAGAAGGTTTACAAAGAAAAAGTTGTGAAACTAGTGTAAAATAGTATACAGTTAAACTATTTTCAAGTTGAAATTTTCCCTTGCAAAAACATTGGAAAATAGGCACCTAATCAAGCATTTTTCTCCATCGATTTCAACTAGGTTTTAGGTGGGTTTAAGTCAGTCCCAAAAAAATGAATAGAACTTTCTTATTTCTTATCCTTTTGGCCTCATAATTTTTGAAACATATTTTTTTATCTATATATTATTCAAAAATATCTCTTATGATTTATTTGAACTAGGCTCCACAATTTAGATCAAATTCTAAGAAGTTAGAGTGCTATTTTGGCATACCTTACTTAACCCAGTTTTAGTAAAATTTCAATATATTTCACAAAACTCCTCCTCAAGTCCTAAAATTTTGTGCACACCTTCATGACCACCTCCTCCATAATCTAAAATGGCTACTTTGTTATAAATACATATGTAAATTCTAGATAAATCTCATTTGTGCATGCTAAACCTACTTTTCCTAAAGGGCAGTCATACCAATGATCCTAAACATGCCTCCAGATGTTGAATTGTGACCCATAGCTTCATTTGAATACTCTTGGAAGTTTACCTACACACTTACCATGCTTTTGGTGTCCTTCCTTATCTTTCATTTCTCCATACACCATGCAATGCTTGCATTAGACCTATGAATTTTACCTAATGGAGCCTATGTCACCTTATAAATAATGAAACTACCCTATTATTATCATAAAGTTGTCTTAATATAGTTTATTTATGTTTTACACACCTTTACCATGCTTCACTACATAATTCCAAGCCATCCTATTGAATAGGTCTAAATATTAGGCCACATGAACCAAGAAAGTATCACTGTTTCCACTCATGCCATCATGTTACCATCTGATTGACCATATAATCAACATACCAAGCCTCCTCTGGACATCATTCACCTTTTTAATTAATGGGTACACACCTCTTTCATTAATGAAAACACTACATACTCACATCTCAACACAAACAAGATCCCGATTCTTATGCTAATCATACATATCAAGTTGTGCCTCCTCCTTGGGGCCCCTTGAATTCCTTTTCACTTCTACTAATGCATCACCACTAGTCATTAGGTTCTTAGATCATTATTATCATGCTAAATTTAGTTGTTATTCATTATACATAAGTGATTCTATTGGTTCCTATATTGTCAATAATACCCGATATATCTAGGAACTCCTACAAATGTATGCTCCATCACACTCCTAGCTATTAGTTATCCACTATCTAATGTCACATTTATAGTTCCCAAGTCTTTGTACTATGTTAGGATTCCCATCATAGTTGGGCATCTTAGGATGCTTGTACCATTCTTCGTTACATCTTCAATCAAAGGTTGTGACATGCTCTTAGGTATCTCTTGGCTCCGTGCCACCCAAGCCATCACTTATATGAATCATTTATGCCTCAAGTTCATTTACAACAAACAACTAGTCACTATCAAAGGCATTCCACTATGCACACCATTGCCTTGAATTAATTTTGCTTATACACCATTCATAACACCTAGGATCCCTATGCATATTAAGTCTAAAGCACACTCAACACATAGTTCTCCTATTCATACATGACCTACTTCATGACCTTTTTGTCCTCATTGGTTCACTAGTCCACCTCATTAGCCTAAGTCCCCTACTTAGGAAACCCCTTCATATAGATGTTCACTATCTCCTTTACCGCATATGTCTCCTTCACGTGCACATAATTACTCTCCAACACCATTGATATTAGAGTATAATCACATTCCTTTGTATCCTCGGACATCGGGGTGTAAGTCCCTTGCCCTTCACTATCATCGGGTAGTCTACTATTCCTCACACACTTTATTCCCCCTTCTAATCACTATCTTTTCTCTCTAGTTTCTACTACCACACTTTGTGATCCGTGCATCATAAATTTTACATGCTCTCATACCCCTTTGATACATGCATTGTATCATCATTAACCTATGAGGAAATCTAGTTCCATGGTTCATACTTAATAGTGAGGGTCTAATTATGAAATTAACCTTACATAATATACACATTTCACACTCGTGCTTCATGGTACATATTTCTAGCATCTATTCACACAACACACACATTACTCAATGACACACTCTTGTTCTATGGTTCATTATTGAATGTTGAGGGTTCCTATAAATTAATCTCATCTCCTACAAATTCACTCGGGGCATGCTTCTTCTATCATATTCACACTTGGCATATAATTCCATCACACTCATGTATTTTATTTACATATCTTGGTTGCATATATTCTTGCTAGATTATTCTATTTACATGTTACACTTTATTTTCCATGTTAGATGAATTCTTAGTATGTCATTATCATTCTATATATACACATGCACGTTCACTTGGTCTTTTCTGATGAATACAGATCTCTTACAGGTTCTTATATGCTACAATGATGCTTGACATTGCAGCTTTTACTAGTCCCACCAAATCTCCAGGGGGCATATAATTTCACAACTATCACATACTACATAGGTTCTATTGTTACATCTCATTACAATTACTTTACCTTTCAGTGATTTATACGCAATCATGACATGCTATTTATCATTCTAACATGCTAACGAGTGCTTCATCTATAACATTTTCCTTACAGAACTATATGTCACCATGGTTATCGATATAATTTTCTTGACATTGTTTACTACTGTATTTTATTGTTTGCAGGATTTTCCTTATGTTTGGTTTGATCATTGCATGATTTGGCCGCTTCAAACCTGATTATATTGTGACATTGTGAGTGATGTCCCATGTCTGAAACCCACTTTTTGTGGTCCATCTTGGTTGCACATTTGTTTGGTACATTGATTCCTATTGCATGCTAAATTTTATACTAACACTTATGTCTAGCCTACTTTGTTTTCACGTGCATTGGTTTCTACCATGCACATCCCCTACCCCCGTAGGTATCTAATTGAGACCAACATCATGTCCTATACTTTGTGCCGCATCCTAATATCATTGTCATGTACACCCCAAATGAGGGGGCATACATTAGTTGAATAAATCACTCCTACAACATTTTAGAGCTACATTACAAATCTACATAATATATAATCAAATAGAATACAATCATAGAATGACCGAGAATCTAACTTGTGTCCAAAACATAACACACACAATAGCGCCGAGAACCATACACTAGCATTTAGGTGCTCCTGTCCTCCCTTGGGTGCTAATGCCTCAAGGGTAAAAATAGTAATATTATCATATTAACACAATTTACGAAGTCTTCATATTAGTTTTACAAAAGAAAGGCATTAGCCTCCAAATATAGAATGCATTCTAATTCCTTCAAAAGGAAAAAAAAAAAAAAATCGAAAAAATCGAACTAATTTGGGATAATCATAACTAAATCAAGACGTACCATCTACAATGGTTCTTATGTTAGAAATCAAAAGCACTGAGAGGGGGATGATTTAGTGTAAATTAAAACTTTAAATTACTTCAAAAGAAAATTACTTGATTAGGAGAAAGAGTTGTAACATGAACATATGATCAACACCATGCAAAAAAAAAACTCACAACACAAGATTTATAGTGGGAAACCCATAAAGGAGAAAACCCACATTGAAACCAAGGCTTTATTAGGAACACCAATTCCAAAGCTTACAATAATCTTGGTTTTTTTGAGGACCCACTCAACCTATTAAGCACCCACTTTAGAATCTCCAAGAACCCACTTGAAGAAATCTAAGCACCCACTCAACTAATTTAGCAAGCTGTAACTTGTAAGGAGCACCCACCCCCTATGATCTAAGAACCCACTTAGAAAGATATTACAAACAGTTTGATCATATAGATCTTATATTGCTTATACAATGGATTATGGTCACTTTTCTATTTATTTAAATACACACTCTTCAAGCTTAGATATCCAACACTCTCCTTGTCTCTCTGTCTCTAGTCCTTCATGCATTCATTGTTAGAGTAGGTATTTACCTTAGCTCATGTTCACCTAGGTAATTTATTTACCTTTATTGTATTTATCCTCACCCACTTATATGTGTGGATATTTCTTTTTATTTATTTATATATTAGGGGATATTATCTAGTTGTTAGGTATAGTTTTTCCTTGATCTATGGTATTGACTAGATCTTTGATGTCTATTTCTTTCCAAAATCTATGGTCTTGACTAGTTATTTCCTTGATTTATGGCTTGATCTACGATCTTAATTGGTTCTTAGATTATTATTCCTTTCCTATATAAGCAAGGCCCATTCTCATTATATTTCATTAAGTTCCATAATAATATATGATATTTCTTCTCATTTTTGCAAAGGTTTATGTAAAGTTATTATGGCGAATTGCTTTCATATTATTGATTGTGGTATTTGATTAACATCTGAGTTCTTGGCTTAGTATGATCTATCATTCCTTTTATGGATTAAAGCTTGTGATTCCTACTAGTAGGCACTTAACTCCAGGACCATTTCATTTTATTTGTGTGGTGAAGACGAGCATTTTATTTTGTTTTAGTAGTGACTAAAATAAACAACAAAGCATAAATTTGTAAAGCTTGTATCTTTTAATTGGAAACTCGGATTCGAGTGCCATTTTTAGAAAAGTGCTTTTTTTTTCATGATCTTTCCATTGGAAATATTTATTTTAAGAGTCACACTATAATTATAAAGTTCCATATTGTAACAAACACTCATTATAAAGTGTGAAAATCAAGGGGGGATCTTGTTGCATTGCTTGGGGGTATTTTTGCATTGCTTAGTTCTTGCATTTATTTTGGTGATTTTTCGAGAATGGAATCTACTTATGCATTAGATAATGTTGAGACATTAACAAAACATAATTACCACACATGGAAACTAAGAATGGAAACAATAATTAAGTGGAAAGGATTATGGGCTTTAACTTCTTGAACAACTAGTGTTCATTAGAGAATAAGAGAAATTTCAGTACCAGTGCAAGTTTGATGAGTGTATGGGTTTGATAGGAACTTATGTAACAGTTAGTATTTTGTTTCATTTGGAAAAATTTGACTCTCCTTTTAAAATATAGGAGAAATTAGAGGATTTATTTGGTAAGGTGGATCATATGAGAGCCATGCAACTTGAAATTGAGATCACCTCTCTTAATCCTAAATATTTTCCAATAATTATAGAATATCTTACCAAGTTCAAGAATTTTTTGACATAGTTGAAGGGGAGTGGAAGAGATAAGAAAGATGAAGAGTGTGTTTACTTGATTCTATCCAAGTTGAGAGGACCATTTCAAATTTTTTTCTACCTTTTTCTCTAGCATGGATGCCTTAGTTGACACATTCAAAATGCCTAAATTAGAAACATTTTGTGAAAGAATTATAAGAGAAGAATCCAAATTGTGTAACATTGATTCTACCACATCTCAAAAGGAATTAGTTGCATCTAATCCTAAGGGTAAGGGAAAACTAAAGAGTAAAACAAAATACACCCATTATACATCTCAAAGTGCTCCTAAACCCAAAGAAAACAACTTTAAACTCAAGGAGTCTTCTAAATCCAAGAATAAGTCTAGCCTTTCATGATATTTTTGTGGGGGTAGTGGTCATGAAGAACATAGGTGTTATAAGTGAATGTAAGCCTTAGAGGATGCAGTCAAGAAACAAAAAATTTCTATATCCACTCTAGCTTCTTATAATCATCATAACAAAAAAATTAATTGTGTTGGGACATCTCGGTCACCATTTGCGAGACAATTTGGTTATAGATTATGGTGCTTCTCATCACATGAATTCTTGAAGGAGTCTTTTGTTTCTCTAGGTTTAAGTTCTACTTCCAAAATTAAGGTTGGAGATTCTTCCTTTCTTTATGTTAAAGAAAAATGTGATATACAACTTGATGGTGGTAGTATCCAAGATGCACTATAGGTTTCTAACATCACTACAAATTTTCTTTCAGTATATCAAATTTGTCATTTTGGTCGAGGGAAAATAATGACTTTTACACCACATGGGGCAGAAGTACGAAATTTTTGGAGCCTCATTCACTTGTTGCTCAAGGTATTGTTTATCATAGTTATAGACTATATAACTTTGAGGGTTTATATGAAACTCCTCTATAGATACAAGGTTGGTTTCTCATGTAAATTCAAAGAATAAGCTTTGGCATGAAAGATTTGGACATCTCAACTAAAAATATTTGAATGAGTTGAGAACTCATGGTATGGTTGATGATATTCCTAGAGTTTCTTGTCTTAAGGGATTTTTTCATGGATGTGCTTTAGGGATAACAAAACAAGATCTGTTTCCTAAGAATTTCTCAAAGAGAGCTTCTTCACCACTTGAGCTTGTGCATAGTGACTTGATTGTTTTTCCTACCTACTCTTTCAATGGAGCTAAGTATGCACCGCATAGTGACTTGATTGTTTTTCCTACCTACTCTTTCAACGGAGCTAAGTATGCACTTACCTTTATTGATAATTTATTGATGCGTAATTGAGTTTATTTTATCAATTAAAAAAGTGATGTTTTTTCACACTTCAAAGTCTTCAAGGCTTTGGTTGAGAAACAATCTTCTAGTTGCACAAAGAACCCTTTTACTGATAATGGGGGGAGTTTTTCAACAATGCATTTTCTGAATTTTTAGAAAATCAAGGCATTATTCACCAACATTATGTTCCTCATACTCCACAATAGAATGGATGAACATAATGGAAGAGTATAACTTTGAAGGAAATGGATAAGCTCGTATGATGCATTCTATAGATTTACCTCCTATCTATAGGGCAAAAGTAGTTAATTGTGCTAACTACATTCAGAATCACACACCACACAAAACACTTGAGTATTTGACTCCAGAGGAAGCTTGTCCAATACTAAGCCAAATGTCTCATTTTTTCATGTATTTAGGAGTCATGCTTGGGCCTTTGTGCCAAAGAAGAAAAGGAAATCTTTGGATAAGAAGAGAAAAACCTTGATCTTTGTAGGGTATTGTGAGGACATGAGAGCTTATCAAATTTTAGATCATGATATTCATGATGTTATTTTTCAAACCCATGTTCACTTTGATGAGAAATTCACTCCTCATGATTCTTCTTCTTCCATGCTTCCTTCTTCTTCTTCATCTCATCTTGAGGTTCCTTTCTTTGAGGAGCTTTATGAGGAGGTTATATATGTCATTGGGGATCGTATTCCTAATGAAGTTGTCACTATGCCTAAGTGGGTTCGTATTATAGTTTTTGAGGAAACACCTTTCATACAGGATCTTCCACCCATTAGGCATCATCACACACATTCTACAAGTTTAGAACTTTTTTGTCGAGGCAATTTTTGAGGATCTAAAATCCTTTTCAAAGGCTCAAGGGATACACAGAGGGATGATATGATGATAGTTAAGTATTATTATTTGATGAAGAATCATACTTGGGATTTGGTATCTCTTCCTAAAGGATTAAATATGGTTAGGTGTAAGTGGGTATACCAAACCGAATATGCAGCTGATGGGTCCATTGAAAAGTATAAGGCTCATCTTGTTGCAAAGGGTTTTTCATAATTTGAAGGTATTGATTACTCTGAGACTTTTGAACCCATTTCTAAGATGGATTCTGTATACCTTGTACTTTCTATTTCTGCATCATAGGGGTGGCCTGCATACCAGATGAATGTGAAGAGTGTCTTCTTGCATGAATATTTACAGGAGGAAATATACATGGAATAACTTGCTAAATTTTTTTAGGATCTTCTCTTATTTTTAGGCTCCGAAGGTCTCTCTATGGTCTCAAACAAGCTGTTGAGATTGGTACGAGAAGATGGATTCTTTTCTTCTATCTACTAGTTTTGTTCATTGTCACTTCAATCATACAAAGTGTATCTCTAGCATGTTGGTGAGGATATTATTATACTTGTCTTGTATTTTGATGATCACATTACTTACTAGAAGCTATTCTTCCCACATTTAGACTATTCAAAGGGATCTTTCTACACAGTTTGACATGACAGATCTTGGATTATTGTATTATTTCCTTGGATTTTAGATTTCTCAAATAGATTTAGGGATTCATTTGATTCAATAAAAGTACACCCATGATATTCTTTAGTTCTTTGATATGGCTGATTGTAAGCCAAGTCCATCTCCTTTTCAGTCTGGGGTTACTCTTACTTCCACATGTACCACTCCACTTTGTGATCCTACTTTGTATAAGTAGTTGGTTGGAAGTCTCATGTACTTGACCCATACTCACCCTGATATTTCATTTGTAGTAGGGATTATATCTCGGTTTGCACATTCTCCTCATAGTAATCACTGACATGATGCTAAACAAATTTTGCGCTATTTGCAGGGCACTTCCCACTTCGGCCTACACTACACTAGGGGTTATACTTAGGTTAGATATATAGATTCAGATTAGGCAGGTTCTATTGATGACAGGAGATCCACTTATGGATATATTTTTTTCCTCGGTTCTTCTCCAGTTCCTTGGGCATGCAAAAAGCAATAGGATATTACACTTTTATCTTTAGAGGTAGAGTACATGGCATAAGTTACAGTGAGTCAATATATTCTTTGGCTTCGACAGTTACTAAAAGAGTTTGGATTCCCATAGGATTCATCAACTGTACTTTGGTGTGACAAAAAAAGTGCAATTCACATTTCTTGCAACCCTATTGAGTACTAGTAGACCAAGCATATTGAGATACACATACACTTCATTCTTTAACACATTTAGGATGAATTTCTTTGCTTGGAGTACATTTTGACTCAGTAGAAGGTAAAAACATCTTTACGAAGCCTTTTTCATCACCTCACTACCTTGATTTGAGTGGAATTTTGGGGTTTCGAAGTTGTTCTTAGGGGGTGTTCATGAGAATAGATTCCTTCTTCTTCTTTCTCTTTCCTTCTAACAGGATTCTTTCCTTCTTTTGGTTCAAGATTTCTTCATGGATATATTGTACATGAGTACCTCATTAGGCCTAGTTGTCGGGACTCATACTTTGTAGACATGCCACTTCTATTTTTCCCCTAGCCTCACTTGAGGGGGTGTTATAGTAGGTATTTACCTTAGCTCATTTTCACCTAGGTACTTTATTTACCTTTATTGTATTTATCTTTACCCACTTATGTTTGTGGATATTTATTTTTATGTATTTAGATATTCGGGGATATTATTTAGTTGTTAGGTATAGTAGTCATTTCCTGATCTATGGTATTGAATAGATCCTTGATGTCTAGTTCTTTCCTAAATTTATGGTCTTGACTAGTTATTTGATGACTAGTTATTTCTTTGATTTATGGCTTGATCTATGACCTTGACTGGTTCTTAGATTGTTATTATTTGCCAATATAAGAAAGGACCATTCTCATTGTATTTCATTGAGTTCCATAATAATATATGATATTGCTGCTCATTTGTTTATAAAGGTTTATGTAAATTTATTCTAGTGAATTGATTTCATCTTATTGATTGTGATGTTTGATTAGCATCTAATTTATTAGCTTGGTACGATCTGGTTATTGTTCCTTTTAGTCATCTTATCTAGTTTTTTTGTTTCTAAAGCCCTTATAAAATAAAAAACTATCCATTTGATGACTATGTCTCCTTTAAATATTTTAATCAATGGATATTAATTTAAATAAAATGTCTCCTTTATGTGTCACAACCCTTGAATCAACTACACCCTCTCGTATTTTTCAACAATGACAATCATCCTTCAAAATTTTCTTAAATAGATAAGTATATCTCCCTCTTCTTAGCTCATGATTTTTCTATTTTAATATCCTTCTAAAATTTCCATTAGTTACCATAATTAACAATCAATTGTTCCTCTAAAATTGGATTTTTCTATTTCATGAGATAGAGGATGAAACCACATTTCAAAAAATTACAAAATTTTGAAATTATGACACCTAGAGTGAAATATATCTTAATGAGGGTCCAGGGGGTTCATGGAGAACTGAGTTCCAAATGTACACTACTAGTCCACACTATATTGCCTTTTAAACATTTTAAAAATCCATTATATAGTTTCTACCCTTATTAATTGGATCATTTGGGTTATTGGAGAACAATTGGAACTATGGAACTTGGGTCACCTTAGATTAGATCTTCCACACCCCCATTTATCCACAATTCACTTCATTCCCTTTGTTTTCCTCTTTTCATTTATATTTCAGGTCTTAATGGCTTAGGTTATTAAGGTTCTCATGACACTTGTTCCATGTTTACCTTGTTCTTTCGATGCCTTAATCATCCTAACTATACCTTTTCAATGTATCGCAAGTCATAATAGTTTGTCGGGGAACTGAGTTCCTCTCAACATAGTAATCGCTTGCTTGGACTCTTTGGACCCGCATCCTTCTCCTTCTCTCGCAATACACCAAATTATTCATACTTAGGCTTGAACCAGTTTTTGAGAACCCCTTCCTCCAAGGAACTGTTCCACTTGGGCCCTTTTTTCCCGTAAAGTGAGCTGCAATACATCATATCCTTTACCTTTCGGTCCAAACCGACTCGCAGGGAACACTAATTCACTTAGAACTTGTCCCAGTAGGGGCCTTTGTGCCTGAAACACTTATTCGACCCAAAAAACACTCAACTCTTCATCCTTCTGCCCCAAGACCCATACTGAGAGAACTCTAGTTCTGGAAATCTAGTTCCATCCACACCACAAATGTCCACAATACACTAGAAAAGGAAAAATACTCAAATTTCTCCAAAATTTTCAAAGTACCAATTTTTTTAATTTTTACCATAGAGACCTTATAAGCACTTAGGACAAATGTAAATGAATTTTAGACCTCTAAATGAATCAAGACAAGAGTACCAACCTTTTCATTAACTCTAGTGTGTTTCTATCTCACTATCTAAGCTTGTAGTGACCTTGAATCATCTTCAAACCATTTTGAATGCATAATGAACTAACTAGAGACCACTATACACCTCTGAAACACCTATCATCCATCAATGCCATCATCATGCCCTGGTTCAAATTTCTCACTTGCCTTCTTAAGATGGAACTAGAATTTTCCCTACTTCTTCATGAAGACTAGTTATAGACTTGTTAAAACACGAAAGACCCTTTTTGACCTTGGGAATTTTTCATATAGTCTTGATCACACACCCTACTTGCTGGACCATGAAATCAATGAGGAGGCACTACCAATTAACCTTCAATATCACCATTCATACACTTTTTTCCATCAATGCTACTTGACATCAATGACAAAACTAATGATAATGAGCAGGATCCAACACCTTATGAGGGTAGATTCATGGAAGGAGAGTAAAACTAGAACTCTCTCCCAAACACTAGCTCTTGGCGTGAGATCACCCAAAAACTCACTCTTGGCATGATGTGCTAAAAAAATCACTATCGGCATGAGATCACCCAAAAACTCACAATCGGGATGAGATCACTCAAAAAAATGGATCTTCAAATCATTTCAAGACACCTTTCTATCCTTTACAATCTTCTACATCAGGTGCACACTTTTGTTTACTACTAATTTTACACACTTTTACATACTTCGCTTATATTTTTCATATACAGGACTTTTAGTACACTTTTTCTCTCCTTTTGCAGTCCGTTCCTAATACACAACAAGAGGAAAAACACACAAGCTACAACATCATACTACAACGCAGATGCTTCACCCCTAGGGTCCATTTCCCTTTCATAGTATCCGCACTTTAATTTGCAACCATCCCATAATTCAATTGTCCACTCAGCATGCTATTCACCACACTCTCTATAGGATCATAAGGTACACATCTCTTATCTAATTTATGTTATTGAGTATTCAATCAACAACATAAAGTGGGGGAAAATGTAGACACAAAATCACACACTTGGGTACATTTATAGGTCCTAAAAACATGCTAGCATTTACATGATTCGTAAGCGAGAAAATTAGTGGTTGAAAAATATATTTGACCTCTTTTATTTGTATTTTTATTTCTATTTTGTCTTACACACCCTACAACCCATTTGCAACTTAACTTATTTATCTTTTATGGCTTTATACATCAACACCTATCCATGAAAACAATGCCCAAGTGATTTTTTCCCTCCTAGTCTCCTCCGACCCTTCCTTACCTTACTCACTATTTTTGGGTCTCTTTTAACTTTTGGGCATCATTTTCACTTATGGGTTGACCTTTCAGTTGTTAATTATGAAATTCAAACAAGGAAGCATAAAAATATTTATGCTTCCAAAATTAGGGAACAAACACTAAACATTACTATCATCACCTAAACTTGCATTCTAAAGCCACTAAAGCACTTCAAAGACATCCATCAAGCATAAATTCAAGGGATAGGGGATACATACTTTTGCATACACAACATAGGATGGATAAGTTTATTCAATTACATCCACACATACTATTACATTGCTACAACCCACTAGCAAGTGCATCTTACACAAGGGAATCCTAGGGAACCATTTCTACACACAAACACACTAAAACTACATGAATTATAAGATGTAGTGAACTTCTTAGTCATAAGTTCACTCTTTGGGTGACCGTCGGGGTTAGTCGAGTCCCCATTCTAAATTTTCCTTTTTAGGTTTTAATGTGGTTTGTGGGTATATGTAGATGAACTTCTTTCTTGTAGGTTATAAGTACATTTGGAGATCCAGGAGTGAATATTAGGAGATAAATAGGGAAAAATTGTGAAACCATTGCAACACTATAGAAACTAGATCTTGAGCATTTACATAGTCGAGGTACCTGGATCTAGTCATCAATGCCTAAGCACTCCTCTCATGTCGTGTGCGCCCCTTCTTGACATTATTCATGAATTCCAAAATTTACAGTGAGTAGTTACGACATTGTTTGCATCCTTTTCAACACTTTTTGTTACCTAGATAACTTCTTGTTTACTCAAAAATTAGTTAAGTATTCCTGACTCCCTCTCTTGCTTCAGGTTTTATATTTTACATGCTATTTTTATTACATCATAAGTGTATTTTAGCATTCATACATTAATTACTTTGTGATCAGATTTAATTAATTTAAATTAAATTAAATCAATAGTATCTTGGCTGATAATGAATTACAATACCTCTTCACATAAAATTTTATTCCTCATTTTTAAGAATCAACCATATTTGACAAATGCGATCATTTGAGCATCTATGTCACACAATCAAAGAGAAAAATATGAGTTTTTACATATGAAAAAACTCAAGTGTGTTGATGACATTGCTAATACATATAACGCCATGTTTCCAAGTAATTTTACATTCAAATTTAAGACTAATGATGATAAGGCTACTTCTAAGGACATTGTCAATGTCATTTCTCAACTTACTAAGTTACAATTACAATTTATACGATAAAATTTTACACATTTAACTTATATTCCAAACATTGTGTTGAAACAATTACTTGAGTGTAATATTGTGTCTCTCCCTCCACTATTTAAGGTTGATGTGAGCAAGACTTAAATTAAGAGTTGTGATGTTAATTCTTACTAAAATTATCATAGATGTATTGGTCACCTCATTGATTGGTGTATCAAACTTCATCACGTCATTAAAGATCTTATTGAATCTAATGTAATTGAATGTGATGATCCCACCCCAAGCCAACCAATGATAATTCAAAATTGAAAATATTAAATGATCCACTTCCTAAGCATAACAATGAAAAATCTACTTTTAAAGTGCACAATACTTATCATGAGGTGCCACCACCGCTCTTTTATGATCACCCTTTGGATGCAATAATCAACACTATTATTCACAAGCCATCTTCTACATTGATTATTACTTTTTATGCTTTTGATATAAATAAAACACTTACATCTTATACTTGGATCTATTATTGTTTCTATTAACCCATATGCAAGTGTTTTGGTTGATCTATATAATAAGGATAATGTCTACCCTATGATGCTACTTAACTCTCTTGGAATCTCTACAAAGACATTTTCACTTAATTTGAATCCTTGATATTGACACATTACTCTATTGATATTCAATTTTGTTACTACATTGGTTTCACTCTTGATTGTTTCTAATCTTACCTCTAGTGTATTATGTTTAAGTCTCCCTTGACTACATTCTCTTTAGGATATTCCATTGGTCCTATACCAATGTGTCAAATTTATTCATCATCAAAATGTTATTACATTATGAGGTATTCCCTTTGAGGATCCTTCTTCTAGAGCTTTCCAGGTAATTCTTCTACAATTTCTATCCCTACTCTAGTACATCTATGGATATGTATTTCATTTTATAGACTATCTCAGTAATAACTCCACTCTTCCTTGGTCTCTAGACATGAATTTGGTTGCACACACTATCTTTAGTGGATCTAGACATCCTAGATCTCTTGACATGCCTTTCATTTCACACATTATATCTCATGGCTCCAATCCTCCTAGGTCTTGAGATAGGCCTTCAGTTTCACACATTGTCTCTAGTGGCTCAAACTCTTATAAGATCCCATGTTGGTCCTCGATTGCACATGTTATCTCTATAGTTCCTAAAAATATTCTTGTTATCCAAAAATACCCCCTTAGGGTTATTTTGGATTTAACATGATTAAAAATGGGATTACTCATTTTTAAGGAAAACATACATTTAAACGAGCATCAAGCTCCACCTCTCCAAAGCATTGGCCATTGGAATTTAAAACCCGCAGGAGGCTCGGATAATCCATTGGTGGGTTAAATTTAAAAGGTTGTGTGACATTCATTTAGCCATAAATTTCAATAATAAGCATCAGATAGGGGCCATGTGGCAAAATATCAACAATCAAGGCATAGACACACGTCACAATTCTGACTCTCCTAAAAGGTTTTGGGCTCCATGGACATCAAGCCTTGGAATGAGACACAATGGATAATTCTGTCAGGTCTGAAAAACAAAAAAGAAAGGTTGAAAGGTCAATGGGACATGTGGCCAAAGATGGAGGTGAAACATAAAAAAGATCAAAGGTATTAAATGGACACATGTCAGAATTCCATCATTTCCTCAAGTAGATGCATTATGTGGACCTCAAGTCCATGGAATGAACCAAATTCCATAATCTGTTGGGTCCATATGGTTAGTGGAGGTAGATATAATGGACAGATGGCCCAATCAAATGGTGTCACATGGTGCATAATCACACGGTCCAAGGTGGACACATGGCATAATTCCATCACACTTTAGGGCAATGGACTCGATGGATCTTAGACCATAGAATGAACCAAATATCAAAAGAAGTTGGGTCCAAAAGAGGGAAAGGGAATAGTTAGCACGGTCAAACAAAAATATGGTGGAGTTAGAGGTACACACATAGGTAATGCGTGACCCCACAACTAATTAGAGACCAACACATGACAGAGTCAAAGCAAGCAACACGTAAGTATAGGCAATCTTGGAGAACAATCAAAGGCTGCCACATGTCATGTTCTTGTGATCCCAACATGTAAATATTTAAATGGCCATATCTTCCTCTATAGTGCTCCAAATCACATAAGATCGGTCTCATTAGAAAGCTCTCCTTGATTGCTTTAATTTGACATCATTTAAATCAAATATTAATGGCATTAGGTGGGTGAAAAAGAGGAAAAAGTATCCAATATTTAAATATGCGAGTTCAGTGTAATGAGCAACCAAAATTGATGAAGTGTGGGGATCTTACTTTCTCCCAAAAGAAAAAGGACTTTGGGGAATGGTCTTGCAAGGTTCCCATGTGCTTTGTAAGAGAATTCAATATAGATGGTTAGTGGTTGAAAGTTTTAAAATTTGTGCCCTTATTTTTCCATCTTCTCTTTCATCCTTGATCTATATATTGTAAAAATATTTCATTTTATAAGGGGGGAATGTTCTAAAATGGTAAAGAAACTCTGTCAAAATGGTTTTGAGCAACTTTCAAACCTTTATTTTGAGCTTGGAATTTTTTTCTTGTGCCTTCCTCTCAGAATCGTAATGGTCTGTGCATATTTTTTGTAAAGCTTGTTTTGTGGTGTTTCTCAACCCGACTCATGTTTATTTGAAACATTTCCTCTATTTTACTTGATGTATTGTGTTTTGAATGCATTTTTACTTTGCAAGTTTATTTTACTATGTTTCATGGATAAGTAATTGTGAATGAAGCTTGGTCTGTGTCACATTTTTCTAGCATGTCCCTTCTCCATTTCCCCTCACTAGAGTATTTCCACTCCCTTTTCTAGTTCTATCACTTCTTGTTAGCTTAGGATTTACCTTTCATGCATCTTTCTAACCCCTCTCTCTCTCCCTGGTCCCTTGGAAATGTTTAGATTAGGATTAGATATATTTTATTTCAATTGTAGGAGTGGTGTTAGCAGTAAGATTAGGTAGAGGAAGCCAACCTTTTCCAGAGGTCCATCTCAAGTATCAAGTCCCACAACTTGAGAGATGGTCCCATGTAAAAAGTAAGGATATGCAATGAGTAATCCTAGGGTGCTACTTTTTGTTATAACATTTCTAGTGCACATTGTATGTCTAAGAGTAGTAATTATTATAGTACTCCATAAAGGTATTCAACTTCACACACTACTCATGGATCTATGTCTCCTAGTTCTTCTCTCAAGCCTTCTTTGGAATCCATCACTACTACTATACCACTTAAATCTGAGTCACATTCTTTAGTATAATTAAGGCCCAAGCCTCTATCTTATTTGGAAGTTACTTCACCTATTTAAGAGGTTCTTATTGGGTAGCTCTTGTGCTACCCCTCTCCCTATACATAGTTAAAAATCCAAAACAAAAATATTGACATAAATACAACATCTAAAAATATTGAACTTTTTTCTTTTGACGTTGATGTCAAGATTAATATCAATTTATAATGTTTAAGTTTAAATCATCTGGACGATGATTCTTTTAAGAGGGGAAGTTTGTCACACCCAAAAATTTAATGGAATTTTCATCACAATGTTTGATGGATGATGACTTAATTAATGATATAATATATATATATATATATATATATGCAAAAACATATGCATATACGTATATAGATGTATACATAATCATATGTATAACTGTTATGTTTGAAGTTATTGTAGTTGATAACCACTTTTCAGTTTGCATTATTGTATGGGTTCGATTGGAACCCCACCACTATTTACATTAATTGAGAATGTTTAACAATGTTTAAGGTTATAAGGCTTTAATTGAGGATGATTAACATTGTTTAAGGCTAATGATTTCTTGGGGATTGGTCTTGGACCACTCAACAATTAAATGGTTAAAGTTTTAATTATATGAAAATGGTCTTAGATCACATTGCATTGTTTATTGTTTAAAATATTGGATAAGGCTTGGTATTAGACCACTTGGAAAATAATGTTTTATTTATTTATATTGATTAATGTTTGACCATGGTCATTGATTCCTCCTTTAGCATTATGAATGATGGTCGTTGGCCATTTGACAAGGTAATTGTTTAAATTTTATTAAAGATGGTCATTGAACACATAACATATAAATGTTTATTGCTATGATATGATGTTTAGTTAAAAAAATATTCATAGACCATTCGGAGTGCTTGCAATTATTAAGTTTTGAAATGTTTAAAAGTTGAAAGAGGTTTTGGCATCCACTACGTGGCACTAGTAGAATTTAATGCACTAAATAAAATACGGTTCCTTGGGAATTAATATCTTTTGGAGGAAGATAAAACATGGAAATCTTCCATCCATTCAAGTTTTTGGCTTTACAATTTGTTATGGTTGAGCTTTGTATGAGGTTTTGGGAGAAAATTCTGGAAGGTTGTTTTGATCATTTGCATGTAATGAATAAGATATTTTGAAAGGAAAATCAATCTTTATTATCTCTATTATATATTTTGTGGAGTCGTTTGTGGGTAATCGAAGTTGAATTTTTTTGAAATTTGGAAGGAAATGAGAGCAGACTAGACATTATCCTATTCTTGTTGTTTTTATTGTGAAATATGGAAATATGTTTGGGATTTCATTGTTGTTTATTTTTAATGAAATTTGGAACTGTTATTCATTTTTACTATGCAATTTTGGAAAGAAAATAAGAAGGAAAAGTTGGGAAGAAAATGGGTTTTCTCGGGTTTGTTATTTTATCTGGAAAATATGCATGTAGACTGTATATTTTAATCGACTCGTTAGAGCTTGCTGATAATCATTTTGTTTCGGAAATAGAGGCATGAGTATTGGTTGTCAAAACATTTTCTTATTTTGAATGATTTTTGTCTTATGAACTGAGAAGTTTCTTTATTTTAACATGAAAGTTTTTAAAGGAAAGTAAGCAAGGTCTATAAATCGATATGAGTTTGCTTAGGAAATGTGGGATTTGCATTTTCAACCATTTTGGAAATATGGGCCTGATTTATAATAAAAATATATGATGCCTTATTGAAAATATGAACTGAGTTTAAGGCTTCAATGTGTTCTTGAAATGAAAACATGTGGGTTTTGTTTAAAATGAGATATGGTTTGATTTGAAAAATATTGAGCATAGTTAAAACTTTAAGGTTTGATGAAATTAATTTTGAGCTAGTCATTTTAATTGGTATAGCTTATATCAAGCTTGATATTTTTATTTCCATGAAATGAATTCTCTAAATCTGTACTATTTTAGGAATTGGGTTTGATTCCCTCTCTAGGTGACTGATTTATAATACCATTTTCATTTAACTTAAAAACACACGTGAATGATTGTGGGTATTGATCATTAATTTTTCTAAGTTAGTTTGTTTAGAATCTTAGAGCATGCTATTATCTACTTGTAACTTTTACATTTCATCCGGATTTGGTTGAAAGATAATGTGATTTCAACCTCTTTTGAGATTTCAGGCACTATTATTTTTACTTATTGATTGGACATGATTGTAAGAGTGTATTTAGTTCATCCTTAGCTTAAATGAAATGCTTATTAAAATGAACCATTAAGGGCAATATATAATATGAGTTTTATGTTAGAAGTGTATTAAAACCCTTCAATTAAATGTAATGTTTTTCATAATTATTTTCTTTTAATAGGGATGTACGTGTTATTGCTTAAAATGGAGGAAAGTGGGATAAGTATTGTGGTATTATATGAATTCCATTTAAAACTTGATGATGTTTCATGTCCCTTATATTATTTATGGTAGTAGTACATATTTATTGAGAAATGCATTCACTATTCGATAGTTGACTATTATGTTAACTAAATCATTTTTAGTCAATTACGAATGGATAATGAATTAATTTTTGTACATTTATGTGAATATAAAAATATACATTGACAAATATTTCATGGTTAATATTATTCTTTGAGGAATATTTAAATGGGATTGAATGATGTTGTATAAATCATATTATTGATTGTTGTAATAAATATTTATAATAGTATGTTACCTTTACGGTTTAAAAACCTATGTTATTCGATTGGCTTATCGTGTTAAAATATAACATATGATAGGAAGTAACATTTCATGGTGCATGATATAGTTAACTTATAAGTAAACTAGGAATTTTAACTTATATATCATGCACCTTAACTTATTTTTTTATTTCATTTATATACAACTAGAATATGAGTTAGTTAATTCGGGATAGTTATTTGAATTGACCCATATATACATTTTGTCTCTCCTACACTTTATAGGAAGGAATGCCATTCATGAAGTGAATGATTGGATTGTTTACACATAAATAAGTCAAGTATTGTTTGTTTAAAATATAATAATGGTTTTTGTATTTACTTATTAAATGTGAATCCATCATCTTTGTAAGTTTATTAATGGGAATTTTCCTAATATATCATCACGATGAATTATATATCATTATTTATAAAAATAAGGGGTTATCCTTATTAATTTTTAATAAAATAATTTGTTGTTTTGTATCATATTTTGTTGGATATGAAAGTATTTATATGTTGTTTCACAACAAAGTATAAATAAAGTCAATTTATAATATAATATGCATTTATTATTGATTTTAATGATTACTATGAGATGAAAAATATGTTGAATGTCGAACATAGTATGATAAGGAAAACAATATAACGAAAACAATGTTAATTTATTATTGTACCTTATTAAATAAATTGGACTAATCATATTAATTGATGAACTTATGAGATTGAGCTCTAAAATTATTAAATAAGAATGCATCAAATCTATATGTGACATGGTTAAGTAAATTGAAATTTTAGGAAAAAAATGTAGTGCAATAGTTTGATAAGAGGTACTCATGAAAGATAGTAACTTGTTGAGTTACTATAAACCTTTATCGAGAAACAAATATTGTGTAATGATAGGTAATAAGATATTGTAAATATAAACTTATTTACTTATCTTTCACATATAACTAAAAGTGTAAACAATGTGTAGATACTATGTCCCCTCATTCCTTTTGATAGAATCCTACCCATGCATGACTTAGGATGGATATGAGAAGGATAGTGATAAAACAATGATGAAAATCATAACGTGGTCACTATCTTTCCCATAGAGATCCTAAGATGGGAATGATAGGATACTTTTGTTTAAAAGGGTGAGTCATGGAATCTACTTCGTCAAAACTGAAAATTACTTTCTTAAACAACAAAATGAGATCTAGATAATTGTGTAGAGATGGTTGTGTGGTGACGAGAGACAAGTTTTCTTAACTTGTGTGTGGTCACAAAACTAAGCTTGTATTACAATGATTTAATCTTTGGAAAAACTAGTGTAATTAGTGATTACATTGTTTGTTCACCATTCCCCTAACTTGTTGTGTTAGATACTAGATGGAATGCAACTTGTATATTTTCTAGGTAGACACTTAGGAGATGCACATAGTTCTCATGACCTACTAAAGGTTTAACCAAAATTATACAAGTTATACACACTCGGTAGAGTGAATTAAGGGGGATTGGAAATATCTAGTTGACCCTTATAGCTGTACATGGTTATCATTTGTTATTAGATGGATTGTAAACATTTAATTATGTTGGATTAATCAGATGCAAGATAAAATCATCGAAGGCATTAACTATACTTAAGGGGTTTGTTTTAAAAAAGCACTTTAATTTGGATGAATAATGACATAGGTGTTACACCAACCCCATAGATCCTCGTATCTCAAAATAATTTGTCTTCAACCTCCTCATTAAGAAAAATTGAGCCATTTTTATTTATCATCACTCATCAATGGTTTCAAGCTTAGCAACTATATTATATATTCTAGAGCATCGACAACGTCATGAATTCTAAAGTAGCTCATCTTTGTGGGAATCAGTTAGTAAAAACCCATTGGGAATTGTTATTCAATGAAGACCAAACAAGTTACATTAATAGGAAAAATCAAATATTCTCAATTCACGTTTGTTGTGTTTTCTTAAAAGAGTTTCAAGATGATGATCTTGGTTTCAGATATTCTAGCTACTTATGAAATATTGTTAGGAAGAAGAGGTTTTGTAGAGATGTAGGAGGGGAAATTCACATGGATTGATCGAAATCAAAGATGCATGTTAACGAAACAATGTGTAAGATTGAACTCAAAGTTCAAGAAAAACACCTCGTTACCAAATTAGATGATCCCAAGGCACAAATTATTTTCAAAGATATTATATTTGGTACATATTTCATGACTTCGGATCAGAATTTTTCTTCTACCTTTGTCACTTTGAAGGAGATCCTAATGAAATATGGAATTTAAAACTTAATGGTAGTTGTTCAACTTACGGGTATGGAGATGATGTAGTGCTTATATATCTTGATAATGAGATTTTCCATTCTCTTTCAAAATATAGTTTGATAACACCAATAACACACCTTAATAAGAAGATTTGTTATTAGGTTTAAAGATGAAAAAATAGAAATGAGTAAAAATATCAAGGCCTAGGGAGATCTTTGAACTCATTGTGAAACAAGTTAATAACATATATTAGGTGAAAATGACCTCTTGATGCATTACAAAAATAGTATTTGGGACTGCATTGAATATTTTGAAGCATTTTCTATCAAATCTGTGTTAAAAGAACATACCGATAAATTTGATTCTTTTACCGTGTTTACTTCATTACTCTTGACTCATATAGAATTCAAAGAGGAAAATTATACGATTGAAATAGTCTATCAACTAAGTGCCCCTGATAACACATGCTATTCGTAGGTTTTTAATAATGATCAAACTATCATTACTTTCCTTGAAAATTATGACAACTTCAACAAGTTATATTTTGAAGGTTCTAAATCTAACTTCCATGAATTTGTCTTCAATTCATGCCAAGGGCTAAAAATGGAGAGGTACTTCATCTTAAAGGGAAAAAAATCCCCAAAGGTTTAGTGTCTCTTGAAGGATTATTTGACAAACATGATTGCTTCATCCAAAAAAGCAAGAGGGTGAACCCAATTATTCTATTGAAGTTAAACAAGTGAATTTAGGATTTACAGAGCAACCTAGGATTGTGAATATTGGAAAATGTTGCTCACTTGAAGAAAAGAGAAGGTTTGTTGCATTATTAAATAAATTATGGATGTACCATCTTCGTCATACACAAATCTAATGTATTTCAAGACAAAGGATGTTAAACTCAACATTCCCCTCAAGTATGATGCTTAACCCTATAGAAAGAAGAAATGTCGCTACAACCCAAAGATCTCTAGCATGATTCTTGTAGAAATACAAAATATTTTAGATGCAAGGATCATATTTCTTATTCATCATTCTACGTGGGTTTCCAACATTTTCCCAATGTGGAAGAAGAACATATAAATCCACATCCGTGTAGAATTTTGTAATCTCAATCAGACATCACTTAAAGATAAATACCCCTTGCCTATTATGGATTAGGTTTTACAAACAATGAATAGTTATAAAATGCTTTCAATGTTTGATGTATTTTTAGGGTATAACTAGGTTAAATCAGCTAGTGAAGATCAACATAAGACAACCTTCAATACTCCTTGGGGTACCTTCACATATCAAAGGATACCATTTGGATTGATCAACGTAGAGCCACTTTTCAAAGGAAATGTCCATGAACTTCAAGGAATTAATGGGTAAGATTATTGTGGTATATGTTAGAGTAGGTATTTACCTTAGCTCATGTTCACCTAGGTACTTTATTTACCTTTATTATATTTATCCTCACCCACTTATGTGTGTGGATATTTCCTTTTATTTATTTAGATATTAGGGGGATATTATCTAGTTGTTAGGTATAGTTCTTTCCTTGATCTATGGTATTGACTAGATCCTTGATGTTTAGTTCTCTCATAAATCTATGGACTTAACTAGTTCTTTGATGACTAGTTATTTCCATGATTTATGGCTTGATCTATGACCTTGACTGGTTCTTAGATTGTTATTCCTTGCCTATATAAACAAGGCCCATTCTCATTGTATTTCATTGAGTTCCATAATAATATATGATATTGCTGCTCATTTGTTTGCAAAGGTTTTATGTAAAGTTATTCTGGTGAATTGATTTCATCTTATAGATCATGGTGTTTGATTAGCATATGTGTTCTTGGCTTGGTATGATTTGGTTATCATTCCTTTTATGGTATCAGAGCAGGAGATTACTATTGACATCCATCTGTAAGTTTTATTTTGCAAATAAATTCTTTATATATTCATATATTTGGGATTTACTCGTATTTTGTTTCTATGTGTGTTTTTATGTAAAACAGAGGCTTCCATTGGATCCAGAAGGTGGAAAACCCTAAGATCGATTGTAAACTTGACCATTTTTGGAGGTAGTTTTTTTGGTTTTTTTGTTGTACAAGGAAATGTGGTGGTTTTCTCGAGATTTGTGTTAGTTGGGAAGAAAAACAACAAATCATTTTCTGTGTTCTTTGCTTTTTTGAGATTGGATCTGGGTTTTTATTTCTATGGGTGTAGTATTCTTGATTGACGTGTAACATGTAGTTTCGAAAAGACATTTATTTTCTTTTTGGCGGGGGTTCATGGGTATTTGCTGTGTATGATTTTCTATTTCGGGAATTATAAAGTTCCATGTTTTAACAGACTCATTGTAAAGTGCCAAAATCTAGGGGGATCTTGTTGCATTTCTTGGTTATTGCATTTCTTTTGGTGATTTTTTGAGGATGACATCTACTTCTGCATTAGATCATGTTAAGCCATTAACAACACATAATTACCACACATGGAAATAAAGACTGAAACAATAATCAAGTGGAAAGGATTATGGGATTTAACTTCTTTAGAAAAGCGGTGTTCACTAGAGAATATGAGAAATTTCAGTACCAGTGTAAATTTGAGGAGTGTATGGGTTTGATAGGAACTTATGTAAGTGACAGTCTTTTATTTCATTTAGAAAAATGTGACTCTCCTTTTAAAATTTTGGAGAAATTGGAGGATTTATTTAGTAAGGTGGATCATATGAGAGCCATGAAACTTGACATTGAGATCACCTCTCTTAATCCTGAAGAGTTTCCAAAAATTATAGACTATATTACAAAGTTCAAGCATTTGTTGACATAGTTGAAGGGTAGTGGAAGAGATAAGAAAGATGAAGAGTGTGTTTACTTGATTCTATCCAAGTTGAGAGGACCATTCCAAATTTTTTCTTCTACCTTTTTCTCTAGCATGGATGCCTTAGGTGACACATTCAAAATTCCTAACTTAGATACATTTTGTGAAAGACTTACTAGGAAAGAATCCAAATTATCTCACCTTGAGTATTCCACCTCTCAAAAGGCATTAGTTGCATCTAATCCTAAGGAAAGGGAAAATAAAACAATAAAAACAAATCCACACCTTCTCCATCTCAAAATTCTCCTAAACCCAAAGAAAACAACTCAAAAATCAAGGAGTATTCTAAATCCAAGAGTAAGTCTAGTTGTTCATGCTATTTTTGTGGGGGTAGTAATCATGAAGAACATAGGTGTTATAAGTGAATGCAAGCCTTAGAGGATGTAGTCAAGAAACAAAAAATTTCTATCTCCATGCCACCTCCTTCTAATCAGCATGGAAAAACACTTAATATTGTTGGGAGATCTCAGTCACCACTTGCAGATAGTTGGGTTATAGATTCTAGTGCTTCTCATCACATGACTTCTTCCAAGGAGTATTTTGTTTCTCTAGGTTTGAGTTCTACTTCCAAAATTGAGGTTAGAGATTCTTCCTTTCTTTCTATTAAAGGAAAAGGTGATATACAAATTGATGGTGGAAGTATCCAAGATGCACTATATGTTCTTAACATCACTACAAATTTTCTTTTCTGTATATCAAATTTTTCATTTTGGTCAAGGAAAAAGGTGACTTTTACACCACATGGAGCATAAGTACAAACTTTGTTGGAGCCTCATTCACTAGTTACTCAGGGTATTGTTGATCATAGTTCTAGACTATATCACTTTGAGGTTTTTGATGACACTTCTTCTATAGGGACATGATTGGTTTCTCATGCAAATTCAGAGAGTAAGCTTTGACATGAAATATTTGGACATCTCAATTACAAATATTTGAAGGAGTTGAGCACTCATGGTATGGTAGATGGTCTTCCTAGAGTTTCTTATCGTAAGGGTGTTTTTCATGGTTGTGTTTCTCCAATTTTGCACACATGGAAAGATTGGAAAATGGGGTCCTATCATGTTCAAAATGAAATAATAGTCCCAGGAACCCACCTCCGGTTATTATCGAGATACAATAATTAAAAATAATTCCTAAATTACATATGAAGAGATCACCTAGCATTGAAAGGCACCCAGTTGATCTCAACTCAGTGAAGAGTTCGGGGTTGAGTTGATAGAGAACCCGGTGTCAAATTGATAGTCATATCAAAAATCATCTTGGTAGTCTCTCAGTTGTAAGAGCTTGATGAGGTCTTGTTAATGTAAAATATAGCTAGTTGAAAATTGATGAATGAAGGGAACTCTATAAGGATCTCGGTAGAGATCGATGCAAAAAGATATGAAGGCCAAGTCAGGGAAAGCTAAGTTAACATGAGGCTAGGTCTAATCCATTAGACAGTGCTTGACCAACCACTTGGGAGAATTATCTTGTTTGACCAAGATGATATGAGATTATGTAGATATGATGATGAGGTCATCTGGTAGTGTTTGAATGAAAAAAAGTTTGCAACCAAGTAACCAAATACATCTCAATCAAAATCTTGTAGCACTCTATGGAGAGGGTCACTTGAAGGAGGCACTACACATTCTTCTTATAACACACAACTGCATCTGTAAATTCTTCAACATATCTTCATCTACTACAGGCTTGCATTACTAAGAAAGCCCTTGCGGAGGGCAAGAAAATCCACTCTCACATCAATGGTAGGGGACACACATTTGGAAGACGCACACTACTACCAAATAAACTTATCTACATGTATGACAAGTGTGGAAGTTTGACAGATGCTCGCAAAGTCTTCGATGACATGACTGAACCAGATCTCTTCTCATGGAATATGATAATTACAGCTTACAGAAGGCATGGACATCTTGTATAGGCACTCAAACTATTTCACGAAATTCCACAAACACCTGACCACCCCGATCACCTGAACATTCATGTATAGCTTGGCCAATAAAAAAATCATGGTGATCCCGCACATTGGTTGGAATTATGGAGATAAGGAACTTACTTGCCAAGTTTATGTGGTGAAGCTAAGGTTAGGACCCATGGATAAATGTGGCCAAGGCATTATGCAGGATTTAGAGCTAGTATGCTGAGTTTGAGACTTGGATGTTGGCAAGCCATTGTAGTAATCCCGTGCATGGGAAACATTTCACTATATTTCCAAGGTTGGAAATTTGATGATGGCAGGCCAAGTTGGTCTTTCCGCATATGGGATAAATTCATCCCAATTTCCATGGTGGAAACTTTGCAATGACAAGCCATTGTGACATTTCGCATAGAGAAGATTTTATTTTATTTCCAGAATACCAAATGAGTCATCAAGTGAGTCGAAACACGTTGGAGTGGTAAACGAGAACGTGCTCGTGAAGATAGCCGGATTATCGGTTAAGCCATCTGGTGCATGCGTAAGGACTCAACAAGTAAAGCTCAGTCAAGGACCGAGTAAATAGGAAAATTGGTTGGGGAAGATCAATGTAACGAAGACCCGTTCAATGTGGAGGTGAATAACGAGCAGTCGAAAGGTTCAGAACTCAGTCATATTACCACTTCTGAGGATGCTTACAGTGGTTCATTGTCATAGTGGTACAACTAAATTGACATTTCCCATGCTTCAATGCAATGCCAGTGCCAATGCCATCCACTTTCAATCTCAATCTCACAGCGTTATGTACAGAAGGTTGTTTGAAGGAGGCTCTACACATTCTGCTTACCACACACAACACCCCTGTAAACCCATATACATATCTTAAACTATTGCAGACCTGCATTTCCAGGAATACGCTTTCACAAGGTAAACAAATCCACTATCCCGTCAATCACTAGAGAATTTGCATTTCCCACATGCACAACTATTCAAAATAAGCTCATCAATACGAAGCATGGCGGAAGAATAGGAGGCGGACTGAGTTGCTCACTGACAAGAATCTCAAGGCATCATAGCGGTAATAATGTAACAAGCTCTTCTTACTAATGATCAAATTGTCAAATGGAGTGAAATGACCCATCGCTGGAGAAGTGTTGTAGAGGAGTTTAGGTGAGTGAACCATCTGATGTATGGAAGGTGAAACTTGTAGCAAAGGGATTTGCTCAGTTTCGAGCTTATATACATGTGCCGAAAGTGATGAGTTGTTGAAACCATGGTGGGATCCCATCTAGTTGACAGTATTTAACTAGGAAGTAGGCATGTTACACTATAGTAGAAGCCTTTTTGAGCATTTCCAACAAGCAGGTTGTCCAACTATGTTGTTATCTATTCAGTATCGAATGCATCCTCAAATTCAGGATTTTCCTTCAAGATATTTTTATCAAAATTGATTAAGCAATAGTGAGAGTGTTACCAGGAGACCTGATGAAATTTATTACAAAGATTTGCTATTGAGAGCTTACTTGCTTTACGATGTAACTCATAAAAGTGAATCTCATAGAGGTGGATCTGTTTCATATCAGAATATTCATGAAGCACAATTTGCTTTGCAATTATATGAGCATCTTAAATGAGTCACTAAGTTGGAAGGCATAAAGGTTTATGTTAGAATTGTCACACCTTACAAGCTATAGCTGAAATGTTTGCACCGAGAGTTTGATGTTGTCCTCAAATATTATGAAGGAAAAGGTTTATATATCAATACAGTAGATGCCTTTCGGGCCGGGAGCATGATGTAATCATTATGTCTTGTGTTCGAGCTTCAAATCATGGGGTTGGATTTGTAGATGATGTTTACCACATGAATGTGGCACTAACATGAGATAGTAGAGCACTTTGGGTTATGGGCAACACAGCTACATTGAAGAAATCTAGTGGACCGAGTTCGATCAAGGGAGTCGTCTCATTTAGTAATATGTCTTATCCAGCCGAATGTATATGGTTTCATGTGTATATACGAGTTGGGAAAATGGAAAGACAATGAGAAAAATGGTCATATGGTGAGCTGATAAATGGGAAATAGCTCAGTTATAAGCCATAGGAGTTCGAATTAAGCTCAAGATACTATTTTGAGGAAATAAAGGATGAAGGTGTTAATTGGGGTGTTTGGGCAAAATTCAGTGTTCGCAGAGGTGCATATGGAAAAACACTATCACCTCAAAATGGTGTTCTACCCACCATGTACATAAGGAAATAGCCAGGGTTGAGCTGAGCTAGTGCTCACACAGGTAAAGTAAGAGTTGCAGAGTTGGTTCCCAAGCATGTCGAATGGGATCCAAGGTGGCTCACTGAACTGATTAAGTAAGGTCTTGATCAAGCTTCCCCAGCTCACGGAATGTCTTGTGCACTTGGTGAAGAATACGGAGGGTGGCTTGGTGGTGAATCTATGCATCAAACATGGAGTTTGTTTTTCAATACTAGTGAGAGCACTCAATCAGATCAAGGTAAAGGAGCTCATGCTTAGAAATGAAATCAACATTGAGTGAGATGGTGTTTTGGTTGGGCATGAATTAGAACTCGGAGAAGTATGACATGAGTAGTAAAGGGGAGACTCTACCGAGCTAGGGTGGAGTAATATCAAGTGGCTCGATCAAAGTGCAACGAGAGAAAAATGGTGAATATGGTGGCAAGATTGTTGCAAGATCATGGCTCAGTCAAGTTTCAGGCTTGAACGAGGACTCAGCTTGGAGGTGAGTTTGAGCCCAGGAAAGGTAAGATCATTTCTTTGGATGAAGAGCTCGGTGACTTCATGGGGAAGCTCACATATGTTTCACAAAGGCAATGTGGAATGCATAAATGGCCTCGAGTTAACCAAGGAAAATGATAAGAATCAAGTTTGATAGCTCACCATTCGAAGGAATCAATGCAAAAGAGCTCGATTGCCAAGGTAAGGAAAGAGTTGGTGTGGGGTTCAAAATCAAGTGCAACAGCAAGTTGGGCTATGTACAAACTCTATCCACATGGACCCCCTCCTCTTCAAGTCAAACGGGTCAACAGGGGTCCCGACATTATGTTAATTAATTTAATATTTTAACTAAAATATTTTAATAATAATATTTATTATTATTATTTAAATATTTTATTTAAATATTCTTTTAATTAATTGAGAAGACTAGGTCATCAAGAAATTAATGACCCATGATGGAACCTTCTCAGGTGATTCAACTAACTGTGATAAATACATCATGGGCCTTCAATTTAGGAATGTAATTATGACCTTTCCTCTTCTTTCTCACATATTCTTCTATAAATGTAAGTTGGAAGCTCATTTCAAAGGGTTCCAACAGTTCAGACAAGTTGGACAGTTAGATATCTTAGGCGAGTGTATGCTTTTCAAGAGTCCTCTCTCTTCTGCAAGTTGTCCTTATGTGTTGAGAGAACTTTCAAGCCTCCTCTTCAAGACTGTAATGGCAACTATTGCCTCTTCTGAATGTATGATGCATTGTGCATGTTATTGAAGAAATAAAAGTGTGTGTTTTGTGACTAATCTTGGTCCTTTCATCCTTCTGTGCTTCTTTGTGCCTTTCTCGTACTTACGGGTACACCTGTGTAAGTTTAAATTTCTATTACAAGGTTCTTGGAGTTTTGTGCTCATCGAGTGGTGGAGTATTACATGCAGTTGAGTTGTGGTGTCTGTTCACCCTTCTTGAGTTCATCCTTCTTCACTGGGAAACTGGTATATTTCTTGGTCTGATAAGGTTTAACAAAGGGAATGCATGTCTCTTAGTTTGTGGTATCCTGTACCCTCTCTAAGTTGCAGTAGGTGAAGTTGACCTGTGGTGCACACACCCTCTTCAAATTAACCCTTCCTGAGTCTAGAAACACCCTTTATTTGGTGCATCACCATCCCTAGTATAGTTTCATTTCTGTAAATCTCTTTCCCTAAAACCCCATGAAGATGTTAGCATAGGACTAGATAATCATTTTTGTTACACTAGGAGTAGTACAACACTTAGTTTAGGAAGAGGAAGCCAACCTTCTCTAGAGGTTCACTTTGAGCCCAAGTCCCATAGCTTGAGAGGTGATCCCATGTGTCCTGATGACACTGAATGTCCTATTCACATCCTAGCCATTCGGAGGGTGCAGTGATTTGGTGACAACAAGTTATGCATTAGGGAAACAACACCAAGATCCTTTTCCTAAGAATTTTTCTAAGAGAGATTCTTCACCACTTGATCTTGTGCATAGTGACTTGATGGTTTTTAATACCCCATAATTCAATAGAGCTAAGTATGCACTTACGTTTATTGATAATTTCTCAAGGCATACTTGGGTTTATTTTCTCAAGTAAAAAAGTGATGTAGTTTCACACTTCAAAGTCTTCAAGGCTTTGGTTGAGAAACAATCTTATAGTAGCATAAAAAACCTTCATGCGATAATGGGGGAGTACTTGAGTAATGAGTTTTCTAACTTTTGGTAACTCAAGACATTATTCACTAGCATTTTGTTCCTCATACTCCACAATAGAATGGATTAGCAGAAAGGAATAATATAAATTTGAAGGAAATGGCTAACTGTATGATGCATTCTAGAGATTTACCTCCTATCTAATAGGTAGAAGCAGTTAATTGTGTTAAGTACATTCAGAATCACAAACCACATAGAGCACTTGAGAATTTAAATCCAGAGGAAGCTTGGTCCAACA
Organism: Taxus wallichiana var. yunnanensis; assembly: GCA_018340775.1. NCBI lineage: Eukaryota > Viridiplantae > Streptophyta > Pinopsida > Cupressales > Taxaceae > Taxus > Taxus wallichiana. Next base: position 439,329,083 of record CM031235.1, on the reverse strand, counting down.
CTAAGCCAAATGTCTCATTTTTTTGAGTCTTTTAGAGTCATGTTTGGGCCTTTGTGTAAAAGAATAAAAGGAAAGATTTGGGTAAGAAGAGTAAACCCTTGATATTTGTAGGGTATTGTGAGGACATGAGAAATTATTTTCATTTAGATCCTGATACAGATGACATTGGTTTTTGAATGCATGTTCAGTTTGATGAGTGGTTCACTCATCATGATTCTTCATCTTCTTCCATGCCTTCTTCTTATTCATCTCATCTTGAGGATCCTTTCTTTGAGGATATTGATGAGGAGGTTATAGATACCATTGAGGATCCTATTCTCACTGATGTTGTCACTATGCCTAAGTGGGCTTGTACTACAATTTTGAGGAAACACCTTTCATACATGATCTTCGACCCACTAAGCATCATCACACACACTTTACAAGTTCGGAATTTTTTTTAGGCAGTTTATGAGGATCCACAATATTTTTCAAAGGCTCATGGGATACAAGAGTGGGATGATGCGATGAAAACTAAGTTTTCTTATTTGATGAAGAATCATACTTGGGATTTGGTATCTCTTCCTAAGGGAAGAAATATGGTTAGGTGTAAGGGGGTATTCCAAACCAAATACACATCGATGGGTCCACCGACAAGTATAAGGCTTGTCTTGTTACAAAGGGTTTTTCATAAGTTGAAGGTATTGATTACTCTAAGAATTTTGCACCCATTTCCAAGATGGATTATGTACACCTTGTACTTACTATTGCTGCATCATAGGGGTGGCCTGTATACCAGATGGATGTGAAGTGTGCCTTCTTACATGGAGATCTACAAGAGGAAATATACATGGAGTAGCTAGATGGATTTGTTCAGGATTCTTCTCTTGTTTGTAGGCTTTGAAGGTATCTCTATTGTCTCAAAATAGAACCTCGAGCTTGGTATGAGAAGATGGATTATTTTCTTCTATCTACTGGTTTTGTTCATTGCCACTCTAATCATATAGTGTATCTCTAACATGTTGGTAAGGATATTGTGATACTTGTCTTGTATGTTGATGATTTGTTACTTACTAACAGCTCTTCTTCCCACATTCAAAGTATTTAGAGGGCTCTTTCTACATAGTTTGACATAAGAGATCTTGGGCTATTGCATTATTTCCTTGGTTTGAATATTTCTTAGGAAAAGTTAGGGATTCATTTGAGTCAAGAAAAGTACACCCATGATATTCTTAGGTGCTTAGATATGGTTGATTGCAAGCCAAGTCCATCTCCTTTTCAATCTGGAGTTACTCTTACTTCCACATGTACCACACCACTTTGTGATCCTATGTTGTATAGGCAGCTAGTTGGGAGTCTCATGTACTTGACCATACTCACCCTGATATTTCATTTATAGTAGGGCTTATATCTCGGTTTGTACATTCTCCTCATAGTAGTCATTGACAAGCTACTAAAAGGATTTTACACTATTTACAGGGCACATACCACTTTGGCCTACACTACAATAGGGTTTACTCGGTTGGTTGGGTATATAGATTGATTGGACGGGTTCTATTGATGATAGGTGTTCTACTTACTGGCTATATTTTCTATCTTGCTTCTTCTCTACTTTCTTGGGTGTGTAAAATGCAATATGATATTGCACTTTCATCTTCAGAGGCAGAGTACAGGGTAGTAGTTACAACGAGTCAATAGATTCTTTGGCTTCACCAGTTATTGATAGAGTTTGGATTCCCATAGGATTCACCGACTATACTTTGGTATGATAACCAAAGTTTAATTCACATTTCTCACAATCCAGTTGAGTACCAGTGGACCAAGCATATTGAGATACACATCCACTTCATTTGTCAACACATTCAAGATGGAGTTCTTTTCTTGGAGTACATTCCAACTCAGCAGCAAGTTTGCAAACATATTTACGAAGCCTTTTGCATCACCTCACTACCTTGACTTATGTGGAATGCTTGGGGTTTTTGAATTTGTTCTTAGGGGGTGTTCGTGAGAACATATTCTATCTTCTTCTTCTTTCTCTTTCCTTCTTTTGGTTTGATATTTCTTCATGGATATATTTTACATGAGTACCTCATCGACCTAGTTATGGGGACTCATACTATGGACATGCCAATTCCATTTTTACCCCTATCTTTATTTATGGGGGTGTTAGAGTAGGTATTTACCTTATCTCATGTTCACCTAGGTAATTTATTTACCTTTATTGTTATCCTCACCCACTTATGTGTGTGGATATTTCCTTTTATTTATTTAGATATTAGAGGATATTATCTTGTTGTTAGGTATAGTTCTTTGCTTGATCTATGGTATTGACTAGTTCTTTCCTTGATCTATGGTATTGACTAGATCCTTGATGTCTAGTTCTCTCATAAATCTATGGACTTAACTAGTTCTTAGATGACTAGTTGTTTCCATGATTTATGGCTTGATCTATGACCTTGGTATTTGGTTCTTAGATTATTATTCCTTACCTATGTAAGTAAGGCCCATTCTCATTGTATTTCATTGAGTTCCATAATTTGATATGATATTATTGCTCATTTTTTGCAAAGGTTTGATGTACTGATTATTACGGTGAATTTCTTTCATCCTATAGATCGTGGTGTTTGATTAGCATATGTGTTCTTGGCTTGGTATGACACGGTTATCGTTCCTTTTAGTATATTTGGATTATCTATTAGTATTTTTAAGAAAATAAAGGATCATTGTAATCATCTGGAGAAAATTTTAATAAGGTGTTGACAACATGGGAATTACTTGAATCCCAAAAAATCCATGTTTGGGGTCACAAAAAGTAAGTTGTTGGGACATATTATGACAAAGGAAGGAAGATTGATTCGAATGAGTCAAGGGTATACAAATTCTCAAACTTCCTACAAGTAAAATTGTCATGCATTCATTTTTTAGAAAATTTTGATAATTGGTAAAAGGAGGGTTTTGGTAGGGGGCACTACCTTGTTACAATAAGGATCTACAATCCAAATATGACAATAAACATTTTAGGATTCAAAACTAAACCACACATCTAAAATAATTGGAGCATACAACATAAAATAGTCCCAAATCTAGTCAAAATACAATTTAGAAACAATCTAGAACCAACAAAAAACCAAAAAAAGTGTAAAAATAGAGATAAACTACCAAAATATTGCACTTAATTTCTACATTTTCCATTGAGGCCTCTTATGTTAATCTTATGATGTTTTTGGGCCCTTTGTGTTCGAATGTTGATTTCCTTTATGTTGTTATTTATTTTTTCATGATTATTTTTTGCTCCTCTTTGATTTATTATTTTCCCCTAGTGGTGCTGATACAAGGGATCCTCACAAATAAACTGATCTAATATCTTCATAGAATCGGTTGCAATTGCGGTCGGTTCCATGGCATGGAGAAAAATTAGATGATTCCAAAAATATCTTGTTTGTAGGAAACAAAGCTCATTTGCAAAATTTATAGGCCACTAAAATTTTTGGGCAAATAAAATTTTTTGGGACTATGTGCAAGTTAGATGGATGCATTCTCACCAAGTGGATCAATGGGATTGTGACACATTGAAAATGTAGGTGACGGAGAAAAATTAGTGTTTGGAACACTGGTCTTAGTAACTCATACACATACATGTGGACCCCACTATTTCTTGGTGGGATCCTCAGCCAAGTTCAACACACTCAATTATGAAGGGGTGTCTTGGCCTCCTTTACTTCACATTGTATATTAGAGATCTTACATATATGTATCAATAATGTGCTATAAACCATACATGTTTGACTAATCCATTAGTGCAATTAAATTTTTCAACTAATTTCTATTTATTCCCACTAATCTAGGACAAATTCAACGCATATTTCTCAAATATATGTTATAAATTTCTAGCTAAACATTAAAATAACCATTCTATCCTTCCCATGCAATTCCATGTACTAAATTCAAACCAAGTGCCTAAACTTAGCTCATAAACCAAGGTGGACCAAGTCAAATGGCTATCAATGACCAATGTATATCTCCAGCGGCCCATACTTAAACCCTCTCTCCTCCAAATGCGCCATGAATGTGGGCTATTATCCCTATATAAAATGCACCCAACATGGAATGGGATTTGTACCTAGGTCACTTTGGTAAAAGGATAAAGATTTTACCGCTGCACCATGCTTTTGGAAATGATATAAATGGAGCTCTGTTTTACTTGTAGAGACATCGAAAGTGACTGTGTTATTGTTTTACTCATAACTTAAGCTAGAGATGGAATTTTGAGATGAAGTAAAAAGTGACTCCTAATATTTTTGGTAGAGGAATGTGATGAGAAGATCATATTATTTTATAAATCACTATATATATTTATTTTAAATATTTTAATAGATCGGTCCCATTCAACTAGACCCTAGAGATGTAGGCCACAAGTGCCGAACTCGTCATCAATTCTTGTGTCAAATTGCTGGTTATTCGTATCTTTATTTTATGTTTTTACATATTAATTTCAGTTTTAATTATTTTATTAAAAATATAAAAGTATATAATGCTTAATTTAAGTAAAAAAATTAATACGAGAGAAAAATCTATGGTTTATACGATTGCTAGTTAAATTTGATTTTAGATTACTGGTATCAGAGCTGGTTTTGGTTCAGATTAATAGTTTTTGGATTACAAGTTGTTGTTGTGTTAGATGTTAACAAGGTCCCAGTCTAAGAAGGGTGAAGGAGAGCTAGTAGAAGGGGATCCCAAAATTGGTACAAGATGATCTCGAAGTCCTATAATGGTGGATCGAGAGGAAGAAGACTTTCATCAATCATTCCTATAGATGAAGGAAATGTTGGAGGAAATGTACCAAGATAGACAAAGAGAAAAGGGAACTAGAGGAGGTAAGAAAGAATAAATATCTAGTTCTAATATTCCTAAAGGTGAACCTTTAAAATCTAATTTTCCTTCATTAAAGTTAGATATCAAGTTTGAATTTCCAATGTATATTAGAGAGAAAAATGCAGAGTAGTTGGATAGCCAGATCAAGAAGATAGAAGTATATTACAAGGTTCAGAGAATTGGGGATGATGAAGCAAAAATTCTTCTAGAAACTCATTGAATGGGTGACACAACACTCATTTGGTGGGAGAGTAAGCTTCAGGAAGTGGAAGAAACCAAAGGTAAAACAATCACTTCTTGGTCTGAATTTGTTTCAAGTCTTAGGCACCAATTTTATCCTTTTGGTTATAAGAAAAAAGATATGATGGATTGGAAAACATTAAAACAAGGTAAGGGAAAAAGTGTTCAAGACTACACACAAGAATTTAGGACAAGGGCTCTAATTATGGGAATTTCCCTAAACACATAAGAAACACTGCTTAAATATGTTGGTGGATTACATAGTTACCTAAGGCATATGATTTTGGTTTTAGGTTCTACTAATATTGATGTAGTGTGTGTTCAAGCAACCCATTTGAAAGCATGAGGGAAAATGACAAAGGAGTTATCTTCCTCTTATTTTAAACAAAAGAACAAACAAGCTAAAGGAAAAGGTTCAAAAGAACAAGGAAAATGAAAAGGTAAGCATAGGACAAACTTTGTTGTTAAGAAGGAAGATGAAAACCCATTTTGAAATCATTGTAAAAAGAACCATGATGAGTCTAAATGTTGGAAATTACAACATAAAATGAAACCTAAATGGATGGTTAAGAAAGGAAAGGAAAAGAAAACAAACACTGTAGTTCATGATATTAGGTCAGATTCAACTGATGAAACCAAGATCACAACTATGATTTTTCAAGGTAAATCCACTCTTTCAATTTCCAACAGTAGTACTACAAATGTTACATCTTCTTCTAGTAAACAAACTATACATGATTAAAAGAAAAGGAATGATATTTTCCACATAAGAGTAATTTCAAAACATACAGAAATTGATACTCTTTTTTAAAGTGGATCTCAAGATAATCTAATTTTTGAGGAGTTTGTTAAGAAATTAGGACTCAAAACTAAACCACATCCTAAGCCTTATCCTTTGGGTTGGGTTTGTGATGATGTGAAACTACAGGTAACTAAAACTTGTACTTTCAGGTTTGCCATTATAGACAAGTTTATAGATGAGGTTGAATTGGATGTAGTTCCTTCGGATATTTGTGGGGTAGTTTTGGGAAGTCTTTATTTATATGACCGTAAAGCAATCTTCTATAGGGAAGAAAATAAATATTTGCTTGTAAAGGATGGAATTGAATTTATTGTTAGAGCTCACCATGAAAAGAATAATATATCCTTGGTTACTACAAGTCAAATGAAAAGTCTTGTATACTCAAGAAAAAGTTTTGTACTCATGGTGGTCAAAGCCAAAGAGAAAGAACATGAGATGAATTTTGAGGATTGTGATATGAAACATAAGGATAAATTGGTAAAAAATGTTTTTGATTTTAATGATGTTTTACAGGTTCTACAAGGTCTACCTCCCAAAAGAGGGGTTCAACATGAGATACAGTTGCTTCATGATGCATCTCTTCCTAATATCACAATGTATAGGTTGTCAATTGTAGAGAATGAGGAAATCAAGAGATAGGTAATGGAACTTTTGGCTCAAGGTATAATTCATCCAAGTACATCCCTATGTGGTTTACTAATTATTTTGGTTCCTAAGAAGGATGAAACTTGGATAATATGTGTTGATTTGCGTGCTTTAAACAACATTACAAAGAAAGAATTGTTACCCTCTTCCTAGAATAGATGATTTACTAGATCAATTAAAGAATGTAATTTATTTCACTAAGTTAGATTTAAGAAGTGGTTATCACCAAGAAAAAATTGTAGAAGGTGATATTTGGAAAACTGCTTTTAAAATGAAATAGAGATTGTTTGAATGGTTAGTGACACCTTTTGGTTTGTGTGATGGACTGAAAACATTCATGAGAGTCATGAATGAAATATTTAGACCATTCATTTATGATTTAATTATTGTCTACTTATATGATATTCTTGTTTTCACTAAGTCATGGGATGAACATGTTAAACACATCCGAGAAATTATTAGATGCACTAAGGAAAGAAAATTTGTATTTGAAGATGTAAAAATGTGAATTTGGGAAAACATATTTAATTTACTTGGGTTATGTTATGGGAAATGGTGAATTGAAAATAGATCCTACAAAATTAGAGGTTATTGTAAAATGGCCTAGCCCGATAATGTAATGTGTGAAGTTATAATTTTTCTAGGTGTAATTGAGTATCGGAGAAAATTTATTGCTAACTTCTCATATATTGCATCTCCTTTGCATGATTTGACAAGTGTTAAATAGGTCTTTCAATGGAGAGGAAAACAATAGAAAGCCTTTGATACACTGAAAGAGAAAATAAGTACAACTCTGATCTTGGCACTTCCATATTTGCAGCATTCATTTGAAATTGAGATTGATGCTAGTGACTATGCAATGGGGAAATTTTGAGGCAGAACAAACGATTAGTGTGTTACCATTCAAAAACCTTCACAAGTGCGGTAAGAAATTATCCAACTTATGATAAAGAGTTGTATGCTTTGGTGTAGAGTGTAAAAATGGAAGCATTACTTAATGGGAAAGGAAACAATCATACATATCGATCATCAACCCCTTCAATATTTACAAACACAAACAAAGTTACAACACTCTAGACATTTCCGTTGGATGGGATTCTTACAGTAGTTTCATCTCATGATCAAGTATAAAAAAGGTATACAAAACAAGGTTTGACATGTTATCTAGACCTCCAGTAGTAGTTGCATCTATTCTTTTACAACATAGTTCTTTGGCTCATCTTAGTTATAAGGAACAATATGTTGATGATGTAGACTTTAAAGAAGTGTATGAGGATCTAATAAGTGGGAAACAAGTAGGAGAAAAATATTATCATTTGCATGATGGATTGTTATATCATTCTGGTAAAATTTGCATTCCAGAAAATGAATGTGTGCACATGATTAGGGAAGCACATACTTCTCTTATTTCTGGGAATTTTGGTGTTAGTAAGACAATTGCACATTTACAGAAATATTGTTATTGGCCTAGAATGTAGGAACATGTAACCAGGTATATTAAGGGTTGTGTTATTTGTGCCACAAGAAAGCCAAGTAACAAGAAATTAGGACTTTACACTCCTCTTCCCATTCTGACAAGGCCTTGGGAAAGTGTTTCCATGGACTTTGTAGGAGGATTTTCCATGGCATGAAAAAATCACGATTACTTATATGTGGTAGTGGAAAAATTTAGAAAAATGTGTGTGTTGGTTCCATGTACTAAACAGATAAGCTGGTGAGGGAAATACACATTTGTTTATTCAGTTTGTTTGGGTTCATTTTGTTTTTCCTACTTAAATTATATCGATCAGGATGCTATATTTCTTGGGGAATTTTGGTCAACATTGTGGGGGTTCATGGACACAAAACTGAAAAAGATCAATGCTTTTCATCCATAGACAAATGGTCAAATAGAGGTTATAAACTACACAGTGGTACATTTGCTTAGGGGATATTGTGGTAAACATCCTAAATTATGGGATGAACATATATATTATGTTCAACATGCTTATAATCATGCCTTACATTCTTCTACTTTAAAGTCTCCATTTGAAACTTGTTATGGATATCTACCTAATTCTCCTTTAGATGTATGTTATGGACATGAAATTTTTGTAAATGGGTCAAGTGATTTTGACAAGGTTAAAATATTTGTGCAGAGAATACAACTGATTCATCGGTATGTCCATGAAAAATTGGAGAAAAGTCAGGCTAAGTACAAATCCTGGAATGATAAACATAGAATTGATCACAAGTTCAAATTTGGTGATTCAATTTGGCTTCACATCAACAAGGAAAGGTTGACAGGTGAATGCAAAAAATTGAAACCTATACGGTATGGTCCATTCCAAATATTATAAAAAATTGGTAACAATGATTTCCAGTTAGATTTACCTCCTTATATGTAAATATACTCATTTGCAAATGTTGAAAATTTAAGATTGTATGAACCGCTTATGATCGTTGATCATGATGATGCTAACATAGTTCCTTCCATTAATGATTTTTCTCCCAAGTATCTTGATGAGTTGTAGGAAGACATCATTTTGGACAGGAAGGTCAGAACATCATGAAGGGGTGATATTGAATATCTTCATGTTGGGTTCAAGGGAATACATATAAACAAGGATAAATGGATGGAAAATGGAAAGATGATGGAGAAATAACCTCACCCATTCACCAATTAAGTTGAATTTTGGGGTCTAAAAGTTTCTCAGTGGGGAGGAATGATCTAAAGGATCCTCGCCAAGAAACAATGATCTAAGATCTTCTCAAAATTAGTTACAATCAGCTCAATGGCATGGAAAAAATAGACGATTATGAGGATATTTTGTTTGTAGAAAACAAAGATCGTTTTCAAAAGTTATAGCCCGCTGAAATTTTCAGGCAATTGGCAAAATTTGGGACTGCGTGCAAGTTGGATGGATACATGCTTGCCAAGTGGATCAATGGGATTGAGACACATGGACAATGTAGGTGACGGAGAAAAATTTGGGTTTAGAACACTAGTCTTGGACACTCGTACATGGATATGTGGACCCCACTATTTACTGGCTGGGGGTCCTCAGCCAGGTTCAACACAATCAATTATAGAGGGGTGTCTTGGCCTCCTTAATTATTAAATGCATATTTCATACCAAATATATGTTATAAATTTCCAGCTAAACATTAGCATAACCATTATATCATTCCCACACATTTCCATGTACTAAATTCAAACCAAACACCTAAACTTAGTGCCTAAACTAAGGTAGACCAAGTCAAATGGCTATCAATAGCCAATGCATATCTCTAGGCTGCCCATACTTAAACCCTATCTCCTCCAAATGTGCCATGAATGTGGGATCTTATCCCTATAAAAAATGTGCCCCACATGGAATGGGATTTGAACTGGGCCACTTGGGTAAAAGGATAAGGCTTTGAACATTATGCCATGCTTTTGGAAATGATATAAAAGGAGCTCTGTTTTACTTTTAGAGACATCGAAAGTGATTGTGTTATTTTTGCTCATAACTTGAGCTAGAGATGGAATTTTGAGATGAAGTAAAAAATGACTCATGTTATTTTTGGTAGAGGAGTGTGACGAGAATATCAGATTATTGTATAAATTGGTGTATTAATTTTTACAACATTTTAATAGATTGGTCCCATTTAACTGGACCCGGAGACGTAGGCCACAAGTGTCAAACTCCGTTATCAATTCTTATGTCAAATTGTTGGTGATTCATCTCTTTATTTTCTATTTTTACACAGTATTTTCAGTTTTAATTCTTTTATTAAAAATACAAAAGGATATAATGCTTAATTTAAGTAAAAAAATCAATACAAAGAAAAATCTATGGTTTATACGATTCTTTGGTTAAAATTGATTTTTGGATCGTGTGTAGCCTCCTACATCTACTCTAGAGTGCTTAGGAGTCCTAGAGGAAGATGCTTCTTAAATATTGTTTCCTCCCTTTATAGGGGTCACCATGATCTTGATTTCCTCACTCTTCTTAAGATTTGATCCTTTCTCTGAACTTTTCCCTTTATCTGCAACTATTTCCAATTATTCGTTTTGTTTTGCTATTGTTCCTCCTTCTTGGTCTTGGAGTACTATTTCTTGACTATGAACTATTGTTTCTATTCATTCTTAACTATGCACTATTATTTCCTAAACCATTTCTATTTTCTCTTCCTTTTTCTTCTGGGATTCATCCTCATTCTTATTTTTATTACCTATCCTTTCCTCTTGATCCATCTTATTCCCATTCACATTACTCTCATTTTCTTCCATACTTATGAATGGAATTATAAGTTCCTCTATTTGTGTCTATTTGAGAAAATCACCTTCCTCTAATGAATCTTGGATATGTGTTTCAAGATGCCCTGTATATTTTTGTTTTTCAGGATGGTTTTCTCCTTGTTTTTCCATGACTTCATGTTCCCTTTATTTTTGGCTCTTTTATTTGCTCCATTGTCTCTTATGGTTTTTTGTTCCATTCCATTTTTTATTTTCTCTTTTGTTTCCATTTTTGGGTAAGACATTAGCATTATGTCTAAGTTTGCTACATTTTTGCATCTAGCTATTGTGGTTTCATATCCCACAATCTATCTCCAAGTGCCTAACTTAGAGTGCATATGTATTATATTAGGTAAATCTCTTTCCAAGTATATATTCACACAAATTATTACGTAGTTAAATATAGTTCCATATTTAGCTACACCATCAAAAGCCATTATAGATTTAAAATATATAGAAATACTGTCAACACATCCACATCCCAAAATTCAAGAGGTAGTCTATGAAATCTTATCTAGAGCGACATCACATTTATATTTTATTTTCGGGGTTGATTCTTTGGTGTCCATTATTTTTAAAAAAGAGCCATGTTTCCGAAACCATGGTCCCTCTATGAGTGCCCGAGTGCATTCTTCCAGGTTATTGAATTGAATAAGGAAAAAACCTTTAGTCATCAGAGATATTTCCATATTGCCTATAGGGTTCCATTTTATAAAGGCTCGTCTCCTTATGATATCCACATTGGGCCTTGGCCCATGAAACTTTCCCATCAGAGCTAATTTGTTTCTATATATTTCACTCTCAATGACTACATCGGAATAGTGAAATGATGTCCCTTTTTACGTGTTATGGTGTTTAATTTCAGTCCTTTCCGTATCCATTTCAGGGCTATGTTTTGAGGAACCTCCTAGAAGTATCTCCTATGCCCACCACTAGATATGCCCATGAAGCCTTCAATGAGGTAGCCTATGGGGAGGGGGTGATGGATCTGAACCAGGGTCAAAAATCTGCTCAACATTTGGCAATTTGAAATTTGTTTCCCACTCGCTCTTTCTCCCATCACTTAGTATCCATAAATTTCATGTATTAGAAAAATACATAAAAGTTACTTTTATGAGAAGGTTCATTCCTGATTTTTCCAAAAATACCCAACACATTATGGATATGATGAAGGGAAAGGTTCCATTTTGGTGAAATGATGATGGAAATTCTTCTTATAACTAAATCAAGGAATCCATCACTCACGCCATTGTCTTGGCATGTCCCGATTTTTAGAAAGACTTCATCATGTACAATTATGTCTCTACTCATAATGTATCTACCATCCTGGTCCAAAGGAATGATGAAGGAGTTGAGTTTCATATCAATTTTATGAGATCTCCCTTGAAATATCATGAATTAAAAATGTCACATATCAAGAAACACACTTATTCATTGTTTTTTGAGGTAAAACATTTTAGGTATTACATCCCAAACTCTCACACATTGGTCTGAGTCCTTAATACTGTAGTGAAGTCCATTATGAATCAACAAGAGTTAGGAAGTCAAAGGGGTAACTAGATTAAAAAAGTATAAGAGTATGACCTAGAGATCAAACCTACCAAACTTGTATTTGGGAAAATGTTTATGTCAACTCATTTTTGAAAACAAACCAATGGAAGAAACAAACAATATAGAATAAGGTGAGGATGAATTGGACATGGTACAATTCATGAGAAAAACACATGAATGTTATTAAAATATCACATATTTTCTCACTTATAGAGAATATCCTGAGTATTTAAGCTCAAAATAAAAAAGGAATGTGAAACTTAGATCAGCCAAGTACATGCTTTGGGACAATGGCTTATACAAGAGAGGAATCGATGGAGTTTTTCTCCATTGTGTGGAAAAATATCGAAGGGTAATATTTTGGAAGCTTACTATAACTTGGCTTACTGAGAGGTCATTTTTGGCACCGATCATTACTCACAAGATTCTAGAAGCGAGGTATTATTGGTCCAAATTGTTTTAAGGTGTCTCAAAATGGGTAGAAAAGGGTGAGGTTTTCTAGTAATTCATTGGTTGTCCTAAATTAAAGTACTTCCCATCGGGCTTGTGGTGATCGATGAACCCTTTAAAAAATTAAGAATTAACTTTATCAATGTAATGAACCATTTATATAGTGTTGGGCATAGTTATGTCCTGACAGGAACCGATTACTTCACCAAGTGGGTGGAATCCATTCATGTGAAGCATGTTACCTCTAAAGTTATTTTCAACCTCATCAAAGAGAATAAAATAGTAAGGTTTAGTGTTCCTCATTAGATTATGGCCAACAATGCTTAAAATTTCTCGTCTTATGAACTCACCGAATTTTTTTATGGCTACAGGATCACTTTGGCTCATGCCTCTGATTATTACCCTCAAGGGAATGGTCAAGTGGAATCAAGTAACAAGAACTTGGTGACTATAATCAGGAAGTTGGTTGATGATAATCAACAAACATGGAGAAAATATCTCGTATGATGTATTCGATAGATCATATCACTCCTAGGAAGGTTATTGACATTTCCCTTTTTAATTTCTTTATGGTGTTGATGCTGAGATTCCTATCTCTATAGAGTTGTCGGCTTTAAAATTAGCTAAGATTATTGAAGATGAAACATTTCAAAAATCTATGGAGAAGAGAGTCATGTAATTGGAAGAGTTGGAGGAGGAGAGATCCAAGGTAGTTGATAGGATTGTTGATCACCATAATAAGGTCAAGATAGTTTTTAACAAGAAGGATAAGCAACATGATTTTTAGGTTAGAGACTTAGTCCTTCTATGGGAAAAAATAAGAGAGCCGAATGGAATGCATGGAAAATTTGAATCTTTATGAAGATACAGATGAAAATTAACGCATAACGTTCAACCACACTCAACCCCGAGGTTGTGTCGGAGTAGCCGATGTTTGAATGTCTGTGGATAACTATAGGAGGATTAGTGACTAATATATGGTAGTGTCATCTCCCGGTAGCTGAGTTGGCAAAGGGGATATTTAGAGCCTATGAATGGGTAACATGAAGTCCCTATGGTTTTTTTGCCTAACTTGGATCTAAGTGTTGATCTAGTTTGAAGTGTCTAAATTAACTAATCTGAAAATAACAATCTATGCTACTGCTGAAAGGGAAACTAATCTAAAAAATCACAAAAATGAAACATTACAATCACAAACAACAATTTACTTATATTCTAAATAATTAAAATATTTCTACACTAAAATTAAATAAGAAAGATAACCCAGTGTGGTTATTCACTTGTGTTGAGTGTATTGAAACTAAACTAACTTAAAAAAAGAACTTTTCAAATGATCTATGATGTGTAGACAACCTCCTACAAATATTCTCTCCTTCAGATCCACAGGGATGGGAAGAAGAGGATCCATCACCGGGGTTGCTATGAAAGATTCAAACCCTCTTGGAAATTAACTAATTACTTGTAAATGAAAAGAAATTGATTTCTACTCTATTTGATATGATGTAATAATGATAAATTGTAAGAATGAAGGAAATAAAACAAAAAATCCAACCTAGAATTCACATAATAGAGGTAAATCTAGTTGTGTAGTAATTTGTCCCCTTAGTTTGTCCTTTCTGTCTCTGTGTGTCCATATGAGTCCAAGGAATTGGGAATGCATGAACACCGGGATGAGGATGGAACTTGAGAAATGGTATCTTGAAGCTAGTCTAGATGCCATGCAAGTAGAAGAGAGATATCACAAGAGATTTGAGCTTGGCTATGCAATTCCTAGCAGGATTATGGCAGCAATACAATACAAGATACACAAAAATTTCGGGCCTTTTGCTTGAATACAAGCATGAAATATATAAGATTTGGGTTGGGATGTGCCTTCATGCGCAAGGAAAGAAGAGGCATTTCAAACTAATTAAAGCACATGAAAAAAATAGAAGAGGGAAGGAGAAATGAGAAATCAACACTTTTTTAAAAAAATTTGGCCCACGGATGCATGCTAAAAGTGAAGTTAAGTGAATCATTGCATGTTAAAACATGTAAGATGGAATCGGAAAATTCATTCAAGATCGCTGCAGACCTTTGACTAGATGACGGTTTCAAAACCTTCACTTATGCGGGGAAGTGGTCCTGGAACTAAAGGCCAAAACATGCGTAGAAAGAGGTAGAAAGTTGAAAAAAGTGTGGGAAGGCTAAGTAAAGATGTCTAGGCAACAAATATACATTGTGAATGGGTTTTAGAGCTCGAAAACCTTCTTGAAAGGACTTGAATCATCATTGGGAAATTTTTGTAACCGTTTTCCAAAAATGTAGCATATGTAATTTTGGGTGCATACATATTGCCACCTTAGAGAAGCATCTTAGCCATGAAAAGGCGTAAAACGTAGAGTCCGAGTATGGAATTCTGAAATGGGGAGTTAGAAGCTATACCTAACACACCCATGTGTCAAAATGTCATCATCCAAACTCCCACTACCTGTAAGATGAAAAGAAGACTCAAGTGCAGATAGATAAAATATCAAAAAATAAACACTAAATTAAAATTACAAGAGGACTTACCATTTGAGTGGGGATATAGAAATATACCTATGCCAACACTCCAACCCTATAAACACATACACTCAAAACGAGGTCAAAAAACATATATATCAAAACAAGCTCATTTTTTAATTCATTTTTACATCTTGACTTGGTTATTTTTGAGCTACGAGTCCATGATGACCATTTTTTTGTTTTTGAGTATGGTTGAACTGGAATGGATTTAGGAATGGTATTTTGTGTTTAGGCTTGGCCCTTTACTATTTGAATTCTTTTGAGAAGAACTCCTAAGAAATTCGTAGCTAGAGAAACCATAAGGGCCTAAAAGAGGCATATAGGTAGAGTGCCTTTATTGCTTAGTCTTCATTTTATGAGGCATATATGATGTTTTGGTATTTTGTGCTTATTGTGAGCATTTTGACCGCACCTAGTGTGTAATGACATTGTAAAAAACTATGACACACCATGATATGCAGATATATCTCTTTTTGGTTTGGTTATTCCTTGCATAGATTTGTCTTACATTGATGATTTGATTCACATGTGTACTCTTAGATGTTTAGAATTTCTTATTTTCTATGATTTTCAAAGTGCATGCAATGGACATGAATTCTAATAGAATGGTTTCTTTTCTTTTGCTTTGTAATGCCTATATATAATAATGCAATCACATTGTGATGTTGAACTTTAGTTTCTATAATAAACTTTTGGTTCTTTGTATTGGCTTGGAAAAATGTAGCGATACAATGACATGATAAGAAAATGTACTTGCCCCACTCCCAACTCCATGCAACCAGTAGGATGTGAGGTCTTAACACCGAGAGCCAGAAAGGGTGCAAGTTATGAAAATTTGTTGAATGGTAACGATGAGGGAAAGATAATGGTTTGACAGAACCAAATTGAGAGACTACAACTTCACCCTACTCAAGTTACTTCATAGTTTAGAATGTGATTTGCTTCCCATTTTATCTAGAATTAGATCCGTAGATGACCAATTGGTTGACAAAATCTAGTTTTGGGTTTTTAAACTCTTTTGGAATTTCAGACATCTAACTCACTTTGTTTTTGACTTATGATTTCACAATATTTGAATGGATTGTTTCTAACTTTCAAGTTTATCAAAGAGACCCCCTAAACCTTTCCCCATACTACTAGTAGGAAGCATGGGCTCATCACCGTGGACAAGGAATAGGTGAGTAAGGGCATTTCTCTCCTTTCCCAACCCTACATCACTAGTAAGAGATGCAGGCTCAACACCGAAGGTTGGTAGGGAAAATAAATGTGTAAAATAAAAATTTTCTGTGGATTTGCATTCAAATTACTCATTTAGGCAAAAATTTTAGTATGTTCTTATTTCCAAAGAGATATTTATGGGATAAATGCAACACCATGAATATTCTAGAATAGACTATAGGAAAAGACACCTAATCTAGAAAGAGACTATAAGAAAAACCAGGTATGTAGGCCTTGGTATGGTTACGGTAAAAAATTTGTCTTATCCTGTTTGAATTGATGAAATGATTTGGAAATATTTGATGACACTATGGAGATTTGAAGAGATATGATTTGAATGTTTTTCCATTATTTTCAAAATTTTTTAGAAATTTCTATAAGAATAAGTCCCTTGATCAAATTTTTTACAAAATGAACTAGTAGTTTAAATAACAACGTGGATGCGGTAATGTACATATGGAAATGCGGGTGAAACTACATGTCATAACGCCTAACGTGAAGAAATTTGATGAATATAAAATTCTTCACCCCTAAAAGTACACAATAGAGAACCATTATCCTCCAAAATTTTGTTCTCTTGATAAGGGCCTACCATCTTGGGTTTAAAATTACAACCCTTGCACATAAGTGTATATGTCCAATCATTAAAATCATTTTTCTAAAAGAGATGTTCGTACACCTCTTTGTCACATTATTGAGACATGGTGTGTGGGTGAGCATGAATATGCTTCTCATCCTTGTCTCATATGTAGAACGTTGTGTTCACTTGTAACTCTTGCTGAATGATGAGGCCTTTCCCGTGGATATGGAAAACTTAGTTTCAAACGTACATGGGTTGAAACCAGGGTTTAGAATAGAAAAACCCCCAGAGATGGTTTTGATGGGCATCATTTCAATCTCAAATTTCCCTTCTTCATTTTTTAATTCTATCATATTAAGACCTAGACCTAGGTTTTTGGTGGGAAGATATGCTAAACCAAGAAGACTACCCATCCCCTATGGTTCAAATGGGAGGAAGATCAGATCATCACTCTCTAAGAGTTTCATAATTGCCATTGTGGTTTTAGTGGAAACTGTTTCTACAGATATTGATTTAACCTTATATTTTTTCCACCTCAAATGTTTTTGGGTCAATGACTTCAACCTTCGGCATACCCGGGGTGATCGGGGCTAACTCTTTTGATGGAGGTGGTTTGTTCAATTGATTCATGGGAAGTTCATACTCTATATGGAATCATTTATTCTTATTGAGTTTTTCTAAGTGTATATTGAAAGGCTTAGGATATCCTTGAGTGATGAAGACCTTCTAAAAATGGAGGAATCTAATCTCCTAGAACAGGGTAGAAGGGATAGCCTTCATTCGATGAATCTAGGGTCTCCTAAGGATCATGTTATAACTTGTTTCCCTATCGATAATGTAAAACTATGTTAAGATGGTTTTGGACCAAGCATGACTGGAATAACTATGGTTCCAATCGAGGTCACTTTAAGACTGTCATACCCTCATAACATGTTTCTTATAGAGGAACAATTTGTCTCCCCATATCCCAACTTCTACAAGAAAGAGAAGGGAGCCACATTTACGGAAGCCCTATTATCAATCATGGCTCTCTTAATGTAATTGTTATAAACATAGACTTGTAAAAATAAGGTAGGATCACCTCTTCGGGAAATTTCAATGTTAAATGACATCTTGTCTATATAAAAAACAAACCCAGTATCCCTATCGTTCTGTCCTGGAGGATGTATGTACAAGTCAATATGATTTATTTGAGCACTATGAGGTAGCATAACATGGATTAGATGACCAAGACCTAGTGCATTGAGCAATGTAGAATGATGTGCAGGTGAATTCTTTAGTAAATCTAGAAATGAAATGTGAGAAAAGGTCTTGTTCAAATACGATATTAAATCATAGGCTCCTACTAGTTTTGAGATTGTAGGAATGTCATCCTGTGGGAAGGAAAGAGTGGGTAGGGGTTGTGAAACATACTCCCTCATCTAAGTTGTTGCATTAATTTCATGCTCAACCTCTATCTTAACTAATCCCAATATTTTAGTATTATCATTTGAACCAAGATTAGGAGCAACCCGAGAGTTGTCAGAAGTTGAGGCTTCATGGTATTTGTTTCTATAGGAATGCCTTTGTTTGTGTTTTGTAAATTCACCTTGAAATTTTTAGGATGTGTAGGGAGAGGATCTCGAAATATGCTCACATTAGTATTCTGAGGAGCTACAGATCTTGTATAGTGATATTGTGAGTTTGTTTCAAGATTTTATAGGAACATGTATACACAGATTTGCCTTTGGTTTTTGAGAAGTCTTTGCATAAACTTGTTATAATCACGAAAAGTCCTATCTTCATGACCTTGAACCTTATAGAAACCATAGTATAGGTTAGGATCGTAATTTATTGGCATTTGATAAATATATTGTTGATTATAACCTCGATTGTAATTTTGAAATTTATTGTTATTGTAGACACCAAAATTGGGTCACACTCCCCTTGACCCCTCGTTAAATAATCAACTTAAACACACTCACCTAACCATGGCCCCTTGCACCCCACACTAATATTAATTTAATTAAATTAATCCATGTCATTATAATATTTATTATTATTATCCTAATTGAGATAATTCCCACCCCACCACCTCACTTAGACACCTCACCTAGCCACCTCACCCTAAATCTATTCTTAGTATGTTGCCATAACTAACTAAGACCTAACTAAACCCTAAAAATCAATGCCTACATCCCCTCTAACCACATTCCTGCATAAGAAAAGGTAACTCCTGCTCTTGCCCGGATGAATAGAGAGATTTGGCGAGAAATCATTGCCATGATCTCTTATTTTTAGTAAACCTAGGGAATCCTGCCTTAACCGACGTTGGTCACCCATGAATCGATGCCGATTAACCCAAAACCATCATTGGTTACCTTTTATTCCCTTTGGTAACCTTATTTTGAGTTTGGCACATTCTTGAGAGAAAGAAAGGAGATCAGGGCTGCATGCAAGTAGAACAAGCATCCTTTTACACATCCAGGACATCCGGAGCCATCACGGGATCAATCATAGAGCCATTTCATTCACGGGAGCACTCAGAAATCACCGCTACTGAGGACCATACAAGTATTCTCACGATTAACCACCTCCACCACTCTTCCATCGATCCTTAACACGGTAAGTATGGACCTAACCAAGGTAATGTTTAGTTTAGTTAGTAATCTTTATTACTCTTGTTATTAATCTATTCTTTGCATGCTTATTACTTCATCACCCACTTTCCTGTGAACTCAAATATCCCTTCACCCATATCACCAAATCACCTATCCTCACCTGTTGTATACCTCTAAGCATGCCTAATACCTATACTAACCTTCCCATTCACTCTCCCAAACTTTATTTGACCTCAGATCACCCATGTTATTTAACCCATTTGAGTTTCTTTTACCTCGACCATACACGATGCCGTTATCCACTATCATCGTCAATTCTACCTAAACCGGCATCAGTCAAACCTAACCGACATCGGTCTCTGTGTTTTACACCTTGACCAAGAACATAACCAATAATCACTCTACCAGTTGACCTAAATAACCCAAAATCAGACCTTGACCTATCCTCATACCTTGAAAGACACTTCATCTCTCATATCCAACCATAGCCTAGCCTGTTGTGATTGGATTTGTTTATTGTACTTGAATGAGATACCTAAATCATATCAAATATAATAGGAATTTATTTATTTCTCACATTAACTTGTTTTAAATAGTGGATTGACAGCCATCTAGGAAGTATCACACTTCCTGGAACTAGCATATGCTAGGCAGTCCACTATCATATACCATTTAACTATCATTTTGTGGTCTTGTTTTCTATTACAGGTAGTTCCTCCTAGCCAAAAGGAAGCTCTCACATCCAACAATGGATCAAGAATTTAGAATGTTCACAACATCCATTAACCTACTAGAATTTAACTGGTATTCCTCACTAGCCCTTACCCTTATCTCTTTTGTCACTTCTAGAAATGTAAAGAAAATGGTGAAACATTTTGGCACGCTTGGTGGGACCCATCAGGGGTTCTTTTTCATTTATTCATTCCTAGGTGAAATTTGTGTATTTGGTTCCCTTATAAAAGATTCCACATTAATTTTCTTCTCTGGAATCATCCTCCTTTCTATCATCTAAAAATAATCATGTTTTTAGTGCTTTAAAAAGAACACATCTTCCTTTCTTTTGCATTGCATTAGTGAAAGAACATCCCTCTTCTTGTTCATCTCTTTCTACATCAAATATCACACTTTTATTTGAGTTTAAAAACTTGCATTGCATTATGATTTGTTACATTATTAGCTCACATTAAAACTGAGGGAAACCTATATGCTGGAAGTCATGCCCAATCGATGGTTGACATAAAGAATCATAGAAAGAACATTCTATCTCTCTTAGTGTCTTACCAAACTGTACAAATTTAAAATTTACACATCTTATTAAACAACATCCCACTCGAAAGAAGTTGTCAATGATCACACGATCAGAGGATTGATAGTGGGAACCCAACTGGTTATATCCGTCTAGTACCCCATTAGAGGATGGCCTACCCCCGCCATAACATACCTGAAACTTCTCCTTTTAGATATCTTTCTTCATAGGAAACCTTCCTCACCAAAAAATCTATTATAAAGTTCATGAGTCAGTCTTATAAATAGCATAAGCTAAAAAATGTAAGAAAATCACTATTAGGATTGTGCTTTTTCTTAGCATTCTTCTTGACTTGTGTTTTGAGGTGTGAGACTACGAATCTCCATTTTTGTTCTTCCTTGCACACTCCACCATCATAGTTGGAGTATTTAGACTTTGTTTGAGTGTGACAGGGCCCCATCTCCTCATTCTTAGGTTTCTGAGTTTGATTTTTCACTTAATTTAATTCACAAAACCCATTTTATTTCTAATTTTAAAGTCACCGATGTCGGTTCAACAACCATCATTAGTTTACATCTGACTATCTTCAGTTAAACCCTAACCGATGTTGGCTTACATTTTGTGTAGTTACTTTACCTAAAGTAGCCTTCATCAATTTTCTCTTCTGTTTCTGGCCCTCAAGACACCATCATATTTCTCCCATTTTGATACTTCTTGTCATACAGTTTTCATAGATACACATCTAACATTCTGTTTCATTTTTTTTTATCTTGGTTTCTTCCATGTTGATTGGTATCTGTTTCAAAAAGCATCATCGGATTTCAAAAACCATCATCAGTGTTACCCCAACCATTACTGGCTAGCCTGACCGTCATCAGTTTTCCCATAACCGTCACTAGTCAACCTGACCGTCATCAGTTTCCTATGTTTTATTTTCAAAATATAAACATTTACCAGATTCACCTCTTGGACCCCATTATTCTCTATTTCTACTATTTTTTGTGTCATCTACAAAATATAGTCTTACTGAGTCAACACTTCTTCACATGGTGCTGACTCGTAGCTAGACTAACACCCTCATATTTCATTCTAGTCATCAACCACTCCCACACCTATTCCCTCACTACCTTTTGTCCTATCACCCATGGATCCAATCTTACCTACCACCATTGCTACATGCGATGAACATTTTACATGACTCCTTTATCGAATCGCGCAGCCTTACAGTTCTACCTTTCCCATTCTTCCACCATAGAATCCTCAGGTTAGTTGATATATGACATACCAATATCCATTTCCCCTGGCCCTTGTTCCTATTTCTTTGCATCAACCCCTAATAATGTGACATTACCCTCACACGATTTTTCTATAGTAGTTTTACTGCTAGGAATTCTACCCGCCATGACCGTTGAGTCTACACAGTGTTACTCACGCCTGTCGTATCTATTGTCCCCTCATCGACCACCTAGACCATAGCACAGTCCACACCCATTGTCTCAAAAATACCCATTACAACACAACCACCTATGGTGTTGGTGACCCATACTCCATTCCATAATATGGTCCTCTCCATCCCACAAACAATGCCCCAATTGCTACTAAAGTCATGATGACCATCCCACCTATATACACTCGCTATCAACAACCCCCTATCTCAAATCATTACCCATTTTGGATATGTGCCTTCTATGTCGGTTCCTTATTCTCAACCTCCCTATCAGGTTCAAGTATCCACCTCCTTATGCCACATGAGGTGTCCCCCATCACAACCTACCAATGACCTCATCAAGTTGATGATGGAAAAGATGTAGACACTAAAAGCATCGGTTTCTATCTCGTGTAATTCCCTCACCTATGAAGAAATTTGTAATGAAACTATTCACCCATCTATTCCTATTCGATCATAACTCGTACATTGGGAAATGCTAAAATTCAACCACTTCAATAGCAAAGAGGATCCAAAACAACATTTGCGGTCCTTTAAACATGGGTGTTACCTGATTGCCCACGATGATGCTTTACTTTTGAGGAATTTCCCAATGTCCTTGATAATACCTACACTAGACTCGGCACAGTACGGTGGACTACCAAGACACTCCATTTACTCATTAAATCAAGTAGCCTAAGCCTTCCTAGATCACTTCTCCATCAACATTTTTAAGAAGGTTACCATGACATATCTTTATTCCACATGACAGTATGATGATGAGTCTATCACTGTCTTCATCACTCACTGGTGCAACCTCATTAACCACCTCACATTTCAATTACCTCAAATCGAGCTTATAGAACTATTTACTCAGGCATGTGCAGACACATCTCACCAACCCTACAAGTGTAAACTTTTTGCACTTTTGACGAGGCATTCACCATGGCATGGAAACTAGAAATTTGTGTTATCGAAGAAAAGAAGATTCAACTTTGTAACAAGAAAATCACGTTCAAATCAAATGATACTTCTTCATCTTTGAAACCCCAAAACAACTATTCAAAGCCCAAAGGGTTTGATAAGGCCATAGTTCTCAAATATGGCCCCCTCATTAATCAAACCTAGACAAACCCCCTTCTAATCTCTCTCCTATCCAAGCTTTCTAGTTCAGATGGGAATAACAAAAATACACTTCCATAGGAGAATCTTATTCTTTTGTATTAGAAAATCTTGTGAAGGTTGGTGCCATTACCCTCCCACCTATAAAACCACATGCTGGTTTTGACCCAGAGTGACCCATGCCCTCATGGTATAAGGAACATGACTTTTACAACTATCATCGTTTCAAAGGTCACAACAACAATAACTGCATTAACTTCAAGAATACCATTCAAGAAATGATAGAAAATAGAGATCTAGTCTTGGATAGCCCAAACACACCCGCTAACCAAAACCTATGCATATTCAAGAAGACATTCCCCAATCATGCCCCATCTTCCAATCAAGTTGGTGACACTTCAAACAATGATATCAAGGCTTTGCGAGGACCATGATACTTTTGTTGATGTACCAGTTGCTTCCCAATTGCCTCATGTTCCTTCCATAGATGAGATCTTAGCCCACGCTCCCCTACCTACATAGGAACCAATTTCATCTACTCCTCTACCCAAATAGGAACCCCCTTCATGTTCCCCATTACAAATGGATGAGCCTATAATCAACATGCCACCTTTGACCCCTCGAAATTTCGAGCAGTTGTCAACGACACCTCTCCTACTCATAGAAGATGCAGGCCCACTGCCTACACTAGGGAAATAAGAGACCACTTTGGCTGGACCATCCCCTCCTCTACCTATGGAGGATACTATAGAGGTACCAGTGCCTGTCGATGACCATTCACCATTAGACCTTCAAGATCCCATTGATCTAATTTTGGCTCTCTTACCCACAGAGTCCGAGGCTAGCCATTTCCCTATATCTCAAACATATTTTATGGGGATTTCCACTCAATCCTTGTCAACCCTGCCTACATCAGTACAATTCTCACGCTTGGTTGATCACCTAGAGTATATCAATAGAGCCTTACTTTGGGGATGCCTTCTACTTCCTATTTAAACACAAATGCAGTTGTCACCGCTGACACCTCCACTATCTATCCAAAATTGTTCCAACCGACCAAAACAAACACAACCACAACTATCACAATACCTTCCATGACACCACTCATGGCCTAACTCACACCTTTGCCCATAGCCCAACATGCACCTACATCTAAACCCATGCCCATATAATCTCCTTTTCCTAAACCTATCACTACCTTAGGGGTCATACCAACAGCTAGCCTTACTCACCACCCATCAAATTAGAGTTAGCTACATCTTCCAAAACTAACACCAAACTTAACTTGACCCCTAAAAAGAAGATCCAATCTCCTAGATCTCATACACTAACATCACCTACCATGCCACTATCACCTTCACCCTTCTATCCATCCTAGGACCACACCCTCGACCCTAGCCAAACAACCCTTATCCACCGAAAACCAAGAACCCAAAGAGCCCGCTTCCCCATCCTGACCCTAATATACCCAAGCAACCCACACAACCTCCGCCCTCACCCGTAACCTTCTTACCACCCATACCTCCAATGCCGTGAATAAATTCTTCACCAGCCATGACATTTTCTTCTCTTTCACTCACGCTTCATGCCTAGCCTACACCACCTACCTTCACTACACCTTGATTTCCCCTATGGGTAAGCCGTCCCCTTCTGCATTGTTGAAATTTCCATCGACATATTATACACATGTGTCAGGCCTTTTCCCAAAAGAAACAACCTAAAGCTAAAAATCCACTACCCCCAATAAGGTAGTCAAATCAACCAAATCGTCCATCGCCACTCTTCTACTATGTTTGTACCTAAGAAGATGCAATGAAGACCTAAAAGCACACCACATGCCAAAATTGCAGCCCAACCTACTCCCTCTTTTGTAAATCCTCTTCCTCCACAACCAGGCATACCTATACCCAAACCATGATTAACATCCCATTGTGATCCACTAGTAGGATCCTATGCCAAAATCTTAACCAATCTCCTCGAAACTTTCATCATCACATTACCGCCCCTTAGACCTTATGACCCACTCAAACCCAAACCAAAAGGGTTTGATGAGACCAAGATTTGTGCATACCATCATGTGCAAGGACATGATGTAGAGGAATTTAAGGATTTAAAAACCGCTCTTGTCCAATTGTGTCCTCCTGAAGAAAACTTTGATGATGATGATCTTCTTGATGAGGACCCCATTTTTCCTTCACCAATTTCCATAGATCCTCTCTCGTCACCTACTCAACAACCAAGATCTCCACCCCCAAAAATATTCAATCCATCCATGAGATTCAAAATTAACATGGTTCACATAAGAGAGTTGTCCAAACCACCACCTAAATTCCAATTCACCCTACTCATCTCCTAAGGATCATATCCACCACTAGGGTTTTTTCCCTCTTGCCGTTATACCTTCCATGACACACCCTCTTCATCCACCTCCCCTTAGATTAACATGATCAACATTGCCACTCATGCTTAGAAAGACAAGGGCAAGGAGAAAGTAAGTGGCCCATCAACCAACCTTGTACCCAATATACCATCCGCTTCCACACCTAAAGTCTTAATTTGAGGTCTTGCATATCCCATTTATGATGGGGTCACACATCGCATAATGCTAAAAAAACTACACCAACCGCCCCTCAAGATGTCTTTATATAACCTCATCCAGACCTCAAATTCACATCATCAAGCCCTCATGGAGCTCCTTCAATCTATCAAAGTCTTACCAAATGACCCCACACCCATAGCCTCCATTATTACCCCCACCATGTGGCCTCTCTCACTAGGTCATCACCTTCTTCTACACCTCCACCTACTCGCCAAGTGGTTGCCCTCATCTTTTTAGATGAAGAGATTTCTCCCTTCCAGTCTGATGACCCTGATCCTACTCTTTTTATCTCTGTTTTATCGATAATATACGTATACGATGTGTTATGATCGATGGTGGTGCTAGCATTAACATCATCTCCTCCCATGCATATGACCAAATGCAAATACCTACCAATTGCATGCATGGTAACCCAGTGATGCTCCACTCCTTCAATGATGCCATGACCTCTACCCTAGGTACCATTGTTCTCCATGTCCATGTGGGTCCTTGCACTTTCTCGGAACTTTTATATGTCCTAGAAGGGGAGTTCTAATATAACTTGTTGCTCAGTTGACCTTGGATCTATGCTATGGGTTGTGTCCCTTTGACTTTACATCGATGCCTCAAATTTGAACACGAGGGACATAATTACACCATCCCTACTCGACCCCTCACCTTTCAAGACCTATAACATCATGTATCGACCCAATGATGTGCTTGTACTAGTCAAGGAATTGAACACCACAACCACTTCACCTTCACCCATGAGCCCATCCACCAAAATCGGCACTACTCGCTGCATCTAACCTTGTTATCCCCACTACAGCATTAGCCTCTACCACTGGCACCCCTTCATATAGTGAACCATCCATACCCACTACCCACATGCCAATTCGATCCCTTAGAAAGTGTTTTTCAATGCCTCACTCTGGGGGAATACTGCCTATATAATATCAATACCTTCCTCACCCCACAAGAGTATGGGAATCTGTGCCAACACCCCAACTATGATATTTGCATCCGTGACATCTTCCCTTATGGCTCCCCACCTTCACACCAACCTAGCATATGGGGGACTCGATATGGCCACCTATAAACCCAAACCTCTATCCCAAACCCAACCATTTTCATCCGACCTACACTCCCTCACTAACCACTATTTTTCTCACACTTTCCTCCACCAAAGGCGCATGGAAAGGATTTGGCTTCAGTTTTTATGAACAAGGCCGCCACACTGTCATCTCTTGTACCTCTCATAAACATAATGACCGTAGTGGCATTGGTTTTGATGCTACACCCTCTAAGAAGGTTTGCGTCAACCTTATCTAGGATGAGAAATCTTCCCCCTCTCATTAACCAACATTATCATCCTCACCCACGAGTCCATAGATCTTGAATCTATACTTCCTAACTTTGTTTTTTCACAAACACCATTTCTGGGACCATTGACCTATCAACATGATGGTGAGGCTCCCTCTTCTTTCCCATTCCTTTATCCTGACATGATTAATGACGATACACCTTTAATTAACATTATTCAATGTCAGGATGATGAGTCTATCCTCACCTACCTTGGTGCAAAAGACTCTTATATTCACCGGTCATTACCCTCCGAGACGTAAACCATTATGAATGAATCAACCATTGGAATCAACATTAATACTCAAGACAACCTGCACATTCTAAAGATTGGCAAATCCTTAGATGCTACTCAATAGGAAGCCTTCACCTCTTTCCTTTGGGGCCATAGCAACACATTTTCTTGGTCCTATCTCGATATGCCACAGTATCGATCTAAAAATCATGGTTCACAATATCATAACCATTCCTGATGCTAAACCTATTAAACAAAAGTTGCGAAAAATACATTCTCACATTTCTCTTTTGGTCAAAGAAGAGCTTCAATGCCTTCTCTCGGTTTCCTTCATTCTACCCATTGATTATCCCCAATGGATTTATAACATCATTCCTGTCACGAAAGCAATAGGGGACTCTACATTTGCATGGATTTCCATGACCTCAACCTCGCTTGTCCCAAAGATGATTTCCCACTACCAGGCATTGACCAACTAGTTGATCTCACTCATTGGCCATGAAATTTTATCACTCATGGATGGTTTCTCAGGATACAATCAAATATTACTAGCACTGAGGAGCAACAAAATACTACCTTCATCACCCCTTGGGGGAATTTTTGCTATCGAGTCATGCCTTTTGGCCTCAAAAACGTTGGTGCTACATATTAGCGAGCCATGACTTACATCTTCCATGACATCATGCATCACATATTGGAGGATTACGTAGATGATCTACTTGCCAAATCCAAGCATTGAACCAAACACCTGTCCATTCTTAAGGTCGTCTTTGATTGCCCCATCAAGTATTATATTCGTCTTCAACCAAGAAGTGCGTCTTTGCGATACTTTCTAGAAAACTCCTAGGCTTCATTATTTCTTTGCATGGCATATAATTTGATCTTGCCAAATTCAAGGCTATTCTTGAAATTCCTCCACCCACTAATCTCCATCAACTTTGCAGCCTACAAGGAAATTTGCAATCAATTCATCATTTTATCTTGAAACTTTCCAACCACTATCAACCATTACATCATCTTCTCAAGAAAGATGTTTCATTCAAATGAGATGACGAGTGTCATAAATCCTTGAAGCCTTGAAAAATACCTACTTCAACCACCAATTCTCCTTCCTCCTAAGGATGACCATCCCTTCTACCTATATATTTCATCACTGACCATTCTCTAGATGCCATGATCACTCATCGCGATGACAAACATAGAGAGAAAGTTGTTTATTATATAAGTCGTACCCTTCTTGACTACAAAACTAGATATAACCATGCCGAAATTTTTTTCCTAGCCTTAGTTTTTGTTGCCACCAAACTCTGTCATTACCTACTCAACCACAAAACCTTTGTGATTTCTAATACTAACCCATTACACTACATGTATGCCAAACCTTATCAAAATCAATGTGCCGCACACTGGCTTATGCTTTTGGCCAACCTCGACCTTGAATTCATCCATAAAAATTCCATCGAGAGGGCCAAACTATTGCGAATAATTGGCCAACACACCCATTTTTGAGGATGAACCCTCTAACTTTGACTTTCCAGATGATTCTATTGCTACCCTTTCCCTAGATGAACCCACTTACCAAATGAAACTCTTCTTCAATGGTTCCAAATTTCGAGTGTAGGGGCGGCTGGTGTTATCCTCATTTCGCTTGATGGTGAACTTATGCCTTTGTCTTTCAAACTCAATTTTTATTGTACAAACAATATTTCGGAATACGAAGCACTCATGTTGGGTCTATAGGTTGCTTATGCCTTAGATGTTAAGTCAATCAACATCTTTGGTGATTCTTAGTTGGTCATAAACCAAGTCAATGGTATATACTAGTTTTGTAATGAGATACTTCAAAAGTATAAACATCACGTGGATATACTTTTGACCACCTTCAACCATTACGCACTTCAAAGCACCCCACATTCTACCAATAAATTTATAGATACCATGGCATGCTTAGCTTCTCAGATACCTACTTTTCTCGATGACTCTAAAATATTTATCACGATACAAAGACTACAATCACCCTCTTATTTTCCTCATGAAGTCTACTCTATCAAACCACTACTCCTGACCTGAGTGACCTTTTGTATAAGAATTATATAAACTATCTTTCCCTATCCATTTTACTTGCTGATCTCACTCGTAATGGACAATGTGCCTTTCTTAAAAGTTTCTCCCATTATGTCATCATGGGCAGTCTTATTTATAAATTTGGTTTTGATAACATCCTCTTGCGATGTTGTACAAGTTTTGAAATTCCTTACACCATTATGGAAGTCCACGATGGAATTTGTGGAGGTCACTTTAGTGGTCTCACTATCGCAAAGCGTATTATTTGCCTAGGCTATTACTAGTCAACCCTAAACCACAAATGTTGTGATTATGTCAAACGCTGTGTAAAATTCCATCAACAGGATAATATCCATCACACACCTAGTCATGCCTTACAAGTTGCGTGAGACATTTGGCCTTTCTCTCAATGGGGTTTGGATCTTGTTGGTGAGATCAACCCCCATTCTTCACAATGCCACAAATGGATCGTAACCACCACTGAATATTACACTAAATGGGTAGAATCCATTCCCCTCATTTCCACCAAAGTTGATAAAATATGTGAATTCATCAACCATCACATCATATGTCACTTTGGTGTCCCTCACGGCATTATCAGCGATAACGGAAAACAATTCAAAAATAACCCCTACACAAACTATGTGATGCTTTTGGCATCCAACTCAGTTTCTCATCACCTTATTACCCACAAACCAATGGTCAAGCTGAATCAACCAATAAAAAATTATACAAAATCCTTATGAAGGTGGTCAATGATACTGGGAAGGATTGGCATACACACATTCCTTTCACCTTGTGGGCTTATCGCACTAGTATTCACACTTTGAATGTTGCCACCCCCTTTTCTTTGGTCTACGGTACTTAGGTTGTCTTACCTCTTGAAGTCCAGATTCCATCCCTCCACATATCACTATAAGACATGCTTAATGACGATGAATGTCGAAAATATCATTTGGTGCAACTTGAATTATTAGATGAACACTATCTTAACGCTCTTGACCATCTCCAAATCTACCAAAAATGTATCAAACGTGCCTATGAAAAACATGTTCATGAATGAACCTTTCAAGTTGGTGACCTCGTCTTGAAGGAAAATCAACATGTAACCAAAGAGGAGAAAAGTAAACGGGAGAATTTTCTCCTAATTGGCTCGGACCCTATATTGTTATCCATGCTTATGGATCAGGTGCTTATCGTTTATTTTCACTCAAGGTAAACCCAAAATCGAGCCCCTTAATGCCTTACATCTTCAACCATTTTATTGCTGATATCAAGTCCTATATCAATTTCTCGTCAATGGATCGCTCGTCCCTTGAGTGCTGTTCACCTTCCATATTACCCATTTTGAGAATCCATGACTAAAATAAGAATCATGTGATTATCCATCACCTTTTACCCTTGTATTCAATATGAGTACCATGCCTATCCTCATAGCATGATTCTCATGGATACTTTTTTATCTTCTTCGAGATGGAATCCCATGGTCATTCACCACTCAAAACCACTTCTTTCAAATTTAATTTTGGTGTACTATGATCTTGCCTTCTAAAACAAGAACCTAATCATCCTCTATAGTCTTCTCCATGAATTAAATGTCTAGAAACAAAAAGGGATAAAACTCCTTGAGTCAAACTTCCGACAAAAGATGACTCCCTCTAAAGGCACATCTCTTCTTTATATTCTACCCCTATCAATAGACTTATCCCTGAAGGATAGCTATATATGGTCATTACAAACATATAATAAATATTGAGAAGATTCCGCATCGATCGGCTTCACGAAGATCTCAAAGAGATATTATACACATCCCATATAGTATTCCTGCATTAATTAGCCTATTAAAAACAAACAAATCAAGAAAAATATGAATTTTTCATTATGGACTTGCCTATTTTAGATCCTAGGTTTCTTGTTCCAAAATACACGTCGTCGTACACTAAGTTACGCTAAAAATCTCATTCCCCCTGTTGTTTTTGCCTAAACTCCTCGTTAGTCAAGGGACTTGCCGCAAATGTGACATTTCGTGATCATGTGAATTTTCTTCACCCTTAGAATAGTCCATTATGTAAGGCATATATAGGGTCTTATGTTCGTACAACCATCCGGGGTATGGTAGACTCATTAGGTTCTTATCAATTAAGTAATTTTACCACCTCTTCCCATTCGCCTTCCTCACTACTTATTAATTATCTTATACGGGACGAGGACCTTGACATTTATATTCAAAACCCAATCAACCATACATATAACCTAAACTCAATCATGCCTATGAACCACATCACCCATGCCTAGAACCTATCATACCATTCCATTATTTCACCCTAATATTCCTTATCTTATGGGAGAAATACATCAGCTTGAGGCCCCTTTTCACCAAAGCATTTTGTAGGCGGGACTCGAGGGTATGGGGCCCTTGGAGGATAACTCGTCCACTCTCTACCTTAAAAAATTCCATTTTCCCTTTCCTATTCACATTTTACCCTAGTTAGTTTCATTTTTATATCAATAATTGGAAATGAAACCAAACAAACAAAAATTGCTTAACATCTTTACCATTCATTTTGTCTACCATTTCTTTACCATTATCATGCATTTTACTACAACACATATTAACATGATCCAAATCATTATTAATTGCACAAATTAATGAATTAAAAAATCAACCAACCTCAACTCAGCCATACCTAAACCAACCTAAACTCAACCATACCTAAGTAAACTTGACTCAATCCATGCCTACGACTTGACTCCATCCATGCCTATGACTGACTCCATCCATACCTATGACCTAACTCAATCCATGCCTATGACCTAACTCCATCATGCTTGAAATGACCTAACTCCCCCATGCCTACACGGACTTGACTCCATCATACTTAATTCACCTAGTTTCCATCACATACACAAATAATAATGGAAGTTAAAACAAGTACACCATCCATAGTATAAATATCATCATCTATACATCATGATGTCTATGTATACATACATATATACACAGATACAAATGAATACAAAAATATAAAAAACCTCACGTACATCCTCACCATCTTTAGTACACAGGCTGGTATATGATCAAAATCAATCAACTCTCATATACATCCTCACTCTCTTTGACACACATGCTGGTGTATATAAAAAATAAAACAACTACATCAAAATGGAAGTCCACGTGGCTATCAAGAATCATCCCACTAGATACCCTCCATCTTTGCCAACTCTCACCAAATACTGTCAACATCAACTCCTCATATGCCTTTGAGGAGATCAAATATACCTGCACCCCCACTATCGTTAACCGCAGGATCCTGTACACATCCTCCAGGGTGATTGTGATCTCACCCATCAGTAGATGGAATGTGTTGGTTACTGAATCCCATCTCATCAATGAGGTTGACCATCAAAATTGGCTACTTGAATATATGTCGATATGGCGTCGACCCCAATTAGGCCAATCTCTATAACATGCAACTAATCCTCAACTATCGCACCTCCTCAAACCATCACGAGTAGGGGCGGTGACCTATCTCACATCCATAGCTGGTCTCTCACCGTATCCAATAAAACATCACATTAATACACCTTGATCACACCCACAATCACCCTTGACACTTCAACTACACCTATTACCATCCCTTTTTTTCCCCTCACAACTTACCTTCTTATCACATATTCTATCTATCCACCCCAACTCTCACCCACTATCAATCATACCATACCTCTTTTAACCTCTTACCCATGCTCTATTTTTCATTAACAACATCTTCTTTTCCCAATATCTATCTCACCCAACCACCCTAGGGCTCTTTTGGCCCCTTTTTCTCCACATGATGACCAGTGCAGTTACTCCTAAGCCCGACCATGGTCTCTCCCAAACCGGAATCAGTCACCTTATATCGTGGATGGTACCACTCGACACCACCAACATTAGCCACTCCTTGACCGATGTTGGTCACTATCGTGCAGAAATCCATGAAATCCATCTCACCCATTTCTACCTAACTCTACCCTTAACTCCTCCCCACCCTCATTCACCTAACCACACCTCTCCCTATTCCTATTTTACCCAATTTTCATTCCCAAATTAAAATCTGCTTTTCCCCCAAAATCTCGTATTCCTTACCGACCTATATACCCAATCTACCTCCCAAACCAATGCAAGAGATTAAATCTTACCTCATCACGCTGTCATCTCTGTGGTGGCACATCAGGCCACTATACCGGTGGTCCACCCGATCCCTCTCCTACCTCTGCCATGTCCAATCACCAAATCTAATCCTCCTACCCTCCACCCAATCACAATCGATCCCCCTGTGCTCGTGAACCTATCTACTTGGCTCCTCTAACCAACGAGATCCCTCTACCCTCAAGTGATATATCATCCCTCATCTTTTTCCATGACAAAGCACAACTTGTTCAATGCTCTATCATTTTCACAAAAGCCAAACCGTACAAATGAATCCATCTTATGTGGATTTTTCTTTTTATATACCCATGACAACCTAACCGATGTTGGTTATACCTAAACCAACATTGGTCCTGTGCCCAAGCACACCGTGGTCAGTTATATCCAACCCGACACTAGTCCTCTTCCCTAATACACCGTGATCGGTTTATCCAAACCATCATAGGTTTTGTATGACTAACATCGATTACTGTTATACTCTTGCCCATGCTTTTTCCCCATTTTCGACCAACACTTAACCAACCTTGACCACCATTTGACCATACCCACCCTTATTACAACCAACCCCCATTCCTACCTTACCTATACTTGTCCTTAATTTCATTTTGGGACTTTTTATTTTACCCATACCTCAGTCATACCCATGCTTTGTGATCTATCTTCTTAGACCTAGAACACTATTAGTAACCTTTGAACTCATGTGCTCGTTATACCTTGTGACACTTGTTACTCATGTTGTTTGACCTAATGACCTTACTTTTCCTATTTCGTGACCGTTTTCCCGACTCCAACCTTTGGTGTACCGAGAACATACCTAAACATTCCTACACCGACTTGTAAAGTAATTGCATCACACCGTATCCTATACCTTGATACTGAAATCACCTCAACCTTGTTTGGATAAACCTATTGACATTAGACAATGTAGAGTTTGCATGCTCTTCAACCTGGTACCATGCTGCAGTTTATACGTGTGACTACATTTGAATGTTACTACTTTTGACCCTAGCCCATTACCTGGATTACCTGATTGGACCTTTACCCCCTTACCCCCATTTCCTACCTTCCTCTTCATCACATTCAAATTTTATCAAACCACTCACCGATTCTATCTTCTAGCACATCAATTCCTTGTTTCAGGGGGATCACCTTCACCCACACATGGGGCAACCACATCTTATTTTTGTCAGCGTCACTTACCAATACAAGCTACACAATAAAAGGGGAAAAATGTAGACACCAAAATTGGGTCACACTCCCCTTGACCCCTCGTTAAATAATCAACTTGAACACACTCACCTAACCATGGCCCCTTGCACCCCACACTAATATTAATTTAATTAAATTAATCCATGTCCTCACAATATTTATTATTTAATTATCCTAATTAAGATAATTCCCACCCCACCACCTCACCTAGACACCTCACCTATCCACCTCACCCTAAATATATTCTTAGTATGTTTCCATAACTAACTAAGACCTAACTAAACCCTAAAAATAAATGCCTACATCCCCTCTAACCACATTCCCGTATAAGAGAAGGTAACTACCATTCTTTCCCGGATGAATAGAGAGATCTGGTAAAAATCATTGCCATGATCTCATATTTTTAGTAAACCTAGGGAATCCCACCTTAATCGATGTTAGTCACCCCGAACCGACGCCAGCGCGGTTAACCCGAGAATCATCATTGATTACCTTTTATTCCCTTTGGTAACCTTATTTTGAGTTTGGCACATTCGAGAGCAAGAAAGGAGATCGGGGCTGCATGAAAGTAGAACATACATCCTTTTACACATCTAGACATTCGTGAGCCATCACTAGGATCAATCATAGAGCCATTGCATTCACGGGAGAAATCCAGAAATCATTGCTTGAGAACCCTACAAGTATTCTCTGATCAACCACCTCCACCACTCAACCATCAGATCCTTAACACAATAAGCATGTCCATAACCAGTAAGGTTTATTTCGAGTTAGTAATCTTTATTACTCTTGTTATTAATCTATTCTTTACATGTTTATTACTTCATCACCCACTTTCTGTTAACTCAAATATCCCTTCATCCATATCACCAAATCACCTATCCTCACTTGTTGTATACCTTTGAGCATTCCTAAGACCTCCAAAACCTTCCCTTTCACTCTCCCAAACTTTATTTGACCTTAGATCACTCCTACCATCTAACCCATTTGAGTTTCTTTTACTCGACCATATCGACGTTGGTTATTTATTCTTGTTGTTGGTTCTGCCTAAACCAACATTGGTCAAACCTAACCAATGTCGTTCTCTATGTTTTACACCTTGACCAAGAACAGACCCAACAATCACCCTACCAGTTGACCTAAATAACCCGAGAATCGGACCCGACCTATCTTAGTACCTTAACAAAAACTTCATCTCTCGAGATCCAACCATAGCCTAGCCTATTGTGATTGGATTTTATTATTATACTTGAATGAGATACCTAAATCATATAAACTACAGTAGGAATTTTTTTATTTCTCACATTAACTTGTTTTAAATAGTGGATTGACAAGCCAGTCATCAGGAAGTATCATAATTCTCGAGAACTAGCATACTGTTTGGGTAGTCCTTTGTCATATACCATTTAATTATCATCTTGTGGTCTTTTTTTCTATTACAGGTAGTTCCTCCTAGCTAAGGAAGCTCTCACATTCGGTTGTAGATCAAGAAGTTAGAATGTGTGCAAAACCATCAACCAACCAATATTTAATAGGTATTCCTCCTTAGCCCTTACCCTTATCATTTCGTCACTTTGAGAAATGTAAAGAAAATGGTGAAACAATTATAACCATGATTCGTTGCCCCCTGGATAGATTTTTGATACTAGTTCGGGCCTTGGATTTGATTTTTCTTTTGAGAGGGACAATTTAGGTAAAGTGTGTTGACCGAGGAAATAATGTTAGGGGCTCTTTTACTACCTAAGTTGTTATTGTTATTATTGCCATTTTTTGGAAAACTAATGTTCTTGAATTGATCAATAATCTTGTTCATGGTAGCACCATGATTGTGATTGACACCCTTAGGTCCTTGGTTATTGGCACCATTATTTTGATAATTTGCATTATTTTGATTTGGGGTTACCAATTTCCCATTAGGAGCATAGGTCTTATGCCCACTGTCTATAGAGGCTTGGTCAATTTGAAGCGCTCCTTCCAATACTTCCTCATAACTACGAAAAGGAAAATTTTGGATGTCTTCCTTAGTCTCTTGATTGAATGAGTGAAAGAAAAGATCACAAAGTTCCATCCATTCCATGTTGGGGCACAATTGTAGAGGAATAGAGAACTTGGCACCATCTCCAAATGAAATGGGTGACAGATTTATTTTTCTCCTGTCTAATATGAAGGAACTGACTAATCCCTATACATAATAACTTGTTCATGTCAAATGCTTTGATGAACTCAGAAACATGTTGTTTGAAGGAATGTATAGAAGTTTTTGGTATCCTATAGTACCAATCTAATGCGATTCCTTTGAGAGTCTTTGGAAATATCTTAGTGACTACAAAATTTTTGATCAGAGAACACTTGAAAAAAAGCACAAAAAGAATTCCACGTAATATATTAGGTCATATTCAAAGGAACGATCAGATAGTGAGAACACGCATGAGGAGAAAAAGTTCAGCTTTTGGGACTTAGCCATTTTCACTCATGAAGGTCTATTTTTAGAGATGGCATGCAAAGCACAAAAATGAGGCAGAAATGTGTGTGCCATGCATTGGTTATTTTTAGAGGATCGGATACAAATAACTTTGCATGGATACAAGATAGGAATAGGATTATCATTATAGTTAATTGACACAAGTCTATAGTTAGCACACTTACATGTGGGGCTATAATTGTAAATAATGCGTGGCTATTAATAGCACGCGACCTATTTGGAATGGATAAGAGATGAAGGAAAGTCCCCACCCTTATATATATATAGTGAGTGTATAGTAGAGACACATGTATCTTTGGTAAATATACGAGACATAGAGAGATATCCATACATGGAGATATAGTGAGAATATGTTGCTAAATCTGTTATGTGCATACTACATTGTTATTGTAACGAAGCTTCTTTATACTTATTGCAATTAATATAATGGAGGATATTAGATGAATATGAGATTTATTCTTATGTGTTATTGGATATTGAATATACTTGATTCCATCTTGATTATTGTTTAAAGTCTATTCTTCTTAGATCCGAACTATTGTGCATTGTAGAATGATCTATTAGTTATGGATTTGTAAGCTTTAGGTCCTCATCATGCTAACATCCTACTATAATAACCCTAAGGAGGGACTGGTACCTTTGCGTGCTTGGTGAGCACTCGGTCCATCTTGAGTGATGTACCAAAGTGTGTCTAGAGTCTTATTGATATTATATTACTTAATTCTAGGATGCCTAATTGGTTACATTAGCGGGACCTATTTTTTGGTTTTTTCTAGGATGGTTCATGATGAAGACATACTAGTTAACTCTAGTGAGTGTTGAGGAGTGGATACATAATTTGGAGGAAGAATACGCACACAGGTTCAACATTGGATCTAAGTTTAATGCACATGTGTGGGTGGAACATAATCTGTATGATAGTTATATGAGATATTTTTCACTATCGTTTCGTAGAATTATACAAGTGGCTGATTTCTTATGCATCTAAGAGGAATTGGAGGTATCGGGCACTTTCCTAGATGTAAGAAGAATTTCAGGTCTGTATGATGCTAATCGATTTAGACTCAAGCTTTAGATAAGTGGTTCTATGGTGTCTTGAATAGTTATATCTTGGAATACTCAATTTCCACTTATTCATTTCTAGAGGTAGCTGAATTATAGTTCTTATGACATTTTAGGAGAGCTTACCTATAAGGCATTCCATTGGTGATCAAGATCTTGATGGTAGATTTGAATATGGAGAGTAAACCGATGGCAACTAAACCCCACCACGTGTAGGGGGTAGGAGAAGGTTTGGTGAAATATGGTAGACCTAGTGGCAGAAAGGTAGAGAGAGGAAAGGTGGCTTAAGTATAATGAGGCACGCGAGAGGGAGATAGAGAAGTAGTGTAACATTACAAAAAGTATGGTGTTGAGGAGAGAGATGGCTCATGAAGGATTTGAAGCTCACATAGAAGACGTGGAGCTAGAGCATCAGGAACTCCCCGTATTGGAAAACATGATAGGGATCCTTCCTCAAACTCACACAAAATCTCACCAAAAGAGACTACTGGCCGAGGGCATGCATCTGAATCCACCTAGTAACCTTTCCCTTGCATTTGGTTTTCTAGCATCTAGTACAACAAGTAGTCAACAAGCTAGTTCAAGCAGTGGGAGAGTAGGAGTGAGTCTTATAAAAAGCACAATGATGGCAACACAAATGAATTCATTATTATATGGGAGTACCTTTTTGGGTGTATCATCAGCACAAAATACAAGTGCACTAATTTTTGGATTAACTTCTGGGAGTAGTAATGCTTTACAGACTATCGGGGTATAGTTTAGTTATACTATTGGGACACAAGGAAGTACATCTTCTGGAATAACCTTAGCTATAGGTTTAGGATCAGAAGGCATAGGTCTGGTTCAGGAGGATCTAGAGGTTTTGGAGGAAGGGGAAACATAGGAGGTTACGGATCGGTGGGCAAGGTCTCGCACCAACCCTATAATATTACACATAGATGTCTTTTCATCTTCCAGAGTATAGGGGCAAAGAAGATGCTTCGAACATGTGCATATATGTGAAATATTGTGGAACACAAAAGGATCATGACTTCTTAGAATAGGGAAAGGCAATTTGCTACTACGTCACAAGGGCGTAACATAGCTGGTTTAGAAAATTTGACCTTGATCAGACTTGCGTAGATTATACGACTTTAAAATATGCATTCCTTAAAGAGTTTCATATCCTTAAGTTCAAGCGAGAAGAGTATAAGTGCACTCAAGGATATTAATCAAGACACTACTGAAAGTGTTAGAGAGTATGATGCATTGTTTAAAATGCTATCATCAAAGCTTTCTTATGACATACATGCAAGCCAACATGCATAATGGTTCGTTGGGGGCTTGATTACTCCTTTTAGGAGGGAATTATCACATAAGATGTACACTAATATATGTGAAGCACTTAAAGTAGCCTTACACTTTGAGGAAGTTGGAAGCATAGAATCTTTGGCGTGAGCCCATTTTTATAAGTAAAAATAGCATCCATGGAAAAATAGTTAGAGAAACTATCAGCAAATTCAACACATGAGACGCACACAGGGATTTGGTGCACAAATTTTGAAGTAGAATGTCACACAAAGGATAGTTTTCCTCATAGAACAATACACTCATTGCTGATGGATTGTGAAATATGATATTTAAACCATAATGCTAGCCACTACCCATTATTACAATGCGTGATAAGGAATAATGTTTCAAGCTACTGTAAAATTTGTAGGTCCATGACTCATGACACTGAAGACTACCAGTTGATTGGACAAATCCATGATGTCATAGATATTGGGGTATGACAAACAGGAGTTTTAGATAAATCTAAGGGAAAGAATGGCATCAGGACTGGGATCAAAATCAGGTGTGCTATGATTGGAATGAAGGGAGTTTTGAAAGTAGTCATGGCAGAGGTCGAGGATACCACAATGAATTCAGAGGATGAGGTTGTGGTGGTGGAAGAAGTGAGTTCTCTCATGGAACATGTTATACATGTGGATCTCTTGACCATTATAGGCATGAATTCCCTTAGAATATTACATGTTATTTCTATGGAAAGAACCATAGCTATGAGGAGTTCCTGGACTTATATGAGCATCTAAGTAAGAAACATAAACAAGAAAACAAAGGTGTAGGGATGGTTAGGATACAATACCTTTGTTGAAAATAAATGGATGCCTAAGTTAGAGGAGGAATCAGGGGAACTACAAGTGAATATCATGACCCATGCTAAGGTGGCACATGCTAGAGAAGCATTGCAGCAGAAACCTACCATCACTAAAGAATAAGTTCTTCATGCACGGTACCTAGATCCTGCCTATCAGAAGGAGGTTTATCAGGAAACCATGGAAGTTCTAAGGAATATTTAGGGTGAGATACAGTACTTAAAGGAGAAAAATAAAGCATCTAGAGATGGTCCAAACTAATATAAATGACTTGAGGGAAGTGTGTAAAATGTTGTGCTAGGAAACATCATTCCATTGTTAGGGAGTTGGTTAAAAGGAAACACTCCATGCACAAGTACTGAGACTAGATGATAGATCCTACATGTGAATTTTCCCCTCATATCCTAGATTATGACAAGGAAATCACTCTAAATGCTATTGTGGATGGATGGCTATTGCATAATATATTGATTGATACAAATGCATAAGTCAATGTTCTTACCTTGGATGCATGGGTACAAATGGGAAGATCCCCATTACAACCATCCTCTAATGTATTATTCATGGCTAATTAGAAAAAGGCCACTCCCATCGAGTTTTGAAGGATGCATCCATTACCATATTATGAGCCAAGTTCACTAGAGACATTGAAGTTTTAGTGCTGGAAGAGTTAGATAACTTCCTAGATTTATTGGGGCATCCTTGGTGCTATGCAAATAATGACGATATTTGGTTCAACAAGGGATGTATCAGTTTTGAAAACAAATAAGAAAGAGTTATTATCCCTTTAATAGATGGAAAATTTGTGCCCTATGTTGAGCCCTTAAGTGAAGAATATCTGAATAGGATTTATGTCCACGCTATCCAAGATCCAGAGATGATAGAACCAACCAAAGAAGGACTAATTCAGTGGGAGGATGTATAGTCTATTAGCGACACTATAAATGTTGTTTGTGATAATTGGGCTCACAACATTTACGAGTTAGTAGGGCATGAAGTAAAGAGCATATTCCCTCAAGACACAAAACCCTATTAAGTTAGGAGGATAGGTAATAAATTGGTACCTTGTTACACAGAGAAGGGGATCCCATGGTATTCCTATGCGCCATGGAAGAAAAGTGGATAGAACCACTAGAAAGAAGAAATATGCTAGCATATACACTACGTGGGACAACAACATCGTTGGTGGGTGGTCCACAGGGATAATCTTGTCGAGATGGAATGAAATTGGGATTGCTCTTACTACTAGGTTCTTCAAGAGAAATGCACCTACTCAAATAAGTACTTATCATGGTAATCATCTTGTTCAACACCATGTTTAGAAGTGTGAGAGACTCTAGATAGAAGGGAAGGAAGCTTTACCACCTTCACTATGGGTGCACCAGTTTTATTCCACTTTACAAGGTTGCACGCGTGCTTGGTATGTATATGCAAAACTCCATAGAGAAATTGGAAATTGGTAGAATTTAATTGCAGGAATGGCCTAGACATTTGACTTCTTCTCTATGAAGCCTCCAGTGGAAGAAGCATTGAAAGTTATCAAGCACTTAACTATGGGGGATAGTGCCAAGGCTGAAGAACTCCTTTAGGATTTATTAGATAAAGAAGACTCAGGAGTGCATCTTGATGAAGAACCAGAGGCTGATGCAACATTACTTCAACACGCTTGCCTTGAGAAAGAGAAAGGAAAAATGGTCTACTTAGTGGATGACAAAGAAGTAGATAACCTAGATGTAAACCATTCAATAGGGAGGCATGAGGTACTAGATAGTGCAAATAAGACCACACATGCCTATCATGAACTCGATGAAGACAAAGTGGGTGAATATTGGAACAAATACTGAGCCTAAGGAAGCCATAATTAGAGACTATTGGTCAGAATCTAAAGTGGAAAAAATCATAGAGTTACTAAGGGATTTCAGGACTTATTTCCTAGGGGTACCATGAACTTAAAGGTGTGCATGAATCATTAGGGAGATGAAGATAAAGCTTAAAGAGGGTGTGCACCCAGTAAGAAAGAGACCCTACAAGATGAACCCCAATTTGCACGAAAAGGTCAAAGAAGAGATTGATAACATGTTAAAGTATGGGATTATCAAGCCCCTTGATGATTCAAAATGGGTTAGTCCAATGGTGATCAGTATCAAGAAGGATGGATGGATTAGGATATGCATGGACTACAGGGAGCTGAATGTTGCATGTGTAACTAATCCATTTCCTATGCCATTCACTAAAGAAATATTAGGAGTTATAGGGCGTAAAATCTATTTGTTTATAGATGGGTTATCTGGGTATCATCAAGTTCGGATTACCCAAGAGGATTAAGAAAAGACTATGTTTACTACTAAATGGGCTAGCTTCACCTATACTATAATGCCTTTCGGTCTGAAAAATGCACCTGATGTATTTTTGCACATAGTTGTCCAATCGTTCAAGGAATTAATTCAAAACTTCTTACAAGTATGTTTAGTTGATTGGATGGTGTATGGATTAGTTAAGAATCACTGTGACAATCTATACTTAATTTTTGAACGATGTAGACAGTTGAGTATATCTTTGAACATCAAAAAGTGCATATTTATTACACCATTTGGAATACTATTAGGACACATAATATGAAAGGAGGGTTTTTTGGTTGATCTAACAAATGTTCCAGTCATTATAGGCCTAAGGGAGCCTACTAGTCAAAGTGAGGTGTGTGGATTTTTGGGTCATACAGGTTATTATAGAAAGTTTATCAAAGGATATGCCAAATTTTCCACCTCATTAGAAGAGTTACTGAAAGGGAAAGGTATGTTCTACTGGGGAGAATAGTAGCAACGCACATTCGAGACATTGAAGGAGAAACTTACTACCGTGCCTATTCTGTGTTTTCCTTCATTGGAAAAACCATTTCATGTACATGTTGATGCCTCTAGCATGGCCATTGGCATGGTGTTAGCTCAACTTGGAGAAGGTATTATAGATCATCCTATCTATTTTGCTAGTAGAAAGTTGACTCTTGCAGAAAAAAATTACACAACTACAGAGCGTGAAGCTTTGTCAATGATATATGCGCTACATAAATTCCTCCAAGACTACTAGCTACAACATTCATTTTTTTACAAATCACATGGCATTGAAGTATTTGGTAAATAAACCTATTTTACAAGGGCACATATGTCGATGGGTTCTCTTATTTCAAGAATTTGATTTCACAGTTGTGGTAAAACTAGGAAAAAGTAATTCTAGACCAGACCATCTATCAAGAATACAGTCAAGAGAAGAAGCATAGGCAATTGAGGATACCATGCCAGATGCATAGTTATATAGGTTACAACATGTGCCAT
This sequence comes from Taxus wallichiana var. yunnanensis, assembly GCA_018340775.1. NCBI lineage: Eukaryota > Viridiplantae > Streptophyta > Pinopsida > Cupressales > Taxaceae > Taxus > Taxus wallichiana. The sequence continues at coordinate 439,284,899 of CM031235.1, read as the reverse complement.
CAAAACTAGAGGACATTTTTGTCTTTCTATGAACATGGATGACACCAGAAGGAATGAAATCCTTGGAGAAGAAATAACTTCTTTGTATGCATCACACCTTATATGTTAATCAGTGGTGACTTGTAAAAATTGGGCCGAGATGAGGTATTGCACCATTTTGTATTAGAACATGAGCACATGGATATTATGGAAGAAGCTCATGGTGGTATTGTAGGTGGCCACTATGTCGGTGATGCCACAATGCACAAGATTCTACTTGTTGGATTATGGTGGGAGACCCTCTATAAATATTGTAAGGAATTTTATAAGGCATGTGATCATTGTCAACGTCTTGGAAAACTAGGTCAATGAGATGAAATTCCTTTGAGACCTATTACTAGCGCATAACCATTTGAGAAATGGGCTATAGATTTTGTGGGTCCTATTTCACCAGCATTTGCGTGGAACTAGATCACGCTACATTATAACTTACATAGACTATCTGACAAGGTGGGCAGAAGTAACACCTACAAAGGACTGTGTAAAATGGCTACAACAATTTGAGTTTCTATGGGAAAATATTATTACAAGGTATGGATGTCCTTTGAGTTTAACCAATGATAGAAGTACACATTTTCTTAATGAGACAATCAGAATTTTATTGGAATAGTTCATGATTGCACACCATAATACTACACCTTACCATCCTCAGGAAAATGAAAATGCTAAGGATTTCAACAAGATTTTGAGCTAGACATTGACAAAAATTTGTGATGTTGGAAGAAAGGATTGGGATGCAAAAGTGTCTATTGTTATCTGGGTATATAGAACAACATATAAAAGGTTAAACAAAGCCACACCATTTCAGTTAGTGTTTGATGCCGAATCAGTTCTTCCCTGTGGAATTTATGTTACCTTCTTTGCATATTGTGTGAGTGGAGGTCTAGCTGATGAGCAAGAATTAGAAGAGCGGATTGAAAATATACTTAAGGTGGATGAGTGACAAGCCATAATACGTTGGAGTCGGAAGAAAGAAAAGGCCGGGAAGAAAGCATGACATGATATGTACATCGGGATAAGAAGCTTGAGATAGGATAGATGGTGCTCTTTTATGATTCTAAATTTTTGCACCATCAAGGAAAACTTAAGGTACATTGGTTGGGGCTGTATGTTATCACTTACATCCTTGAGACAAGTGTTTTCTAGTTACAAGCACTTGATGGAACACAGCTACCTGGTTACTTTAATGGGAGTAGGCTGAATCCCTACTATAAATAAGTCTTCTTCGTGTTTTTGATAAGGTAGTATTGCCATTTAGATTAGGTTTTCACTTCTACATTTCCTTCATGTGTTTCCTTCTTTGTTTCTATGCTTTGTAAATTTAGTTGGAGTGTTGTGTAATAAGCACGCTTGCACACATGAAGATAATTACTATATGAAGCATGTTTATGCATAGAGGAATACACATACTTTTAGTGTGGGGTGGATTTTTGATATCTAGGTACAAGATTGTGGGAATTGAAAGGTGAAAGGAATAAGCTACTACGGGTGCTTTTCAAGTCAAAGGATTACTTCTAAAAAGTGACCAAAGATGGAGATGAATGAAGGGATAGTATAACATGAGGTAAGAAGAGGCCATAACAACTATCAGAAGAAGGTACAATGACGAGGTACTTGGGTGCAAGGAAGTGCATGAAGAGAAGTTTGTGACTAGAGGGTAGGAAGGTGTGCTAGAAGGTTATAGTTGGGGTGCGAAGATGTACTTGAGTGGAAAGAATGGAATTGGTCAATTAATGAGAGGATATTTGGTAGGTGAAGGAGTAATGAATGCATCAAAAAATTTGAAAATATATATAAGGATGGGATGCGAGTTCATTTTTACCATTGCGATTAAGAGTATTTGAAAAAGAGATAAGTGTGAAGAGCTAAGTGATCGAATTGAGGTGTGAAAGGTGTGTAGCCAGTCATGATAAAGAGATCTATGCATAAAAAGAGCTTGTGTCCCGGTGGTGAAGGGTTTGAGCAAAGCAAGGTGATAGAGAGGAGCAAGGGCATGTGATTTCACCTAGGGCACACTGAATCGAGCTAGGGTTTGATTCACACATTGCAGAATTCAAGAGGCAAGTATTTACAAAGGATTGCAAGGAAGAAATGGCACCCAAGAAAGTAGTTGTAGTAGGAGTGAAGGGAAAGAAGAAGGTGGTCATAGAAGAAGAGGAGATGGCTCCCAAAATTAATTTTTCTAAAATACAATATCCAGAGGGGGTCATCGTAGGCTAGGAGTGGGATTCTCACATAAGGAGAAGAAAGGTGAGTGAGTACAACCACCGTACCATAGAGAATAAGAAGGAGATTGATGCCTTGTTGAACACAAAGATGAATAAATGCACAGTGGAAGACATGCCGGTGTACGATGATGTTGGCGAGAAGCTCTTGAAGAATATTGGAGTTTACCAACTATATGAGCTCCCTTATTTTGGGAAATATGAGCCCTCGTACTAGTGGTCCATTAGTAGAGTGCATGAATATTTTTTCTACTTTGCAGGACGCAGAGCCAGAATTTTAGCTACGCTAATATCCTTGGTAATGGATTGAAGGGCACATGAGAAGATTTGAAGAATGATTTAACAAACAAGGATGCAATCTTGGAGACCAAAAAGGAGTTGGGGTACACAAAGGGTCTACGTGGCATGGACATAGATAAATTGAAGAAATATCCAATTGTGTAAGCAACCACACATCTTGTTATGAAGCTAAATGACCAGGAAAGGTGGTCACAAGTGAACACCATGTGGCTGCATGTTGTGAGGAGGATGTCCGAAGGGGTAGTCTATAATATTTCAGGCTACATTGATGAGATGATAGTTGAAGAAGAATGCACAGGGGGAAAGATTAGCTTTGGAGCTGTTTTGTTGTCACTGGTGTTCATGGATATCAGAGTAGTTGATGGAATAAAAGACAAGATATGGGTGTATCCCATAGAGAATAAGTCACCGGCGGAATAGTTCAACAAATACCTATGTGAAGGATCCATGATAGAACTAGTCAAGCAAAGGGATGAGAAGTGGTATGATAGGCTCCGTGTGGCCTTTGAAGAAGAATGACACATCCCCAAGGAATTTCCTTCGGTGGTTGGAAAGGTAGTTCAGTTCACTATATACTAGCACTTTTGTATAGTGTGGTTCGCCATGAGGGATGGAGCATGGATCCCTTGGTGTAAGTTACCATATGCCTTCACAATAAGGTACTTCTAGGCATCAGTACATAGGTTCTCAGATGCGTGACACCTAACGTTCAATGCGGACAAGGTAGATTGTGACTACCACATGCTAAGGAAGAAATATGTGTATCCAGGATGGGGTGCATATATTGAAAGGCTCATTTTAGATGTATTGAGCATTAAACTAGTAAGTTTGGCTGTGGGAGATGTTGGAGCAGCACTGGTGTACCTTCAACTGAAGCCCAAGTTAGAGAATAAAAAGTACGTGGAGAATGAGTTCGCGCTCCCAGGGCCACCGAAGGGTAAGCATACCATGGAGAACATTCCAGTACCTAAGCCCACAGAGCCAATTGAAGTAGAGGATGAGGAGGATGAGTGCGAAGATAGTGGTGGTTTGGAACATAGAGGTAGAAGACATCCTATGAATAAGGATGAAGTTGAGCATGCAACTACACCACCTTAGCCATAAGAGGGGATGATGAGGACTTGGATGTAGTCCAAGGAGAGCACCGATTTAAGAGAGTGTTCAGGAGAACAAGGACCCAAGGTGCTACTTCACAAATAGTGTGTAGATCACCTGACTCTCTCCACAGAAGGAGACAACTGCAAAAAGGATAAGGAAACTAAAATTGAATGAGGAGGTGGAAGAGTCAGAGGAAAGTGTGCCTAATTCTCCTACACCTCTAGAGAATGTAGAAGGACAACAAGATGAAGAAATGAAGGAGAAGAGGAAGAAAAGATAATAGATGAGATAGCTACCGAGACTGCTTAGGATATGGAAACACAAGTTCCAAATCTGGAAGCTCAAGTTCCTAAGTAGCCTAGGTCAAGAAGAACAAGTGGGGAACACATTCCACTAGCCATGGGTTATGCTGAGGACACAGGTAAAATTGTCTGCGCCCGTTTCAGAGCACATTGACACAAAAAGAGTTATATGGATGGGAATTAATGGATGAAGATATGGCTACAGTGTGCACAGGAAGAAATTATCATGGTCGATGCACACACACATGGATGAACTAGATTTTGATGTGTGTGAAGAGTCATGTGTGTTGAGGAGGTTGAAAAAGACACCTTAGGCTAGACACATAATAGTAAAGCCTACTATTATGTCAGATGAATAGGTGAGAAATGCATTGGTAAAAGTCTCAATAGAGGTGGCAAGGTGAAATATGGACAAGGATGCCACAATTAGGGTGCTAAGGGAAGAGATCAAAACTAAGGATGGGGAAATAGCACACCTAACGTAGGAAATATACTTAGTGTAGAAAAAGAACTCTATATTTATCAACATCACAGAGGAAATTGGTGATAATATCATAAGGGCTAGGCCACACTTAGAGCCAAAGGTACTAAAGACATTTCCTTCAACAATACACTATGTAGGTACATTGGTGGACCTAGTGCTTGAAGATGAACCTCTGCACATGCCAACACCAAAGGATCCAGTGCAAGATGTAGAGTGAGAAAAGGATTCAATGATGTGAAATATTACATCATATGAAGGATTGTTGCAAGTGCTACAAGAAGAACTGAAGAAGGAAGACCAAGCCTTGAACATTTGTACAACTCCAAAGGTGCTCATCAACATAAAAACCTTAGAGGAGAACAATGAAGTCCAGAAAGTGATGAAGGATGACACATTGGGCTGCGTAGAAAGATTAGCATTGGTTAAATAGAAGTGTGAGGCATTGAAGCAGCCCAAGAACCATAAAAAAATGGTTGGAAGAGCTTGGAAAACTAATTGCGTAGAAGATGGATTTTCTAGAGGGAAGGATGACTACAATGTCCAACATTGTGTTGGTCTTGTAGAATGAGAAAGGAGAAATTGTGAAGGATGAAATGGAGTCCATTATTGTGGACATTCCAGAAAAAGTAGAGGAAGCACTCGTTGAGTGGTAGACCTTGGAGGCCGAGATTAAGGAGGAATATCTTGAATTAATTTGTTAGGTTGCAGAAGAAGAAACTGTAGGTTAAAAACATTCTTTCATTCATCCAAATTCTTTCTATTCTTCTATTCTTTGATTCATTTTGGAGATAACCATTGTCAATTGGGGTGAAAATGAAATTAGTGTGGGGTAATGTTGATCAGAGAACACTTGATAGAAATCACACAAGAAGTCCATGTGGGAAAGTAGGTCATATTCAAAGGCGTGAATGGATAGGGAGAACACACGCATGGAGAAGAACTTCAGCTTTCGGGACTTATCCATTTTCACTCACGAAGGTCTGTTTTTAGAGATGGCATGCAAAGAAAACAAACGAGGTAGAAACATGCATGCCACACATTAGATATGTTTTGTGGATCGTATATAAAGTTTTTTACATGGATACAAGATAGGAATAAAATTATCAGTGTAGTTAACTAACATAAGTCTATAGTTAGCACACTTGTATGTGGGGCTATAGTTGTAAATGATGCGTGGCTATTAATAACATGCAACCTATTTTTGGAATGGATAAGTGGTGAAGTGAAAGTCCCCACCCTTATATATATGTAGTGAATCTGTATAGTAGATATACATGTATGATGGTGAATATACATACATAAAGAGATATGCATACATGGAGATATAGTGGGAATATGCTACTAAATCTGTTACGTGCATACTACTATTATTGTAATGAAGCTTCAATATACTTATTGCAATTAATATAATGGAGGATATTGGATGAATCTGAGTGTTATTCTTATGTGTAATTGGATATTGCATGTACTTGATTCCATCATGATTATTGTTTAAAGTCATTCTTCCTTAGATCTAGAACTGTCGTGCACTGTAGAATGATGTATTAGTTATGGATCTGTAAGATTTAAGTCCTCATCATGCTAACATCCTACTAAAACAACCCTAAATAGGGACCTTGTACCTTTGCATGCTTCAGTGAGTGCTCGGTTTAGGTGAGTGATGTGTGGCACGTCTAGGGTCTTATTGAGATTTTATTATTGAATTCTAGGTTCCATCAAGCATCCCAAGGAAGTAATTCCTTGATAGAAGTAGCATAGGCCTTGATATGAGCATTCGAGTATCCTTCTCTCTTAAAATTTAGAGGATCCAAAAATGGGCATAGAAACATGACACCACGTATGGTAAAATCAAGAGGCTCTTTTAAATACTCAGTGTATGTACCCATTATGTAAGATTCCACCATTGAAGATCCTTGATGAGGAGGTGGAGAAGGAGGAGTTGGATAAGCTGCATTATAAGCATTGAAGAGAATGTATGGGGTCCCTTGATATGGCATGTAGGAAGCATGAATGGTATATGGGTTCATCTGGGGAGTTTTTGAATACATATTCATATAAGGTGGGATAGTACCAGGATATGCACTAGTGGGTGTAAAAATAGGGAATGTCACATTGCCTATTGTGGCATTCAAGAATGCACTTCGAAAGCTCTTTCAGTAGAATATGCTTGAGAAGGATGAGGACCCATACCTAGTGTATCTAACCCTATGAGAATATCACCTAGATTTGAATGAGATGAATAACCTTATTATATATGATATTGCATTAGTTTCTCATTGGAAGGGATGTATCCTTTTCTATCAAATAGATACCCCATGTTCTTCCCTATTGCATGTGTTAGTTGTGAAGTCTGGGAACTTTCTAGTTTTCTAATCCTCCCTACTAAATTAGAAATGAGATCATTGGGAGAGGATTGAGTCCCTTTGTTGGGGTGCCTATGGCGTAGGGTTTGATTGAGCGGACTCGTAATACCCCATTATGAATTTTTCAGTGTTATAACTATGGTCTTCCTCAGAAGTAAGAATCTTAGGATAGGAATTCAAAATCTCAGAGGTTGAAGCCTTCATTCTATCCAAAGACTCATCTATCTGATGAAGAGGATTAACTATTCATGCAAATATATCATCTTTTATTGATTGTATGGCAATGTGAGGTCTTTACAAGACTCTATGGTAAGAACTTATTCCATTTGTGATAACAACGTGGTTTGAATTGGGTTGGCCATATTGCACATTTAACAGTTGATCAACCTCCTCCATCCTTACATAGATAATGGGGCTTGAAGTGTAACTATGGGAGGTTTGAACGTTTCTTCGTAAATTTTGCCCCATATTATAAGAGAAGGAGATCTGTTGTGGTTACACGTGGTGTAATATCTATTAGATCCAAAATGCCCACCAAACTCTCTTATAGGCATATTTTAGAAAGTATAAAATACCTACCAAAATAGGGTAAGAAATGGAGAGGTGAGGTAATAGAAATGAAAGAAAAGGAAACAATAAGGAAGTAAACCTTCATGACAGTTCACCAATTTTTACGGATGAAAATTAACGCGCAGCAACAATAAACCGCACTCAACCCCCCGAGGTTGTGCTGGAGCAGATGATGTTTGAATATGTGTGGATAACTATAGGAGGGTTAGTGACTAATATCTGGTAGTGTGATCTCTTGGTAGCTAAGTTGTCAAAGGGTATATTTAGATCCTATGAATGGGTAACATAAATTCCCTATGGTTTTTTTGCCTAACTTGGATCTAAGTGTTGATCTAGTTTGAAGTGTCCAAATTAACTAAGCTGAAAATAAAATCTATGCTATTGCTGAAAGGGAAAATAATCTAAACAAATCACAAAAAAGAAAAATTACAATCACAAACAACAATTTCCTTATACTCTAAATAATTAAAATATTTCTACACTAAAACTAAATAAGCAAGATAACCCAGTGTGGTTATTAACTTACGCTGAGTGTATTTGAAAGTAAACGAACTTAAAATAAAAACTTTTTCAAATGATCTATGATGCATAGACAACCTCCTACAAATATTCTCTCCTTAAGATCCACAAGGATGGGAAGAAAAGGATCCATAAACGGGGGTTGCTATGAAATATTCAAACCCTCTTGGAAATTAACTAATTACTTGAAAATGAAAAGAAATTGATTTCTACTATATTTGATATGATGTAACAATGATAAATTGAAAGAATGAAGGAAATCAAAAAAAAAAATCCAACCTATAATTGTTTCACCTTTTTCTTAGATTTTTTCTTTGAAGTGTTGACAAAATAGATAGGGTAACGGGTGTAGGAGGAATACCTGTTCAAATGTCGGTTGATGGGTTGTTGCGTACGTATGACTTCCGAATCTATATCTGATCATGAGAGCTTCATTTTGGCTAGGAGAAACTACCTGTAATAAAAACAAGAGCACCAAAAGGAATTAAAAAATATGGGTAGTGAACTGCCTAGCGTAAGCTAGATCCAGGAAGTATGATACTTCCTAGATGGCTGTTTCCACTGTTTTAAACAATTCAATGTTGTAAACAAAGTAAATCCTATTGTTATTTTAAAATGATTTAGGTATCTCACTTAAAACATAATAAGAAAAATAGATCTAATCTAACAGGCTAAGCTAGAATAGAATCCAAAGGTCAAATGATTGGTTACGAGTCTCTACAGAATGGTGTCCGATAAAGGTATTGGGTAGGTCATAGGTGAATGAAGGTGAGATAAAATTAGGTGGGTAGGTCTCTGTTTAGGGCTGTGTGGGAAAACACAGAGACCAGTGTCGGTTAGGGGCGATCGAAAATGGTTAGGTATAATCGGGGCGATTCGTGAGATCTAGAAATGTCACAGAATAGGATTTTGGTCTCCTTTGTGATTACACAAAGGACTTTGGTTGGTCGGGATGGTGTATTGGGTGACGGGAGTAGGATTTTGTGAGGTTTTAATGGGTATATGGAGGTGGGAGTGTGGAGAAGGTCAAAAGGGGGCAAGGTAAACAAATGGATGATAAAATGATGAAGAAATGAAATAACCAGGAAAGTATGATGTTGTACTTACTTGGATTCTATTACTAAGGGCCTATGTGTGAGGGATGGAGGTGTTGATGATAGGTTTGAAGGTTGCAAGTGATCACCAATTGAAGAAAATATTTTACATGGGCTGCATGTACACTCCTCTTTGCTTGGATATATCAGATCATGGCTGAGATGGTGTGTAGGAGAAGATGCTCAATCTCCTTCCTTGGATGTGTTTTTTCATTGGAATTTGATCTCACGAAGATGTGTTATCTCTTTGAGATGTGTTCTTTCTCATCGACTTTCTCCCATTGTTTACCAAATTTCAACCTCCAAACTTGAGAATAAGGTTATTTTGGGGTTAAAAAGGGTAACGATGATGGTACTCGACTTAACCAAGCGATGGTTAGGGGTAACCAACGTTGGTCAAGGTGAGATTTCCTAGGTTTACTAAACTAGGAGATCCTCCCGATTTCCTTAGATCTCGTGTCGTTATCCCACAGATTAGACTCGGGAGCTTCTTGTGAGCATGCAAGAATGTGGTTAGTGGGAATGTGGGTATTGATTTTTAGGGTTTAGGTAAGTCTTAGTTAGTTATGGGATCCTACTAAGAATAGGTCTTAGGTTGAGTTGGCTTGGTGAGGTGTCTAAGTGAACTGATGTGTAGATATTATTTAAATAAGATATTTAAATAATAAATATAGTGAGGATAATGCATTAATTTAATTTAATTAATTAAATTAATATTAGTGGGGTGAAGGGGGTCATGGCTAGGTAAATGTAATAAAGGGTGCTTATATGTCGAGGGACAAAAGGGGAGTGTGACCTAATTTTAGTGTCTAAATTTTTCCCCTTTTTGTTGTGTAGCTTGTATTGGTAAGCAACACTAACAAAAATAAGATGTGGTTGCCCCATGTGTGGGTGAAGGTGATCCCCCTCAAACCAGGAATTGACAAGGTAGCAGGATGAAGCGGTGAGTGGTTTGATAAAAGGTAAATGTGAGGAAAAGGCAAGTGGGTATAGGGGAAAAGGGGTGAAAGGTCTACTCGAGAAATATAGGTAATGGGTCAGGGTCACAAGTAGTAATAGTCAAATGCACGCACACGTATAAACTACAGCACGCTACTAGGTTGAAGAGTAGGCAAACTCTACATCATCTAAGGTCGATAGGTTTATCCAAACAAGGTTGAAGTGAATCCGGTATCCAAGGTATAGGATATGGTCAAGAAACACAATGTAGGTTAGGTACATGAACGTTTAGGTATGTTCCTAGTACACCAAAGGTAGGGTCAGGATAAACGGTCACAAAGTAATAGGCTAGGTAAGGTCATCAGGTCAATCAACACAGGTAACAGTGCCGCAAGGTATAACAAACACATGAGGTCAAAGGTCACTAGCGATGGTCTAGGTCCAAATATCTAGGTCGTGGCATGGGTAAGGCCAAGGTAGGGGTAAAATAATGAGTCCCCAAAGGAGGAAAAATGGAGGTAGTAAATGATGAGGTTAGGAAAGGTAAGGTAATGGGTTGGGTAAAGGGTGGATGGGGTAAAGAGAAAGGTAGAGGGTGGGGTAAAATGGAAAAGTAGGGGCAATGTGTAGGTAAGGGTGACCGGTGGCGGTCATGGATAACCGACGTCGGTATAGGAAAATCGATGACGGTGAGGTAGGGCACAAGACCGATGTCGGTCAAGGGGAACCGACGTCGGTTAGGTCAAGTTTTGTATAAAAAAAAATCCACATTTTTATTATTCATTTGTTATTTGTGAAGTGAAGAAATGCTAAAAAAGTGAGAAAAGTGAGAAAAATTTCTAGAGGAAAAGTGACAAAGTGAGTGGCAAAGGTGTGGTTTGACGGTGGTTGGGTTGGTGAGTAGCAAGTCCACAGGATCAGGGCAAGAGAGTTGATTGGTCAGAGGTTACAGGTAGATATTTAGGGATGACAGAGGTTGGAGAGGGATCATGCGGACCACCAACACAGTGGCCAGATGTGCCACCTAGACAGTGGTAGTGCAACGAGGTAAGAGCCTAACTCTATAGTGTTAATTAGATAGAGTATAGGTTGTAATAGTTGTTATGTATGTGGATTAATCTCCAATTTTGTTAGAAAAGGGGAACTAAGTGAAATGTGATGTAAATGGTGAGCTAGGTATGGTTAATGAATCGTTTTAGGGTTGAGAATAGTGAGCTAACCTCCAAGGGCCCCATGCCCTGGAGTGCTGCCTACATAGTCTCGGTTAAAAGGGACCTCAAAGCCGATTTAGTTCTCCCATGAGCTAGGGAAAAATATGAAAAATGAGTTGGTAGGTTTGTGGGCATGTTGTGGGTTTAGGTTTAATAGGTGTGGGTAGATTATAGGTAAAATGATGTAGGTGAAGGCGATTATGGCATAAGGGGAGGACTAGCGTAAAGGTAAGGGTTGAGGACCAAGTCTTATATAAGGTAATCAAAACGTAAACAAATATTGTTAAAAGATAAGAGGGGGGAAATAAAGCCACCTGATTGGGTAGGATCATACCAAGTAGATCTTACCCTAGAGGGGGTGATGAGCATAAGACCCGAGAGGAATTGCAAGATTAATAGTTCTGTGGTGAAAGTAGCCACAGGACCACCAAATGTCTAAATTCCAAGATGTCCCTTGAGGTAATTGAGGACATGAGAGTGAAAATGGTAAGGTGGGTGAAAGGTAGTTAATTTTATATGTTTTGAGTGACAAGTCTTTTGGGCAAGAGGTCCGAGGTCACAATGGGAAAGTCCATGACTAAATTTTTTTCGTGTTGATAGACTGATCGATGTGGGAATTCTATATGGGATAAATAATATGGTACTCCTTGAGGTCTTCATGAAGCTGATCGATGCAAGAAGCTTCAGTTTATCTTTTTTTTAAGCTTCACATAGTTGTCCTTTGAGGGAGCAGTCTATTTATAGTAGCAATTTTGTCGAGAGGAAGATGTCCTTTTGAGGGAGTCATCTTTTATTAGAAGTTTGAATCAAGGAGTTTGGTCCCATTGGAGGTCTTTGAAATCATGGACAAGACCAAGGTGAAGGAGAGGAATCTTGTTCAAAAGGAAAGGTGGAATGACCATGGGATCTCATCTAAAGATAGATGAAAAGTATCCATGAGAATCATGTGATGTGCAATGCCGAGGTACACATATTAGGGAAGTGTAAGGAGTGGATAGTGCTCAAGGGACAAGCTTGTAAAGAGACAAAGGGTGAGGTAGGACAACGATTCAACAGTAGAATGGTCGAAGATGTAATGCGTTAAGGGGCCAAGTTTGGGTTTACCCTCAAGTGAGGAAAAATGATATGTGCCTGATCCATAGGTATGAGTTACGATGTATGGTCCAAGCCAATTAGGAGTGAATTTTCCCCTTTTAATTTTTTCTACTTTGGTTACGTGTTGATTTTATTTTAAGACAAGGTCACCAACTTGGAAGGTTTGTTCACGAACACATTTTTCATAAGCACATTTGATACATTGTTGGTAAACTTGAAGGTGATCAAGAGCATTAAGATGACATTCGTCTAATAAATCTAGTTGTGCTAAGTGGTCTTGATGAAACTCATCATTAGTAAGCATGTCTTGGAGAGAAATGTAGAGCGAGGGGATATGTACTTTGAGAGGCAGAACAACCTTTGTACCATAGACTAGAGAAAAGGGTGTGGCTGCAGTAGTGGAAGTGCAAATACTAGTACCGTATGCCCATAGAGCAAAAAGGAATGTGTGTATGCCAATCCTTCCCAAAGTATTTTCAACCACTTTCATGAGAATTTTGTTGAGGGTTTTGTTAGTGGATTCAGCTTGGCCGTTAGTTTTGGGTAATAAGGTGATGAGAAACTAAGATGAATGCCGAAGGTATAACAAAGTTTTTTAAAGTGTTTTGTTTTTGAATTGTTTTCCATTGTCGGTGATGGGCGATGAGGAAAACCAAAGCGATAAATTATGTGATGGTTAATGAACTCACATATTTTCTCACTTTCGTGCAGATGAGTAGTATGGCTTCCACCCATTTTGTGTAGTATTTGGTAGTAGTTATGTATAGGTAAAATGGTTGATCATATTAGGTGGAATAAGTATGGGTGGTTGGAGAAGGTATTGTTTTAGGGCCTCAAAATCTTTATGATAGTCATCATCCCAATTAAAGGATACATCCTTCCTAAGTAGATGATGAAATGGTGGACACTGATTAGATAATTGTGAAATGAAACGGCGAATGGACTGCAATTTACCTTGTAGACTACATATTTGTTTAAGGTTAGTGGGAGGAGGCATGTCCAGAATGGCCTTGACTTTAGCAGGGTCAACTTATATACCAAAGAGGGAAACAATAAACCCCAGGAGCTTTCTTGAGAGAACCATGAAGACACACTTTTTAGGTTGAAGGTGGACACAATATTTAATGAGGTGATCAAAGATGGTTTCAAGGATGGTGAGGTGCTCGGGCATGACGTCTAGATTTGACCAAGAGATCATCCACGCAATCTTCCAATATGTGATGCATGATATCATGGAAGATGTAATTCATAGCATGCTAATATGCAAAGACGAGCATTTTAAAGGCCAAAAGACATGAATCGATAAAAAAGGTTCCCAAGGGTAATGAATGTGGTCTTATGCTGATATTTTGGGGCAAGCAAAATTTAGTTATAACCCGAGAAGCCATCCATGAGTGAGAGCATCTTGTGACCAGTGGTGAGGTCAACCAATTGATCAATACCAGAAAGGGAAAGTCATCTTTCGGGTAGGTGAGGTTGAGGTCATGGAATTCCATGCAAATGTGGAGTCCCCTGTTGCTTTAGTAACATGAACAATGTTAGAAATCCAATGAGGATAATTAATGGGTAAGATGAAGGAAACAGAAAGAAGGCACTGAAGTTCTTCTTTGATGAGAAGAGCAATACGAGGTGTATTTTCCTCGGCTTTTGTTTTATAGGTTTAGCATCGGGAATGTTTACCATATTGTGGACCACTATGGTGGGGTCAATACTGGGCATGTTTGCGTAAGACCAAGTGAAAGTGTGGTTATGATCTCGAGAGAAAAGAAGTGATGGCTTCTTGTTCAATAGCATCTAAAGATTGTATGATCTTTAGGATGTGCGGTCGTCCTGAGTATGAATGTTGATCTCGATAGTCAATTCATTCAACATGGTTTGTGTCTCAGAGGGTAATGAACGATGAATATATGAGTCTTCTACACCAAGGTAGGTGAGTATGGATTCATCATCTTGACATTGAACAACATTAATTATAGGCATGTCATCATCAATCATCTTAGGATATAGGAATGGGAGAGTGGAAGAGGCCTCACCTTCACGTTGAAAAGTCAAAGGCCCCAAGGAAATGGTGTTTATGAAAAAAAAAGTTAGGGGGGATAGATTCAGGATCCATTGACTTTGTCGGTGAGGGTGGTGATGAAGGTGGTGATGAAGGTGGAATGGGTGAAGGTGGTGATGAAGATGAAGGTGGATGAGGGCTAGGGTCTTCAATGAGTTCAATGTGGGCCTATTTGGAAGGAGGTTCGGGGAAGCCGATACCACTACGGTCATTATCTTTACAAGTGGTACATGGAATAATGGTATGGCTACCTTGCTCATAAAAACCAAAACAAAAACCCTTCCACACATAGTGGTGTAGGAAGGTTTGGGTGAAACAACAATTGGTAAGTGAATGGAAGTCAACGGAAAATGGGTGGGGTTATGATGGTGGTTCAGGTGTGTAAGTGGTAGTATCAAGTCCCCATAGGTGAGACTAGTACAGATGAGAAGGACCATAAAGGAGGAATTATCCTATACGATGATCATAGTGAGGGTGTTGGTGAAGGATTCCATACTCATGCGAGTAAGGAATGTCTTGACACTATATAAGTGATACTCCCTAGAGTGAGGCATTGAAAACACCTTCCAAGGGATCGAGTGGTTGGTATGTAGGTAGCTGGTATGGATGATGTATCGAAGGTCAATGCGGAGGTAGAGTTAATGGATTGGGAGCTAATGGGTCAGCCGTGGAGGTTATGGCAAAGTGGTACGAATGGAGGAGGTATGTGCGGTGAAAGCAACGGGTCAGACTGGTAGGTGGAGGTGTAGGTGAAGTGGTAGTGGTTGTGGAGGTAGATGACATGACGGGATGATAACATCATTGGGTCGGTAAAGCATGTTGCATGTTTTGAAAGGTGATGGGTCTGCTTTGGAATGGTATAAGTGTGTCCTTCATGTTCAAACTTTACACAATGATGTAAAGTGGAAGGAACATAACCCATGACACGGATCTATGGTATACAAAGCAAAAGTTATATTGGAATTCCCCCTCCAAAACATAAAATCATTCGAACAGTGTGGGGGCCCACGTGAATGTGAAGGATGACAGTGCCTAGTGTGGAGGTGATAGCATCGTTGAATGAATGCAACATGACCGGATGTTTATGCATGTAATTTTTATGTATGCACATTTGAGAAAATGCATGGGATGAAATGATGTTAATCCTAGCACCTCCATCAATCATCACATGGCATACCCATATGTCGTCAAAGTGGAAAAAGATGAAGAGGGCTGGAGTCAGGTCATCATTTTGGTGTAGTGCAATCTCATCCTCCGAGAAGCTAAGGGAGGCAACTTGGTGAACAAGGTGAGGTGAGGATGGAGGTGGTAATTTGGTGAGAGAGGCTACATGATGGGGTGTGATAATGGAGGCTACAGGTGTAGGGTCATTGGGTAAAACCTCAATAGATTGAAGAACCTCCATGAGGGATTGACAATGGGATTTCGAGGTTTGGATGAGGTCATATAAGGACATTTTGAGGGGGGATTGGTGTAATTGTTTGAGCATGGTGTGATGTGTGATGCCATTGGAAATGGGGTAAGTGGGGCCATAGATAGTTATTTTTGGTATGGGTGCAAATGGAATGTTGGGTATAGGATTGGTTGGTGGGTCAGTTGCCTTTTCTTTGTCCTTCTGCACATGTGTATCATGTTGATTTGAGGGAAGTTGGAAAATGGAGAAGGTGTAGGGTGAGTGGTATAATGACATGAAGGGAAAAACCCTATGGGAGGAGAAAAACCATGTGAGGTCAGCTGGGCGCAATGACATTTGGGTGGTGGCATGGAAATTTCTCTGATGTAAACCATGTTAATCTCAAATCTTGGGTGTAGCTCTAAGAGCTGTGAGGGTGGAGGTTGTGGTTGTTGAGTGGGCAGTGTGGGAATGGGTATCGATGAAGCAAGATCCTCATCGAGAAGGTCATCATCGTCAAAGTTGGTTTTCAGTGGACACAATGGATAAGGACGATTTTAAAGGCCTTACAGATTCTCCACATCATGCCTTAGCACACAATGGTATGCGTAAATTTTAGTATCATCAAACCATTTTACCTTGGATTTGAGGGGGTCATAAGGTTGGAGTGGTGGTAATGTGATAACGAAGTCTCGAGGAGGTTTGTTAAAATTTTGGCATAGGACCTGCTAGTGGATCAAAATGGGAAGTGAACATGGGTTTGGGTGTAGGTGTGGTTGATTATTGGGGAATTGTTTTTGGAAGAGTAGGAATGGGTCGAGCTATGGGTTTAGGTGCCGGTGTGGTTTGAGGTATCGGTTGGGTTCATTTGGGTAGGGGTATAGTAGATGGATGGGTAGGAGGGTGTGGGGTTGTTTTGACTACCTTGTTGTGGGGTAGTGGGGTTTTGTTTTTGGGTTGCACCTTCTTGGGTAAAGGTGATGTGGGTGTATGAGGTCTAGAAGGAAAAGTAGATGGAGGAAGAGGGTGAGTTACCCACGGGGATAATAGGTACTTGTGAAGGTAGATGACACAGTCATACTTGGGGTGTGAGGGATAATGATTGAAGTGTAGTGGGTAGTGAAGCAATAGCTGAAGGTATTGGAGGTATTGGTGGTAAAAAGACTGTAGGTGCGGGTGTGAGTCATGTTGTGTGCCTAGGTAGGTTAGAGGTATGTGAGGAAGGAATGGGGTATTGTGTTATTAGTTTATAGATGGGTGAAGGGTGCTTGATCATGTTAGATAGCGAGGTCTTAAGGAAAACGAGACAAGTGCGGGCATGATTGGTGTGGCTAGGGTATGAGGTCTATGAATTTGTTTCTTTAGATTGGGTGTCAAGGTAGGTGTGGTTTTGACATTGGAGGATGTAGCTAAATCTAGTTTAATAGGTGGATGAGTAAGGTTGGTGGTGGGTGACCCCTAAAGTGGTAATATGTTTATTGGAGCCAAATGTTTTGGGTATGGGTTTGGGTTTAGATGTAGGTCGGGTTATTGGTAAGGGTGTGATGTGAGTGTTACGTGTATCATGGAAGGGGTTACAATAGAAATGGTTGTATTTGGTTTGATGAGTTGAAATGTGTTTGGGTAGATAGTGGAGGTATCAGCGATAAATCTCTTCATCCGTGTTGAGAGAGGGAGTACGATACACCCCATAATAAAGCCCTATCCACATAATCTAAGTGATCAGCCAAACATGAGAACGAAATGTCTGTGGGTGGAATTGGTGAGGACCTAATGGGAATTCCCATAAAATGCATCTTAGAGATGGGGAATTAGCCACTTCAGCTTCCGTGGGTAAGAGAGCTAAAAGTAGGTTTGTTAGATTTTGGGTAGCTGATGGAGAATGTTTGCCAAGAGGCAAAGGTATCTCAACTAGGTCTATGATGGGTGGAGGAGATGATGGGAGCCCCTCTATAAGTGGAGGAATGGATAGGTGCTCCTTTGTGGGTGGAGGAGGTAATGGGTGCTCCTCTGTGGGTGGAGGAGGAATCTTTAGGTAAAGGTTCTCTTAGTGGAGAAGCCAGGGGTGAGAGGGGCTCGATGTTAGTGGAAGACCCCTCCGTTGGTGATGAAGGAGATGAAAGGTGTTCCTCTGTTGGTGAAGGAACAGTGGAGGTTGGTTCTAATGTGGAAGGAGGATTTTGGGCTAGGATTTCCTCTATGGAAGGGATGTGAGGTAATTGAGAGGTGACAGGTACCTCATTAAAGATAGCGTGAACCTCACGGGTATGGGTATCATGAGTGGATGTCTCTTTGGTTTGATTGGATGATGGGGAATGGTTGGGAAATGGTTACTTGAATATTTTTAGGATTTGGTTGGGGGTGGCATTGGGATTATCCATAGTTAACTCACCTTTCTCAACCATTTCTTAGACAATATTCTTGAAAGTGATGCATTGTCGTCACTATGATCCTTTACTCGATGATTATAGTAAATCATGTTCTTTATACCATGTGGGCATGGGGTGAGCAGGTAGAAACCAATGTGTGGTTTTATGGGTAGAAGGGTGATGGATCCAGCTTTGATAAGATTTTCTAAGACAAAAGAGTAAGGTTCCCAATTAGGGTATATTTTCGTTGCTTATGTCCGAATCAAAAAGTTTAGATAGGTGAGAGATTAGATGCGGGTGTAGCCTGATTTGATGGATGAGATAGGCCGGCCTTGAGTACCACTATGTTAGCGGTGCCCTTAGCTTTTGAATAATTTGTTTATGGTTTGGAAAAGGAAGAGGTATCATTCAACTTGAATGCCAAATTCTTATTTCATAATTGGGTTTTCTTCTCTTTAATGGCCTAAATCTCTAACTTTTGTTGCATAGTGAATGCCTCATCAAATGTTTAGAAGGTTTAGATCTGTAAGGTCAGGAGATATGTCTAGCACAAGCTCGTGTGAAGAGCTCGATGAGTTCAATTTGTGGCAGTTGGAAGGTAAGTTGATTGATTAGGCTATGTCAACAGTGACAAAATCGTGATAGATTCGTCCTCATACTCACGTGTGTGATATAAATCGGTCATGGTAACCTTCTTAATGATATTGATAGAGAAATGATCTAAGAAGGCTTGGGCTACTTGATTGAATGAGAATATAGAGTGTATAGGTAATCGTATGTGCCTGAAATTGTAGGGTACTACAATCACGAAATGATGTTCTTGTTTCACTCGGAATGACTCGTTCCTTTTAGAAACAGATAAGAGTTAGGTGCTAGGAGGAATACCTGTAGAATGTCGAGATGGTGTGCGCGTACCATAGAGAAAGATCAGGCTGATTGCGAAGAACTCCTTTTTGTCTTGGAAGGACTACTGGTTTTGACAAAGATGCAAGTTGATCTCCTTGGTTGTAAACACTTCTGGTATTTCCACTCGTCTCTGCTCTGTCAAGTGAAGATCTGGACTCTGTTCCTCGCTCGCAATGCTCTCTGTTGTTTCAAAAATCATTCGACCGATCTCCCAAATGAAATTCCGATCCGTTGTTTTGGTTTGGGGAGCCCATTTATAGGGAACCGATGGCGGTTGCGTAACCGACGGCGGTCGAGTAGGAACCGGCATCGGTAAGGAAAAAGTAGGCTATTTTTAGTAAAATAGCCCACCTTCCCTGCTTTTCTCCCGAGAGATCAGTTGCGGGCTTGGTCAAGTGACTAGAAGGTCAGTTTTGGGTGTGAGTAAGGAGGCATTAGTTATGGATGTGAGTCTAGACCAAGTCATGGGTCTTAATTAGGTTAGTTTAGGGTTAGGGCTAGGTCATGATGAGGTGGCAAAGTGAGGTGGCGGGTAAGGTGATGTGGATTTATCAATTATAAGGTAATTAATAAATAATTATGTAAGGTTTAGGTGATGGGGTTAGATTGCTAGATGAGATGTGGGTCACAAGGGGTCGTAAGACACAAATTTGGTGTCTACATTAGCCCCTTATTGTTGTGTAGCTTGTTTTGTAAAGCTACACGGACAATAATATGAAGTGGTTACTCCTGTTAAGGGTATAGGTAATCCCCCTCAAATCTATCACAGATTGAGTGAACGAGAAATCAGGGATAGGGTTGATAACGGGTAAATGGGGTAGAGGGGATGGTAAGATGGTGGGGTAGGTTCAAGGAAGCAGACGCATATTGAAATGCCATAGTACAACTAGGGTACATGATTTGACGAGAAAACCAACAGTGCAGAGGTAAAGGTCGATAGTTTATCCAAACAAGGGTGATATAATCCTGGTATCCAAGGCATAGGAAGTAGCCCGTGGTATATAATGTAAGGTACGAGAACGTTTAGGCATGTTCGGCAAGCAAGATCAAAAGGTTGGTTTGGTTGAGATAAACGTCATGGTCTAGGTCTAGGCAAAGTTGGTCGACAGATCAAGTCAAGGACCCTAATCATGCTAAAACACGAACAGGTGAGCTCGATTGAACAAAAAACTACCGGATGGGTGGATAAAAGTGTATGGTGTTGATTTTGGGTAAGGGATGGAAGTGGTGCGGCCGTGGGTCGGGCCAAGTTGTTGGGTTGCGGCCTTGGGTCGGGCCAAATAGTGAGGGCGAGGCCTTGGGTCGGGCCAATTGGTAGGTTGAGGCCTTAGGTCGGGCCGAATAGGTAGGTTGAGGCCTTGGGTCGGGCCAAATGGGTAGGGCGAGGCCTTGGGTCGGGCCGAATAGGTAGGTTGAGGCCTTAGGTCGGGCCGAATAGGTAGGTTGAGGCCTTAGGTCGGGCCGATTGGGTAGGTTGAGGCCTTAGGTCGGGCCGAATAGGTAGGTTGAGGCCTTAGGTCGGGCCGAATAGGTAGGTTGAGGCCTTAGGTCGGGCCGATTGGTAGGTTGAGGCCTTGGGTCAGGCCAAATTGGTAGGGCGAGGCCTTGGGTCGGGCCAAATGGGTAGGGCGAGGCCTTGGGTCGGGCCGAATAGGTAGGTTGAGGCCTTAGGTCGGGCCGAATAGGTAGGTTGAGGCCGTAGGTCGGGCCGAATAGGTAGGTTGAGGCCTTAGGTCGGGCCAAATAGGTAAGTTGAGGCCGTAGGTCGGGCCGAATAGGTAGGTTGAGGCCGTAGGTCGGGCCGAATAGGTAGGTTGAGGCCGTAGGTCGGGCCGAATAGGTAGGTTGAGGCCTTAGGTCGGGCCGAATAGGTAGGTTGAGGCCTTAGGTCGGGCCGAATAGGTAGGTTGAGGCCTTAGGTCGGGCCGATTGGGTAGGTTGAGGCCTTAGGTCGGGCCGAATAGGTAGGTTGAGGCCTTAGGTCGGGCCAAATAGGTAGGTTGAGGCCTTAGGTTGGGCCGATTGGTAGGTTGAGGCCTTGGGTCAGGCCAAATGGGTAGGGCGAGGCCTTGGGTCGGGCCGAATAGGTAGGTTGAGGGCTTAGGTCAGAAATTTGGACAAGTGAACAAATGGTGAAAAAGAGGCAAGGAGTAAATAAGGGCAAAGAATGGGGTGAAAGTTGGGTAGAGAATCGATGTCGATTCTGCATGACCGATATCGGTTAAGGGACCGATACCGGTTCCTTAGGGCAAAATGAAACCGATATCGGTGAAAGGCGAAAAACCTATAAAAAGAAAAATACGGCTTGTCATTGTCACTTTTGTTATTTGCAAACCAAATCGACTTGTCTGACGTGGAGAGTTGAGATTAGAGGCTTGATTGAGTGAGGTGGAGCTATTGTATTGGCGGAGAGAGTTGATAGTGGGCCCGATTAAGGAGGAGGCAGATTGATTGGCGGGGACCCAACAGATCAGGATTGGAGCCATGGCACAGGCAGGAGGAGCTGGAGGGGCTGGACCAGCTGGACCGCCACCACCCATCCCACCACGACGACGTGTCGTCGTTCGGGTAGATTCGAAACTCTTTAATTTGGTGATTTGGTTGTATTATGCTAAATTGGGGGTTTGGGTAGGAATTAACCTTTTTTAGGAAATAATGAGAAAATGGAAATGATTTGAAAAAGGGAGAGGGTAGATAGGCTAGATAGGCTAAGGTGGGTAGGTGGGTAAGTTTTTAGGGTATTTGGGTGGGTAGATGGGTAGAAATAGGTAAAAAATGGGTTTTGGGGGCCGCGCGGGGGTTCGGCTCCGGGAGAAGACAGTGACCGATGTCGGTCACTAAGCGACCGGCATCGGTCGCAAAATTTTAGGGAAAGGGAGTGTTGTTGGTGACCGGCGTCGGTCATGTATCGGCCGGCGTCGGTGGCTTGTGTGTTTTGGTTTGTGGGTTGTGTGGGTGGGTTGGTTGTTTTGGGTTTTTGGGTTGGGTGGTGGGTGGGTGTGTGGGTTGGGGTGGGTTTGTGTGGGGGTTGGGTTGGGTTGTGGGTGGGTGTGGGTTGGTGGTGGAGAAGGGTTTGTGTGGGGGTTGGGTTAGGGGTGGAGAAGGGTTTGGTGTAGGGTTGGGTTAGGGGTGGAGAAGGGTTTGGTGTAGGGTTGGGTTTTGGGTTTTTGGGTTGGGTTTGAGGTGGAGGTGGGAGAAGGGTTTGATGTAGGGTTGGGTTTTGGGTTTTTTGGGTTGGGTTGTGGGTGTTTGTGTGGGAGTTGGTTTTGTGTTGGGGTTGGGTTGCATGTGTTTTGTTTTTGTTGGTTTTGGGTGGGATGGTTTTGGGTTTTTAGGGTGGTAGGTTGCTAGAGGGGGGTGGTAGAGAGTCGGGGTATGGTCGGGGGGATAAAAAAGGGTGTTTAGATGATAAAGTAGATGTTGTAATAAAGAGTAGGTCTAAGGATGTGGGTTGGTTTTGCAGGCACGTCAGCAGTTGACGATGCGGGATAGGATGCCCCGCTGTTGGTGCGGATGAGGCCACACGTATCTGCGGCTCATTGGGCCATCATGCGCGAGGTGGGACTCGGTGGAGTCCAGAGGTACAGAGCGATAGAGAGAGATCACAGCCTGATGGTCGCCCTCATCGAGAGATGGGATCCGGCGACCAATGTGTTCCATCTCCCGACTGGGGAGATGACCGTCACATTGGAGGATGTGTATCGCATCCTTCGGTTACCTATCGAGGGAGAGGCAGTCTTCCAGGTAGATTCAGAGACTGCCATGGACAACATACTGCAGGTTTTTGGGGATGCAGCCGCGCTACTGACCTACCATAGCGCGAGTATCGGGTACGGTGACATGTACCGTGCGCATCGACACGAGACACGACTGGCTGTGTTGATGATGGTTGGGATCACCTGCTTCACCCTCCCGGACTCAGAGGGAGGCCGCTTCCCACGAGCATTGATGGGGGTGCTGCTTGAGATGGTGGAGGAGCACACCTGTTACGCCTGGGCACCAGTATATCTGGTGCAATTGTACAGGGAGCTATGGGGCTATCGCCGGAGGAGGCGATTCGGTATTTGCTCTACATTTTTGTTGCATTGTTGGGCATACGAGCACATCGTATGCATCAGGCCAGTAGGGTTACCCCAGCAGCCAGGGCCACAGGTCATATACCGATATGGCTTTCAGAGGTGGTTGGGGGTCGTGGGCCAGCCACGAGCAGTTGTTGCAGGTCGGGATGTGGCATACTATAGACATTTGCTAGAGGGCCTTACAGCAGTAGACATTGTATGGAGACCCTACAGAGGTCACCACCCTGGCAGAGGAGCCCGCTTACAGTTGCGCCTAATCCAGTACACATTCTGGATAGCAGGACGGAGGCCAGGAGAGTACGAGCGGATACCCCTGGAGAGGGTACGCAGGCAGATGGGGCTGCGACAGGATGAGCCACCTCCCTTCCCTCAGTACAGGAGGGATGATGTAGAGGCCCCACTGCCTGCACCACAGCCTTTGGATCCAGATTGGGTAGCGGAGAGGTCAGCAGGTGAGGGTGTAGATGATGCTGGGTGCACGGGAGCATACAGGGTGTGGTGGGCTGGGCAGAGAGCAGCCAGGATAGTACCGCCTGCACAGCCAGACTTGGCTGCAGTTATAGGAGAGAGAGATCAGCTCAGGGGTCAGGTGCAGCTCTTACAGGGGCAGCTAGCTGCAGCACAGGCACAGATAGGTGTCTTACAGGGGCAAGCTTAGCCTGTGAGCTCAGCACAGCAAAGACCACCACCACCAGACCACAGCCATTGAGTGCAGTACAGCAAAGAAGACAGTACGGCACCACCGCGGCCACAGGCACCACCAGCAGCACCAGCACAGGCTCAGGGGGCATTGGTTGTAGGTGCCAGGGGACCAGCCCCAGCTCCGTCAGTGGCTCGAGAGCGCTATATGGAGGTTAGAGCAGAGGCCCGATATTATCAGGATATTCTTGATGGTACCGGAGTCGAGTATCAGGCTTATGCAGCGCATAGGGCAGAGACCTCTCACAGCCAGAGATCTCAGGGAGGTGCAGCCATAGCTGGCGTGTCCGTGACGGGCAGGAGGTGAGAGGCACCACAGGGACCAGCGGGGAGAGGTGCCGAGGGCGGTGGGGAGAGCTGAGAGATCCCAGACATGGTTGTTGTATTTTAGAGATGGGCACCGGTCTGCGAACCGGGTGTATTGATAGAGGCCTGCGTGCCTATGTATTATTCATGTATTCATTCATTCATTTATTGTATACCGGCCTGCGAGCCGAGTAGGGGTTGTATAGTGGATACCGGTCTGCGAGCCGAGTATATAGCTATTTTTGATACGAGGGACCGGCCTGCGAGCCGAGTCGAGATTTTTGACAGTTATTGCGGCCTGCGTGCCGGCTTTGTTGTATGATGAGATCACAGAGGCCCCGATGTAGGGCACATTGTATTTTTGAAAACTTGTATATATATATATATAGAGACGATGTTTTGATCCACATGCAGTGTTCAAAATGTGTTTAAATATTTGGTTAATGGCTGGTAATATATAGAATGTGTGATGAGTTTAATTGACATGTTGATAGATGGATGATGCTGATGTTTTTGTTTTTTTGTACGTATATATGAATGTCATGTTATGTGATGAATTGGTGGTTTTGTGACATTGTGATATATGTAACTGATGAGTTGGATCCAAATGATGTATAGATTGATAGTTTCTTGATATCCGTAGTTGATGGTTTGTGTATTTGTATAAAATAAATGATGTTAATGAAATTGTAATGCTATGTGTGGTGGATGAACAAATGTGGTAAATTGTGTTGTTTATGCAGAAAAGGGGCTAAGCGCGACAAAAATTTAGGTGAGAAATGAAGAAAAGATAGGTGTGTAACCGATATCGGTTAAGGAACCGATATCGGTAGCTGATAGACCGATATCGGTTAAGTAACCGATACCGGTTATTTAGGTATGAGCTTTTCTAAAAATAGAAAAGCTAGGGTGGCAACTTAAGTTTTAATTTTAGAGCCATGCAAGAGGTTAAATACGCGAACGCGACACTTTTTGACGACTGAGACAGGTTTTTGCATGAGAGATTTGAGTGATAAGGAGAAAAGAGACAAGGAAAGTGAATGTGATCCGAGATTCAGAAGGCAGAAAGACAAAGTTGAAAAGGGTGGTGATCATGGCAGAACGAGGAGAAGCATCCAGCAGGCAGGGACAAGAGGGAAGACAAGGGCCACCTCAAGCTGCTGCAACCCAAGAGGTATCAGCTTGTTTGTGATTTAACTCGCATGTGTTTTGGGAATGAGCTAGAGGAGAATAGGTAAGTAGATATGAGAAAGACAACATGATAGCCAGGGGTATAGATGAGGTGAGTGTTATGGGGTAGGTAATTCGGGGTTTTGGGTATGTCTGTGTATATAGAAAGGAATAAACGATCAATTTATTGTCGTAGGTGGTTGTTTTTAGGGAAGGTGTATGTAATTGACAGTGACCGGTAGCGGTTAGGGAGAACCGGTATCGGTTACTGAACCGATACCGGTTATGTATAACCGATACCGGTTACTGGAGGAATTTCCAGAATGTTTGAAAAACCCTGACGGATTGAATGGTTGTTTGTTGTTTTGGTGTATGCAGGCAGAGGCAGGGTTGAGGATGAATGATAGTGTGCCAGCGCTGTTGTCACGAATCCGAGCGGATGTAACACCAGCGGAATGGACATTGATAAATCGTTTGGGGTTAAGTGGAATCCGTTATTATTCACGAATCGCACGTAACCATGGTATGTTACAGGCGTTGATTGAGAGATGGAATCCCAAGACAAATACCTTTTATCTACCAACAGGGGAGATGACAGTAACATTGGAAGATGTGTTCCGTATTTTGAGACTCCCTATTACAGGAGAACCAGTATATCAGGCACTACCTAGCGTGGCACGGGGAGCGATAACAACAGTATTTGGTCCATACGCACGAGATTTGACACAGCGAGGTTTATCCTTTACGTATGGGGTAATGTATGCAGCACACCCTGAGGAGACAAGGTTAGCAGTGATATTAATGATAGCGGTAGGGTATTATGCATTACCGAGGGCAGAAGGAGGAAGATTTCCAAAGGCATTGATGTGTGTTATCTGGGAGATGGTAGAAAGGAACGTTACGTTTGCATGGGCACCTGCATATTTGGCGGAGCTATACAGGGGTTTATGGGCTTGTAGGCGAAATCACAGGACGACGCTGGATTGTTCATACTTATTACACTGTTGGGCCTATGAGCACATTGTTTGTGTGCGACCAATAGGCCAATCCCTCCAGGCAGGAGAGACCGGAGTACAGAGGTTGGGATTCAGACGATGGGTCCAGACAGAACAAGAGGCAAGATCTCAGGCCGTGACGGGTGACATTGAGTATTACAGGTAGGTATGGGAGAGAGTGACGGTTGCGGATATCTGTTGGAGGCCTTACGGGAACTATATGGTAACAGAGAACATAGCTGAGGAGTTGAGGGGTGTAGAGCGACTGAGGTGGATCGCGGGGCACAGGCCAGGTGAATATGAGAGGATTCCTATAGATCACGTGCGGTGACAATTTGGATTTGTGCAGGATATACCCCTGGCTTATAGACCATATATGAGGATCGACGCAGAGGCAGTACTCTCACCTCCCCAGCCAACACCTCCAGAAGGTCCTGAAGAGGTAGCAGCCGATCGCAGGGTAATGGACGCAGGAACGACAGAGGCCTATAGATTATGGTGGGCAGCGGAGCTGCGAGGTATACGTGATTGTCCTGACATAGCTGTGATTACAGCAGAGAGGGATCGTCTGCAGCGTTTAGTTCAGCAGCTCCAAACGCAGGTGAATGAGACAAGAGGATTGTTAGCGAGTTGCGGAGTCACGGGCGGGGAGACTAGAGGCTGGAGTCCTCCATGCGAGAGGGCGTATTCATATGTTACAGGAGAGATTGGCAGATCAGTGGGCGGTACCAATAGCCGTGGTACCTTTGAGGACAGAGAGGCCCGGCGAGAGGGGTCGACGATCACGATCATCACCTAGTTCGGGATGAGGCGTGAGGGTCTGAGTAAATGTTAGCAAGGTATAAGAATAAATAAGGATGCCGACCTGCGTGTCGATGATAGAGAAGATGTATTTGTTTAACATCTAAATAAAACTGAATATGTATGGTGATTTGAGTTATGATAATAATAAGAATGTTTGCGTTGTGACTTTTGGTGTTTTGAAAAAGGATAAAGAGGAATGTGATTAAATAGAAATACACAGAAATATTTATTATACCACACATGATAGATTATGGTAGGGGATGGTCGAGCTAACCTTGGGAGACCCCATGTCTCCGAAGTGCTGCCTACATAGCCCATTGCACAAAGCAAGGAGGGGCCTCAGACCGATGTAGTTCTCCCTTAGGATCAGGGAGAGGCGAATTCAGGCAATTTGGTACGGTTTAGGCAATTGGTTGGTTGGTAAAAATATTAAGATTGGTAAAGGTAAGGTTGATGGTGTTGGTAATGAATTGGTGATGTTGTAAAAGGTATAAGGGAAGCGAAAGTTAGCCTACCCAAGTAGAAGGGAACCATGTCCTGATTAAGGTCAACACACAATCCTAGATGTGAGGCAAAGCAGAAAGAGTGCTCCGTAGGTGAAAAGAGCTAAACAAACCACACAACGTAGAACGAGCTTGGAGCCCTAGGTACCGTGCATAGACGAGAAGTCAATAGGTGAAAAGAGTTGTGTGATCACAATATATCGAGCGTACATTACGTCCCTTGAGTTGAAACAAATGGTGAGGTGAGGTGGATGGTATAGCTGAGGTTCAGAGAACTTATTACAAAGTGAGTGTTCTGACGAAAGAGAACCTACCCTAAATAGACAAGTCCATGACTCAAAAGTCCTTTTGAATGAGGCTTTTATTTTATTGAATGTAGACTGATCGATGCGGGAAGTCTACAAGGGATATTAATTGTATTATTCTTGAGGTCTTCACGAAGTTGATCGATGCGAGAAGCTTTTGCTAGAGGTCGATTCGTATATATTTGTCCTTCGAGGGAGCAGTCTATTTATAGTAGCAGATATGATTTTAGTGCATAGCTGTCCTTGAGGAGAGCAAATATATATATAATAGCATCAATAGTTTTTGGCATATAGCTGTCCTTCGAGGGAGCAAGATCTATAGATAACTAGATGTCCTTGTGACGTGAAGCATCTAGGTTTGTAGGAAGTTTGACTCAAGAAAATCCCATAAGAATACAAGCTTATTTTAATACGTTGAAGTCATGGACTAGACTAAAAAGGGGAAGGCATCGTTAAGGGGAGGTGAGAGGTGAGCTTGATTTTATTTCGAGATGTAGGAAACAAGTGCATGTGGTGGTATGGGAGCTCAAGGGACGAGCAACAGGCGGATAAGAAGTGATATAACACTAATTTCAACAATAGAATGGTCGAAGATGCAAGGCATTAAGGGGTTCAGGCTCAGGTTTACCATTAAGCGAAGCTAAATGATAAGTTCCTGATCCATAAGTGTGAGTGATTATATAAGGCCCAATCCAATTGGGAGCAAATTTTCCACGTTTGCTCTTTTCTAGTTTAGTGACATGTTGATTCTCTTTGAGGACAAGATCACCAACCTTAAAAGTACGCTCATGAAGTCGCTTATCATAAGTACGTTTAATGCATTTTTGATAGATTTGAAGGTGATCAAGAGCTGTAAGACGGCGTTCGTCAAGAAGCTCCAATTGGGCTAACCGCTCTTGGCGGAAATCATCGTTGGTGAGAATATCCTGAAGAGATATTCTAAGGGAGGGTATTTGTATTTCGAGAGGCAAAACAGCCTCGGTACCGTATACCAAAGAAAAAGGTGTGGCATTAGTGGAGGTACAAATACTAGTGCGATAAGCCCAAAGGGCAAAGGGGATGTGATCGTGCCAATTTCTTCCGGATTCATTGACAACTTTCATGAGGATTTTGGTTAGTGTTTTATTAGAGGACTCAGCTTGCCCATTGGCTTGTGGATAGTAGGGTGATGAGAAGCTAAGTTTGATACCAAAGTTGTCGCAAAGGTCTTGCAACAACTTGTTTTTAAAAGATTTACCATTATCTGTTATTAGGCGATGAGGAATACCAAAACGACAGATAATGTGATGGTTAATGAATTCGACAATTTTTCTTTTTTGATTGAAATGAGTGGAATAGCCTCCACCCATTTTGTGTAATATTCGGTCGCTGTGATTATCCAACGGTGACGTTGTGAAGAGGTCGGGTGAATCTCACCAATAAGGTCTAAACCCCATTGTGAGAAGGGCCAAAGATCTCGAGCGACCTGGAGCGGGTGGCTAGGAGTATGTTGAAGGTTGGCATGTTGCTGACACATAACACAACACTTAACATATTCGTAGCAGTCGTTATTGAGAGTAGGCCAATAATAACCAAGGCGAAGGATTCATTTGGCCACGGCAAGGCCGCTAAAATGTCCACCACAAATACCGTCATGGACCTGTTGGATGGTATGAGTGGCCTCCGCGCCAGTTAGACAGCGAAGGAGGATGCCATCAAAGCCACGTTTATAGAGGAGTCCCCCCATGACAACATAACGTGAAACACTTTTAAGAAAAGCACGTTTGCCGTTACTAGTAAGGTCAGGTGGGAGGACAGAGATTGTAAGGTAGTCGTGAAATTGGTGGTACCAGGTATCCTGTGAACTAGTAGACACAGTATTTATCGTACAAACTACCGGGGTTGAATAGGATGGGACAAAAAGTTGTTGGACCACGACGAATAATTCAGAGTCAGTTGGTGCGGCGGGAATTTGCGAGGCTAAGCAAGCCATAGTGTCCGCAAATTTGTTAGTGGAGCGTGGAATGGTTTGTATAGAATAGTGAGTAAATAAGGCTAGAAGTGAATCCACGTAGTGTTTGTATTTTTGAAGTTCCTCATTTTTGCATTGGTAGATGCCCATAACTTGATTGACTACCAATTGAGAGTCGCCAAAAATGTTGATAGATTTGATGCCTAAGTGTAACGCAACTTGGAGACCCAGAACAAGGGCCTCGTATTCCGCTGTATTATTAGTGCAAGGGAAATCAAGCCGAAATGAAAGAGGCATAGGTTCAGCGTCGAGAGGAATGAGAACAACGCCGGCTCCTCCGCCGCGCTGGCATTTAGATCCATCGAAGAAGAGGGTCATTTGATACAACTCTTCCCGGAGTGAAAGAGTGGCGATGAGTTCGTCGGGGAAGGTAAAATTGGTAAATTGTTCCCCAGGTAAAGGGGCCTCCGCAAGTTGGTCTGCAAGAGTTTGTCCTTTGATTGACTTCTGTTGTACGAATTCAAGGTCAAGGTCAGCGAGGAGCATAAGCCATCGAGCGATACGTTGGTTTAGATGCGGTTTGGCGTACATATAATGAATGGGGTCTGTGTTGGTGATGACAAAAGTTTTGTGATTCAGGAGGTAATGTCGGAGTTTGGTGGCTACAAATGATAGGGCAAGGCACAATTTTTCTACATGTGTATACCTAGTCTCATAATCCACGAGGGTACGACTTATATAATAAACGGCCTGTTCTCGTCGTGCCGAATCCCGATGTGCGAGCATAGCACCTATAGCATGGTCAGTGGCGGAAAGATAAAGGTAGAAAGGGCGGTCGTCCTGGGGTGGGATAAGCACGGGTGGCTGCAAGAGATAGGATTTGAGAGCTTCGAAGGCTTGGTGACACTCCTCACTCCATTGAAAGGCAATGTCCTTTTTAAGAAGGTGATGAAAAGGTTGACACCGATCCGAGAGTTGGGAGATGAAACGTCGGATAGATTGGAGCTTACCTTGTAAACTACGCAATTGTTTGAGATTTTTGGGTGGGGGCATTTCTAGGATAGCTTTGACTTTAGATGGATCGACCTCAATGCCACGCAAAGAGACGATAAAGCCAAGAATTTTTCCGAAAGAACACCAAAGACACATTTCTTTCGTTGAAGACGGACAAAATATCAACAAAGCGATCGAAAATAATGGTTAAAACATCGAGATGTTCACTACGATGTTTAGACTTGCCGAGAAGATCGTCGACATAATCTTCAAGGATAGTGTGCATAATGTCATGAAAAATGTAGGTCATAGCCCACGATAGGTAGCACCAGCATTCTTAAGGCCAAATGGCATGACACGATAACAGAAGGTTCCCCAAGGAGTTATGAAGGCAGTTTTGTGTTGATCGGCAGGGGCAACCAAAATTTGGTTGTATCCTGAAAAGCCATCCATGAGAGAGAGCATCTCATGACCTGCAGTTAGATCAACAAGTTGGTCAATGCTAGGTAAGGGGAAGTCATCCTTAGGGCAAGCGAGGTTAAGATCCCAGAAATCTGTGCATATCCGAAGTCCCCCTGTCGCTTTAGTGACAGGTACGATGTTAGAAATCCATTGAGGATAGTCAATAGGCAAGATGAAGGAAACAGAAAGGAGTCGTTGGAGCTCCTCTTTGACCAAGAGAGCAATGCGTGGATGCATTTTTCTCAATTTCTATTTGACTGGTTTGGAATCGGGGTTTAGGGTGATGTTATGGATGGCAATGGTAGGATCAATTCCTGGCATGTCAGCGTAAGACCATGCGAAAGCTTGGTTGCGAGCATGGAGAAAGGTAGTAAAGGTGGCTTGTTCTGATGTGTTAAGGGATTGTCCAATCTTCACAATGTGAGGATCCTCCTCCATGTGGATGTTGATTTCTATAGTAGATTCATTCAGCATGGTTTGGGTTTCAGATGGTAAGGCTCGTTGAATATAAGAATCATCCGCGCCAAGGTAAGTGAGGATGGAGTCATCATCCTGGCATTCAACAACATTAATCAAAGGCGAATCCTCTTCGATCATGTCTGGATACAGAAGGGGAAGAGAAGATGGGTCCTCATTATCGCGTTGATAAGTGAGAGGACCTATGAAGATAGCATTTATGAAAAAAAAAAAAGTTAGGGGGATGGATTGTGGTCTATAGATTCTCCGGTGATGATGGCAAAGTGGGTGATGATGGTTTGGTAGGGGCGACGTCTTCTTCTTCCAGGATACAGCTGACAGGAGGTGTCTCCTGTGTAGGTGTTTTGGGAAAACCGAGACCACTGCGATCATTATGTTTACGGGTAGTCACGGGAATGAGTGTATGTCGGCCTTGTTCGTAAAGGCCAAAACCAAAGCCTTTCCACGCACAGCGAGTCAAGAAGGTGAGGGCGAAACGACGATTTGTCAAGTATTGAAAATCGGATTGGAAGGGAACCACACCAAGAGGAGGTTCAGGGGTAATGGAGGATGCGTCAACACCCCCATACGTTAGGTTAGTGCGGCAATGGGGTGGTCCGTAAGAGATTACCTCCCCCACGCGACGGTCGTAGGTGGGATGTGCATGTAATTGTCCGTACTCCTGCGGGGTAGGGAAAGAACTAACGTTATATAGGCGGTACTCCCCCAGTGTAAGGCACTGAAAAACATCTACTAAGGGGTCGGAGGTTGGAATGTTAGCTGCGGGAAGGGAAGTGGTTTTTGCGATGGTGGTTTCATCAGTTGAAGGCATAGGCACGGTTGAGGTGGATGGTTGAGGTACATTTGAAGAGGATGGTTGGGTTGAATGTATGGGTGTCTTGATTGGTATAAGCACATCGTTAGGGCGGTATAACATATTGTAGGTTTTAAAGGGGGGAGGGTCAGCTTTTACGGTGTAGGACTTCCCCTCGTACTCAAATTTTATGCATCTATGTAATGTTGAGGGAACGCATCCCATGGCTCGGATCCAAGGACGACCCAGCAATATATTATATTGGAACTCTCCCTCCAAGACATAGAAGAGTTCGGGTAAAGTACGTGGTCCTACCCGAATGTTGAGGATCACGGTGCCTAAGGTAGAAGTAATAGCGTCATTGAATGACCGCAACATGATGGGGTTGGCACACATGCAACTAGAAGGGATATTCATTTGTTGGAAGGCTTTTGAAGAGATGATGTTTAGGCTAGCACCCCCGTCAATCATAACGCGACGTACCCGGATATCCCGGACGTAAGCGGAGATGAAAAGGGCAGGGTCAGGGTCTTCTGTACCAAAGTCAACAATTTCATCTTCCGAGAAACTAACTGCAGCGGCTTGTTGTACAGAGACAGAAGTGGTGGGGGAGATGGATTGTTTGGTGAGAGAAGCAACGTGATTGGGTGTTAGAATGGAGGCGACAGGCAGGGTTTCATTAGGTAAAACCTCTATCCCTTGAAGGATCTCAACGAGAGCTTGTCGATGAGATTCAGAAGTCTGAATGAGATCATACAATGTCATTTTTATGGGCGATTGGTGAAGCTGTTTAATCATATTTCGGTGGGCAATGCCATTAGAGACGGGATAGGTGGGTCCGCGAATGACCACTTTAGGTGGTGGTGCAATCGGGATGTTTGACGGAGAAAGAGATGCCGCAGGTGTGTTTTCTTTTGCTTTCCCATTGTTTTTCTGCCCTCGAGTACTACACTAATCATATTAATCTCGTAGACCTGAGATAAGGAAGATGGTTGGGATAACTCATGGTCTTCAAGAGGTGGGGTTGTAATAATGATAGATCTTGGTGAGGCGGGGACAGATGGTATAGGAGAGGGAATGGAAACTAAAGGTCTCTCCCTTCGTAAGTTGTCTTTCTTAATCTTTCTATCCGGGAGAGGTGACTGACGAAGGATGGTTTTTAGAGCTTTGCATCCCTCCACATCATGTCCTGGTGTGCGGTGATAAGCGCAGATTTTAGACTCATCGTAACCCATAGGTCGGGGTTTAGACAGGTCATAAGGTCTAAGTGGAGGTAGGGAAATGGTCGCATTCTCCACCAACATAGCAAGGATTTTGGCGTAAGATCCTTTGAGTGGGTCAAAATCGAAAGAGGATGAGGGTATTGGTTGTGCGGGTTTTGGTAATGTTTGGGCGTGGTTGGTTCGCACGGGTGGTGGTTTAGCGATGGGTGTTGATACGTGGTTTTCACTAAACGTGATTTCTTTGGCGCAGAAGTTATGTTGGATGATGAGGCCGCAGATGATGTGGTATCAGAAAACAACCACGGGGAAATAGGAGTGACCGAAAACAAATCTTTTGATGATGGAATTTGTTTAGGGTTGATAGGTGGACAGGATACGCGGAGTGACGGTGTTGCTATACCCTAGAATTTCTGTATGGGTGCGGAAGGCGTAGGTTGTTTTGAAGAAAACGCAGGAGGTATGATATATTGATGTAAGGTAGAGGGATGGGGTCCCAATATGGAAGGTAGGTATGATGATGATGGTTTTGATTGTGATAGGGGCACGGATTGAGTTTGTCTCCTAGGTGGCGGGACGGATTTATTTTTGGATAGATCGAGTCGCTTAGGTGGGTGCGTTAGACTGGGCATTGGTGAGGTCCCAAGCGTAGGGGAAGATCTGGTTAAGTTGATAGAAGTGGACGGGGCATTTGGTAGAGGTGAGGGGGGTGAAGGTGAGAACAGGGGCATTTTAAGCTTCTGTAAACACTTCGGGTATATGGTGGAGACATCAGGATCAGTCATTTGCATTTGAGTAGAAAAAGGGGTACTCAAACGTTCCCATAGGGCCTGTCTATCTTCTGTGGAATGACAGTCCTCACGTGTGAATATGAACTTTTGTACGGAAGAATGACGGGTTGTGATTCCAGTCCACTGTGGGTGTGACACAGGAGGTAGATGAGGCACTGTATCAATAGATGTTAAGAGGTCAACCGGTCGTTGAAAAGATTTAGGCGATGAGGGACTAATAGGTAGGAGGGTGTGTTTGAGGGGATCTGTCATGTTTAAAGAATGTGGTGATGTCAGTGTAAGAGATTTCTCGTCTAAGGATGTCAAAAGGAGTGGCGAGCCTTCCTCTTGTGCAGCAAGAGCGGTAGAAGGGGACATTTGGGAAATAGATAAATTAGATAACATCCGCTCACAGTCTTGTAGGGATGTGGTGTAAGAAGACTCATCGATGAGAAGAGAAGTCCAGGCAGTTAACTCTTTTATGGGTAAAGGAATGATTTCACTTTGGCTTGATGGTGGTGAAGGAGGTTCAGACTCCTGTGTTGGTGGAGAGGCTTGATTCAAAATTTTTTCAATAGAGGCTTTTGGCTGAGAATCGAAGACTGCATGGATCTCATGAACACTCTCCTCGGCTAAGATATCTTGGTTTACGTTACTGTTGGACGAGTGATTCGGGAATGGCTTGTTGAAAATTTTCAGATTTCGGTTAGCAGGGGCGTTAGGATTATCGAGGGTTATATCCCCTGCGTCAACCATTTCCTGCACTATGTTTTTCAACATCTTGCAGTTTTCATGACTATGTCCTTTTACGCGGTGAAAGTTACAAAAGTCATTTTCTTTGTACCAGGAAGGTATGGCGCGAGTGGAATCAAACCCGGAATGAGGTTTAACAGGAGGTAAGGTAATGGCTCCTGCTTTGAGCAATTTTTCCAATATCACACCATATGTTTCTCCCAAGGGAGTGTAGTTGATGGGTTCTGCTTTGTACTTATAGGTGGTTTTCGGCGGAGTATTGGACGGTGTTTGAGATTTGACCATTACCGCGTGGACAGCTCCTTTTGATTTAGAAGAAGTGGACGCGTGAGGAGTGGTGGTGTTTGGCTTGTTGGTAGAATCTGGAGTTCGGAAATTGGGGTTTTTGTTACGCAACCGCAATTTCTCTTCTTCTAAGGCTCGAATTTCTAATTTCCGAGCCATGGTAAAGGCCTCGTCGAATGTACGGAAAGTTTGAATTTGAAGAGTAGGAGAAATGTGCTTAGCACATGCCCGCGTGAAAAGTTCGATAAGTTCAGCTTGAGGCAAGGCATATGTAAGTTGGTTGATAAGGCCGCGCCATCGTCCCACGAAATCTGCGATAGATTCGTCTTCGAATTGTCGGATGGCATAAAGGTCGGTGATAGATACTTTCTTGGCAATGTTAATGGAGAAATGATCCAAGAAAGATTGGGCTAGTTGGTTAAAAGAGAAGATCGAGTGCTGGGTTAAAGCACTGTACCACTCCAAGGCGGGTCCTGATAAGGACATGGGGAAGGTGCGGAGTAACAAGGCGTCATCATGGGCAATCAAATAACAAGCATGTCTAAATGATCGCAAGTGTTGTTGAGGATCCTCTTTACTATTAAAACGAGTAAATTTTGGCAACTCCCATTGAGGAGGATATGAATGAAGGGGGACAGAAGGGTGAATGGGCTCCCGACAAACTTGCTCGTATGTCAAGGCACTACGACTTCCCGAAACAGAAGCCTCCAGGTTTTGCATTTTGTCCATCATTTGTTTGATGAAATCTGTGGTTGGATGAGATGATGGTGCGGTTGTGGTAAACGGAGGCAAGTTGGACCAAGGGCTTCCGCTGGACAATGGTGGGGCTAAGTGTTGATAAGGTATGGAGGATGAGTATGTTGGAGCAACAGAATAGGGATGTCCCATATAAGGTGTTGAGGTTACTGGATACGTGTATGGGAATGAAAAGGTAGGCGGAGCTTGAGAAGGAAAGCTTGTGTGAATAGGTGGCAGAGAGCAAGTCATGAATGGAGTGGTCGAAAGAGAGATGAGGTAGGGGTTGGTGGTAACGATACATGAGGTCCAAAATTAGCCAAGGAAAAGCCAATCGATTCGTATGAACCTCGAAAGTTTGTCATATTGGGAGAAGGGGCTAAAGATGCTGGAAGCAAGGTGGTATTATCAGTAGGAGTGGGGGCTAGATGAGTAGCTATACTAATAGGCATGCCAACAAGGAGCTGACCATCGGGCGTACGGTCAGGGGCATGTGACAAATAGTATTGTACAGTGCTAGGATTGGCATCCAGAAATTTGGCAAAGTCCTTGTCTCCTACAGGAATTTGGGGGATCTCACTGGTGTCCGTAGGGTTCCCTATAGAATGTGAAGGGGGTGATTCAGGCAAAGACACAGAGCAGGCATGTGAAACCATGGCGGCGGCTTGCTTCCGAGTGATGACAACCATGGACAAGAACACACAGGAAAGTTTCAATCTATCAAGAACAAAAACAACCTCAGAATGATGAATTTGGCAAGTTCTGCTGGTTTAAAAATGATGAAGACAAGAATCGATATCGGTTTAATAACCGGTGTCGGTCGAGAGAGAGCGATTCACGCCGTCGGTCGCTTAACCGATGCGGTGTCAAAAGTCTAGGATAAGAAGGTATAAAAGGTGCTAATTTGATTTTTAGCAACGTTGAGTATATTTGTCAACTTATTGATCAGAAGACAAAGTATGACAGAAAGAGAAAACAGAATTTGAAAACAAGCAAGATGCACACGCAAATCCAGAGACTAATCATAGGGTTAATTTTAGTTATCGTGGGCTTATGCCTTTAGACGTAAGATGATGTCGAATCCTACACAACAAGACCTAGGGAAATGTCAAGTTTGTTTTGGCTTATAAGGTTACCTCAATCAAAGGCGGAGGAATACCGCGGAAAAGGGGGGATGTTTGAGCTGTTGTGTTAATTGTGCAGTGATTCGGTATGTGTTGTGCAGTGAAACTAGGGTTAATTTCCTGTCAATACCGTGGATATCACCCCCACGTGTACGACCTGTTACTTAATCTATGTTCACTAGAATTGAAGAACAACAAGCAGGAATGCAATGCATGTGTTTTAAACCCAAATCGAAAATTATGTTCGATGAAGCAATAGAGATGACTTTCACTAATGCGAAACTAGGAAAGCAAGACAAATTCTTTACGAAATATATAACAAAAGCAGCAACAGCAAGTATGCTTCCTAAAATGAAAATAAGCAAGAGAAAGAAACCCAAAATGGGTCCCACTAAAGTGATCGTGCAAAATGTTTCACTTTAATGACTCGTTCCTTTTAAATGCAGAGATAAGAGTTAGGTGCTTAGGAGGAATACCTGTAGAATGTCGAGATGGTGTGTGCGCATCAGTAGAGAAAGATCAGTTGATTGTGAAGAACTCCTTTTTGTCTTGGAAGGACTACTTGGTTTTGACAAAGATGCAAGTTGATCTCCTTGGTTGTAAACACTTCCGGTATTTCCACTCGTCTCGCTCTGTCAGTGAAGATCTCGGACTGTTCTCGCTCATAATGCTCTCTGTTGTTTCAAAAATCATTCGACCGATCTCCCAAATGAAATTCTGATCCGTTGTTTTGGTTTGGGGAGCCCATTTATAGGGAACCGATGGCGGTTGCGTAACCGACGGTGATCGAGTAGGAACCGGCATCGGTAAGGAGAAAGTAGGCTATTTTTAGTAAAATAGCCCACCTTCCCTGCTTTTCTCCCGAGAGATCAGTTGCGGGCTTGGTCAAGTGACTAGAAGGTCGGTTTTGGGTGCGAGTAAGGAGGCATTAGTTATGGATGTGAGTCTAGACTAAGTCATGGGTCTTAATTAGGTTAGTTTAGGGTTAGGGCTAGGTCATGATGAGGTGGCAAAGTGAGGTGGCGGGTAAGGTGATGTGGATTTATCAATTATAAGGTAATTAATAAATAATTGTGTAAGGTTTAGGTGATGGGGTTAGATTGCTAGATGAGATGCGGGTCACAAGGGGTCGTAAGACACAAATTTGGTGTCTGATTACACATACCCCAATGATGATATAGGTCTCCTTGTAAGGTGTTCGGAATCTAGAAAGGCTCACCAAGTATACGCTTGTATTCCAGCTCCCGCTTAGCCTCGCATGCTTTTGTTTTCCCTTTGCCCCCCTGTTTTCTTACATTTTAGGCTTCAGTGATGAAACAACCACCCTACCACAGGCGGCGGTCCCATGACTTCCGCCTAGGATAGGCGGCGATCTTGAAACCACCACTGCTGTGCAGGGGTGGTGGTCTTATACGCATTTTCTAGATTCTTTTGACGATCGTGTAAAATGTAAATCTTCAAATTTACACACTTTCTTCAACCACTTTGGCTTGCATTAATGTTTTTGGTTCCCTGGTAATAGTGTTTCTCCATTGTTTATAGTAAAAGAGTTCAAATGGGAGTTACCCTTTGGTAAATGCATTGGTTATACATAGCTAGCTTGTTTTTAAGCAAATGGCCCCTCACCTTCTCAATTATCTTATTCATTATTTCAGTTTCTTTCTTATAATTCAATCAGTTGTATATTTTTCCTCTGTTATTGGTCTTTTAGAGGTCATTCAATCTTCTTGTTTCATTCTTGTTCCATTGCTGCTCCATACAGTTAGTTTAGCATAGAATAGCTTCATTTCTAGAATAGAATCCATTAAAGTTGTAGGTTTTGTTTTGTCACAAGGATAGATTATAAAACTCTCGGTAGACTTGTGTTGTATTCTGAAACAAATCCCACTAGGAATTTCATAGTCAAGCTCTGTTCATTTGCACTATCCCTCTCTTACTTGCATTGTATTTGGTCTATATCCAAAGCTGCCATTGTTTGAGTGCCACCTTCTATTGATACTATCATATACACACTTTTATAGATTCATGAGGACATGAAGGAATGAGGAGATCACACTGAGGGGATGAAATCACACACAACTGGATTTACCATTTTTACGTAAATGCGAAAAGTTTGAGCTATCAAAGTTCTAGTTACGACATATCAAATAGAGTAGTGAATTATTTAATTTCTATCAAAAGTTTTCTCTCGATATCACGGGGAAGCTGTGGGGATTGATATTTTCTGAGAAAATGTGATTCATTCCTCACTTCTGAGGTAGGATCAAGGGTCTTTCACTTAAAAATAAATAGTTTCTTAGATACTTAGGATAAAATCACAACTGCACAGGAAAATAGCCATACAAGGCTAGTTTGGTTGTTTTATTCTGTTAATAGATTAGTTGTCCATTTTATAAATATACTAGAGTAGCTTCTCTTTAATTTCATTGAAATACGTCATCCAAAAATACAAAAATAGAAGAATGCTTGCATAGTGTAAATACTTCTTTGTTTAATCAGTTTATTAGTGCTAGTTAAAAGTCGAATCATTTTGTATGACAATCACAGGACCTAGAGAGCCTCGAGAATATATATTTGAACCCATAGTGCCTCAGCCAAATCTACCCACAACATTAGCTGATATAGATCAATACCTTAGGATACAGGTCTTTCGAGCAACATCAAACTTACAAGCAATTAGCGAACAACTGAGAGGGTTAAACATCAAAGACGACAAGGCTTACATATTTTGGTCAAACCATCCTAACTATAGACTACCTTGATAAAATATACGAATGACCATACAAGGATTCAAAAGAAATTAAGCATTTGGTTGTGATCCTCTAGTTCCATAACTTTGACGCAGGAGACCTCCTCATTGACATAAATACTAGCTTACACATTCAAGTTTCGAGAACACTGTAAGGTATTCGAGAAAATCATACAACTTCTAGTTATAAACATAGAGGCTGAAAAGGCATACGATTCTTGGATAGTTGGAAGAAGGGATTGAATCTTCACATGACCATAACAGTCCACAACAACCACGCACTCATGGTTGCTTATGATCCCCAAGTCCCACAACCCAATGGGCCTGCAAATCAGTTAAGCATTGACATTTGGTTTATGAACTATGGTATTTAGATCTTTACCACTCCCACTAGATATCATCATGCAATTCTCCGTATTAAATATGGAAGCCAATCAATCCAATATTTTTACGGGCTAGACCAGAAAACCATCCGTAGTTCACTACAAATCGACTAAACCTCTTATCACCATTTTCATGACCTTATGCGGAGATATATATGAAGCTCCCATGGTCACTTCCCACGTATCCAACAACCAAGAAGTAGAATCTCGGTAGAGCTTGACATTGATTGGAGCCTCCGAACAGCCATTATATCTAAACAAAACATTACACCAATTTAGGTTAGGAGAGCCTTCTTCACCTTAGATTCACAGATTCCATTATTGCGTATTGAGGATATAAGCTTACCCGATTAGCTTGTCTGTATCCATTCATATTCAAACATTCACTGACTATCTCGACATGACCTCGGGAGGTTATATGCAAGGAAGAGGTACTTGTAGATTCCCATGCTCGCATGTCACTTTTCCATCATACAAAATTGGTGAACCCGACATGAACAAATAGTTCTTCCTTTTTTATTTTTCATTTCTTTCATCCACCTTCACTCTTTCCCATTATTCTGCGGGTATTCATATACCCCGAATATGTCGGGATATGATGCATATGGTAGACCTCTCTCAGGTCTCGAAGTAAACTATAGTCAAAAAAATAGACAACCATCGCCCTCACTTTTTGCATGGGATGATAACTATTCAAGTAATTACTTGTCATCTCAAACTCCCCCTCAAAGAACTAGCTCAAGTTATTCATTCCAAATTGAGGAGTTTGATTAGTTTACACAAACACAACAGCCAAAGCCCTCAAGCTCTAACAATATGACATTTACTAGAGAATCCACTTCATCTCCTCGGGTCTTGTTTAGACCACAGATCAGTAGATAGTCAGACCCACTCCCCTTTTAGATGAGGAGTACTTAGCATGCTTCACTAAAATCAAACAAAGCTTCCAAAAATATATCCACCTATAGGGAATTTACAAATATAATCGATACCTATTCCAGGAAAACACCCCCATCCCTCCACCTATGGGAAATACCCTCGGTGAAGCAGCAGGGTAATGACCAATTCATAACAAGGTACTATAACCCTTTATAACCTCAAGTGGTACAAAAACACCCTTAAGACAAAACACTATGCCTTCACTAATAGAGGTCTTTTCAGCCTTATTTGAAAAGGTTAGAGGGCTAGAACTTGCCCAAGAAAACCAAAATTCATATTTTGGGAAAATAGGAATCTTGAACCCTCCACATCACCCCAGTCAGGTTGACCTCCTTACAAGAACAAGAGCGTTAGGCATGCCCCTCAAAATCCTTATAGTTACCCACAAAAACACTAACTAGGACCACATTTTCAAACATTGCTCTAATAGAAAACATGACACCTCCCGGTGTGGCACCAAACAATCCATACCAGAACAATGCTCCTCCTTACTTATACATTTATTCAAAGTCACCACAAGGAGACATGTCTCTTCTCTGAGATGTTCGTTCAACCATAGGGATTCCCTTATGTCCCTACAAATGCATATGCTTTATGCCATATCAATAACCCATTCCACCTCCACCCCCTCAACAAGCGCCATCGATGGTCGAGGCCTATGCGGTAGGGAATTATTTAAAATATTTAAAAGAACCCCTAGACTTCACCATACAAAGTGTTATGCTTCCAAGACCTCTTCCTGATTTACCCAAATACAAAGGGGAAGGGGACCCAAACGCACACATTAAGGCCTATGCCACAACCATATGGGAGTTACTCCCTTAGGATGGGGTTATCGCTAAAATATTCCCTACGACCTTAGAAGGTATTGCCCTTGATTGGTATTACAGAATACTTGAAGCCTCAATACACTCATTTAAACAACTCGTGTAAGATTTCATCAAAGATTTTGATATGAACAAATCATTATGAATAGGGATTAGGGAATTCTTACATATTAAACAAGAACATAATGAATCCGCTACTCATTTTATTTAAAGGTGGTGTATGGTTCTCTACTCATCAACAAGTGCTCCAAACATGGATCAAATGGAACTATACAATTTATTCCTTAATTCTCTCAATAGAGAGATAAAGGAAGAAGTCCAGAAGTTCCCACTAAGAACTTACGATGAGGTACTCAAGAGTGCTCTTCGAATCAACCAAGTAGTGATAGATAGTGGTCGTAAGACATATGGGATGAATGGGAAATTAACCACTCCCAATCAAAACACCATGACCTATCCTAATATTAGGAACGCTAATCAAGTACCTAAGATCCTTAACAAAAATAGCGGAGTTACAATAGATGGAGTAACCTGATCAAGTTAAAAGGGCAAACGTTGTAAACATTTTGCCACCTGTTAATAATAAGTGAAATAACAATTTTACTCCAATAATCAATCCGGTGGATTTTAATCATCCACCATGGTAACAACAAAACAAAAACAATGACAAATCCAAACACAAAGTCCAAATTGAAAACCGGCTAGATATTAGAATCAAAACCAAAGGCAACAACCTCAAAATTTTAACTCTAAAACCCAACAACCTTATCAAAATTTGGGCCACAATGCATTATAAATCATAAACCTTGAAATTATGATCCCAATTTATATTGTGGCTTCCACAAGATTCAAGGCCACAATACTAGGACTTGTTGTGAATACAATAAATTCATGTAGTGTTTTCCAGAAGATAAAAAACAACTCTTTATAGATATTTTTTTAGCAAATTCTGTAGTACCCATGCCAAACACTTATGCAGGGGTAGTTTCCCCTCGAAATGCACCCCTCAAGATCTTTAATGATCTACTCCCAAACCATTCTAACAATAACATGCTAGATCCTAACGGAAA
Organism: Taxus wallichiana var. yunnanensis; assembly: GCA_018340775.1. Classification (NCBI taxonomy): domain Eukaryota; kingdom Viridiplantae; phylum Streptophyta; class Pinopsida; order Cupressales; family Taxaceae; genus Taxus; species Taxus wallichiana. The sequence continues at coordinate 439,241,541 of CM031235.1, read as the reverse complement.
AACAAGGGTGTCATAACAGGAAACAATGATAATGAAGTTTCAACTTCATTAAATCCACCAGTCGCACCCCAACTAGGAACTCGACCCCAAACCAAGATAGTTGGTTTGGTAGAGTTAGACACCGAGCTACCCATAGAAACCATAACAAGAACATGGGATTATTCATCCCAACCTACTCCAAGTTATCCATTGGAACCAGACAATAATCAACAAGCATTGGTAAAACCCATAGGTGCCTATGATTTAATTAATGATTTAACTAAAACCTTCTCTCACATCTCCTTTTTGGATTTGTTAAAAAACTATCCCACCCATAGGGATACTCTCTTAGAATCATTAGGCCTTGGTCATTTAATTAACATCACTCCTCCTCTAGAAATGGAACTAAACCATGTAGACTTTGACGTTTATCCGCTGGGCAGGCGAGATAGGGATCCTGAATTTATATTTGATATAAGAAAAATGCCAATAGACACTGAAATTGCATGAAGAGGCAACCCATCTTTGCATTTACAAGTATGGGTTTATAATAATTATGGTAAACGTGCAATGGTTGATGATAGGGTAGTAGTTAATATAGTCCCCTTTGCTTTTCTTCAAAAGTTAGGATATGGAGAGACAAACTATTCCACAACACAAAATACAATGAGAGGTTATGATAGCCTCAAAGCCACTTCAAATGGAACCATAGTTTTACAGTTACTTTAGGACCCAAGACGGTCCTCACCAAGTTTTATATTATAGATTGGGAAACCAACTATAATATGGTCCTCGGTCGGCCATGGATACACCGCATGAAGACAATCCCTTCCACGTTATTCCAAGAAATAATATTTCTACACTTAGGGAAAATATTTGTGGCACAAGGTGACCCAAAACCCTTTGATATACATATAGCTGATTTGAAGAAAAGATCGGTGTTCACTTTGAGTTTGAACTCCCAACAAATCAACTCATCAAACCAATTAATTCAAAACCAAAAGAAGAGTTGATACCCACCAAAGAGTTAGAAGTTACAAATCTAGCCAAGGACATTCTAGTGCTCAAAAGTGAGGCCAATGTTATAAAAATAGTGTCACTAGGGATTACTGCAAAAATTATCAGGAGTTGCTAGAGAAGGACTTGTCTATCCCCCTACCACTTGATTCTATGTGTATGGGACACACCACGAAAATTGCTTCTCTTCCATCGGATGAAATTTTTATGGTAGAAGTAACCAAAGAAAAGGAAATAGATACGAAAGATATCCCAACATCCATTTTCCAAGCAAGTATTGGAAACTCCACTTCGATGGAGCTAGATGTCACTTTGGAGCTGGGGCGGGAGTGATCTTTACTTCACCTAAGGGAAAGATCCTACCTTTCACCTTTAAATTAAACTTTGAATGTATAAACAATGGGGATGAGTATGAAGCTCTCCTCCTTGGCCTCATCCTAGCCAAAAGAATGGGTGTCGATAACATTAGAGTGCTAGGATACTGCATGACTAGTTGCAAACCAAGTCTCTGAGGTATATGAAACTAGGGCTGAACATTTACAACTCTATAAAATGGTAGTATTAGATCTAAGCAAGGGGTTTACCTTCATATCAATTGAAGAAATCCCACGAGAGCAGAACCTTCTCACGGACTCAATAGCAACGTCAGCTTCCCGCTTCACCCCAAATAGTGAGTTGGAGGATACAAATTTCATAGTATCACTTGTGCTTGAACCATTAGTGCGTAAAATACCAAAAAATCACTCTTAACTCATGGAGAAGCTGAGGATGATTTTTCTATCATAGATCACTTTGACGATGATAGAGTCACTCTCGAATATCTAAACACCTATGCGGAGCTACACCTTGCTCACCGCATAGTGGATCTTTCCCTAATACCACATTCCTCTTCCTATTTTGAAAATCCCTTGGTAGAGTCTCCTCCATAGAAGGATCTTGATATTTATGAGATAGAAGATGGAGAAAATTTGGAACTACCTCCAGCCCCACCTAAATTTGAAGAAGGTAACGCTTCTTTAATAGAAGAAACCATTGACATAAACATTGGAATGGAGGAAGAACCAAATATTTTGAAGTTGGGATCCTCGTTAACTCTGGAGGAGATAGAAATACACACCCAAATCCTCAAAGAACATCAAAATGATTTCATATTTAACTATAAATAAATGAGCGGGCATTGCGCCACATGCGGCGGTGCATAATCTTGTCACTAAACCAAATGCGAAACCAATTAAATAGAAGTCAAGACCAATGAAGCCAAAATTGGCTCTCATGGTAAAAGAGGAAGTAATAAAACTTCTCCAAGTGGGATTCATCAAGCCTATTGACTATTCACAATGGGTATCTAATATCATCCACATTCGAAAAAGAATGGGAAGATACACATTTGCATAGATTTTGGGATATTAACAAAGCTTGTCCCAAGGATGACTTCCCATTACCACCCATTGATGTTATCAGTGATCCAACAACTGGATTTTAACTATTGTCCCTCATGGATGGGTTCTCGGGGTATAATCAGTTAAAATATTTGAACAGGATCAAGCCAAAACTACATTCATAACCCCACAGGGAATGTATTGTTATGTTGTCATGCCATTTGGTCTTAAGAATTCCGGCACTACGTATCAGTGGGAATTGGAATATATGTTCCATGATCTTATCCATAAAATTGTGGAATCCTATGTGGATGACTTGTTGGCCAAGGCTAAGAAACGTTGTGATCATCTAGAAGTGCTCCGTATCATTCTCTCATGACTAATTGAATATGGCGTCACATTAAACCCAAAGAAGTGTGTGTTTGGTGTGACAGGAGGAAAACTTCTGGGCTATATTATATCTTCACGAGGGATTGATGTTGATCTAGCCAAAATATAGGTTGTTCTCAAAATGATCCCGCCATCAGATGAGTCTGGAATCAGGTCATTTCTTGGGAAACTCAGTGCAATCTGAAGGTTCATCCCGGATTTAAGTTTTTCCATTCATCTAATCAACAATCTATTAAAGAAATATTATAACATTGATTGGGTGAAGAATGCAACAAGGCCTTGAAGCGAGTTAAACACTTATTGTTGTCTCCACCCACGTTAATGCCTCCCAAACTAGATCACCCTCATCGATCCTATACTCATGAGCCACTCATGTCTCACTGCTTTGCATCTTTGGCTCAAGAAGACAATGATAAATGAGAATGTGTGGTCTATTTCATCAAGCCCGAACATTGCTCGATTATGAAACATGCTACACACAAGCAAAGAGAGAATGCCTTGCCATAGTCTTTGCAATAAAATGTTTAAGACATTAAATGTTAAACTAGAAATCAAGGGTCATTGTAAAGATAGATCATTTATGAACATTTCTCACACAAGGATCCTTATCTAAAAAGGTTGGATGTTTCATAACCTTAATGGGTGAATTAGAGTTAACATTCGTAAATCAAAAATACGTTAAAGGAAAATCATTACAGATTGGTTAGTTGACAAGCCACTAGATGGAGGCAATCTAGTAAATATGGAATTTCCTTATGAGTTTGTGTACTTCGTTGAAACCAGGCCCCCCATCTCTACATGTCCTTGGTACACTGATATCATCAATTTTATCATAGACCACACATACTCGAAAGGTGCCACACTATAAAAAAGAAGGTGGTTATGCATTATTATTTTGCTAAATATGTTGTTTTAGAATAGGTACTCTATTGTAAAACCTTCTTGGCATGCTTCTAAGATGTGTCGACATAGAAGAATCCAAGAAGATTGTTCATGAATCCGATAGTGGGATATGTGGAGGCCACTTCGGTGGTCATGCCACCACTCATAAAATACATCAGATGGGCTATTTTTGGCCCACTCTTGAGCATGACGTAGTGGAATTTATACGTAAGTGCCACAAATGCCAAGAATTCTCTCACGAGATTCACATGCCGAGCACAATCCCTGCAGCAATAGTGACCCCGTGACCCTTCTCCATGTGGGGTCTAGACTTGATAGGGAAGTTATCTCCCTCATTAATTGATGGTCATAATTTTATAATTACAGCCACAGAATATTTTACCAAATGGGTGGAGGCCATGCCTCTCACCATAGTACTAGGTTCGGTAATTGCCAAATTCATTCTGAACCAAATTATCTGTAGGTATGGTGTCCCACAAGTCATTATCTCAGATAATGGCACATCCTTTAAAAAGAATGAAGTCTGTGATTTATGTAGCAAGTTTAAGATAAACCATCACACGGCCTCTATTTACTACCCTCAAGCCAATGGGTAGGCCGAGCGCCAAACAAAACGTTAAGAGATATTCTCCTCAAAGCGGTCGAGGAGAACAAGTGAGATTAGAATTTAAAATTATATCCAGCCTTGTAGGCCTATTGAACCTCAATAATAATGCCAATAGGAGAAACCCCTTTCTCATTGGTGTTCGGGGTAGAAGCAGTTCTCCCACTTGAGGTTGAAATACCCACTCTCCACATCTCATTACAAGGGATTCTGGATGAAGAAGCTTATAGGGAGGCACACCTCTCTCAACCTGGAAAGCCTTGATGATGTTAGGCTAAATTCGAACAAAGGCATAGAGCCTATGCCAATTAGATATGCCGACAATACAACAAAAAGTTCTATGAGCGAGAAATATATGAGGGAGATCTAGTTCTAAGACTAGATAGATGGATCGATAAGAAAACCGGTGAAGGAAGGAAGTTCCTGCCTAAGTGGTTGGGCCCATACCGAGTCATGAAGGAATATGAAAATGGTGCATATTTATTGTGCACACTAGAAGGTGAGGAATTTAGTGAAACTATCGATTCCTTGCATCTTAAATAGTTTTACGCATAAAACATCAAAATCACCACTTGTACATTATAGTTGCCTACATTGCATTAGTCATTTAGTTGCTTCATTCTATCCACTCATTTCATAAAAATGGTAGTCCAGGAAATTACTCTTAAACAATCTGTTACAAATTTTTGAAAGCATTGGAAAAAGCATTCAAAACACATCTCTTCAAACATCATCAAAATATTTTTAAATATTCTCATCAAGTTCAAGAGACAAGAATTGATGAAAACCATACCAAGGCTTGCATACTTGGCTTTGCTCTTTCTATCTACTAGGTGAATTTTTCCTTGCCTGTGGTCTGTTCTAGAAGCTTCTTGGTGTCACATCTATCCCTCTTAAATATATTTGAATGAAACGATATCCCAAAGTCATAGATCTGAAATGTCAAAATCAAAATAAATTAAAAGCACCAAGCAAACAAAATATTTTATTTTACACACTTCTTTGCCCCATCAACCTTTAGTGATAAGCCCACATCTCTTTCTTGGTGGTGTGAGGTTGGGAAAGGAAAGAAGTGCCCTTACTCACCTATATCTTTCCTTTAGTGACAAACCTATGCTTCTTACTAGTGGCATGAGGTAGGGTATAGGGGTCCAGTCACATAAATTAACAAATCTTGGTATGCTAAAAACAAAAATCAAATTCTATTAAGAGAAAAAAAATCCAAAAAACCAAATTCCAAAGAGATCAAATCCTCAAAACCAGATTTTATCAACCATGTTTCCATTTATGAATCTAAGTCTAGATAAACTGGAAATTAAGTGGCCTTCTAAATCTTGGTAGTAGTTCTGAGTAGGGTAGGTGTGTAGGTCTAAATTTGGTTTTGTTATTGGTTTGTTTGTCTCTCATCATTCCATTCAGTCAAACTCATACAATTTGTGCCCTTCTCAACTCTTGGTGTAGAGCCCTCACATCTTACTGGTTGCATGGAGTTGGGAATGGGGAAAATTCATCTCTTTATCACTATACATTCATCACATTTTGCCAATATAAGAAGAAATTACAAACGTTGCCCAAAGAGTTCAAAATTTCAGTACTACCATATGTTAGTATCATCTCATATCAGCATTACAAAAAAACATACAAAGTAAAACATTTTGTTTACTATCATTTGTTATCCATCGCATACATTCTGAAAAGCATGAAAAACAAATATTCTAAAAACATCTAAGTACACATGTGGAAACGAGTCACAAAATTCTAGGCACCAAGAGTCTGGATCAAATATATATATATATATATATATATATATATATATATATATAAATCAAGTTTCATATACAATGCCATCATGCACTAGGCATGGTCAAAACACTCAATGAGCCTGAAAAGTAAAAAAACACTCATATAGCTATATGAGAAAATGCTACAAAAATGGCCTCTCAATCCCTATGGGATCCCTCGAAGTGCACGACCACGTCTAGTACTCTAGGCTGCGCCAACGCTCCGAATGAAGCGAGGGCTTGCGGTCATGACTAGTAGCTACCATCTCTCGCTATGAGAATGAATCCTCATCAAGTGCTTGACTATCCTATATCTAGCTACCTCAGCACAGAGAGAATTCATGATCTTCGCCACATGCTAGACAAAGGAAAAAACATCAGTATGCCCACCATTTCTTTGAAGGCTCCCCTACATCTATGAGATAACTTAGCATGAGTTTTTATGAGGGGAGCAAAATGGTATCGGTGCATACTCAGTGAATCAGGTCTCGCCACTCATCAACAATCACTATAAACAAAGGAGAAAACAAGTTATAAAATGATCAAGGATAAAACCAATAGTAAACAAAACAAAAAGAAATAACAACTAAAACAATTATAACTAAAACAAATGTCAAGAGAAGAGTGACAACTCACTTGGATATCTAGGCCTCCAAGAAGGATCTCTAGGATCCACACCTGCCATGTGATGCCACCAATAAGCGGTGTCCCTCTCCCACATCTAGGGCAATGTGATGGCCTACAACAGACTCACCATATCCACCTAGGTCTTGAGAGAGAAACTCCTCGACACCGAGTCACCCTCTCAGCCTGTAGGATCTCCTAAGTATCATACCACTCAGGATCACTATCATCTTCCCCACCCATCTCATTGATCTCCATCTCCTCTATCTCTCCCCCAGTGAAATCCTCAAACTCAGAGTCCACGTCAATGGGATCATCAACTGCTATGGCCGGGACCGGTGGCAATCCAAAGTAAGGGTGCTTGAGGAGCACCGGCTCTCCCTCATGCATGTACCACCCTCCTGGCTATAATGGGAACACCAGGAGTAATAATGGTTTAACATTAGCCTCAGGACCTCCCTAAGCCTCACGAATAGATCTATAAATTGGCCCCACCAGTGGAAACATGTCACTATAGGGAGGCCGGCGATGTGGTACTCTATCAAAGGGGTGGATCTCGGCTTCCCCACCCTGTCTACCAACTAGCTAGTAGTATGACAAGCAATCAGTGTAACAATCTCCTCTCCCCATACCCCTGTCATGGCCTGATAAGGAGTGGAATCCATGTTTTTGGTGGTCAAGGAGGCCACTGGTAGGTGAGGTGCTATAAGAATTGTCATCCTTGTCCACCATGCTGCCCTAACGGCCCTAGGATCCTCTACCTCTATACCTCTCCCATATGGGGTGATATGCTCATACACCCAACTCATGACAAGAGTCGGGTGGCTTAGTGACTATCCCTGTAATCGAATACCCTGTATAAATCATGGTAGGTAGTCCCGAGGATATCTTCTCCCCAAGCGTAGACACATCCATGGCCCTCAATCTATGCAATAATGGGGGCCCAACAATATAAGAGGGTATCCCCTCCCTTATCCCCAATCAGTCTTGATGCAAGGATGCCCATGATGGCCTTGCGGAGCATAGGAATGTATAACTCAATGATGGAGTGGATCCTCACTCCCTTCTTTGATCCCATCGATACAACTACATCCCCCATGTAGGTGGCCCACTGAACCACCTGGGATCTTGAAATTGTTGTCTTAAGAGACAACCGCTGCCCAAGGATCAGAACCCCCAGTATATGGTAAACATCCTCTAGGGTGATGGACCACTCACCCCTAACTCTTGGCAATTAGAAGGTGTTCGATCCGCATCCCAGTAAGAAAATAAGTCACATAGTATGTGACTGGCAGGTGCAACGTGAGGGACTGCGCAATCTACCAAATTCCAGCCCTCTGAAGTGTATCTTTCTTTTCTGAGAGTGTGCCTTTAACACTTCTAAGAGCCAATAACACTCCCTCTCTTGGCTCCATCTAGTGTACTCCTCCTTCTACATACACCCAAAAACACAAAAGAGGAGTAAGTACTAAAATCCAATTAGAAAAACTATTAAAAAAATATAAAAACGCTAAACATGCAAAAATAAGTTAATTTTGTTTTATTTTGGTTCTCTGTCATAGACCACCACCCTATGCGAGTGGCGGTTCGTAACCATCACCTTCTAAGGTGGCGTTCCCATAACCGCCACCCTATATAGGCGGCGGTCGACCCTTGAGATACAAGCAGGTCGTATACCCTAAAAAAATGTCCCAAAACAAATAAACACACCATTTTAACTAAAATAAAATCCTACCCTATGGGCGCCCCCCTAGAGGCACGTTTAAAACTAATATTTTCAAAAATGCCCTCCCCGGGACAAACATTTCATCATTTCCACATTTTAGGTCTAAAAACAATAAATCAAGAAGAACTAACCTTAGACTTTGCGGGTCAATGTTCTGCTCTCGGAGGCATGATCACTATCTCACCACAAAAGTTTTGACTATACTCTCATCGAAAACCGTCACCATGGGTCCTAGAGCTCAAAAAATCAAATCAATCCGCGCAAATGAATAATAAAATGAGTTTGTTTTATATATATAGCTTTCTAAAAATTGATTTTGAATGTCTTTTGTAGGGTCGATCATCATTGGCGGAGGTAAGTTCTAAAACCCGTGTAGATGGTAAGTCCTCTTTGCATATCAATTTAGTCTTATTTATCAAATTGTTTTATCTATCTGCACTTGAGTCCCCTTTTTCATTTTGCAAGTAGTGGGATCTTGGATGGCAACTTTCCAGCACACAAGTGTGTCAAGTATAACTCCTAACTCCCCATTTTAGGACCGCCATACTCGGATCCACCATTTTACACCTCTTCATGGCTAAGATGCTTCTCCGAGGGGGCAATATGTACGTACCTAAAATTGTAGGGTACTACACTGCCGAGAATGATGTTACACATACCCCAATGATGATACAGGTCTCCTTGCAAGGTGTTCGGAATCTAGAAAGGCTCGCCAAGTATACACTTGTATCCCGCATGCCTCACTTAGCCTCCACATGCTTTTTTTTCCTTTTCCCCACTATTTTCTTACATTTTAGGCTTGATGAAAAATTTCTGCCCTACGGCCGGCAATCCCATGATTGCCTCCCGAGACAGAGGCGCGGTCTCAAACCACTGCCCTATACAAGGCGGAAGTCCTGTGTGCATTTTATAGATTCTTTCGACAATCGTGTCAAATGTAAATCTTCAAATTTACATGCTTTCTTCAACCACTTTGGCTTGCATTAATGTTTTTAGTTCCCTGGTAATAGTGTTTTTCCATTGTTTATAGTAAAAGAGTTCAAATGGTAGTTACCCTCAGTAAATGCATTGGTTATAACTAACTAGCTTGTTTTTAAGAAAATGGCCCCTCACCTTCTCAATTCTCTTATTCAGTCTTTCAATTTCTTTCTTAGAATTCTATCATTTGTATATTTTTCCTCCGTTGTTGGTCTTTTAGAGGTCATTCAATCTTCTTGTTTGAGTGTTGTTCCTTTGCTACTCCATACTGATTAGTTTAGCATAGAATAACTTCATTTCAGACTAGAATCCATTAATGTTATAGGTTTTGTTTTGACACAAGGATAAATTCTAAAACTCTTGGTAGACTTGTGTTGTATTCTGCAACAAATCCCACTAGGAATTGCATAGTCAAGCTCTGTTCACTTACACTATCCCTCTCTTACTTGCATTGTATTCGGTCTATATCCAAAGCTACCATTGTTTGAGTGCCACCTTCTATTGATACTATCATATACACACTTTTCTAGATTCATGAGAACATGAAGGAATGAGGAGATCACACCGAGTGGATGAAATCACACACAAATGGATTTACCATTGTTACGTAAATGAAAATTTTGAGCTATCAAAGTTCTAGTTATGACATATCAAATAGAGTAGTGAATTATTTAATTTCTATCAAAATTTTGCTCTTGATATAACGGGGAAGGCATGGGGATTGATAGTTTCTAAGAAAATGTGATTCATTCCTCACTTATGAGGTAGGATCAAGGGTCTTTCACTTCAAAATAAATTGATGCTTAGATACTTAGGATAAAATCACAACTACATAGGAAAATAGCCATACCAGGCTAGTTTGGTTGTTTTATTCATTAATAGATTAGTTGTCCATTTTATAAATATACTAGAGTAGTTGCTCTTTAATTTCATTGAAATACGTCATCCAAAAATAAAAAAATAGAATAATTCTTGCATATTGTAAATACTTCTTTGTTTAATCGGTTTATTAGTGCTAGGTAAAAGTCGAATCATTTTGTATGACAATCATAGGACCTAGAGAGCCTTGATAATATATAATTGAACCCATAGTGCCTCGGCCAAATCTACCGCAACATTAGCTGATATAGATCAATACCTTAGGATACATGTCTTTCGAGCAACAACAATATTACAAGCAATTAGTTAATTCGAGAGGGTTAAATATCGAAGACGACAAGGCTTACATATTTTGGTCAAACCATCCTAACTATAGACTACCTTGATAAAATACCTGAATGACTGTACAAGGATTCGAAAGAGAGAAAGCATTTGGTTATGATCCTTTAGCTCCACAACTTGACACATGAGACCTCCTCATTGACATAGATACTAGCTTACACATTCAAGTTACGAACACTGTAAGGTATTACGAGAAAATCATACAACTTTTGGTTCTAAACATAGAATTTGAAAAGGCATACTGATTACTAGATAGTTGGAAGAAGGGATTGTTTCTTCACATGACCATAATAGGTCCACAACAACCACACACTCATGATTGTGATACCCAAGTCCCACAACCCAATGGGCCTAAAAATTAGTTAAGCATTGACACTAGTTTACAAACTCTGGTATTTAGATCCTCACCACTTCCGCCAGATATCATCACGTAATTCTCCGTATTAAATATAGAAGCCAATCAATCCAATATTTTCTAGGCTAGACCAAAAAACCATCCGTAGTTCACTACAAATCCACTAAACCTCCTATCTCCATTTTCATGACCTTGTCTGGAGATATATATGAAGCCCCCACAGGTCACTTCCCACGTATCCAACAACAAAGAAGTAGGATCTTGGTAGAGCTCGACATTGATTGGAGCCTCCAAATAGCCATTATATCTGAATGAACCATTACACTAATTTAGGTTAGGAGGCCCTTCTTCACCTTAGATTAACATTTTCCATTATTGTGTATTGAGGATATAAGATTACTTGATTATCTTATGTATCCATTCACATTCAAACATTCACCGGCTATCTCAACATGGCCTCAGGAGGTCAGGTGTGAGGAAGAGGTACTTATAGATTCCCAAGCTCACATGTCACTTTTCCATCATACAATAACCCACTATACCAATCTAATATAGGTCTAGTGAGGGACATGGGGAAGGTTCTCAACAACAAAGCATCATCATGAGTGATCAGATAACACCTTTGTTTGAATGAGCGCAAATGTTGTTGTGGGTCTTCTTTGCTATTGAAGTGATTGAATTTAGGCATTTCCCAATGCATAGGGTATGAATAGATAGGAATGGATGGTTGAATAGGCTCGTTGCAAATCTCATCATAGGTGAGAGTTTTGTGGGAGCTAGTAACTAATGTCTTTAATGTCTGCATCTTTTCTAACATTAATTTAATTAGGTTATTGGTGGGTTGTGATGATTAGATGCCTCATGTAGTGTGAGGAGGTTAGTTTTGGGCATATAACAAGGGTGGCACTCCGGTGTATAAGGTGACATGTAGGGTGGTGGAGAAGAAGTTAGTGAAATAGGGGTACATACATGGAATGAATAATGGATGAAACAAGAGGTTGTTGGTAGTATGTATATGGGGGCGGAAGAGTTGTGGTAACCCTAGTGGTAATAGGGGCTAGTGATTGTGGAATGGAAAGAACCACATTCGTAAACGGGGTAGGGGTCACCGACACCTTTGGAGGTGGGAATGTAGCTACAGGTATGTATGAGACATTAGGGGTGGATGAGGTTGTGTTTGAGGTAGTCGTTGAGGGTATGGTGGATGTGATGGGTACCATAGGAGTATGAGACATGGCAGTCATAGCAGGTATAGAACCTAAGCGTGAAAGCGACTAGGGATAAAGTGGATGCGGGCAGCATGGAGCCGAGATGGGGCTGATGTGTAAGTGGGTGTGAGAGTAAGGAGGATAGATACGGTCATGCCATATATTAACCGACTCGATCCGTCTCGAGTGGAAGAGTGGGATAGGTAAAAATGCAAGGCGGTAGGGTTTTGGTCAAGGAATCATGTGAACTCCTCATCTCCGAGTAGAGATAGTAGTAGAATTTGGATGGGATCCTTGGCTAGTAATAAAATAGAAGGTGGTGAAGGACTAGGTGGGAGTGATTGGAAACTAGTGTGAAATATGAGGGCACTTGTCTTGAGTCGGCACCATGTGAACCAAGATTACTAATCGGGTAGGATTGCTTCTCTATAAATGATATAGAGAACAACGGGAACATGTGAATCGGTGATAAAAATGGATGGAATAATGAATAGTGGCTGGAATGTGAAACAGGCTAACCAATTCTAGTTAGGCAAAACCGACATCTGTCGGGGGTAACCCTTTGTCGGTCACTATAGAAAATGGACGGTGAGTAAACGAGTGAGTTAGAAGGTAAAATTTGTGAGTATGCCAAATCGAAGATGTTTAAAACGTTAATGGGAAAAATAGCAGTGTGACAAAGACTATGCAAAGTGGAAGAAAGTGAAGTAATATGTCCTTTTGAGTAGATTAAAAAAATGACTGGAACCGACATCGGTTGGGTATAATTGATGGCGGTCGGGAGAGGTAAGCGATGACGATTCTTGTGAAATTGAAACAATGATGAAAGAAAGTGGTTATGAATTAAAATATGATGTATAATCAAACCCGAAATCTAGGAATTATGATGATATGGCCCAGGCACACTCAGGTGAAGCTGAAATACACCAGCTATGATGAGGAGCATGTAAGGATGAACAAAAAAGTGATGAATGTGATCTCTCACCTCAAAATGCAAGCGAAGCAAAAACACTAAGAAAATGCGATCGTAGGAGTGCCTTTTCTAATACATTTGTTTAGCTTATGCTATTTAGGGACTAACACATGAATTGTGAAATAGAATTTTGGTGAGGATGACTTCCTACAAAGAAGGAGATCTAAAGGTGAGGTTTGGTATGTTATGGTGGGGCGGGCTTCACTCGATCTATGACTTGATAGAGCAGCGAGATGAGTGCCACCGTGTCGTGATCATGTGATCACCTAAAGCTTCTTCCAGGTAGGATGTTGTTTAAGAATGTATGTATTTTGAATTTTTGTGTGGTTTGGTAAGACTCGAGAGAAAGAGAAAAGGATAGAAGTGCTTTTCTAAAATTCATTTGTCAACCATCAGTTGGTCATGACTTCCAGCGTATAGGTTGCCCTCAATTAATGATAGCTAATGCAATAAATTAGAATGGAATGCATTTTTTTAAATCCTAAATCGAAAATGTGAAATTGGATGACACAATAAGATGAAGAGGAAGAGGGATTCTCTTTCACTACAATGCAGAAAACATGAAGAAATGATTCTTTTTAATTACACCAAAAGAAAAGTTTCCTTTAGAGAAAATAGAAAGAAGATGTGGGTTACCAAGGAAGAAAATTAGTGTGTATGCTTTTTAGAAGGGAAACTAACACACAATTTTTTCCTAGGAATGAATGAAATGAAAGGAACCCTAGATGGGTCCCACCAAGCGTGTGAAAATGTTTCACCTTTTTCTTAGATTGTTTCTTTGAAGTGTTGATGAAATAGATAGGGTAATGGGCATAGGATGAATACCTATTCAAATTTTGGTTGATGGGTTGTTACGCACGTATGAATTCTGAATCCACAGATGATTGTGAGAGCTTTCTTTTGGCTTGGAGGAACTACCTGTAATGAAAACAAGACCACTAAAAGGAATTAAACAATATGGGCAGTGAACTTCCTAGCGTAAGCTAGATCTAGGAAGTATGATACTTCCTAGATGGTTGTCAGTCCACTGTTTTAAACAATTCAATGCTGTAAAAAAGTAAATCCTATTGTTATTTTAAAATGATTTAGGTATCTCACTTAAAACACAATAAGAAAAATATATCTAATCTAATAGGCTAAGCTAGAATAGAATCCAAAGGTCAAATGATTGGTTATGGGTCTCTGCAGGTCTGATAAAGGTCTTAGGTAGGTCATAGGTGAATGAAGGTGAGATAAAATTAGGTGGGTAGGTCTTTGTTCAGGGCTATGTGGGCAAACACAAAGACCGGTGTCGGTTAGGGGTGACCAACGATGGTTAGGTATAACCGGTGCCAGTTACTGTGAGATCTGGAAATGTCACAGAATAGGATTTTGGTCTCCTTTGTGATTGTACAAAGGAATTTGGTTAGTTGGGATAGTGTATTGGGTGACGGGAGTAGGATTTTTGAGGTTTTAATGGGTATATGGAGGTGGGAGTGTGGAGAAGGTCAATAGGGGGCAAGGTAAACAAATGGATGAAGAAATGAAATAACTAGGAAAGTATGATGTTGTACTTACTTGGATTCCATTCCTGAGGGCCTGTGTGTGAGGGATGGAGGTGTTGATGATGGGTTTGAAGGTTGCAAGTGATCAAAAACTAAAGAAAATATTCTGCATGGGCTGCATGTACACTCCTTTTTCTTGGATAGATCAGATCATGGCTAGGATGGTTGTGCAAGAGAAGATGCTCAATCTCCTTCCTTGGATGTGAGTTTTTCATTGGAATTTTCTCTCTGAAGATGTGTTATCTCTTTGAGATGTGTTCTTGCTCATCAAATTTCTCCCAATGTTTGCCAACTTCCAACTTCTAACCTTGAGAATAAGGTTGTTTTGGGGTTAAAAGGGGTAAACGACGGCAATGTCTGATTTAACCGACGATGGTTAGGGGTAACCAACGTCGGTCAAGGTGGGATTTCATAGGTTTACTAAAATAGGAGATCCTCTGATTTCCTTAGATCTTGTGTCATCATCCCATGGATTAGGACTGGGAGCTTCTTGTGAGCATCCAAGAATGTGGTTAGGGGAATGTATGCATTGATTTTTAGGGTTTGGGTAAGTCTTAGTTAGTTATGGGAACTTGCTAAGAATAGGTCTTAGGTTGAGTTGGCTTGGTGAGGTGTCTAAGTGAACCTTATGTGTAGATATTATTTAAATAATATATTTAAATAATACATATAGTGAGGATAATGCATTAATTAAATTAAATTAATTAAATTAATATTAGTGGGGTGAAGGGTTCATGGCTAGGTAAATGTAATAAATGGTACTTATATGTCGAGGGACAAAAGGGGAGTGTGACCTAATTTTAATGTCTACAATAATTCACAAAATAGAGGTAAATCCAACTATGTAGTAATTTGTCCCCTCACTTTGTCCTTCTGTCTCTATGTGTCCATATGAGTCAAAGAAATTGGGAATGCAAAAACAATGACAGCGGATGGGATTTGAGCAATGGTAGCTTGAAGCCAATATGAATGCAATGGAAGTAGAAGAGAGATAACATAAGAGATATGAGCTTGGATATGCAATTCCTAGCAGGATTGTGGCAGCAATACAATACAAGATACACAAAAAAATTTAGTCCTTTTTCTAAAATACAAGCATGGAATATATAAGATTTGGGTTGGAATGTGCCTTCATGCACAAGGCAAGTAGAGGCATTTTAAACTAATTAAAGAACATGCAAAAATAGAAGAGGGAAGGTGAACCAAAAAATTAAAACTATTTTTAGACAATTTGGCCCACTGATGCATGCTAAAAGTGAAGTTAAGTGAATCATCGCATGTTAAAACATGCATGATAGAATCTGGAATTGTTGTTTAGGACCATTTCCCTACACAAGGTAGTGGTCTCAGGACCGCCTCCCTAATTGGGCAGTGGTTTCATAACCTTCACCTAGGCAAGGCGGCGGTCCTGGCACTAAAGGCCAAAACATGCGTAAAAAGAGGCAAAAAGATGAAAAAAGTGTAGGAAGGCTAAGTAAAGATGTCTAGGCAAAAATATACACTGGGAATGGGTTTTGGAGCCAGAACACCTTCTTGAAAGGAATTGAATCATCATTGGGGAATTTTTATAACCATTTTCTGATAATTTAGCACATGCAATTTTGGGTGTGTATAGGTCCCTTCATGGCTCACCTCTTATGTAGATAAAATAACTTCTATCTATCATACCTAGATGGAACACATTTCACATTTCCTCAAAATAGGTAATATCTAAAATTGTTCATGCGGTAGAGTAATTTTACTATTTCTTATATTACAACTTCCCATTTTTTTGTGTGTTTCCTTCCGTTTGATGTGTATTTGGTTTAGTTTATTCCATTCTTTTCTTTTTCTTTTATGTGTTCTTTTCCTTTGTTCGCATGCATCTCTTTATTTATATTCTTTTTGACTCGTGGTCTAACAGATAGGCACTTATAAAATATGGGGTTATCTTCCTTTAAGTTATCCTTATGTAAAATAAGTCCCTATTTAGAGCCAATTGTTATCCCAATTTTTAAGTTTTATGATAAAATTGAGATAACCAATCAAAAATTTCAATCTTCGAGGAAATGTTTAGCCTTGAACTACATTTTAAAACTTATTTTTTGATTTTGGGATTAACATGCATTTTTACATGTTACATGTCACATGTTCCCTAAACCTTGAAACATCACCCAATGTAGTATTTCAAGTTTTGAAGGCATCAAAACATCAAAGGATAAAAACATGTAATTCATGCATGAAGTATTCCAAAATTGAACCCCGAAACATTGTAGTGTATCCGGATTTTGTAATTTTATCACATTGGAACATCTTGGGAACCTTTCATGTCATATCTTGATGTTTTTTTATTCCAAAACTTGACTGTTTCATTGTGTTGGGTTTTCAAGTTTTTCCTACTGAGAGGAACATGTAAGGTCAAGTGCAAGTTGAATGTGCCATGTGTTCTAATCCCTGATTCCAAAAAGTGTTTGGGTTCTTTGTGTCAGGTTTTTGGGACCCGATTGCATGGAAGCATGACATGTCCCTTATGGTCAATTTATCTCCCCTTGAGTCAAAAAATTTATTTCTAGGTTGGAATTAGGTTCCCACATGTGTCATCCTATGTGTAATAAATTATATTAGGGTTATATACTTGGATTTTACACATAATTCGTACTCGTATGATTTCAAATTTCAAACTTGCGCTCCTGCTTCAAAATCCTAAGTACAAAATTTTATTTTCTTGGCATTTTGGTTAATTTTAATTGAGTTTTCTTTGAGCCCATCTCATTTTTTGGTAATTTATTCTCCTCTTCTTGGTTTCCTTTGAAATTTTAGTTGTTATTTGGATGTTTTTCATCCTATTTGTTTTACCTTTGGTGTTGGAATTGTTTTTTATTTTTCATTGCTTTCTTCTCCTCTTCTTTTTTTTCACTATTTTGAGAAGAAAGTTAGTATTAAGGATTAATGAATCCATTTTTGAAAAATATTTAAAGTTTTTGTGATGATAGAAACATAAAAATGCTGACATGAACTTGTTGGGACTTTCAACATGTAAATCATGATAAAACCCCGAATCAATGTAGTGAAACACTGGGATAATCAACTAAGTCTTGAAATATAGTCATTTATTTCATACAATATGAAGTAAAAATAATTCCCATTTACTAAAAATGTATCAAATATCTTTAATTGATAAACACTAAGCTAGTTTTGATAGTGTGTCGATTTTTCATATTGCAAAACAAGCGTGAAGTTTTTCCTAGTATGTCGAGTTTTGGAGGTGCTTAACAGACTCAAAGTCTCAACAAAGTGTGCTTGGAATTAAAAGGTGCTAAACAGGTTCAATATTCGATAGCATGTCAGATTTCTTAGTGTGTTAAGCAAAGGGAAAACTTTATTATCATTTCGAGCATCTAGAAGGATTTTCAGAAAAACAAGATTTAGCTTATTCTCCATGTATAACTTGGGGAAAGGGAAGGCTAAAGAAGAATCATTCAAGGGTCAAAAGTAAATAAAATACAAGTATCAAGGGGACATTCCCCTTCCAACACCGAATCAAATGTTGATAACATAGACATAGAATTGGGGCATATTGACATGGGATACTTTTTGAACAAGGTCAATAATCCTACAAAGATAACATGGATATAATGCATCTATGATAATGGAATACCTCTTGCCACAGGTTTCTCCATATCTATTAAATTTACAAAATTCATTCTTGCAGCAGCTAGTCACTATGATTTTGAATCTAGGAAAGTTAACAACAAAGATGGGGAGGTAGCAATTCATTTAGATACTGAATATTATTAGGATCTCCTTAAGTTTTCAAACCTCTCCATGCACATTGACACCAATATAAAGAAGGATTAATAGGATTGGGATGAAAATTTAGTAGATTTTATCAAGAATATCAACAAAAAAATCTCAAAACCCAAACATGTAGTGAGTATATTCCTAAATACCTTTCCTGGAGTGATTTTATTTTGAAAATCAATGACATTATCACATTACTAAATAGATTTTTTGGCCTTCCCAAGGTGAAAGATTTACTGAGGGGTGGATGTATCAATTTATCACCATCATGGGGAAAAATGAAAAATTCTCTAGATGGGGTGAATTCATCAATGATACGTTGTACAATAAGTTGAAAGAAATGCAAACAACAAGGAAATTATACATGATAACACATGTCACGTATGTAGAAAAATAAAGGAGATTTTATCTTAGGTTGAACACATAAGGAAATTTTGAACATTCAAGGACTGAGATGGGGGAGGTGAATTATTGCCTTCTAAAACTTGTGAATTTGAACTTAGCAATCAATACAACATTCATTAATTATCCTTTTAAACAATGAACTAATCAAAGCATGCTAACAAAGAAGAGGAGACAAAAAAACATGAGGACACAAGATTTAAGGTGGGAAACCCAATAAGGGAGAAAACCCACAAAAATTAGAGAAATATCAAGGACAATTGTCCTACAATAATTACAATGATCTCACCATGTGGTGAGCACCCACTCACCCTTGAAGCACCAACTCCAATTTTGAAGCACCTACTTCAATTCTATGCCAAACACCCACTTGAATACTATTTTGCAAGCACCTACTTACAAGGAAGCTCACTCCCAAATTTTTGAGCTATAACTCAGTATTTCATTAAATGAATTTTTATCACCTTCACCTCATTTTCTTACATCAACACCTTGTGATCACTATTTCAGATCTTTACTTCATGTTGCACCTATCTTCACAAATTTACACACCATCATTATTCTTTTTGAAGTAAGAAATATTTTCTCTATCTTTACTGACATAACTCTTAATGAACCTATAAAAGACAAAAATATCTCCAACCATTTGAAAATCAGTTTCATGCTCATAAATTCTGAGTTAGACCCTATAAAATTCTTTTTTCAAGCTGTTACATAAGATTTTCCATTTAGTCAAGTGAATATATGTTTGTCTTTTATCTCTCTCGATTATATGCCAAGTGTTTTTTACATGAAAAAATGTTACAATTTTTCTTATAATACTATAATAACTCTCTATATTCTCCATTTTCTGCCATTCTTCTTACCAACTTCATTTCTTCACTTGTGAGAAGTACAAAAATATTAGAAGAAGAAACACAAGCCTAATTTTGAGAAGAAATTACACTTGTGGAATGGTATCAAAAATTCATTCAAGATTTTCTAATTGCAAGGTAGCTTTATCAAGGCTTGAAGACCATTTGGGTGGAGTATATAGTCATTGACTTATCTTCTCATTTAGAGTTATGCATTCTTAATCATAATGAGATTTGAACTATTTAACAAACATGTTGTCATGGCATGAAGAAAACATATTACACTCTATTCATAACATGAAGATGATGGTTTAGGAGAACATAATAATTCACCATGATCAAGAACTCAAGTCATCAAAAAATTCTTCATTTCACAAGCTTTAAGACATGACATTCACTATTCTTCTCAACACATCCTAAAAAAACTAAGAGATTTTAAGAATCCAAGAAAATCCTTAATCAACCATGTCTTAAGAGACATGTTTTAAGGAAATGTATAACTTTTCATGTTTATTGTATTGACTAGTAATAAACCAACAAGATTTATAGATCTATTTTTCTCAAAACTATGCATGGTGAGGGTTTTGACACACCAAACCCTAGCTTGATGTTTAGAAGCTTAAATCACGTTGTTTTCCACTATTATACCACTATGAACATGTGAAAACTTTAAACAATTCCTATACACCATTTTACACTATAATAACAAGTCTATATATATGAAGACTTCTTAAATCACCATGATTGGTTATGACAAACACAATCTTCTAGTGGTAGGGAGAACAAATGCATCTTTAATTAAAAATTTTCTCACACACTTTTCCCATACAAATTTATGATCATTTGAGGGACATCATGAGCTATTTATAACATTGAAGTTTTCTTCATGAAGAATTTTTCATATACATGTACTTGCAAATTTCACTAAAAACTATAGTTATTTATACCATATATTCAGTCATTGTAGATGCAAAAATGGGTCTTTTTGACCTACGGAGAGTCATTTTCATGTATAAAACATCAAATGAACTTAAAAATGCATTTTTTCGATAACTTGCACATTTATCCTATCACTCTAAGAAAGTGTCTTTGAGAGATTGAAACCAACTTAGAAAAGTAGATAAAACTTTTTCATTTCACCATATTTTGATATTATACATTTTGCATTAGATTTTTATCCCAATTTCCTCCAAAAAATTATCTTATGACTTATCTAAAGAATCCCTGACAATTTAGAACAACTGCTAAGAAGTTGAGGTGCTCAATTTACACTTTGAAATATCTAGTCTTGAATAATGCGACTCCACATTTTTGGTTCTCACTTTTTGACCCTGAATTTTTCTCACACCATCAAGAATCACTCCTATAACATCTCCCATGGGTTTTTGTCATGGTGCACTCTACAAATTTCTATCTCATCTCATTTTTCTATGAGTACTAGTCATGTTCTCAAGCCCTCATTTGTACTAACTCTCCTTCAAGCTCCAAAACACCTGTATGCTGAATTTTGACACCTTAAACATGGATTGTATAGTCCTCTCACACATATCACCAAATTGGAGTACCTTGTAGCACCTGAAAAACATTACTCACCATGACTTGTTGGGAATAGGCCTTTGCACTAGGCCTAGTTTATCTTGTTTTCCACTTTGAACACCAAATGTGACCTGATGAGCACTAAGTGACCACTCTCACACCTATGAGACACCTTAGGAGACATTTTGGACACATTTTTCCTCCATACCAAGAACCAAGAAGTTTTACAAGCTCACTCTACCTTGGGACTTTGAGACACACCTAAGAAATGCATCAACATACTCCTAAACCAATCACTACTTGACCCTTGGAGACACCTAAAGATTAATGAGACACATATTTCATATTTTCAGAGAATGATATAGACACAAGGAAAAATTAATGACCATGCTTGAATCCTTGAGACACACACTATGATAATGATGCACTCATGACACCATGATGAATCCATGTTAGGACCTTGAAACAATGAAAATACCTTGAATCACAATAAGATACTACAATGCAATACATAAGATAATATAACACACTTCAATGATAAATCATAAATAATGAAATACCTTCTCAAGACCATGCTCAAGTCTATTTGAAATCAATGACAACTTCTTCAACAACTAGAACTTCAAATTTTTTCTACAATGCCTACCCCTAGTTGTCTTTGAAGTAAATCTTGGGCCATTTACAGAGAGTAAATGATTCCTTTTTCTCTAAAATCATCTTTAAATTAGATAAATATATTTCTAAATGTCACATCCCTCAATTTCATTCAGTTTCATTGAAAGGATAAGTGTAAAATGAAGAATGATTTATGAGGTATGTGTGATAAACACTACTGCGCATAACTAAGTATTCAACTATACACGCATATGTATATCCTGAAAAGGATATACACACTTACGTGTAGTTGTATGCCCAACTGCATAATGGTTCTTTTCACCAAGTGTTCATAAATTACTTAACATTTATAACTTATTCTTGTTTTTCTTTGATGTTTGAATGTACTTACCATGCTGAGTATGATGATTTTGATGATGGGAGATATAGCTAGGAATGTTTTAACATGTAATGGATATTTTAGTGCACCTTGCTATGTTGTGTTACTTTATTTTTTGAATGTGATGATTTGTTACATTGGTATATTCCTTGGTTTTTGTACCTGATTATGAGATTTGTATATATTATTACAGACATTAATGGGTTGTTATGGATTAGTAATTTGTACATGGCTTTGATAGTATTATATCAATATTGAGATAAAGATATGGATAATGCTAACTAACCTTAACCTTATTTGGTATTGTAATGTTCGTAAATCATAAATCATTAGACTAAATTTCATTTTTGTTTTGGAAGTATACTTGTGCATCGGATGAGAAAAAAGTTCAACTATGGAATATCTCACTTTACAATTTTTAATTAATGAGAGTTATTGTTGATTACATGATGACTTATGCTTACAAAAGAGGCAATAATTATAATTGGGTAAGTAAATGTTGATATCTTAATGTTGTATAAAATGATTAAAGGTAAATTTCTTGGTTTCTATTTCTAACCATATCGGTGACAAGGTAAACATGTGTTCAATTTTATTTAAAAATGACTTTGATCTCACAAAGTTATAAAGGTTATGATAGCTCTTATGGTTAAGTATCATAACCAAATTGCTAATGTTAGTATTATTGGTTATAATAAATGTTTAAAAAGCCATTGACATGGTAGTGATTTTAAAGCTAGAGACCTATATTTAAATCGATTAATATATATAAATGGGAATTTGAATATTCAAACATTAAAATGATCTTAAAGCATATCTTGAATGTTGATATGAATGGAAAAATTGTCCCTATCATGCACATAAGGTAAGATTTGATTTTTAATTATATAATTGGTTGGTTATCGACCCACAAAAGTATAAATTAAATTGATTAAATTAAAAATACATGAGAACACTCGTATGAACCTTTAACTATTTTTGGGGGAAACTTGGTAGGCGATGGTGAGTTTTTCAAAGCCACTATGTGGTATTTATGGTAGTAATGACATTTAAGATTTTTGGAAACCTTGAAGCTTCCTCCAAAATCTACCAAACCTGTATGTAATATTTTTTTATGGCTTCATTTGTATTTTGGGATATTTCTTCCTCCTCTAAAGTTCCACTCTATAAAACTCTAGATGTGGGTTTGTTGAGCTATTTCAAGATGAGATATTTTTGGAAAATTAATGTCTTTAATGGATATATATGCATGTTGTTTAGGTTTTGTTGGTACCTGGATTTACTCTTCTTCAAAGGCCGAGTGACATCATGGATTTGACAAGACACTTAGAGGTAGATAGATGATTATGTATGTCGTTTTGTATCAGGGAAGTAATCTATCTGAATTTTTAGCACTCAGGATTTGAAAGAAGTGGGTAGCACCTTAAAAGGATGTGATCTTATCCTAACTATTTTAGGTTGTACCTTTCAACCAAGGTAAGAGAACCTATTTTGTAACCTCTATTATTGAAAGAGATGTAGATACCTTTCTTTTGCACAAATTTTATAGAGAAGACCTTGGGAAAATATGATCAACACACCAAATTTGACTCTCACGAGTTGTCACTTCCAGATTATGGAGATATTTTCAATACAAGGAAAAGGTTGCTAAATACATTTGGAATCTTGATTGTTCTGCTATTTTTGATAGTGGGATTTTTCATTTGTTCATACATAGGACAAAATAGGGTTAGTTCATGGTGGATCAATGGTTTTTAAATGATTTTGGTGGGACATGAAGATAGATAAAGTTGATTATACCGGATATTTGGAGGGACTTTACAATAATGAACAACTTCACCACAAAAAGCTTCAGAACAGTCAAGATGTTCCTTTAACCAGAAGGGGTACTTTAATGGAGGCCCAAATCAACACATTTTCACATTATCTTTGAGACTCCAACACGAAGGATCAAATTGGACGACTCAATTAAACACTAAAATTTCGATTAATCATGCCTAAGGTACACCCAAAGACTTATAAACAATCTTTATCAATAAATGATAGTGAATTGTTTTTAAATTTGTTTATCTCATCCAAGATAAAGGCTCTTCTTGAAATGAAATTGTAAATACCATTAGCTTATCATAGGGATGAGATCTTGTGTGATTTCAAAAAAAATCAAGATAAGATTGCAACAGAATGAAAGAAACTATTTAGAAACATTCTAAATATAAACCATACACAAAATTGCTAGAGATTAGACACAAATTAATTCTAAAATTGCTTAGATTCATCAGCAGGGAAAGCTTCCAGAGAAATCTCGGAGCTTATCAATGGCTATACATCTGCAACCAAATTGACACAAAGAGAAAATCTAACACGTAAAGAAAATAACAGTAATATCAACTTTGGCCTCTCGGAAGATGAATTTCTCAAAAAAATTCTAAAGAATTCATACTCTGACATTTTGCAAGAGTAATCTCATTGCATTTATAATACACCCTTTACATCTAATTTTCCCCCAAAAGAGGAATATTCGAAGAACCTTTGTTGCACATATTGGATCATGATTTGCAGAAAGTGACATTCAATAGATTTGTAAAAATGTTGCCAGGTGTTTTAAAAAAGGTGAATCATTACAAATATTTGCATCATTGTTCTAACTGGAGGCATATTATTCATCCTTGGTGCATGCAACACCTTTTCCCCTCAAAAGAGAATAATATTCAAGGGACCTTTTCTTATTACCAATTTGTTTTAGACAGAGACATTTAACAAATTCAGATCCGGAATCTGCCAGGTGGACCAATTATGAATTGATCATGTCTCTGGGACCCTCGAATAATGACTAGGATGCCATGCCACAACTTTTGAGAGTCCTTCTAATCATTCTGATTCTATCATGTGATAAATCCCTCCTTTAATCATTTTTCAGAGCCTCTGCATAGCTGGACTTGACAGGTCATCCCTTTTTTCTCTAGAGGTAATGGATTTCTCACCTTTTGCACCTGCACTTTCATCATTTCAACCTTTTTCCATCCTTTTCCTTTGAAATTTTACTGTAACTTCTATATCTAGCATCTTGCATTTTTGCATGAGCCCGAGAAAAAATACACTTCAAGAGTACTTCATATTTACAAATTGAGCTCCCAAATTGATTCAATTGAACTTTGTAGACCAAAACAACACAAATTTGCCAAAAATTTGATGAAGAATGATGCAAAAATGCATCTCCAAACATCCTAGAGCTTCAATGGTGGCAAAATCAAATGAAATGCACAACTACCATTGATCTTTCCTTTCAAATTTTAATCTGAGCCCTCCACATGGAAAAATGTGATTGGAAACAGGCCTAGGAGCACTTTTTTGACATTTTATAACTTTTGGAAAAAAGTAAAATGTTGACATTTTTCTCCACCCCTCTGCCCTTAGAAAATAGGCTTGACATGTGTCCCAATGTGGGTCCTAGAGGAACCATGGCTTGATTCTACTATTTCACCTCATTTTTGGCTTCTAATGTGGGTCCCAACGGACACTGTAATTCAACTTACAATTTTATCCCCTTTTTACAAAAGGCAAAAACCTTAAATGACCCCGAAGCTCCATTTCTCCATTTCCCCACCTACTACATGTCTCAATGGTGCATTTTGAGATGGTCCCAAAAAGTAGAGACCCCAAACAAGCATGGGCTCAACACGTGTCTTAGTTTGGCAGAGTCTCCAAGTGTCCTCTTGGAGCTTCTTCAAAATAAAACTCAAGGGCTAATCCCCAAAAATGCATGGTCCCTCCACGTGTCCCAGGCCCTTTAGGAAGTTGCTTGAAAATTCTAAGTATAGGAAGGCCTGACAGAAGCCTCCACATGGACATGTTTTAGGTTGAAGTGAGCCTTAGAATTTTTAAAGTGCCCGCAAAGCCGCATCCAACCAGAAAGGGCCACATTTGAACTGATGCCGAGAAGTAATTTTGATCGAGAAACTACACCCGTCAAATCGTAAAATTTAGGAGAGCCACCATTTGAGCCCGAGGAGATAGAAAACATAATAGAGGCCACAAACTGAGGGATTTCAAAGGCCGATGGGGTGAGACTAATTTGAGCACCAAAATTTTCTCTAACTCAGGGATGGGCACTCCTATGAGTGCCACAAGAACACATTGTAGACTAAGTGTGAAGAACATACCATTGGGAAACAAAGTCAAAGAATAAGCTAGCATAATAGAACAACCACAACCATCCTCCAAAAACCGAACCGACAAACTAGAAAAATAGGTCAACAAGGACCAAAATGAACAAAACAAAAAGAATACGAGAACAAAGAACTATAAACTATACAAATGGAATATACCTTGATTATGATAATTCAATCAAGAAAATGCTTCAAATACACCGCCATTAATGGGAAATTCAAGTAGTTCCCTGTCTAAGTCTTTTAGGAAGAAGGTATTTTCACTAATTCAAATATCAATTGAATAAGGGCCCATCCATAATGCATCAAATTTACCATGCTTTCCCTTATCTTCATGCCTACTATCCCATAATAGCACAAGATCCCCAATGCTGAAAGCTTTGGGTGTCACCTTTTTGTCAAATAGCCTCTTCAACTTTTCTCTGAACTTCACATGTCACTGATGGGATGCCCTTCTCTCCTCATCCAACTCAATAATATGATTGATTCAAGCATCATATGAACTAAATTCTTGGTCTTCAATCTATTGAACAAACTGAAATGAAGACAACTGTAAATGGAGGGGTAGAAAATCTTGAGTTCTATATACCAATTCAAACAGGATTTTACTTGTAGCTCTTTTGATAGTGATTCTATCAGCCCAAACAATGAACTTTAGTTGCTCACCCCACTTCCTTTTGTGTAGTTCCAAGGTTCTTCTAATGATCTTTAACAATTTTTATTGTTGGACTCAAATTTTCCATTTCCTTGGGGATTTAGTTAGAAACATATGTCATATTGATCCCATATTATTTGTATATAGCCACCAAAGTTTTAGCTCGAAACTCATGGCATTATCAAGCAACAATTTTTGTTGGCACTCCAAATCTACATATGATTTGATTCAACATGAAGTCCATGATAACGTGGTGTGTTACCTTCTTGGTAGGGATTGCTTCCACCCAATTAATGAAATAATTAGTGGCCACAAGAATCCAATTATGACCAACACTTTGGAAGGGTCGAGGATTTCCCTAATAAAATCCATTCCCGTTATCTCGAATGGAGCTTCAATTGACATAGGCTGCAAAGGAAGGGAGCCTGAAGCTTTCATTCTTCCGGAGAAATGCGACAACTTTCACATTTCTGACCAATATAGTTGTGTCCTTGAAGAGATTTTCCACCAATAACCAACCCTCAATGTTTTATGTGCTATAACTCTACTAGTAAAATGTCCCCCACAAACCCCTCCATGGAGATCAACAATTATTTTTGGGGCCTTATTTTCAGTAATGCATCTCAAGAACACTTCCTCAGGGTTCTTCCAAGCTAAAACAAAATCAGTAATGAAATATTTTTGAGAGGCTAACTTAAGAGCTCTTTTATGATTTTTACTCGGATATTCAAGGTAGCATAGATGTCTAAGATAAAATATTATATCTTTGTACCATTTAGATCTTACCAACTTTTCAAAGACATCCACCCTTTCTCCTTCCACTTCATTTACCACAATAGTTTGCAGGTTGCTCTCACCATAAGCTTATCTAGGCTTGAACCTCTTACCAATTTCGTGGTCTAGATATCCATGTCATAATCCTACAACTTGTTCACCCATCTACATATTTTTCTTGAGACCTCCATCTATGATAAGATGTCTTTCACCATGGCATGGGGAATATAAGCAAAAACTTTAGAACTTAAGATGTAGGGTCTAAAAACCTTTATTGCTTTCACTAAGTCAAATGCTCATTTCTCCATGATAGTGTATTTCAACTCAGCTCCCTACAATGCCTTACTAAAAAATGAAATTGGTCTCTCAGCCCCTTCATCATCCTTCTGTAATAAAAAAGAGGCAATGGTGTTTTCTAAAGAAAAAGAAAACACTTGAAAAGGTTTCTTGTAATTTGGGGCTACCAAAATAGGGGCATGCTTTAGTGCTTCTTTGATCCCATCAAAATATTAAATGGCTACCTCTTCCCACTTGATAATCTGGTCTTTCTTCAACATGCAAGTGATGGGGAGAGTCAACTCAACAAAGTTAGACATAAATCTTCTAATGAAATTGATTTTCCCAAAGAAGGATTGGATTCCCTTCTTGGTTCTTGGAATTAAAACCTTACTAATGGCTTCCACCCTCTCGGGATCAATCATGACACCATCCTTTGATACAATGTGACCAAACAACTTGGTCTTTTACACTCCAAAGTGGCACTTCTTGGGATTCAATGATATGCCAAATTATCTGCATCTAATCAACATCTTTTCCAAGTGCTACAAGTGATCATTTCTCTTCCTAGAAAACAATGTTATGTCATCTTGATAAACATCAATGAAATTATTAATGTAACCACTAAAAGCCTCATCCATTTCATTAGACCAAAAGGCATTCTAACATAGACATATGTTCCCCAAAGAGTGGTAAAGGAAGTCTTAAATTTTTCCGATTCCTTTACAACAACTTGATTATATCCAGAGAAACCATCCAAAGTAGAAAGCAACTTAGATCCAGTCACTAATTACAGCATATTTTCCATGTTTGGAAGAGGATAATTATCTTTCATTGATGCTCTATTCAGATTTCTAAAATCCACACATAGCCTGATATCACCATTATTTTTCTAACTGGTACTAAGTTTGCGACCCAAGAAGAATACCTTATTGGTTGAATAATCCCTCCATCCATTAGATTCTTCAATTATTCTTGCATCTTCATGGAGAGGAGTGGATTAATCAGCCTCTGATTTTTCTGAATGGTTTTACATTTGTTTTGAGAGGAATTTCATGCTGAAACAAATCCTCTCTGTATGCTTTCAACTTAGAATAAGACCAAGCCAAATAGTCCTGATATTTCTTCAACAATTGGACATAGGACTATTTTTCTTCCTTGCTTAGATTGCTTCCTAACTAGATCTTCCTTGGTTTCTCCCTTGTGCCAAGGTCATGCTCTTCAACATCCCTTGAGGCTGTTATATGTCTATTAATAATGCAATCAACATTATCAAAGTTTGATTCAAGAGCAACCAACCCTCTAGGAATGGTATTAGTTTTCAATTGGATGATGTCTTTGCTGAAATTTTTTTCTATTCCTTCTGATGCACACACCATTAGCTCCCAATTAATACACTGATCAACAAACTCTCCTTTGTTCTGTAAAAACCATTTCACTTGGGCATCATCATCAAATACTTGGCAATTTTTTACATTATCAGGGATAGATGGCCTTGTTAGTACTTCAACATTATATTCACAATTGGGGGACATTGAAAAAACATCAAATTGAGATCCCAAGACTGCAAGGTAGTCTGCAACAACATTAAAATTTCTATCATCATGAAAAATATTAAATGAGTCAAACATTTTAATCAAATCTCAAACTATATGCTTGTATTGTTTCATTCTCTAATTTTTAGTAGCATACAATTTTCTAATTTATTTGACAATCAGTTCTGAGTCTCCTTTGACAATGATATGTTTAATATGATACTTCCAAGCAATTCTTAAACCTAGTAATAATTCTTTATACTCAACAATGTTATTAGTGCCTTCAAAATTAAGTTTGAAAGAAAATACAAACTCTTCTTAGTTTGGGGAGATCAGAACAATGTCGACACCATTTCCAAACTTGGAATATGCTCCATCAAATAACAAGGTCTAAGGTAAACCATCATGTTTAAGACATTCGTATTGATCAATCTTTTGCTCCCTATCATCAACAAACCCCACAAAGTTATCTACATCCACATCAGCATATAACACTTCATAAGAAGCATTATTTGGATCCTCAATGAGGTGCAACATTTTATTCTCTCCATACAAATTTACAAGGATGCCTTCAATTGGAATGGTGGAAAAAGAAATATCCATCTAAACACTTCCACCAACACTTACAGCCCACTTCCTTGATAATAACATGCCCCATTTGGTAGGGAAATAAAAAATGACAACATCAAGTTTCAAGTTCTTACTCGGATAAGCTGCAAGTTGTACCACCAAGCCTTTCAAACATCTAACAATGGAAACCTCTCTAGAGTCCATGGTAGTGCATCTTCCATATGCTATTGTCACTTTGATATCCAGCTCATTCATGACCTCAAGAGGCATGACATTGCATGATGCTCCGAGGAATCAAACATACAATTATGCAGTAGTCTATCCTTAATGATCAAAGTTGTAAAAAATGGATCAACATTTAATTTGGATTCAACAAAATATTTCCCCAAGTAAACCTCAGGTGTTTCTCCAAGCTCTTCCAATGCTGGTGGTGTTTTAAGGTCTGCAATGGTTGGAGGATGAGTTTCTACAATGTTTACATTTATGCCAGGGTACTCTTTTCTTCTTTTAATCCAAAGTACTCAAATGCTCTCTTCTTGTGCTTAGGAATCCTAAACAACTCAACAATTGGAACACTAACTTTGATTTTACTCAAAACCTGGGCAATGTCATATGGAACATTCTTTGGGAAGGTAAGAGATTAACAAACTCATCGAGATGGCATGGGATTCTTGACAGTTTGGGCATGAGGAGAAGTATGAATATTTTTTGGGACAACAAGGCCTTTGGAAGGTGTATCTTTCTTAGGAGCCTCTTCAGGAATACTAGTCAGAAATGGAGTTTTAGGTTTGGCTTGAGGCCCTGCTCCTTTGACAACTCTACTCCTAGTATTATAATCCTTTTCTTGAGCAACAACAACATTCATCAATAACTACTTATCTTCCTCCAAAGGGATTCCTCAATCATACTTCTTTATCATTAAATCTCTTAAATACTCAAATTCAAAGTATTAGGTATTTCAAAGGCTTACACTACATCTACTTCAAAAGTATGAGGAGGAAGAAGTGGTACCGGTGAATGCAATCCCAAAAAGTTACTGATAGTTCGAGCACTTATCACTTGAGTTGAAGTTTCTCCTTGTTGTGTGCTTAAAGAGCAACCCATCATGTAAACATCATCATCGTACCATCATCATTATTAGCTTCTTCTTCTTTTTGATTTAATTCACATGGAGGATGGGGTAGAAAGAATCTATCACACAAATCAATCTCGGTGGCATCATCAATAAGCAACAACCCGAGAAGTTAGAGGATCATGAACCATTCTAATTTCACGTGCTTGGGGATGTCTATTTACAAATCCCATGGGTCCTTTACCTCTGTCATCGACCTCTAATCTAACACCCTTGTTAGTTGTTAAATTCCTCCTTGGTATTTCAAGTGTTGACATGTGATTTCTCCTTATAAAGATGTGTTCTTATGTTTATAGGAAATCATGCTTGAAATGAATAAATCATTTCTGTTCTTTAGATCAAAGGACTAAAATAAAATGGCTTCTTTGAATCCATTATTCACTTCTTGTAGGTAAGCTGCAGTCTGGCTTGGGAGTTGCAAACCTAACTCTTAATCTGACTCATCCTTGGATCAATTCCATTGATCCAAGGAGTGTTTTAAAATCTTCTTTGTTGAATGAGTAGTAAATTGACATTCAATAATTTAGGGAACATAATGGATTGAATTTTGTTGTTACAAATTCTTTGACCGTGTGAGAACGTGTTTCAAGTCTGTGTTTGGATATGCTTGGGTCTTTGGAGATCGATCTTGGCAGGGAAATCGAGTGTAAATGAAATACAATCGTTTCATGACTTAAGAAGGATTCGAGAATCCTAAGTTGGGAAAGATTATCTACTTCTCAGCTGTGTTATTTAAATGGGTTCTATCCTAACCTAGGCTCTTGTGCTAAATAAATTTAATATGGAATTTCTAAGGTTGATAGACTGATTAAATTAATTTAATGTCTAAATATATATGGTTATGAATTAATCTAATTTAATTCCTAAAAACTATATAATCATGAATTAATCTAATTTAATTCCTAAAACTTTATAATTAAGAATTAAACTAACCTAATTCCTAAAACTATGGGGATGTGAATTAACCTACGTGTAAAGACCTAGGTGAATAATCCTAAACTAACCTAAATTTTTAATGAGACCTATCCTAAACTATATGCTAAGGAGCTAGGGTTGCATGTCTTAGGTGATGGCTGTTAGGAAATATTTAATTAGTGCTCCATTAGTAAACAATAATTACATGAAGTAATTATTATGTTGTAAGTATGTGTTAGTAAATTTTTATTAGTTGTTATATAAAACAAAAATAACAATTATATTTGGTTAGTGTGTTAGAAACAACTCACGTAAGTTAGTGAGTTGTTATAAACTACTTCCTATTATTTAGGGAGTATATTTCCTATATATGTGTAATCAATTTTGAAGAAGATCAACAGAATATTATTGTATTATTCCTTCTTGTAACTCTGACCAAACTTTATATTTGGTATCAGAGCGATGTGCAATTGGGTTTTTGATCTATGAAGGTGTAGAACCACTCCAAGTTCGGGCTGATTTTTTAGCAGAGTTGTATATTTTGGAATGTTTTGTTTTTTTACTTAAGTTCTTGGTTACATCTTGTGACAGAACTATCATTTCTATAATGCATTAGATCAATCTTGTGTGCATCTGCTGCCTAGGCAATTGAAGGATTGACGCTGGAAAAATAAGTTTGTGTATCAAGCCGTATGAACGGTAATAGGAAATTGTATCTGCGTGAATTGATAGGCCGCCACTATGGAATCTGTCAGGAGGACGTTTCCTCTTAAATCATGTATCTGGATCATGCATTTCTCAGCTTGAGCAGTCAGATCTATGTTTCTACTAAAGATCACGTACGTGGAAGGAGAAACTGCTGCATATAATATCAACTGTATTATATCTTACACATATAAATCCTCATTCAATTGGATGGTGGCGGTAGAATTCTGATACGGGTCTATATGTAGATTCAAGTTAAAGATCCCGTTAATTTTTAGCAGGCTACGGCTCTATGATGAAGCGACTGTGAATGTGTTATGAAATGTGCATATGCCGTTTAGTGGAGATTGTCAGGACGTTTTATATCATTCGCATATCTCCTCTTGCAAAGAAATCCTGATCAATATTGTTGTGGATGGAACATGAAAACTCGCAGTCCCTGCCACGTACAGGTCTCTGCCAGATTTTTCTATATCCGTAGATTCTTTGACGTTTATCACTCAGATCTGCGTATGCTTTTATCCAGCTGTGCGTTGTCTTTCCTTCAACGAATGCAGATTATACTCCATTCCATGCCATTTTCCAAAAGAAACTGAGACAGGTCATACAACCGTAATGTGAGTCATTTGTTTAATACTTAGTCTGTCCATATTGCATATTACTGTTTTGTAAAGTGTCGGGCATTTACTATTATTTGTCATTTTAGTTACATGCCTACATTCGTGTCACATTTAAATAGGCATAAAATGTTCATTTTGAGTCGCCCACCTTGGTTAAAATTTTTCATTTTGTATGGTGTAGAGTAATTGCTAAATGTATTCAATGTGTGTTGTCAAAATAAATAAATAAATATGTTTAGTCTTGTAGTGCTTAGTCAAGTCGTCTTGTCATGTTGTTCCACTATCAATTGTCAATCAAGAGTGTTAGTCAAACTTTGAGTCTTCATATTGTCAAGAGATTCGTCGTTAAATTTGAGTCAAAAGTGTTGTTAGAAGTTTTTATTTTTTTCTCCATCTCACAATGGAAGTCCCTCTAGAAAAATTCAATGGGCTCAATTTTCATACTTGGAAAGTGAAGATCCAGATGCAGCTGATGAATAAAAATCTCTGGCGGATAGTCGATGGAAAAGAACCTAAACCTACAGATCTGACCAAATTGGTAGAATGGGAAACGAGAGATGATAAAGCCAAAGCCATTATTGGTCTTGCTCTCTCAGATACTGAGCTACACTATGTTGATCTCGAGAAATCGTCTCATGAAATGTGGGAAAACTTGAACAAAAACTTTGGTGCTAAAGCAGTGAACACAAAATTTTCTCTCAAATTGCAGTTGTTCAAGCTAAAAATGGGTGAAGGAACTACAATGTCCAGTCATATTAATGATTTACAGTCTCTTCTCTGATAGCTAGCAGAAGTAAAAGCTCCTGTAGACGATGAAGATGCAAAAGCTATTTTGCTAAATAGTTTACCTCCCAAATACAATAATATTGTCTTCACACTTGGTCAGATGCCTTCCAACTCATTGGAAGATATGATATCAGCTCTTCTAGCTGAGGAAAAAAGGACTAAAGAAGATGTAGAAGAAGAAACTGCATTGTACCTAAAAAAGAAGTACAAGAATTTCTCCAAAAATAAGGAGGAAATTGAATGTTTTTACTGCAAGAGAAAGGGGCATAAAACTCCATTTTGTAAAAAAAAAAAGATCGTGATCTTCTAAATGGAAGAAGCAAATATGGGCATAGACGATGAATCTGATTATGAGGAAGAACAAGTAAATGAAGACAAAGTGGCTCAAGACTTCTTGTTCTGAGCATGAAACCGGAGGCAGGAGGCATCGGAGGTTGGAGGTCATTCAACGACCTCTCGTCAGTCGCCAACGACGGGGCCGCACAGATGGTTTGGTGACATTTTTGTGGTGTATTTGCTTTCTGCTTGTGTCGTGTGCTTCTTGTCATGTTTTTTTCAGAGTTCCAGTATCAGTGTTCCTGTTTGCAGTGTTCGTGTTTCAATAAGTGGAAATTTCACATTGAGGGGGGGAACATGATCCAATGTTCCATTTCCAGTATGTCAGCTTTCTCTATGTATGTATGAGCAACAAATTTCAGTAGGATTTCCTATGTTATTCCCTGCAGTGAGATAGTGATGAGAGTTGTTGATACTACTGCATCATCATGATATCGTGGTTGTTAGTTATCCAGAAAAACTATCCAGAGGTTGTTGGTACTATCCTCAAAAACCATCTGTTGTGTGGTTGTTGGTTAACCACTTGGAAAACCATCCAGAGGTTGTTGGTATTGTCCTTGAAACCATCTAGATCATGAGCATGCTATGTAGCGACACGTTGCAGTACAAAGGCAGGTTTTTCCCATGTTCGCACTAAGGGGGGGAATGTTAGGAAATATTTAATTAGTGCTCCATTAGTAAACAATAATTACGTGAAGTAATTATTATGTTGTAAGTATGTGTTAGTAAATTGTTATTAGTTGTTATATAAAACAACAATAACAATTATATTTGGTTAGTGTGTTAGAAACAACTCACGTAAGTTAGTGAGTTGTTATAAACTACTTCTTATTATTTAGGGAGTATATTTCCTATATATGTGTAATCAATTTTGAAGAAGATCAACAGAATATTATTGTATTATTCCTTCTTGTAACTCTGACCAAACTTTATAATGGCTCCCAATGGGCATTTATTTGGTGATAAGATTTTTAATGCCAAGGACTGCCAGTTCTGGCAGGGGCTATTTGGCATTAGAGGAATGATAAGTGGAAGCTCCACTAAACTTGGAAATGCATGTTAAATTTGTTTTCGTGATCGCCAGATTTGGATGACGGTGGCAAATAAGGATAAGTGAGAAAATAACATTTAATGAAATTAAATGGCCTCGATTAAGGCACCCAAATAGCCTTGGAAACATGGAAGGCAAATTTTGGGGAAGTTGTTTGTTTTCTCACTCTCTCTAGATTTTGCTTTACATGGGGCCAACTGGTTCTTTGACCCAACTGTTTGACTTGCACTTAGTTGCTATTTTTGGCTCTTCTGATCTATTTTCGATCATGGGAAATTATAAGAGGCATTCTAAGGAAAGTTGGTTGTTGTTTGACCTTGCGTGGAAGAGAAAGGAAGTTGGAAGCTCATCTTGGAAGCTCCTTTGATTTGGTAGAAGTGCTATCAGGCATGATAGGCCCTAACCATTAAAGTTTATTGCTTTCTTTGAAATGTTTCTTTAAAAGAACTCTGTTTGAATGAGATTCTTGACTTGCATGTTTTAAACTAGCTATTTGCTTGCTGGGTTTGATATTTTGTGAAATCTGGGTATGAAACCCACTGCAAATGATGATAAGTTTGGAAACTTATTTTGTGTAAGATATTAATGAACCATGCATGAGAACCTTGATTTTGTGGCTTTGCTTGTCTTTTGGAACTGGAAAATGAGGTGTTGCGTGGAACAGACCTTCGTTGTTTTACTTAGGACATGACCAGAAACTTCAATGGAAATAAGGGTTCTGTCTGCTCTTGTTTGAAGCTCGAATGCATGTACATGTTGATATTTGGTTTGTATTGAAAGCTCGTGTTGAGCCGTGGCTTGTAATGAAACTATTTTATTTTGTTTAGCTAGTATTCAGCCATGTTGGGCTTAAGCTTGTAATAAACTTGTGTTTTTGTGAGTTGTATTGGGCTCATGTTTGAATAGGTTGTATTTGGATCTGCATATGAGATATTACTATAATTTCATGATGTTCTAAACCTCAATAGTATTAGGGTTCTTCCTGTTCCTATTTGGAGTTTGTGTTTTGTTGGGACTTGAAATGGTATTCAAAGCTCGTATTCATTCAGGCTATAGCTTGTGCGGAGCCTGCATTTCACTTTAACCTGTATTTGAAACCCGTGTTTCATTGCGCTTGTTTTGGACACGTGTTTTGGTTAATTGGTATTCGGGTATCATTTTGATTGAAGTTTGCATTGTAGTTTTGATGCTCTGAACTCAGGAATGGGATAGTGAAAACTTGGGATTGTTGTTGAGGTATTTAGGTAACACTGTACTCGTAAATCGTTCCTTGTGTGGTTCTGATTTATTATTGATGCTCGTGTTTCATTGTTAAGATGGCTTGAGTCTCCTTCATTTTTAATGTAATCTGGAATGGGAACTAGTGATACCTGAAACCACGATGAATCTCTTGTGAAGTCTTGAACCAGTGTGTGAAATCTGTGTTCGATATTGTGACTTTGGGTTTTGGAACCTTGAGTTCTGAACTGGATTTTCTTTATCATTATGTTTGATCTAGTTTTGATAAGGAATTGGGATTCTCCTCATACCTACTTAAATGTTTTAGCCATGAACTCGTTTTTAAACTCATGATACTTAAAAAGTTATGGGGAATTGGTTTGTTTAAACTGTTAGGAAGATCTCTTTGAGATCTTATGGGGGAACGTCTTGTTACTGTACGGTTCGTTCTTCTCTGAGACTATTCATTCCTTGAATTTGGAAATGGTATGTAATTTGGAGATAGTCTATTCTTCACTGTTTTGATGAAACCCACATCGTGGGTTGTGTGTTGTTGGATTATTGTCCCTCTGGGAACCAAGACCTGCTTGCTTTTATAATAAATGTGGAAATGTTATAAGACAGTATCAGTCCTTGCTAAGTTCTTAGGCACTTGTGAATTAGATGTTTATCTATTTTAGCCTCTACTCTTACCGAGTTCGTTAAGTTATTACCGTCTTTTAAAAAAGAAGATGTGAAACCTTAAGGGCAGTGTGTTGTTCTGTACTTTCCTACTTATATTAGTCCGAATCTGAAATATGAAACTTATGCTTCTATATGATAAGGAATGCAAAAAGACTTGTAGTATGTCTTCTTCTTACTTAGAAATGGTCTTGTTCTCTCTTTTCTGGAAACTAGTGTAGGAACTAAGTTGTTTGGATTGGAAAGGGAGTTTGTTTATTAAGTTCAATAAAACAAAATAATTGACTTTCTTGAAATGAAGATTTTATATTTATTTGGTCTTCCTTAATTATTTTATTCAAAAAAGTAATGTAAGGTGAGATTAGATGTTCCGGTTTGTGGAACAGGAAATATAAACACTTATTTGTCTTTGGTGAAGATAATTGTTGTGTTCTAAGATGATAGAATCAGGAATAATGCTATAGTTTAAAAGATAAGTGATAGGTTCAATTAAACTTTAGTTAGTAGGACAGATGTTGTAGAATGTATTCTGTCAT
The DNA here is from genome assembly GCA_018340775.1 of Taxus wallichiana var. yunnanensis. Taxonomy (NCBI): domain Eukaryota; kingdom Viridiplantae; phylum Streptophyta; class Pinopsida; order Cupressales; family Taxaceae; genus Taxus; species Taxus wallichiana. Next base: position 439,203,337 of record CM031235.1, on the reverse strand, counting down.
TCTCTTGAAAGAGTAAATTCAGATTTATTAATGCACTTCTTTCTGATTGTTATTACTTATGTTTTTATATTTTATATGTTAATTGTTTCATTAAAGCAGAGTTGTTTTAATGGAACAATTAGTGGAAAGCATTTAGTTTTAATGTTTGGTACTTATCATGCTCAGTTCTTTGAACTGACCCGTGCTAGCAATTTTTGCAGATGGATTTCGTAAGTGGTAAAAAGAAGGCAAAACTTATATGATACATTGGCTGTTTAAGTTTGATTCTTGTGAAGAATTCTCATTTCTCTCTTGAGTTGTATTTAGAAAGAGAATTTGTATTCTTGTTGAAGGAAGGTTGTTGTATTGGCAACATGCCTAAAATGCATAGTATTGTAATTATCTAAGTTACAAAGATGAATTGAAAGTTGGAAACTTACTTTCATTGGTTGTGTAACTAGCTAGAACCTTTATGTATGAAATGAAATTCTATCTTGTTGATAATATTCACATTATTTATAAACTTGATTGGATATATTTTGATGAATTGGATAAGGGAATTTAGTTCAAACTTCCTAATTTAGATACAACTTGATAAGTTGTAAAATATGATGTTATTATCTAAACAATTTAACATGGTAATATGATGGGTGATAAACATGCAGTAAAACTATTGAAATTGTAAAAGATGATAAGGGTGATAAATATTAAATATTTAATCATGGAGAGGAAGACTCTTCCTCTCTCAAAAAATGTAAAAAAAAAAAGGGAAGGTGATATATTTGTTAATTTATTAGACTTCATTCAATGAAGTCTATTTAGATAAACCTATGTGGTTACTACACCTTGAATGGATAAGTTGCATTTAAACAGAACTTATGATGTTGCTGTCCCTTTTGTTGGTTAACTACTTGTTAAGCCAATTAAATGAACTTATAAAGCAATCTTAAGTTAAGTTCTTAAATGATTAATCGAATCAGATTTGAAAAAGAACTTAAGGAGTGTGGATTTTAACGTTTCGCAAGTTATGTAAAACAAATCTAAACCCACTAATTAACTAAATATTAACGTTCTCCTTGTAGTATGTACATCTCGATGAGGTAGTTCTGGTGGATGTTGGCACATGCCAACATAGATCTGTACCTTTGAGAAGACTAAGGTCTTCTCGAAGATACAATACTGTAGTTGACATGTGGCAACACCCTTCTGCATTTGACCATTCAGATCTACATATGTTGGGGACTTGTCTTGGTTTCCTTCTAAGTTGAATTAGGAATATGATCTAGTATAGGGGATGACTCCCACTAACTAGAGGTAAATAGGCACATGCAATCAACTTAGGTTGATTGAATATGTCTAAGTACCCTTAGTTAACGTGAATGATCCAATATACTAAATCATGTCACTAATCTAGGTTAGGATAAAATCTTGGACAAGTGGACTGACAAAAGTCAGTAAAGACCATTCTAGATAACAGAAGAGTGAGGTGAAGGATGTATTCCATTGACGTGTATGCCATCTAGGAATAACCACATAGACAATATGTTGAAAATCTTTGGCCAAAGTATCACAAGCTGCTGGTTGTGTTGTCCTATATCACCTAGTTTAGTAGAACGTGATATTGGATGAATATTGGTAATAAGTATTCAGATAGGTTCTTTAAATTGATCACTCAGAACTTGGAATAGGGTGAGTAACCAAGTATACGTAGTATACACTAAGTATTCAGATTATCATGAGAGATCGGGTTGAAACGAGTCATGAAATGAGATATCGGAAGATACCGAGTCATTACAGTTGTGTATGGTTATCTGTTATAAGATTGATTGGCATCAAATGTGTGTTCTAAGTGATGTATTATTTAGAACAAAGAACATGATGTAAAAAATAAAATAAAAATAAATTTCATTGTGTCTAAAGTCTTAAAATGGGAATGTTACATCTCGATCACCCCTAGTATGATTGCTAAATCTATCATGATTTTGTGCCTTTTCACTGACGTTGTGAACTCTTCCCAATTCCTTTCTCTACCCAGGATAATTTGTAGGAGGTTTCTTTGACTACCCCTACCAAAGTTTTAACAACCTCCTCAAGATTCACACTCTTTCTTGCTTGAGTTTTTTCTAGGTTTATCAATTTAACACCTTCCCTCTTAGGAGGTTTTTTTATGGCCTAGATGTTGTTCTCAATTTGCAGAGCCATAGTAAAGGTCTGCCTCAAATTTCCATGGTTTTTATCCCTCAAATAGTATGCAACCTTCTTGTCAAATGCACCATCATACTTTATAAGACAAGATTCATCACATGGCCTCAAATTCATAGGTATCTTCTCAATGTCTTATTAAATCTCATATTAAAGTCATGCACCTTTGAATCATTAGGGTTCTTTTCAATATTCTTAATTTTTGACAAAATAAACCTAGGGTCTATTTTTTGACCATACTGCAATCTAAATGCATTCTTCATTTTAGTCCAAGAATCAATAGAGTTATCAGGAAGAGATTTATACCAGTCCCTTGCATCCTCTTCTAATGTATGAATAAATAGTTTAATGTATACATCTTCAAACTCTATTTCAAAATCCTCCATCATATTGACAAAGAGTTTCAAGTTTTGATCACCAGTTATTACATTATTTCCTTGAAACTTAGGCAATATATTTCTTACATCTTGTGCCACAACATTTGGATAACCAACCATCCCTCTAAAACTAATGGGACCAAAAGTATTAATGAAAAATGGAGGTCTAGGTGGAGGCTAAGCCATATTATTCTTAGGAGGTGATCTTACAAGAGAAACAAGAGTGATGAGGAGTGAGGGGTCTGTGTGGTACAGGGATATAATTTTTAGAATGACTATCCCCTAATGGCTCCATCTCTTGGAAAACTTTATTAGATTTTGAAAATACAGGGGTAGATCGAGAAGAAAATGTTTCAAATATAGATGATGGACCCTCTCTAGATGGAGAATTCAGATTTATAGAGATGCTACCTAATTCAAAAGAAGTTGAGGAAGTATTGCAATCTTCAATCACATGCCGATTAGTTTCACCAATGGAGATATTTTTTCTTGATGCTTGAACTCCAACAAACTTCCAATTTTTTCCTCCTTCTGAATTAGACTTTTTAAACTTTGGAAATAACCTTCTACTAGGGTCCGTGGTGAATAAAGATCTTCTTCCTTCTAGATTTGTAAATATTAGTAACAAATTTACATTGTGAGAGGTTAAAACATTAGCATTTACCAAAAATAAATAAATACGGAGTCGCCACTTAGGATTTTCACCCTAGTTGTGCAAATGCACTAAAATAATCATCAAATTTTTTTAGCACTAAAAATCATGCAAATCTTTACAAATCAGACCTTCCTTCACCCAAATTTATCAACGGGGAGGAAAACATAGTATAATAACTGTTGGAAAAATTAGACATACAACATTTATAACTTATAACTTTGTTCAATTCTTACGGATCTGATCAGAGAATGATGTTTACAAAATGTATTTACACATAGAATTGCAAGAAACATTACTAGGGTTTGGCAAACTTTAAATTCTTCAAAGAGTCCTTGGAAATGGTGCCATTTGGGTGTTGTTGATGAGCCAAATGGATATGAACTAGAAAAAAATAAAAAAATTAGTCTCGGTAATGTAAATGGTCTACTAGAAATGTAAATTAGTTCCCCGACAATGCAAATCAGTTCCCGCAACGCAAATCAGCTCCTCAGCAATGATACCATTTGGGTGTTGGTACCTAGATTTACTCTTCTTCAAAGGCCAAGCAACATCATGGATTTAAAAAGACACTCAGAGGTAGATAGATGATTATGTATGTTGTTTTGTAGCTAGGAAGCAATCTATTTGACTTTTTAGCACTCAGTATTTGAAAGAAGTGGGTAGCACCTTAAAAGGATGTGATCTTATCCTAACTATTTTATGTTGTGCCTTTCAACCAAGGTAAGAGAACCTATTTTGTAACCTTTTTTATTCAAGAAGATGCAAATACCTTTCTTTTGCACAAATTTTATAGAGAAGACCTTGGGAAAATATGATCAACACAACAAATCGACTCTCACAAGTTGTCACTTCTAGATTAAGAAGATACAAGGCACATGTTACTAAAGACATTTGGAATCCTGATTGTTCTACATATTTTTGATCAGTGGGATTTTGCATTTTTTCATACACAGGACAAAATAGGGGTAGTTCAGGGTGGATCAATGGTTTTTAAATGATTTTGGTGGGAGATGAAGTAGGATAAAGTGGATTATATTGGATCTTTGGAGGGACTTCACAATAATGAACAACTTCACAACAAAAGCTTCAGAACAGTCAAGATGTTCCTTTAACAAGAAAGTGTGCTTCAATGGAGGCCCAGATAGCACGTTTTCACATAATATTTGAGACTCCAACATGAAGGATTGAATTAGAAGACTCAATTAAACACTAAAATTTTTGATTAATCACGCCTAAGGTACACCCAAAGACTTACAGACAATATTTATCAACAAATGACAATGAATTGATTTTAAATTTGTTTATCTCATCCAAGATGAAGGATCTTCTTGAAATGAAATTGAAAATACCATTATACTATCATAGGGATGATATTCTATGTGATTTCACAAAAAAATTAGTATAAGATTGCAACAAGAATGAAAGAAACTATTTTCAAACATTCTGAAAATAAAGCAGACACAAAATTGCTAGAGATTAGACACAAATTAATTCTAAAATTTCTTAGATTCATCATCAAGGGAAAGCTTCTAGAGTAATCTCAGAGCTTGTCAATGGCTATATATCTACAACCAACTTGACACAATAGAAAATATAACATAGAAAGAAAATAACAAGTAATCTCGACTTTGGGCTCTCGGGAAGATGACTTCAAATTTTTTCTCAAGAATTAATACTTCAAACTTTTGCACGAGTAATCTCATTGAATTATAATAAAACTTTACATCCAATTCCCCGAAAGAGGAATATTCAAATCACCTTTTTGCACATATTGGATCATGATTTATAGAAAGTGACATTCAATAGATTCGTAAAAAAGTTGCAGTGTGTTTTAAAAAAGGTGAATCATTACAAATATTTGTGTCATTGTTCTAGCTGGGAGGCATATTATTCATCCTTGGTGCATGTAGCACCTTTTCCCCTCAAAAGAGAAGAATATTTGAGGTACCTTTGCTTGTTACCAATTTTTTTTAGACAGAGACATTTAACAAATTTAGATCCAAAATCTGCTAAGTGGACCAATTATGAACTGATCATGTCTCTGGGACCCTCGAATAATGACTAGGATGCCATGCCATAAATTTTTGGGAGTCCTTCTAATCATTCGATTCTGTCATGCAAGAAATCCCTCCTTTAATCATTTTTGAGCCTCTGTGTAGCTGGACTTGACAAGTCATCCCTTTTTGCTCTCGAGGCAATGCCTTTTTCACCTTTTGTGCTTGCACTTTCATCATTTCATCCTTTTTCCCTCCTTTTCCTTTGAAATTTTACTCTGTAACTTCTGGATTTGACATCTTATGTTTTTGCACGAGCACAGTGAAAATCCACTTCAAGAGTACTTCATATTTACAAATTGAGCTCTCAAATTGATTCAATTGAACTTTGCCGTCCAAAACGACACAAATTTTGCCAAAAATTTGATGAAGAATGATGCAAAAAATGCATCTCCAAACATCTTGGAGCTTCAATGGTAGAAAAATCAAATGAAATGCATAGCTACCATTGATCTTTCCTTTCAAATTTTAATTTGAGCCCTCCACATGGAAAAATGTGATTGGAAACGGATCAGTAGCACTTTTTGACATTTTATAACTTTTGGAAAAAATAAAATGTTGACATTTTTCTCCACCCATCCACCCTCAGAAAATGGGCTTGACATGTGTCCCAATTTGGGTCCCAGAGGAACCGTGGCTTGATTATGCTATTTCACCTTGTTTTTCGCAAAAAGGAAAAAATTCCAAATTTTCTCCGCAGCTCTGCCCTTCTACCTTTAGCTTATGATGTGGATGCCAATGGACCTGTGCTTAAACTTACGATTTTATCCCCTTTTTACAAAATGCAAAAAACCTTAAATGACCTTGAAGCTTAGTTTCTCCATTTCCCCCTGCTATGTGTCTCAATGGCGCATTTTGAGATGGTCCCAAAAAGTAGTAACCCCAAATAGGGATGGGCCCAACACGTGTCTCAATCCAATAGTGTCTCCAAGTCTCCTCTTGGTGCTTCTTCAAAATAAAACTCAAGGACACATCCCCAAACATGCGCGGTCCCTCCACGTGTCCTAGGCCCTTTAGGAAGTTGCTTGAAAATTCTAAGTATGGGAAGGCCCAATGGAAGCCTCCACGTGGACATGTTTTGAGTTGAAGTGAGCCTTAGAATTTTTAAAGTGCCCCACAGATCTGCATCTAACTAGAAAGGGCCACATTTCAACTGATGCTGAGAAGTAATTTTAAATGGGAAACTACACCTGTCAAACCATAAAATGTAGGAGAGCCACAATTTTTCCCGGGAGATAGAAAACATAACGAGAGGCTGGCGAGGGATTTCAAAGGCCGATGGGGCGAGACTAATTTGAGCACTAACAAGTTTATCGGGGGTTTTATTGTGTTCAAGTTTTTGAGTTTCTTGGAGTGATTTTTGTTTGATCATGCGAAGAAAAGTCTCTAGTTTTACTGGTTATTTGGAGAAGAAGGGATTCACACCCCTCTTTCTGGTTATTTTTTTAATGAATATTTGTGTGACTTATATTTAATTTTTCTAATTTTGGTTAGTATTTTTTCATGTGAATGAATATACCATGTGATCTAGGTTATTACCCTTTTTACGGGTGATCATTTATATGTTGTTTAAGTTGCGTTCTTGTGATTTTTTTGTTGTTTAAAATAATTAATGTGAATATTGGGCAATACTACCATGATCAAGTCATGGCCAAGTTGCGTGGATGACTATTTCAGATTTGGTATTGATATTAAATTAGTATTCATTGATTTGGTGTATTGGGTGACTATTTAATAATTGGTCTTTACCTTAAAAGTGGTAATGTTCGAATTAGTGACTCGAAGTTTTGTTTTATTAATTGTTATATTTGATGTTGTGAATGGATATATATGGTGAGTATGAGTTCATTATTTCTTTTATGGATGTAGACTCTCCTCATAGGGTCTAACTTGGGAAGAGCTCTTTGTGGTCAAAGTTTTATTTTTGAATCAAGTTGGTGGTGCCCAACATCATATATGTGAGCTCAGGTTTTGTATGGAAAATTATAAGCTGTCATAGACCTATGTGCATGTGCTAGAGTGGAAGTTATCTCTTATTGTATTTGGCTATAAAATAAAGGAAATCTACTAGAATACCCCTACTAAAGAAAAAGTAACTTTTAGATCATTGAGTAGTGACCTATTACTGTATTCTCTCAATCATAATTGTGAGCAAGTTGAATTTTTAGTGTTGCTCATTATTCAAGTTGCTTTTGGTTAGTTTACTTGATGAGTGATCATTACTTCCTAGGTGGCTTGTCTAGTAGATAGTGAAGTTCATATATTATAAATAATGATAATATATGGTTTGATTACATGAATTCATTTATGTATAAAAATGGGAAGCGATGGGTACATTTTGTATGCCAAAGATCTAGGTTGAATGTTGTTTGGGAAATAAAACCTTATGGACCATATCTTAATGTAAACTATTAGGACATTAATAGATGAATCTAATAAATAGTAAAGCAAAAGGACAATTTAATAGTTAATATAAGTGTTTGAGTTGGTATTGGAAAATGGTATTTCTAAAGGAAAGATCTCATTACTTTTTCTGATTTCAAAAAAGGCACTCAAATTGGTTATTGTGTACAAATTTTGGATGAAAAATTTCTTATCTGAATAGCTAGGTGAAAATATAGAATGTTCTATTTAATGAGATTTAAGTTTTGTGATAAATCAACATGATTATGACTTAAAGTATTATGAGGTACTAAGTTATCAAGGATATCAAATTGTTTGATTTCATTAGATCTTTTCTATATGGATTGCATGTAATGTTATTAAGAGATATGATATAATGCCATTAAATCAAGCATTAGATGTTCAATTATTTCATAAGGAAATAACTAGAAAAAGAGATGTTAGTCCATGCCAGTTCTTTTGAGCTAACCATGTATAAATTATTATTTTTAGATTGCATATTTTTAAAAGTAATATGAGAGGGTAAAGAACTAGATTATGACATACTTGATTGATATTATACTGATTTATATGATGTAATAAATGTACTTGTATTTGATTAAAGGAAAAATTATTACTTTGCAAATGAATAAGGCATTTAAAGTCTTGTTGTATTTTTTTATTGATTACAATATCATTATGTACTTTAATAATGAGGTTTTAACCTCCATTATATGAATATCTGTTGTTGTTTTTACAATGTACTTGTGTTTTACAAAAATGTTATAATTCCAAAATTATGGTATATTATGAATACAATATTGTAAGTACAATATGATGATTTTATTTCATTATGATTTGATTATTGATGTATGTTAAGATGAGATGACATATTATGTCTTCATGTGTTGTAGGTTGTTGGTTTTTGTTTGTTCTTGTTGTTGGTTATGTAGACTGGTTTATCTCAAGTTAAGCTTGTTTAACTCTAATTTTTGGTCATGTTCCACTTTTTGTTTTTCTCGGGTTAATTCATGATGTATATATTTTTTTAAGGCATTTGGGAGTTGATCCCTTATTATTACCTAATCTAATAAAAATACATACTATGAAAAATACAACAATATTATCCAAAAACTGTTAACATCACATTTGTTATTTATTTCATATGACGACACATTTAATTATGCATTAAATGATATAAGTACATTGATTAATCATATGCTCAATGATTAATCATATAAACATTAATGAAAACCTAATGTTGTGATAACGTGATAAGAGATAATCATAATAAATGATATCTCACGATATGTTATGATTTCTAATCATTAACAAATGACACATAAAAATTAAGTGTACCTTTCTTAAACATGATTATATAACTATGAATTAATTGAGAGTGGAATTATGAGTCACAAGGCAATGCGACAATAACCTGTCCAAGCCAACTTGGAATGGATGTGGGAAGGGTGATGGTCCCCAATGACACAAGTCATTAAATATCTATAACCTTTCCCATAGGGATTTCAAGATGGACATGTCGGTGTTTTGTCATAGGGTTTAGTGGTTCATATATGTTACAAGATATTAAACTAAAAATAATTTTTTCTAAACAATGGAAATGAATCTTGATGTCTCTATTGAGACAGGTTGTGCGATGAAAGGAAGAGAAGTTTTGTAAACTTGTGTGTAGTCTCAAAATTAGCTTGTCAATAAAACACCAAATAACTATGACCATAGTAGTGCATACAAATGAATGCATTGTCTATTCACCAAGAATTTTTGTTAGTGGTGTCTGGATTGAGATGGATGTTACAACATTGAATTTTTGATTGACGCTAAGAAGACTCACATGTTCTCTTAGCCTATAATAAGGCTTAACCAAATGGTATACAAAGTATACTGGCTCGTAAAGAGTGTTTGAGGGGGATTAGGTAGATCCAAGTGACCCTTGTAGTTGCACATGGTTATCATAGGTTGTCTAGATGGATTCTGAATATTAATTAATGCTGGAATAAATCAGCAGTGGTGTAAATGATGATACTCATTTTAGTGTAAATAAACTTAAGGGTTTGTGTTAAACTCTTGTATGCTAGATTTTAATTGCTTTGTGTGACATTAATTGTAATAAATGAGTTGTTAAAAAAATCCCTTAGTTTGATGAAGATTATTTCAGGTGTTACACTAAACGTTGGTGTGGTGATGTGGCTTGGAATGTTGTATCCTAGTAGGGGTGTATCTTCCTTGATTCCCAACATTCACCTACATCTAGGTAGGAGAATTCCAAGGTTCTCCATATTTGTTACCTATATTTCCAAGTGAAAAATGGGTTCTGATGGAATTGGTAAGGAATTTTTGGATCTCCACATGTTACAAAAATTAAGCGTAAGGTGGTAATTAATTTCCCAATATCCATTTACTATTACACTTGCACATCAGTAATCAAGGAAAATAATATTGCTATTGAAATGTAGAGAGAGACTATCAAGCATTTCACTCCAAGGCTTAATTTCAATTATGGAGAAGTATTAAGAACATTAGAACATTATAGCTTCACATAAATGAGATAAAATATATATGGGTTGATCATAGAGATGAAATAACAATAAGAATGAAGGATTATAGTCGTCTAACTCTAGATGAAGCAAGTAAGTACAATATCACAATTATTCCTCAAGATGTTGTTGATGAAGGGGATGTATTAGATCCCATTTATGATAAGATGAATGTAAGAAGTGTGGGTTTCCCCAATTAATTGGTCGATCAAGGATTCCACTTGTATCAAATATCATGCTTCTCGATTTTGAGTGCGAACAATGCTTGTATTTATTCGATGAATATTCAGGTAAATGATCCTAACTTCCCAAAAGTGAAATCAACCACTATAATAGAAGTGGGTGCCTCCTACAAATCCAAGGATAGAAGTGAAGTACCGGGAAGAATTTGAAGTTTAGATTCTACGGCAGTGGAGGAAAATATCCTCCTTCTTCTACTCCCTCCACCACCATTTTCAAAATTGATTCCCCTTCTCCTCAGTGAGCACAAGGAACATCAATAGTAGTACGATGGATACCTAACCTCTTCCATTTTCTTCTCTCCTCATAACCCATGTGGTCACTCTAGTGAACTTGGACCCACATGTGTCACTTCCTATCACTTCTCCACATATTCCTTCTCTTCCTCCTCCTCACGTTCCATCCCCTCCACCTTCCTCATCATTTCAAATCTCATCAGTCAATACATCTACAGATCCTATTTCTTCTTCACCACCCTCATATCCTCATGTGTCACTCATGGCACATGTATTTTCATCCCTTTCTCCTCTCTCAATTGGGATAAGTATGACCTTGGGTTCTCCTCACGTAACCTAGTTCCATTTTCCATCTTCTACCTTTTCCTCCATGACTTCTTCTCCTCTCACATATTCAAATGTTTCCTTGGCTATCATCTCTCCTTCTTCCCCCTTGGTATCCACGTTACCCACTACTCTTAGTACTACACTCATGATCACTACTCTTTCACATTAAACATATTCTTATTTTTACCGTCTTGGATAGTAAGCCAAACCCCAAATAAGATAAAGAAGGTTATCCCCTTAAAGCCTTTGATTTCAATATGATGGCTCACTCCCCTCTCATACATCTAATAATCCCAATTCACTTTATCATATCACTATCGATTAATCAAGAGAAGGATTTTTCGAGAATGTTTTTGTTTTTTTGTAGATAAAAGTAAGGAAGACATCACTAATTCTAATTACCAAATAACCAAATTGGAACTATGGAAAGTCACTAATGAAGGTGCACACAAGATGTGTATGTGACCATGGAAAATTTATTCAATAAAATCAAAGAAACCAAGGCCACAAAAAATGAGCTAAAGGAAAAGGTGTAGCAGTTAACAACCATGCTTCTAAATATCTCCAAACCAACTCTGATATCCTCTTCATCTTCAGCCAATTTTAACACATCATCCATATCATAGGTAGAAAATATTGTAAAAAGAGTTGGGTAGTGGATAGCTAGATCGAAGGATCTGATCCAAGGAAGAAGGCTAATCAAGGATGATATTGCGGTATATAATGATATATAAAGAGATAAATCATCTATTGAAAAATTAATAATGAGCTCAAAGAAGAATGTAATAATTGGGATTTGACCTTGAAAGCCTTGAGCATCCTCAAGAAAATTGATGTTGATATCCTTGTTGAAGAAGGGATAATTGTAGAAAGGGAAAAACATCTTGATTTTTACAAATCCATTGACTTTTGGGTCAAGATTTGTTAAGAGGCCAGAGAGAAGTTATAGAAATATCGAGAAGAATGAATCAATGTCATTGATGATATTAGTGATAATTTTTCTAAATTACTCTATCATCTCTTGGATGATGACTTGAACATGTTATCGATAGATGAAATCTTTAAAGAATTCAAGGATTTGGTCAAAAAGGATTCCTCAGATGGGAATGATTTTGATTTAAAATCAATTGACAAACTAATTTTGTATCACAATATATTGAGCAATCTAGAAAAAAATCATCAGACTAATCTTGATCAGGGGATCCTCATTGAGAAATGTTGATCTATGATCTTTTAAAATTTGGCATAATGTGATGTGTTACATAGAATTTTAAAAATCTTGTTGACCATATGAAGAACATGTAAACAAGGCATGTATGCAAAATAAATGGAGAAAAATACATTGTTTTGGAACACCGATCTTCAAAATTTGATTGCAGAGAAAAGGACCCCACTATCTACTAGATGGGGGCCCTCGGCTAGGTTCAACACACTCAATAATGGAGGGGTTCCTTGGCCTCCAATATTCACATTATCACTACCGAGATTTTGCATATATTTGCTATTATATTTGTAACTTACTATATGTGGGATTATTATATGTCATTGTAGATATATTTCATTTATGCAACTCTGTGGACAACTAGACTCATTTGGTGAGGTGACTCAACCGACCAAGTCGACCTACCCACTAATATATTTACTCACTTCCACAACTCAATATTCTCTACGTAGAATTACCAACCCCTATCTTCCTCACATCCACCTTATTCCTCCATTATGGCATCAAAATACTCGCCAACCACTTAACAAGCTTGTGCGATACATACCAAGCCCAACTCGGGATCTACATTCCACTCGGAAATATATATCCAACCATGTAGTGGCATAGTCAATAGTTACACCAAGCCATGCAACTCATCCACCTAGCTAGACCAACTTGAGTAGGACACATTGTATTTAGCAAAAGGTGGTCTTAATATCGACTACCTTACCAATCTGGTGCTAACTTAAATGAATTAGCCACCTATTGCACCATACATATGCGATGAATGCCATATTAGTAAAGCATAAAGGAATGAGTGGTGAGAAAGCGAAATAGAACTCTACACATTAATTAGCAATATCAATGCATTTATTCACTATTTTCAAAGTTAGCTTTATGTTTGGGTAAGAGTGCATCTCTTTCCTCTATATCTCATAATACATGTCATTCCATCTCATTTTGTATGCTTGTACCAATTGAATCCCTTTGTATTTGATCATTTCTCTAATTTCTATGTGTGATGTTGTCCACATTTATAGCACTCCTCTCTTGATCACCTTATTCTTTATATATTTTTCATATTATTCGTAACTTTGTCGATTTTGTAGTCTTATCCCTGAAAAATAATGGTTTTAACTTTTCAAATGTCTATACTCTTCCATCTTCCTTTCTCTATCTAACTCATTTGTAAAATAAGAGCATATGGCCTTAACTTGAACATATCCAATGTATAGAATTGGAATCCAATCCCTGTCATATTTAAGGGCATAATTGTGTAAATAAATATCACATAATAAGAGCTGGAGTTCATGAGTGCTATTTTGATATAAAGTGAAGAAGATCCTAGCTGAGCTGATATCATATGGCATGTCAAAATTAATGCAGGTAAGTTTGTGTTACAACATCTTTTCTTTCAAGAAGATAACATAAACATTTGATGGAGGCTTGCATTTAAATATTTCATAAGTTGCTTGAGTTGTTTCTTCCTATTTTTGCTTCAACCTCTTAATCTCCCTATCCTTTTCCTCATGTTATTCCTTATGATTTGAGATAAGGGAATATTTTCCTTTTCCCATTTTCCTTTTATCCTGTTAACATAGGTCTCCAATTGCAACATCAAATAGTCAATATCTAGCAACATAGTTTGTGTTTCCATATCCTTACAAGGAGTTTTTACAGGTTCCTTTATAATTTCTTGAATAAAAATTTGGGGCTTAACTAGTCCTAAATTTACTTGTGGCACATTAGCATGTAATGCTTACTCAACCACTTTCTCAATATCTACGGGAATGTGTTGTTTTGGCCCAATAACTTGTTCAAATACCACATGCATATATATTTATTAAATTTCATGTTCCTATTTCTCCATGGTTTGATCAACAACTTATGAAATTTGTTCTTGTTCATTTTATTCTCTTTATTCCTCTTCCTTTCTCTCCTCATGACCTTCCACTACATGAATTGTCTCCTCATTCTGAGTTGGCTCTTCTTGTTCCTCTATGGGCTACTTAGGGCATTCTTACTTACGATAAGTTGCATAAATATCTCTCTACTATGTATTCATTGGTGAGGCTCAAATTTCCCCTATGTAACTCCGAATCCAAATCACTGTCCCGGTGAGATGGGTTATGATTGTGTTGGTTTGGAAGTCTACGACATTTTTTTAAGCCCAAGAGGAGCACCTAGGTGGTGTAGGAGTAGAATGAGAATATTTTATTTTTCCCTTAGAAGTGGAGGTTTCAGGAGTGGAGAACTCCAATAGGGTTTCAACTATGAAAATCCTTTCAAGAGAGATGGGTACAAGGTTTTCCTCAGCGAGGATTTAGATTTTCATAAATTATGGGTTCTTGAGGTTGGGAGGTGGATGTTGCAAGCTCAGTTATATGTGTAGAAATATGTGTAGAAGATCTCTCGATTGCTCCTATTTCTCTTGAATCCCAAAAATTATCTATATTATTTTCCCTTGCAAAATCTTCCCACTGTATCTAAGGATAATCCCTTTACATGGTATGTTTCACTACCAAGGTTATAAGGAAATGGTGTGACAATACATCCCTACCCCTTTGTGCTTCTCTACTCATTATATTCAACATTTCATGTAAGAAATTAGGTACATTTACTTGCTTGTTATTTAGATGATTCAATAACTTGAAATGAATTGTATTCAATCTAAAATACCTTCCTTCACAAGTAAAGTACTTAATTACAAAATTTACAATCTTGGCCCATAAGGGTTTAAGAGATGTTCTATGTTTACCTTTCCTGCTAGTGATGAATTCATCACCATCATTTGCGAACTCTCTCTTAGCTGCTTCTAGGTTATCCTTTTTGGAAATGGTTCTCCTTAGGATGGTAGGCCAGTTACTTCTGCCAAAATTTCATCACTGAGTCTGATTGCTAATCCCTTTACCTTTTCCTCCCCATTACCAAATGTGTTGGAAAATTCTTCCACCATTGCTTCATTAAAACCATAAAACCTATCAATGTAGTCTAACTAATCATTATCCTCAAAATACTTCATGATTCGAGGATGGCTCAAAAGTTATAAATTCTAAGTGGGTTCATGCCTTATCAAATCACTTCCCATGGTGAACACACAACCTACTCTAGTTTCGATACACAATAATACAATTCTAATTTTGTTTCACGATTGAATTGTGTTGAGTTGTTTTCATCTTTTTGAACTTTGGGTTCAAGAGGACACACAACATGGTTACAAGAGAAAAATCATTAATTGATGTGAACATGTGAAGAATGTAAATAAAAGTGATTTGACAACATTAGATTATGTGGAGGGACACATCATAGATCGAAAGACAACAATTTTTAAATGCAACACAAGCATGATGACTTGTCATAACTGCTAATTAATTATAATTATACTTTATTAAAGTGATATTTGAGTGCACTTATCTTGATGTTCATTTGAAATGATGATTGTGCATGCTTATTTAAATTTGTGTCTTGACTACATGAAAAATTGTTGTGATGTTGTAGATATGTGTAGAGTTGATGTTGATTGCTCCTTAATAAAACCTAATGAATCTTGGAGAGGGAATTCCAATATGTTGGGATACCAATTGTTTCTTTTCCATATTCCACACGTGCATGTATCCTTATTCTTCTTTCATGTAATCATGATTTATACAAAACACAAAAGACAAAACATCAGTTTGGATGATTTTGATGCAAGTGGAACCTTCAATCATTGCACTTTCTCCTTGTGATGGAGATCATGCACTCTTGTAATCACCTGACATCAAAACCTGCAAAACAAAAACTCTATGAAATAAATGTGTTAGCAAAATGTGCTGATCACCCTAAAGAGAGATCACAACACTTTTATTTGACCTTAGAATATCTAGAAAGATGAATGCAAAAAGGCCACTAAAATATTCTCAATCTTCTAAAATATCAGAAGTGAGCCAATAAGCTCAACCCTTGAGGTCAATTATGATATTTTTATATCCATTCCTTTATGAAATCCTCTGAATAGTTCCATGAATGAACCTTTTCAACTAGCTTCTTGTAAAATCTAAGCATGTGGCCAATCATCAACAACTTTAAACTTATGAGATCTATTGTAATGAGATTCATATCTCCATTAGGGAATATTTTCTCAATTTCATAGGGGCCTAGCCACCTTGTTATGATATTCCCTATATGATCCTTATATTTTGAATCAAACAAGAGTGCCAATCACCTTCTGGAATTGTCTTGTCTTGATGTACCGGTCATGCTATTTGAATCTTTTCTTTTACAGCACTTCTATGTTATGTAATGCTTGTGTTCTCAATTCATCCAACTCATTGAGTTGGATAATCCTTTTCTTTGAGATTCTGATAAATCTATGCCCAACTCAAGTGCAGTCCTCAATGTTGTATGCTTAAACTATATTGGAAAAACATCAGTATTTCCATATAAGAGTTCAAATGGTGTAAAGCCAATTGTGGTCTTCCATGTTGTGTTGAATGCCCATACTGCCTCTAGAATCCTATCTACCCAATATTTCATGTGGAGTGCAATGGTCTTTTTCAACATGTCTTCTATTTATCTATTTGTAACATTTTTTTGCCATTAGATTGGGGGTGGTATGGTGTAGGATTCCTATGCATGATTTGATACTTCCAACTAGATCAAAAATCACATCTTGAAAAAATGTGTACCTTGATCTATGAAAATTTCCTGTAGAAATCCATATCTAGTGAAGATGTGATCATATAGGAACTTGGATACTTTCTCAATTTTCTAATTTGAAAATGCCTTCACCTCTATCCACTTGGTTAGATAATTTGTGCATACCAAGATGTATTATTTCTGATAATATGGATGGTCTATTGGGCCACTAAAATCTAAGCCCCACTTGTCAAAAGGCTACAAGACCAATTGAGGCTGCAATGGATTCTCATTAGATCTAGTGGGCATGATAACAAGTAGTCAACAAATTTTGTGTTGTTCTATTTACAAAAAAATTCCCTCGATAAGGTTCATGGTGATAGGATGCGAGGACATCAAATATCTCCTCATCATCTATAAACCTTCTCATTAATTGAACTTGTCCCTTATGAAATAGAAATCCAGGTATCCAAGAAAAAGATAAAATCTTTTCAACTATATTTTTTACCTATAGTCATTTTTATGTACCCTTAGTATAACTTTATAACCCCACACACATCATCCAATCACCAAGGGTGTTGGGTGCTCACCTAAGACATGCGTGGGCACCGAGGCCCTCCTTTATGTGAGAATTATGAGAAGATATTGCCATTTTTAAAGGATTAGTTGTAGAAAAGTAGATATTCATGTAAAATCACAACATGAGCTACCATATCCTTATACCCATGCATGAAAACGAGATAAAAAACACAACATGGATTATGAAGAATAGATATGAAAAATGACACTAGGGTTTTCACCCATCAACAAGATATCCATATATATATATATATATATATATATATATATATATATATTGATCAAGAGTGCTAAATAACCACATTACATTCAAAAGGCCATGTCAGGTCGAATATAGTAATTTCAGGATCCAACCCATACAATATATGTTAAAACAAATATCTAACTCATATATTAGGAGTCCTAGCTATGCCCCCCTTATAAATTTTATAGACCCATCCCTTAGATATGATGACCTTCTTGTAACTCCCTAATGAAAACCCCCAACCCTAGGGCCTCCTAATACTTTCTACAAAGCTTCCCCTTTTCCCATGCTATATGTCTATCCATATATCTTGGTGTCCCTCTTCCTTACTCTTGAGCATCTCTATATATAGGTTCAAGTACCCACCACCATGCCTTCCTTCAGGAGTAGATCACATGCCAAGTGTCCATGTGGTCCTTCATCAGTGAATGTTTATCCTATTTTGAGCTCTCCACTTTCTATAATGATGTATTCCTAGGAATATTCCCTACATGGAATATCCTTTTCTTGACCATCAAGTCTACAGTGGCACCTTATCCACTCGGCATGCCTAGTCGGGTCACGTTTTTCCTCAAGTGCCTCCAGAATGCCAAATATGGCTAAGTCCTTTAATCCTGATGTCCTTCCTTCCACATGTACCATAGTTTCTCCAAAACCCTTCTTAAACCTCTATGCCCCATGTGTTTCTCCACGCGCACCCTTCTTCTTATAGGCCCCGCATGTGCACGTTCCCTTTTTGGTACTTAGCCAATATTTCGAGGCCCAACATCACCCCACACTAAGCATGTTCTCCATCCTTAGAAACATCTTGCTTTTCCAAAGAATAAAGAATGGTGGGACTAAGATAATTTGAATGAAGAATGAAAGAATGCAAGAATGGAGGAATTAAGAATGGAAGAATGGAAAAAATCTATTTATTGTTGCAAGAGGAGTGGGAAATCCTTCCTCATTGTTGCCTCAATATTCTCCAGGAATCCACTTCACCCTGCACCTACTGGAGTAGGTCACCCACTAGATATCTCACCTCTTCAAAGTTCAATTCATTTCCCTTAGTGTTTAGTGTATCTACAATCCCTTCTAGCTAATTTCTAAGGTCATCTAATGCATCCATTCTGTGAGTGACTTGGGGGTACAATTCCTTAAGCTGATTTTTAACTAAACCTCACAAGGTTTTGATTGCTTCCATCTTCTTCTCAACTTTGGCTAGGATTTTATCCCTTTGACCTATTTCCCTTATTCTATTCTCTTGGAATTATTTTATATCTACCTCATGTGAAGTAACTAGTATACTTACTTACCTGTCTCTGTCATCAGAGAAAGTTATCATACAATAGCTAAACCATTTACGCGGTGGTCTTCACAACGGTAAGGAGATCGGAATACCGAGTGAGTGTCTCTCCAATCTTTATCATTTCTTCCTTCTTCTAATGCACCAATGCCTCTTCTTCTGCTGATTCTAGTGTGAGTATGATAAACTACCTTTCCATGGTAAGGATGTGGGTTAAGTCTTCCAAGCATTGCAAGGTTGAATTGTATTTTTGCTTAGGCGGGGCTAGGTATGGATGCTTCAAGATAATGGCATATGTAATCATATCTATCTTTTTGTAGACCTTGCGCACCTTTGCCTTTTCCTCCCTTAGTTTGCACTTAATTGTGTGTTGATCAGCTCCTCTGACTTTAGATCCTTTCTCTTCTCAATGATTTATTCATTCTTCTTCTCCAGTTCCTCCTCCAAAACCCTTACTCTGTCATTCCTCCCAAAGAGTCTCACCTCAACCTCTACTGACACCTTATTGAGTGCATTGTATACTTTCTCATGGATAATTGTTGAGCATTTATCAGGGGGTTCACTCCCTTAGTCTCTGGTATCTTCATCAACGCCCCTTTCTTGACCTGAACTCGGGACTCATCAACATGGGACTCAAAATCCCAAGATAACATCTTCCTCATACATGGGTATGTGCCTTCTTCTTCGAATGAATACCATGTAAGGAGTTGGTCTATAGGCATGGTACTTTGGAAGCATGCACATAGTACCTTACTTGGATCATTGATGTAACCCATTCCTTGCTCTCTTGTCACTACCACACTCTTCCCTCCTATGTGTGCTACCTTTGGAAAGCTTACTACTAAGATGGGATCTTTTCCCATGCTCCCATACTCCTTCCCTACACTCTCCTCCTCTATCTCTTTGAGCACTTCATCAGCATTGCACTCCACCTCTTGCTCCACCAAGTCCTTTATTATGCCCGCTACTTCCCTTTTCATGGCCTCTTCTATTTTCTCCTTGGTGAGGCTTGGGGTCCTTTGATCCTTAGTGTTTACCTCCTCACTTCCCCCTTCTTCATGATGAGCATCTCCTTCCTCCTCCGAGTCATGTACATCATACACAAGATGGTCTTGAGCCTCTTCATGCTCATCATCATCCTTTCTTGCCTCTATAGGCTTCAGGATCTCTTTTCCTTTGAGTCCACCTCCTCCTGCTACCTTTCGCTTCTTCCTAATTGGTGACTCTAGTATAGGGGATTCTTCCTTCTCATATTCTTTAGTAGGAAACTCCTTCCTTGGCAAATCTTCTTTTGAAGGGGGATCTTCTTGCTCTGGCACCTCTTCCTCAAGTGTATTTTCTTTTTCCTTAATGGGGGACTTCTTCCTCCATGCATATGTGCTTGGCTTCACCCCGAATCCTATGTGCGCCTATATAGATTGCATTATTTGTACACTTGGTGCCTTATTTTCTTGTGCCTCCTCTCTCTCCCTCTTCCTGACGTGACCTTCTTCCTTGTGGCAAGGTCTTCTGGGATTGAAACATCATTTTCCACATAGGCACCTTCTCATATTTTGGCCTTATTCACAGATATACCCTCGATGCGGTCCTCTCAAAAATAGGAAAGGTCACTGGATTCATCATATGCACATCATGGGAGACATAATTCTCCACATAGGTGTGCTTCTTGGGGTATACTAAATTAGTCCTACACAACTCATGGTGGTCTTGGTCCACCTTGCTGAGGTCAAACCTTATTTTTTCCTCCTTGAAGTGATTGACCCTAGCTTGGAAGTATTATGTTGTGAAGGAGAAAGATATTTTCAACCATGGGCTCTTGGTGTTGTCTGCCAAAGTTAACCTACCAATACATAAATGTTGGTAAATTGGAAACTTGGCTTCTCCTTGCACTAGAGATGGAAATTGTTTGGGTATTCTCCACTCAACCTCAAATGCATCATGCATTCACTTATACCATTTCTCTAGGAACACCTTGTGGGTGGCCGTCATGGTGTCACAAGTATATTTCTCAAATCTCTTGGTAGGGAGGGGTTCTCATCTGGGTACTCCCATACAATTTTTCTAGCCCATCGGGCACTCCAATTTTCTAAAAAAAATGATGGTAAGGAGGACATTACCAAACATGATCTTCTCCCATCACACATGACAATAATGATGATCTCTCTCTATGAAATGAGAGAGGTTGTAGATGGTTCCTTCTAAGATTTTCGACAAACATTTAACAGGACTTGTTGATCTATGTCCACCTCTCATGTCCATTCAACTTGGTCACTAAGTGCATGGCCATCCTCATCACATGGTTGAAAATTGTAGAAATGTCAAAGTACCATGACCCCTTCTTATAGTCATAGGCCTCCATAGTTTTCTTTATGGCCTCCTTTTCCTCCAAGTCATCATCAAATGAATCTCCTCTCAAGGTAAGACCAATAAATTTGGAGATCAGTTGGGGAGTTATCCTCATCCTTTGCCCCTGAAGAAGTAGAAATGGTCTTCATGTATGTGTGACATCAGCCATTGGTACAACCACTTGGGTTTACCAAAATAGGGAAACTCATATAGTTACAATAATCCAACCTTCTCCATTTTCACCTTGACTTCATCATAGATGGGCATTCCGTTAGGTGTCCTCTTGTCTATAGGTCTAACCATTTCTAATGCCATTTATTTCTTTGTGGTGCTTGTTTGATGGTTGTAGTCACTTACACCATTTTTCTCATGTGAGACACCCACTCTTTTCCTAACAATATGCCATCTGGGTATTGCATTTGCATACCATTCCTCATTAAAGCTAGTGGAAACAACTTGTTTTCCTTTTCCCTTGCCCTTCTTTGGTGAAATGATGGTTACTTTCCTTGGTGCCATCTTCTGTTGGGTTATTAAAAATCATTTCTTCCTTCTGATCCTAACTCTGCTCAACTCTACGGCTTTACCCTTATGAAAAATCCTTTCAATCTTATGCCCTAGCTCTAGAACCCTAACCTGGAAAAACCTTTCCTTCCACAAGACAACGTATTCACTTACGGGTTTCTAAAACTCCAACAACCCTCTCCTTTCATGCTCGTGTACTATTTTTCCACACTGGTTCACTTCTCAAACTAGCTATGCACTCAGATCTTCACAACCTCCTTTTGCACAAATTTTCTCAAGGATGCCCTAGTTCATAAGAGCTCTTGATATCAAAAATGCAAGGTAATAAGAATGTATCCCAAACCTTCTACTTATAGATTTTTTCTTTTCCCGTAATAAATGTAATCCACCTACCATCATACCTTTATAATAAAGGAGGATTTTTTTCCACTAAATCCAACCTTAAGCACTTTTACCCCCACACCCAACCTTGTAAAAAACCCTTACAACCTTCTAGTGCACAAAAATCCTTAACTAACCAAAGATCCTCATGCACATGCATGCATGCCTTGAAGGTAACTTCTTCTATCCTTACCCTGATTTTTGACATCACCTACCTCATGTTGTTCTTATGCTTCTCATCCTTGTACATGGTCTTTGTAAAGCTCTCTTGACACCAAACTCCTTATGTCCACCTTTTCCACATGCATGCTCTTCCAAACTTCATGCTTTTGATTCTTCAATCTGGGCCATCAAAACAAAGCTTCCACTACTAGCTTCTATTATTTTTCACACTACTCCACCCCACACAAAAATGGATGCGTGGTCCTCTATGCATATACGAAAACTTTTGAAAATAATAAGTGGCTATGACACACAATGCACAATGCGCATAAAACAAAAAAAAGAAAGGGAACAAACAATGAGAAGGGAAACACAAGAAAAAAAATGCATTAAAGGAAACCCTAGGCTAAATGACAATACTACCTTATTTATAATTACATAGAAGCCTTATTTATAGTAGGGCTTCAGCCTACTCCCATTGAAATGGCCTAGTAATCTTGTCCCATCCAAGTGCTTGTAACTAGAATGCACCTGAATCAAGGATGTATGAGATGATATATGGCCCTAACCAATGGAATTTTAGTTTCCTAGGATGGGCATAAAATTTGGAGTCATAAAGCAAGACCATCTACCCAACCTTGAATTGTTTTTTTTAATATGGATGATCATGTCATGCTTTTTTTTGTCGTGCCTTTTTAGCCTTCTGACTCCACCTAGCAAGTGATCACCTTTCATCTAACTGCATTAATTTCTCCATGCGCTCTGTAGTTCTTTTCATAGCTAATCCTCCTATGCATGCAATACACATGGATGGTAGCATGAATTCTACTGGTAACACAAATTTCGTGCCAAACACCAATTGGAATGGTGTGGCCTTGTTCAATTTCTTGTAGGTAGTCCTATACACCCATAGTATAACTAAAACTTTGTCATCCCAATCTTGTCTTCCCACATCACAAATTTTAGTTAACATGTGACTTAGAATTTTGTTAAATGCCTCAGCAGTTCCATTAGCTTGTGGGTGGTATGGGGTAGTCTTATGGTGGGCTACCATGAATTCTTCCAACAAGATCCTAACTATCATTTAAGAAATGAGTACCCCTATCACTCGTTAAGCTCAATGGACATCCATATCTGTTGATTATATTTTCCCATAAGAACCTAGCTATTGTTGCTGCTATGTAGTCCCTTGTAGGAGTTTCCTCTATGCCCATCTTGTTAAGTAGTTAGTGTAAGTGATGATATAGCATGAACCAATCCTTCATGTGGTAGGTGAAATTGGTCCTACAAAATCAATGGCCCACTTTTCAAATGGTTTTGTGCTAGCTATCAGCCTCAAGGGAATTTCATCCCTTCTTCTTGGCTTTCTAAGGTGCTGAAAATGGTCACAGGCCTTGCAAAACTCAATGCAATCCTGGTAGATGCTTTCCCACCAAATCCCCTACTAATAGGATTTTCACATGTGGTGGCATTCCTTACATAGTGTCCTCCTGCAATCCCACCATGTGCTTCCTCCATGATTGCAAATGTGCTCATGCTCCAACACACACCGATGCAAAACCTCATCGTGACCTAGTTTGTATAAGTCTCCACTGATTAGCATGTAGGGTGTGGTGTGTATGGCTAACTATTTTCTTTCCAAAGTCTTCATTCCTTTCGTGCACCACACCCATTTTGAGAAACACAACAATATCTTCTAAGTCAGAGGGACATGCACCATAACCTAAACAATTGTGCCTGGCATAACATCCTCAATTCTCTATGCATCCTCCCTAAGTCAATCCTTGAAAATGGTCAGGCCTTGAGTTACTCTTTCCTAGTTTCACAACAACTATTGTAAACTCAAACTCTTGAAACAACAAGACCCACCGACATATGTGCCCTTGCAAAATGGGATTTTTCACCAAGTACTTCAATGCCATGTGGTTTGTGTAGAATATGAAAGGTGTTTCCAAAAGATATTGCCTAAATTTTGCAGTGCATGTAGATCATTGATAGTGCTTTGTGCTCAAGTAGTAGTGTAGTTTTCTGTTCTGTTGGTGTTAACTTCCTACTAGAAAAACACAAGGGGTGGTCAACAATCCCTTCTCTAGGATGTGCTAAGACTACCCAATCGCCATCCCTAAAGCATCAACATGTACATGGAATGGCTTATCCCAAGAGGAAAATGTAATATGGGTGCAGTGATAAGCCTATTCTTCAATGTATCAAACGTTGTCATCTGTTGCACTCTCCCTAGTGAAATGCACTTTTGTGTTTTAGTAACTTCTCCAATGGCATGTGATCTTAGCATACCCCTTAATAAATTTTGGTAGTACCTTCATATGCCCAAGGAATCCATGCACTACGCTCTAGTTGGTAGGCTCCCCCAATCCCATAATAATAAAAACTTTGGTGGGATCCACCAACAAGCCTTCCTTACATATGATGTGCCCCAACAGGGTTCCAAATGGAGTAGTAAAAGAGACACTTCTTGATGTTGAGGGATATGTGTCAACTACCAACATATTTCAAACATCAACCAAAAATTGTCACAATGGTCTTTCACTAGTCCATACACCATCAGTCATCAAGGTAGACTGAAGGAATTTATGGATAAAATCCTAAAATGCCTAGACCACTATGCATGAAAACACAGTAGATGCATTCTTTAGTCCAAAAGGCATGACCATATAGGAAAAACTTCCCCATTTAGTGGTAAAATTTTTCTTTTCTATTCTTCTTTAAAATTCTAACTTGATGATATCTGAGAACCCATTTGTGAAGGAATAGATTTGGAACCTGGCTACTCCTTCCAGGATTTCTTTAGTAAAAGGGTTAGAAAAGGGTCAATGACACATACTGCATTCAAAGTCCATGTAATCAACACATATCCTTATCCTTCCATCCTTTTTAATGCTTGATGACCATGGGGCTTATCCATTCTGATTCCTCCACAACTTCAATGATGCCTGAAGTGATCATTTTTCTATCTCCTCCTTGAATTTGATGTGAAGATTTAGATTCATTCGATAAGGCCTCTTCCAAATTGGCGTGCACCTTCCTTTAACTTGATTTTCATTTCTCCCAAGGAGTGGTGAATACCTTTAAGCTCATGGTATCCATGTGGAAATAAGTCCTGAAACTCATGTAATAGATCAATGATCTTGAAACCTCCTTCTCTGACCAATAGTCTCCAATAGTGGCCTCCTTAGGTTCTATTTCTAAACCGATGTTAACCTTCTTTGTTTTGAGGGGCTCATGGTAGGTGTGTGCTTGCTCATCAACACTATCAATAACTTCATGCATACCTTTAGTATGGTTAACATCCAAAACTCTCCATCTCTTCGCCATCTATCACATAGACCATCTTTCCTTCTCTTTCTCCATGCATGTGCACTCAAGCTACACCTCTTCTGACTCTTCCTCATCAAAGCATGGTTCCAAACTAGGTTCACCCAATAAATCTAGTATTCTATCCTCCTCCATGGCACTATCTCCCATTGTAAGGTGCTTAACAACCTACAATGCCCTATCCACCGATGGTTTAGTACTCCGATATTTGAAAGCTTGAAGGAGGTCATTCATCAACTCCTACCAATTTCCTATCTGACAACACATCTCGAGTGAATATACCATGCACATGCACATAACCTTGTAAAGTGGAATATAACTTATGCACCCATAAAGAAGGTGGCAAGGATTTTGTGCCTTCCATCCATGATTTCTCACATGCTTGGATGTGAAATGAGGTGGGTTCCTTCCCATGGTAGTAGTCTTGTATGATAGTGGGTGCATTGCTTTGAGAAAACCTAATAGAGAACATGATTCTCACTTCATGCCACTCTAGAAGGCTATCATGATGTGTCACCCACCAACGTGTTGTGGTCCTAAGAAAGTTATAGCTGAGCATCCCTCTTATTTTGATCTCATTTTTCCACTTTGAGCCTCCATTCTCGTAAGAAATCATCAAGGTTGGCCCTCCAGAAGTAACTTGAAACTTTTTTCCTCCTAGGTGCTTGAATGAGCATTCCTTTTTCACTCTCATAACAAATCCTCTTAACTATCACCCAATTAACTCATAAGTCCCGTGCACCCAATTATCACATGCCACACTAGTTGTATCACTCATGGATTGAGCATCTTTCAAATTGAATAACTCCTTCGTAGGGTGAATCACCTCAGGGTCCCTAATAGAGCACACATAAATCTTGTCAAGGAATTTTCTCCCAAGGGCTTAGTATAGGGTGTTGAACTTCCCATCAGTCAAGGGGATGATAATCATTCTTCCTTGTTTTCAAAACTTATGTACCCCTTATTGAACCATAGGTCAACATTGTTCTTATAACACCAGGGGCACCAAGTAATGCTTTGGAAATTTTTCTACCTCGGCTAGTGCTAAGACTTCAAAGTCTCCTAGTGAACTTTTCCCCTTGGATAGTGATAACAACATCCTTCAAGACACCAATGGGAATTTCCTTTGTCTTGTTAGCCATATACAACACATTCAAGGATGGTTGTAATGGGGGCCTTCCCATTTGATGCCATGCATCTAGAGTGAGAACATTGACTTCTATGCCCATGTCAATCAATCAAAATATTTCTCAAGAAGCCACCCATCCACAAAAACATTCAAGGTAATCTCCTTATCATAGTCAAGGTTATGGGGAGGAAGGTTAGCATGTAGAACCTTCCTTTCACTCTACTCTCGGTGTGTGGTACCTTTTCCCGTAACCATTCCCTAAAAAGGAATGATATTCTCTTGCCTTAACATCTTGCATACTTCCTGACCTCATCTAGATCCTTCTATGGAGCCTCAACACTCTTCCTTTCTCTAACTTCCTTGACTATTCCTTTAGGAACTAGATCTCTCCTTATAGGCTTTGAATTACATCCATGGTCTCTTGATACACCTCCTTCTAATGAGTAGGTCTGGATACTTTCCATGTACCACCTCTTCTCTAATAACCAATGAAGTCTCTACCTTGGTATATCTCTTACGCATTCAGCCTTAGCTCATGTCGTAAGTAGTACATGCTCTAGTTCGACTCGCGCGCCACCCTTGGCATCCATTGTGAATCGACCTTCTTTATGCTTACCATTTCAACACCTTTGTCTTTCCAGTGATGTTGGCTCATATGTTCAAATATCTCTAGGAACTCCTCATATTATTTTTTTCCACACAAGAGCATTGTAATAGATCCAGGCATTCATGCTTATAGTGCTCGTAGACCCAAAATTGTAATAGGTTCCAAATGGAACTCACTTCTTCCTCCTCCATGGTTACCATGACCATAAAATCCTCCTCTGAAACCTCTTCCACATGCCCTCCATCTGCATGCCCTTCATAGTGATGACCATCATCCTTGGAATATTTTGCATGAGGATGGTTTGGCACACACCAATATCAATGGCATCATGTATCTGGTCAATCAACCTATAATCCTTGGTGTCATGAGTAGTAGAGGTGAAAATATTGCAATAACAAGACACATTTTTATGGATCGTGCACTACAATAGTGGAAACCTACTTGCATCATGATCTCCATGGAAAATTTCATAGTCCACCATCATGGCGTGTACCTGATCTTCTCAGGGAAAATGTCCTTTGTATGCCCCTCTACCTCAAAATCCATGCACCATAGGCCATCACTGAGTCTCATGCACTGAGTTCACGTAGAAAGATTTCTCTAGGTGCTTTACCATTGCAAAATATGATCTTCAAGAAAAGGGCTAACACTGGTATCCATGCTTCAATAGCCTCAACATGTATGGAAGCCTCTAAGGCCTCATGGGTTTGTGAAAGTCTTGTGTGAAAGTGCTCTCTAAAAGGTGTTATCAACCCTCCAACAAACCACTGAGCATCTTTGAGAAGGATGAATATCATAAGAAAATTTTGATAAGAGAGTCTTGAAATGCACATGTACTACCTACACACTCTCTTCCATACCTTATTGAATCTCCTTCAACACACTAATGCTCTTTTGTTCAAACTTAGGGATATGAAATTTAGCTAAGAAGGCATTCTATAGTGTGGTGTAATCTACCACTATCTGAGTGGGGGTCATACTTTTGTACCAACTATGCACATGCCCTTACAATGTCATTGCAAAATGACTTGCCTTCCATTCTAGGGTAGTGATCCCCTTTTCGTGCACCATAATAGCTCACACTTGTGTACATGCTCTGCAACATCCTCAACACCTTTGTAGTTTGGTATATGTAAAGACATTTCAAAAAACAATTGTTGAGGTGGTTGAGGCCCTTGTCTCCGCTTGATCTAGAACCTTGATTTCCTCTAGTGTTGCCTCCACCACCAGATCCACTAGATCCACTAGGTCCTGTCCCTCTAACCCCAGATCCTCTAGATCCTCTAGATCATCTAGGTCCTCCAACTCCTATAACACTAGATTCACCTCATGTAGCCGGTAACGAGCCTAAAGTGGTTGTGCCTAGTGTCCCCAACATCCCACTAAACTACGCACCAACAGTTTGTGATATTGCACTACTACCAAATGTGTGTCCCACACTGCTTCTAGATGTGATACCCAAGCTTTGTGTACCCATAATTTTCCCAAATTTTGTTCCAGACAATATTCCTCCAAACATAGGGAATGATTGTGTAAGCCATAGATGTACCAAATGAGAAATTATATCTCCTAGGTGTAGATCGGTCACTTCCACTAATACCAACTGGGTTAGCAATACTTATCTCTTGGATTTGGAAAACTAAGCACTAGGGGTTGTTCACTAGGAGGATTTAGATGTGCACTCGATAGATCTCATTTCTCTAAGTGAAAAAATCTCATCAGAAGTTAAAGGGGTCTCTCTCTCACATTTATCAAGATGGGGTAGCACATGAATTAGGCTTCACATCCTGCGTGAACCTCAATTCCTTTCTGCAATGTTTTCTTCCATAGATCCATCACTCCGTAACCTCACGTTGTCTAGCTAACTCCCTTTCCCATTCTTCACTTACTTTAATCGAGTCATATCTCTTCCTCTCTCTTTTTCCACTACAAGGTGCACCATCTTCCTCCACCCTAGATTCCTCACCTAGTGCTCGAGAAAGCTTAGCTAGCCATTGGAAATGCTTCCAAACTTAGTGTAATGATCGGGATCTTTATAGCTAAAGGGAAAGCACAAAAAATGACCCTCTAGGATCCCTTAAGAACTTAAACTCAACAAGCTCTCGGACAAGAATACATAAAATATCATATTTCATGGTATAACTAGTCAGTACTTTTTTTCACCAATGATCAAAAACACGTGTCCAAGTCAGATCAGCATCCTACAAGCCTCGATATTCATCTTAGGTCCACACACAAGATCTATAATAAAAGCTTGATCTAGATGCATATGCCAAAATCCATTCATATAACTCTACTCAAAAAAGAAGCAAAAGAAGGTCTCATATAACTCATGATATAGGTATTATTCTACCCATTTACATGCATCAAACTCGGGTCCAATACTAAATCTCCGAGAAAATTCATCCTTTGTGATTTTAAACCATGATTCAACACTATCCATGGTCAATGCTCTGTCATCATGCATCATTCTCATAAAACTTCAAAAAGAGATCCCAAAACGGAACCAAGATGTATTAATTTTTTGTGTACCCTTATAAACCTTTCTAACCCCATACACACCATACTATCACCCAGTGTGAGCACTTTGGGCACTCACTCGAGGCATGCATGGGCACCAATCCCCTCCTTTATGTGAGCATTGTGAGAATATCTTTCCATTGTTAGAGGATTAGTTACAGAAAAGTAGATATTCATGTAAAAGCACAACATGAGTTACCATATCCTTATACCCATGCATGAAAATGAGAGAAACAACACAACATGGATTATGAAGAACATATCTGATTCATAATATGAAGAAATGACACTAGGGTTTACACCCATGAACAAGATATCAGAACATATATATATATATATATATATATATATATATATATGTATGTATACACACATATACATATATGTATACATATACATATATGTATACATATACATATATATATATATATATATGTACACACACACACACACACACACACACACACACACACACACACACACACACACACATATATTGATCAAGAGTGCTAAATTACCACATTATATTCAAAAGGCCATGCCAGTCAAATATAGTAATTATAAGGGATCCACCCATATAATATATGTTAAAATAGAGATCTAACTCATATATTAGGAGTCCTAGCTACGCCCCCCTTATAAATTTTATAGACCCATCCCTTAGATATGATGACCTTCTTGCAACTCCCTAATGAAAACCCCAACCCTAGGGCCTCCTAATACTTTCTGTAGAGCTTCCCCTTTTCCTATGTTATATGTCTATCCATATATTTCTTCAAGTCCCTCTTTATTTCTCTTGAGAATCTCTATATATAGGTTTAGTACCCACTACCATGCCTTCATTCAGGAGTAGATCGCATGCCAAGTGTCTCATGTGGTCCTTCATTGGTGAATGCTTATCATGTTCCAAGATCTCCACTTTCTATAATGATGTCTTCCTAGGAATATTCCCTACATGGAATATCCTTTTATTGACCATCAAGTCTCCAGGTTGGCACCTTATCCACTAAAAATGGCTAGTCAGGTCAATTTATTCCTCAAGTGCCTCCAGAATGTTGAATATGGCTAAGTCCTTTAATCCCGATGTCATGCCTTCTGCACGTGCCCTAGTTTCTCCAAAACCCTTCTTAAAATTCTCTGTCCTACCCACTTCTCCCCATGCACCCTTCTTATAGGTCCCATGTGCACACACACCCTTTGGTAATTAGCCAATATTTTGAGGCCCAACATTATCTGAGACCAAATAGTTGGCTATGTCTACATACTAGGGTGGTTTTGTAGAGTTAGTAAATATGTGCTCATCTAGAAAGGAATCATCGACTACTTGCTCTTCATTTTTGTCTCCATCATGGAGAAGAAATATGCTACCAAATTATCCTTTCTAGGCTTATCCATTATGGTGACATCAAATTCTTGTAAGAGGAGCAACCACCTTATGATTTTTCTACTTACTACAGGTTTGTTTATCAGATATTTGAATGCAACATGATCAGTGTGAATGAACAATGGATAACATGTGATGTAGTGTCTAATTTTTTTGATAGCATATGGAACTATTGCATACACAAAATCACGTACTTTGGGTAAATATATAGTCTTGATTACATACTACTATTTACACGATTCCTAAGTACAAAAGGTAATAATTAACCCTTGTCTTTGGCCACCTTTCATTTCTTTTTGTTGCTACTTTTGGTCTTGCAAATTTATTTTCCAAGTTTGTCTCTTTATACTTCAATTTTACCCTTTCTAGATTTGAGCACTCAGCTAGGATGCTAGCATCAGGTGCCCTCATCCCCTTTCGATGCCCCCTGTCCTCTTTACACTTTACTCTCACTTTTTGGGCCCTTTCTAGCCATTTGAGTATTCTATCTTTTTGGTAGTATACCTTTTTGGGGTTAGTTATGAAATTCAAGAGAATTAATCATATAAATATAAAGTCATGTGATCATAATAAGAGACCAAAACACTAAGCATTACTATCCCCACATAATTTTGCATCCATCCAAGGCACCTATAACTCTATTTTCATCCATCTTTCTATATTGCAAGGGACAAAGGCTTGTTCATCTATGTCACACTTCGTAGGAGGGGATTTTTATTCTATTCCATGCACACATTATTTACATTATACATCTAGCTATTTCTCACTACTCATAAAGTGTGAGATGCACAAGAGTGCCTAGGTCATAATTCCACACACACACACACACCTAGAACTAAATTGGGTATAATATGTAGTGCTAAAGTTAGTAAGTCCACCATTATGGTCTTGAAGACAATCGACACCTTCATATGCATATTTAATTTTTAGGGTTTTGATACTTCGCTTTGGGGTTTTATAGGTGATTTTTTTGTTGTAGGTTTATGCCGACATCTAACATTTTTATTTCTGTAGAGTAGAGCTATTGTATTTTTTTTTTAAAAACACCGTAAATAATAATTTGATTCAAAACATACGGGATGTTTTATTCATTTCCTAGTGAGATTCTTATATAAATACTTGATCCTATAAACTAGAAGTCAAGTCTTATCTTCCTCATATCTCTCTCAACCCTTATTTTCTCATACTCATCCCCAATATATCTCACCTAGAATAGCTCTAGTAAGTTGTACTATAACTCATGTACAACTATAAAATACAACTCAATATGAGATTGTATTTTATTATTTACACACTTAATAATGTTAGCAATAATATTTCCTAACGGGAAAAGCACAATGAAATTTACATGATAAGAAGTGAACATAGGTGGACATTAAACAAAATTTAGAGGAGGTTATCTGGTCATTTCCATAGACTAGGGTTCCCATATTTCAAACCAAGACACCCTGTGTTCTCATATCCCTTTTCTAGGTACCCCATTCTAGCAAGACAACTTAGATTTACATTTTCTTAGGCTCGTATGCAACGGTTTCCTCCTATTTTTCATCCTGTATCCACTATGACATAGTCCCATGATACCTTGAATTATTTAAGGCCTTCTTAACCCTCTTTGCATATTAGGGTTTCATATTTCATTGCTTAGATTATTTGGGTATTGTTTCAATATTTCATTGTTTCATTATTCGGTTATTTTACTGCTCCTATAACATTATATTAGGCTATCATATTTACATTTTAGTTTAATCAAATGCTAATAAATCCTTCTCTATTACTGTGTAGTTTAATTCTGCATGCTACAAGTTCTTGCTAACATAATAAATTACATAATTTAGAACTCCATATTTTTTCCTAAGGAAACTCCAATAACATGATCTAATGCATCAGTGTGGATGTGGAAAGAAAGGTTCCAATAAGGTCCTCTCATTATAAGAGCATTAGTTAACATCTATTTAAGAGTTTGAAAAGTAACTTCATGATTTTTAGTCCAAAAAAATCAACATCCTTCCCTAGTAATGCAAAAAGTGGCACTGCAATCTTGCTAAAATCTTGTATGAACCTTGTAATATCCAACATGGCCTAGAAATATCCTAATATCCTTCTATTTATTTGGTGTTGGAAGGTTGATTATAACAGATACCTTTGCTTTGGATCAACTTGAATTCCTTCAGAGGATAGGTAGTGTCCAGAATTATACCTTCAGACATCATCATGTATCACTTCTCATTACTTAAGGATAAATTGTGATCCTTGCATCTTTTCAATACTTTATCTAGATTTTGCATGGCTTCTTCAAAAGTGCTGCCATGTATGGTTAAGTCATCCATATAGACTTCCATGTAGTCATTTGTTAGATTTGAAAAGATACTCAAGACTTCCCTTTTGAAGTAGTAGTTGCATTACACAATCTGAATGAAAGAATTGAATAGGAAAAGGTTCCCCATGGGCATGTGAAAGTAGTTTTCTCTTAGTGCTTTGGCATAATCAGGATATGATTATAACCACTATATCCATCAAGAAAAGAGAAGTATTTATTATTATCCAAAGTGTCAAGCACTTGATTAATGAAAGGAAATGGAAAGTGACATTTATTTTTGTTACATTCAGCTCCCTGTAATCTACACAGATCCTCCATTTCCCATTCTTCTTTGGCACAATGACAAGAGGTGATACCCACTGATTATTTGATATGGGGTATATAAATCCAACATCCAACAAATTTTGTAGTTAATCCTTCACAATATCTTTTAATTCTAGGTTCATTATCCTCTGAGGTTGTCTAATTGGTTTACAATCTTCTTTGATGTAGATTTTGTGAGTGTAAAGCCTAGGATGAATCCCATGCATATCACCATAATCCTAGGAAAATGTTGTTTTATGTTTTTGTAGAAGAGAAATCAATAATTGTTCTTGTTGTCTATCCATCATCTTTCTTATGTTGAGTGGCCTCCCTGGTGTTATTTTTACTTGTTTGGAGAGGTCCATAATTGAATATACATTTTTGCTAACATAATTTAGTATGAAGTTATGGGGAAGAAGTTGACGAAGAATATAATTCTTACCTAGAATGTCCATGGTGCTTTGATGTGGTAGAAATTGGTTCAAAGGAAACTTAAAGATCCTAATATGTCATTTACTTCTTCATTTATTATATATTTGTTCTGTAAGATGTTAGAGAGAACATTGTCTTCCTATTCTTCAATTATACAAGATTTCTCCAACATCATGAGCTGTTGTACCGAGATCTGATCAACTTATGGTTCCTCAATCCAAATTGTCTGATATTCATTGTTTAATGGTTAGATAGGAGGATAGAGCATAAGATTCTTGGTACCATTTCCATTTGAGATAATTATGTTTCCAGACCTGTAACTTATGAATGTATCAACAGTGGATAACCATGGTATTCCCAAAATAATAGGATAACCATTAAACTTTCTTTAAGTTGAAGGAAAATGAAATTATCAGGGTATTCTTAAGATTCTACCACCACAAGAATGTCCTCTAAAACTCCTTCAAGTCTTACTATTGATCTTACGCGGTTGTAAGACTATAGATATTGGCCTTAGTCCTTCCAAATTTAGGTCATACATGGTTTGTTTAGTCATGATGTTTATTTATGCCCCTAATTCAATCAGAGTATTCTTTATTGTTGTGCCATTAATTGGAACATTTACCAAAGGACTTCCTGGATCTATATGCTTAGGAAGAACCAAATTTCCAAGCATTATATCACTAAATATCCAATGACTTTCACAATGGACGGATCCTTCCTTTTCCTTTCTAGATCTTTGATGCATAGATCCTTAACAAGCTTGTTATATATGGGAACATCCTTAATAGCTTGAATGAGTGGAATATTTACGCAAATATCCTTTAGCTGATTGAAAAATAAGAAGCGAATCAGATTTAATGTCAGTCTTTCTTTCTTGCAATCTCTCTAGAAATGGGGGTCCATTGATTTACATTTTACCCTTATTGGAAATTTTTTCAGGTTGTTGTGGATCATCCTACAATGTTGTTTGGCAGTGATATGGATCAATATGTAATAAGCGTGGTTCATCTGCAATCTCCGTGATGGCAAGTTTACTTAGGGAGAAGTGATCTTCCTAAGTAGAGATGGATATCATTGACATTAATTGAATAAGAAGATTATTGGGTTGATTCAGTGGTGTAGGCTAGTGAGAAGCTTTATTTTTGGGGTTAGGAATAGCTTGAGTTAGTAGTTGAGTGGATTTTGGTTAAGATCCAGGTTGGGGGTTTGGCATCAAATCTTGTTGTTGTGGGTAAGGAGGTTGATGGTAAGATTTTTGGTAGTTAGGAGGTGGGTTGTTCCATTATCGACCTCCTCTCCAAGGATGCTGCCATGAATAAGGGGTTTGTTTCCATTATTGGCCTGAAAACTAAGGTTTCCATTATTATTGGTATTGGCTAGGGTATGGAGCCCAACCTTGTTGAGTATTATCCCAAGGTGGGGGTTATATATATGGATTACTAGCCTAATTTTGAAAATATGGCATGGGATCTTGTGACATACCTCCTTTTCTTGGTGGCCATGGTTTCCTTTGAGAAACATAGAAGAATTTCCCATACTTTGTTTTTATCATCTTGAATTTTAATGCGAGACTCCTTTTCTTGTGAAATGATGGTGAATCCTCTGCATCTCGCAATAAAATTTATTTCTTCTACATGCATGAAAGAACTCTATAAGTGTTGCCTCTACATCTTCTCTTTTCTTCTTGGTATGTAAGGCATCAAGCTGAGTGGCCATGTCATTGAATATTTCTGTTTTATGTTTTTGAACATGTTTACAATCTTTGATTTAGATATATCCCTAATTCCTTTGGTAGTTGATCCACCCTTTGATCTATCACTTCTTATTCTCTTCATGGTTACTTTGGAGTAATTCTTACAGGCTTCAAAAATCTCATCAAAGGTATATTTTGAAATGTCTCCGATCCTATCAGGTCTAAAGCATCCATATCCTCCTCATCGAGTCCCTTCAAGAAAAGTAACTTGAGAGACTCAAGAGGTAACCTTGTGTGTCTTGACTTTTGGACACAAAATTGGAATCTCTCTAGATAGTCTTCTAGTGGATCATCTTCCTTCTATGCCATCTTGAAGAGTTCATCCCCTCTTTTACTACTTGAATGCAATATTCTTGGTACTTGGTCATAAAATTTGCCTTCATCTACTACCAGGTAGTCACAACATCTCTTCTTAAAACCATAAACAATCTCAAGGTTTCATCCTTGAGTATATCGAGGGAAAAAATTCAGCTTTTGTGTATCAGTTATGTAATCATAGCTCCTACATAATACATAAAACTCAAACACGAGTGTGTCTAGGTCTTTAGTCATAGCTCCATGGAAATTGGGAAGGGATGATGGAGAAATATTATTCATAACAACAAGATAATTTTTATTGGATATGTAACACCTGTAAGTACTGAGTTAATGATTTAACAAGATCATCATCTTTGACCGATCCTGACCCCAAGAGGAAGAGAAACAAGTGTTTTCAATAAAGGATGAGAAAACAAGACAAAGGGAATGATAGGGTTATTAAGAACTGATATTGATCTTAAGATTATCTAAACTAAGGGTGTTGTTTCTAATTAATGCCCGCGAAACAGAGTATTATTGTTACTGACTTAAGCTTGTAGGCACTAAGTCAATAAGTCTTCCAACGTATAAGCGAATGACTTAAGGGAAAAAGTATCTACTCCATGATCTGCATTTCTGCAAATTAATCTTGGGCCATTATGTTACATTAGGCCTGGTGTATAGATATTACTAAAACTAATGTACATGTTGTGAGATAATGTGTCGCTGTGACATCTTAAGAAGATAATGAGTTTTAAACATTGTAGTCGAAGGGAGAGATTCACTTAACCCATATTAACGATTAATCATTTTGTATATTAGTTGACTTGGGCTTGTAAATTCTGGGTCGAGTTGTTAATTTTGGGACCTTTGAATTATTGAAATTGATTGTGTGATTTACACGTGATCCTTTTGGGGTGCCGGAGGTTGGTGGATAATGATTAAATGACCGTAAAATGGTAGAACCAAACCACTATGTGTATGATCATTGCTAACTTAAAGAAGGTCATGGGCCATAAGAGACTTGCCACATAAGTAAAATTATGTATTTTAATCCTATGGACTTTGGGAATTATGGGGCATTTAAATAATAATGTTAAGGCCATGCATGTTTAAATTAAGAGATTATAACATGGTTTTATATTATATTGTAATTCATTCTCTCCCAAGGTTATTCAACCTATGTTATAGAAAGAAAATAAGATAATGATATTAGCTAATTTCATGGAAAAAGGTAAATGAGGATTTTAAATTGTAGAAATCCCACCAAATTTGGAGGAGAGTTGAAGGGCGGTGGTAGTTGGATATGTCACTGGTGTGGTACTCCAGCATTTAACACCATTAAATTATGCATTTAATATTTATGGAAATCCATAAAGCTCCCTAAGGAAGTGAATTACATGCAACTTCTTCATTTAGTTTTATTGATGAAATTGGGGGAAAAACTCCACTTCTGGTATCTATGCATGGTGAGCAAACTATGAGTTCATGTCACTATTTTTAGAAGAGGAAGTTCATTTTTATGGGCAAATTTATAAGTCGGGAGACACCATTTTATGACTGTGAAGAAGGATTGAATTGTTGGCTGGTTCGAGGTGGATAGTTTAGAATCCATAAACTCGCCGCTACTGTAACACTTGCTGGAGATAAATCTTGAAGGATTTAGG
Organism: Taxus wallichiana var. yunnanensis; assembly: GCA_018340775.1. Taxonomy (NCBI): domain Eukaryota; kingdom Viridiplantae; phylum Streptophyta; class Pinopsida; order Cupressales; family Taxaceae; genus Taxus; species Taxus wallichiana. The sequence continues at coordinate 439,165,242 of CM031235.1, read as the reverse complement.
AATTGGATTTTGCAGGAAAGAAACATTCTTTATCCCCTTTATATTTTTAATTCATCAGAGGTTAGAGTGAATACATATTTGCAATTTTGTTGAGCTAAGAATAATTGGGTATGTGATGGTTGGAGGTTGTTGTTTTTTATTTATATACTCTATTTTTTTGTGAAAATAAATGGTAATCATATGAGTTGTTGAACCTAGGTATCTAATATTTTTGTTATCTTGTATACTGCTCAAATCGTACTTGCTTAATAAGGTTATGAATGAGAAATTTCGTTTGCATTTTCCAAAAAGGTTGACCCAAATAATAACGGGTTTTCATGTAGATAATATAATATTATGCAAATCAATTTTGGGTGTTATGGGTTTTATTTTAACTGACCAAAATCTAGATATACGGATCTGGTAAGAAACTTATTCTAGATCCTGGTGTTATTTCTTTCACATCTGGTCTATGGGTACCAACTGCAGAAAATAGAGGTGTTGTTGGGTATGTGCCAAGGGTTATCTGGTGATTTCAGTTGGTGCTTCTATCTCATATCTAGGATATTTAATAGATTATTGTCTTCTATTGATTTGGCTATCAGAGAGACAGGCTCTGTCGTGATGGCTTAGGTTCACTAGTTTTATTTTAACTAGAATGCTTATCTTAAATGGGTATGCGAATGGGTTGTCTTTGTCACCTTTGTAAATCAATTCCAGGTGTCAAACCTTCCTACTTTACTAGATTGGAATAATGCTTTGTTATAAATAACACTTCATGTTATCCTGTGTTGTGTTAATCTGGAACTCTTTGGAAAGTTTTTGAACATTGTCTTGGATCCACTACTGGTATGGTTGGATTTTAATTGAAACAAATGCTAAGTGGTAAAACTTGGATTTCCTCATTACCATTCAGTCTTGTGTCGACTGTAGGTTCAATAGAAACACTTTTCACCTAGGAATAAGGTGAGTGCAATTTTCTCATTGTGATATGATGTTGATAGTAACAAGCCTTAGGCTCACTCAGATCTAAAAGAATACCATCACCAACTTATTTGCTTAAGTTTTCATCAAAACTAGTTTGCATTTAATACTAAATACTTGAAAGTAATTCAAGGACTACGTTGTGAAGGTCTGAACCTAACTCATCTTATGACCGGGTATGGAAATTCCTTGTTTCCTCATTCAGAAGCTAATTTTGTTCAGTTATTGGACTTACACACACACACACACACACACACACACACACACACACACACACACACACACACACACACATATCTATTACCAGATTTATACTTGTGGAGAAGTGTGATTTGAGCTTGGCCTTGATGAGAACAACTAGCAAAATGATAGATTGTGCTTTGTTTTTGGATAGATTTAAAAGTCTTATCGGAACCAAGGGGTTTTGGTTGGCACCTTGGCTATGTTTGTTAAGTTATTGCTGCTCTATTTAAAGGTGCAACCTTGGAACTGAAACTTAGTTTTGTTTCCATTCTTTAAATTAATTTTTAAAGAAGATTCCAATAATTATATTATGTGGAGTATATGTAACTGATTGAATCTCTATAGGACAATTAAATCAAGTGTAACATATCTCCATTATTGAGGAGTAATATGTGCTAGTCATTGAGACAAATTTGGGAGTTTAGACTCTTTACGTATGCATAAATAAGCTTTGGAATGGTTGTGCCTTGATTCTTATTACAAGTTGAATATAGTAAGACATAATTCGAGATGATGTGTTTTATTAAAGAAGGTATAATATGGTATAAATAGGCAACAAAGTCTATATTGCCTTAACTCCTTTAAGTTACTACGATATGTAACTTGAGATGTATAGATATCATTCCTTCTTAGGATATTAATGGATAATGCAAGAATATGTTGTTTTATGTAGCTATGACATATAAATGTCATGTGTATTAACTGATCTATTTGATGGATATGTTGGTATTGATGAAACTGGTTGGTTTCATTTTCGTAGCTTGGATTACCTTGTGTGTCCAAGGTTAATACTTGTTTGAATTTCTTGAGCAACAACAATAGTTGCAGCAATTTCTAGTTATGAATGGGATGGTATAGATACTTACCATGATTTGTAAGAGTTTGATACTCTATATAACCTTTGTGGAATTCGGTTGTAATTATAATAACATGTGGTATTAATTAGTTGATGGTCATTGTTTGACATTAACATATTTACCGGGCATTACTTCAATTTAAATAAGAGAAGTGTTGATGAGACTTTTTCATGGAGGAATACTAAAAAAGGTAAAAAGAGTTGTACTTAATGTTTGCAAAGCAAGTTAATTAAATATGATGTTTGTTGCATTACATGGTTATATTGTAAGAATGAGATTATTATTGCAGTATATATTCATTCTAACATTTAATGACATAAATTGATAAATGGGATAAAGGAATTTTCTTGCTCAGTTCAGTCAAACTGATCTTTCCTAACCATTGCAGGAAAGTGAGCGAAGATAACAGGCGTAAAGTAAAGAAATGCCTTGATTATCTAATTAAACCACATGCTTACTTTTAAAGGATAAAGTGGTAGTCAATTTATGAATTGAGACATTCTTAATTATGTCAAGGAAGTTATTTGTTTCCTTTGAGCAAAGATTTTATTGTAAAAATCTACTAGGTACATTTATGATATATTGTGACATGGTAAAGATTCCATATATTTGGTCAATAAATACCTACTTCATATTGTTGAAGAATGTTGATGCCTCTCTGCAATCTTTGTAATAAATTCTACTATGTTGTAGTAGTGTCAGTATAAGAATGGCTTTACACTTATGATATTTTATGAAAATTGGATCATTGGATGATTGTAATGGAGGGCTGTTGTAACTCTCTGTTTTGGAAGTATAACAACTATCTTATGGACTAGGTGAACCTAGTAAGTTCAATGGATGAGTTGTGAAGTTATAAATCATTAATATAATGGATAGGTTAATGGATTACACTATGAAGTAGTGTTGATGAATTCTTTAATCTAAACTGATTAACTAGGGGAAGTTAATATTATTGTTAGCAAGAGGTTGTGATTCCTCACAAGACCAGTTAAAGGTTAAATGCTTGGTAGATGAGAAATCATCTAGGTATGAATCTTGATGTATATGCTTATGTATACATACTTAAGGAATATTCTTTTAGTAAAGTTTGAGTAACTATACTAGAGATAAATTAATATGATGAACCTTCTGGATGATAAGATAAAGTTCAACATATAAGGGTTATGTCTTTAAACTTGTTGATGTTCCTTTTGGGCAGCACTTAAACCTTTAAGGAAATTAAGTTGAAATACTTGTTAAATTAACCCAACTCCGTAACATGATGGGGAGTTCAACATAATACTTCAAGGTGAAATAATAATGAGAATAGAACATAGATGTTCTTTGATACTTAAGTGAACTATCTTTCCATAAAATGGGTAAATAAAGTATAAGATCTATCAGATTACCATCATTCAAAATATGATGTGATGAATGTTTATGATGGAGTTACTCCAACTAACAAGATGTAATGAAGATAATCCATTAATAATCAGGTTGAACATAAATGCTAAAAGGACCCATAGGATATGGGATATAGTTGGCATAGAATTGTATGGGAGATGATTAAATCCCATAATACTAAACCTCTATGAAACCATGGGTATGATGCCCAATGAAAATGATGAGATTGTTGATGGGAACATGCAGATTGTGCTCAATTTGAGTACTTGCCATCATATTCATTATGGAATTTTGGTGTCTACGCTCCTAAAATTGTGAGTTGAAATCAACCATGATTAAGATATGACGGTGTAGTCATATAAAGGATAACAACGATCTGATAGCTGGAATTAATGGAATGTATTTTGGATGCCAAGGAAAATTGGTATAAGGATCCAAGAAAAATGATTATACTACCAAGGTGATTGTAACCATGCAAATAAACCTAAGTTAGGGTTCAGGCATTGTTATAGAAGTTCTCAAGAGGATTGGGAATAGTACTGAAACAAGAACCTTAAAATGAATAAGATTTTTATATATATATATATAGATAAATCAGACCTAGCTAGTATAAATGTTGAAGTAAAACTGAATAACATGATTCTAATAATATAGCATATGTGTTATTGAAAGGAGGGTAACAGGAATGACTTCGTATGTCCCTAATGATGAGTGATTATGTAGCTTGCATGATTGCTTATAGGAGTAAGAGAAACATTAGTGGTTATTACTCCTTTATAATGAAATTCATTATATATTCATTGAATTTGAACCACTAATAATAGTAGGATTGGGAATTTAGATCTAAAGAGTGATCTATCTTATATCTGAGAAAGATAGGTAGAAATGAGTATTATCGGAACTACATTTGACCTATCGCGATACTATGGGACAAGACTCTAGATACGCTTCACTAAGTGATGAAGTAGGAACTAGAGCAATCTATCATGTTTAATTTATTAAGATACCATGTTCCATTTTAGGACTCTTGACAGGTCAACTCACTACCGCCATTACATGGTCGTATCCATTTAATGACATTTGTCGTTATTTGAATACTGCCACTTAACAATGATACTGAGTTTCCTTTTTAAGACCTTAAAATGTGGCATGGTATTGCTTAAGTACAAGATTGTTGAAGTTACAAGGGTGGATGGAATCCCACGGGTTGGTACCCCGGTGTCAACATACGATGGCTACGGGAAGGGAAGCAGTCTAGTAATGATGTGAATCATTACAAAGACACTTGATTTCCCATAGGCATCACAGGATGACATTGAGGTATGACTTCATGTAGGTTAATATGGGCTTGTACCTTGTACAAGAATTGTAGCTATTTACAGCATCATTGACTGTAAATCCTTATAACTGAACAAGTGATTAAGGTGAAATGAAAATTTCCTAATGATGAGTGTGCTATCATGGAATTGAGCATGGTATACATGACTCAGAAACCTTGTGCAAGGTAGTGTAACTGCTGATTATACTATCGAGATTTTTCCATTATCTAAGCTATGAGATGCCTGTGGATTTCATAGGTGGAACCTAGGTACACACTTAGGGGTTATCACTTATATATCATATCCTGTTAAAGGAGAACCAAAGGGGATACATTTTATGTATGGCTCGTAAGAGCATTAAGGAGAATGAGTAAGTTCAAGTATTCTCTCATACAGCTGCACATGGTTCATGATAGTTATCAGAAATGGATTGCATTAAGACTTATGTTGGATTTAAATATATGGGTATTTAAATCAGCTACATAAGGTAAGATTAAAAAAAAAAATCTCTAAGATTGAAGTGACAAAAAGTGGTTGTTACTGGAATATGGGAAACTCAAATTTACTTGGCTCCCCCTGCTCCAATTTTCAGCTCACTTCTTTTTCCATGTTTTTTTTGTTAGAGAACAACTTTTGAACTTTCACTTGGAGGGATATCTTCAAATAAAAAGCCTTGTACAAAGGAAGACATGTCTTCTTCAGAATCAAATGAAGCAATTTGTGCTATTTGAGGATTGGGTAAAAATATACCACGTGCATCTCTTGGATGGTGCACACATCAACTAACTCAACTCAATCAACATACATTAGTTGGGGGGTTTGGAGGTGGAAGTTATAAACCAAAATTGTTTCTAAGATATGCAAAACCTCTCAAAAACCCTATAACTTGGTTGTATCCTAGAAACAACACCAAAAATGGTGGTGCAAATAAACTTACAGCAATTAATATGTTGTTCATTTAATCATAAAACTAGGGGACATAAACTTGAAATAATACCAAAGTGTTGTATGCACAACTACAAAGAATTTAGGAGGTATAAAAAGAAAAACCTGTTACTACCATACTTGAAAGAACAATGTTTGAAAGAAGACAAAACTTAGAATTAAAATAAAATGGTTTCTAAACACTATGGTTAAGATAAATATTGTAAATTAGAAATGTGAATAAAGAAGATAAATTACTTCCTAGGATAACATGCAATGAAATAGAGAAACAAAAATATGGAGGGGTTTAGAAGACCACAAGTGGGCCTTGCCTTGGGTGCTAATCCCTCCTAAATATTGTAACTAAAGGCTAATAAAAAACTCAGATATTTTATTAAATTGGCATGAACATTACATCTAGGAACAAATAAATCTCCTCTCTCTCTCTCTCTCTGAATTTCTATCTCTTGTATATCTGCGTATATAGATACTACTAATAACCCTTTATTTTATACTTCTCATTTACAACAAGACATGAGAAGAAGAATTCAACTAGGAGTTTAAAAAAATATAAAATATATTTAGTAGAACAAGTGGAATATCTTCAAAAAAGCATGAGAGATTGAAAATATGTTATGAAGCTTATGCGGTGTTCAACTATCAATTATGCAGCAATTATTTAGGTAATCAACTAGTTGAATCAAGTGTTAACTACATCAATTAGTTTAGTCCTTCATTAGTTTACAATAAATTGTAAGATCAAAGGTTGAATTGTTTCTTACTTCTTCATGTTTCAGTTGTAACTACTCCTTCAATGACACGTACAGACTTGATTTCCATTCTTCATGTTTTAAGAGATATTCACAACACAAGATTCTTTTTTTGTAGGTGGTTACCTTTGGTTACAAATGGGTTGTTGCGGATAGGTCATTTTTTTGCATATAACAAGTTGCTTACAACCAAGAGTGGCATCACACATATCATCAATAAAACAACTAATTGAAATCATAAGAATAAATACAAACATAAAATACCAAAAAATAAAGATAACTAGTTATAACTATATTAATCAGTAATTATGCAATAAGTTCAAGTTGTGATGATAATGTTCAGTAGTGTAACTGGAAAATACAAGGACATGACTATAATGGTCTGACCAGAATATAGAAGATGAGTTGTTTATAAAGGTAATTAACAAAAATCATCATAACCCTTAACTCACCATGAGCTAAAAATAGCCTAATTTGTTGCACCACGACGAGTTGTCATGCTATAAAACCGAGTCACTTAGTATTTATAAAGTAGTTATATTACGCCTATGATATAGTTTTTGCTATAAGATCTGTAATTTCCCTATTATAATTTTTTGGTCATATTTTTAATGGATCAATCATTTATATGGACCCAAAGATGTAGGTTTTAATACCGAACTCGTTATCAATTGTGTGTGTTTTATTTTCTCTATTTCAATCTGATTATTTCCCAAGTTTACATAGAGCTCATAGATTTTAAAAATTGATTTAAAAATATAGAAAATTTATAATGTTAAAATTTATTCGTAAATAATTTTATAAAGAAAATTTGGTGAATGTTTTTGCAATTTGATCATGATTATGGGTCATGTTGGTATCGAGTGTGTCTATGACTAGTTTAATGGTAATTTGGATTGCATTTGTGTTGAATGTTGACAAGGTATCGTTCTAGAAAAGGTGAAGGATAATTAACAACATTTGATTTGGAGATTGGATCAAGACATTCACAAAGCCCAACTATGGCCAAAGAAGAAGAATTTTGTAAATCCTTCATGCAAATGAAATAGATGGTGGAAGAATTATACCAAGATCATATAAGAAAAATGGAGAAATAAGCGGCTCTAAAATCAGAAAAGAAGGGCCATATACTCCATCTAGATCTAGTTCCCCAAAACAAATGATGGTAAAAGAAATTATGATTCTTTTCCTTCATTGAAACTAGATATTAAGTTTGAATTTCCAATGTACAATGGAGAGCTTAATGTGGAAAAACTAGATAAATGGATCAAACATATTGAAGTATATTACAAGGTTCAAAATATTATTGATGATGAGGAAAAGATCCATTTGGATACTCTTAGAATGGGTGGTACTACACTCATCTGGTGGGAGAGTAAGCTTCAAGAGATTAATGCAAGCACAGGTAAAGTAGTTTCCTCTTGGAATGATTTTGTGTCTCTTTTAAGGAAACAATATCCTTTACATTATATGCAACAAACTATGATGGATTGGAAAAATTATGAAAAACTAAGGGACAAAGTGTTCAAGATTATACACAAGAGTTTAGAAAGAGGGCTCTTATTCTTGGTATTTCCCTTCATTCACAAGAAAAATTGTTGAAGTATATTGGTGGGTTACATAGCTATTTGAGACATATGATTCTCATGCTTAATCCTACTAATCTTGATGTGGTGTGTGTATAAGATACTCATTTTTAAGAAAGAGGAAAATAACCAAAGAGTCTTCCTCCTCAAAACACAAGGACAAACAATCTGATGGAAAAGGAAAAGGTTTGAAAGAATAAGGTAAAGGAAAGGGTAAGCAAAAAAATAATTCTACTGTTAAGAAAGAAGATGAAAAAATGGTTTACAATCATTGTAAAGGAATTCATGATGAATCTAGGTGTTGGAAGTTACATCCAGAAATGAAACCTAAATGGATGAGTAACAAGAAAGGGAAAGAAAAGAAAACTAATACTATGGTGCAGGATCTTGGATCTGACTTTGGTGATGAGACCAAGATCACAACTATGGGTCTAAAAGGTTTTAGTTCTTCCTCTTCTTCTAGCACTAGTTCATCTACTATTGCATATTCTTCTAACAAATAATCTATGCATGATGAAAAGAAAATAAATGAGATTTTCCACCTTAGAGTTGTTTCTAAACATACAAAAATTGACACTCTCTTTGATAGTGGATCTCAAGATAATTTGATTTTAGAAGAGGTTGTAAAGAAATTGGGACTCTAAACCAAACCACATCCTAAGCCTTATCCTTTCAGTTGGGTTTGTGATAATGCAAATTTACAGGTAACAAGAACTTGTAGGGTTGGATTTGATATTTCAAACAAGTTTGTAGATGAGGTTGATTTGGATGTTGTACCTTTGGACATTTGTGGTGTTGTTTTAGGAAGTCCTTATATTTATGATCATAAAGTAGTCTTCTATAGGGAAGAGAATAAGTACTTACTTGTTAAGATAGGTTTGAAAATGAGGAGATAAAGTAGTAGGTGATGTAATTGTTGGAAAAAGGAGTCATTCTTCCAAGTTCATCTCCTTGTGGTTCACCTATCATAGTGCCTAAGAAATATGACACATGGCGAATGTGTGTTGATTTTTGTGCTTTGAATAAAATAAAAGTGAAAAATTATTACCCTCTTCCTTGCATTGATGATTTATTAGATCAATTGAAATTTTTGTTTATTTCACTAAGTTAGACTAAAGGAGTGGTTATCACCGGGTTAGGATCAGTGAAGGTGATATTTGGAAAGCTGATTTTAAAACAAAACGAGTTTGTTTGAATGTCTTATTATTCCTTATTTATCATGCAATGCAATGAATAATTTCATGCGTGTGATGAATGTTGAGAAGAAAATATTTTCATAAGGAGAAGACAAACATAGGATGCATGCATGGGAATAAGGCGTACTTGAAGGCATGGAAGGATAGGGAAGGAAACACATGTTAGGACAAGCTGATTCGGGACTTAGCCATTTTCATGGATGTGGGCTATTTTTGGAAGATAGTGTATGGAGCACACATTGGGATGGATAATTACATGACATACAAATTCTATTTTGGGATGAGTTCAAGATAATAATAGGATTACTTCTTCTGTTAACTATAAGATGTCTATTATTAGTGCACTTGCATGTGTGCATGTTATTGTAAAGGCACATGGTTATTATCAACATGCAACCTATTTTGGGAAGTGCATAGGTGGTGAAGGAAATTCCCCACCCCTATAAATATGTAGTGAAATGTGTAGTTAGATAGAGAGGTTGAATAGTGAATTATTGTAGAGTTATGATGATCGATCTAATACACACAAAACTTATGGTGATACTTTGTAATGTAAGAGGCTTCTATGAAATTAAATGTTTAATATAATGGAGTATATTGGATGGATAATGGTTTTAAACATGACTATAACTGGTTCTTGCATGGTTAATCTTATTATAGTTATCATTTAATTCATGATTCTCTAAGATCTAGATTTGGAATATGCTTTGTGGAATGTTTATGCTTATTTACGGTTTTGAATATGTTGTATCTTCATTACACTAACATCATGTACAAGAAACTCTAAAGAGGGTCCTAGTACCTTTGTACACTTTGGGTGAGCACTCAACTTAGGCTGGGTGATGTGTCTCGCATGCCGGGTTTTATATAGTGGATTCTAGGATGCATCATTGGTTCCATTGCCAAGACCTCTTTTTCAGTTGTTTTCAAGATGTTTCGTAATGAAGATGTACTAGTTGACCTTAGTAAGTGTTGAGGAGTGGATAAAGGATCTGGAAGAAGAGTCACGTGGTGGTTCAACACTAGATCAAAGTTTGACACACGCGTGTGGGTGGAGTAGAATTTGTATGATTGTTTATATGAGATATTCTTTGTTATCTTTTTAGGTAGAGTTGTATGAGTGGTTGGTTGCTTATGCATATAAAAGGAATTGGAGGTATCGCATACTTTTTTGGATGCAGGAAGAATATCAAGCCCTTTATGATGCTGATCTAATTTGGATGCACACCTTTGTGGATACTTGGTTCTATGGTGTATTGAATAGCTCTATTTTGGAGTACTTAATTTCCACTTATTCTTTTCAAAAGGCAGTTGAATTCTAGTTTTTACGTTATCCAAGGGAACTTATTTGTAAGACATTCCATTAGTGATCAAAATATTGATGGTAAGCTGTTATCCATATTTCACCCCGGTAAAATATTGGATCATCCACGACCTGTTGGGACAAAACCGCAGAAAACAAGTTAAAATCATACAAAAGGGTTGCAGAAGGGCCCAACAATGGAGTGGTGGGGCCTGAGAAATACTAAATGACCCAATGTAAGAAGAAAGAGAAGCCAAGAGCAAGAGAGAGAAGAAACAATGAAGATTTGAAGTCTTCGAGCTCAAAACAGTTCATAACAAGTCCAAAAATTGACTATGTATGGAGGAGAGAAAATGTAGAGATCCATGTGTCGAATGACAAATTTTCAAGGTTGAATCTAAAAGAGGAGCATCAAACAAGTGTCAGACCTCCATGTACACTAGGCCCAAAATAGAGGCAAAGTCAAAGCTAAAAGTCAAAGGATGGACAGGGCGGGCCTTGAAAAAGGGCTAAGTATAGAAGGTTGCCATGCGTAAGCTCGGCGAGTCTCCAAGGGTAAACCCAAAATCAAAGACTCAAACAAGTGCCATCTCACCATGTAGTCCAAGGTTTGAAAAGGTAATAAGGGCCTATAAAAATTCTAAGGACCAACAAAGATTTCCACATGTCGATCTGACACTCCTTCAAAGGAAAAATCCTAAGCATGTTACTAAGTAAGCATTGAGCCTCCAAGTGTCCCTTTTTAAAAATGGATAGGGTTAGGTTGAGTAGTTAAAGCATAGAGATAGGGCAACGGAGGGTGCTATTATCCAAAATGTGCCCCTTGCTCATTTTGTGGCTAACTCCTTTCATTCTTCCCTCTCTTGTACCTCAGTCATAATTTTTGCTTTTCAAGCACTCAAAACTTTCTAGAAATGGCACCATTGGATAAATATCTTTCTCAGCTTTCCAGAAAGGTAAAGTTTTCCTCTTAACTCATGTATCTTTTAATTTATGGCCCGATGGAGTTTTTGTGGGAAATTTTCTTCCGAAAGGCCCGTAGTCAATGAAATGGTGCCACATGTCCAAGGAAGTGGCGGGGGTCGGAGGAAGACTTGGATTTTTTACCAAGTTTTTGGTGAAGTTTTCAAAAGGAATATTTTTCCCCACAGGCCCGCCGGTAAATCAGATTATGCCACGTTTCCAGGGGGAAAAATTGGAAAAATCAACTAAGTGTTAGCGCCATGGAAAATTTCAAAAGGAAGGCCCACGCCCAATCATGTTATGACACGTGTCCTATGGCATTAGACCTTCGAAGGGTAGGGATTTTTTGGAATTTTGGTGAAGTGTTTTGGTAAAAGGGAATGGAGAAGTTTTTGGCCTACTACCCCCGCTGACCAATCATGTTATGCCATGTGTCCTAGGGGGTCAGAGCTGCAGAGCGAGGGGGAAGATTTGGATTTTTTCCAAAGACTAAAAGTAAAAGGGAAATTATTGGCCCATATCCCCACTTCCAATAAGATGTTGCCATGTGTCCCAGACTGGTGGAAGGTGGGGAAAATTTAGGAAATTTTCCCAAAGGAAAAAGAAGGAAATTTCAAAGTAAATTGCCCCCCCCCAAACGCGAGCCAATGGAATCTCGCCATGTGTCAGGTGGCAACAAAAGATACAAGACAAGCCCACATGGAAAATTCAAAGGGAAAGGCCAGAATGAATGAGGTTTTGCCACATGTCCGAGTCAAGAAATAGGATCAAACAGTGACAAAAAATTTAGGAGGACAGGCCCGTGCCCAATCATCACGTGCCACGTGTCCTTAGATCAGCGACCCATGGGGAAATTTTGGAAAATTTTCCAAAGGGAAAAATGATGGAAAATGAAGCATTAAAGGCCCATGCCCAATCAAAACATGCCACGTGGCACCTAGAATGGTGGAGCATGGGGAATTTTTGGAAAATTTTCCAAATGACCAAAAAGTGGAAAATTTTAAAAATTTGCTTGCCAATCTGATTTGGCCGTGTTTTGCCCTAAAATTTCAAACGGCCATATATTTCGATCCAGAGCTCGGTTTTCACGTTCTTTATATAAATGGAAAGCTGGTGAAATTCTCTAAAATATTACATGGTCATTTTTGAATTTTGATGGAGTTTGAAGAGAGGAAAATGAAAAACACCTTTGGCACGTGGTCATGGACAAAAATGACATTTCAACCACCATTTTTAATGAAGAATGGCTCGCATTCTCTCCCAGCATGGAAAAATGTGTCAGGGGATGGGCTTGTAAGGATGCCCATGTTGTTTTACTACATTTTTGGTCGGTGGTTGAAGCTCTCCCATGTTTTCCCATGTTTCTCTCTCCTAGGGTTGTGGCTTGCACTGTAAAAGCCAGAATGGGTTCATTTTTTAAAAAAGGAGACACTTTTCAGCTCTGTAACTTCCCTTTTTCTTCCTTTTTGGTAGAATTTGTGGAAATTTTTACCTTTCCATGCAATATAGCACCCCTTTTTGCCTCTTGATCATTGTAATGCATTGTATTGGATCTGGAATGTTAATATATGCTCTGTGATTAAAATCCCTCAATCCTTTCATATATCTACCATTGTTTTCCTGATCTTTCATTACATTTTGAGAAATTTGTGCATGCTTTGTGCTGTGTTTTCTTATGGATTATGTATGTATTGCATTACCAAGTTTCGTAACTCCTTTCGTACATCACCTCATTAGCATTAGCTTCATTTTCTTGCATTCCCTATCTTTGTCCCCTTGAAATTTAGAGTAGGAACTAGGGATGTAAACCTCTACAACTTGTAAGTGATACATTTGATCAGGGAAGTTGAGGAACCAACCTCTAATCTGGAGATTCCTTTCCCATTTTTCAAGTCCCACACTTGGGGAGAGGATTCAATGTTGTGTAATCACACTGGATCTCCAAAACTATCAAACTAGAAGTCTGATCAACATCCAGGGGTCTTGCTGATTTGCAACAACACTTTTGGCATGCCCGATGGGACCTTCGAGGTCTTCATCTTCTTTGCAACAAAATTGATGTGCATTTTTGCAAGTTTCTTGCTTAAAAGATCCCTAAATTATACATCCGGCGACTAAGGGAGAAGAATCAACTGGTTTTAGTAGTGTTAACCTAAAAACTCATGAAAAGAATCACCACAAGGTCAAGAGTTGGAGAAGAAGAGGTTTTGTTTGATTATCTACAGTTATCTCCAAGAATAAGGCAAAGAGGGAGGAAAATTCAAAGGTCTCCATCTCCACCAAACAAAACTCGTCAACTCCTCCACCTATTAGGCCTTTCATTCAATCAACAAGGGTTCTAAGGCCAATAAAAATGGCACAAAACAACCCCTATGTCAATTTCACTGGAAGTAGCCCACTTTCTCTCAATGCACAAAATCCAATCCTAGTTGCAGCATTGAAGAACATCCCATACTTTATTGGAGAAAGTCAGACCACTCCTGGTGATCATGTTAAGGATATTGCCAATATTTGTGCAATCTATGAGATCAATGAGATGCAAGTTGTTGTCAAACTACTGACATCTTCATTCAAAGGGAAAGCTTTGTAATGGTTCAGGAGTCTTGCCTCAGGTTCTATCCAAAATTGGAACCAGCTATGTATAACCCTCCATGAACAGTTTGGAGAAAAGGGAGACAACTTGTCCCTTTTGGAGCAACTGACAACCATCAAGAGAACTCCCAATGAGTAGTTAAATGACTTCAACTTTAGATTTCAAATGACTTGGGAGAGAATTCCAGTGGCAGTAAGGCCAGTAGTAGAAGGTGCTTTTCTATATTACCTTAAAGCTTTAAACTCTGATATTTCTATGTTAATTCAATCCATGGGAGGCACAAATATCCTTGTTCCTCATAGAATTGCCATTAGAGTTGAAAATTGTTTGATTCAAGCTGGCAAGCTAGCTCCTAGGCCTCCAATGCCACTGTTTCCAAGTTTAGAGAGCCCAAACACTAATCAAACACCTATTTTAGCCCCTATTCCCACTCCTAGGAATCAGAATTCAAGTGAAGCTTCTACTTCATCTTCTAGTGCCTCAAATGAACTTCAAGAAGTCATGAAGCAATTGCAAAATCTAGGTAATGAGCTGGTTACACTCAAGAGGCAGCAAGCCCAAGGTTTTAGGCCTTCTTTCTAGCCTCAAGCTCAGCCTAACAGGTAGCCATACTAGCCTCAAAGACCACCCAATCCAATTGCAAATTTAAACCAAGCAAGACCTCCTGCTAACAGACCATTTCAACCCTATAATCCCAATGCTATATATGCCTCTAAAACATTAGTGCCAGTGCAAAACAACATAGCTCAAGAGTATGATTGGTGTTTCCCATGTAATGAACCTCACAACCAGTCTATGTGTTTCAACAGTGCCTTAAATCAAGCATTAATGGTGACAACTATTGGTGTGGAGGGTGAAGGTAGTAAAGGAAATAACCAACAAGAAACATTCCAACAGCAATCAGCTCCAAAAGATACTGCACTTGTAAACTGACAGGAAGAGGATTTTTGTGGCATGAATCAAATAGTTTCCCAAAGTGTTGCATCCAAAACAAGGTCAAAAAGGAGGAATTTTGGTGAAGAAAAACCATTGGCTCCAAATAATCCACAACCTCATACTATTCCACAAATTATTGGCAAACAAAATTCAGTTCCAAGCACACAAGGGCTGCCTAAAATAGCTCTTAGGCTAGCTCAAACACCAGTTGTTGCTGCCCATATGAAAGGAATGAATGTTCAGTCTAAGGGACAGCAAAGAGATGCTTCATACCCATTCAACATCATTGATTAGATGAAGAAGACAAATGTAAACATATCAATGTGGGAATCACTATCTATCCCAGGCCAAAGAGATTTGCTACAAGCTGCCATGAAGGACTGGTCAACTTCAAATCAGCAAGCCCAAATGTAAGAGAAGGTGCTCAAAAATGCTGCCCATCCTGAAGGGAATCACGAAGGACACCAAGGTAAAATGTTGAAGCCTCCTCCATTCTATGTTTCATTGATCATTGGAAACCAATTAGTACACAATTACATGATTGATTCCGAGGCAAGTAGTTTAGTAATGCCCAAGAAAATAGTTAATCAGTTGGGAATTCAGTATGAAGTCATATCCAATGGGGTAGTGCAATTGGATGGGACAACAAAGATAACAACTTGAGTTGGAGTGATAAAAATGCATGCCCCAACGTTGTTGTTTTGCAAGATGTCTCAGTAATAGACCTTCCACCACTCTTTGCCCTATGTTTTTCAAGGGATTTCATAGCCAAGATAGGAGGCTACTTATCTGCTGATTGGTCACACATGTTGTTCAGAACAAGATATGGAACTAAATCCACAATCAGATCTGAGCCTATTGCAAACTTTCACATTGAGCCTTACACTCCAAGCCAAATCATTACCAATTGTTCAGCGTTTGATCAAGATGATTATCCAAGAATTGATGAAACTGACACCAAGGTAGGAAGCATCCCAGATCTAACTCTTGATGAATGGGCAAATAAGGTGCATGCTTTTGACCCTTATCAAGAAATAGAATAATTTGAGCTAGGAGTCTATTGCATGCATGAAGAAAATAAGCCTATTCCTAACATCACCAAGCTAGACCACAAGGATGACAATGAGGTATGTCAGTTGTTTTTTGATGGATCAAGGATTAGACAAGGTGCAGGAGGGGGAGCTATGTTTGTTTTTCCTCAAGGAGTTAAGTATTATTCAGCTTTTAGATTTCAGTTTGCTTTCTCTAATAGCATTGTTGAATATGAAGCTTTGATACAAGGATTGCATTGATCAATCAAGAGAGGAATAAAGAACTTGCAAGTCTTTGGTGACAGTGAGTTGACTATCAACCAAGTTAAGGGGCAGCATGCTGTCAAGAATGATCTACTCAAGTGCTACAAAAATAGGGTGTGGGACCTCATTGAAGATTTTGAGGGCTTTGGCATAAAATCCATTCCTAGAAAAGAGAACCAAGCTGCTGACATGTTTTCAGCAGTTGGGGCAGCCTTTGACGTTGTTGAAAGCATTCAAAAAGAAAAGGTACAACCAAACATCCATGTGATTGTAAGGCCTTAGTGCTAGACAACAATGTAAGTTGGCAAGTGTTTGAAAATGATCAGCAAATCATCCATTTCTTGTAAGAAGAGGCTAAGTTCTCAGCTAAAAATCAGGAAAATTTGGAACAACAATATGGTGACCAAGTGGTACAGCTGAGAACCAACAAACTACCAAAGGGACTTATTACTTTGGAGTCCATTTTCAATCCTAATGATCAGTTTAGGAAGGAGAAAGCAAACATCCAAGTCAAAGGAGAAGATTTGGTGTCCATCTCGGTGGAAGAAGGAAAATCACTCGAGTTGGTAAAGTGAAAACTGAGCAAGAAAGGTATGAGTTCATACAACTTTGTCAAGAATTCCCTGATGTGTTTTCTTGGAGCTATGAAGATTTGAAAGGTTTCAATCCTAAGTTAGCTCAACACACCATTGAATTGGATCCAAGTACTAAACCCATCAGACAAAAACAAAGGCCAGTCAATCCACACATGGAGCCTCTCATGAGAAAGGAATTGAATAAGTTGATAGAATCAAGAATCATATTCCCTATCAAGCATTCTAGTTGGGTAGCCAACTTGGTTCTAGTTAGAAAGAAGAGTGGGGAAATCAGATTGTGTGTTGATTTCAGAGATTTGAATAGAGCATCTCTCAAGGATCATTATCCACTTCCTTCTATGGAGCAGATTTTACAAGTTGTTGCTGGCTCTGAGAGGTTTTCACTACTTGATGGCTATTCGGGGTATAATCAGATTATGGTGAAAGAAGAGGATCAGTTCAAGACAGCCTTTACAACCAAATGGGGAACTTATGCATACAGGAAAATGCCATTTGGGTTGTCCAACACTGGAGCTACTTTCCAAAGGGAAATGGACATGGCGTTCAAGGATTTGATTAACAACATGGTGCTGATATATCTTGATGATATCACTATTTTTTCAAAAAATATAGCAAACCATCTCTTTCATTTGAGACAAGTGTTCCAAAGGTGCAGAAGATTTGGAGTATCCTTGAATCCTAAAAAATGTATTTTTCTAGCCCATGAAGGAAAAATCCTTGGACACATTGTCTCCAAAGAAGTATTAGCAATTGATCTGGAAAGAGTTGAAGCCATAAGAGCACTACCATTGCCAAGCCACAAGAAGGCCCTTCAAAGTTTCTTGGGGAGAATAAATTTCGTTCAGAGGTTTGTCCCAAAATTTGCAGCCCTAGTCAAGCCTATCACCAAGATGTTGAATAAGAGCATAGCTTTCAAATGGATAGTAGAGGGAAAAGAGAGTTTTGAAGCAATCAAAGAAGCCATCTCTCAAGCCCCAACTCTTATTAACCTGATTTCTCCAAGGATTTCATCCTCTATGCATTTGGAGGTGATGATACTATTTCTGCAATTTTGGTACAAAAGAGAACAAAGACAATGAGGAGTAGACAATTGCTTTCTTTAGCCAAATCTTGGAGGATTATGAGGTGAGATATTCTTTCATTGAAAAGCATGTCCTTACAAGAATCGGGAGCTTGAAGAAATTCAAGTATCTAGTTTTAAACAACAAGGTTCAATTAATGGTTTCTCATGTGGGGGTTAAGGACTTCCTCCTCAACAAAGACCTGAATGAAAAGAGGGCAGGTTGGATTACTCGTGTCATGGAGTATGACATTGAGATCAAAGTCACCAGGTTGGTGAGAGGAAAAGGATTGTGTGAGCAAGGAAAAGGTTTGTGTGAGCAGCTATTTTGAGCAAACAAAAGGAAGCATGCAATGAGAAGGAGGTTGTTTTGGCATTGCAAGACAGCCATGAGCAAGGAAGCACTCAAGAGGATAATGATGGTGTCCTCACTCCTTGCTGGACCCAAGACATAATGCACTTCCTAAGCACAGGTCTATGCCCTCCAGAGATGAACAAGACCAAAAGAAGACACTTCAGATTGTAGGCTGTCCCATATGCCCTTGTTGATGGTGTTTTGTTCAAAAGGGATGTGAATGGAGTGCTGCTGAGATGCATTGGTACAAATCAAATTCATAGGATGTTAGAAGAGTTCCATGGTGGATCAGCCGGTGGTCATGTTGCACCAAGAGTGATAGCTCTAAAGATCATGAGGGCTGGCTATTATTGGCCCAATATTTTCAGTGATTGTTATGCATGGATCGGGAGGTGCAAAAATTGTGCATTCTTCACAAGTAAAGAGAGGCTAGCTGCCCTTCTATTGCATCTAGTTTTAATTGACTAGCCATTCATGCAATGGGGTTTAGACTTCATTGGAGTCATTAATCCCAATTCAATCCGAGGGCACAAATGGATTTTGACAACCACATATTACTTCACCAAGTGGGTGAAGTAATAGCGCTCAGGAAGCAATGAATCTAGCATCCTATACTTCTATGAGGGAATAGCAACTAGATTTGGCATACCTGCTACAATAATATCAGATAATGCATTGGCATTCATTGGGTCTAAGGTGACTGAATGGGCTGTCAAGAATGGGATCTACCTAAGCACTTCATCAAACTATTACCCTCAGGGTAATGGCCAGGCTGAATCTACAAATAAGAACTTGTTAAGAATCATTAGGAGGACCCTTGATGAAAATCAGAGGTCTTTGTATACCAAATTGAAATAAGCCCTATGGGTGATAGGATAAATCCCAAGAGATCTACAGGTAACTCTCCATTCAAGATTGTTTATGGAAGAGAGGCAATTTTACCCATGTCACTTGAGTTTCCAACATTGGAACTCATGAAATAGTTGGAGTTGTCAGAGTTTGAGCCCATGGAAGTCAGATATGTAGAATTGATGGAGCTCTAAGAAGTCGAAATCAGACATCCCAAGTAATGGAGAAGGATCAAGCCTTGATCAAGAAGAACTTCGATAGGAAGACCAAGAATAGATCTTTCTAAGTTGGAGAACTAGTGTTAAAATGCGATGGAGACAGAGCAAAACCGAGAAGGCATTCAAAATTTGATGCCATTTGGAGTGGCCCATACATGGTCACAAAGTGTAAGGGCAGAAATACTTTCCAATTGTCTTCATTAGATGGCAAAGAACTGCAGATTCTAGTCAATGGGATCTATCTAAAGCATTGCTACTGAAGGAAGTTCTCCACCTTGTACATATTAGCTTAGGTTTTCATTCCTCCAAGTGCTTATGCACATTGTTTTGTTGTAGATTAGTTTTTTTTTTCCCTAAGTGCTTTGGCACAAGCTTGTTGTTCTGGAAATGTGTCTTATAGGCCTTGCTCTAATCAGATGATGTTCCACCCTCCATCCTCCTCCTTGCAGTGTTCTAGTCAATTGGGGTACCAAGCAGAGAATTTGATGACTCCATGCCCAATGGATTGCTTCAAGAAATTGGTAACTTCATCCAGCAGGTAGATGACCCCTCTGAGTCACCAAAATTGTTATCCAAAATGTGCCCCTTGCTCATTTTGTGGCTAACTCCTTTCATTCTTCCCTCTCTTGTGCCTCAGTCATAATTTTTTTCTTTTCAAGAACTCAAAACTTTCTAGAAATGGCACCATTGGATAGAGCTCTTTCTCATCTTTCTAGAAAGGTAAAGTTTTCCTCCTAACTCCATGTATTTTTGAAGTTATGGCCCGACGGAGTTTTTGTGGGAAATTTTCCCTGAAAGGCCCGCAGCCAATGAAATGGCACCACGTGTCCAAGGAAGTGGTGGGGGTCGGAGGAAGACTTGGATTTTTACCAAGTGTTTGGAAAAGTTTTCAAAAGGAATATTTTCCCTGCAGGCCCGCCGGTAAATCAGATTATGCCACGTGTCCAGGGGGAAAAATTGGAAAAATCAACTAAGTGTTAGCACCATGGAAAATTTCAGAAGGAGGCCCGCACCCAATCATGTTATGACACGTGTCTTATGGCATCGACATTCAAAGGGTGGAGATTTTTGGGAATTTTGGTGAAGTGTTTTGGTAAAAGGGAATGGAGAAGTTTTTGGCCCACGTTGCCCCCACCAACCAATCATGTTATGCCACGTGTCCCGGGGTCGGAGCTACGGAGTGAGGGGGAAGATTTAGATTTTTCCAAAGACTAAAAGTAAAACGGAAATTATTGGCCCATAGCCCGCTTCAAATAAGATCTTGCCATGTGTCTGGACCGGAAGAAGGTGGGGAAAATTTAGGAAATTTTAAAGGAAATTGTCCCCCAAATGCAAGCCAATAGAATCTCGCCATGTGTTAGGTGGCGGCAAAAGATACAAGACAAGCCCACATGGAAAATTTGAAGGGAAAGGCCCACAACGAATGAGGTTTTTCCACATGTCCAAGTCAAGAAATAGGATCAAACAGTGATAGAAAATTTAGGAGGACAGGCCCACGCCCAATCAACACATGCCACATGTCCTCGGATCAGCGGCCCAGTAGAGCAAATTTTGGAAAATTTTCCAAAGGGAAAAACGATGGAAAATGAAGCATTAAAGGCCCATGCCCAATCAAAACATGCCACGTGGCACCCAGAATGACGAAGCGTGGGAAAGTTTTGGAAAATTTTCCAAATGACCAAAAAGTGGAAAATTTAAAAAATTTTGCCCTTAATCGATTTGGCCCTATTTTGCCCTAAAATTTCAAGCGGCCAAATCTTTTGATCCGAGCTCGTTTTCACGTTATTTATATCAATGGAAAGCTAGTGAAATTCTATACAAGATTCTAGGGTCATTTTTTGATTTTGATGGAGTTTAGAGAGATAAAATTGAAAAACACCTCTGGCACATGGTCATGGATAGAAATGACGTTTCAACCACCATTTTTAATGAAGAATGGCTCGCATTTTCTCCCAAACATGGTGAAAAATGTCGGGGGGATGGGCTGTAAGGATGCCCATGCTATTTTAATATGTTAAATCCATCCACATCGCCATACCTGCCACCTCATCATAACCTAGTCTTAACCCTAAACTAACCTAATTAAGACCTATAACTTGGTCCACATCCACACCCATGACTAATTACTCCTCACCCGCACCTAAAACCAACCTCATAATGACTTGACCAAGCCCGCAACTAATCCCTCGGGAGAAAAGGAGGGAAAGCTGGCTATTTTACCAAAAATAGCCCGCTTTGACGTGACCGACATCGGTTCCTACTCGACCGTCGTCGGTTGTGTAACCGCCATCGGTTCCCTGTAAATGACCACCTCCAACCAAAAACAAGGGATCGGATTTTCATTTGATCGGGAGGAGGAGAAATCATTGAAAGGATCCGGATTTGCTTGGCCGAAGAGAGACAAGTGAAGAAACAAGAAGAGTTTGCAGAGAAGGACATCAAGTCCAAGACTGCAACTGAATAACCAGAGCCCAGTGACACTCATCCGAGCATCAGAAGAGGAGATAGCTCATCTTGGATTGTCAGATCATCCTACTTGAGCCCTGTCTTCGTCATCACAGTCCTGGAACCTGCATCTTCATCAGGAACGAGTAAGTAGTGTCTTGTATGTTTCTAAGCACCATTTCTTGAGCCTGCATGGATTGATAGTAATTACAAGCTCATTCTTAGATCTACTACCTACCAGCACCCTGCACTTAACCTTCATCCATACATCCTTGTATTGCCAGAAGACCATTTTATCACACTCTGAGTCTTCCCTGCCCTCTCATTATTCCCCTCAGCCATCCACCAGTCTTAATAACCCCACAATCACCCTGCAACCAACCTCTATCCAGAAGCACCTAGATTACTGACCCTACCGGTGTCGGTTATCCCCTACCGGAAATGGTTCTCTAACCGCGGTCGGTTATCCAGTGACCGGCATCGGTCACTGTGACTTATACCCCAAAACCTTCCTCTCGCCTATTTGTCACCTAACAACCTCAGGTCCAGTCTGGTTTATCCCTGTAACTCAACCTGAATGTATCAACGACCAGTAACCGAACAAACAACGTGACTCTTTATTATTGATAGTTTAGCCTCTATTGCTTTGTAACGAGGTACCTAAATCGTGAGTTTGCAATAGCTTTCTTTGTTATCATTTGTGTTAATTCGTATTAAAAGGGGAACTGACCACCTTCAAAAGGAAGTTTTATATTTCCTGGGCCTAAGGCAGCTCCCTCATTTATTGTCTAATTAAAATCTGGTGGTCTTGTATTCTTACTTGCAGGTAGTCCTTCCAAGACAAAAAGGAGTTCTTCGCAGTCGATCTGATCTTTCTCTACGGTACGCGCACACCATCTCAACATTCAACAGGTATTCCTCCTAGCCCTAACCCTTATCTGTTTCTCAAAGGAATGAAAGGATAGAAGCAAGTCTATTCCTCAGAAACATTCCGTGTGAAACATTTTGGCATGCCCGGTGGGACCCATTTCGGGTTTTTGTTTCTCTTGCTTGCTTTCATTTAGGAAGCATACTTGTTGTTTGCTGCTTTTTGTTATATTTAGTAAAAGAATTTGTCTTGTTTTCCCAGTTTTGCATTAGTGAAAGCCATCTTCTTTGCTTCATCGAATATCATTTTCGATTTGGGTTTAAAACACGTGCATTACATTCTTGCTTGTTGTTTTCAATTCTAGTGAACATAGATTAAGTAACAGGTCGTACACGTGGGGGTGATTTCCATGGTATTGACAGGAAATTAATCTTACTTTCACTACACAACACATACCAAATCACTTCATAATTAACACAACAACTCAAAACATCCCCCTTTTCCGCGGTATTCCTCCGCCCGATTGAGGTAACCTTATAAGCCAAAACAAACTTGACATTTCCCCTAAGTCTTTTGTTTAGGATTCTGACATCATTCTATGTCTAAAGGCATAAGCCCACAATAATTAAAATTAACCCTAGGGTTAGTCTCTGGATTTGCGTGTGCATCTTGCTTGTTTTCAGTTCTATTTTCTCTGTTATACACTGTCTTCTGTGATCACCTTAGAACAATTTGATAAATGTACTAAGCGTTGTTAACAATCAAATCAGCAGCTTCTTATATTTTCTTATACCAGTCTTATTACACCGACATCGGTTAACTGACCGACGTCGGCTATAGTCTAACCGACATCGGTTATCAGACCGATATCGGTTACTGTCTTTTACAGTTCCTGACAAACCAGCAACCTACCAATTTCACCATTCTGAGGCTGTTTTCATTTCGATAGATTGAAGCCCTACTGTGTACTCTTGTCCATGGTTGTTATCACTCGGAAGCAAGCCGCCGCCATGGTTTCACATGCCTGCTCTGTGCCTTTGCCTGAATCACCCCCTTCACATTCTATAGGGAACCCTACGGACACCAGTGAGATCCCCAAAATTCCTGTAGGAGATAAGGAATTTGCCAAATTTTTGGATGCTAATCCTAGCGCTGTACAATACTATTTGTCTCATGCCCCTGACCGTACGCCCGATGGTCAACTCCTTGTTGGCATGCCTATTAGTATAGCTGCTCATTTAGCTCCCACTCCACCTGATAACACCGTCTTGCCTTCTGCATCCTTAGCCCCGTCTCCCAATCCGATGGCTTCAGAGGTTCATACGACACAGATTGGCTTTCCTTGGGTTAATCTTGGGCCCCACATGTCATTACCACCGACTGCCCTACCTCGTCTCTCTTGCAGACTGCTCCGTTCATGACTTGCTCTCTGCCACCTGTCCACATGAGCTTTCCTTCTCAAGCTCCGCCTACCTTTTCATTCCCACATACGTATCCAGTGACCTCAACATCTTATATAGGACATCCCTATTCGGTCGCCTCAACATATTCATCCCCCATACCTTATCAACACTTAACCCCACCATTGTCTAGCGGAGGCCCTTGGCCCAATTTGCCTCCGTTTACCACAACCGCACCATCATCTCATCCAACCATGGATTTCATCAAACAAATGATGGACAAAATGCAAAATCTGGAGGCTTCTGTTTCGGGAAGTCGTAGCACCTTGACATACGAGCAAGTTTGTCGGGAGCCTATTCACCCTTCTGTCCCCCTTCATTCATATCCTCCTCAATGGGAATTGCCGAAATTTACTCGTTTTAATAGTAAAGAGGATCCTCAACAACACTTGCGATCATTTAGACATGCTTGTTATTTGATTGCTCATGATGATGCCTTGCTACTCCGCACCTTTCCCATGTCCTTATCAGGACCCGCCTTGGAGTGGTACAGTGCTTTAACCCAGCACTCAATCTTCTCTTTTAACCAACTAGCCCAATCTTTCTTGGATCATTTCTCCATTAACATTGCCAAGAAAGTATCTATCACCGACCTCTATGCCATCCGACAATTTGAAGACGAATCTATCGCAGATTTCGTTGGACGATGGCGGGGCCTTATCAACCAACTTACATATGCCTTGCCTCAGGCTGAACTTATCAAACTTTTTACGTGGGCATGCGCTAAGCACATCTCTCCTACCCTTCAAATTCAAACCTTCCGCACATTTGACGAGGCCTTTACTATGGCTCGGAAACTAGAAATTCGAGCCTTAGAAGAAGAGAAATTGCGGTTGCGCAACAAAAACCCCAATTTCGAACTCCAGATTCCACCAATAAACCAAACACCACCACTCCTCACACATCTACTTCTTGAAATCAAAAGGAGCTGTCCACGCGGTGATGGTAAAATCCCAACCACCGTCTAATACCCCACCGAAAACCACCTATAAGTATAAAGCAGAGCCCATCAACTACACTCCCTTGGGAGAAACATATGGTGTGATATTGGAAAAATTGCTTAAAGCAGGAGCCATTACCTTACCTCCTGTTAAACCTCATTCCGGGTTTGATTCCACTCGCGCCATACCTTCTTGGTACAAAGAAAATGACTTCTGTAACTTCCACCGCGTGAAGGGACACAGTCATGAAAACTGCAAGATGTTGAAAAACATAGTGCAGGAAATGGTTGATGCGGGGGATATAGCCCTCGATAATCCTAACGCCCCTGCTAACCGAAATTTGAAAATCTTCAACAAACCATTCCCGAATCACTCTTCTAACAGTAACATAAACCAAGATATCTTAGCCGAGGAGAGTGTTCATGAGATCCATGCAGTCTTCGACTCCCAGCCAAAAGCCTCTATCGAGAAAATTTTGAATCAAGCCTCTTCACTGATGCAGGGGCCCAAACCTCTTTCACCACCATCAAGACAAAGTGAAATCATTCCTTTATCCGTAAAGGAATTAACCGCCAGAGTCCTCTTCTCATAGATGAGTCTTCTTACACCACATCCCTACAAGACTGTGAGCGGATGTTATCCAACTTATCTATTTCCCAAACGTCTCTTTCTACCATTCTTGTTGTACAAGAAGAAGGCTCGCCACTTCTTTTGTCATCCTTAGATGAAAAACCTCTTGAACCGACATCACCACATTCTTTAAACATGACGGATCCTCTCAAACACGCCCTCCTACCTATTAGTTCTTCATCGCCTAAATCTTTTCAGTGACCGGTTGACCTCTTAACGCCCATTGATACAGTGCCTCATCTACCCCCTGTATCACACCCACAGTGGACCGGAATCACAACCCACCTTTCTTCCATACAAAAGTTCCTATTCACACGTGAGGACTGTCATTCCCCAGAAGATAGACAGGTCCTATGGGAACGTTTGAGTACGCCATATTCTACTCAAATGTAGATGACTGATCCAGATGCCTCTACCATATACCCGAAGTGTTTACAGAAGCTTAAAATGCCTATGTCCTCATCTTCACCCCCCTCATCTTTACCAAATACCTCATTCACTTCTATTAACCTAACCAAATCTTCCCCTACGCTTGGGACCTCACCAATACCCAGTCTAACACACCCACCTAAGCGGCTTGATTTATCTAAAAATAAAGCCGTCCATCCCATTAGGAGACAGACTCAATCCCTCAACCTATGCCTCTATCACAACTAAAACCCCTCGTCACACTTACCTTCCATATTGGGACCCCATCCCTCTACCTTGCATCAATATATCATACCTCCTGTGTTTTCTTTAAAGCAACCTACGCCTTCTGCACCCATACAGAAATCCAAGGGTATAGCAACACCATCACCCCGCGTATCCTGTCCACCTACCAATCCTAAACAAATTCCATCATCAAAAGAATTGTTTGCTGCCACTCCTATTTCTCCGTGTTTTTTTCTGATACCATATCATCTGTGGCCTCATCATCTAACCAGCTAAACATAGCTTCTGCGCCAAAGAAGCCACGTTTAGTTAAAACCCATTATCAAAACCCTTGGCTAAACCACCACCCATACAAACCAACCATACCACGTCATCACCAGAATCGACCCAGTCAATAGCCTCCTCTTCCTCTGACTTTGACCCACTCAAAGGGTCTTACGCCAAAATCCTTGCTATGTTGGTAGAGAATGCGACCATTTCCCTACCCCCACTTAGACTTTATGATCCATCTAAACCTCGACCTATAGGTTATGATGAGTCTAAAATCTGCGCTTACCACCGCACACCAGGACATGACGTAGAGGGATGCAAAGCATTGAAAGCCATACTTCGTCAGTCACCTCTCTCAGATAGAAAAGTTAAGAAAGACAACTTACGAAGAGAGAGACCTTTAGCTTCAATTCCCTCTCCTATACCACCTGTCCCCGCCTCACCAAGATCTATCATTATTACAGCCCCACCTCTCGAAGACCATGACCTATCCCTACCGTCTTCCTCCTCTCGTATTCACGAGATCAATATGATTAGTGTTGCTACTCGAGGGCAGAAAAACAATGGGAAAGCGAAAGAAAACACACCTGCGGCATCTCTTTCTCCGTCCACCATCCCGATGGCACCACCACCTAAAGTAGTTATTCGCGGACCCACCTATCCCATCTCTAATGGAATTTCCCACCGAACCATGATCAAACAGCTTCACCAATCGCCTGTAAAAATGACACTGTATGATCTCATTCAGACTTCTGAATCTCATCGACAAGCTCTCGTTGAAATCCTTCAAGGGATAGAGGTCTTACCTAATGAAACCTTGCTGTTACCTCTATTCTAACACCCAATCACGTTGCTTCACTCACCAAACAATCTATCTCCCCAACCACTTCTGTCTCTGTACAGCAAGCCGCTGCTGTCAGTTTCTCTCGAAGATGAAATTATCGACTTTGGTGCCGAAGATCCTGACCCTGCTCTTTTCATCTCAGCTTATGTCCGGGACATTCGGGTACGTCGTGTTATGATTGACGGGGGCGCTAGCCTAAACATCATCTCTTCAAAAGCCTTCCAACAAATGAATATCCCTTCTAGTTGCATGTGTGCCAACCCCATCATGTTGCGGTCATTCAATGATGCTATTACTTCTACCTTAGGCACCGTGATCCTTAACATTCATGTAGGGCCACGCACTTTACCCGAACTCTTCTATGTCCTTGAGGGAGAGTTCCAATACAATATGTTGTTAGGCCGCCCTTGGATCCGGGCTATGGGATGCGTTCCTTCCACCTTACATAGATGCATAAAATTTGAGTACGAGGGGAAGTCCTACACCGTAAAAGCTGATCCTCCCCCCTTCAAAACCTGCAATATGTTGTATCGCCCTAATGATGTGCTTGTACCAGTCAAGACACCCATTCATCCAACCCAACCATCCACTTCAACCGCACCTACACCTTCAACCAATGAAACCGCCATCACAAATACCACTTCCTTTCCCGCAGATAACATCCCAACCTCCGACCCCTTAGTAGATGTTTTTCAATGCCTTACGCTGGGGGAGTATCGCCTATATAACGTTAGTTCTTTCCATACCCCACAGGAGTATCGGACAGTTACATGCACATCCTACCTATGACCGTCGTGTGGGGGAAGTAATCCCCTACGGACCACCTCATTGCCGCACCAACCTAACATATGGGGGTGTCGACGCATCTTCCGTTACCCCTGAACCTCCTCTTGGTGTGGTTCCTTTCCAATCCGATTTTCAATACCTAACAAATCGTCGTTTCGCCCTCACCTTCTTGACTCGCTGTGCTTGGAAAGGCTTTGGTTTTGGTCTTTATGAACAAGGCCGACATACACTCATTCCCGTGACTACACGCAAACACAATGATCGTAGTGGTCTCGGTTTTCTGAAACACTTACACCGGAGAAACCTCGTGTCAGTTGTGTCCTGGAAGATGATGACACGTCACCCCTACCAAACCATCATCACCCATTTTGCCATCATCACCCACAGAGTCGATAGACCCTGAATCTATCCCTCCTAACTTTTTTTTTTCATAAATGCTATCTTCCTAGGTCCTCTCACTTATCAACGTGATAATGAGGACCCATCTTCTCTTCCCCTTCTGTATCCAGACATGATCGAAGAGGATTCACCTTCAATTAATGTTGTTGAGTGCCAGGATGATGACTCCATCCTCACTTATCTTGGCGCGGATGACTCTTATATTCAACGTGCCTTACCATCTGAAACTCAAACCATGTTGAATGAGTCGACTATAGAAATCAACATCCACATAGAGGAGGATCCTCACGTTGTGAAGATCGGACAATCCCTTAATACATCAGAACAAGTCACCTTTACTACCTTTCTCCGTACCCGCAACCAAGCTTTCGCTTGGTCCTACGCTGACATGCCAGGAATTGATCCTGACATTGCTGTCCATAACATCACCCTAAATCCCGATTCCAAACCAGTCAAACAAAAACTGAGAAAAATGCATCCACGCATTGCCCTCTTGGTCAAAGAAGAGCTTCAACGACTTCTTTCTGTTTCCTTCATTTTGCCTATTGACTATCCTCAATGGATTTCTAACATCGTACCTGTCACTAAAGCGACGGGGGGACTTTGGATATGCATGGATTTCCGAGACCTTAACCTCGCTTGCCCCAAAGATGACTTCCCCCTCCCAAGTATTGATCAACTTGTTGATCTCACTACTGGGCCATGAAATGCTCTCTCTCATGGATGGTTTTTCGGGATACAATCAAATTTTGGTAGCCCCGGTCGATCAACATAAAACTACCTTCATAACTCCTTGGGGAACCTTCTATTATCGTGTCATGCCATTTGGCCTTAAGAATCTTTGTGTGCGACCTATCAGTATGGCTATGACTTACATTTTTCATGACATTATGCACACTATCCTTGAAGATTATGTCGATGATCTTCTTGGCAAATCTAAACATCGCAGTGAACATCTCAATGTTTTAACCATTATTTTCGATCGCCTGTTACAATATTCGGTCCGGCTTCAACCAAAGAAATGTGTCTTTGGTGTTCTTTCGGGAAAACTTCTTGGCTTTATCGTCTCTTTGCGTGGCATTGAGGTCGATCCATCTAAAGTCAAAGCTATCCTAGAAATGCCCCCACCCAAAAACCTCAAACAATTGCGTAGTTTGTAGGGTAAACTTCAATCCATCCGGCGTTTCATCTCCCAACTCTCGGATCGATGTCAACCTTTCCATCACCTTCTTAAAAAGGACATTGCCTTTCAATGGAGTGAAGAGTGTCACCAAGCCTTTGAAGCTCTCAAAGCCTATCTCTTGCAGCCACCCGTGCTTATTCCACCTCAGGATGATCGCCCTTTCTACCTTTACCTTTCTGCCACTGACCATGCTATAGGAGCCATGCTCACACATCGGGACTCGACACGTCGAGAACAAGCCATTTATTATATAAGTCGTACTCTCGTGGATTACGAGACTAGGTATACACATGTAGAAAAATTGTGCCTAGCCCTATCATTCGTAGCCACCAAACTTGACATTACCTCCTGAATCACAAAACTTTTGTCATTACCAACACGGACCCCATTCATTATATGTACGCCAAACCACATCTAAACCAACGCATCACCCGATGGCTTATGCTCCTCGCTGACCTCGACCTTGAGTTTGTACAACAGAAGTCAATCAAAGGACAAACTATTGCGGACCAACTTGCGGAGGCCCCTTTACCTGGGGAACAATTTACCAATTTTAATTTCCCCGACGAACTCATCGCCACTCTTTCACTCAGGGAAGAGTCGTATCCAATGACCCTCTTCTTCGATGGATCCAAATGCCAGCGCGGTGGAGGGGCCGGCGTTGTTCTCATTCCTCTTGATGCTGAGCCTATGCCTCTTTCATTCGGCTCGATTTCCCCTGCACTAATAATACAGTGGAATACGAGGCCCTTGTTTTGGGTCTCTAGGTTGCGTTACACTTAGGTGTCAAATCTATTAATATTTTTGGCGACTCTCAATTGGTAGTCAATCAAGTTATGGGCATCTACCAATGTAAAAATGAGGAACTTCAAAAGTACAAACATTACGTGGATTCACTTTTGACCTCATTTACTCGATATTCTATCCAGACCATTCCCCGCTCCACTAACAAATTTGCGGATACTATGGCTTGCTTAGCCTCACAAATTCCTGCATCACCAACTGACTCTGACATATTCATCTTGGTCCAACAACTCTTTGCCCCATCTTACTCAGCCCCGGTTGTTTATATGATAAATAATGTGTCTGCTAATTCACAGGATACCTGGTACCACCAATTTCACGACTACCTTACAACCTCTGTTCTCCCACCTGACCTAACTAGTACTGGAAAACGTGCTTTTCTTAAACGTGTTTCTCATTATGTCATCATGGGGGGACTCCTTTATAAACGTGGCTTTGATGGTATCCTCCTTCGATGTCTAACCGGTGCAGAGGTCACCTATACCATCCAACAGGTCCATGATGGTATTTGTGGTGGACATTTTAGTGGCCTTGCCATGGCTAAACGAATCCTTCGCCTAGGTTATTATTGGCCTACTCTTAATAATGACTGCTATGAATATGTTAAGCGTTGTGTTATGTGTCAACAACATGCCAACCTTCAACATACTCCTAGCCATCCGCTACAGGTCGCACGAGATCTTTGGCCTTTCTCACAATGGGGTTTAGACCTTATTGGTGAGATCCACCCGCCCTCTTCGCAACGTCACCGTTGGATTATCACAGCAACCGAATATTACACAAAATGGGTGGAGGCCATTCCACTCATTTCAATCAAAAAAGAAAAAATTGTAGAGTTCATTAACCACCACATTATCTGTCGTTTTGGTGTTCCTCATCGCCTGATAACAGATAATGGAAAATCTTTCAAAAATAAGTTGTTGCAAGACCTTTGTGACAACTTTGGTATCAAACTTAGCTTCTCATCACCCTACTATCCACAAGCGAATGGACAAGCCGAATCTTCTAATAAAACCCTGACCAAAATCCTCATGAAAGTTGTTAATGATTCTGGAAGAAATTGGCATGATCACATTCCCTTTGCCCTTTGGGCTTATCGTACTAGCATTCGTACCTCCACTAATGCCACACCATTTTCTTTGGTATATGGTACCGAGGTGGTCTTGCCTCTCGAAATACAAATACCCTCCCTCAGAATATCTCTTCAGGATATTCTCACCAACGATGATTTCCGCCAAGAGCGGTTAGCCCAATTAGAGCTTCTTGATGAGCGTCATCTTACGGCTCTTGACCACCTTCAAATCTACCAAAAACGCATCAAGCGTGCTTATGATAAACGACTTCATGAGCGTACCTTTAAGGTTGGTGATCTTGTCCTCAAAGAGAATCAACATGTAACCAAACTAGAAAAGAGCAAACGTGGAAAATTTGCTCCCAATTGGATTGGGCCTTACATAATCACTCACACTTATGGATCAGGCACTTATCATTTAGCTTCGCTTAATGGTAAACCTGAGCCTGAACCCCTTAATGCCTTGCATCTTCGACCATTCTACTGTTGAATTTAGTGTTATATCACTTCTTATCTACCTACCGCTCGTCCCTTGAGCTCATTTTACCACCACATACACGTTGTTTCCTACATCTCAAAATAAAATCAAGCTCACATAGTTTGATTCTCACCTCCCCTTAAAGATGCCTTCCCCTTTTTAGTCTAGTCCATGACTTCAAAGTATTAAAATGACACATTCTTAATTATATGCTTATGGGATTTTCTTGAGTCAAACTTCCTACCAAACTAGATGCTTTACGCCAAAAGGACATCTAGCTCTCTAAATTATATATAGACTGCTCCCCCGAAGGACAGCTATGCACTAAAACCACATCTGCTACTATAAATAGACTGCTCCCTTGAAGGACAGCTATACACAGTCAGCCTTTATCAGAAGCTTCTCACATTGATCAGCTTCGTGAAGACCTCAAGAATAAAACATAAAAAAATATATCCCTTGTAGACTTCCCGCATCGATCAGTCTATATTCAGCAAAATAAAAGCCACATTCAAAAGAACTTTTGAGTCATGGACTTGTCTATTTGGGTTAGGTTCTCTTTCGTCGGAATACTCACTTTATAACAAGTTCTCTGTGTCTCAGCTACACCATCCACTTCACCTCACCATTTGTTAAAACAACACACTCAAGGGACGTGACGTACACCCGATATATTGTGATCATACAACTCTTTTCACCTATTGACTTCTCGTCTATGCACGGTACCTAGGGGTTCAAGCTCATTCTACGTTATTATGTGGTTTGTTTAGCTCTTTTCACCTATGGAGCACTCTTTCCTCTTTGACTCGAATCTAGGATTATGTGTTGATCTTAATCAGGACATGGTTCCCTACCACTTGGGTAGGCTAACTTTCGCGTCACTTATACCTATTCCAAAATCACCAATTCATTACCAACACCAACAACATTACCCTACCAATATCAATATCAATATTTTTACCAACCAACAAATTGCCTAACCATACCTAAATTGCCTGAATTCACCTCTCCCTGGTCCTAAGGGAGAACTACATTGGTCTGAGGCCCCTCCTTGCTTTGTGCAATGGGCTATGTAGGCAGCACTTAGGAGACATGGAGTCTCCCGAGGTTAGCTCGACCATCCCCTACCATACCCTATCATGTGTTGTAAATATAAATATTTTTTGTGTATTTCTATTTGCCAACATTCATCTTTATCCTTTTTCAAACAAAACAAAAACAACATTCAAAACACAACCATTCTTATTATTATCATCACTCAAAACCACATACATCTTTAGTTTTATTTTAGATGTTAAACAAATACATCTTCTCTATCATCGACTCGCAGGTCGGCATCCTTATTTATTCTTATATTCCTATGAAATTCACTTAGACCCTTGCACCTCCTCCCGAATCAGGTGGTGATCGTGATCGTCGGTGCCCCTCAGTTGGCCTCTCCATCCTCAAAGGTGCCACTGCCATTGGTTCCTCCCATTGATCCGCCAACATCTCCTGTAACATACGAATACGTCCTCTCGCGTGGAGGAATCTTGCCTCCAGTCTCTCCACTCGTAACTGTGAAACCTCTAACAATCCCATTGTCTCATTCACCTGTGTTTGAAGCTGGTGAGCCAACTCCTGCAGATGATCTCTCTCCGCTGTAATCACAGCTATGTCTGGGCGCTCACGTGCACCTCGCAGCTCTGCTACCCACCATACTCTATAGGCCTCTGTCGTTCCCGCATCCATTACCCTACGATCGGCTGCTATCTCTTCTGGCCCTTCTGGAGGTGTAGGCCGGGGAGGTGAGAATGCTGCCTCGGCGTCGATCCTCATGTATGGTCTATATGTCATCGGTATATCCTGAACGAACCCAAATTTTCACCGCACGCGATCTAGAGGAATCCTCTCGTACTCACCGGCCTGTGCCCTGCGATCCATCTCAATCGCTCTACACCCCTCAACTCCTCAGCTATGTGCTCTGTCACCATATAGTTCCCGTAAGGCCTCCAACAAATATCCGCAATCGTCACCATCTCCCATACCTGTCTATAATACTCGATGTCATCTATCACGGCCTGGGATCTCGCTTCTTGTTCTATCTGGACCCATCATCTAAATCCCAACCTTTGCACTCCTGCCTCTCCCGACTCGATGGGTCGGCCTATTGGATGCACACAAACAATATGCTCATAGGCCCAACAATGTAATAAGTACGAACAATCCAGTGTCATCCTGTGTTTTCACTTGCAGGCCCATAGACCCCTATATAACTCTGCCAGATATGCGGGTGCCCATGCGAAAGTCACGCTCATTTCTATCATTTCCCAAATAACACTCATCAACGCTTTTGGAAATCTTCCCCCTTCCGCCCTCGGCAATGCATAATACCCCACCGCTATCATTAATAGCACGGCCAACCTTGTTTCCTCAGGGTGTGTTGCATACATTGTACCATACGTAAAAGATAAACCTCGCTGTGTCAAATCTCGTGCAGCTGACCCAAATACTGTTGTTATCGCTGCCCGCCCGCGCTAGGCAACGCCTGATACACTATTTTTCCTATCATTGGGAGTCTCAAAATACGGAACACATCTTCCAAAGTCACTGTCATCTCCCCTGTTGGCAGATAGAAGGTATTCTTTTCTGGATTCCATCTCTCAATCAACGCCTGCAACATAGCATGGTTACGCGTGATTCTTGAATAATAGCGGATTCCACTTAACCCCAAATGATTTATCAATGCCCATTCAGCTGGTGTTACATCCGCTCGGATTCGTGACAACAACGCTGGCACAGTATCATTCATCCTTAACCCTGCTTTCGCTGCATACATCAAAACGACACATAATTATTCAAAAGAACAAATCTCTACGGTTTTTTTCTCAAATTTGGAAACTCTTACAGTGACCGATATCGGTTATGAATAACCGATACCGGTTTGCTAACCGATACCGGTTATTTCTAAACGATACCGGTCACTGTCAAAAATATACCTACCCTGCTTAAAACATACACCTACGATAATTATTTTGCCCGTTTACTCCTATTTATACCTAAAAACATACGTGACCACCCTGTTTACCTACCCCATAGCACTCACCCCATCCCCAACCCTTGCCTATCACCTTTTCTTTCTCATCTTTACCCACTTACACTTCTCTCATCCTATTCACAAAACATGCAAGAATCAAATTACAACCAAACAGTTTACCTCTCGGGATGCAGCAGCTTGGGGCGAAACATGTCTTCCCCCTCGTCCCTGCCTGCTGGATGCTTCTCCTCGTTCAGCCATGTTCACTACCCTCTTCAAATATAACTTGTCTTTCTGCCTTCTGAATCTCAGCCCACGCTCACTTCACCTGTCTCTTTCCTCCTTATCACTCAAATTCTTTCATGCAATTACCTGTAGCAGTCATCAAACAGCGTCGCATTCACATATTTAACTTGTTGCATGACTCTAAAAATAAGAATGCTAAAAATAAGAACTTAAGTTGCCAACCCAGCAGTTCTATTTTTAGGGAAATAATTCTTGCATAACCGATATCGGTTACATAACCGATATCGGTCATATAGCTACCGACATCGGTTACACAACCGATGTCGGTCATGTACCCCTTGTTGCTTAAACCTAAGCCGTTTCTTCATTTTTGCAAATTTTTGTGGCGCCCGTCCCTTTTTCCTGCATAAACAACACCATTATCTATAATTTTTCATCAAATCCATATCTCATCACAATTTCATCAACATCATCTATCCATATTACAAAAACAACCAAGCCATCAACAAACGATATCAAAAACCATCAATCTATACACCATTTGGATCCAATTCAGCAGCTACATACGTTCAATTTCACAAACCAGCGACAAAACACATCCAACATTTCATAAACACAACATGTCAATTAAACTCATCATCTATATATACATACATCCCATCAACAAAAGACATCAACACCATCAATATATAAACCATGTGGATCAAACTCATCATACATTAAATATCACAAACCATCGACAAAACACTTAAAACATTTTAAACACAACATGTGGGTCAAAATCATCATATCTATATATCAAAAGTTTCAAATATACAATGTGCCCTGCATAAGGGCCTCTGTGATCTCATCATAATACAAAAGCCGCACGCAGGCCACAACAACTGTCAAAATATCGACTCGGCTCGCAGGCCGATCTCTCATATCAAAAATATACTCGGCTCGCAGGCCGGTATCAACTATACAACCCGTACTCGGCTCGCAGGCTGGTATATACAATAAATGAATAAATGAATGAATACATCATGTGTAGGCACGCAGGCCTCTATAAACATAACCGGTTCGCAGACCGGTGCCCATATCCAATGTACAAACACAAAAATCTATCTCCTCTGCAGGGATCCCTCAGCTCTCTCCACCGCCCTCCGCCTGTCTCCCTGCTGGTCCCTGTGCCGCCTCTCGCCTCCTCCCTGTAACGGACCCACCGGCTGTGGCTGCACCCCCTGGGATCTCTGACTCCGCGAGGTCTCGGCTCTATGCGCCGCATATGGCTGATAGTCAGCCCGGTACCATCAAGAACATCCTGATAATACCGGGCCTCCGCTCTCGCCTCCATATAGCGGGCCCGTGCCACCATCGCTGCTGGGGCTGGTCCCCCGACTCCTAATAATAGTGCCCCCTCTGCTGGTGCCTGTGGTGGTGCCTGTGGCTGCGCCGGTGGTGGTGCTGGTACCTGTGCCTGTGCTGGTGTGTGTGTGGTGGTGCTGTGGTGGCTGTACTCTGGTACTGTGGTGGTACTGTGGTGGTACTCTGTACTCGTGCTGGGCTAAGCGCCCTCGTAAGACACCTTCTGTGCTGTGCATGGCAAGCAATGCCCCTGTAACAACTGTACCTGCCCTCTGAGCTGGTCCCTCTCTGCTCTAACAGCCACTAAGTCTGGCTGTGCGGGCTGTGCTCTCCTCGCGGCTCTCTCCCCTGCCCACCATACCAAAAATGATCCTGTACACCCGGCGTCATCCACTGTATCATCTGCCTGCCGCTCGGCTACCCAATCTGGGTCCATAGGCTGTGGTGCAGGCAGTGGAGCCTCTACATCATCCCTCCGGTACTGAGGGAAGGGAGGTGGCTCATCCTGTCGTAGCCCCAGCTGTCGTCGTACCCTCTCCAGGGGTATCCGCTCGTACTCTCCCGGCCTCCGTCCCGCTATCCAGAATGTATACTGGATCCACCGTAACTGTGATCGGGCTCCTCCGCGGGGCTGATGACCTCTGTAAGGTCTCCATACAATATCTAAAGCTGTCAAGCCCTCTAATACATGCCGGTAATATGCTACATCTCGTCCGTGAGAACTGCCGTGGCTGGCCCACGACCCCCAACCACCTCTGAAAGCCATATCTGTAAATCACCTGTGGCCCTGGCTGCTGGGGCAGCCCTACTGGTCGAATGCATATGATATGCTCATATGCCCAGCAGTGTAACAAAAATGTAGAGCAAATCCCGAATCGCCTCATCCGGCGATAGCCCCACAGCTCTCGGTATAACTGCACTAGGTATACTGGTGCCCACGCATAACATGTATGCTCCTCAACCATCTCGTGTAAAACCCCCATCAGCGCCCGTGGAAAGCGGCCTCCCTCTGAGTCCGGGAGGGCGAAGCATGTGATGCCGATCATCATCAACACGGCAAGCCGTGTCTCATGTCGGTGGGCATGGTACATATCTCCATAGGTGATGCTCGCGCTGTGATAAGTCAATAGCAGGCTGCATCCCCGAATACTGTAAGATGCTGTCCATGGCTGTCTCTGCGTCCACCTGGAAGACTGCCTCTCCATCAATCGGTAATCTAAGGATGCGATACACATCCTCCAATGTAATGGTCATCTCTCCAGTCGGGAGATGGAACACATTGGTCACCGGATCCCATCTCTCGATGAGGGCGACCATCAGACTGTGATCCCTATCGATCGCCCTATACCGCTGGACTCCGCCGAGTCCCACCTCGCGCATAATGCCCCACTGCGCTGCGGACACGTGTGGCCACATCCGTCCCAACAGCGGGGGCATCCTGTCCCGCATCGTCAGCTGCTGACGTGCCTGCAAACCACCTAACTGCATTAGCCCTACTCTTTATCACAACAACTACTTTAACCCTCTATACCCCTTTTTTTTTTCCCCCCGACCACACCCCGACTCTATAACACACACCTCCACCCACCTATAACACACACCTCCACCCACCTATCTTCTACACTATCCCCCTCCATCTTCCCACCCAAAACACAAAACCCAATCATAACTAACAACAAACAACACAACACGCCAACCCCAACAAGAACTTAACACCCAAAACCACAACAAAACCATGCAACAAAAATAGAAAATCCTGGCTAGGGACCGGTACCGGTCACCCATAACCGACCCCGGTCCCCTCTCCACCGACGCCGGTCAACGTTCGACCGCCACCGGTCACCCACAAACCCCACCTGTCCCAAAACTTCGTGACCGATGCCGGTCGCTTAGTGACCGGCATCGGTCACTGAAAAATAGCCGAGCCGAACCCGACGCGGCCCCCAAATGCATTTTTTTCCTATTTCTCCCTATATACCCACCCAAACACCCTAAAAACCTACCCACCCTGCCGCCTTGGCCTATTTCACCTATCTACCCTCTCCTTTTTTCAAATAATTTCCATTTATTAATTATTTTCTAAAAACCTTACATTCCTACCCAAAACCCAAATCCAGCTTAACACAATCAAATTCACACAATGAAGGGTTTCGAACCTACCGGTACGATGACACGTCGTCGTGGTGGGATGGGTGGTGGTGGTCCAGCTGGTCCAGCACCTCCTGCTCCTCCTGGCTGTGCCATAGCTCCACCTCTCCTCTGCTGGGTCCTCCACCAATCAACTGCTGCCTCCTACTCACTCGGGCCCACTAACCACTCACTTCTCCACTCCAATAGCGCCACCTCAACCAACAAATGCTCCAATCTCAACAATACACCTCAGACAACTCAAATTGGGTTTCAAATTGACAATATGACAATGACCGGCCGTATTTTTTCTTTTTATAGGTTTTCGACTATAACCGATACCGGTTATATTGTGCCCTAAGGAACCGGTATCGGTCAGGTAACCGATATCGGTCATGGACAATCGATATCGGTTTTATCCCACCTCTTCCCCAATTTCTGCCCTTATTTACTAATCGCCCTTTCTCACAACCTCACCTATATCCACCTTGGTTGAAAACCCTTTGTTACCTACCATTTGGCCCGACCCAAGGCCGTAACCAACCATTTTAAGGCCAGGCCGTAACCTACCATTTGGCCCGACCCAAGGCCGTAACTAACCATTTGGCCCGACCCAAGGCCGTAACCAACCAATTTGGCCCAACCCAAGGCCATAACCAACCATTTGGCCCGACCCAAGGCCGTAACCAACCATTTGGCCCGACTTTAAGGCAAGGTAATTAAACCATTTGGCCCGACCAAGGCCGTAACCAACCATTTGGCCCGACCCAAGGCCGTAACCAACCATTTGGCCCGACCAAGGCCAGAACCAATTTGGCCCGACCAATTTGCCCGACCCAAGGCCGTAACCAACCAATTTGGCCCGACCAAGGCCATAACCCAACCATTTGGCCCGACCCAAGGCCGTAACCAACCAATTTTGGCCCGACCCAAGGCATTTAACCTACCAATTTGGCCCGACTAAGGCCATAACCTACCATTTGGCCCGACCAAGGCCGTAACCAACCATTTAGGGGCCCGACCCAAGGCCGTAACCAACCATTTGGCCCGACCCAAGGCCGTAACCAACCAATTTGGCCCGACCCAAGGTAACCCAACCATTTGGCCCGACCCAAGGCCGTAACCAACCAATTTGGCCCGACCCAAGGCCGTAACCAACCAATTTGGCCCAACCCAAGGCCATAACCTACCATTTGGCCCGACCCAAGGCCGTAACCTACCATTTGGCCCGATCCAAGGCCGTAACCTACCATTTGGCCCGACCCAAGGCCGTAACCAACTCATTTGGCCCGACCCAAGGCCGCAACCAACCCATTTGGCCCGACCCAAGGCCGCACCCAACCATTTGGCCCGACCTAAGGCCGCACCAATTAAATACCTTTCCCACAATCAACATTTTATTTTATCCACCCGTCATGTAGCGTTTTGTTCAATCGAGCCCACCTGTTCGTGTTTTAGCATGATTAGGGTCCTTGACTTGATCAGTCGACCAACTTTGCCTAGACCAAGACCGTGACGTTTATCTCAACCAAACCAACCATTTGGTACTGCCGAACATGCCTAAACATTCCTGTACCTTACCCGTTATATCCCCTGGAGCTACTTCCTATGCCTTGGATACCAGGATTATATCACCCTTGTTTGGATAAACTATCGACCTTTGCCTATGAATTGCTTGTTTGCTCTTCAAATCATGTACCCTGGTCGCACTACTGCATTTCAACGTGCGTCTGCTTCCTTGGACCTACCCCACCATCTTACCATCATATAAACACCATTTACCCTTTATCAACCCTATCCCTGATTTCACGCTGCCTCAATCTGTGATAGATTTGAGGGGGATTACCTATACCCTTAACAGGGGTAACCACTTCTTATTATTGTCCGTGCAGCTTTAACAAAGACAAGCTACACGACAACAAGGGGCTAATGTAGACACCAAATTTGTGTCTTACGACCCCCTGTGCCCCGCATCTCATTTCGCAACCTAACCTCATCACCTAAACCTTACATAATTATTTATTAATTACCTTATAATTAATAAATCCACATCGCCATACCTGCCACCTCATCATAACCTAGTCTTAACCCTAAACTAACCTAATTAAGACCTATAACTTGGTCCACATCCACACCCATGACTAATTACTCCTCACCCGCACCTAAAACCAACCTCATAATGACTTGACCAAGCCCGCAACTAATCCCTCGGGAGAAAAGGAGGGAAAGCTGGCTATTTTACCAAAAATAGCCCGCTTTGACGTGACCGACATCGGTTCCTACTCGACCACCGTCGGTTGTGTAACCGCCATCGGTTCCCTGTAAATGACCACCTCCAACCAAAAACAAGGGATCGGATTTTCATTTGATCGGGAGGAGGAGAAATCATTGAAAGGATCCGGATTTGCTTGGCCGAACAGAGACAAGTGAAGAAACAAGAAGAGTTTGCAGAGAAGGACATCAAGCCCAAGACTGCAACTGAATAACCAGAGCCCAGTGACACTCATCCGAGCATCAGAAGAGGAGATAGCTCATCTTGGATTGTCAGATCATCCTACTTGAGCCCTGTCTTCGTCATCACAGTCCTGGAACCTGCATCTTCATCAGGAACGAGTAAGTAGTGTCTTGTATGTTTCTAAGCACCATTTCTTGAGCCTGCGGATTGATAGTAATTATAAGCTCATTCTTAGATCTACTACCTACCAGCACCCTGCACTTAACCTTCATCCATACATCCTTGTACTGCCCAGAAGACCATTTTATCACACTCTGAGTCTTCCCTGCCCTCTCATTATTCCCCTCAGCCATCCACCAGTCTTAATAACCCCACAATCACCCTGCAACCAACCTCTATCCAGAAGCACCTAGATTACTGACCCTACCGGTGTCGGTTATCCCCTACCAGCAATGGTTCTCTAACCGTGGTCGGTTATCCAGTGACCGCATCGGTCACTGTGACTTATACCCCAAAACCTTCCTCTCGCCTATTTGTCACCTAACAACCTCAGGTCCAGTCTGGTTTATCCCTGTAACTCAACCTGAATGTATCAACGACCAGTAACCGAACAAACAACGTGACTCTTTATTATTGATAGTTTAGCCTCTATTGCTTTGTAACGAGGTACCTAAATCGTGAGTTTGCAATAGCTTTCTTTGTTATCATTTGTGTTAATTCGTATTAAAAGGGGAACTGACCACCTTCAAAAGGAAGTTTTATATTTCCTGGGCCTAAGGCAGCTCCCTCATTTATTGTCTAATTAAAATCTGGTGGTCTTGTATTCTTACTTGCAGGTAGTCCTTCCAAGACAAAAAGGAGTTCTTCGCAGTCGATCTGATCTTTCTCTACGGTACGCACACACCATCTCAACATTCAACAGGTATTCCTCCTAGCCCTAACCCTTATCTGTTTCTCAAAGGAATGAAAGGATAGAAGCAAGTCTATTCCACTTTGTAGATTCCTTTCCCATTTTTCAATTCCCACACTTGGGGAGAGGATTCAATGTTGTGCAATCACACCGGATGTCTAAAAGCAGTCAAACTACAAGTCCGATCAACATCCAGAAGTGTTTGCTGATTTGCAACAATAGGTGCAAGCGCCGAATGACTCTAACTTAAGGGCATAATTGAGGGATGATTTTCACACAAGCACCAAGATGTTGCATGTCCCTAGTCATGTATATGACCTTGTTGAACAAAATAATTAGCCAAAAACATAAGGAAATAGAGCAGGTCATAGAAGAAGCCACGTGTCCCCACGTTACTCCAAAGGTAAAATACAGAGGCTACCCTTAGACATGTGCTAGCCCTCCACATGTCCAATCTAAAAAAGGGGGCCCATTTTTGAATTATTTTTCCCACTATTTTGTATGTACTCCAACCCAAATTTTAAATGGTCGTATCTTACAACTCGAGCTCAAGATCTAGAAGATCCGGCACCACCTGAAAGATCTTGGCCTCATCTACACCATGGAGATCTGAAACTTTAAGTTTGAAGCAGTTAGGTGGGTAGAAAATGGAGAAACATCTTTGGGCCTTTAATATAGGATCTTCTCGCCCTAACAACCAGATCGGATTCGATCTAATTTTCCATTTCTTCCTCCTTCAAGGAGCCAAAACAAGAATGGATGTAGTTAAGACAAATTTAGGGCAGATTTTTGGGCAGGAGCCATTAATGGTAGTAGTTGAGTTCCAATTTTTTTCCCCACTTCTCTCTCCTTCTTCCCTCTATATTGAATCTATAAATGTAGGAGTGAGACTCATTCTAAAGTGTTGGACATTTTCTTTTTTCGCAGCTCCCCTTTCTCCTAAAGAAAGGAATTGATGGAGTTTTAGACTTTCCATTAGATCAGTAACACATGTTTCTACCTTCTAGCCACTTTGTAATGCATTCTATTGATCGCAGAGTAATAAAACATGTTCGTGATTGATGTTAGATCCTTTCTTGTCTCCATTTCTCTCATCTAGTCTTCCATTACAAAACTGTTATCTGTGCTTCATTATTGTATGCATTTTGTTGGTTTGTGTCTATCAGCAAAATTAATGTTCATCATTCCTTCGGTGCATCACCTTATAGCTTATTTTTTTGATTCCTTGTACCCCCTTTTATCTTTGTCTCCTTGGTAAAACTTAGATTAGATTTAGGAATTGATCCTTTGCAAGTTTTCACGCATGTACCTAAACAAAGGAATAAGAACCCACCTTTAATCTGAGATTTTTTCCTATTTGTAAAGTCCCACATTTTGGGAAAACTCAATGCTATGCAGATCACACCAAATAAATTCCCTTAGAAAAGTAGATCTGATGAATCATTTGGGGGTGCTATGATTTTACACAATAGTTTTGTACACTGGCGGGACAGTCCGAGATACCTTACCACTTCATTTCATTAAGTAGATGTGTTCTTGATGGGATTCAGCCTTTTGAGGCACATGTAAGCACATCTGGTGACTCCATCTAGTCAAAACCCATTCTCTAAGTTATGAACCTTTTACATCCATTTCTACTCATTTTCATACATTTTCTTCTCCCATCTCTTTGATTTTCTCCCATTCCATGAGGTTGTGCAATCATGACTTCATCCCCTTCATAGAACTCACACTTG
The DNA here is from genome assembly GCA_018340775.1 of Taxus wallichiana var. yunnanensis. Taxonomy (NCBI): domain Eukaryota; kingdom Viridiplantae; phylum Streptophyta; class Pinopsida; order Cupressales; family Taxaceae; genus Taxus; species Taxus wallichiana. The sequence goes on along the minus strand of CM031235.1, from coordinate 439,121,159 downwards.
CAACAATGCAATCCACCTCCAATGCATTTCTCAACTCCTCTAGATCAACATTATGATAAGATCTAGAACCATTATGCTTACCCATATGAGCAAAGTGTCAAAACCAGTTTGAATATGAAGTTTATCAAGGACAAGAGGATACATATAATGGTGACAGCTTATAGAGAGGATGTTGGTCTTTTGTAGAAGATTCAAAGAATGGAGGCTAGCATGGTGCATTCTAGGGCCATAGAAAAAAATGAAAGCTTTTAGGATTGGTTGTAGGGCCCTTGTCCATGGGAAGGTCCTTTTCCAAGACACTACAGCCCTCAGGAGAAGCTTGACTTCATGATTGGAATGCTACCCTAACTTGCATAGTGGACTAAGGGGATAGAAGCATATGAGCAAAGTCTGAATCAACCTTGTCAATGGGTAAGTCATTCAACAACTCCTTGTCTTTATTTTTCTCCCTCTCAAGCTTTATCATTGTAGTAGTGCCAAGTTTTAAGCCCAACATATGCTGCCCCAAGTGTGAAATCCATCCCTCCATCCCCTAGTCTTCCATCCCATCTCATTTTTCCACCCTCTTCTCTTCCAAATCCAAATCCCCTCCACAAGATCCAAATGAAATACCTCCCCCTCCAAAGAAACAATAAGTTTCACCTCCTCCACCACCACAAACAAATGCACAACTGGTTGAATCCCAACCCACTCCTCTTGTCTTCCCAATTCCATGTGGGGGAGATGAAAATAAAAAAAACAGTCAAGAAGGACAACAAGAAGAAGAGCCAGGAAAAGAAGAAATGATCAAAATCTTAGTAAGCTTGGCTCTCAGATATGGGATTGAAAATATTCCCTTGCTGGTTAAGCCTACAGAAGAGGTGAATGTTGAGGGGCCAGTGGTGACTAAAACTAAATTTGATAGAGAGGAAGGAGAAGATGCTCCAAATCCAAAAGAAGAGGAGTGCATTCCAGCTGTGGAGGAGAGTAATGCAATTCTAGAAGCTTTGAGCACAAAATAGGCCATAGAAGAACCTTCAGTTCTTCCTCTCACCTCATCTCTCTTGAACTCTAATGTTGAAGAAGATTTTGATCTTTCAAACTCAATGTTTGAGAATGAGGGAAAACATGGTGAACAAGTTACAAACCAAGAGGAAACCATGAAAGAGGTTGAACATTTACAGCAAAACAACAATGAGACAATTTATTTGTCTGATTTGGAGGACTATTTTGATGGAGAATAACCACTGAGTTTATATTATTTTCTCCTCCTCCATCCACCTTCTAAGCATATGAACCTCTTTGTTAAGGAGGAGAGAATTCAATTGCAGTAGCCTACAATTTATAGTAGCTTTCGGAATCAAGTTTTGGAGACTTAAACTTTCCATGCTTTTCACATGAGGAAAAAGGAAAGAACAGAAAGATATCACCATTTCTCCCATGCCATTTATCCAAGAAGATCTACAAGAAGACTCCATTTTTGGAGTGGAAAAATAGAGCAATGTGCACATTTTTAGGATCAGACCTTGCCCAATCAGGTATTTGGCTTTATTGGAGCCAAAGGAGAAGCCAAAACTAGCCATGCTTTCTTCTAAGCATGAGGATGAGCTACAAAGTACCAAGGATTAGCTTCCATACCTCTTCAATCCAAATGTAGAGCAACTAAAATAGGTATTTAATTTGTCTTCAGTTGATACTTTGGTCATTTGGGTAGAGGACTAGCTTCTTATCAGTGTTCCACTCACACCAATAGCCATATCCAGTGCCAAATCAGTTACATTGTCATTTTTAAGGAAAGGAAGCTACTTATCCCTACATGTAGTAGGATTTTTTTAGCCCCTTTTCTCTCTGGTTAGTTTAGGAGTAGGATTAGGCTTTATTTCTAGCAGAGGAAGTGATTATGCACACTCTGCATGTCTCATTTGAGGCATGTATGATTTGGTCTTGGTACATAAATTTTTTATTGATCCAAAGGTGCATAAGGTAGGGATCTTCAGTATTTATGGAAAGAAGATTCATAGCATGTCTCAGTAGTAGTTTCTAGTTCCAAAGAATGAAAAAATGCAGAGCAACTTAAGTCAAGTTTCAAACATTCCATTTTTAGGGATAGATGAAAGCCCTAGGGTCAGACAATTTTCTACTCTCAGAAGCCTTGTTTCAAGACTTCTCATGAAAATTGAGAGTGCAGACACATGGGTGGACTCGTGGTCGTGCAAAGGTCAGCAAAGGTAGGTAGTTGGGGGTCCATTTTGAAAGAAAGGTCGATGATCGAGGCCATTAATTATGACTCCATGCCCAATGGATGCTTCAAGGCTATTGGTCTCTTCATTTAGCAAGCAGATGTCCCTCTCGAGTTGCTAAATTTTTACCCCAAATATGCCCCGAGAAAATTTGGTCAAGACATATCCCGCACATAAAGAAAATATAGAGGAAATGATTTAGACCCGCGAGCTCACTTTCCGAATGACAAACAAGGTTACAAGAAAAATCAAATCAAGGAGCATAGGGTCGGGGAAGGAGAAGGTAGTATTAAGAAGAATCTAGAGGCTCGAAGAAAAGGAATGATAAAGGAAAATAGTTGTCAAGTTCTGAAATGACTTAGACAAACCCCGAAATTAACTAAGCATAGAAGTGCTAGTAGAGAGGCAACCACGTGTCAGCTCTGCGTGCCTTCAAGGGTAAATCCAAAAGAAGAGACTCAAATGAGCACCATCTCACCACGTAGTCCAAGGTCTGAAAAGGTAAGGGAGGCCATTGAAAATTCTAAGGGCCTACAGAGGTTTCCACATGTCAACCTGATGCTTCTTTAGATGCAAAACCCTAAGCGGGGTTTCTAAGTGAGCGTAGAGCCTCCACATCTCCTAGGTCCAAAAGGTGAAAAATTTAGGGGCTAAATAGTCAAAGTAGAGGTAGACTGGTCAAAGGTGCTAAGTGTCAGCATGACACCATTTCAAAGGTAAAATTTGGGGCAGCTTAAAAAAAAACACCCAAACCTCCATGCATCCAGGGTTAGACTTTTGGCCCCACTAAAAAAAAGAAATTAGACAAGTTACAAAGGACCTCAAGAAGTGTGTGAAGGCCACCACATGTTAATTCAGTGAATTTTCAAGAGTGAAGGTAGGAATGAAATCTCAAATGAGCGCGAGGCCGCCACGTGGACCCTACAGGGGCAGACTCTTTAAATATTGTCCCCGTAACCCTAATATTCAAATGGCCATATCTTTTGACTGGAGAATCAGATTTGAGTAGGAGAAGACTTTCTAGAAATGTCTTGACACCCTCTATGCCTTAGGAACATAAAATATCATTTTTAGAAGGCTCTAGTAGGTGAAAACTAGGAAAAAGTCTTCCAAGCCATTAACACAGAATTTGATCTCTTCAACTACTAGATCTGATTTGATTTGATCCGCTAGGGAACCAAAAGTGACATATTGTGGGTGGATTTATAGAAGGCATTGATATTTAGTGGTTGAGCTTTCAAAATGGGATTCAATGCATATCTCAGGGTGGTTGGAGTAGGATTTAACTTTTCCCTCTTCTCTCTCTTATTCTTTCTATATATATTGTAATACTTCTCATTTGAGAAGAAGAGATGATCTGGGCATAGGGAAACTCTATCAAATTTGTTTCTCGATGTCATTTTTGAGTAGCGAACCTTCTCCTATGCCTGGAAAATGTGTTTGTTCCTCTATTCCAACATGTAATGGTCTGTTGCATATTTTAGGAGCAATAAAATGTGTTTTATGGTGTTCTTCAATCCTTTGCATCATTTTGTTGTTTCCCCGTGCCTCTCCCTTTCAGTCTTGGTTTTATGTGCATGTATTTCACACTTGTAGATGTAGGATGTTGTGTTTCATGGAGTTTAATGGTAGATTTGAAGATCTGGGTCTGTGTCACTTCTATTTGACCTCTCCCAACTCCATTTTCTTCTTATATTCTCCCTCAGCAGAATGTTTCACTTTCCTTTTCTGGTGTATCACCATTTTAGTGTAGGCTTTGTTTTTCCTTGTTTTCTTTCTCTCCTTATCTCCTTAGAAGTTGGATTAGGATTAGATTAACTTTCCTGCACTATAATATCTTATGGAAGGTAGTTTAGGATGAGGAACTAGCCTTCTCTAGAGAGATTTCCCTTTTCCAAGTCCCGCACTTGGGAAAGCTTGATGTTATGCAAATCACACCAAATGACCCTACCTTAGAAAAATAGATCTAAAGGCCATTTCGGGGTTTTGTGATTTTACACTAACAAAGTAACCCTGAACTTGGAAGAAAAATCAATGGATAGCTAAACCCCACCACGCACGGGGGTAGGAATAGGTTTGGTGAAAGATGGCAAACCTAGTGGTAGAGAGGAAGAGAGAAGAAAGGTGGCTTAAGTATAATGAGGCACGCGAGAGGGAGATAGAGAAGTAGCATGATATTATAAAGCGGATGGCATTAAGGAGAGAGATGGCTCATGAAGGATTTGAAGCTCACGTAGGAGGTGTGGAGCAGAGCATCTGGAACTCCCCATTTGGGAAATCATAATAGGGAACCCTCCTTGGCCTCAAATGGGAGCATTCTTGTAGAGACAACCTAGGCCATGGGAACACATTTGAATATACTAGAAACTTATCCCTTGCACTTGGATTTATAGTATCTAGTACAACTAGTAGTCAACAAACTAGTTTGGACAGTAGAAGAGTAGGAGTAAGTCAGATAACAAGTACATCTATGACAAGGAAAATGTATTCTTTGTTGTTTGGAGGTACCTTTTTGGGCACATTGTCGTGACGTAACTCAAATGCATAGAATTTTGGACTCACTTATGGGAGTAGTACCACTTTGCAAACTATAGGAGTTTAGTTTAGTACCACTTTGTTATGAAAAAGGGAAGTAAATCCACCGGTCCGCTTCGACTACATGTGGAGGATTATGGGGCATAGGTGGCTCTAGTTATAGTGGATCTGGTTATTCTAGATTAGGTGGGTAGGGTCCGTACCAACCCCCGAATATTTACATGGAGATGTCTCTTCATCTACCGGACTATAGGGGCATAGAAGATCTTTGTTGAACATGTGCACATGTGTGAAATCCGAGAAGATAGAGAGAGAGAGAGGGAATAATGGAACATGTGTACAGATATGTCATTTGGACCATGAAGCAAGAGGCTACCCATTATTTTAACATGCGATAAGGAAGAATGTATCTTGTTATTGTAAAATTTTCCCATCCATGACTCATGATACATAAGACTGTAGGTTGATTGGTCAAATGCATGATGCCATAGATATTAGTGTGTGATAGATTGGAGTATCAGATAACTCTAAAGGTAAAAGTGAGCACCATAATTGTGATCACACTCAAGTGTGCTATGATCATAATGAAGGGTTATTTGAAGGAGGTCGTGGCAGAGGTCAAGGATACCATGGTGGATTCAAGGGCCAAGGCTATGGTGGTGGACGAGGTGAGTTCCTTTGTGGAATTTTTTTACATGCAGAGCTCCCGACCACAACAGACAAACATGTCCTCCTAATATTACTTGTTATTTTTGTGGGAAGAATCAAAGCTATGAGGAATTCTCGAACTTTTATGAGCATCTTCACAAGCAACATAAAAAAGAGAACAAAGGAGTAGGGATGGTCAAAATATAATGCAATGTGGAAAACTAGTGGATGCTAAAGCTAACACCAGAACTTGAGGTATTACATGTGAAGATTACTACACACGTTGAAGCTACGTGCACTAGAGAGGCATTACAACAAAATCCTACCATCAATAAAGACAAAGTTTTACATACAAGGTACCTAGATCCTACACATCAGAAGGAGGTTTATCAGGAAACCATGGAGGTACTTAGAAATCTTTAGGGTGAAATACAATGTTTGAAGGAATAGTCATGGAAGTTAGAACAAAATAAAGTAGTAGAGAAAATCCAATTAGATATTGATGACTTAACAGAGGTATGCAAGATCCTGCACTAAGAGTATATCATTCCATTATTAGGGAATTATCTAAAGGGAAGCACTCTATATGCAAGTGTTGAGAATGGATGGTAGATCTGTATGCTAATCTTCCCCTCATATTTTGGATTATGTTTAGGAGATCACTTTGAATTTTGTTGTGGATGGGTGGGTCTTGAGTAATATATTGATTGATATAGGCACATAAGTGAATGTGCTTACTTTAGATGCATGTGTACAGATGGGAAGACCTCCATTACAATCATCCTCTAATGTAATGTTCATGGCCAATCGAACTAAGGCCACTCCCATAGGAGTTTTAAATGATGTGTCCATTACTATACAAGGGGCCAAGTTCACTAGAAAATTTGAGGTTTTAACACTTCTAGAATCAAACATCTTCCTAGATTTACTTGGTCTCCCCTTGCTGTTACATAAATAATATTGATCTACGGTTCAATAAGGGATATATAAGTTTTGAGAACATAGAAGAAAGAGTGATTATCCCTTTGATATATGGGAAATATGTACCTTATGTTGAACCTTTGAGTGAGGAAGAATTGAACAAAAATTATGTACATGTCATTCGAGACCTGAAGTACTTGAACCATCAAAGGAAGGAATCCTCGAATGGGAAGATGTGTAGTCTATCAATGATAATAAAAGTATTTCTTTTGATAATTGGGCACATGACACCTATGAGATGGTTGGGCATGAAGTAAGAAGTGTATTTGCGTGGAGAAGCAAACCTTGATGTATTCAAAGGATAGGTAACAACCTTGTACCTTAGTACACTAGAGAAGGAGATCCTACGGTATTCCTATGCATCATAGAGGAGCAGTGGAAAAATCAAGTGGAAAGAAGGAATATGTTAGTATATACCTTTCTGGGAAACAACGTGTTGGTGGATGGTTCACAGGGATAATATTATGGAATGGAATGAAGTCAGAATTTCTCTAACCACTCAATTTTTTAGGAGAAATGTGCCTACTACAATCTGCATGTATCATGGTAATCAACCTATTCAGCACCATGTTCAGTAGTGTGAGAGACTCTGGACAGAGGGGTAGGAATCTTTACCACCTTCACTTTGGGTGCACAAACTTTATTCCACTTTATAAGGCTATGCACAAGCCTGGTATGTTTATGCAAAGTTGCATAGGGAGACTTGAAATTGGTAGGACTTGATTGTAGGAATGACCATGAATTTTGACTAATTCTCTATTAAACCTCCAGTGGAAGAGGCACTAAGGGTTATAAAGCACTTAACTATGGGAGACAATGCAAAGATTGAATAAATCATTCATGAGTTATTTGGTGAGGTAGACTCAGGAGCACATTTTGATGAAGTAGAAGAGACAAATGCCACACTACTTAAGTGCACTTGTTGTGAGAAATAAAAAGGAAAGATAGTCTACATAGTGGATGATGAAAAAGTAGAAAATCTAGATATAGATCATTCAACAGGTACACACAAAGTGTTAGACAATGTGGATAAAATCATGCACACCTATCATGAAACTATGAAGACCAAGAAATTGAACATTGGCATAGATTCTAAACCTAAGGAGGCAATAATTAGGGATTATTGGACTTATTTTGAACTAGCAAAGATAATTTAGATACCATAGGATTTTTAGGACTTATTTCCTAGGGGCTACCATGAGTTAAAAGGAGTGCATGAGTCATTCGGAGATATGAAGATTAAGCTAAAGGAAGAAGCATGCCCAAATGTCGGGAAGAAACTATTATCACTAGATCACAACACCCTATGGTTTCCACAAGTGTGTGTTCTTGAGGTCACGGTGTGATTGGATAACATGGGTACTATCTCCAAGTTGTGGGACTTGCTACTTGAGATAGACCTCTAGATAAAGTTGGTCCTTTCTCCTAAACTACCGCCACAATCTACTCTAATGTAGGAAAAACTATCTTTTCCTAATCTAAATTTCCAAGGGACCAAGGAGAGAGAGTGCATGAAAACAAAGACTACACTAAAGTGGTGATACACCAGAAAAGGAGGGTATGAGAACAATTTTCCAATGTGTGAAAGTAGAAGTAAAGTGTATACTAGAAGGGGTGATAATAGTTCTCCACAGATATAGCAACTACATTCACAACAATATTTCATGCACAAATAATGATAATGAATCCCTACAACATCATAAGATAGAAATAATATATATGTAATGAGATTGAAGGGGCAAGAGGAATGCAAACAAACACATCGGGGAAGAGAAATCCACAAACTTGTATCTATTACTTTCATTGATATGCACAATTCAATCTATTATAGAATAAGGGCCTGGATCACCATGTAAGGAGTCCACTACAAGGGCCTACAACACATTGGCTTCACAAAATAGATTTGTGAGTTTTTCTACTACAAAACTATTTCCCTTTACAATGATCCCAACACTCCAATTTATAGAAATCTGAGAAGAGAGAGAGAGAGAGGGAACAATGGAAATCCTGAAATCTATCCTCCCACCACTTTCAAGCTATCATAAATGGACTGAAATGTTGGTATGTTTCTTATAAAAGGCCTCCCATACTGTCCCATAACTTGTAGCAGTGAGAAATGTCAGCCCATGCTTCATTGAATGCATCCCAACTACCAAATAAGACATTGTTGTGAACTAGACACATTTTTAGAAAAATATCCATCGATTCTTCATAAAATTGAGGATTTCTTAAATGTTTTACATTGGAATCAGAAACACGATTCCAACGGTACCAATTTTTTACATTTTCATTAAGAAATGCAAAAGTTATGGCCTTTTGAGTGTGAGAAGCTATTTTGGGTCTGCCAAGCATTTCTGTCATTTGGTCGAGTCGGTATTTAAATCATCGAGTTGGAGATGCTTCATTTATCTTCATATACCTTCCCTCATAAAAATTAATAAATATGGTTTTTGTGGCATAGAAGACATCGTGCTCATTCTAGATAGTCAAATTTCATGAAAATTAGAGCTCGGGGTCAAAAGTTATGGCCATTTAAAGTTTAGAAGGGTCAAGAATTGAGGTTTCTTTTGTACGAAGCTATTTTGAATTTTTGGGGAACTCATGTCCTACCCATACTTGGACTTCCCAAGCCTCCTTTATATATTTTTTTGATTCCCTCTTGGTGCGGTGATTTAGGCTTTTTGGGTCATGAGGGTCGTTGACCTCCGCATTACCCGCACTACTTTGTGATTGGATTTTTCACCTATGTGGGTCCCGGTTGTCCCACGTGAACCTGTGCAGCTTAGACCAAAACTATTCAACTTAACCAATTTTCTCTTAGTGTGGCAATTTCAACTTTTCGAGTCCCAACTATCCCGACGTCCGCAGATGTGGGGACAAAAAATTTGATTTTTCCGATTCTAACCGCTTGGAAATTTTTCAATGATATGGGTCCCAGCTATCCCGATGTCCCATGGATCGTCTGGGACAAAAATACTGAATTTTCTGCAATAGACTAAAATAATCCCATTTTAAAGATTTTTGTAATTTTTCTAACTTCTTGGATTTTTTCTTGGATAGGGAAGTTAGAGGAAGGAAAAGGGACCTCCAAAACCTGATTTTGGGGCCTTAGACCAATTTTACTTGCTCAAACTTGAAGAAATGATGTAGGTTATCCAAAATTACCTTGAGGGGTGAATTTTGGATAACAATTTTGGCAACTTAGTGGGGTTATCTTCTGTCGGATGAAGTATGACTGGATGCTTTGTAGCAATCCGTTGGGCATGGAGTCCACTTGATAATCTAAAATCTAATTTAGAACTTTAAAAGTTGCATCCTTGAGTCATTCAAGTACTACTATTTTGAAGCTGGCATTACTACCTTTTGCTTCTTGCACTCTCATCCTTTGTAAGAAAACCTTGGATTCGTGGATTTGTGAGCGTATAAAATTTTTGAAACCAGGAGGTTTTCCCTCACTTGAATTTGTCAAAAATATGATCTGCTGAAATGGAATGACAACACTTGAACCTGCCACAATATGGATGTCTTGCAGATTTGATTCTCTTATGGCTACAAGTACTCTTCTAGGAGTGAGATGAACTATATATAAGCATACACTAGAAGTAATAGAATATGTGCACCAAAACTTAGGGAAATGAAACCTATTCTAACAATAGTAACAATGTGCACAAGCACTTAGAGGAATTGGAAATCCTAGACTAATATATACAAGGGTGAGAAGTTCTCCTTCTAGTAGCAATGTTTGAGATAGATTCCATTGACTGGAATCTACAATTCTTCACCATCCATCTTAGCCACTGGAAGGAATTGCTACCTTTGCATCCAGTGATCATGTATGGGCCACTCCATATGGCATTGAACTTGGAATTCTTGCCTAGCTTTACACGATCATCATCCCACTTCAATACCAAGTCTCTTGCTTGGAATGTTCTAGCTTTAGCTTTCTTGTCAAATCTATTCTTGATCTCGTACATCATATTTTTTTTCCATGGTCTCTGCATCGCATGTTCTCTTGATTCTTCTAGTTCCATTAGCTCTGCATACTTTATTTCCATGGGCTCAAAATCAGCTAGTTCCGATTGTTTTACGAGTTCTAATACTGACAACTCAAGTGATATAGGTAGAACTACTTCTTTCCTATATAAAATATTGAATGGAGAGATGCTTATAGACCTCTTGTGTGTGATCCTATCAGCCCATAGTGCCAATTTGAGATTTGTGTGCCAATTTCTTTGACTCTCATCAAGAGTCCTAATGATTCTTAGTAAGTTTTTTTATAGACTCTTCTTGGCCATTACCTTGAGGGTAATAGTTTGATGAAATGTTGAGGTACACACCATTATTCATAGACCATTTAGTGATCTTTGTACCAAGAAATTCCAATGCATTATACGATACGATAATGGTAGGGACACAAAACCTTGTGACTATCCCTTCATAGAAATCCAAGATGCTAGATTAATTTTCCTCCTTAAGTGCCACTACTTCAGTCCACTTGGTGAAATAGTCTGTCACATTCTTTGTAAGGATCCACTTGTGGCCTTGACTTGAATTTCAGTTGATCACTCCAATGAAGTCTAATACCCATTGCATGAATGGTTGATCTACTAAAATTAGACAAAGGAGAAGGGATGCCACCCTTTCTTTCCATGTGAAGAATGCACATTTCTTACATTTCTTGATCCATTAGTAGCAATCACTAAACACCGTAGGCTAATAGTAACCAACCTTCATGATTTTGAGAGTCGTTACTCATGGAGAAAAGTTCCCCCGCTTCCCCATCATGGAACTCATATAATATCTTCCCAATTTGACATGTTCCAATGCATCTCAACTAAACACCGTTGATGTATTTGTTGAACAAGACATGGTCAATAAGCACATATGGGATGAATTATAACCTAAAGTATCTTCTCTTTTCTTTTCTCATTTATAGAGGGTACAAACCTATCTAGAGATAATGCACCAAGTCTTGAGTCCAACATGGAATGAGTGCTTCAACAACTAGTTGTTCTTGCTCATTCTGTAGTAGTAGGAAAATCTCTTCTTCTCCTTTTGACTCATCATGTGGTTTGAAAGCGAGTTGCTCACACAAACCTTTGCATGAACCATCTTGGTCACCTTGATTTCAATATCATACTCCATTACACGGGTGATCCAACCTACTCTTTTCTCGTTCAAATCCTTGTTTAGACAAACATCCTTGACACCAACATGAGACATTAGCGAGTTGAATCTTGTTGTTCGAGACCAAGTGTCGAACTTCTTCAAACTCATAATGACAGCAAGAACATACTTCTCAATGAAAGAACATTTTATTTCATAATCTTCTAGGCTTTGGCTAAATAATGCTATGGGATTTTCTGAACCTCCTTTATTCAGCTGTACCAAGATAGCTGATATTGTATATAATCCTCCAAAATCATACAACATGAAGTGTAACACCCTGAACTGTGTTACTTCCTCCTATGAATACAAGTGTTGATATGTGATTTCTTTTGTAAAAAAAGGATGTGTTCCTTTAGTTGAGAAGTCATGCTTGATATGTACTATATCTTCTTTGCAGACACGAGATCTTTGGTCGAGTCCGAATATGATTAGACTCTTTTATTTATTTCATTTTGCATCTGAGTTTAATCTGATCTCGGAATGAATTATAGAGTTATCCATCTATAAGATCTAGCCTTGGATCAGTGGAATTGATCCAAGTATTGCTTTAAGTTATTCGTGATGAATTAAAAGAAAATTATAAACCTTTCACAGGTTGTAAGGTTTGAATTCGTTGAATAAACTAGTTCGGAGTATAACTCAGGTTGATCATGTGAAATGGATTGGTACCCGATATCGAAGTATATCTGGAAGGTCTCGATCGTGGGCCAGGTAATAATTCAGTTACATAAGATTCTGTATCCTAAGGCAGAACAGGAGCTAACACTGTTCAAGAATGCATGTTGTAAGTCTTTTTTTGAGCGCGTGGAATCTAGACCTAACTAGAATTATTAAAGTTAGTAACCTAAAACTAAACTTAATCTAGGGGTTAGATTAGTGTTAATCTAACCTAGACCTAGGCTAAGAGCTAATGTTCTAAGTTAGTATCTATGAGTAAAGTGGTTAGACTAAGTATTATCCTAAATTCTAACCTAAGTTACTAACCTAACTATTGAACAAGGATTTTGGGGACCTATGGAGGGGTGTGAACCATGGGTGGCATTTTCTATGTCATTAAATACAATGGATAAGTATGAAGAACAGGTATTGGTGGAGGTTTTAGAAACGACTAACCTAAGCCGACGTGGCAGGTCACCAAAACTGAAAATGGTCTTGAGATTTTATATGTCTATCGCCAACTTTGGCGGTCGGTGGCAGTTGAGTTTGAGCGGGAAACTTGGAGTAAATGCAATTAATGAGCTTGGTAGTCGAGCTCGGAATTCGCGAGAAGGCATGCAATGTGGAAAGTTGTTTTGTTTGGCTTATCGCGAATTTCGGTTTTTCTTCTACCTGTTCACTGGTTCTTCGCACCAGTCTTCTTTGTGTTGCATGGCAAGTATGAGCTTATCTAACTCTTTTCTCTGGCAAGGAAAATATATATGTCATGGGGAAAGAAAAATTTTGTTGGTCGCTCTAACTTGGAAAAGGAAAAGGAAGTCCGAGCTCTTTCAGTGGTCTGCTTCGGAATTTTGAGCAAATATCCAGGCATGTTAGGCCCTAACCTTTAAAAATCTTGTTGTCTTTCAAGTGATTTCATTAGAACAACTCTGTTCAAATGATTTATGGAAATAGATGATTTTCTATGGATGTCATTGTGTGATTTTGGCACCGTATCTTCATGATGGTTCGATTTTTTCATTTATCCTTTGATGGGTGTTTATTAAATTGAACCGTGGCTTTATTTCGTGTTTGCATTACGGTTTAAATATGCGAAATATATGAAGAGAATGTATGCTCGGCACTGCTTCAAGCGAGAGCCCATAAATTGTTCTTGTGAGGGTACAGGAGCCTTTATTATGCTTGTCAATTTTGTCGTCAATGCTTGTTGTGGAAACCGCCGGAACAAATTTTGTTGGACATTGTTTGATTATTCGATTAATTGACCTTTTTCTTTTATAAGCTCTGTCGTGGTTGTTATCTAGTGGTGATAATGATTCGGTTTGGTTTCGTTATAAAATTTTATAGTTATTGTGAAAGGTAACTCACTGTGTTACAGTATTCATTTACGACCTTGCTGGAGTTGTTTTCCCCTTGCGTGGAGGTTATGGGGATTCAACCCATTGATAGTATTGATATATAAATACATATGATTATTGTATTGAAACGACTCTTTGCAGATTCTGAAAGAATCGTATATTATGATCCGTTGTTGAGGAATTAGATACATCTTGAATATTGATAAATTGAATTTTGTGGGAGTCTTGTAGAAGTAACAGGTCATACGACCTTTGTTATTTGTAATAAATTTTGGTACAGACCCCCTGGGTATGCATTTACGTTTCCTTATGTGTAAGCTTGTTCGAGAATTTTGACGAGGTTCAGTTGAATTCCTTGTTATGAAATCGGTATTTGATTTGCTTACACCTGATTTTGAATGCTTACTATAGTTGGCATAGATAGAATCATTAACTATTTTTATCTTATACTGTTGTTGGGACTCAGTTGAATTCTTGACAGATAAACAGTGTAACTGCTTCAATTATGACTGTTGGGTTTACTCTATTATTTGACCCTGTGGATTCCTTGAATATGGGATGATATCTTGTTTTTTTGGCTTCTGTATAAGCTATACTACGAATACTGTTTGCGGATTTAGTTTAAAGTCCTTGAGTGGTAATCTGTGTCACTATTTCTGTATAAGCCTGAGATTGAACATGTGATGTTTATTTGGCCTTGTTGGATTTCTGTGAATAGCTTGACATCTTGTATAATGGCTTTTATGAAGTAGGTCATGGATACCATACTTTCTACTCTGATTTCATTCAGAAGTAACTACGATATTCTATGTTGTGTTTTCTTTAAGATTACATGCCAGTTGATGTGGCTGTGTGTGATGCGTGGTTTTCGTTTAAAATTCTCTCTGCTTAAGTCGTAGGGAGATGTCATTGCTCAAAGGAGTTTGAGTTTCTTGTTGGCTGTGGCAACAATTGAGTTCCTTTGAATTCGACCTTGGGTATAAAAGCCTTACAGTGTTGAAAAGGATTGAAGGGGCTGTAGATTGTTATTGGGATTGTAGGCGTGTTACGCCTTCCTTGCTTTGATATCCATTTTTGAGTATGAATGAATTTAGGAGTTAACTGTACCTAAATAGGTAACGGCAGTAGTTGTCTTCTTGCCTGTCACTTCTTGCGTGAGGTCATTCTGAGTCTGCTTGGTAGATAGACACCGTTGTTTGGCATGGGAGCTCTTTGCATCTTTGTAGTTGCATTTTTGTAAGTTTTAAAGCAGTGGTGCTGATGATGGACTCGGACTGATTTATTTGCATGTGTATTAAGTGAATGCCTTGCTTTTGGAAAGGCAGTACGAGTCATGAGCTAGTTCGAGAGGAAATATGTACAATTGTTTATTTCTCTTTTTGTAAATTATAAGTTGATATAATTGTTTAACTAACATCCGTAATCGTTTTTACATAATGACGGTTTCAGGATTGATATGATATTCCTCTTTTTAAGTTGAATATAATGACTGCCTGATGTTTGTGCATCTTGGGATTTACAATGAATAATTGCTTAGGACACTTTTGTTCTTCTTGATTTCTAATATGTTGATGAAATATTTGAGAAGTGTTTAGGACTATTCTGTAACGATGATAAAGTTACACATTTGTAATCATTTTTGTATTACAAAGGCATAGTCTGAATATGTTTACTTGTTTGGTGAATTGATCTCATTTAAACAGGGTGTTTAATGAAAACAATTGATGGATTGCAATTGTTTTAAGAGTTAGTGCTTATCATGCTCAGTTCATCGAACTGACTCATGTTGACTATTTTTGCAGATGGTTGCCGTAAGTGGTAAAAGCATGCAGATCTGATAGGATAATCAGATTGATTAAATTTGATTTATAAGTGAATTACATCTTGATTTTCTAAATGTACCATATAAGGAAAGATGTTCCTTTTTCAGTTGAGTAATGTATCAAGTATGCGGAATGCATACAATGTATTTGATTAGTTCTGAAGGAATGGAAATTGATATTGTTACTTATGTGTCTATATTCTTATCTTGATAGTTTGACCTTCTTCGGTTCAAATGATCTAAAGAGCATTGTTATTATTATATAATTTGGAGACTTTTGTGATTATCAATGTAAGCTTTGCAAGAATATAAGACTGAATTCTTATGATTGTTTAGCAGTTCTGGTATGTTCTATCATAAGCTAAATTGAAATTTAGGTAACTGTCTTTGGAAGATAGGATTAAAATATACCTAAACAGAACGCTAAACAAACTGAATTAAATTATTAATCCCTAGTCCTGATTATGACAGGACAACATTTAATTGGATTCTGAATCATTTATATTTGATGCTAATAAGTATGATATAAATTGAGTTATGAAGCTGATATAAATCTAATGGGGTTCAAATGGCTATCTCATGAGAAATTTATGAGATATCGACCAATTCTGTTGTTTTAGAATCATATATATTCTAAGATCTCCGTGATGAGACCTTGGTCTTAATAACTCATCTGTGTAGTGGGTTTAATTGAGAAAGATCATACTTTGATGAGGAATCCCGGGTTTGGGAAAGGCTAACCTTAAGGGAACGTCTTTATTGTAATTTAAACTCAACGTGCGTAACGCATTGTATTAAGTAGATCTTTTCGAGGCGGATTTAAAGGTTGACGGCACAAGTCAACTGCAGGGTTGTACCTCCGAGAAGATTAGGATCTTCTCGAAGTTACAACAATGCAGGTGACTTATGACGACACCCTTTGCATTGATCGCTAAGATTTACAATTGATCTAGTACAGTTACTTTTGGACCGATTAGGTATGTGGTCACATTATATGGCTACCTAGGAGACTCGGAGTATCTTGACACATTGGTTTAATTAGGATTGACCCAGTATGTCATATTATCCCTAGTCTTCGGGAGCATCCATATAACGTGGTTACCTTACTAATCCGCTCCCGCGTGATTAATCGGGATAAAAGGGAGGTGACATGAAGTCGGTATAAGACATTCTACATAACATGGGAATGGGGTGAAGGGCGTATTCAGTTGGCGAGTATGCCGTTAAGGAATACGAGACATAAGCGATATGTTTCAAATCTTTGGCCAAAGTATCGCAAGCTGCTGCGATTGCGTTGTCCTAATTCACCTAGTCTAAGGGATGAGATGCCGATGAATAATGGTAACAATTATTGATTAGGTTCCTTGGGACATGAGCATTCGAATCCCAAAATAGGGAAGAGAACTGCAAGAGTGATGTGTTAAATAAAAACGCCAACTCTTATTTCTCATGAATAGATCGGTAGATTACCGAGTCATGGAATGAATAGATCGGAGGTACTCCGAGTCATTACAGCTGCATATGGTTATCTGTTATATGAATGGTTATTTGAATTGTGAGTTCTAAATTATGTATTTAGAACCAGGATGCAATTATCAAAAAAAAAAATTGACTTGTTCTATTGTCTAAAATGAGGATGTTACATCTTGGTATCAGAGCTGAAGGTTGCAGCTCTTGGACCTATTGTGTCCATAATCTGATAAAAACCTGAATTTTCTTGTAACAGAAAATGGTTAGAACAAGGGGGAACGTTGCGAATAATGCTCCACCTAAAGGAGGAGCGGCAACAACCTAGAAACTTGATGAGATCCTTGCTGCCCTGTTGGACACAAGAGATCGCTTAGCTGTATTGGAACAACAGGTGATGGGAAATGAGGAGGATGAAGAAGCTGATAATAATAATCAGCCACCTCCTGAGGACAACCCCAATATGGGTGTTGATGTTAATCTTTGTGAATGCACTGTCTGTCCAACGAGAGAAAACAAAAAGGCAGATTGGTAGCAAAACTCACTAATGATATAAAAGGATAAGTCCACCTAAGTATGATGGCACCACATTAGGAGATGGAGGCGAGAAGGCGGCTCAAGCGAAATGGAGAAGTACTTTGCAATAAGGAACTTCTCGGAGAAACCAAAGCTATTTGGGGAGCCTATCAGCTTTCCCACGAAGCATCTTCGTGGTGGGATAGCCGTAAAGCTGAACTAAACATTGATGAGACCAATATTACTTGGGATCAATTTAAAGGCTATTTTAGGCAACGTTGGCTGCCACAACTTTTCTATGATCAGAAAATGACAGAATTTCAGAACTTAGCTCAAGGGAAGCTAACAGTAACTGAATTCTGGGAGCGGTTTACAAAACTCCTCAAGTATGTACCGTAGTATCAAACTGACGAGAAGTTTAGAATATGGAAATTCATCATGGGATTGAATCCCGTAATAGGGGGAGAGGTCGATGTTCACAGTCCAACCACTATGGAAGGAGTTGTTGAAAAGGCCATAAGGCAAGAACAGAAATTAAAGGCTATTTCTGCTCATAAGGAGGAAGTGCGGAAGAAGACTGCAAACCCTTCTTCAACCTCTCTTGCACCCAGAAAAGGACCATGGAAAAAGTTTGGAAACAAGAGTAAGTTTCCAGGAGATAACAATAAGAAAGCAGCAGTAAATAAGCCTGCTGGAAACGTAAGGGATAATTTTGCTAAAAATTATAACAATGGGCAGAAGCCCTATGGAGGACAACGTGACAATTACAAGGCTGGAGGCAATTCTGAGCCTAAAAAGGGACCTGTAGGAGGCTGCTACAATTGTGGCAAAGATCACTACGCAAATCAGTGCCCTTTGAAGAAGGATGATCGTAATCAGCAGCATAAGATACATGCTTTGCGATGTGGAGAGCGACAAGCAAGCTGAAAAGCAAGTGACACCTATAGAAGTTCCGGGTAAGTTATTCGGCATACCTGTCACTATTCTTTTTGATACAGGAGCTACTGAATGTTTTATATCTAATAAACTTGCTTCTAAACTTAAAAGAAAAGCTGGAAAAATGGATAAATCTTGGACTGTACAGTATGGTAATAACTCTGTTCATACAGTGAGTATGTGTCTTTTTGGGGCAGTCCTTGACTTACCTAACTTTTCCACGGAAGTTGATCTCTATGTTACACCTTTAGGATCGTATGACATTATCATTGGTGTCAATTGGTTAGCTGACCATAAGGCAAAGGTAGATTGCTATGAAAAGAACATAAAGTGTTTAGATGATCAGCTGGAAGCAGCAGAGATTCAAGGGGTGAAACGGGAAATTTCAGTTAGAAAAGCATCGTCACTATGCGGCTTAAAAAGGCTAAAAATAAAGGATGTACTCTTTATGTGGTAAAGATATATGAATCTTGAGAAGAAGATGGTGATTACATGAAGCAAATTCCTCTGATACAAAGTTTGAGGATGTTTTCTTGAAGAATTACTAGGGTTACCACCCAAGAGAGAATTTGACTTCACCATTGAAATCAAACCGAGAATCGAACCTATTTGCAAAGCACCTTATAGGATGACTACTACGAGTTAGTCGAGATTAAGGCACGATTGCAAGAACTTTTGACAAAAGGTTTGATCAGACCAAGTGTTTCACCTTGGGGAGCGCCTGTGATATTTGTGAAAAAGAAGGATGGAACACTTAGGCTGTGTATTGATTATCGGATGTTGAACAAAGCAACAATCAAGAACCGATATCCACTTCCAAGGATCGACGATCTATTTGATCAGATGCATGGAGCAGCGGTTTATTCTAAGATAGATCTTCGATCTGGTTATCATCGATTAAGGATTAAAGAAGAAGACATTCATAAAACAGACTTTCGAACAAGGTACGGACATTATGAATTCACGGTTTCTACACTTTGGATTAACTAATGCACCCGCAGCCTTTATGAACTTAATGAATAATATTTTTCAAGAATATCTAGACAAGTTTGTACTTGTATTCTTGGACGATATTCTCATTTATTCTAAAAGCGTTGAGGAGCACAATGAGCATTTGAGGATAGTTTTGGGAATTCTGAGAAAAATAAAGTTGTATGGTAAGTTATCCAAATGTTCTTTCTTTGATTCAGAAGTTCACTATTTGGGTCATGTCATAAGCAAAGAAGGAATTGCTGTAGATCCTTCAAAAATAGTGGCAATAACTGAGTGGCATGTGCCAAAGAATGTGCATGAAGTAAGAAGCTTCATGGGTCTTGCAGGTTACTATAGAAAATTTGTAAAGGATTTTTCTAAGGTAGCTGCACCAATAACCTCATTGCAGAAAAAGGATAAGAAATTCTTATGGAGCGACAAGTGCGAAGCAACTTTCAAAAGTCGAAAGACCGGTTGACTTCTGCACCTATATGTGTACTGAGACCTAATGGGAATTTTACTGTTGTAACGGATGCTTCTGGGGAAGGCCTTGGAGGTGTTTTGCTACAAAATGATCAGGTCATAGCATATGAAAGTAGAAAACTTAAGATACATGAGCTGAATTATGCCCCTCATGATTTGGAACTTGCTGTTATTGTTCATGCACTTCAAGTCTGGAGACACTACTTACTTGGGAAACCTTTTGAGTTGGCCGATCACTTGGGACTGAAATATATTTTTACTCAGCCCAATCTGAATGCCAGACAGAGAAGGTGGTTAGAATTTTTATCACAATATGACTTTGATATTAGCTATATCAAAGGGAAGGAGAATAGAGTAGCTGATGCTCTAAGTCGTAGGAGGCACATTTCTACTCTTATAACATTAAGAACTCAGTTTAAAGATGAGGTAAAAAGTGCCTCAGAATCAGATGCATACTTTCAACAAGTAAAAGCAGCGCTCGCTGCAGAACCTAAGGATATAAGGTATAAAGGTTTTCATTTTGATAATGAAGGAATCTTGCGTTATGAAAACAGGGTATATGTACCTATGCTGAATGATTTGAGAAAGAAGTTGTTAGTTGAATTTCATAATTCACCTTTCTCTGGACACCCGGGTATCACAAAGATGCTTGCTGATTTGAAACAGCAATACTTTTGGAAAGGTATGAAAAAGGATGTAATTAATTTTGTGACTCATTGTCTGGAATGTCAGCGGGTGAAGGCAGAACATATGCACCCTGCTGGACTGTTATATCCTCATAGCATACCGCAGTACAAATGGCAAGTAATAACCATGGATTTTGTACAAGGACTACCCATGTCCAGGAATAAACATGATGTTATCCTGGTAGTTGTAGATAAACTGACTAAGGTAGCTCATTTCATCGCTGGAAATCTAAAGGATGATTCACCAGTGCTGGCCAAAAGATTCGTACACGAAATTTTCAGATTGCATGGTGTACCAGAATTGATTATATCTGACAGAGATCCAAGAATGATGTCAAGGTTTTGGAAAACACTTAATACAGCTCTTGGAACAAAACTAAACTTCAGTTCTGCATATCATCCGGAAACGGATGGACAAACTGAGAGGGTAAATCAAGTGTTGGAGGACATGTTGCGTATGTATTGCATGGATCAACAGTATAAATGGGAGGAGTACCTTCCATTAGTTGAGTTTGCCTACAACAATACTTATCACTCATCTCTTAAAATGGCACCATTTGAAGCACTTTATGGAAGAAAGTGCAGAACCCCTGTTAGTTGGGACAGTGTCGAGGATAGAGTGGTAATTGGACCAGAAATTCTCACAGAAATGGAACAGCAAGTTAAGCTGATTCGTGAACGATTAAAGGAAGCAGCGGATAGACAGAAGAGCTATGCTGACCTTAAGCGGGTTGATAGAAGGTTTGAGCTTGGTGATAAGGTTTTTCTTCGTGTTAAACCCAGAAAGAGTTCTATAACTTTTGGCAAGGCTACCAAATTGTCACCTCGATTCGTGGGACCTTTTGAAATTGTCGAAATAATCAATCCTGTAGCTTATCGTTTAGCTTTGCCACCTGCTTTATCTCGCATGCATGATGTTTTCCATATTTCTTTGCTTAAGAAATACGTTTCAGATCTGTCACATGTTTTAAATTGGAATTCCTTGCAGGTCCAAGACCCAAGAATAATCGTGGTTAAACCCACACGAGTGCTGGAAACTCGCCAATTGCATTTAAGAAATCGTGAAATACAGCAATGTAAGGTCCAGTGGGACCAGTTTAACGAAGAAAGTGCAACTTGGGAAAATCTAGAAGAGATGAAAATTGCTTTTCCTTCTCTTTTTCAACAGAATGAAATCTGTTGACAAAACATTCTTTTATGAACTTATTTTTTTAAGTATTTATGAAAGCCAGATGAAGGAAAACATTATTCAGGTTGAATAAAATGTGTTGTGACATTGATTTCTGGAACTATTCAAGTTGGAAAATAGTCGCATTGATTTGAGAACTAATAAATTAGTTGACCTAAAGGTTAATTGAATATGTGATCATCGGGACGATGAATCTTTTTAGGAGGGAAGCATGTAACACCGAAGGCGTGTTACTTCCTCCTATGCATACAAGTGTTGATATGTGATTTATTTTGTAAAAAAGGATGTGTTCCTTTGGTTGAGAAGTCATGCTTGATATGTCTTGTATCTTCTTTGCAGATTACGAGATCTTTGGTGAGTCTAAATATGATTAGACTCTTTTATTTATTTCATTTTGCATCGAGTTTAATCGATCTCGGAATGAATTATAGAGTTATCCATCTATAAGATCTAGCTTTGGATCGGTGGAATTGATCCAAGTATTGCTTTAAGTTATTCGTGATGAATTAAAAGAAAATTATAAACCTTTCACGGGTTGTAAGGTGCGAATTCGTTGAATAAACTAGTCCGAGTATAACTCGGGTTGATCATGTGAAATGGATTGGTACCCGATATCGAAGTATATCTAGAAGGTCTCGATCATGGGCAGTAATAATTCGATTACATAAGATTCACTGTATCTAAGGCGAAACAGAGCTAACCCTGTTCAAGAATGCATGTTGTAAGTCTTTTTACGGCGTGCGGAATCTAGACTGATTTGGAATTATTAATGTTAGTAACCTAAAACTAAACTTCATCTAGGGGTTAGATTAGTGTTAATCTAACCTAGACCTAGGCTAAGAGCTAATGTTCTAAGTTAGTATCTATGAGTAAAGTGGTTAGACTAAGTATTATCCTAAATTCTAACCTAAGTTACTAACCTAACTATTGAACAAGGATTTTGGGGACCTATGGAGGGGTGTGAACCATGGGCGGCATTTTCTATGTCATTAAATACAATGGATAAGTATGAAGGATAGGTATTGGCGGAGGTTTTAGAAACGGCTAACCTAAGCCGACGTGGTAGGTCGCCAAAACTGAAAATGGTCTTGAGATTTTATATGTCTATCGCCAACTTTGGCGGTCGGTGGCAGTTGAGTTTGAGCGGGAAACTTGGAGTAAATGCAATTAATGAGCTTGGTAGTCGAGCTCGGAATTCGCGAGAAGGCATGCAATGTGGAAAGTTGTTGTTTTGTTTGGCTTATCGTGAATTTCGGTTTTTCTTCTGCCTGTTCACTGGTTCTTCGCACCAGTCTTCTTTGTGTTGCATGACAAGTATGAGCTTATCTAACTCTTTTCTCTGGCAAGGAAAATATATATGTCATGGGGAAAGCAAAATTTTGTTGGTCGCTCTAACTTGGAAAAGGAAAAGGAAGTCCGAGCTCTTTCAGTGGTCTGCTTCGGAATTTTGAGCAAATATCCAGGCATGTTAGGCCCTAACCTTTAAAAATCTTGCTGTCTTTCAAGTGATTTCATTAGAACAACTCTGTTCAAATGATTTATGGAAATAGATGATTTTCTATGGATGTCATTGTGTGATTTTGCTTTGTATCTTCATGATGGTTCGATTTTTTTCATTTATCCTTTGATGGGTGTTTATTAAATTTGAACTGTGGCTTTATTTCTTTGTGTTTGCATTCTGGTTTAAATATGCGAAATATATGAAAAGAATGTATGCTCGGCCTGCTCGGTGAGAGCCCATAAATTGTTCTTGTGAAGTGCAGGCCCTTTGTTATGCTTGTCAATTTTTGTAAATCGTCAATGCTTGTTGTGGAAAGCGTCGGAAGAATCTTGTTGGACATTGTTTGATTGTTCAGTTAATTGACCTTTTTCTTTTATAAGCTCTGTCGTGGTTGTTATCTAGTGGTGATAATGATTCTGGTTTGGTTTCGTTATAAAATTTTATAGTTATTGTGAAAGGTAACTCACTGTGTTACAGTATTCATTTACGACCTTGCTGGAGTTGTTTTTCCCCTTGCGTGGAGGTTATGGGGATTCAACCCATTGATAGTATTGATATATAAATACATATGATTATTGTATTGAAACGACTCTTTGCAGTCCTCTGAAAGAATCGTATATTATGATCCGTTGTTGAGGAATTAGATACATCTTGAATATTGATAAATTGAATTCCGTGGGAGTCTTTAGTAAATGTGAGGTCATACGACCTCTGTTATTTGTGATAAATTTTGGTATAGACCCCACAGGTATGCATTTACATTTCCTTATGTGTAAGCTTGTTCGAGAATTTTGACGAGGTTGGTTGAATTCCTTGTTATGAAATCGGTATTTGATTTGCTTACACCTGATTTTGAATGCTTACTATAGTTGGCATAGATAGAATCATTAACTATTTTTATCTTATCTTTGTTGTTGGGACTCGGTTGAATTCTTGAGAGATAAACGAGTGTAGCTTGCTTCAATTATGATTTGTTGGGTTTACTCTATTATTTGACCACTGTGGATTCCTTGAATATGGGATGATATCTTGTTTTTTTGGCTTCGTATAAGCTATAGCTATCTGCGAATCCATTTGGATTTAGTTTAAAGTCCTTGAGTGGTAATCTGTGTCACTTTGTTTTTGTATAAGCACGAGATTGAACATGTGATGTTTATTTGGCCTTGTTGGATTTACGTGAATAACTTGACATCTTGTATAATGGCTTTTATGAAGTAGGTCATGGATACCATACTTTCTACTCGATTTCATTCGAAGTAACTACGATATTATATGTTGTGTTTTCTTTAATATTACATGAGTTGATGTGGTTTGTGCGTGATGCGTGGTTTTGTTTAAAATTCTCTCTGCTTAAGTCATAGGGAGATGTCATTGCTCAAAGGAGTTTGAGTTTCTTGTTGGGCCGTGGCAACAATTGAGTTCCTTTTAATTCGACCTTGGGTATAAAAGCCTTACGGTGTTAAAAAGGATTGAAGGGGCTGTAGATTTTATTGGGATTGTAGGTGTGTTACACCTTCCTTGCTTTGATATCCATTTTTGAGTATGAATGAATTTAGGAGTTAATTGTACCTAAACAGGTAATGGCAGTAGTTGTCTTCTTGCCTATCGCTTCTTGCGAGAGGTCGTTTGAAATCTGCTTGGTAGATAGACACCGTTGTTTGGCATGGGAGCTCTTTGTCTTTGTAGTTGCATTGTTGTAAGTTTTAAAATAGTGGTGCTGATGATGGACTTGCTGATTTATTTGCATGTGTATTAAGTGAATGCCTTGCTTTTGGAAAGACAGTACGATGTCATGAGCTAGTTCGAGAGGAAATATGTACAATTGTTTATTTCTCTTTTGTTGTAAATTATAAGTTGATATAATTGTTTAACTAACATCTGTAATCATTTTTACATAATGACGGTTTCGAGATTGATATGATATTCCTCTTTTTAAGTTGAATATAATGATCACTTTTGCTGATGTTTGTGCATCTTGGGATTTACAATGAATAATTGCTTAGGACACTTTTGTTCTTCTTGATTTCTAATATGTTGATGAAATATTTGAGAAGTGTTTAGGACTATTCATAACGATGATAAAGTTACACATTTGTAATCATTTTTGTATTACAAAGGCATAGTCGAATATGTTTACTTGTTTGGTGAATTGATCTCAATTAAACAGGGTGTTTAATGAAAACAATTGATGGATTGCAATTGTTTTAAGAGTTAGTGCTTATCATGCTCGGTTCATCGAACCGACTCATGTTGACTATTTTGCGAGATGGTTGCCGTAAGTGGTAAAAAAGCATGCAGATCGATAGGATAATCAGATTGATTAAATTTGATTTATAAGTGAATTACATCTTGATTTTCTAAATGTACCATATAAGGAAAGATGTTCCTTTTCGATTGAGTAATGTATCAAGTATGCGGAATGCATACAATGTATTTGATTAGTTACGAAGGAATAGAAATTGATATTGTTACTTATGTGTCTATATTCTTATCTTGATAGTTTGACCTTCTTCGGTTCAAATGATCTAAAGAGCATTGTTATTATTATATAATTTGGAGACTTTTGTGATTATCAATGTAAGCTTTGTAAGAATATAAGACTGAATTCTTATGATTGTTTAGCTAGTTCTGGTATGTTCTATCATAAGCTAAATTGAAATTTAGGTAACTGTCTTTGGAAGATAGGATTAAAATATACCTAAACAGAATGCTAAACAAACTAAATTAAATTATTAATCCCTAGTCCTGATTATGACAGGACAACATTTAATTGGATTCTGAATCATTTATATTTGATGCTAATAAGTATGATATAAATTCAGTTATGAGAACTGATATAAATCTAATGGGGTTTAGATGGCTATCTCATGAGAAATTTATGAGATATCGACCAATTCCGTTGTTTTAGAATCATATATATTCTAAGAGCTCCGTGATGAGACCTTGGTCTTAATAACTCATCTGTGTAGTGGGTTTAATTGAGAAAGATCATACTTTGATGAGGAATCCCGGGTTTGGGAAAGGCTAACCTTAAGGGAACGTCTTTATTGTAATTTAAACTCAACGTGCGTAACACATTGTATTAAGTAGATCTTTTCGAGGCGGATTTAAAGGTTGACGGCACAAGTCAACTACAGGGTTGTACCTCTGAGAAGATTAGGATCTTCTCGAAGTTACAACAATGCAGGTGACTTATGATGACACCCTTTGCATTGATCACTAAGATTTACACTTGATCTAGTACAAGTTACTTTTGGACCGATTAGGTATGTGGTCACATTATATGGCTGCCTAGGAGACTCGGAGTATCTTGACACACTGGTTTAATTAGGATTGACCCAGT
Organism: Taxus wallichiana var. yunnanensis; assembly: GCA_018340775.1. Lineage (NCBI taxonomy): Eukaryota > Viridiplantae > Streptophyta > Pinopsida > Cupressales > Taxaceae > Taxus > Taxus wallichiana. Next base: position 439,094,677 of record CM031235.1, on the reverse strand, counting down.
ATGTCATCTTATCCCTAGTCTTCGGGAGCATCCATATAACGTGGTTACCTTACTAATCCACTCCCGAGTGATTAACTGGGATAAAAGGGACTGACAGAAGTCGGTATAAGACATTCTACATAACATGGGAATGGGGTGAAGGATGTATTCCAGATTGACGAGTATGCCGTTAAGGAATACGAGACATAAGCAGTATGTTTCAAATCTTTGGCCAAAGTATCGCAAGCTGTTGATTGCGTTGTCCTAATTCACCTAGTCTAAGGGATGAGATCGATGAATAATGGTAACAATTATTGAGTTAGGTTCCTTGGACATAGCATTCTGAATCCCATAATAGGGAAGAGAACCGCAAGAGTGATGTGTTAAATAAAAACGCCAACTCTTATTTCTCATGAATAGATCGGTAGATTACCGAGTCATGGAATGAATAGATCGGAGGTACTCAAGTCATTACACTACATATGGTTATCTGTTATATGAATGGTTATTTGAATTGTGAGTTCTAAATTATGTATTTAGAACCAGGATGCAATTATCAAAAAAAAAAATTTGACTTGTTCTATTGTCTAAAATGAGGATGTTACATGAAGTCCTTTGAAATGTCCGGGTTGATAAGAGTTAGAGCTTGTGATATTGCATGCTTGATGGCCTCAAAACTCTCTTTTCCTTCTTCTATCCATTTGAATGCAAGACTCTTCTTCAACATCATTATTAAAGGCTTCACAAGAGTGGAAAAATTAGGCACAAATATGTGGAAATTTTTTATCCTTCCCAATAATATTTGGAGATATTTCTTGTGGTGTGGCAATGGAAGTGTTTAGATGGCTTCAACTCTTTCAGGATCAATTGTTAACCCTTCTCTTGAGATAATGTGGCCTAAAAATTTTCCCTTGTGTGCCAAAAATACACACTTCTTTGGATTCAATGACACTCTAAACCTTCTACACCTTTGAAATACTTTCCTGAGGTGAAAGAGGTGGTCTGCTGCATTCTTTGAGAAGATGGTGATATCATCTAGATATACCAACACTATCTTGTTGATTAAGCCTTTGAATTCCATATCCATAGCTCACTGAAATGTTGCTCTAGAATTTGACAATCCAAATGGCATCTTCTTATAAGCATATGTGCCCCATTTCATAGTGAAGGTTTTCTTGAACTGATCTTCTTCTTTCACCATTATTTAGTTGTAGCCTAAGTAGCCATATATTAATGAAAACCTTTCAAAACTAGCTACAACTGTAAGATTTATTCCATTGATGGGAGTGGATAACAATCCTTGAGTGATGCTATATTTAGATCATGGAAGTCTATGCACAATATGATTTCTCCATTCCTTTTCCTCATCGGCACCAAGTTTACAACCCAACTTAAATGTTTATTAGGGAATATGATGCTAGCTTCAATCAACATGTTCAACTCTTTCTTCATGAGAGGTTCAATGTGAGGATTCACCTTTGGCATTTTCTCCTATCGATAGGCTTGGATTCTAGATCTAGCTCAATAGTATGTTGTGCCAACTTTGGTTTGGAACCTCTTAAGGCCTTATAAGTCTAAGAAAAGACATCTGGGAATTCTTGACAAAGTTGAACAAATTCAAATTTCTCTTGTTGGGTACTTACTTTTCTAATTTGCAATGTCTTGCCTTCATCTACTAAAATGGGATCTGAATCTTCACCCTTTACGTGAATGTTTGGTTTTTCTTTTGGATCTGATCATTGGGGTTAAATATTGACTCCAAGGTTATGATACCTTTTGGTAATTTATTGGTTCTCAGCTGCACCACTTGGTCACCATATTGTTGTTCCAAGTTGTCTTGGTTTATGGAGGAGAGCTCATCCTCCTCTTGTATAAAATTGACAATTTGTTGATCATTCTTGAAGAATTTCAAACTTATATTGTTATATCTGGAACAATTTGGTTTCACAACCACTTTGATATGGGATTGAGATTTATCGCTTTTAATACTTTCTATGACATTAAATGCTACCTTGATTGTTGTTAGTCTATCTCGCTACTTCATTCTTCTTTCTTGGGATGGAATTGATGCTAAAAGCTTCAAAATCTTCAATGAGATCCCATACCTGATTCTTTTAGTTCTTCAATAGATCATTCTTGGTAGTATTTTGTCCTCTAACTTGGTTCATAATCAGCTCACTATCACCAAATACTTACAAATTTTTATACCTCTATTTCTTGTCAATGTAATATGTGAATTAAGGCTTCATACTTAGCTATGTTATTTGAGCAAGCAAACTAGAAATAGAAAGATGAGTAATATTTTGTACCTTGAGGTGAAACAATCATAGCTCCTCCTCCTGCACCTTGTCTACTTCTTGAGCCATCAAAGAATAATTGCCATACCTCATTATCATCTTTGTGGTCTAGCTTGGTGATGCTAGGGAGAGGATGATTCTCTTCATGCAAACAATAAAATCCTAGCTCAAATTCCTCCATTTCTTTATAAGGGTCAAAAGCATTCCTCTTGTTTTCCCATTCATCAAGAGTCAAGTTCGGGATGCATCCGCCTTGGGTATCTACTTCATAAGTGCTTGGGAGATCTTCTTGACCAAATGCTAAACAATTTACATTGATTGGAATCGGTGTGTGAGGATCAATATGAAAGTTTGCAATAGGCTCATATATGATTGTAGCCTTAGCTCCATACCTTGTTTTTAATAACATGTGTGACCAATCACAAGACAAATAACCTCTAATTTTAGCAGTGAAGTACCCTTACAAACACAATGTAAATAGTTATGGCAAGTCTATTACTAATACATCTTACAAGACGGTCACATTGGGACATGCATGCAATGTGAGGCTCAAATTTCTGATCACCACAACTATTGTTACTATTGTCCCATCTAATTGTACCACACATTTAGAGATGAATTCATATTAAAGGCCCAATTGATCAACTATCTGTTTTGGCATGACCGAGCTACTTGCTCCAGAATCAATCATGTAATTATGCACCAACTTATCTCCAATGATTAATGAGATATAGAATAGAAGGGGCTTCAAATATTTACCTTTGTGATCTCCAAGCTTGTAGGGTTGAAATGGTCTATAAAAAATAGGCCTAACTTGGTTTCGATTTGTAATTTGAATGGGTGGCCTATTAGGCTAATATAGAGGCCTATTGGGTTGAGTTTGAGGCTGATATGATCTGAAATTTTGGGCTTGTTGCCTCTTAAGTGTCACCAAATCATTACCCAAGTTTTTCAGTTGCTTCATGACTTCTTGGAGCTCATTTGAGGTACTAGAAGATGAGGTATAAGCTTGATCAAATTATGATTTTGAGTAGGAATAAAAGCTAATGTAGGTGTTTTACTAGTGCTTGGAGCTCCTAGTTCGTATATAGAGGCATAGGTGGTCTACATTCAATTTTACCGGCTTTAATCAAGCAATTTTCAACTATAATAACAATGTTATAGGTTACGGGTAAAGTTATACCTCCCATAGATTGAATCATCATGGCAATATCAGAATTTAAAGCTTTAAGGAAGTATAGAAAAACACCTTTAGCTCTTTGGCCTCACGACCAATGGAATCCTATCCCACATCCTCTAAAATCTGAAGTTGAAGTCAGTCAACTATTCATTAGGGGACCTCTTGATTGTTGTGAATTGCTCCAATAAAGATATATTATCTCCCTTTTCTCCAAATTGATTATGAAGAGTTGTGCACAAATGGTCCCAATTCTAGATAGATCCTACTATTAGAATTCTAAACCATTGCAAAGCTTTACCTTTGAAGGAGGATGCCGATAACTTGAAAACAATTTCCATTTCAGTAATTTCGTGAATTGCACAGACATTTGCAATATCCTAGATGTGTTCAATTAGAGTTGTTTGGTTCTCTCCAGTGAAATATGGAATGTTCTTCAATGTTACAACTGAGGCTGGATTTTTTGCATTAAGAGCAAGTGAAATACTACCAGTGAATTTGACATAGGGATTGGGTTGTGTCATTTTGATTGGTCACAAAACTCTAGTTGATTGAATGAAAGGCCTTCCAGGTGGAGGTTTTGATAAGTTTCTATTCGGTGGAAATGGAGACCTTTAAACTCTTCTTCCCCTTCTTGCTCTATCTAGGGACAAGTGTAGATAGATAAATAGTCCCTCTTCTCTATTTATTGATCTTGTTTGGATTCTTCTCATGAATCTACCAAGCTTGGAATATTGAAAGCAGTGGATTCTTCCTCTTAGGAATCTCTAGATGTGTAATTTCAGACCTTCTTACAATCTAGAGACTTACAACAAGTGCAAATCAATCTTGTTGTAATTAAAATTTAGGCCTCCTAGTCCCACCGGAATGCCATAATTGTTATCATCAATCACAACACCCTATGGTTTTCACAAGTGTGTGTTCTTGAGCTCACGGTGTGATTGGATAACATGGGTACTATCTCCAAGTTATGGGACTTGCTACTTGAGATAGACCTCCAAAAAAAGTTGGTCCTTACTCCTACACTACCTACCACAATCTACTCTAATGCATGCAAAAATATATTTTCCTAATCTAAATTTCTTAGGGACCAGGGAGAGAGAGTGAATGAAAAAAAATCCTACACTAAATAGGTGATACACTAGAAAATGAGGGTGTGAGAAAATTTTTCCAATGTGTGAAAGTAGAAGTAAAGTGCATACTAAAAGGGGTGATAACAGTTCTCCATAGTCTAACAACTACATTCACAACAATATTTCATGCACACATAATGATAATGAATCCCTAAAATAACATAAGATAGACACAATATTTATGTAATGAGATCAAGGGGAAAGATGAATGCAAACAAACACATCGGGGAAGAAAAATCCACAAACTTGTCTCTATTACTTTCATTGATATGGACAATTCAATCTATTATAGAATAAGGGCCGGATCACCATGCAAGAGTCCACTATAAGGGCATATAACACATTGGCTTCACAAAAAAAAATTAACAAATTTTTCTACTTCAAAACTATCTCCTTTTACAATGAGCCAAACACTCCAATTTATAGAAATCTGAGAAGAGAGAGAGAGAGAGAGAGAGAGAGAGAGAGAGAGAGAGAGAGAGAGAGAGAGAGAGAGAGAGAGAGAGGGAAAAATGGAAAGACTAAAATCTATCCTCCTACCACTTGCAAGATGTCATAAATAGATTAAAATGATGGTATGTTTCTTACAGAAGGCCTCCCATATTGTCCCATAACTTTTTGTAGTGAGAAATGTTATCCCATGCTTCATTGAATGCATCCCAACTACCAAATATGACATTATTTCGAGCTCAGGAACATTTTGAGAGAAAATTCTCCATCGATTATTCATCAAATAATGTATTTCTTGATTTTTGTGCATCAAGATTAGAAACTAATTTTGTGTGTTTTCATTTATAAATGCTAAAGTTATGGCCTTCTGAGTGCGGGAAGCTATTTTGGGTTTGCAAGGTATTTTTTTCATTTAACAAGACTAGGTATTTAATTAATCATTAATGGAGATGTTTCATTTATATTCATATACCTTCCCTTGTAAAAATTAATAAATCCAGTTTCTATGGCATAGAGGACATCATGCTCATTCCATAAAGTCAAATTTTATGAAAATCAGAGCTCGCGGTCAAAAGTTATGGCCATTTGAAGTTCGGGAGGGTAAGGGATTGAGTTTTCCTTTATATGCGGCTATTTCAGCTTTTTGGGGAACACATGTCCCATGTGTACATGGAATTCCAGGCCTCATTTTTTCACTTTTCTCGATTCACTCTTGGTGTGGCAATTTCATCTTTTGAGTCCTATCTGTCTCTCATTGATTGGGTTATGAGGGTTGTTGACCTCCACATTATCTACACTACTTTGTGATTAGATTTTCACCTATACTGAGTCTTAGCTATCTTGTGTGAACACGTGCGGCTTCAACAAAAAAATATCCAACTTAACCGATTTTCTGGTGTGGCAATTTCATCTTTTTGGGTCCTAACCTGTCCCAACACCCCGTAGACCACATGGGACAAAAATTTATGATTTTTTTTATTCTAACTACCTACGGATTTCTCGGTGATGTGGGTCCTAGCTGTCCCGATGTCCTGCAGACCATCTAGGACAAAAATACCTGAATTTGCCACAATACACTAAAAGAAGCCCATTTTTCAGATTTTTTGCAATTTTTTTCTAACTTTTTGGATTTTTTCTTATACAGGGAAGTTAGAGGAAGGAAAATGGACCTCCAAAACCTGAGTTTGGGGCCTTAGACTAATTTTACTCTCTCAAGCTTGAAGAAATGATGTAGGTTATCCAAAATTATCTTGAGGGGTGAATTTTGGATAACAGAGACCTTACAGGATGAACCCTAACCTGCACATCAAAGTTAAAGAGGAAATTGAAAAAATGTTAAAATATTACAACATCAAACCCTTAGAGGAATTAGAGTGGGTTAGCCTCATGGTGATCAAAATAAAGAAATATGGCGTTTATGATTTGTGTGGATTACAGGAACCGAATCTTTGTATGTGTGGTTGATCCTTTTCCTACACCTTTCATAGAGGAAATATTAAAAGGTGTTGCAAGGTGTGAAGTTTATTCTTTTATAGATGGATTCTCTAAGTATGATCAGGTTAGCTTTACACAAGAGTATCAAGAGAAGATGAATTTCACCACTAAATGGGGAATTTTTGCATATACTTTGATTCCCTTTAGTTTTAAAAATGCACCCACTGTATTTTCACGCATAGTTTTTCAAGCATTCCAAGATTTTATTCACAACTTCCTATAGGTTTACTTGGATGATTGGATGATGTATGAACTTGTTAAGGATCATTATGACAATTTGTGCTTAGTGTTTAAAAGATGTAGATAGTTAAGCATCTCTTTAAACATCAAGAAGTGTGTGTTTTCTACACCTTTTGGAACTTTGTTAGGGCACATCATCTACAAGGAAGGTTTGTTAGTGGATCCAGCTAAGGTTATAGTTATTATATGCCTAGAAGATCCTACCAGTCAGAGTGACGTGCATGGATTCTTGGGACACACAGGGTATTATAGAATTTTTTTCAAAGGATATGCAAATATTTTCGCACCCTATAAGAGTTACTAAAAAATCGACGCTATGTTTGGGATAACCACAATAATGCACATTTGAGGTGTTGAAGGAGAGATTTACAACACCTATTTTGCATTTTCCTTCATGAAACCAACCATTTCATGTACATGTGGATCCCTCTAGAATGTCCATTGGCACGGTGTTAGCTCAACATGTAGAGGGTGTTATAGACCATCCTACCTTTTTTTGCTAGTAGAAAGTTGACTTCGTAGAGAAGAATTATATAACAATAGAGCATGAGGCCTTGTCGATGATGTATTTACTACATAAATTTAGACAATACTTACTAGTAACAACTTTTGTTTTTTATACTAATCACATGGCATTAAAATAATTGGTAAATAAGCCCATTTTATAGGGGTACATATGTTAATGGGTGCTCTTATTTCAGGAATTTGATTTCATAGTTATGGTAAAACTAGGTAAAAGTAATTATGGCCTAGACCACTTATCAAGGATTCAGTCAAGGGAGGATACAGACAATTGAAGATACAATGCAAGATGCACAATTATACAAGTTACATCGTGCACCTTTAGAATTGGAGGATATTGTTGTCTTTTTACACATGGGTATGACGCAGAAGGAATGAAAGCATTAGAGAAGAAATAAATTGCAATTCACATGACACCCTTTATGTTGATCATTGGAGATTTATACAAACTAGAATGAGATGAAGTATTGCATCGGTGTGTACTGGATCATGAGCATAAAAATATCATGGAAGAGGCTCATGGTGGTATTATGCAGGTGGGCACTATGTAGGTGACACCACCACATGCAATATTATACTCACTGGATTATGGTGGGAGACCCTATATAAGGATTGTAAATAGTATTGTAAGGTGTGTGATCACTGTCAGTTCCTTGGAATACCTAGGCAAAGAGGTGAAATGCCTTTGAAGCCTATTTAGGCAAAGAGGTGAAATGCCTTTGAAGCCTATTTCTAGTGTAGAGCCATTTGAGAAATGGGATATATACTTTGTAGGTATTATTTCACCAGCCATGCATAGAACTAGATCGTGCTATATCATCACTTGCACATATTATCTTACAAGGTGGGAAGAAGCAACACCTATAAAGGATTTTACATCAGCTATAATAGTCAGGTTCTTATGGAAAAATGTTCTTACTAGGTATGGATGTCCACTAAGCTTAACAAGTGATAGGGGCACATAATTTTTGAATGATACAATCAAGATATTATTTTCTGAATTTATGGTTGCACACAACAAGACTACACCCTATCATCCTCAAGAAAATGGTACTGCTTGAGGCTTTTAACAAGATATTGAGCAGACCTTGATAAAAAAATTGATGTTGGAAGGAATGGTTGGGATGATAAAGTTTTTTTGTGCTTAAGGTGTATAAAACAACCTACGGGATGTTGAATAAGGCCACACCCTTTCAGTTGGTGTTTGGTGTAGAAGTAGTTCTTCCTATGGAATTCATGTTACCTTCTTTGCGTATTGTGCGTGCTAGAGGTCTATTTGATGAGCAAACATTAGAAGAAATAATTGATAGGTTACTATATTTGGATGAGAGGCACACCATAACACGTTGGATTCATAAGAAGAAAAATGCCAGGTAGAAGGCATGACATGACCAAAACATCAGGGACAAGAAGCTTGAGGTTGCACAAATGGTACTACTTTATGATTCTAAGTTTCTACACCATATAGGAAAGCTCAAGGTGCATTGGCTGGGAACGTATGTTATCACCGATATACTTAACTTAGGTGCTTGATGGAATGTGGTTACCCAGTTAATTTAATACGAGTAGGTTGAAGCCCTATTATAAATAAGTCTTCTTGGTGTTTGTAATAAGGAAATATTGCCATTTAGTATAGGTTTTCCTTTATGTATTTCCTTTTTCATCACTATAATTTGTTAATTTAGTTTGGTGTTTTGTGTATTAAGCACGTTTATGGGCTAGAGGATAATTAAAATCTGAATTATTTTTATGTGCAAAGTATTACACATACCATTGGTATGGGGTGGTTATTATTTGTTATTCACAAATGGGTGTACATGAGAATAAATTGTTACAGTGCTATTCAAGTATGGAAAGGAGCTGTTAAAAAGGAGATTACATCTAAAGAATACCATAGATGAAAATGAATGAAGGGACAATCTAATGCAAGGTAAGAAATGACCATGGAAGCTACTATGAGAAGGCACAGTGGTGAGGTACTCGGCACATGGAAGCGAATAGAAGAGAATTATGTAGCCAAAGGATAGGAAGGTGCGCTATAAGGTTATAGCTAGGGCGTGAAATTGTACAACATGGAAATTTTTAGAAATTTTGAAAATGATCATTTCATGAGATGATTCTTGGTAAGTGAAGGAGCAATAAATACACAATATTTTTGAAAATCTATATAAGGACATGATGCGGGTTCCTTTTTACCTTTGCAATCACAAGTATTTGAATGAGATAAGTACAACCAAGCCAAGTGAATCATGTTGAGGTGTGGAGATTTGTGAAACCAGATGTGGAGAGCATATTTGTGCACGGAAAAGGCTTATGTCCCCATTGGTGAAGGGTTTGAGTGAAGCAGAAGCATTGATAAGGAGATAGGGCATGCGGTTTTGAGCTAGGGCACACAATTTTGAGATAGGGTTTGAAATTACTCAACAAAATAAAAACGGTGGGATATTTTTGATGGCATGAAGAAAAACCTACAATAGGCACAAAAGGAAAGAAAAAGGTGGAATTTGAGGTTGAAATTTCTCTCGAGAAATTTTTTTCGAGATGTAGTACTTGAAAGGAGTAATAGTCAAACAAGATTGGGATTCCCACATCCACAGATGTAAAGTAAATGATTACAACCATTGCACCACTGATAACAAGGGAGATTTGGATGCTTTGCTGAATAAGAAGACCAACAAGTGCATGGTGGAAGATATGCCAGTGTATGATGACGTTGGGGAAAATTTGCTTAAGTAGGTAGGATTTTATCAATTGTATGAGCTCCCATATTTTTAAAACATGAACCTTTATACCAATGTATTACGATAAGAGTCCATGAGGAATTCTTCTATTTCACCGAATGGAGGGTTAGGTTCACAACAGCCCTGGTTGTGACATTAACGAGATTGAAGGGCACATGGAAAAACATTTTTAGTGATTTGAATTATAAAGTAGTGGTTATAGCCACAAGCAAGGAGTTAGGGTATACTAAGGCTCCACGTAGAATGGACATCTACAGATTGAGGAAGTACCCTATGGTGCGGGAAGTCACGTGTAACACTCGAAGCTGTTGTTACTTCCTCTTGAGCATTCAAGTGTTGATATATGATATCTTCTATAAAAGGATGTGTTCCTTTGATTGTGAAGTCATGCTTGATATGGATATGTATCGTCTTTGCAATTGAAGATCTTTGACTGAGTCGGAATATGATTGGACTCTTTTATTTCTTTCATTTTGCACCTGAGTTTAATCTGATCTCGGAATGAATTGTGGATTTATCCATCTATAAGACTCAGCCTTGGATCAGTGGCATTGATCCAAGAGATGCTTTAAGTTTATTTGGGATGAACAAAAATTATAGACCTTACGTAGGTTGCAAGGTCTGAATGCGTTGAATAAGCTATTCCGGAGTCTAACTCAGGTTGATCATGTTAAATGAATTGGTTCCCGATATCGTAATATCAGGAAGGTCTTGATCGTGGGCCAGGTAATAAATTCAGATACATTTATACTACTAGCTTATTAGCAGTGCTGGAATGAATCCTTTTCGTGAATGTATATTTGTTGGTTCTTATACTGAACGATTTTTATTGTTAAGACCTAAGTTGGATTTATTAAGGTTAATCTAACCTAGGCCTAAACTATAAACTAAATGTTCTAAGGATAGTGACCTAGCGCTAAGGAGGTTAGACTAAGTATCACCTTAAATTCTAACCTAACTAATGAACATGGAGGAAAGGGACCTATGAAGGGGTGCGAGCCATGGGTGGCAGTTTCTATGGCATTAAATGGGATGGATAAGTATGAAGTACAAGGAATTAGCGGAGGTTTCAAATGGCCATCGAGGCCGACGTGGCAAAGTCGTAAAAGTTAGAAATGGTCTTTGATTTGCATTTGTCCATCGCCAACTATGGCGGTCGGTGGCAATGGAGATTGAGTGGGAGTTTTGGAGTTAATGTAATTAATGAACTCGGTCTTCGAGCTTGGATTTCTCGGGAAGACATGCAAAATGGAAAACTGGTAGTTTGTTTGGTTTTTCATGCGCTCTGGTTTTCTCTCTATTTGATCACTGGTTCTTCGAACCAGTCTACTTGGTGTTGCATGGAAAATATGAGAATAACTAGCTCTTTTCTCTGTCGAGGAAAGTTTATAAGGCATGGAAATAACAAATTATTGTTGTTGAATCTAACGTGGAAAAAGAGGAGAAGGCTCGAGCTCTTTCAGTGGTCTTCTTTGGATTTTTAAGCAACATTACCAGGCATGTTAGGCCCTAACTTTTAAAAATCTTGCTTTCTTTCAAATGATTTCATTAGAACAACTCTGTTCAGATGATTTTTGGGTTCAGTTGGTTTTTAAGGTAGCTTTGTAAGAATTAGTTGTTGTATCTTCTTACTGGCTCGATTTTTCAAATGAACCCTTGATGGGTGTGCATTTTGTTTCATACTATTGAATTACCTTGTTGTTTCACTTGTAGAAAAGGATACTGTTGGAATTCTTGAATGTACAGTATATTCCAACTTCTGTATAAGTTATGTCGTGAGTAATATATGTCATTGTAGCTGTTGGACTTCTTGAAATGAAATTATGTCTTGGCTTCTGAAGAAGTACAGTCGTGAATACATTATGTTATTGAATTCCGTTGGAATCCTTGAGTAGATAGTATTTTTGACTTCTGAAGGAGTTTTAGATTGAGAATATTACTTGGGTTCGACTCCTTTAGAACTATTGAAGCGTATATTATGTTTTCCTCTTCTGTATAAGCTTAGAGCGAATATTGTTGTTATGGACTCAGTTGGAGTCCTTGTTATGAAACCAGTGTTTCTGCTTCTGTATAAGCCTGGTTGTGAATACTTATTATTATTGGCTCTGTTGGAATCCTTAATATCTTGTATTTCAGCTTCTGTAGAAGTTAGTCGTGAATGCCATACGTTTCTACTTCTGTAGGAGTTCAGTTGTGAATACGGTATGTTATTGTTTTGGTTGGAATTCTTGAATTTAATATGTATCTTGTATCTTTCTACTTCTGTAGAAGTTTATTTGAAGAATACTACATGGGTAAGTCTCCTTTTTAATCCTGGAAGCGTATATCATGTTTTCTCTTCTGAATAATCTCAGTTGTGAATACTTTTGTTATGGACTCAGTTGGAGTCCTTGATATGTAACTGGTGTTTCTACTTCTGTGTAAGCCCAGTTGTGATTACGGTCAATATTGACTCAGTGAGAGTCCTTAAAATGTATCTAGTATTTTAAACTTCTGTCAAGCTTGGTTATGAATGCTGTTGTTTTATTATGAATACTAAATGATATCGACTTCGATGGAGTCACTGAAAGGTAATTTATGTTGTAACTTCTGTAGAAGTTTTTGTTGTGAGTACTTTTAGGATCCTTGATTGTTGTCATATGAATTCAACTTCAATTTAAACCTTTAATATAAGTATTGGTTGGATTTGGCACTGTTGGAGTCCATGATATGCTATGAGTTGGCTCGATTCTCGATTTCAGTCCTCGCTGAGCATGCATATTGTTTTGACTCTTTCTTATCATTGTTGTGTTATGTTCAGTTCGATTCAGATGAATTAAAGGTTGGGGTTTCTTTATCAACTCGATTTTGTTGATACCCTGTTATATGTTGTAGTAACTCGACTTCAAATGAAACCTTGAGGAAAAATGTATTGGGATTTGCCTAGTTGAATGAAGCTGTGCTCTGTCAAACAATGGCAATGGGTATATTCATATTGTTGAATGTTATGAAAAGGAATTGTTGAATCTGTTAAGTTTAGATTACTTACTGTTGCTTGTCGTGAGAGCTACTGTATTGCTTAGTAAGCTACAGGGAATTTTATATTTAAATTGTGATGAAAATGTGGTTCTTCTTGTGGTCTCATCGACTTAGTCACATGCGTATAATGTGAATGCTTTACTCTTGAGGAGAGGCAGTGAAGAATGAGCATGATTGGAAGGGAAATCTGAATGTCTTGGTTTCTTTCTCTTCTACTTTGTAAAGTATATGTTGATAAATTTATATTTAATTGTTGGATTTGTAAAACATCTTGATGGATTCATGAATTGTTAGGATATTCATTTTTGTTGAATGTAATGGTTTTAGATGTTTGCTATCCTTGGGATTCGGATGGATAGTTTTTTTGGATACATTTGTTCTTCTTGGTCACTTATATTTATGAAGAAATATCTGAAAAGTATCTAGGACTATTTAGTAACTATAATATGAGTTACGTGTTTATAGTCATGTTTGAATTACAAAAGAGCATAGTCTGAAATATGTTTACATGTTTGGTGAAATGATTTCATTTAAACAGGTTGTTTAATGAAAACAATTGGTGGATTGCAATTGTTTTAAGAATTAGTGCTTATCATGCTCAGTTCACCGAACTGACCCATGTTGACAATTTTTGCAGATGATTGCTATAAGTGGTAAAGGCACGCAGATCTGATATGATGTTCAGATTGTTTAATTTGGTTTTATGATGAATTACAGCTTGATTCTCTAAATGTACTACTTGAAGAAAGATGTTCTTTTTTGTTGAGTATTGTATCAAATATGCTGAATGCATAAAATGTATTTGATTAGCTTTGAAAGGAATGAAAAGAGGTATTTGTTACTTATGTGCTTGCATTCGTATCTTGATGGTTTGATCTCCTTCGGTTTGAATGATCTTAAGAGCATTGTTATTATTGTATAACTTGGAGACTTTTGTGATTATCTAAGTAAGCTTGCAAGGTTATGTGACTGAATACTAATGATTGTTTAGTAGTTCTATTATGTTCTATCTAAAGCTAAATTGGAATTCTAGATCACTATCTTTTGGAAAGCTAGGGTTAAAATAAACACGAGCGGGAAGCTAAACGAGCTAAATAAATTATTACTTCCTAGTCTTGATCTAAGACAAGACAACGTTTAATTGGATTCTTAATCACTATATCTCAATACTAAAAGTAAGATATAATTTCAGTTATGAGATTTGATATAAACCAAAAAAAAGGGGTTTGGTTAGCAATCTCATGTGAAGATTGAGGGTTAGTGTCCAGCTTCGTTGATTTAGAATTATGTATATTCTATAAACTCCTTGATGGGACCTCTAGTCTTAATAACTTCTCTTGTGTAACGGGTTTTACTAAGAAAGGTAATTCTAAGGTGAGGAACCCAGGGATGGGGAAAGACTACCCTTAAGGGAGCATCTTATAGTATAATTTTAACTCAATGTATGTAACACTTATTAAAAGTAGATCTTTTCGAGGTGGATTTAAAGGTTGACAGCACAAGTCAACTGCAGGGTTGTACCTTCAATAATATTAGGATCTTCTCGAAGATACAACAATGCAGTGACTTATGACAACACCCTTTGCATTGATCGTTAAGATTTACACCTTAAACTCGAACAAGTTACTCTGGGATTGATTAGGAATGTGGTCACGTTATAAGGCTGCCCTAGGAGACTCGGGGTATCTTGACACACTGGATTAACTAGGGTTGACCCAGTATGTTAGCGTATCCCAAGTCCTCGGGAGCATCCCTATAATGTTGTCATCTTACTAATTGAATAAATTGGGACAGGAGAGTCGAAAAAGTTAGTATAAGACATTCTACATAACATAGGAATGGGGTGAAGGACGTATTCCAGATTGACGAGTATGCCGTCAAGGAATACGAGACATAAGTGGTATGTTTCAAATCTTTGGCCAAAGTATCGCAAGCTACTAATTGCGTTGTCCTAAGTCACCTAGTCTAAGGGATGAGATGCCGATGAATAATGGTAACAATTATTCATATAGGTTCCTTGGACAGAGCATTCTGAATCCCAGATTAGGGAGGAGAACTGCAAGAGTGATGTGTTAAATAAAACGCCAACTCTTAATACTCATGAATAGATCGGTAGATTACCGAGTCATGGAATGAATAGATTGGAGGTGCTCTGAGTCATTACATCTGCATATGGTTATCTGTTATGAGAATGGTTGTTTTGATTTTGAGTTCTAAATTATGTATTTAGAACCGGGAAGCATTTATCAAAAAAATTTACTTGTTCTAATGTATAAAAATGAGGATGTTACATCACGCATCTACTCACCAAACTCGAATGATCAAGGAGATGGTCACATTTAAATACAACGTGGATTTATATTTCAAAGAAAATGCCCCAGGAGAAATCTACAACTTAGTAGGCTATATTATAGAAACCATTGTTGAGAATGTGTGCACAGGTGAAAAGATAAGTTTTGGCACCATCCTCTTATCTCTTGTTTTTGTAGAAATTGGAGTGCCCGATGGGCCAAAGAATAAAATTTGGGAATACCCCACTGAGAAGAAGTCCCTTGTGGATAGGTTTGAGAAATATTTATGTGAAGGATCAATGAGTGGCCCATTCAAGAAAAGGGTAAAAATGTGGTATGATCAACTTCACGCAGTGTTTGAGGAGGAATGGTGCATTCCAAAGGAACTACCTTTGGTAGTAGGCAAGGCAATATAGTTCACGGTGTATCAACATTTATGCATCACATGGTTTTCCATGAAGGATGGGACATGGATTCCATGGTGAAAACTACCCTATGCCTTCACAATGTGCTACTTCCAGGCCTCAATTTATATATTTTTCGATGCGCACATGCCGAACTTCTTGAGACAAGGTAGATTATGACTATCACACTCTCAAGAAAAAATATGTATATCCAGTCGATATGCTTACATTTAGAGGCTCATTTTAGATGTCATAAGTATGAAGCTAGTAAGTTTGGCTATTGGGGACAGTGGAGCCACGCTCATATATCTTCTATCTCAAGCCTAGGTGGAGAATAATAAGTATGTGGAGAATGAGTTCATGCTCCCAGGGCTGCCTAAGGGAAAACACACAATGGAGAATGTGCCAACTCCAAATCCTACTATGACCATACAGATAGATGAGGAGGAAGAGGAACATGAAGATAGTGGAGGCTTGGATCATAGAGGCTAGAGGAAACCCACAAACAAAGTGGAGAGTGAGCGCATAGATACTCCACCATAGGTGCAAGAAGGAGAAGAGGACTTGGATGTGGATGTAGTCCCTAAAGAGTGTCGTTTTAAGAAGGTATTTAGAAGAACCAGGACCCAAGGTATGGGAACACCACAACCTGTAAGAAGATCACCTAGACTCTCCCCTCAAAAAGAGGCACTTGAGAAGAAGAGAAGGAGAAAGTTGAAGCTAGATGAGGAGGTAGAGGATTCTGAGGAGAGCTCACTGGAACCCCAGTGCGGAAGAAGATACGAAGGAACCCAAAGATGAAGAAATGAAAGATAAAGAGGAAGGGGTGAAGGAAGCAAAAGAGATGGTGCAAGAGAAACCTAACGCACATGTTACTACTCAGGAAGAAGAAGGGCCAACTCCAAACCTTGGTGCTCAAGTTCCTAAGGGGCCAAGAACAAAGAGAAAAAGTGAATAATATGTTGTGCCAAGTATGGGCTATGCTGAGGACACAAGAAAAATTGTCTCTGCGCATGATTTTAGAACATAGTAGTCCTTAGGGAATTATATGAATGGGAGCTAATGGATTCAGACATGGTCACCATGTGCATAAGGAAAAAATTATCCTAGTCCATGTAGACCCATATGGATGAGCCAGACTTCGACATCTGCAAGAAATCTTGTGTATCAAGGAGAGTGAACAAGGCACCCAAAAGTAGACACATGACAATCAAGCCTACTCTAATTTCTAATGAGTAGGTGAGTATTTCCTTGGTTAAGATATCTACAGAGGTAACATGAAGGAACATTGATAAGGATGCCACCATTAGAGCGCTACTTGAAGATAAAAAGGCAAAAAATGTAGAAATAACATGTTTAAAAGGAGAAAAGGACCTAGAATAGAAGAAGAATGAGGCCTTCATTAGCATGGTAGAAGAAATTGGTGACTACATTCTGAAAGCAAGACCTCATCTTGAGTCTAAGGTACCTGAGAAGTTTCCTTCGACTATGCATTATGTGTGCACATTGGTTGATTTGGTGCTAGAAGATGGACCAATTTGAATGCTAGTGCCAAAGGATCCTAAATAAGAAGTAGAAAGAGAAAGCACCTTCGTGGTTAGGAAAACTTCAAATTATGAGGCATTGCTCCAAACTCTGAAGGATGAACTAAAGAAATCTTACCAAGCTCTGAATATTTATGTGACACCAGAAGCAGTGATAAGGATCAAAACTCTGGTGAAGATAATGATGTTCTGAAGGCCATGAAAGATGAGACACTGGGATGCGTAGAAAGATTGGCACTAGTGAAATAGAAGCATGAAGCCCTTGCAGCAGCTCAAGACCCACATAAGGAGAGAATAGATGAGATTGGGAAGCACATAGTGTAGAAGATGGATCTTCTAGAGGGAATGATGACTGATATGGCCAATGTTGTCCAAGTACTACAGAATGAAAAGGAAAAGATTACTCAAGACGAATTGGAAGCCATTACCACATACATTCCAGATAAGACAATGACCACACTAGATGACTAGCAGACATTAGAGGCTAAGATTTAAAAAATATATCTAGAATTGATCCTCCTAGTTGAATAAGAAGGTGTTAGAGAGTAAAGGTCTATTATTTTGTACAGTGTTCATTATATTCTTTCCATGCTTATTACTTATTCTTTGGGAACATTAGAAATAATCCCCATTTTCGGGATGGAAATGTACTTTAGTGTGGGGTAATGTTGAGAAGACAATATTTTCCTAAGGAGAAGACACACATAGGATGCGTGTGCAAGAACAAGGCGTACTTGAAGGCATAGAAGGATAGGGAAGGAAATGCATGCTAGGAAAATATGATTTGGGAATTAACCATTTTCAGGGATATGGGCTATTTTTTGGAAGATAGCATATGGAAAACACCTTGGGATGGAGACTTATGTGACATGAAAATGTTATTTCTAGAATGAGTGTCTGATAAGTACCATGCATGAGTTCAAGATAATAATAGGATTAATTATTCCAATTAACTATAAGATGTCTATTATTAGCGCACTCGCATGTGTGCATGTTATTGTAAAGGTGCATAGATATTATCAACATGCGACCAATTTTGGGAACTGTGTAGGTGGTGAAGGGCAAGACCCCACCCCTATAAATATGTAGTGAACTGTGTAGTTAGAGAGAATGAATAGCTAATTATTGTAGAGTTATGCTACTGGATTTGATACACGCATAACTTATGGTGATTCTTTGTAATGTATGAGGATTCTATGTAATTCAGTGTTTAATATAATGGAGTATATTTGATGGAAAATGGTTTTAAACATGACTATAACTAGTTCTTACATGGTTAATCTTATTCTAGTTATCGTTTAATTCATTATTCTCTAATATCTAAACCTGGAATATGCTCTATGGAATGTTTATGCTTATTTATAGTTCTAAATATGTTGTATCTTCATTACACTAACATATTGAATAAGAAACTCTAAAGAGGGGCCTAGTACCTTTGCACACTTTGGGTGAGCACTCAGCTCAGGTTGGGTGATTTTCTAATGTTGTTTCACCTTTTTCTTAGATTGTTTCTTTGAAGTGTTGACAAAAGCAGATTAGGGTAACTTAATTTGTATGAGATATAACTGTTCAAATTTCAGTTGATGGGTTGTTGCACACGTATGTCTTCCGAATCCGCAGCTAATCGTGAGAGCTTCCCTTTGGCTAGGAGGAACTACTTGTAATGAAAATAACACCACCAGAAGGAATTAAAAAATATGGGCAGTGAACTTCCTAGCATGAGTTAGATCGGGAAGTATGATACTTCCTAGATGGTGTCGATCCATTATTTTAAACAACTCAATGTTGTAAACAAAGTAAATCCTATTTTTATTTTGAAATGATTTAGGTATCTCACTTAAAAACACAATAAGAAATAGATCTACTCTAACATGCTAAGATAGAATAGAATCCAAATGTCAAATGATTGGTTTTGGGTCTTTGTAAGTCTAATAAAGGTCTCAGGTAGATTATAGGTGAATGAGGGTGAGGTAAAATTAGGTGGGTAGGTCTCTGTTCAGGGCTGTCTAGGAAAACACAGAGACCTGGTGTTGATCAGGGGTGACCGACGGTGGTTAGGTATAACCAGTGCTGGTTACTGTGAGATCTAGAGATGTCACAGAATAGGATTTTGGTCTCCTTTGTGATTGCACAAAGGATTTTGGTTGGTCGGGACAAGGTATTGGGTGACTGGGGTAGGATTTTGTGAGGTTTTAATGGGTATATTGAGGTGAAAATTTGGAGAAGGTCAATAGGGGGCAAGGTAAACAATGGATGATAAAATGAAATAACCAAGAAAGTATGATGTTGTACTTACTTGGATTCCATTCCTGAAGGCCTGTGTGTGAGGGATGGAGTGCTTGATGATGGGTTTGAAGGTTACAAGTGATCACCAACTAAAGAAAATCTTTTGCATGGGCTGCATGTACACTCCTCTTTGCTTGGATAGATCAGATCATGGCTGGGATGGCTATGTAGGAGAAGATGCTCAATCTCCTTCCTTGGATGTGAGTTTTCACTAGAATTGGCTCTCTGAAGATGCGTTATCTCTCTGAGATGTGTTCTTTCTCATCAAATTTCTCCCAATGTTTTTCAACCTTGAGAATAAGGTAGTTTAGGGGTTAAAAGGGGTAACCGACGGCAAGGTCCAGCTTAATTGGTGATGGTTAGGGGTAACCGACGTCGATCAAGGTAGGATTTCCTAGGTTTACTAAACTAGGGAGATCCTCCTGATTTTCTTTGATCTCATGCCATTATCCCAGTGTATTAGACTGAGATCCTCTTATGATCATGCGGGAATGTGGTTAGAGGGAATGTAGGCATTGATTTTTAGGGTTTGGGTAAGTCTTAGTTAGTTATGGGAACTTGCTAAGAATAGGTCTTAGGTTGAGTTGGCTTGGTGAGGTGTCTAAGTGAACTGTATGTGGGGATATTATTTAAATAAGATATTTAAATAATAAATATAGTGAGGATAATGCATTAATTTAATTTAATTAATTAAATTAATATTAGTGGGGTGAAGGGGGTCATGGCTAGGTAAATGTAATAAAGGGTGCTTATATGTCAAGGGACAAAAGGGGAGTGTGACCTAATTTTAGTGTCTACATTTTGCCCCTTTTTGTTACATAGCTTATATTGGTAAGTGATGCTAACAAAAATAAGATGTGGTTGCCCCATGTGAGGGTGAAGGTGATCCCTCTCAAACCAGAAGTGACGAGGCATCAGTGAAGTAAGTGAGAGGTTTGATAAATGGTAAAGGTGAGGAAAAGGCAAGTGGGTACAGGGGAAAAGGGTGAAAGGTCTACTCGGGAAAGTGTGGTATGGGTCGGGGTCATAGGTAGAAATATTCAAATGCACCCACAAGTATAAACCGCAGCACACTACCAAAGTTGAAGAGCAGCAAACTCTACATCATCTAAGGTTGAGAGGTTTATCCAAAAAGGTTGAAGTGAATCCGATATCTAAGGTATAGGATATGGTCAGGAAACACAACGTAGGTTAGGTGCAGGAACGTTTAGGTATGTTCTAGTGCACACCAAAGGTAGGTCAGGATAAACGGTCATGACAATAGGCTAGGTAAGGTCATTAGGTCAATCAACATAGGTAAAGTGCCACAAGGTATAGTAAACACATGAGGTCAAAGGTCACTACCGATCATCCAAGTCCAAACATTTAGGTCATGGCACATGGGTAAGGGAGGTAGGGGTAAAATAATGAGTCCCCAAAGGAGGAAAAATGGAGGGAGTAAATGATGAGGTCAGGAAAGGTATGGTAAGGGATTGGGTAAAGGTTGGATGGGGTAAAGGAGCAAGGTAAAGGGTGGGGTAAAATGGAAAAGTAAGGGCAATGTGTAGGTAAGGGTGACCGATGGTGGTCATGGATAACCAACGTCGGTATAGGAAAACTAACAATGGTTAGGTAGGGCATGCGATCGATGTCGGTTTAGGGGAACCGATGTTGGTTAGGTCGGTTTTTATAAAACAAAAAATCCACATTTTTATTATTCATTTGTTATTTGTGAAGTGAAGAAATGACAAAAAAGAGAGAAAAAGTGAGAAAAGTGTTTGGAGGAAATGGGACAGTGAGTTGGTAGTGTGATTTGATGAGGGTTGGGTTAGTGAGTAGCGGGTCCATGGGATCAGGGTGAGAGATTTGATTAGTCGGAGGTTGTTGGTAGATACTTGGTGATGGTAGAGGCTAGAGAGGGATTGGGTGCACCACCGGCACAAGGGCTAGACATGCCACCGAGACGGTGGCAGTGTGATGAGGTAAGCCTAACTCTATAGTGTTAATTAGATAGAGTAGAGGTTGTAATAGTTGTTATTTGTAGGGTTTTGTGGGTTTTTTGTATTTTATGGGTGGGAAAAAGTTAAATCGGGTATGGGGGAATAACAAGCAAAAAGAGGGGGAGGGTAGTAAATTGATAGGTGGGGTGGGTAGGGGTTTTAGGGTAGTGTAGGTCATTATAGGTGGGGTAAAAGGGATAGGTGGGAGGGTTTTAGAAAAAGGGGGTTTGGGAAGTCACGGATTTTTCCGTGACAGTGACCGGCATCGGTCAAGCTTGGGGCGTCGGTTGGTAAGAACTAGGATCGGTCACCAAACAAGTGACCGATGCCGGTTAAGTGGTAATCATGGTCGATAAAGAGGAACTAGTATTGGTCACCAAATAGGTGATCGATGCCGGTTTAAGGGTGACTAGAGTCGGTTAGGATGAACCAGCACCGGTCGAGATTTTAGGCACAAGGGTCCAAGAGGGATGTGGGCTAGGTAGTGGAGATGGGTAAAGTAAAAATAGGGTGGAGGGTAATGATAATTGGTGAATATGGTCATGGTAAATGTAGATTAATGTTGTGCTTAGATTGGATGCAGGGGAGATCATAGTTACATATGCGGGACAAGGTTCCGCCACTATCGGTGGTGATGTTGTGTGGCTTAGTGAGCATTTTAGAGTTGTAGCACATGGAGGTAGTGGGCTTGAGTGGTATTCGGCACTACTGACATGTTGTTCGAAGCCTAGTTTGATGGTCATGCTCATCGATAGATGGGATTCCATGACCAACACGTTCCACCTTCCGACGGGTGAGATGACTATCACCTTGGAGGACGTGTTCCAAATTTTACGGTTACCCATATTGGGGGCCTAGGTGTACTCTATCTCCTTCGAGTTCTCAAAGGAGATGATGTGGACAATTTTTGGTGAGGGGGGGCAGAGCGAGATTCCATAATGCAGTTTGAGCTATGGCGAGATGTACCTAGCCTATCTAGATGAGATGAGGCTAGTGGTTTTATTGATGGAGGTAGTGTGCTACTATGCACTGCCTGATGCAGAGGGTGGATGCTTTCCTTAATCACTGATGGGGGTGCTCCACAATATGATGGTGCATGAGACATGCTTTTACTGGGCACCAAATTCTTGGTGCAGCTATACAAAGAGTTGTGGGTGTATGGGTGGTTACACAGGTTTAGCATGTGTTGTACATTCATACTACACTATTGGGCCTATGAGCACATAGTCTATGTTTGACCTATAGGGATGCCCCAAGGAGATGCATTTCCCATGAGATGTGTGTGGTTGGGATACAGGAGATGGGTGTCGAGTTACAGGAGAGCGAGAGGTCGGATAGGCCGACATATGATGTGGCCCATTTTCGGAAATTATTGGAGGGGTTATCTGGAGTGGACATTATCTAGAGGCCATATGTGGGATTCCCCTCATTTAGGCACATGAATGAGGAGCTAGCTGAGCTCTATCTAGAGAGGTGGATATAGGGTCACTGTGCTGGGGAGGATGAGATGATCCTAGTAGACAGGGTCCAATGGCAGTTTAGGATTATACAGGATATTCCTTCGTCCTTCCCACAGTATCGGAGAGATGATGTGGAGAGGTCTCTACCTTTACCACAACCTACAGTACCTATAGGAGAGGAGGAGCAGCCAGTGGATTGGTGGATTGATGACATCATATGCACAGATAGGTATAGGTAGTCATGGGCGGCTTCAGTTACGAGCCATACCACCTAGACCAGGGCAGCCTGACTTAGCTATCGTTACAGTGTAGAGAGATGCCCTATAGGGTAGGTAGCGATGTTGATCACATAGATAGGTATACTACAGACACAGTTGGAGGGGTCAGAGGTAGAGGTAGCAGAGCTACGAGCACAAAAGTGGCTGCCGCAGGCCTAGATGGTGGAGGGAGAGGGTGGAGGAGATGGAGGAGATGGAGATGGAGACAGAGATGGTCAGGTGGCAGCCTTACTAGCTCAGGTGGTAGGTTTACAGGGCTAGTTAGCCACAACCCAGACATAGATTGGGGCCTTACAGCCCAAATATAGGGTAGGGGTATAGGGTAGGGGCACCACTATAAGCACAAGGAGCTAGTACCAGTTCACACAGGTTGGCATAGGAAGGTGTACGGGGCCGAGACCTATGGGACCACCACAAACCATGCCTATATCTAAGTTACGGGATGCCCTAGGTGAGGTGAGATATTATCAAGACCAGCTCATGGCAGCTAGGATAGACTTCCTCTCTTACGGAGAGTACAGGGCACAACAGTGTCCAGTGAGAGGATGAGATCCCACACACATAGTGTGGAGAGCACAGGAGGTCAAGTGAGCTTCGAGGCCCGATCAAGGAGAGGCCACTAAATGCATAGTGACCAGAGCTAGGTGATGTGCTAGCAGGGACACAGGAGGCCGAGGGTGCATGTGACACAGAGATGGAGGACATCCGGTGAGATGTATGATATGCGGCCACCTGATTTTGATGTATACTAGTGATTATTTTTATATAATAAGATATGATTTTTTATCACATGCCTTACATGCCAAAGACAATGAGGATGTATGAGTGATTTTGTTGTATATTTTGAGCATATACCAGCTTGCATGCCAAAGATTTTTGGTATTGATTCATTCATTATTTTTGTATATATGAGACCGGCCTATGTGCCGATGACATTTTGTATTGTATATCGGCCTGCATGCCAACATTTTTGAGATGATGGCCATGATGAGATAGGCATGTATTTTGAGATACACATTTATTGATTTATATGATGAGATTCATGGTATTTTGTGATGTGTTAATATGTTTATGAGATATTGGATGTATGGCTTGTGTTAGATGAGATATGGATGTGTTAATTTAATGTGGTTTGAAATTAGGTGAGTTAGGCATGATGGAGTTAGGTTGGTTTAGGCATGGATCGAGTCAGGTTGGTTTAGGCATGGATCAAGTCAGGTTGGTTTAGGCATGGATCGAGTTAGGTTATAGGCATGGATCAAGTCAGGTTATAGCATAGGCATGGTCAAGTCAAAGGGTTGGTTTAGGCATGGTTTGAGTTAGGTTAGGTTATGGTTAGGCATGGATGAGTCAGGTTGGTTTAGGCATGGTTGAGTTAGGTTATAGGCATGGTTGAGTTAGGTTATAGGCATGGATTGAGTCAAAGTAGGTTGGTTTATGATTCATTATTATTTGCAATGAATGATACTATGGGTCATATGTGAAATGTTCTATAATCTATGCATAGTGATGATAGAGAGATGGTAGGTGTAATAAATGTATGTTGTGGTAAGTAACTTGTTATGTATGTGGCTTAATTTCCAATTTTGTTAGAAAAGGGGAACTAAGTGAAATGTGATGTAAATGTGAGAGTTAGGCATGGTGATGAATTTTTTGGGAGAATGGCCAAGCTAACCTCCAAGGGCCCCATGCCCTCAGAGTGCTGCCTACATAGTCCCGGTGAAAAGGGACCTTAGGCCGATGTAGTTCTCCCATGAGCTAGGGAAGAATATGAAAATGAGTTGGTAGGTTTGTGGGCATGTTGTGGGTTTAGGTTTAATAGGTGTGGGTAGATTATAGGTAAAATGATGTAGGGGAAGGTGATTATGGATGAAAGGGGAGGACTACCCCAAAGGTAAGCATCGAGGACCAAGTCCTGTATAAGGTAATCAAAATGTAAACAAAGATGGTTAAAAGATAAGAGGGGGCAATAAAGCCACCTGATTGGGTAGGATCATACCGAGTAGATCATACCTTGGAGGGGGTGATGAACATAAGACCTAAAAGGCATTGCATAATTAACTATTCTATGATGAAGGTAGTCACAAGATCACCAAATGTCTAAATTCCAAGATGTCCCTTGAGGCAATTGAGGAAATGAGAGTGAAAATGGTAAGGTGGGTGAAAGGTAGTTAATTTTATATGTTTTGAGTGACAGGTCTTTTGGGCAAGAGGTCCGAGGTCACAATGGGCAAGTCCATGACTAAAAGTTTTTTTGTTGTGATAGATTGATCGATGCGGGAAGTCTATATGGGATAAATAATATGGTACTCCTTGAGGTCTTCGTGAAGTTGATCGATGCGGGAAGCTTCGGTTTCTCTCTTTTTTTTTTTTTTAAAGCTTCACATAGTTGTCCTTCGAGGGAGCAGTCTATTTATAGTAGCAATTTTGTTGAGAGGAAGATGTCCTTTTGAGGGAGTCATCTTTTTATTAGAAGTTTGACTCAAGGAGTTTGGTCCCATGTGAGGTCTTTGAAATCATGGACAAGACCAAGGTGAAGGATAGGACTCTTGTTCAAAAGGAAAGGTGGAATGACCATGGGATCTCATCTAAAGGTAGATGAAAAGTATCCATGAGAATCATGCTATGTGCAGTGTCGTGGTACACATATTCAAGAGAAGATAACAAGTGATGGGTACTCACATGATTCTTGTTTAATCGTTAGGGAGGTGTATGGAGTGAATAGCACTCAAGGGATGAGCCTGTAAAGAGACAAAGGGTGAGGTAGGACAATGAGTCAACAATAGAATGGTGAAGATGCAATGTGTTAAGGGGCTAGTTTGGTTTACCCTCAAGTGAGGATAAACGATAGCACCTGATCCATAGGTATGAGTTACGATGTATGGTCCAAGCCAATTAGGAGAAAATTTTCCCGTTTACTTTTTTTTGCTTTGGTTACGTGTTGATTTTATTTCAAGACAAGGTCACCAACTTGGAAGGTTCATTCATGAACACGTTTGTCATAAGCACATTTGATACGTTGTTGGTAAACTTGAAGGTGATCAGAGTGTTAAGATGACGTTTGTCTAATAAATCTAGTTGTGCTAAGTGGTCCTAATGAAAGTCATCATCAGTAAGCATGTCATGGAGAGAAATGTGGAGTGAGGGGATCTAGACTTCGAGAGGTAGAACAACCTCTATACCATAGACCAGTGAAAAGGGTGTGGCCACAGTGGAAGTGTGAATACTAGTGCGGTATGCCCATAGGGAAAAAGGAATGTGCATATGCCAATCCTTCCCAATATCATCAACCACTTTCATGAGAATTTTGTTGAGGGTTTTGTTAGTGGATTTGGCTTGGCCATTGGTTTGTGGGTAATAAGGTGATGAGAAACTAAGTTGAATGCCGAAGGCATCGCAAAGTTTTTGCAATGTTTTGTTTTTTGAATTGTTTTCCATTGTCAGTGATGAGGTGATGAGGGACACCAAAGTGACAAATGATGTGATGGTTAATGAACTCACATATTTTCTTAGCTTTTGTGGAGATGAGTGGTATGGCTTCCACCCATTTTGTGTAGTATTTGGTAGTAGTTATGATCCATTGATGGCATTGGGAAGAATGAGGATTGATTTCTCCGACAAGATCCAAACCCCATTGAGAGAAGGGCCAAAGGTCACGAGCGACCTGTAAGGCATGACTGGGTGTATGATGAAGGTTGGAATGTTGTTAGAATTTCACACAATGTTTGACATAGTCATCAACAATCATGGTTAAGGGTCAGCCAGTAATAGCCTAGGTGAAGAATATGCTTAGCAACAGCAAGGCCACTAAAGTGACCTCCACATATGCCATCATGAACCTCCTTAATGGTATAAGGAATTTTAAAACTTGTGAGGCATCGTAAGAGAATACCATCAAAGTTGCACTTATAGAGGAGTCCCCCATAAGGATGAAATGAGAGACCTTTTTAAGGAAGGCACGTTGTCCGTTACGGGTGAGATCAGGAGGTAAGATGGAGAGGAAAGGTAGTCAGAGTATTGTTTATACCAAAGGTCACTCGGGTTAGGGGTGTCATTTTTGATTGAGTAAACATCATGAGGTAAATAAGAAGGTGAATGGAGGCATTGTATGGTGACAAATATTTTGGAATCGGCAGGGGAAGTGATATTTGGGAAGCTAAGCAGGCCATGGTATCTACAAATTTGTTGGTTGAACATGGGATGGTTTGAAGGGTGTAATGATCAAAGGTGGTCAAAAGTATGTCTACATGATGTTTATACTTTTGAAGTATCTCGTTATGACATTGGTACATACCATTGACTTGGTTTATGACCAATTGTTGAATCACCAAAGATGTGGATTGATTTGACATCTAGGGCATATGTAGTCTAGAGACCTAGTACGAGTGCTTCGTACTCGAAATATTGTTGGTGCATTCAAAGTCTAGTTTGAAAGACAAAGGCATGGGTTCTCCATCCATAGGAATGAGGATAACACCAGCCCTGCCCCCACTGACACTTGGAACCATTGAAGAACAATGTCATTTGGTAAGGGGGTTCGTCCAAGGAAAGAGTAGCAATTGACTCATAGAAAGTCAAAATTAGAGGGTTGATCCCCGAGAAATAGGTGCGTCAGCTAGTTGGTCGGTGATAGCCTAGCCCTTGATGGAATTTTGGTGAATGAATTTGAGGTCAAGATCAGCTAAAAGCATAAGCCATCATCACGTGATGCGTGCTGATTTTGATAAGGTTTGGCATACATGAAGTGTAAGGGATCATGGTGTTGGTCATGACATAGGTTTTGTGGTTGAGTAGGTAATGGTAGAGTTTGGTGGCAATGAAAACTAAGGCTAAGAAAAGCTTTTTCTAGATGGTTGTATCAGGTTTCATAGTCCAAAAGAGTATGGCTTATGTAATAAACCACCTGCTCCCTGTGTTGTTCATCACGATGAGCGAGCATGGCTCCCAAGGAATGATCGAGTAGTGGATATGTATAGGTAAAAAGGTTGATTGTCTTTAGGTGGAATGAGTATGGGTGGTTGGAGAAGGTATTGTTTTAGGGCCTCAAAAGCTTTGTGATAGTCATCATCCCATTTAAAGGAGACATCCTTCCTAAGAAGATGATGAAATGGTTGACACCGATCAGATAATTGTGAAATGAAATGGTGAATGGACTACAATTTACCTTACAGGCTATGAGTTGTTTAAGGTTAGTGGGTGGAGGAATTTCTAGAATGGCCTTGACTTTAGTAGGGTCAACTTCTATATACCACATGGAGGGAAACAATAAATCCTAGGAGCTTTCCTGAGAGAACCGTGAAGACACACTTTTTAGGTTAAAGGCGGATGTAATATTTAATGAGGTGGTCAAAGATGGTTTTGAGGATGGAGAGGTTCTCGAGATGACATTTAGATTTGGCCAAGAGATCATCCATGTAATCTTCCAATATGTAATGCATGATATCATGGAAGATGTAAGTCATAGCATGCTGATATGTAGCACCAGCATTTTTAAGGCCAAAAGGCATGAATCGATAGCAAAAGGTTCCCCAAGGGGTAATGAATGCGGTCTTGTGCTGATCTTCTGGGGTAAGAAAAATTTGGTTATAACCCGAGAAGCCATCCATGAGTGAGAGCATCTCATGACCAGTGGTGAGGTCAACTAGTTGATCAATACCGAGAAAGGGAAAGTCATCTTTCGAGTAGGCTAGGTTGAGGTCACGGAAGTCCATGCAAATGCGGAGTCCCCCTATTGCTTTAGTAATAGGGACAATGTTAGAAATCCAATGAGGATAATCAATGGGTAAGATGAAGGAAACAAAAAGAAGGCACTGAAGTTCTTCTTTGATGAGAAGAGCAATGAGGGTGCATTTTCCTTAGCTTTTGTTTGATAGGTTTGGCATCGGGAATGGTTACGATATTGTGGACCACTATGGTGGGGTCAATACTGGGCATGTCTATGTAAGACCAAGCGAAAGCATGGTTATGATCTCAAGAAAAGAAGTGATGGCTTCTTATTCAGCAGCATCTAAAGATTGTCGATATTTAGGATGTGTGGGTCATCTTGAGTATGAATGTTGATCTCGATAGTAGATTCATTCAACATGGTTTGCATCTCAGAGGGTAACGATTGATGAATATATGAGTCCTCTACACCAAGGTAGGTGAGTATGGATTCATCATCCTGACATTGAACAACATTAATTTTAGGTGTGTCATCATCGATCATTTTAGGATATAGGAATGGAAGAGTGGAAGGGGCCTCGCCTTAATGTTGAGGAAAGTTTATTAAAGGCATGATCCCAAGGATATGGTGTTTATGAAAAAAAAAGTTAGGGGATAGATTCAAGATCCAAAAGGACCCTTCCATCACTATATGGTGAGAAGGTGGTGATGAAGATGAAGGTGGAGGAGGGCTAGGGTCTTAAATGAGTTCAATGTGGGCCTTTTAGTAGGAGGTTTGGGGAAGCCGATACCATTACGGTCATTATGTTTGTAGGTGGTACATGGAATAATGGAATGGCGACCTTGCTCATAAAAGCCAAAACCAAAACCCTTTGATGCACAATGGGTGTAGGAAGGTGTGGGAAAAATGATGATTGGTAAGTGATTGGAAGTCAATGGTTTGTCTTGGTAGGTGGAGGTGTAGGTGAAGTGGTAGTGGTTGCAGAGGTAGATGGTGTGACAGGTATGAGAACATCATTGGGTCCATAAAGCATGTTGCATGTTTTGAAAGGTGATGGGTCAAGTTGGAATGGTATAAGTGTGTCCTTTGTGTTCAAACTTTACACAATGATGCAAAGTGGAAGGAACACAACCCATGACATGGATCCAGGGTCTACCAAGCAACAAGTTATATTGGAATTCCCCCTCCAAAACATAAAATAATTCTAGAATAGTGTGGGGGCCCATGCGAATGAAGGATGACAATGCCTAGTGTGGAGGTGATAGCGTCGTTGAATGAACGCAACATGACCGGATGTTTATGCATGTAATTGTCAGGTATGCACATTTGAGAAAATGCATGGGATGAAATGATGTTAATGCTAGCACCTCCATCAATCATCACATGACGTACCCATATGTCATCAATGTGGACGAGAGATGAAGAGGGCTGGGTCTGGGTCATCGTTTTGGTGTGGCATGATCTCCTCCTTTGAGAAGCTAAGGGAGGCCACTTGGTGAACAAGGTGAGGTGAGGATGAAGGTGGTAATTTGGTGAGAGAGGCTACATGATGGGGTGTGATAATGGAGGCTACAAGTGTAGGGTCATTGGGTAAAACCTCAATAGATTGAAGAACCTCCATGAGGGCTTGATGATGGGATTCTAAGGTTTGGATGAGGTCATATAAGGACATTTTGAGGGGAGATTGGTGTAATTGTTTGAGCATGGTGTGATGTGTGATGCCATTAGAAATGGGGTACATGGGGCCGTGGATAGTTATTTTAGGTATGGGTGTAGATGGTATGTTGGGTATAGGATTGGTTGGTGGGTTAGCCTTTTCTTTTCCCTTTTGCGCACATGTATCATGTTGATTTGAGGGGAGTTGGAAAATGGAGAAGGTGTAGGGTGAGTGGTATAATGACATGAAGGAAAAAACCTACTAGAGGAGAAAATCCCTATGAGGTCAGCTAGGTGCAATGACATTTGGGTGGTGGTGTGGCAAGTTCTCTTATGCAAACCATATTAATTTCAAATCTTGGGTGTGGCTCTAGGAGATGTGAGGGTGGAGGTTGTGGTTTTTGAGTGGGCAGTGTGGGAATGGATGTTGGTGAAAAATAGGATCCTCATCGAGAAGGTTTTGTCGTCAAAGTTGGTTTCTAGTGGACACAATTGGATAAGGACAATTTTCAAGGCCTTATAGTTCTCCACATCATGCCCTGGCACATGATGGTATGCACAAATTTTAGTATCATCAAACCCTTTTGGCTTGGGTTTGAGGGGGTCGTAAGGTCGAGTGGTGGTAATGTGATAACATGAAGTCTCGAGGAGGTTGGTTAAAATTTTGGCATAGGACCCTGCTAGTGGATCACAATGGGAAGTGAACGTGGGTTTGGGTGTAGGTGTGGTTGATTGTCGAGGAACTATTTTTGGAAGAGTAGGAATGGGTCGAGCTATGGGTTTAGGTGCCGGTGTGGTTTGAGGTATCGGTCGGGTTCATTTGGGTAGGGGTATAATAGATGGATGGGTAGGAGGGTGTGGGGTTGTTTTGACTACCTTATTGTGGGGTAGTGGGGTTTTGTTTTTGGGTTGCACCTTCTTGGGTAAAGGTGATGTGGGTGTATGAGGTCTAGAAGGAAAAGTAGATGGAGGAAGAGGGTGAGTTACCCATGGGGATAATGGGGGTGTTGTGAAGGTAGATGATGCGGGTCATACTTGGGGTGTGAGGGACAATGATTGAAGTGTAGTGGGTAGTGAAGCAATAGCTGAAGGTATTGGAGGTATTGGTGGTAAAGAGACTACAGGTGTGGGTATAAGTCATGTTGTGTGCCTGGGTAGGTTAGAGGTTTGTGAGGAAGGAATGGGTTGTTGTGTTATTGGTTTATGGATGGGTGAAGGGTGCTTGACCATGTTGGGAAGCTGAGGTCTTAAGGTAGATGGGACAAGTGTAGGTGTGATTGGTGCGGTCGGGGTATGAGGTCGATGAGTTTGTTTCTTTAGTTTAGGTGTCAAGTGTAGGTGTGGTTTTGATGTTGGAGGATGTAGCTAAATCTAGTTTAATAGGTGGATGAGTAAGGTTGGTGGTCGGGGTGACCCCTAAAGTGGTAATAGGTTTAGTGGAGGAAAATGTTGTGGGTATGGGTTTGGGTTTAGATGTAGGTTAGGTTATGGGTAAGGGTGTGGTTTGAGCACTAACAGGTATCATGGAAGGGGTTGCAACAGTAGTGGTTGTATTTGGTTTGATGGGTTGAAATGTGTTTGGGTAGATAGTGGAGGTATCAGTGAGGGATCTCTGCATCTGTGTTGAGATAGGAGTAAGAGGCGCCCCCATAGTAAAGCCCTATCCACATAATCTAAGTGATCAGCCAAACATGAGAAACAACATCGTGGGTGGAGTTGGTGAGGACCTAATGGGAATTCCCATAAAATGCATCTTAGAGATGGGGAATTGGCCAGCTTCATCTTCCGTGGGTAAGAGAGCAAAGTAGGTCTATTGGATTTTGGGTAGCTGATGGAGAATGCTCGCCAAGAGGCAAAGGTATCTCAACTGGGTCTATGATGGGTGGAGGAGATGATGGGAGCTCCTCTATAAGTGGAGGAACAGATAGGTGCTCCTCTATGGGTGGAGGAGGTAATGGGTGCTCCTTTATGGGTGGAGGAGGTAATGGGAGCTCCTCTATGGGTGGAGGAGGTACTGTAGGTAAAGGTTCTCTAAGTGGTGAAGCTAGGGGTGAGATGGTCTCAATGTTAGTGGAAGACCCCTCGTAGGTGATGAAGGAGATGAAAGGTGTTCCTCTATTGGTGAAGGAACAGTGGAGGTTGGTTCTAATGTGGAAGGAGGATTTTGGGCTAGGATTTCCTCTATGGAAGGGATGTGAGGTAATTGAGAGGTGATAGGTACCTTGTTAAAGATAGCATGAACCTCACGGGTATGGGTATCATGAGTGGATGTCTCACCAGTTTGATTAGATGAAGGGGCATGGTTGGGAAATGGTTTTTAAAGATTTGTAGATTTTGGTTGGGGGTGGCGTTGGGATTATCCATAGTTAACTCACCTTTCTCGAGCATTTCTTGGACAATATTATTGAAAGTGATGTAGTTTGCCATCACTATGACCCTTTACTCGATGATAGTTACATAAATCATGTTCTTTATACCATGGGCATGGGGTGAGTAGGGTCAAAACTAGTGTGTGGTTTTATGGGTGGAAGGGTGATGGCTCCAGCTTTGATAAGCTTTTCTAAGATAGAAGAGTAAGGTTCCCCAATTGGGGTATATTTTTGTTGCTCTCGTCTAAATTGAAAAGTCTAGACAAGTGAGAGATTAGATGAGGGTGTAGCCTGATTCGATGGATGAGTTGGGCCAGCCTTGAGTACCACTATGTTAGCGGTGCCCTTAGCTTTTGAATAATTGGTTTGTGGTTTGGAAGAGGAAGAGGTATCATTTGACTTGAATGCTGAATTCTTATTACGTAATTGGATTTTCTTCTCTTCGATGGCCCGAATCTCTAACTTTTGTGCCATAGTGAATGCCTCATCGAATGTTTGGAAGGTTTGGACCTACAAGGTCGGGGAGATATGTCTAGCACAAGCTCATGTGAAGAGCTCGATGAGTTCATTTTGTGGTAGTTGGAAGGTAAGTTGATTGATCAGCTACGCCAACGAGTGACAAAATCTATGATAGATTCATCCTCATACTGACGTGTGGAATATAGATCGGTCATGGTAACCTTCTTGATGATATTGATAGAGAAATGATCCAAGAAGGCTTGGGCTACCTGATTGAATGAGAATATAGAGTGTTTAGGTAACCCACTATACCAATCTAATTTAGGTCCTTAGTGAGGGACATGGGAAAGGTTCTCAAAAGCAAGCATCATCATGAGCGATCAGATAACACCCATGTTTGAATGACCAAAAATGTTGTTGTGGGTCTTCTTTACTATTGAAACAATTGAATTTAGGAATTTCCCAATGCACATAGGGTATGAACGGATAGGAATGGATGGGTGAATAGGCTCGTTGCAAATCTCGTCATAGGTGAGAGTGTTGTGGGAGTTGGAAACCGATGCCTCCAATGTCTGCATCTTGTCCAACATCAATTTAATTAGGTCATTGGTGGGTTGTGATGATTGGATGCCTCCTGTAGCATGAGGAGGTTGGTTTTGGGCATATAACAAGGGTGGCACTCCAGTGTATGGGGCTGCCATGTAGGGTGGTGGAGAAGAAGGTAGTGAAATAGGGGTACGTACTTGAATGAATAATGGATGAAACATGAGGTTGTTGGTAGTATGTATATGGGGGTGGAAGGGTTGTGGTAACCCTAGTGGAAATAGGGGCTAATGATTGTGGAATGGAAAGAACCACATTCTGAAATGGGGTAGGGGTCACCGACATTGGAGGTGGGAATGTAGCTATAGGTATGTATGAGACATTAGGGGTGGATGAGGTTGTGTTTGGGGTAGTCGTCGAGGGTACGGTGGATGTAATGGGTGCCACAGAGGTAACAAATGTGGTAGTCATAGTGGGTATAGAACCTAACTATGAAACAACTGGGGTAAGGTGGATGGGTAGCACGGAGCTAGATGGGGCCGATGTGGAAGTGGGTATGAGAGTCGGGGGATAGATATGGGCATGTCGTATATCAACTAACCCGAGGCGTCTCGAGTGGACGAGTGGGAAAGGTAAAACTATAAGGCGGTAGGGTTTTGGTCAAGGAGTCATGTGAACTCCTCATCTCCGTAGCGATAGTAGTAGGTTGGATGGGATCCATGGCTGGTGATAAAATAGAAGGTGGTGAAGGACTAGGTGGGAGTGGTTGGCAACTAGCGTGGAATACGAGGGTGCTTGCTTGTCTTCGGGTCAGCACCATGTGAACCAAGTATTGATCAGGTAGGGCTACTTCTCTGTAAATGATATAGAGAACAACAGAATAGGTGAATCTGGTGATAAAAATGGATAGAAGTACCAATGGTGGCTGGAATGTGAAATAGGCTAACCGATGCCGGTTAGGGAAAACCGACGTCGGTTAGGGGTAACCACTGCCGGTCACTGTAGAAAATGGACAGTGAGTAAACAGTGAGGCAGAAGGTAAAATCTGATAGGTATGCCAAATCTGAAGATGTTTAAAACGTCAATGGGAATAATGACAAGTGACAGAGACTGTGAAAAGTGGAAGAAAGTGAAGTAAAATGTCCTTTTGAGTAGGTTAGAAAAAGGACTTGGAACCGACGTCGGTTGGGTATAACCGATGGCGGTCAGAGGTAATCGACGATGGTTACTATGAAATTGAAACAATGATGAAAGAAAGTGGTTGTGAATTAAAATATGATGTAGAATCAAACCCAAAATTCTAGAAATGATGATGATATGGCCCAGGCACACTCAGGTGAAGTTGGAATACACCAGCTATGATGAGGAGCATGCAAGGATGAACAAAAAGTGATGAATGTGATCTCTCACCTCAAAATGCAAGCCAAGCAAAACACTAAGAAAATGTGATCCTAGGAGTGCCTTTTCTATTATGTTTGTTTAGCTTATGCTATTTAGGACTGACACATGAATTGTGAAATAGATTTTTTGGTGAGGATGGCTTCCTACAAAGAAGGAGATCTAAAAGGTGAGGTTTAGGTATGTTATGGTGGGGCGGGCTTCGCTCTGAAGTATGACTCGATAAAGTAGTGAGCTAGGTGCCCACTATGTCATGATCATGTGATCACCTACAACTTCTTCCAGGTAGGATGTTGTTTAAGAATGTATGTATTTTGAATTTTTGTGTGGTTTGGTAAGACTCAGAGAAAGAGAAAAGGATAGAAGTGCTTTTCTATGATTTTTTGTCAACCATTAGTTGGTCATGACTTCCAGCATATAGGTTGCCCTTAATTAATGTGAGCTAATGCAATAAATCAGAATGGAATGCACTTGTTTTTAAACCCAAATCAAAAATGTGAAATTGGATGACATAATAAGATGAAGAGGAAGAGGGATGCTCTTTCACTACAATGCAAAAACATGAAGAAATGATTCTTTTAATTACACCAAAAGAAAAGTTTCCTTTAGAGAAAATAGAAAGAAGAGGTGGATTACCAGGGAAGAAAATTAGTGTGTATGCTTTTTAGAAGGGAAAAAACACACAATTTTTTCCTAGGAATGAATGAAATGCAAGGAACCCGGATGGGTCCCACCAGGCATGCCAAAATGTTTCACCTTTTTCTTAGATCGTTTCTTTGAAGTGTTGATAAAACAGATAAGGTAACAGGTATAGAAGGAATACCTGTTCAAATGTCAGTTGATGGGTTTGTTACGTGTGTATGAATTCTAAATCCACAACTGATTGTGAGAGCTTCCTTTGGCTAGGAGGAACTACCTATAATGAAAACAAGACCACCAAAAGGAATTAAACAATATGGGCAGTGAACTACCTAGTGTGAGCTAGATCCGGGAAGTATGATACTTCCTAGATGGTTGTTAGTCCACTATTTTAAACAATTCAATGTTGTAAACAAAGTAAATCCTATTGTTATTTTAAAATGATTTAGGTATCTCACTTAAAAACACAATAAGAAATAGATCTAATCTAACAAGCTAAGCTAGAATAGAATCCAAAGGTCAAATGATTGGTTCTGGGTCTCTTCAAGTCTGATAAAGGTCTTGAGTAGATCACAGGTGAATGAGGGTGAGATAAAATTAGGTGGGTAGGTCTCTGTTTAGGGATGTGTGGGAAAACATAGAGACTGGTGTTGGTCAGGGGTGACTGATGACGGTTAGGTATAACTAGTGCCGATTACTATGAGATCTGGAAATGTCACATAATAGGCTTTTAGTCTCCTTTGTTGATTACACAAAGGACTTTGGTTGGTTGAGATGATGTATTGGGTGACTGGGAGTAGGATTTTGTGAGGTTTTAATGGGTATATTGAGGTGAAAATGTGGAGAAGGTCAATAGGGGGCAAGGTAAACAATGGATGATAAAATGATGAAGAAATGAAATAACCAAGAAAGTATGATGTTGTACTTACTTGGATTTTTCATTCCTGAAGGCCTGTGTGTGAGGGATGGAGGTGCTGATGATGGGTTTGAAGGTTGCAAGTGATCACCAACTGAAGAAAATATTTTGCATGGGCTGCATGTACACTCCTCTTTTTTGGATAGATCAGATCATGCATTTGGGATGGTGTGTAGGAGAAGATGCTCAATCTCCTCCTTGGATGTGAGTTTTCACCGGAATGGCTCTCTCGAAGATGTGTTATCTCTCGAGATGTGTTCTTACTCGTCAAATTTCTCCCAATGTTTGTCAACCTTGAGAATAAGGTAGTTTAGGTGTTAAAAGGGGTAACTGATGGCGGCCTAGCTTAACCGGCGATGGTTAGGGGTAACAGACGTCGGTTAAGGTAGGATTTCCTAGGTTTACTAAACTAGGGATATCCTCTTGATTTTCTTTGAGCTCGTGTCATTATCCCACGTATTAGACTAAGATTCTCTTATGAGCATGCGGGAATGTGGTTAGATGGAATGTAGGCATTGATTTTTAGGGTTTGGGTAAGTCTTAGTTAGTTATGGGAACTTGCTAAGAATAGGTCTTAGGTTGAGTTTGCTTGGTGAGGTGTCTAAGTGAAGTGTATGTCGGGATATTATTTAAATAATAAATATAGTGAGGATAATGTATTAATTTAATTTAATTAATCAAATTAATATTAGTGGGGTGAATGGGGGTAATGGCTAGGTAAATGTAATAAAGGGTGTTTATATGTCGAGGGACAAAAGGGGAGTGTGACCTAATTTTAGTCTCTACAAATGCACCTAGGTTTTGTTGGGTTTTATATAGTGGATTCTAGGGTACATCAATGAATGATGTTTTTAAGCCATTCATTGATGACTTTGTAATAGTCTACTTAGATAATATTCTAATTTTCAGTAAATCATGGAATGAACATGTTGTTCACATTCAAAAAGTTTTGGATGCTTTGAGAAAGGATAAATTATATTTGAAGATGTCTAAGTGTGAATTTTGAAAAACATATTTAATTTATTTGGGTTATGTTGTGGGACATGGTACACTTGAAAATTGATCCTGTAAAATTTGAGCTCGTTGTTAAGTGGCCTAAACCCAATAATGTGATAGGTTAGAAGCTTTCTTGGTGTAGTTTAGTATTGGAGAAATTTTATTGCTAACTTATCATTTATTGCATCTCCTTTACATTCTTTGAAAAACATCAAATAGGTATTTTAGTGGGGAGGAAAAAATTCAAAAGGATTTTGACACACTGAAAGAGAAGATTAATCTTGCTCAGTCTTGGCACTTCCAAATTTACAACAATAGTTTGAGATTGAGATAGATGCAAGTGATTATGAAATGGGGTTTGTGTTCATGTAAAACAAAAAACCCGATTGTTAGCATTCCAAGACCTTCACAAGCGTGGTAAGAAATTATCCAACTTATGATAAAGAGTTGTATGCTTTGGTTTAAAGTGTTAAAAATGGAAACATTACTTGATGGGAAAAGAAACAATGATTCATACCGATCATCAGCCCCTCTAGTACCTCCAATCACAAACCAAACTACAACAATCTAGACACTTCCGTTGGATGGGTTTTCTATAATAATTTCATCTTGTGATCAGGTATAAGAAGGGTACACAAAATAAGGTTGTAGATATGTTATCTAGACCTCCAGTTGTTATTGCATCTATTCTTTTACAACATAGTTCTTTGGTTCATGATATTTATAAGGAACAATATGCTAATGATGTTTATTTTAAAGAAGTGTATGAAGATTTGATGAGTGGTAAACAAGTAGGAGAATTGGATTATCATGTGCATGATGTAATCTTGTACCATTCCGGTAATATTTGCATTCCAAAGGATAAAAAGATTCATATGGTTAGTGAATCTCATACTTATCTTATATTAGGACATTTTGGTGTTGGTAAAACTATTGCACATCTACATATGTATTTTTATTGGCCTCGTATACATGAGTGTGCAACCGTATATATAAAGGGATGTGTTATTTGTGCCACGAGAAAGATTAACAATAGTAAGTTAGGAATTTACAATCCTCTTCTCATCCCTACTTGTCCTTGAAATTATTTCCATGGATTTTGTAGGAGGCTTGCCCATGTCATGGAGAAAACATGACTATCTATATGTGGTTATGGATAGATTTAGAAAAATATGTGTGTTGATTCCTTGTACTAAGCAAATTACTGGTGAAGGGACTGCACACTTATTATTTCAGTATGTATGGGTTCATTTTGGTTTTCCCACTTCTATTATTTCTGATCGGGATTCCAAGTTTCTTGGGGAGTTTTGGTCAACTTTGTGGGATTTGATGGACACTAAAATAAAGAAAAGTATTACTTTTCATCCACAAATGATGGCCAAACAAAGGTCATAAACCGCACTATGGTACATATTCTCAGAGGTTATTGTGGAAAACATCCTAAATTATGGGATGAACATTTGTATTATGTGCAACATGCCTATAACTGTGTCATTCATTCTTCTACTATGAAGTCTCCTTTTGAGACTTGTTTTGGTTATCTACCTAAATCTCCATTAGATTTCACTTTTGGACAAGAAAATGTTGTTAATGGACATAGTGATATTGACAAAGCTAAGAATTTTGTGCAATGGATACAACAGGTCCATCAGTTTTCTAAGAATAGTTGGAGAAAATTCAAGCAAAATACAAGGCTAAGCATGATAAACATAGAATTGATCACAAGTTTTAGGTGGGTGATTCGATTTGGATTCACATCAGTAAGGAAAGAATGATAAAGAAGGTACAAAGTTGTAGCCAATTCAGTATGGTCCATTACGAATTTTGGAAAAAATTGGTAATAATGATTTCTGGTTAGATTTACCTCCTTACATGCATATTTATTTAGTTGTGAATGTGGAAAATATGAAGTTGTATGAACCGCCTATGATTATTGATCATGATGCTAATGTCTCGGTACCTTTTATTGATGATTTTGTTCTTAAGTGTATGGATGAATTGTAGGAATATGTCATTTTGGATAGGAAGGTGAGAACCTCACAAAGGGGTGATGTGGAGTACCTTTGTGTGGGCTTGAAAGGCATGCATCCGAGTAAGGAAAAATGGATGGAAACCAAAAAGGTGAGGGAAAAATACCCTCACCTCATCACCAACTAAAAATACTTTTGGAGGTCCAAAATTTTCTCAGTGGGGAGGAGTGATCTAAGGGATCCTCATTGAGAAACACCAATCTATGATCTTCTAGAATCGACACAATCAAATGCATTACATAGAGTTTTTCAAGATCTTTTTCACCATATGAAGAACATGTAAACAAGGCACATATGCAGAAGAAATGGAGAAAAAATATATTGTTTTGGAACATCGGTCCTCAACACTCGGTTATGGACAAAAGGACCCCACTATTTTTTTACGGTTGGGGGCACTTGGCCAAGTTTGATACAATCAATTATGGGGGATGCCTTGGCCTCTAATACTCACATTATAATTTCCAAGATTCTACATATATTTGATATTATATTTGTAACTCACTATATCTCAGATTATTATATGACATTGTAGACATATTGCATTTGTGCAACTCGGTGGATAGCTCGACTTAGAAAGCCGAGATGACTTGGCCAACCGAGTCAACTTGTACACTAATCTATTTACTCGCCGCCATAACTAAATATTCTCCACGTAAAACTTATAAACCCTATCTTCCTTGGATACACCTTATTCCTCCTTGGCATCAAACTACTTATCAACCACTTAGCAATCTCAATAGTTACATACCAAGCCCAACTCGGGCTCCACAGTCTACTTGAAAACATATATCTAACCATGTTGTGACATATTCAATAGTTACATAGAGCCATACAACTCGTCCTTTGAGATAGACCAACTTGGGAAGGCCTCATTGTATTTAGAAAAAGGAGGTCTTAAGACCAACTACCTTACCAAATGGCTCCAACTTAAAAGACTCAACCACCCATTGTACCATGCATATGGGAAAAATCCCATATTAGTTAAGCATAGATGAGTATGTAGTGAGCAAGGGAATCAAACCCTTGACTCACCAAGAACTAAAAATAGACCAAGCCATTACACTGGGAAATTTTCCATGCTATAAAATAGAGTCACTTGGTATTTTTAAAGCATTTTTCTAGGCCTATGATATAGTTTTCTCATTGTGAGAGCTAGGAGTGGAATTAGTCAAAAATTTCAAAGGAGACTTAGGTTGATTTTGTAGGGAGATGATCATGTAATTAGTGGAATATTTTAATTTCCCCATTGTAATTTTTGGGTATATTTTTAATAGATCAGTCATTTATATGGACCCAGAGATGTAGGTTTTGATACCGAACTCCGTTATCAATTGTTTGTGTTTGATTTTATTTATTGCAGTCTAATTATTTCTTGATTTTACATAGAGCTCACATATTTTAAAAACTAATTAAAAATAGAGAAAATTTATAATGTTAAAATTTATCGTAAATAATTTTATAAAGAAAATTTGGTGAACGTTTTTGAATTTTTTTGATGATTACAAATCAACTCTAGAAGATTCACGGAAGATCAATCAAATTTCTTGACACATGTGATTTCTTGAATCGATACTCATGCATACCTAACAACAAAGAAATATAGGATATGATTCAAAACTTCCATGTGTATCGTAATGAAAAGATGAGCGAGGAAACTAAAAAAGAAAAACTTGATTGATGATTCATCATTTTTTCCATTTTAGCATCAAGCATGTAAAGTATTGAGATGTTAAGACATATTTTAGATTGACAAGTTGACTTGGTAATTTTATAATAACTAGTTAAGAGCACTTTAATGTGTATTTTCTATGTTTATAATATGATCCAAAACTTCCTTTTTCTCTCCTCCTCTATCTCTATAAATGTAAAATGCCGAGGAATTAGGAGGAGGGAGATTTTTTTAAACAAACAAGAAATTTGGAATTTTAAAAGAGGAAAAACTTTGTGTCTTCAATATTTTGTTATAAGGAATATAAGAAACACATTACAAATTGGGTGTTGAGTGTTATCTCTTTTTTAATTTGTATGGTTATTAAGTTCAATGTGTTATAACATTATTTAAGTTCCATTTCATTTTCATTATATCTTAATCAATTTTATTTATTTTTATCTCGTATTAGTATCTTCGGATCTGTGTTTTCCCAAGAAAAGACACATTTCCACTTTTATTTCTTTCGATTCTTTCTAATTTCAATTCTAAAAATTTCCCCCATTCTCAATATATCTTTCTTTCCATGAGAAGTTGAATTAATTTAATTTGTATTAATCAAATCTAAATATTGCAAAGTAACTATTGAAATAAATTATATACAAGCTGTTGGTATCAGATTGAATCTCCTTCATAACTTGACGACATCATGAACTTGCACAAGACACTCGAGGATAGATAGATGATTTGTATGTCATTTGTAGCCAGGGAGCACACCTATCTACTTGTTTGCATTCAATATTTTAGGAGTGGATAGCACCTTCAAAAGGGTTTCGATCTAACCCTCACTATTTTAGGTTATGCCTATCAACCAAGGCAAGAGAACCTATATTGCAGCCCTTATATGGTAAAGGAGATGGATATATCCTTGTGTTTTGCATATGGTATGGAAGAGGCCTTGTGAAAACATGATCAAGCATCCATTATCGAAACTCAAAGGAGTTATCACTACTCAATGATGGAAATGCTTTTAAAACAAGGCTAAGGTTGCTAAAGACATAATAAAACCTTGATATGCTTTTTGCATTTTTGTGAAAGGATGGAGTTCTTTTATGGACATAAAATACAAATGCAGGGGTAGTATAGGTAAGATGAGTTAGTTTGAATGAATTTTTTTTGGGAGATTCTTACAAAAGTATAGTAGGAATTACCAACTTCTGTGAAAACCTTTGCAGGAAATTTACAATATCTACACAACAGGATGCTTCTAAGGGTTTTAAATGCTCCTTCAACCAGGATATGTGCACAAATGGAGGCCTAGATCTACACTCTTCCACACAACCTTTGATAACCTACCACAAAATCTTGAAGCAAAATACCAACAAAGTATCTAGGAATCCCTGTTTAGTCATGACCTAAGGTGCACCCAAAGGTTTACAAACAGTCTCATTATTTAGGGACAGTAAAATGATTTTAAATCATGTCATCTTCTATCAGATGAAAGCTCTTTTGAGTATAAGATTGAAAATTCCATTAAACCATCAACAAGAAATGAGACCTTGTATGATCAAAGAGATCCTAAACACAAGATTGCAACATGAGCAAGAAACACAAATTGAAAACATTCTGAGACATAAGTATATGCAAATTTTTCCAAGAGATAACACCACATAATCCAAAATCTGATCAAATACATCAGCAAGGGAATGCTATAAGAACAATCTCAGAGCCTGTTGATGGATTTATAGCTGAAACCAACTCAACATGATGAAATCTGATACAAAATGGAGTTAAAAATGGCTCTCAGGCGGTTTCTCCAGAGAAATGGATTTCTTCAACCTTTTTGCTTGAAAATTCTGAGTCTTTTTCTCTCTTCTGTCTCCTCCCCTTTACAAATGCTTCAAAAATACATTTTATATCTCATGCTAGCTTGGATCCTTGTCTCC
Organism: Taxus wallichiana var. yunnanensis; assembly: GCA_018340775.1. Taxonomy (NCBI): domain Eukaryota; kingdom Viridiplantae; phylum Streptophyta; class Pinopsida; order Cupressales; family Taxaceae; genus Taxus; species Taxus wallichiana. Next base: position 439,051,119 of record CM031235.1, on the reverse strand, counting down.
CAAGCAAAGAATATGCTTAGGGATCAAATTTGTTACAAGAAACTTTATCCATTTCATGAAAATGACATTAAACTGTAAAACAACTAAACAATGTCAAGGATGCATAAATAATTTTAAATATTACATGAATTTGGATCCTTATCCATCCCAGGGTCACGTTTTTGGCATTCAGACATGCCAGCATGCATTTGCAATCATTTTCCACCTTTACAACCTTTTATTTTCACTTTTCACGTTTTCTCACGGGTCTAGGGAAAAATTTCATCAAAAAAATAATAATCCATCAAATTAGTTCCCAAAAATGGTGTCATTGCAATCAGAAGGCCAAGGGGATGTGAAATCATATAAAATTTCATGCATTTTGATGAAGAAACGTAATTTCCAAGTTTCTTGGAGTTCCTATGGCACCCAAAAATGAAATTACACAACAACCGTTGATTTAAAAATCAAATTTTAATGTTAGCCCTCCATGTGTAAAAGATATTCCCCTTTTTCCCCTTTGGACTGGGTGGACATGTGTCCAAACATGATTGGGGTGGGTCCCCAGCTTAAAAAACACATTTTTAATCCTTTTTGACCTTTGGAAAATTTTGAAAAATTTCCTGCTTGCCCCTGGACCCGCCACGTGTCCCTAGGTGGGCCCCACAAAACCACTGAGGACAATTTTGATGAATTTTGGCACTTTTTTGAGAAAAGGAAAATTTTCTCAAAAACTCTGTGGCCCGAACACCCGCTCTCTCCCCTACCACGTGGCAGTCTCCCATTTCTTTGCAGAGGTGATGCTTCAATTTTACTGCAAATCAACCTTCCACGAGCACAAAAACCTCTTGGGCCCACATTCCACTTTTTGCCTCTCAAAAATTACACGTGTCACCCCCGATTGGCTATGGGGGACACGTCCAATTTCCAATCGGGGCCGCAGACAACTTTTTGTCTTTGCCAAAATTTGTAAAATTTTCAATATTTTCCCCTAGCTCCAAACCTCTACCCTCTTTTGTACACGTGTCCTTTTTCATTGGGACGTGGACCATTTTCATTTTTACCTTACAAACATAAAGGCAAAAATTCCTAAAATTTTCCCTTAGCCCCTTCTTTCATCTCACCTCCTGGACATGTGTCTTCCTCCAATTGGTCACAAGCTCTCAGGCCAAATTTTAACTTTAACATTTTGAAGTTAAAAACTTCAAAATTTTCACAAACTTTTCCCCTCCATGCTGACTTTCCTGGACACGTGTACACTTCTTATTAGAGGTGGGCCTTTGGGTCAAAATTTTACCTTGGCATTTTGAAGCCAAAAACTTCAAATTTTTCCAACTCTTCACCTCTCCATTTGACCCTCCTAGACACGTGTCCTCTTTTCATTGGACATGGGCCCTCAGGTCAAAATTTTCCCCGAAACCCCGAATCAATTTTTTCTCCAACTCCCCCCACCATCCGCCTAATCTCCCCACCACATGTCCACTTCCCATTGGACGTGGGCCTTTGACCAAAAATGACTTCGAGAAATTTTCCAAAATGGAAGAAAAATTTCTAAGTGATCCCCGCCACCCGCCGATCCTCCAACCAATCAAATCATGCCACGTAGGCACACCACTATAGCAAATACAAGGCCTCAGAGTAAAATTTTCCTTTGTCAATTTTTCAAAAAGTAACAACTTATAACATTTTCCTAACCGCCCCGGCCAATCGAAACCTGCCACGTCACCAAAAGGATGCAAGGATGAATTTAACGGGAAAATGACACACGTGTTCCGTCAAAGCGTAAAAATGCGGGATTCCCTATAAATCGAAAAATTTCACAAGGAGGGCAGATTTCTTGGTTTTAACTCAATGAAACATGATTTTACATTGATTTAGGCCTGGGGAATGAGATTTTAATAGCAAACAACTCAGATTTGATCCATTTTAATTTTTTACACGAATTTGACAAAGGGAAAATGGCAGCCTGAAAAAATGAAGAAATTAGGGCACAAAGAGGGAACTTGGAAATTTGTTTCAATTTAGGGAAAAATAATGACAATGTGAGAAATTCAAAGGCATTCAATTGGAAAAGACAAATTACAGTCACCGAGTTTGAGAAAATGAAATGTTTTCTAAGAAAAATTGGATATGGAAAATCAGGGCACAAGCATGCAAAGTTAAAATTTGCATCAACAATGGCTCCTACTTGGGGATGGGCACTCCCAATGAGTGCCACAAGATGACAATGTAGACCAAGTGCCGAAAATCTATTGGGTAAGGAATTTAAAAATGTAGAAATCTAGAAAACTAGAAATTTCACCAAAAATAGACCGAGAAAACCGGACAGAAATGTTTTCCAAGAACAAAAGGGAAAACCACGAGCAACAACAACCAAAACAAAGAAAAACAAGAGGCTATAGAAAATGTACAACTTTTTCATACCTCACATGGGGATTTAATCTAAGAAGTGTTTTAAATGTCTACCATTAATAGGTAGCTCAAAGAAATCCCCAACTAGATCTTTGAGAAAAATGCATTTTCTCCTATCCCGATATCAATGGCATAAGGGCCCATCCATAGAGAATAAAACTTGCCATGCTTGCCCATTTCTTCATGCCTACTATCCCACAACAAAACCAAATCTCCAACACTGAAGGCTCTAGGAGTGACCTTCTTATCAAACAACCTCTTTAATTTCTCTCTAAATCTGATATGCCTTTGATGAGAAGCTCTTCTTTCTTCATCCAACTCAATGATTTGATTAATCCTTGATTGATATAGGCCATGTTCTTGATCTTCCAACTATTGGAAAATATGAAAAATTAGGTAATTATAGATGTAAAGGCATCAAATCCTAAGTTCCATACACCAATTCAAATGGACTTTTACCAGTTGCTCTTTTAGGAGTTATTCTATCAGCCCAAACTACAAATTTCAATTTCTCTCCCCACTTCTTCTTGTTGATTTCCAAGGTCCTTCTGATGATCTTGAGCAAGTTCTTGTTACTTGACTCAACTTTTCCATTCCCTTGTGGATTGTAGTTTGAAGAATAAGTCAGATTTATCCCATATTCATTGCACATTGCCATCAAAGGCTTGGCTCTAAAACACATGGCATTATCAGATACAATCTTAACTGGAACTCCAAATCTACATATGATATGATTCAATAAGAAATCCATTACCACTTGGTGTGTTGCTTTTCTAGATGGAATTGCCTCAACCCATTTTGTAAAATAATTAGTTGCTACAAGGATCCATTTATGACCAGCACTAGAAGGATCTAAAATCTCACCAATGAATTCCATTCCCCATTGTTTGAAAGGAGCTTTAATTAATACAGGCTGCAAAGGAAGGGATCTGAAGCTTTCAGTCTTCCAGAGAAACGTTGGCAACTGTCACACTTTCTAACTAGCTGGGTTACATCTTTAAAAAGAGTAGGCCACCAATAACCAGCTCTTAAAATTTTATGTGTTGTTACATTCTGGCAAAGTGTCCTCCACAAACTCCCCGTGGAAATCAGCAATCAACTTGGGAGCTTCATCTTGAGTTATGCACTTCAAGAGGACACCTTCAAGGTTTTTCTAAGCCATCCCAAGGTCTGTTATGATATATTTCTGAGAAGCTAGCTTGAGGGATCTTTTCTGATTTTTATTCAAGGGACTAGGAAAACATAGGTGTTTGAGGTAGAAAATCACATCTTTGTACCACTCAGACCTCATCAATTTGTCAAGAAGGTCTGCCCCTTCTTCCTCTAGCTGATTCACTTCTACATTTTGCAAATTGCTCTCAGCCATGAGCTTGGCAAGACCCAAACCTCTTACCAAATTTGTTGTTTGGATATCCATATCATATTCTTGTAATTTTTTGACCCATCTACATCTCTTGCTTGATATCTCCATGTCTGATAAGATGTCTTTAACCATGGTGTGGGGAACATAAGCAACAACCTTTGAACTCAAAATGTAAGGCCTAAAAATATTTGTTGCTTTCACTAATGCAAATGCTTGTTTTTCCATGATTGTATACTTCAACTCAGCTGCTTGTAAAGCCTTGCTAAAGAAGGCAATAGGCCTCTCAGCTCCATTCTCATCCTTTTGCAACAAAACTGAAGCAATAGTGAATTCAGAGGCAAAAGAAAAGATTTGGAAAGGCCTCTTATAGTTTGGAGCTGCTAAAACAGGTGCATGCTTAAGTGCATCCTTTATTCCTTCAAAAGCTTGAATGGCAGCCTCCTCCCACTTGATAACTTGATCCTTTTTTAGCATGCTTGTGATTGGAAGAGTTAGCTCAGAAAAATTGGAAACAAACCTTCTAATAAAATTGATTTGGCCAAAGAAATATTGGATACCTTTCTTGGTTCTTGGAATGGGCACTTTGCTGATTGCTTCCACTCTCTTAGGGTCTATCATAACACCTTCTTTGGACACAATATGCCCCAATAGCTTGGCCTTTTACACACCAAAATGAAACTTCTTTGGATTAAGTGAAATTCCATACTCTCTACATCTGATTAGCATCTTCTTTAGGTGTTGCAAATGGTTTGCTCGCTGCCTTGAAAAAATAGTCACATCATCTTGGTAAACTACAATAAATTCATTGATATAACTAGCAAAGGAAACATCCATTTCCCTTTGAAAAGTAGCAATAGCATTCATCAATCCAAAATTCATCCTTACAAAAACATAAGTCCCCCAAGGAGTAGTGAAGGTTGTCTTAAGTCTTTCTGATTCTTTGACAACTACCTGATTGTATCCAGAGAAACCATCCAAAGTAGAAAGCATCTCTGACCCTGTTACAAGCTGCAACATATTCTCCATGTTTTGCAAAGGGTAGTTGTCCTTCATATATTCTTTGTTTAGATTCCTAAAATCCACAGAAAGTCTGATATCTCCATTCTTCTTTCTAATCTTGGGACAAGGTTTGCCACCCAAGATGAGTATCTAGTATGATGAATGATGCTAGCATCAATCAATTTCTTCAACTCTTCTTGCATTTTGATGGAAATTAGTGGGTTAATAGGCCTTTTTTTTGTCTAAATGGCTTGGTTTTTTCCTCAAGAGGAATCTCATGCTCAAATAAATATTCTCTATATGCCTTCAGCTCTGAATAAGACCAGCAAAGCAAGATTGATACTTCTTTAAAAGTTGGGCATAGGAATATTTTTCCTCTTTGCTGAGATGGCTGCCCAACTAGATATTCCTTGGTTTATCCTTGGTTCCCAAGTTGTGCTCTTCCACATCCCTTGAAGCAGACATCTTTCTATTTATGATGCAATCAACATTGTTAAAATTGGATTCAAGTGTAACAAGACCTTTGGGAATGGTGTTTGTCTTCAATTGTATAATATCCTTGTCAAAAAAGTTTCTCTACCTTCATTCATGCATACCATTAGTTCCTAATCAATATTATGACCAAAAAATTCACCTTGGCATTGTAAGAATCTCAATACTTGTGCATCATCATCAAAAATCTACCAATGTTTCACATTATCTAGGACAAGCTGGCCTTGTTAGCACTTCAATGTTATATTCACAAAAAAGGTGAAATAGTACAATTGTCAAATCTAGAGACAAGTACAGCCAACTTATCAGCAGCAACATTAAGACTTCTATCATGGTAAACAATGTTAAAGGAATCAAACATTTAAATCAAGTCCCAAACAACATGCTTATATTGTTTCATACGCTGATTTTTTGTAGCATACAATTTTCTTATTTGTTTGACAACCACTCTGAGTCTCCTTTGGCAAAAATGTCCTTTACTTTGTACTTCCATGCAATCCTTAATCCCAATAACAATGCCTCATACTCAGTAACATTGTTAGTGCATTCAAAGTTAAGTTTGAAGGAAAAAGGAAACTCTTCCGAACTAGGAGAAAACAAAACTACACCAAAGCACCATTCCCAACTTTGGAGCAAGCTCCATCAAATAGAAATGTCCAAAGAGAACCTACCATACCAAGGAATTTTGATTTATCCATCTTGTTCTCTTTTCCATCAGCAAAACAAATGAAGTTGTCAACATCTACATCAGCAAACAACACTTCATAAGAAGCATTGTTGGGATCTTCAATCAAATGTAACATCTTCTTTTCACCATAAAGTTTGACAAGACTGCCCTCAATGGGAATGGTGGTGAAAGACATGTCCATTTGAACACTACCACCAACACTTTCAGCCCACTTTCTTGACAAAATCATACCCCATTTGGCAGGGCAATCAAAAATTACAACATCAAGTTTTAAATTCTTACCCGGATAGGTTGTAAGTTACACTACTAAACCCTTCACACAACAAACAACTGGCACTTCCCTTGAATCCATGGTTATACACTTCCCATATGTTTTTGTCACCTTGATATCCAACTCATTCATGAATTCTAGAGGCATGACATTACATGATGCACCGGAATCAAACATGTAATTGTGAAGCAACCTATCTTTTATGAGCAAAGTTGTGAAGAATGGATCAACATTCAATTGGGAATCAACCAAGGATGTCCCCAAATATACTTCAGGTGCCTCTCCAAAATCTTCCATTGGTGGTGGTGTTTCAAGGCCAGCAATGCTTTGAAGAGGATTCTCAACAACATTTACATTTCTGCTTGGGGTAATCTTTTCTTCTTTCAATCCCAAGTACTCGAATTCTCTCTTCTTATGCTCAGGAATTCTAAGAAATTCAATAATTGGAACACTCACTTTAATTTGGCTCAAAACCTGGGCTATATCATATGGAACATTCTTTGGTAAGACAACATTGGAAGGGAAATAAGAAGGTTCATCAGATGGAGAAGTATTCTTGGTAGCCTAGGCATGAAGAGGACTGATATTTTTGCATGGGACAACAGGGTTCTTGGAAATTGTTTCTTTTCTAGGATTTTCTTTAGGAATTCTTGTGAGCAAGGATGTCTTTGGTTTGGCTTGAGGACCAGCTCCTCTAACAACTTTACTTCAAGTATTGTACTCTTTCTCTTGACCAAACACAACATTCATTAACAATTTTCTATCTTCCTCTAAAGGAATACCACCATCATACTTCTTGATCATTAAATCCCTTAGATATTCAAAGTCATTATTAGGAATTTCAAAAGCTTGAACTACATCTACATCATGAACTTGAGGAAGAGAAAGAAATGGTACCCTCTTTATGCAATCCCAAAAGGTTGCAGCAGTCCTTACACTTATCACATCTGTTGATGTTGCTGCTTGTTGTGAGCCTGAAGAGCTGCCCATCATACAAATGTCATCATCCATTTCATTCTCATTATCATCTTCAATAACTTTCTGGTCCATTTCACATGGAGGATGAGGAAGAAAACATCTATCACACCAATCCATATCAGCAATTTCTTGAACAACAGCAACTCTTACAGTCAGAGGGTCAGGCACCACTCTATTTTCACGTGCTTGGGGTTGTCTACTTGTAGATCCAACAGGCCCTTTACCTCTATCATCTTGTCTTTGATCACCCCTAGGATGATTTCCAAATCTATCATGGTTTTGAGTTCTTTGCTGTCCTTGTGAACTTTTCCCAATACCTTTCTCAGCCCGGGCTAGTTTGTAAGATATTTCTTTGACAGCCCCTGCCAAAGTTTTAACATCTTCTAAATCAGCCCCCTTGCTAGCTTGAGGCTTATCAAGGTTTATCAGCTTCACACCATCCCTCTTAAGTGGTTTAACAATAGATTTAATATTATTTTCAATTTGAAGTGCCATGGTGAAAGCTTGCCTCAATTTTATAGGATTTTTATCTCTCAAGTAATAGGCTACCTTTTTATCAAATGTATCTGCATATTTGATCAAGCAAGATTCATCACAAGGCCTCAAAATGACAGGAAACCTTCTCAATATTTTTAAAATCTTGTATTGAAGTCATGGACCATCTCATTTGGGTTCTTCTGATATTTTCAAATTTAGAAAAAAGAAATATAGGATCAGTCCTATCACCATACTGCAATCTAAATGCATTTTTCATCTCAGTCCATGAATCAATAGAGTTATCAGGTAGAGCCTTGTACCAATCCCTAGCATCTTCTTCAAGTGTATGGATAAACAAATTGATATACACATCCTTAAATTCTATCTCAAAGTCTTCCATCATATTATCAAACAGTTTGAGATGCTGATCACCGGTAATGGCATTATTACCTTTGAATTTTGGTAACCTATTTCTCACATCTTGTGGGACAGCATTTGGATAACCATCCATTCCTCCAAAATTTATAGGACCAAAGGTGTTAACAAAAAGTGAAGGTCTAGGCTGAGCCATATTGTTTGGTGGGGGTGATCTTGGAAGTGAAATAATCTGGTGAGGAGTAGTAATGGGTCTGATTGGAATAGATGAATGATCTTTAAAATGACAACTGCCAAAGGTTCTCTCTCTTGATAAACTTTAGCAAAATTAGAAACTACAGGAGAAAATTTAGGAGCAAGTTTTTTAAATACACAAGAAGGTCCCTCACCTGATGGAGAATGAAAATCAACAAGAAGATTGCCTTAATCAGTTCTACTTGACAAAGAATTATAATATTTAATAACAGACTGCTCTTCTTCAAATTCAACTATGAAGATTTCTTTTCTTGCAAACAAATCATCAACCAATTTCCACACTCTCCTTCCTTCTAGTTCTGAGCTTCTTGATTCGGTGAGAAACTTCTTAGAAGAGTCCTTGATGAAGAGAGATCTCCTTCCCTCCATCTTGACAGATTTAAACAACAAGTTTCAAATGACAGAGATGTATAAGACAACTGGTATTTCAAGATCCCAATAGCATGGAGTCGCCACTAAGGAATTCCACCTTAGTTGTGCAAGAAAGCACTAAAATATTCTATCAAATGTATGCTATGACTGAAAACTTTGCAAGGGTTTACAATTCAGATCTTCTTCTTCTTAATTCAACCAAAAACAATGCATCCAAATTATATAAACTGTTGGTAAATGAGAAGAGTAAGGTTGAGCTTGAAATATTTTTACCCAAAACATGCAGATCTGAAGTATGAAATGATATCTCAAGAATGTAACAGCTCAAATACTTGATCACACAAATGCTCAAACCTTTCAAACACTTCAAAACCACCAATAAATTCTAATAAGTCCTCGGCAACGGTGCCACTCAGGTGTTGGTATCCAGATTTAATATCCTTCATAACTTGAACAACATCATAAACTTACACAAGACACTCAAGGATATATAGATGATTTGTATGTCATTTGTAGCTGGGGAGCACACCTATCTACTTGTTTGCATTAAATATTTGAGGGAGTGGATAACACCTTCAAAATGGTTTTGATCTAACCCTCATTGTTTTAGGTTGTGCCTATCAACCAAGGCAAAAGAACCTATATTGCAGCCCTTATATGGTAAAGGAGATGGAGATATCCTTGTGTTTTTCATATGGTATGGAAGAGGCCTTGTGAAAACATGATCAAGCATCCATTATCCAAACTCAAAGGAGTTGTCACTACTAAATGATGGAAATGTTTTCAAAACAAGGCTAAGGCTGCTAAAGACATGATAAAACCCTGATATGCTTTGTGCATTTTTGTGAAAGGATGGAGTTCTTTTGTGGACACACAATGCAAATGCAGGGGTAGTATAGGTAGGATGAGTTAGTTTGAATGAAATTTTTGTGGGAGATGCTTAGACAAGTCTAGCTGGGAATTACCAACTTCTTTGAAAACCTTTGCAGGAAATTTGCAATACCTACACAACAAAGGGATGCTTCCAAGGGTTTTAAATGCTCCTTCAACCAGGATATGTGCACAAATGGAGGCCTAGATTTACGCTCTTCTATATAACCTTTAATAATCTACACAAAAGCTTGAAGCAAAATACCAACAAAGTATCCAGGAATCCCTATTTAGTCATGACCTAAGGTGCACCCAAAGGTTTACAAACAATCTCATTATTTAAGGATAGTAAAATGATTTTAAATTTATCTATCTTCTATCAGATGAAATCTCTTCTGAGTATAAGATTGAAAATTCCATTAAACCATCAACAAGAAGTGAGACCCTATATGATCAAAGAGATCCTAAACACAATATTGCAACATGAGCAAGAAACAAAAATTGAAAACATTCTGAGACATAAGTATATGTAAATTTTTCCAAGAGATAACACCACATAATCCAAAATCTGATCAAATACATCAAGTAGGGGAATGCTATAAGAACAATCTCAGAGCTGTTGATGGCTTTACAACTGAAACCAACTCAACATGATGAAATCTGATACAAAATGGAGTTAAAAATGGCTCTCAGGTGGTTTTCTCCAGAGAAATGGATTTCTTCCACCTTTTGCTTGAAAATTCTAAGTCTTTTCTCTCTTCTATCTCCTCCCCTTTACAAATGCTTCAAAAATACATTTTATATCTCATGCCAGCTTGGATCCTTGTCTCCCAAGCAAAGAATATGCTTAGGGATAAAATTTGTTACAAGAAATTTTACCCATTTCATGAAAATGACATTAAATTGTAAAATAGCTCGTAAAATGCCAGGGATGCATAAATAATTTAAAATATTACATGAATTCAGATCCTTATCCATCCCAGGGTCACGTTTTTGGCATTTAGACATGCTAGCATGCATTTGCAATCATTTTCGACCTTTGTAACCTTTTCTTTTCACTTTTCACGTTTTCTCACGGGTCCAGGGAAAATTTTCATAGAAGACATCAAATTAGTTCCCAAAAATGGTGCCATTACATTTAGAAGGCCGAGGGGATGTGAAATCATATAAAAATTCATGCATTTTGATGAAGAAACACAATTTCCAAGTTTCTTGGAGTTCCTATGGCGCCCAAAAATGATATTACATAGCAACCGTTGATTTAAAAATCAAATTTTAATGTTATCCCTCCATGTGTCAAAGATATTCCTCTTTTTCCCCTTTGGAATGGGTGGACACGTGTCGAAACATGATTGGGGTGGGTCCCCAACTTAAAACACACATTTTTAATCCTTTTTGACCTTTGGAAAATTGTGAAAATTTTCCCCGCCTTCCCCCTGAACCCCATGTGTCCCTAGGTGGGCCCCATAAAAACTGCAGCCAATTTTGATGAATTTTGGAACTTTTTTGAGAAAAGGAAAATTTTCTCCAAAAACTCCGAGGGCCCAAACATCCACTCTCTCCTCTGCCATGTGGCGGTCTCCCATTTGCTACAAAGCTGACCCTTCAAGTTTACCTTCAACCTTCCACGAGCACAAAAACCTCTTGCGGGCCCACGTTCCACTTTTTGCCTCTCAAAAATGCCACGTGTTTCCCCTAATTGGATGTGGGGGGACACGTCCAATTTTTTCCTATCGGGGCCGTGGACACTTTTTGTCTTTGCCAAAATTTGTAAAATTTTCAATATTTTCCCCTAGCTCCGAACCTCTACCTCCTTTTGTACACGTGTCCTTTTTTCATTAGACGCGGGCCCATTTTTCATTTTTTACCTTGCAAACATAAAGGAAAAAATTCCTAAAATTTTCCCTTGGCCCCTTCTTCCATCTCACCTCCTGGACACGTGTCTTCCTCCAATTGGTCGCGGGCTCTCGGGCCAAATTTTAACTTTAACATTTTGAAGTTAAAAACTTCAAAATTTTCACAAACTCCGCCCCTCCATGCTGACTTTCCTAGACACGTGTCCACTTCTTATTGGAGGCGGGCCTTTGGGTCAAAATTTTACCTTGGCATTTTGAAGCCAAAAACTTCAAATTTTTCCAACTCGTTGCCTTTCTATTTGACCCTCCTAGACACGTGTCCTCTTTTCATTGGACACGGGCCCTCGGGTCAAAATTTTCCCCCGAAACCCCAAATCAAAATTTTTCTCCAACTCCCCGCCATTCGTCTAATCTCCCTGCCACATGTTCACTTCCCATTGTACGTGGCCCTTTGGACCAAAAAATGACTTCAAGAAATTTTCCAAAATGGAAGAAAATTTTCTAAGTGACCCCCACCATGAATCAAATCATGCCACGTAGGCACATCACTGTAGCAAATGTGGGGCCGTAGAGAAAAATTTTCCTTTGTCAATTTTTCAAAAAGTAACAACTTATAACATTTTCCCGATCGCCCCACCAATAGAAACCTACCACATCACCAAAAGGATGCAAGGATGAATTTGACGGGTAAATGACACCCGTATGCCCGTCAAAACGTAAAAAATGCAGGGGATGCCCTAGAAATCGAAAAATTTCACAAGGAGGGCAGATTTCTTGGTTTTAACTCCAATGAAACATGATTTTACATTGATTTAGGCCTAGGGAATGAGATTTTAATAGCAAACAACTCATATTTGATCCATTTTAATTTTTACACAAATTTGACAAAGGGAAAATGGCTCAGCCTGAAAAAATGAAGAAATTAGGGCACAAAAGAGGGGAACTTGGAAATTTGTTTCAATTTAGGGAAAAATCATGACAATGTGAGCAATTCAAAGGCATTCAATTGGAAAATATGAGTTACAAGTCACGGTTTGAGCAAATGAAATGTTTTAAGAGCAAAACTAGATATGGAAAATCAGGCATGATCGTAAAGTTAAAAGTTGCACCAACAAAAATGCTAAAATACAGTATGACGAAAACAAACTAAAATGTAAAGTATGAAATCCTAAGCAAGAGAGGGAGATAGAAGAACTTAGCTGATTTATGAATGAACATGAATTTATCTAGACAAGTGTGACCGATGAAAAAACTAAAAATAGGGTCATCATTGGTCTTTGTGAAATTTGGAGTGCGGGGAAAAAAATTGGACATGGGCGCTCGTAGTAGGACGATGTTCATGGGCATTGATGGCTACTCCTAGGTGTTGGTAACTATGTAGAGACTCAAAATATGCTTTCTATTATGTTGCAAGGGTTTCACTTCCTCTCTATTGATCACCTGATGTTTGCACTATGATCACTGATGACACTTATAGCCTACAAAAGATAAGTTCACTTGCACAAGCACAAAAAACACATCAAACCTAAAAAGGAAAATGTAGAATGGGGAGTTGGACTTACCCCGCTGGTTACCCAAAGAGTGAAATTACAATCGAGTGTTGCACTACATATAAGAATCCATGTAGTTTTGATGTGTGTGTGTGTGTGTGTAGAAATGATGCCCTATGATGCCCTTTCTACAATTTTCACAGTACTAGTGGGATAGATCTAGAATGTATAAATGTATAACATGTGTGGATGGAATATAATAGACTTCCCCTTCCTATATAGTGTATGCAGAGTTGATGCAACCCTTATCCCTTGAATAAATGCTAGATGAATGCATTTGAAGTGCTTTAGTTCCTTTGGAATGCAATATTAGGTGATGATATAATATTGGTTAGTACTTGGTCCCTAATTTTTAACCCATAAATAGGTATTTATATGATTCTTGATGTGGACTATAGATAATAATCACTATCAAATCTACTATTAAATATTTCCACCAACTAATCCCAACCTACTCAAAGCACTTGAAGGATAAAAATAATCCTATCATGGATAAAGACTTATTTATTTTTCTCAAAATGACATAATCTCACATAAATAATATTTCTCAAACTTGTACTTATCCATTGACTCGTAGGTAAACCATTTTTCATGCTAATTCCATCAACATGTCCAACTCGGTTTAGTCAACCCTTCTTATACTTGACTTGTTACCAACTTTACCATCTTCTTTCTTCTCAATTCTTATACACAAAGTATAAAATTATTGTTTAAAACCTCCTCCAAGGTTCTCTTGTGTCTTGACCCTATCATACACCTCATTTAAGGTTAGCATCATCATCAACTTGAATCAGTTTCAACTCAAGCATCACTTCCATTCCACTAGTTCCCAACTGTTCTAATACCATGTTTCTTGGTTCATTTATGAATGTGGTCTTCTAAAATTACCCAGATATAGGTAGACACCTCATCATGCTCCTTATACTATCTAAAAAATGTCTCCAAAATGTTAGAACTCAATTCCCCTCTCAATTCCTTTGGTTCCTTCTTTCCATTTTTGGTTCTTAAACCCTCATTTAAGTTTCCTTGACTACATTGTCATGCAAAGATCCTTATTTTAGGACTTCCAAGGATCTAAATTATGGTTTTGGACACCCTTTAATTCATTATTCCTTCTCTATAAGTATTATGTTTAGATTCATAATATAAATGGAGTTTCCTTTGAAGACTCACTTTTACAATCACCCCTTATCACCGTATATTGCTACCTTTAGGAGAATGTCAAGAACTCCAAAAATTCCACCCAAAAACCTCAAATTTCTTCTTGACTATGTTAGAAGACATTTTTGTTGGGATATTTTCCAAATCTTATAAGAAAATGAATTTGTTTAAGAGCTCAACCCTCATGCCCAAGCTCTTCTTCACGAGTTTGTGCTAGGAAGCTGAGAAGATTCTTTTGGTCATATATTTTGTTAGAAGCCTATCCAAAACCTTAAGTTTTACAAGTAGTTCTATACTAAAAATAAGAAATAGTATCCCTTACTAGTATTGTAGTTTGTCTTCTTATTCATATATTTCTTCCACATTTCCACTATCTTGGTTTGTGAATATGGGTTTGTCACTCTATTGTAGGATCAATTAAAAGAAGTATCTATCTCTCTCTACAAGAAAAAATATCAAAAGAACTCATTGAATTTTCAATCTCTCCTTTATGACAAGTTTATATATATAAAAATAAATTTCTTGAATAAGGATCACATTAGAGTACAAATTAGAATCACAAACTACACACAATCACTATCAAGAAACTTCCATTGTTAGGTCTAATAAGGTTTTCATTCAATTAGTTTGTATGATAAATTTGCTTCAACCTCTCCTTTGGGCTTACATCTTTTCAAACATACATTGAAGAGACACCATTACTATCTCATTCTCAGTCTAACAAAGGTTGCTTCCTCAAGTTCTTGGTTAAGTTAAGACCCTTACCACAATATACCTTATCCAAGAAGTTCTTGAAACAAAATTAGAACCCTCACCAAAGATATTAGGATCAATAAATCAATATTTCACCCTCCTAAAAAGTTTGAAATGTTTCCAACACAAATTTTCCTTCCCTAATTAGGTTTCACAGTTTACTAAAACATATACCAACATACACACACCTAATGATATTCACATAAAAACTTATCAGAATACTCTTCACAGATCAGTAAGGAATTCCTATCAAGCATGTATGAAGTTTTAGTGACCATTCCACAAGTACAAAAACATTCACACATAGTTACAAAATGCATACACACACACACACACTACCATATTCCTCATTGAAGCTTCCTCCGATTTCCATTCGAATGGGAATGGTTTGAATTCAGTTACACAATGATATTTATACCCTTATAGGGTAGTTACACTCAAGTTGTGACTTTTACCTTCCCATTTAGTCATTTAGACACTACATCTTGCTTCCCCTTTACAAAATAACATAAAAACACAATCTTAAATATCCTACCACCTATTGAATCTCTTAGAAGGCTAATACAAACATAAAGAGGTGTCTTAGCACCATCATACAACACTAGAATATGCCAACTTATTCAACCAAACCAAAATAGGCCTTTAAGACTTTACTTGCACTTTTGGAGGGAAAATGAGAAATTTGAATTTTTGAAAGGCCTAGAACCCCATTGAAATTCCTAAACAACACAAAATGACCTCTAGATTGCACTAACATACCTTCAATCCAAAATTTATATGTTTCCATCCTTATACATGCCCTAGAGTTGATGCTCCTACATCAATTACCTTGTTTGAATTTCATAATTGACAATTGGAAGGCCAACCCATAAGTGAAAAAAATTCCCAAAAGATAAAAGAGATCCAAAAATAGTGAGTTAGATAAAAAAGGGTCAAGAGTTCCCGGGGAAGGATACGAGCACTGGATGATGTTGTCCTAGGAAGCCATAAAAGATTAAAAAAGTAAAGTTTTGACTAGGCTATATGGTGTGTAATACCAAATATAAAACAAGAGACAAAGAAAAGAGGCCAAAGATAGTTTTCAACCACTAGTTTTCTTGCTTAGGAATCATATAAATTCTAGTATGTTTTTAGGACCTAGAAATGTACCCAAGTGCATGATTTTTTGTCTACATTTTCCCCCACTTTATGTTGTTGAGTGAATACTCGATAACATAAAGTAGATAAGAGATGTGTACTTTATGATCCTATAGAGCATGTGGCAAATAGCGTGTTGAGTGGACAAGTGAAGCATGGAATGATTACAAAGTGAAGCATGGAGACTAGGAAAGGAAAGTGACCCTAGGGGTGAAGCATATGCATTACTTTGTACTTGTTGTTGTGCTTGTATTTACTATTGTAGGATACTTATTGTTGTGTATTAAGGAAAACCTCCAAAATGAAAAGAAAAAGAGTAGTCAAAGTCCTATATATGAAAAAATTGAGCAAAGTATGAAAAAGTATATAAAAGTGTGTAAAATTAATAGTAAAGGAAAGTGTGCACCTGATGTAAAAGAGTGTAAATGATAGAAATGTGTCCTAAAATTCTATGAAGAGTGAGTGTTTTGGGTGATCTCACACCAATGACGTGTTTTTGGGTGATCTCATGTCAAGAGAAAGTTTTGGGGAGAGAGGTCTCATTTTTCTCTCCTTCCATGACTCTTCTCGATAAACACCAATACAAATGGTTCATCCCAATTTGTTATTATCATTCCTTTTGTTATGATTATTCGATTGTAATGATTTTGGGAGATATAATGCATTTTGTGATTGGAGGACTGTTCAGAATTCTATAGAATTTCTCTAAAGACTTATGTAAACTATGCTGATATGAGAAGCTAACAGTATCTTTCCCAGGTGACATTAGTGCCTGGGGAGGACAGAGGTGCTAAGGTACTAGTGTCTAAGTCTAGGAGCTGGTGTCTATACTATGATTCTGACCAAGGTCTAATTTTGGGTGGTTATGTGACTGTGTTCATGTACTGTTGTTATATTGTACTCATATGAACTATATCTCTAAGCCGATGTAGGGGTGATTTATTTACCTAATGTATGCCCCGTTGTTTGGGGTACATGTAATGTCTATAGGAGAATGTGTCCCAAAGGAGGGGACCGATATTGAGCTAAAATGTGTCCATGCAGGGGGTAAGGGATGTGCATAGTAGAAACCAAGGCACGTGTGTTGGTGCAACTTTTAATTTTGTAGTTGTGTGCTGATTTTCCATATCCAGTTTTGCTCAAAAAACGTTTCATTTACTCAAATTGGTGACCTGAAATTCATATTTTCAATTGAATGCCTTTGAATTTCTCACATTGTCATGATTTTTCCTTAAATTGAAGCAAATTTCTAAGTTCCCCTCTTTTGTGCCCTAATTTCTTCATTTTTTTAGGCTGAGCCATTTTCCCTTTGTCAAATTCATGCAAAAATTAAAGTGGATCAAATCTGAGTTGTTTGCTATTAAAATCTCATTCCCATGCCTAAGTCAATGTAAAATCATGTTTCATTGGAGATAAAACTAAGAAATTTGCCCTCGTGAATTTTTCTGATTTCTAGGACATCCCCTGCATTTTTTGCATTTTGATGGGCATACGCGTGTCATTTTCCCGTCAAATTCATCCTTCCATCCTTTTGATGATGTGGTAGGTTTCTATTGGCCGAGGGTGGTCGGGAAAATGTTATAAGTTGTTACTTTTTGAAAAATTGACAAAGGAAAATTTTGCTCTGTGCCCTGCATTTGCTACAGTGATGTGCCTACATGGCATGATTTGATTGGTTGGAGGATCGGCGGGTGGCGGGGGTCACTTAGAAAATTTTCTTCCATTTTGGAAAATTTCTCGAAGTCACTTTTTGGTCCAAAGGCCTGCGTCCAATGGGAAGCGGACACGTGGCGGGGAGATCAGGCGGATGGCGGGGGGAGTTGGAGAAAAATTTTGATTCGGGGTTTTGGGGAAAATTTTGACCCGAGGGCCCACATCCAATGAAAAGAGGACATGTGTCTAGGAGGGTCAAGTAGAGAGGTGAAGAGTTGGAAAAATTTGAAGTTTTTGGCTTCAAAATGCCAAAGGAAAAATTTGGCCCGAGAGCCTGCAACGAATTGGAAGGTGACACGTGGCACAGGAAGGTCAGGCGGGTGGAGGAGGGACTTGAAAATTTTTATTATTTTTTACCTCGGATGCCAAGGTAAAATTTTGACCAAAAGGCCCACCTCCAATAAGAAGTGGACACGTGTCCAGAAATTTAGCATGGAGGGGCGGAATTTGAGAAAATTTTGAAGTTAACTTCAAAATTTTAGAGTTAAAATTTTGCCCGAGAGCCTGTCACTAATAGGAGGAAGACATTTGTCCAGGAGGTAAGATGGAAGAAGGGGTCAAGGAAAATTTTAGGAATTTTTGCCTTTATGTTTGCAGGGTAAAAAATGAAAAATAGGCCCGCGTCCAATGAAAATAGGACACGTGTACAAAAGGAGGTGGAGGTTTGGAGCTAGGGGAAAATATTGAAAATTTTACAAATTTTGGCAAAGATAAAAAGTTGGTCATGGCCCCGATAGGTAAAAATTAGAGGTTTCCCCTAGTAGCCAATTAGGGGGTGACACATGGCATTCACCAAAAGGGCAAAAGGGAGAGCATGGGCCTACAAAGGTTTTAGTGCTCGTGGAGGTTTGAAGGAAAACTTGGAGGGTCGGCTCCGCAGCAAATGGGAGACCACCACGTGGTAGGGGAGAGAGTAGGTGTTCGGGCCCATGGAGTTTTTGAGAAAATTTTCCTTTTCTCAAAATGGTGGCGAAATTCATCAAATTAGCCCGCAGTTTATGGTGGGGCCCACATGTGGGCACACGGGAAAATTTTCAAAATTTTCCAAAGGTCAAAAAAGGGTTGAAAATGTGTTTTTTAAGATGGGGACCCCCCCAATCATGTTTGGACACGTGTCCACCTAGTCCAAAGGGGAAAAAGGGGAATATCTTTGACACGTGGAGGGCTAACATTAAAAGTTGATTTTTAAATCAACATTATTGCGTGTAATTTCATTTTTGGGCGCCATAGAACTCCAAGAAACTTGGAAATTGTGTTTCTTCATCAAAATGCATGAAATTTTATATGATTTTACATCCCCTTGGCCTTCTGAGTACAATGGCACCATTTTTGGGAGCTAATTTGATGGCTTATGATGTTTTTTGATGAAATTTTTCCCTAGACCCGTGAAAAAAATGTGAAAGGTGAAAATAAAAGGTTACAGAGGTGAAAAATGATTACAAAAGCATGTTGACATGTTTGAATGCCAAAAACATGACCCTGGGATGGATAAGGATCTGAATTCATGCAATATTTTAAAATATTTGTGCATCCCTGGCAATATGTGAGTTGTTTTATAGTTTGATGTCATTTTCATGAAATGGATAAGAGTTTTGTAACAAATTTGATCCCTTGAGCATATTATTTGCTTGGGATGCAAGGATCCAAGCTGGCATGAGGTATAAAATGTATTTTTCAAGGATTTGTAAAGGGCTGGGAGAAAAAATAGAGGAGAGACTTAGAATTTTCACAAGGAAAAACAGAATAAATCCATTTCTCTAGAGAAAACCACCTGAGAGTCATTTTCAATTCCATCTTTGTATCAGATTTCATCATGTTGAGTTGGTTTCAGTTGTAAAGCCATCAACAATATCGAGATTGTTCTCATGACTTTCCCCTGCTGATGTATCTGATCATTTTCTGGATTATCTGGTTCATTCTCTTGGCAAAGTTTGCATATACTTATGTTTCAGAATGTTTTCAGTTTATGTTTCTTGCTCATGTTGCAATCTTGTATTTAGGATCTCTATGATCATACAGGGTCTCATTTCTTGTTGATGTTTTAATGGCATTTGC
This sequence comes from Taxus wallichiana var. yunnanensis, assembly GCA_018340775.1. NCBI lineage: Eukaryota > Viridiplantae > Streptophyta > Pinopsida > Cupressales > Taxaceae > Taxus > Taxus wallichiana. Next base: position 439,031,363 of record CM031235.1, on the reverse strand, counting down.
AATCTTATATTCAGAAGAGATTTCATCTAATAGAAGATAAACAGATTTAAAATCATTTTACTGTCCTTGAATAATGAGACTGTTTGTAAACCTTTGGGTGCACCTCAGGTCATGATTGAATAGGGACTCCTGGATACTTTGCTGGTATTTTGCTTCAAGATTTTGTGGTAGGTTATCAAAGGTTGTGTGGAAGAGTGCAGATCTGGGCCTCCATTTGTGCACATATCCTGGTTGAAGGAGCATTTAAAATCTCTGGAAGTGTTCTTGTTGTGTAGGTGTTACAAATTTCTTGCAAAGGTTCTCAAAGAAGTTGGTGGTTCCTAGCTACTCTTGTCCTAACATCTCCCACATAATTTCATTCAAACTAACTCATCCTACATGTACTACCCCTGCATTGCATTGTGTGTCAACAAAATAATACAATCCTTCCACCAAAATGCACAAAGTATATCAGGGTTTCATCATGTCTTTAGCAGCCTTAGCCTTGTTTTGAAAGCATTTCCATCATTTAGTAGTGACAACTCCTTTGAGTTTGGATAATGGATGATTGATCATGTTTTCACAAGGCCTCTTCCATACCACATGAAAAACACAAGGATATCTCCATCTCCTTTACCATATAAGGGCTGCAATATAGGTTCTCTTGCCTTGGTTGATAGGCACAACCTAAAACAGTGAGGGTTAGATCAAAACCCTTTTGAAGGTGCTATCCACTCCCTCAAATATTGAATGCAAACAAGTAGATAGGTGTGCTCCCCACTATAAATGACATACAAACCATCTATCTATCCTTGAGTGTCTTGTGCAAGTTCATGATGCTGTTCAAGTTGTGAAGGAGACTAAAACTAGATACCAACACCAGAGTGGCACCATTCTTTGGGGATTTTTGGAATTTCTTGGTGGTTTTGAAGTGTTTGAAAGGTTTGAGCATTTGTGTGATCAAGTATTTGAGCTGTTACATTCTTGAGATATCATTTCATACTTCAGATCTGCATGTTTTGGGTAAAAATATTTCAAACTCAGCCTGCTCTTCTCATTTACTAGCAGTTTATATGATTTGGATGCATTATTTTTGGTTGAATCAAGAAGAAAAAGATCTGAATTGTAAACCCTTGCAAAGTTTTTAGTCATAGCATACATTTGATAAAATATTTTAGTGCTTTCTTGCACAACTAAGGTGGAAATCCTTAGTGGTGACTCCATGTTGTTTGGATCTTGAAATACCAGTTGTCTTACACATTTCTATCATTTGAAACTTGTTGTTTAAATCTGTCAAGCTAGAGGGAAGGAGATCCCTCTTCATCAAGGACTCTAAGAAGTTGCTCACCGAATCAAGAAGCTCAGAACTAGAAGGAAGAAGAGTGTGGAAAGTGGTTGGTGATTTGGTTGCAAGGAAAGAGATCCCCATAGTTGAATTTGAAGGAGAGCAACCTGTTATTGAAGATTATAATTCCTCTTCAAGTAGATCTGATTCAGGAAATCTTCTTGTTGATTTTCATTCTCCATCAGGTGAGGGACCTTCTTGTGTATTTAAAAAAATTTCTCCTAAATCTACTCCTGTGGTTTCTAAGTTTTCTAAAGTTTATCAAGAGAGAGAGCCTTTGGGGGGTTTTCATTTTAAAGATCACTCATCTATTCCAATCAGACCCATTACTACTCCTAACCAGCTTGTTTCACCTCCAAGATCACCCCCACCAAACAATATGGCTCAGCCTAGACCTCCATTTGTTGTTAACACCTTTGGTCCTATAAATTTTGGAGGAATGGATGGTTATCCAAATGTTGTCCCACAAGATGTGAGAAATAGGTTACCAAAATTCCAAGGTAACAATGCCATTACTAGTGATCAACATCTCAAACTATTTGATAATATGATGGAAGATTTTGAGATAGAATTTGAGGATGTGTATATCAAGTTGTTTATCCATACACTTGAAGAAGATGTTAGGGATTGGTACAAGGATCTACCTGATAACTCTATTGATTCATGGAATGAGATGAAAAATTCATTTAGATTGCAGTATGGTGACAGGATTGATCCTAGATTTATTTTTTCTGAATTTGAAAATATCATGAAGAACCCGAATGAGATGGTCCATGACTTCAATACAAGATTTAATAAAACATTGAGAAGGTTTCTTGTCATTTTGAGGCCTTGTGATGAATCTTGCTTGATCAAATATGAAGATGCATTTGATAAAAAGGTTGCCTATTACTTGAGAGAAAAAAATCCTATAAACTTGAGGCAAGCTTTCACCATGGCACTTCAAATTGAAAATAATATTAAAGATATTGGTAAACCACTTAAGAGGGATTGTGTGAAGTTGATAAACCCGAGAAGCCTCAAGCTAGCAAGGGGATGATTTATAATATGTTAAAACTTTGGAAGGGGCTGTCAAAGAAATCTCTTACAAAATAGCCCGGGTTGAGAAAGGTATTGGGCAAAGTTCACAAGGACAGAAAAGAACTCAAAACCATGATATATTTGGAAATCATTCTAGGGGTGATCAAAGACAAGATGATAGAGGTAAAGGGCATGTTGGATCTGCAAGTAGACAACCCCAAGCACATGAAAATAGAGTGGTGCCTGACCCTCTGACTGTAATAGTTGTTGTTGTTCAAGAAATTGCTGATATGGATTGGTGTGATAGATGTTTTCTTCCTCATCCTCCATGTGAAATGGACCAGAAAGTTATTGAAGATGACAATGAAGATGAAATGGATGATGACATTTGTATGATGGCCAGCTCTTTAGGCTCACAACAAGCAGTAACATCAACATATGTGATAAGTGCAAGGACTGCTACAACCTTTTGGGATTACATAAAGAGGGTATCATTTCTTTCTCTTCCTCAAGCTCATGATGTAGATGTAGTTCATGCCTTTGAAATTCCTAATAATGACTTTGCATATCTAAGGGCTTTAATGATCAAGAAGTATGATGGTGGTATTCCTCCGAGGAAGATATACTTTTGTTAATGAATGTTGTGGTTGGACAAGACAAAGAGTACAATACTAGAAGTAAATTTGTTAGAGGAGCTGGTCCTTAAGCCAATCCAAAGAGACCTCGCTCACAAGCATTCTCAAAGACAATCCAAGAAAAGAAACAATTTCCAAGAACCCTACTATCCCATGCAAAAATATCAGTCCTCTTCATGCCCAGGCTGCCAAGAATACTTCTCCATCTGATGAACCTTCTTGTTTCCCTTCCAATGTTGTTTTACCAAATAATGTTCCATATGATATAGCCCAGGTTTTGAGCCAAATTAAAGTGAGTGTTCCAATTATTGAATTGCTTAGGATTCCCGAGCATAAGAAGAGAGCATTTGAGTACTTGGGATTGAAAGAAGAAAAGATTATACCAAGTAGAAATGTAAATGTTGTTGAGAATCCTCTTCAAAGCATTGCTGGCCTTGAAACACCACCACCAATGGAAGATTTTGGAGAGGCACCTAAATTATATTTGGGAACATCCTTGGTTGATTCCCAATTAAATGTTGATCCATTCTTCACAACTTTGCTCATAAAAGATAGGTTGCTTCACAACTGCATGGTTGATTCTGGTGCATCATGTAATGTCATTCGTCGAGAATTCATTAATGAGTTGGATATCAAAGTGATAGCAGTATATGGGAAATGTAAAACCATGGATTCAAGGGAAGTTTTGGTTGTTGGTTGTGTGAAGGGTTTAGTAGTGCAACTTGGAGCCTATCTGGTTAAGAATTTAAAACTTGATGTTGTAATTGTTGATTGCCCTACTAAATGGGGTATGATTTTGTCAAGAAAGTGGGCTACAAGTGTTGGTGGTAGTGTTCAAATGGACATGTCTTTCACCACCATTCCCATTGAAGGCAGCCTTGTCAAACTCTATGGTGAAAAGAAGATGTTACACTTGATTGAATATTCCAACAATGCTTCTTATAAAGTGTTGTTTGCTGATGTAGATGTTGAAAAATTCATTGGTTTTGCTGATGGAAAAGAGAATAAGATGGAAAAATCAGAGTGCCTTGGTATGGTAGGTTCTCCATGGACATTACTATTTGATGGAGCTTAAATTTGGAAATGGTCTTTGGTATAGTGCTGGTTTCTCCTAGTTTGGAAGAGTTTCCTTTCTCCTTCAAGCTCAATTTTGAATGCACTAACAACATATCTGAGTATGAGACATTATTGTTGGGATTAAGGATTGCATGGAAGTATGGATTAAATGATATTTTTGCTAAAGGAGATTCAGAGCTGGTTGTCAAGTAAGTAAGAAAGTTGTATGCTACAAAAAATCAGCGTATGAAACAATATAAGCATGTTGTTTGGGACTTGATTGAAATGTTTGATTCCTTTAACATTGTTTACCATGATAGAAGTATTAATGTTGTTGCTGATAAGTTGGTTGTCCTTGGTTCTAGATTTGACAATTGCACCGTTTCACCTTTTTGTGAATATAACATTGAAGTGCTAACAAGGCCAATTGTCCTGGATAATGTGAAACATTGGCAGATTTTTGATAATGATGCCCAAGTATTGAGATTCTTACAATGCCAAGGTGAGTTTGCTGGTCAGAATATTGATTGGGAACCAATGGTATGCATGAATGAAGGTAGAGAAACTTTGTTTGACAAGGATATTATACAATTGAAGACAAACACCATTCCCAAAGGTCTTGTTGCACTTGAATCCAATTTTAACAATGCTGATTGCATCATAAATAGAAAGATGTCTGCTTCAAGGGATGTGGAAGAGAACAACTTGGGAACCAAGGATAAGCCAAGGAAGATCTGGTTGGGCAGCCATCTCAGCAAAGAGGAAAAATAGTCCTATGCCCAACTTTTAAAGAAGTATCAAGACTGCCTTGCCTGGTCTTATTCAAAGCTGAAGGCATATAGAGAAGATTTATTTCAGCATGAGATCCCTCTTGAGGCCAAGACTAAGCCATTCAGACAAAGAAAAAGGCCTATTAACCCACTTCTTTCCATGAAAATGCAAGAAGAGTTGAAGAAATTGAGAGATGGTGGCATCATTCAACCTACTAGATACTCATCTTGGGTGGCAAACCTTGTGCTAGTTAGGAAAAAGAATGGTGATATCAGACTTTGTGTGGATTTTAGGAATCTAAAAAAGCATCTATGAAGGACAACTACCCTTTTCCAAACATGGAAAATATGTTGCAGCTTGTGATAGGGTCAGAAATGCTTTCTACTTTGGATGGTTTCTCTGGATACAATCAAGTAGTTGTCAAAGAATCAGAAAGACTTAAGACATCCTCCACTACTCCTTGGGGGACTTATGTTTTTGAAAGGATGCCTTTTGGATTGATGAATGCTAGTGATACTTTTCAAAGGGCAATGGATGTTGCCTTTGCTGGTTATATCAATGAATTTATTGTTGTTTACCAAGATGATGTGACTATTTTTCAAGGCAGTGAGGAGACCATTTGCAACACCTAGAGAAAATGTTGATCAGATGTAGAAAGTATGGCATTTTCCTTAATCCAAATAAGTGTCATTTTGGTGTGTAAAAGGCCAAGTTGTTGGGACATATTGTGTCCAAAGAATGGGTTATGATAGACCCTGAAAGAGTGGAAGCAATCAGCAAATTGCCCATTCCAAGAACCAAGAAAGGTATCTATTCTTTCTTTGGCCAAATCAATTTTATTAGAAGGTTTGTTTCCAATTTTGCTGAGCTAACACTTCCAATTAGAATCATGCTAAAAAGGATCAATTTATCAAGTGGGAGGAGGCTGCCATTCAAGATTTTGAAGGAATAAAGGATGCACTTAAGCATGCACCTATTTTAGCAGCCCCAAACTACAAGAGACCTTTCCAAATATTTTCTTTTGCCTCTGAATTCACTATTGCTTTAGTTTTGTTACAAAAGGATGAGAATGGAGCTGAGAGGCCTATTGCCTTCTTTAGCAAGGCTTTACAAGCAGCTGAGTTGAAGTATACAATCATGGAAAAATAGGCATTTGCATTGGTAAAAGCAACAAAGATTTTCAGGCCCTATATATTGAGTTCAAAAGTTGTTGCTTATGTTCCCCACACCATGGTTAAAGACATCTTATCAGACATGGAGATATCAAGCAAGAGATGTAGATGGGTCAACAAATTACAAGAATATGATATAGATATCCAAACAACAAAGCTGGTAAGAGGTTTGGGTCTTGCCAAGCTCATGGCTGAGAGCAATTTACAAAATGTAGAAGTAAATCAGCTAGAGGAAGAAAGGGTAGATCTTCTTGACAAATTGATGAGGTATGAGTGGTACAAAGATGTGATTTTCTACCTCAAACACCTATGCTGTCCTAGTCACTTGAATAAAAATCAGAAAAGAGCCCTCAAGCTGGCTTCTCAGAAATATATCATAACAGACCTTGGGCTGGCTTGGAAGAACCCTGAAGGTGTCCTCTTGAAATGCATAACTGAAGATGAAGCTCCCAAGTTGATTGTTGATTTCCATGGGGAGTTTTGGAGGAAATTTTGCTAGGAGAGTGACAACACATAAGATTTTAAGAGCTAGTTATTAGTGGCCTACTCTTTTTAAAGATGCAACCCAGTTGGTTAGAAAGTGTGATAGTTGCCAATTTTTTCAGGAAGATTGAAAGCTTCAGGCTCCCTTCCTTTGCCTCTGTATCAATTGAAGCTCCTTTTAAACAATGGGGAATGGATTTCATTGGTGAGATTTCAGATCCTTCTAGTGCTGGTCATAAATGGATCCTTGTAGCAACTGATTATTTTACAAAATGGGTTGAGGTAATTCCATCTAGAAAAGCAACACACCAAGTGGTAATGGATTTCTTATTGAATCATATCATATGCAGATTTGGAGTTCTAGTTAATATTGTATCTGATAATGCCATGTGTTTTAGATCCAAGCCTTTGATGGCAATGTGTAATGAATATGGGATAAATCTGACTTATTCTTCAAACTACAATCCACAAGGAAAAGACAAGCTGAGTCAAGTAACAAGAACTTTCTCAAGATCATCGAAGGACCTTGGAAATCAACAAGAAGAAGTGGGGAGAGCAATTGAAATTTTTAGTTTGGGTTGATAGAATAACTCCAAAAAGAGCAACTGGTAAAAGTCCATTTGAATTGGTGTATGGAACTCAAGCATTGCTGCCCTTGCACCTACAATTATCCACTTTTTAGTTTTCCCAACAGTTGGAAGATCAAGAACATGGCCCATATGAATCAAGGATCAATCAAATCATTGAGTTGGATGAAGAGAGAAGAGCTTCTCACCAAAGGCATGTCAGATTTAGAGAGAAATTGAAGAAGTTGTTTGATAAGAAGGTCACCCCTAGAGCTTTCAGTGTTGGAGATCTAGTTTTGTTGTGGGATAGTAGGCATGAAGACAAGGGAAAGCATGGCAAGTTTGATGCTCTATGGATGGGCCCTTATGCCATTGATATCAGGATTGGAGAAAATACATTTTTTCTCAAGGATTTGGATGGGGATTTGTTGGAGCTGCCTATTAATGGCAGACATTTAAAACATTTCTTGGATTAAATCCCCATGTGAGGTATGCACAAGTTGTACATTTTGTATAGTCCTTGTTTTTGTTTTGTCTTTTCTGTTGTTGGCTCGTGGTTTTCCCTTTTGTCCTTGGCAACCATTTTTGGTCTGGTTTTCTCCTATTTTTGGTGAAATTTCTAGTTTTTGGGCTGCTCTACATTTTTAAACTCCTTGCCCAATGGATTTTTGGCACTTGGTCTATGTTGTGATCTTGTGGCACTCGCTGGGAGTGCCCATCCCCAAGTAGGAGCCATTGTTGGTGCAAATTTTAATTTTGCAGTTGTGCCCTAATTTTCCATATCCAGTTTTGCTTAGAAAACATTTCATTTGCTCAAATTGGTGACCTGCAATTCATATTTTCCAATTGAATGCCTTTGAATTGCTCACATTGTCATGATTTTTCCCTAAATTGAAGCAAATTTCCAAGTTCCCCTCTTTTGTGCCCTAATTTCTTCATTTTTTTGGGCTGAGTCATTTTCCCTTTGTCAAATTCATGCAAAAAATTAAAATGGATCAAATCCGAGTTGTTTGCTATTAAAATCTCATTCCCAAGCCTAAATCAATGTAAAATCATGTTTCATTGGAGTTAAAACCAAGAAATTTGCCCTCCTTGTGATTTTTCTTATTTCTAGTGTATCCCGTGACGTTTTTGCATTTTGATGGGCATATGGGTTTCATTTGCCTGTCAAATTCATCCTTCCATCCTTTTGATGATGTGGCAGGTTTCTATTAGCCAAGGGAGGTCAGGAAAATGTTATAATTTTTACTTTTGAAAGAATTGACAAAGGAAAATTTTTCTCCGTAGCCCCGCATTTGCTACAATGATGTGCCTACGTGGCATGATTTGATTGGTTGGAGGATCGACGGGTGGCGGGGTCACTTAGAACATTTTCTTCCATTTTGGAAAATTTCTCAAAGTCACTTTTTGGTCCGAAGGCCCGCATCTAATGGGAAGTGGACACATGGTGGGGAGGTCGGGCGAATGGCGGGGAGTTGGAGAAAAAAATTGATTTGGGGTTTTGGGGAAAATTTTGACCCGAGGGCCCGCATCTAATGAAAAGAGGACACGTGTCCAGGAGGGTCAAGTGGAGAGGTGAAGAGTTGGAAAAATTTGAAGTTTTTGGCTTCAAAATGCCAAAGGAAAAATTTGGCCCGAGAGCCCACAACGAATTGGAAGGTGACACGTGGCACAGGAAGGTCAGGCGGGTGGAGGAAGGACTTGAAAAATTTTATTGTTTTTGCCTCGGATGCCAAGGTAAAATTTTGACCAAAAGGCCCGCCTCCAATAAGAAGTGGACACGTGTCCAGGAAAGTCAAGCATGGAGGGGTGGAGTTTGTGAAAATTTTGAAGTTTTTAACTTCAAAATGTTAAAGTTAAAATTTTGCCCGAGAGCCCGCGACCAGTAGGAGGAAGACACGTGTCCAGGAGGTGAGATGGAAGAAGGGGCCGAGGGAAAATTTTAGGAATTTTGGCCTTTATGTTTGCAGGGTAAAAAATGAAGAATAGGCCGTGTCCAATGAAAACAGGACATGTGTACAAAAGGAGGCGGAGGTTCGGAGCTAGGGGAAAATATTGAAATTTTTTACAAATTTTGGCAAAGATAAAAAGTTGTCCATGGCCCCGACAGGGAAAAATTAGAGGTGTTCCCCCACAGCCAATCAAGGGGTGACATGTGGCATTTACACAAAGGGCAAAAGGGAGAGTGTGGGCCCGCAAAGGTTTTAGTGCTCATGGAGGTTTGAAGGAAAAATTGGAGGGTCGGCTCGCATAGTGAATGGGAGACCGCCACATGGCAGGGGAGAGAGCGGGTGTTTAGGCCCATGGAGTTTTTGAGAAAATTTTCCTTTTCTCAAAATGGTGGCGAAATTCATCAAATTGGCCTATAGTTTTGGTGGGGCCCACATGTGGACACGTGGCGGGTCCAGGGGGCAAGCGGGGAAAATTTTCAAAATTTTCCAAAGGTCAAAAAGGGTTAAAAATGTGTTTTTAAGATGGGGACCCGCCCCAATCATGTTTGGACACATGTCCACCTAGTCCAAAGGGGAAAAAGGGGAATATCTTTGACACGTGGAGGGCTAACATTAAAATTTGATTTTTAAATCAATGGTTGCTATGTAATTTCATTTTTGGGCGCCATAGAACTCCAAGAAACTTGGAAATCGTGTTTCTTCATCAAAATGCATGAAATTTTATATGATTTTGCATCCCCTCAGCCTTTTGAGTGCAATGGCACAATTTTGGGAGCTAATTTGATGCCTTATGATGTTTTTGATGAAATGTTTCCCTAGACCTGTGAAAAACATGAAAGGTGATAATACAAGGTTACAAAGGTGAAAAGTGATGAAGTAAAAGGTGAAAAATGATTACAAAAGCATGTTGGCATGTCTGAATGCCAAAAACATGACCTTGGGATGGATAAGGATCTGAATTCATGCAATATTTTAAAATATGTGTGCATGCCCTGCAATAGGTGAGCTGTTTCTGGTTTGATGCAATTTTCATGAAATGGATAAGAGTTTTGTAACAAATTTGATCCCTTGAGCATATTCTTTTCTTGGGATGCAAGGATCCAAGCTGGCATGAGGTATAAAATGTATTTTTCAAGGATTTGTAAAGGGCTGGGAGAAAAAAAAGAGGAGAGACTTAGAATTTTCACAAGGAAAAACAGGAATAAATCCATATCTCTGGAGAAAACCACCTAAGAGTCATTTGGAATTCCATCTTTGCATCAAATTTCATCATGCTGATTTGGTTTCAGTTGCAAATCCATCAACAGGCTCTAATATTGTTCTCATGACTTTCCCTTACTGATGTATCTAATCATTTTCTGTATTATCTAGTTCATTCTATTGGCAAAGTTTACATATACTTATGTTTTGAGAATGTTTTCAGTTTATGTTTCTTACTCATGTTGCAAACTTGTATTTAGGATCTCTATGATCATACAGGGTCTCATTTATTTTTGATGTTTTAATGGCATTTGCAATCTTATATTCAGAAGAGCTTTCATCTGATAGAAGATAAATAGATTTAAAATCATTTTACTGTCCTTGAATAATGAGACTATTTGTAAACCTTTGGGTGCACCTCAGGTCATGATTGAATAGGGATTCCTAGATACTTTGTTGGTATTTTGCTTCAAGATTTTGTGGCAGGTTATCAAAGGTTGTGTGGAAGAGTGCAGATCTGGGCCTCCATTTGTGCACATATCCTAGTTGAAGGAGCATTTAAAATCTCTGGAAGTGTTCTTGTTGTGTAGGTATTACAAATTTCTTGCAAAGGTTCTCAAAGAAGTTGGTGGTTCCTAGCTACTCTTGTCCTAACATCTCCCACAAAATTTCATTCAAACTAACTCATCCTACCTGTACTACCCTTGCATTGCATTGTGTGTCAACAAAAGAATACAATCCTTCCACCAAAATGCACAAAGTATATCAGGGTTTCATCATGTCTTTAGCAGCCTTAGCCTTGTTTTGAAAGCATTTCCATCATTTAGTAGTGACAACTCCTTTGAGTTTGGATAATGGATGCTTGATCATGTTTTCACAAGGCCTCTTCCATACCACATGCAAAACACAAGGATATCTCCATCTCCTTTACCATATAAGGGCTACAATATAGGTCCTCTTGCCTTGGTTGATAGGAACAACCTAAAACAGTGAGGGTTAGATCAAAACCCTTTTGAAAGTGCTATCCACTCCCTCAAATATTGAATGCAAACAAGTAGATAGGTGTGCTCCCCGGCTAAAAATGACATACAAACCATCTATCTATCCTTGAGTGTCTTGTGCAAGTTCATGATGTTGTTCAAGTTGTGAAGGACACTAAAACTTGATACCAACAACGTGCAAACATAGTGGCTAGTAACATGTGTTAATAGATAAAATTACCAAACATGTAATAGAAAAAATGTAACAATTAAGTATGAAAATAAAGTGGACCGCAAAAGTGGGTTTCAAACATGGGACATCGTTCACAATGTCACAAGACAATTAGGCCCAAAGTGGCCAAAAGCATATAAGACATGGGGCATAACCCAAAAGCAATATCATACAATGGAAAACAATGTGAAGAAAAATGTCAAATAACCATGGTTGATTGTAATCCTACAAAGAAAATTCTACACATGAAGCACCCTGTTATCATGTTAGAAAGATAAATAGTGTGTCAAGGCATGTATGTATCAATAGAAAGTAATGTGATAGAAAGTAGAAGTAGTAAATGATGAAATAATAACACATGTAATGTGTGAGAGTAGTAAAGGTAGATGCCCCCAAGAGCCTCGGTGGAACTGGTAAAAGATATAGTGCCAAGCATTATTATAGTGTGTATAAACTGTAAGATATCTACATTCACCGAAAAATACCAAGTGAACACACATGTGTATATATAGAATGATAATGACATACTAAGAATTTGTCTAGCATGGAAAACAAAGTGTAACATGTAAATAGAATAAGTGTAGAAAGAGTAGATGAAAACATGATATGCAAATGTAGTATAGTATCATGGAGTGGAATGTAAAGTATGAAGGTGATGGGAGTAGCATGCCCCCAATGAATGTGTATGACAAGAGGTTCATTTATAAGAACCCTCAAAAGTCAAGAATGAACAAGAGAACAAGAGCGTGTAATCATGTAATGTGTGTGAATAAATTCTAGAAAGATGTATAATAAAGTACAAAGCATGAAGTGTGAATGATGTGAGGTTCATTTCATAATTAGATAGTCACAGTCAAGTATGGACTGTGGAAATAGAGTGCATCATAGGGTAATGATGATACAATGTGTGTATCAAAGGGCTTGAAAATATGTAAAAATGATGAGGTAAAAGTGTAAAGTGTGGTATTATTCATTAAAGAAAATTGAAAGTGAATGGGATGGAGGGAAGAAAGTGTGATTCCCCTTAAGTGTGTAAGTGAGAGAAATATATCCAATAATAGTGAAGGGAAAGGGCCCTCCACCTAATGTCTAAGGAGATAAAGGCATGTGACGATGCTCTAAGATCGGTGGTGTAGGAGGGTAATGATGTATACATGAAGGAGACCTATGTGGTGAAGGCGGTGGTGAAAACCTATGTGAAGGGGCTTCTGAGTAGGGGTATTAGGTTGACGAGGTAGAATATTGGACCAATGATGATGAAACTATTGTGAAGTGGGATGAGTACAAATATGAGAACTAGGTGTAGAGTGTTCTTTAGACTTGATAGGCATAAGAGGCCTAGATGTTGAGACTGGTGTATAGATGTCATCAAGAGGAGGCAACAAAAATGGTGTATATGGTGGGATGCCTTTAAGAGTGATAACTTGTTTATTGTGAATAAAATTGAGACACAAATGATTCATAGAAGGGATGGCTTGGATAGTGCGGAGCCAAGAGAGACCTAAGAGCATGTCACATCCTTTGATTGAATATGCCATAGTGAATGACACAAGCATGGTAAAAGGGATGAGAGGAATAGGAAGCTTGATGTAGCCAAAATAATTAGGAACAGAAAAGGTGATATTAGACAGTGGACATTTGGTAACAAGAAGAAGTGCAATGGAACACATGTTCATAGGAGCTGCTAGATAAATGAGATTATTATTGATAGTATATGAACCAATAGAAGCATTGATGTGAAAGGAATCAAAAGTAAATGTAACATGATAATTGTGATATGAAAATGAAATGATTGGTGGTGATGCATCATCAAAAGTGAAAATAAAGTCAAGGGGGCCCAATGAAGGAGCGGAGACACAAATCGATATGTATAATTAGTAGAAGAATCAAGACCTTGTGTGTCATGCTTGGGAAAAAGTTCATTAAAGATTTTTAGATCATTGACAAGCTTAAAATTAGATGAATGAGGGAGATTGAGTGAATTATTGTCAATAATACCTTAAATGATATGCTTGAGTTTGACATGGTGATAAGTAGAATGCCCCACACGGTGGTGATAATCACATTATACATTTTCTTCGTAATGGGGACAAGAGGGATTAATATTGAGTGGTGATGATAGGGTGATAAGGTTACTTTCAATGATTTGAGGAATCAAAAGCAAGGTGCATAGGGTAATTTAGTGAAAAAATTCTTTAGAGGTTGTTGTATGATAGAAACTCAACACGTGATATTCTTCACACCCGACCTCATGAGGTCATGCCAAGACAACCAAAGTGTGACATTGAAATGGGAGTGGAATTGATGGCGATGAACAAGCTAATTGGGAAATCTTATGTCTTAGACATGCAATAACGAAATATGTGAATCTAAGGCAAAGAATGCTCTCCTAACCTAAAGGGGTGTGATGGTAGGGTATGATATGATAGCTACTCAAAGACTCCAATCGATGTCTAGTTCAGCCAAGATTCTATTGATTGGTTATGGAATATGTGGAAAGTAACTTGCAGGTGCCTCGTATGGGTTTCCAGACAAGGTCATGGAAATTGAGACAAGATATGTAATGGAGCTACAAGAACTAAGGGTGATTCTCTGGTCTTGTCCATAAAGTCCTATCCTGATCGACTGTTATATTCAATAATGAAAGTTGTGTGATACTATCAGTGGGCAATGGTGAAGATATGAATACTAGTGTACGAAGCTAGTGTCAATATCTAACCCGAATAGCGGAGCTGTTGGGTTGCGGGACTTGTGGGTCACAACCAAAAACTCATTGAGGTTGAGGCCCTCGTATGGTCATGCATGTAATCAAATCCTATTTCCAGGGGCAGTCCAAAAGTCATAGGCTTGATTAGTAGCTACTTTCAATGTCTCTAACCTGTCTTACTTTCTCTATGTGTGTGGCTGGTGTATGTAAGATTGTTAAGTGCAAACTTGTGTCAATGTCGATTATTAGCTCTAGCCCATTGGGTTGTGGGACCAAGAGGATCACAAGCTGTAAGTCTTTTTTTGTTGCGGACCATTGATGGTCATGCAAGATGAATTGATTTTTCTTTCAATTAAATAAACTATCTATCAAAGGAAATCTAAGCTATATTTTTGGTGTTTTCTCAATATATCAGAACAAAGCAATGAAACAAACTAATCTATGGAAATAAATATGTTTGTGCTTTTCTAACTTTTTAAACAATGCATCTAATCTAATAAACAATTTTAAAAAAAATAATTGGCTAGATGTAGCTAGCTATCTGTGTAGATGTGTGAATCTAAATCTAAGATCTACTCTAATTCAAATAAAATCTTTCCAACCCTACCTCAGAAGTGAAGAACAAATCATGGCTCTAACAGAGCTATTATTCCCCCACAACCTCCCTGGCAATATTGAAGAGAAAACTTCCTATTGATTTGATCTACTTAAAACTATCTGATTAATTGAAATGAATTGTTTCTCTACTCTATTTGATATGCAATTGACAATTTGACAAAACAAAGCAAACAAATACACAACTCCAACTTGGAAGAGAAATAGCTTTGGCAAATCCAGTAGTATGAGTATATGTCCCCTCAGTTCTTTCCTTTCTTTCTTTGAGTGTTCATGTGATTCCAAAGGATTAGGAATGCATAGAACAATAATAAGAGGATGGATCTTGAGCGATGGAAACTTGGAAGCAATCTGGATGTGAGGCAAGTAGAAGAGGGATAACACAAGAAATTTGAGCTTGGCTATGCAATTCCTAGCAAGATTATGGCAGCACAACAATGCAAGATATACAAAATTCTCAGGGTTTGCTTGAATACAAGCATGGAACTTATAGGAATGGAGGATGGAAGGTTACTTCATGAAAAAGGAAATGAAGAGGTAGTTTCACTCATTAAATCTATTTATAAATAGAAGGAACAAAGAGAACCAAGCAAATGAAGCTATTTTTACCAAATTCAGCTCACGAGACATGCTCAAAAAGCAAACTTAAGTGAATCGTTGCATGCAATTTCATGCATGAAGATTCTAGAAAAATTTATCAGGACCTCCACCCTGCTTAGTGTGGTGGTTTCAAGACCGCCACCTAGGCAAGGCAGCAGTTTGTGAACCGCCACCCGGGTAGGGCAGTTGTCCTACCACTGAAGGCCAAAACAAGCATAGAAAGAAGGGGGAAGATGGAAAAATGTAAGGAAAAGATATGTAAGGTTGTCTAGGATACAAATATATACTTTGAATGGGTTTTTGGAGCTTGAACACTTTCTTGAAAGGATTTTGAATCATCAGGGACCTTAATAACTATTTTCCGATAATGTAGCACATGTAATTTCGGGTGCATACATATTTCCCCCTCGGAGAAGCATCTTATCCATGAAAGAGGCGTAAAATGTAGAGTCCGAGTATGTCATTCCCAAAATGGAGAGTTAGAAGCTATAGCTAACATGCCCATGTGTCAAAATATCACTTTGTCCAAACTCGCACTACTTGTAAGAGAAAAGGAAAACTCAAGTTCGGATAGATAAAATATCAAAAATAAAACACTAAATTAAAACGATAAGAGGACTTACCATTTGTGTAGGGACGTAGAAATATACCTGCACCAACGCTCTAGCCCTGTAAACACATACACTCAAAATGAAGTTAGAAATATCATATATATATCAAAACAAATTCATTTCTCAATTCATTTGTGCATTGTTGATTTGGATTGTTTGATTGATTTGGAGCTCTGGATTCATGGTGATCATTCTCGATGAGAATATAGTTGACATGTTCATGTCGAGATTGTGATCATGCCTTTAAGAGTGGGATATCGACCAATGCACTCTCATGTTAGTTATTTCCTTCTTTGTATTTTTGTACCCTAAAAGTTTAAATGTTGAAAACTTCACCTAGGGGGGAGATTTTCAAAATTTCTTGTCTTGAATGGGTCTTTTAGGGGTGCCCATAGGGCATGCTTTTATTTTGTCGAAAATGGTCAATTTTAACATTTTTGTTCCTTTCTAGGGTTAAGGGCACGTTTTGAAAATTGGTTTAAGACCACCGCCCAAAGCAGGGCGGTGGTCATAGGACCGCCACCCTGCACTAGGCACTAGTTCTAGATGAGTGTCAAAACATGCTCAAAACTTAACTTTTATTTTTGGATTTTTGAGAGTTTACCATGTTTTTGATGAGCTTATTATGTAATGTACTTTTCTAACTTGCTCTTTCCTCATATTTTGGTGGATGCAAAAGAAGGTGGAGTACATACGCTAGAGTAGAGAGAGAGTGTTTGATTAGCTCCCTCACGGGATTTGGATCAGGCTGACCCAGTGAGATATATATTTTATAGTGGGCTGACATCTAGTGGATAGCACAGGTGCCCCATGTTACTCCTATCAGTCACATTTTATGACTTATTTTCTTCTTGGTATGCAAACCGGAACACTTTCTGGTTCCCAGGTGTCGGGAGGAGTGGACTATCACTCTAGAGGATGTATACCACATTCTTGGACTCCTAGTACTTAGTAGGAAACTTACATTGGAGAAAATGGGGTCCGAATCCATGATGACACAGTAGGCTAGCTACATGGGAGATGTTATTGTCTCTTCTGGCTCAAAGAAGGGAATTAAGGTTTGGTCTATTGCTATTGCTCCCATTCCTACCCTTCAGAGAGCCATCATGAGTATCCTATCCTCAAGACTAATTGGGGACAAGGGAGGAGATACAATTTTGTACTATTGGGCCCCCATCATTGCACAAATCAAGGCTCATGGCCATAAGTATGCCTGGGGAGTAGATATTCTAGGGACCACATACCATGATTTATACAGAGTTTTTAGATTGCAAGGATAGTCCTTGAGCCACCCCACTCTGGTTATGAGTTGGGTCTATGAGTGCTTCATCCTGTATGGTAGGGGGTGCGATATTAGATCCAGAGGTTGTATGGTAGGGATACTAGATGCACTAGAATGTCGGTGCTCCGAGACACCACATTAGTTAGTGGCCTCCCGACTATATATGAGACATGACCTGCCACACCCTATCAGGACATGGCAGAGATATGGGGTGAGGAGACTATGATGATGGTAGCTTTCTCTTCCATAAGCTAGCTAGTTGATAGAGTCGGGAGACTAGAGATTCACCCCTTTGACCGAGTACCCCAGTAGTTTGGTCTTCCATACCTTTTCATGCTTCCTCCAGTGACACTTGTTTATAGGACTATTCAGGAGGCAAAGAGAGGTCCTAGAGGGGATCTTGGTTGGATAGTTGTTACTCCTAGTGTTCCTATTGCATTTAGGCACATAGTCCAGGATTAGTGGGTAGCTGGTGCTCCTTAAGCACCCTTACTTCAGATTGGGGTGGCTCCTACTCACAGTGGGGAGGAGGATGAGCCGATTTATTTGGAATTTGACTCTGAGGAGGAGGTAGGAGATGATACGAGGGGGAGTTGGTTAGAGAGGAGGATGGGGGACAAGACCATTACAGAGAGCTAATAGTGAGCCCGAGAGGCATGACACTCAAGAGATCCTCAGAGTAGCACATGAGGAGGCAAGTGTGGAGAGAGAGACTCTGGTCTCAGAGGAGACACTTGGAGGGGACGATGAGTCCGTGATGGGATAACACCATGCCTTCAGATTTGGGGAGGCTCCATAGCCACTAGTAGCACCTGCTGTAGCAGCCACTGATCCCACATGGATGCTTGGAGACCCGAGTATGTTCAATACTCCTTTCTCTATTTTTTCTATCAATTTTCACATGTTTAGTTTAGCATTCTCTTTTGACTCACGTTCTTTGGTTTTCTCTTAGCTCACTATCTCTTCCTTTACCTCCTTTGCAGCATCCACACATGAGTGGCGAGAACTCATTCATTAGGTATGTGTAGATACCTTGTTGATCCCTTTGAGGAAGACTCAGTGAGTTGAATACCGATTCGGGAAGCCCTTAGCGTGACCGATATACTAATGTGTTCGCTCCCATCTCAAAGGTCATGGAGTTAGTGTCTTCCCTTCATACCATAGTAACTAGATATGAGACCGTCAAGCACATGATGAGGAGAAGCCATTCTCATAGTGAGGCTATGGGAAGCAGGAACCACCCTGAGCACTCACACCATTTAATCCATTCTCAACTCCATTGTATATGCAGCGGGAGCCCTAGACGTGGTCGTCGTGCAAAATCGAGGATCCCATAGGGATTAACGAGGCCATTGAGCCTTTATTACTTTTTGTGTGTTTCGGGCTCATTGTGAGCATTTTTGACCATGCCTAGCGCATGATGACATTGTAGTATACAAACTTGATCCACTATGATATATAAAGACTCTATTTTTGGTTCAAAGCATTCCATTATATCCGAGTTGAATCTCTTTGGCTTACCTCTCATGTGTAATCTAGATGTTTAGAATTTCTACTTTTCTATGCTTTTCAGAATGTATGCAATGGATGTGAAATGATATGAGAATGATATATTTTTTTTATTTCATAATGCTTATATATGATTATGAAAACACGATGTGATCTTAAGGTTAGTTTCTTTTGTAATCTTCGGTACTTCATATATGCTCGAAAAAACGTGATGCTATACTAATATGATGAATAGATATGCTTGCCCAACTCCTAACCCCACACAAATATTAAGATGTGAGGGCTCAACACCGAGAGTTAGAAAGGGCACAAGCCATGAAATTTTTTGAATGAAAATGATGAGAGAAAGACAGAGGTTTGACATAACCAAATTGGGATGCTATAACCATACCCTACTCATGTTACCTCATAGTTTAGAATGTGAATTGATTTGCAGTTTATCTAGACTTAGATCCATAGATGGCCACTTGGTTGCAAAAATATGGTTTTAGGGTTTTGAATTCTCTTGGAATTATGAACATCTAATTCACCTTATTTTGGCTTAGGATTTCACAATAATTGATCTAATCATTTATAACTTTTAGATTTGTTAAAGAGACCCCATACACCTTGGCTCATGCTACCAAAGTAGGAAGCAACCGGCTTATCACCATGGAAAATGCATAAATGAGTAAGGTCATTTTCTTCCTTTCCCAACCCTACGTCACTAATAAGAGATGAAAGCTCAACATCGAAGGGTGGTAGGAAAAAATATGTGTAAAATAATTTTGTTTTGTTGATTTACATTTGACTTACTTATTCGGGAAAAATGTTTAGAATATTCTTATTTCGAAGGAGATGTACATGTGATAGATGTGACACCATGAAGCTTCTAGAATAGACCATGAAAAAATACACCTATCCAATGAAAAGACCAAAAGTAGAACCAAGTATGTAGGCCTTGGTATGGTTCTTGTCAAAACTTTGTCTTGTCTTGTTTGGATTGATGAGTGATATAGAAATAGTTGATGATACCATGAAGATTTGAAGAGAACTGATTTGAATGTTTTGCCAGTATTTTTAGAAGTTTTTAGGAATTTCTATAAGAATAAGCTCCTTGATCAAATTTTTTTACAAAACGAATGAACAGATGAAAATGTAATGCATATGCAATAAAGTACATATGAGAATGCTAATGGATCATGCGTAGTATCTTTTTAGGTGAAGAGAGTTCACAGATTTAATAAAATCTTCACCTTCCGAGTAAAAAAGTGAAATGCACCATTTTTATAGTCTTCAACCACTCGATATGGTTCTAACCACCGGGTATGAAATTTATCCCCTCACCGGTCTTCTTATCTATCCGGTTATCAAGTATTAATACCAAATCTTTAGTCATAAATCTCACATTCATACACTTTTTTATTGTATTGCCAAGTCATGCAGTCAATGTACACAATGTGTCATTGTTCAGTGTTTAGTCTAGCTTTATCAAGGCTTTCTAATTAGGAGAGATGAGCTTCTCGATAACCTTCCTCTCCCAGGATCCCATGTAGTGAAATGTGGAGGCAGGGTATTTCAACTTTGAGTGGAAGAACGCCTCAAAGACCGAATACTAAGGACAAGGGGTTACCCCAATTGGTGTTCTAACCGATGTTTGGTAGGCACAAAAGGCCAGAAAAATCTTCAGATGCCAATCTCGTTTACTTTCCTTAACAATTTTTGGAAGAACGGACTTTAAAGTCTTATTGGTAGCCTCAGCTTGTCCATTAGCCTGAGGGTAGTAGAGAGAAGCCATGTGATGACTTATTTTGAACTTTTACACAACTCACACACCTTTTCATTTTTAAACGATGTGCCATTACTATAAATAATGCCCCTGTGGCACCCCATACCTACAAATGATTTAGTTTAGGATGAACTTAGTGATTACAGAGCCAAGAAGCAGTTGTAAGGGGCATGGCCTCTACCCACTTGGTAAATTACTCTATAGTCATGATTATAAAATTATGGGCATCCATTAAAGAGGGTGAGAATTTCCCTATCAGATCCAGGCCCCACATGGAGAAGGGCCATGGAGTTGTGATTGGTTGTAAAGCTTGTGCCAAGTATATTGATCTCATGGGAAAAATATTGACACTTGTGACATCTACACACAAGCTCTACCATGTCATGCTCTAGGTGGGCCGAAATAGCCCATCGATGTATCTTCCAGGAAGTGGCATGGTGATGGAGTGGCCACCACAGACCCCACTATGTAACTCATAAAGAATATTTTCGGACTCTTCAAAGATCAACACATCTCAATAACATTCTCCAAAGGCTCTCGAGATAAAGCACATGTTCCAGGATGACGTACTTGGAAAAAATTATGTGTAACCACCTTATTTTTGTGACGTTTCCCCTTCTCGGGGCACATGTGGTCCATGATTAAATTGATAATGTCGGTGTACCAAGGGAACATAGAGATAGGAGGCCTGGTTTCAACGAAATATACACACTAGCAGGAAAGTCCAAATCTACCAAATCACCCCCGTCTAATGGATTATCGGCCAACCAATTTGCAATGATTTTACGCTTAATGATTTTTGATTCACAAATGTTAACTTGAACTCGCCCATTAATGTAATGAAATTCCTAAACTTTTTAGATAAGAATCCTTGTGTGAGGAATGTCTTTAAGTGGTTTGACTTGATGATGACCCTTATTTCTTGATTAAGCATATAATGTCTTAACAACTTGGTTGCAAAAACTATGGCAAGGCATTATCTTTTTGTCTTTGTGTAGCACATCTCGTAATTGAGTAACGTCTGATTGATAAATTAAACAACCCATTCTCATTTTTCATCATCCTCTTCACCAACATGTACGCTAGCGAAACATCTCGTAGCTCACAAATATAAGATCGGACCTTGGTGGCATTAGCGTGGGAGGAGATAACAAGAATCTTTTAACTACCTCGAAGGCCTCATCGCATTCCTCCATCCAATCAATGTTATAATCTTTATTCAAAAATTATTGATTGGATGAACAATAAAGGTTAAGTCAGGGATGAACCTTCGGATTGCACCGAGTTTCCCAAGAAAAGATATAATACCAGACTCGTCTAATGGCAGAACCATTTCTAACACAACCTAGATTTTGGCTAGGTCAACATCAATTCCTTGTGAAGATATAATGTAACCTAGGAGCTTACCTTACACCAAATACACATTTTTCTAGATTCAATGTGACACCATACTCAATCAAGCATGAGAGAATGATATAAAGTACCTCACGGGTGATCGCAACACTTCGGCCTTGGCACAGGTCATCTACATAGGATTCAACAATTTTATGAATAAGATCATGGAATATGTAGGTCATTACTCATTGATATGTAGCCTCAACATTCTTAAGACCAAATGGAATTACAACATAACTATAAGTTCCCAAGGAGTTATAAATGTAGTTTTGGTTTGATCCTCGGTAGAGATTTTGATTTTATTATATCTAAAAACCCATCCATAAGAGACAACAACTCAAATATAGTTGTTACATCAATGGATGGTAGCAGAAATCGTCCTTAGGATAAGCCTTGTTAATGTCTCGGAATTCTATGTAAATACAGATCTTTCCATTCTTTTTGAGGATGGGGACAATGTTAGATACCCATTGTGAATAATCAATGGGCTTGATAAATCCTACATGGAGAAGCTTCATTACCTCTTCTTTTACCATAAGGGCCACCTTTGGCTTCATAAATCTTGACTTCTACTTAATTGGCTTGGCGTTCATATTAGTGATGAGATTATGAACTACGATGTTTGGTACAATTCCCATAATTTCTTTATAACTAAATGCAAAGTCTTTATGATGTTCCTTGAGGATTTGGGTATGAATTTCTATTTCCTTTGGAGTTAGAGAAGACCCTAGCTTTAATATTTTTGGTTCTTCCTTCATTTTGATGTTTATATCAATCGTTCCCTCAATTAAGGAGGTGTTACCCTCCTCAAACTCAAAGCTAGGATTGAGGAAACTCTAAATCCCCTTCTTCTTCTACATCGTAAATCTCAATATATTTTCCTAGAGAGGACTCAATCATTAGATTGCAAAAATAAGAGGAGGAACGTGGAATTAGGGAAAATTCTACCTCTTAACAAGTAAGATGCAACTCTTCCAGAGTGTTCAAGTAACTTAAGGTTGACTAATCCCTATCAATAGGGTGCGGAAAGTCAAGCTGGTCTTTAGCTTCCACATATGTCAACATTGACATTACTGGCGCTTTGTGAATCAATGATTCAGTGTGGAGTGAAATTGTGAAGTTGGTGTCCTATAAATCCCTACTTGGGATGAAGCATGAAGTAGAATTATCTATAGAGTCTGCCAGAAGGTTTTTTTCACATGGAACTACCTCAATTGATATAAAATTAAAATCCTTAGTTAGGCACAACACAACGGTTTTGTAGAGTTGTAGGTGTTCATCCCTAGTCTTGTATACCTCAGATACCTAATTTGTGACTAGCTGTGAATCACCCAACACCCTAATATTGAGGATGCCCATTCTCTTAGCTACAATGAGACCTAGTAGGAGAGCCTCATATTTTTTCCCATTGTTTATGCATTTGAAATTCAATTTGAAAGCAAAAGGTAAAACCCTTCCTTCAGGTGAAGTAAGGATTACACCTACCTTGGCACCGAAGTGACACTTGGCCCCATCAAAATGGAGGGTCCAGCAATTACTCAGAAATATAGATGTTGAGTCATTCTTTGTGTCCTTTTATCTTGGTTACATCTACCATAAAAACCTCATATGTTGGAAAGGCACCAAGCCCCAAAGCATGTCCCATACCCATGGAATGAAAGGGGAGAAGGATAGGCAAATCCTTTTCTAATAGTTCAACAATATTTGTTGTAGTTCCTAACGATATTGTCTTTACAACAACACTTTCATCCTTGACCGTCAGAATACCCTCAATCAAAATTGTAACCTCTAATTCTATTGTGGGAACTAGCTTTTCTTCTAGTAACGTGCTTCTTTGGTTTGTTTAACTGGTTGGTGGGAAGCTTGAATTCAGAGTGGACCCCTAGATTTTTCCTCAAGTTGGCTAGATGTATATCAAAGGGCTTTGGATCACCTTGAGTGACAAAGAATTTCCCTAAATGCAAGAATCTGACTTCTTGGAATAGGGTGGAGGGGATTACTTTCATGCGGTGGATCTAAGGGTGACCAAGGATCATATTATAGTTGGTTTACCAATCTATAATATAAATATCATTGAGTACCATATTGGGTCCAAGAGTGACTGATAATACTATGGTTCCGATCGAGGTTGCCTTGAGACTATCATATCCCCTCAATGTGTTTCGTGTCGAGGAGCAATTAGTATCCCCATATCCTAACTTCTAAAGAAAAGAGAAGGGGAATATATTAACTGCTGCCCCATCGTTGATCATTGTGTGCTTCACATAGTTGTTGTAGATCCAAACCTGTAAAAACAAGGCCAGATCACCTCTATGAGCTATTTCAGCATCCATAGGCATCTTGCTTATGTCAAATACAAACCCAATATCCCTTTCGGGCTGCCCTAGAGGGAAAATGTCAAAGTCTACATGGTTTATCTATGCCTCTAGTAGAGGGGTAACGTTAGCCAAATGGCTGAGACCAAGTGCTTCTAAGAGAGTGGCTCGATGAGCAGGGGAATTCTTTAATAGATCTAAAAGGAAATGTGTGAAAAGGTCTTGGTTAGATCACTGATCAAGTCATAAGCCCCTACTAGCTTGCTTAGCGTGTCATGAACACTATCTAACACAATTGGATAGATTGGGATCACCTACAATGAATTATCTACGGCTCTTATTACAACATTAATTTGGGGTTCAACGTCTAACTCAACCAAACCTACAATCTTTGTTTACTAACAACCATCCAAAGGAGGTGCCACCTGCGGGTTTGACAAATTTTAGGCTTCATGATCATGATTCCCTATTACAATGCCTTTATTCAAACCGTTAGGATCTAGTCTACCATCTTTTGGACGCATGAAGAGAGTATTGATGAATATTCCCAATGGTGTGTTCTATGGAGACATCGGTTCTATAGAGGTGTTCTAACTAGGTGCGGTTGGGTTGACCAAAAACATGTCAACAAACAATTATCTTTGGTCTTCTGGTAAACACTGCAAAAACTTATTACAATCATGAAAGGTTCTTGCATCATTCCTACGAATGCTATGAAAACCAAAATATAGGTCATGATCGTAATCCCGAGGCCTTTGGTTTATCCCTTGTTGTTGTGCGAAACCATGGTTTTTGTTTAGTTGTGATTTGTTATTAACACTTTGGAATCCTTGCCCCTAGTTACGGAATTGATTAGGGTATTGACTAGGGCTTGGGGTCGGAATTTGTCTTTGTGAATGAGGTTGTTACTATTATTGGGGACGATTAAAATCCACAACATTTACTGAGGGTGAGAAATTGTTATTCCTATGGTCGGTGCCATTGTTATTACCATTTTTGTTATTATTCATTGCACATGTACTAGTGGGATTGACAATGTTAGGTTTTTAAGGTTGATCGATTACACCTTCAGTCATGACTCCACAATTCTTATTAAGGATCTTTGGTCCTTGATTGTTGTTTTTATTGTTGGAGTAATGAGAAGTGCTTTGAATAGGGGTAACTAAATTCCCATTTGTTCCAGTAGGAGTTATGACCACTATTGATGGATACTTGGTTGATCCAAAGATCACCCTCTACACCTCTTCATAGCTTCTTAATGGGAAATTTTGAACCTCTTCCTTTGTCTCCCTGTTGAGGGAGTGAAGGAACAAATCACAAAGTTCCATTTGATCCATGTTTGGAGCACTTGTGGAAGTGTAGAGAACATGATACCACCTCTGAATGAAGTGGGTTACAGATTCATTATGTTCTTGTTTGATATGAAGAAATTATTTGATCCCTATTCACAGTAGCTTGTTCATATCAAAATCTTTGATAAAATCTAACACTAGTTTGAATGAGTGTATTAAAGCCTCCAAAGCATCCTATAATACTAGTCGATAAAGATACCTTCAAGTGTCTTAGGGAAAATCTTTGCAATGACTGCATCCCATGGGAGTAGCTCTCGAATGGCCGTTGCATAAGCCTTGATGTGGGCATTTGGATTGCCCTTCCCTTTGAGCTTTGGGAGATCTAGTAAGGGTCTCGAGAGCATGACTACTCAAATAGAGAAATCTAGGGGTTCTTTGAGATATTTAGAATAAGTACCCATTGCATACATTTTCACCATCAAAGACCCTTGTTCAGGAGGTGGGGGTTACATTGGCTACTAAAACGGGACAAGATATACATTTGGTGGGGTGTATGACATCCCCTGGGATTTTCCATATGGACTTGGGTAGGAGTACATGTCCCCCTATGGAGATTTAGAATACATGTGCATATAAGGGGGTTGATTAATTTGATATGGAGCTAAAGGCACGAAGCTAGGGAACATCACATTTCTAGCTGGTATAGCATTTGAGAACACACTTCTAGATGGTGCTTGTTGTATATATCCATATGTGGCTTGAGGAGGCATACCCAAGGTACCCATCCCAATAACAAATCCCCATGATTTGGAGTACTCATGTAGACCGGTGGATTATGTGAAATCTATATTTTCCCATAGTTATGTGGGTAGGAAGGATCCCATGCTTGCCCTACATATGAACTCTATGCATTCTGGGAAAGCTCTAACTCCTTGAATTTATCAACCAGAGCTGAAATGACATCACCCATTGATGGGGTGATACCTTACTTAGCTACCTTTGGTTGAACCCTTGGAGGTTGTTGAGGAGTATAGTGTCCTACTATGAATTGTTCATGATGTTGCCACCCCTCATTAGTTGTATTATCATTTGGTGGTGGGGTAACATTATTGTTTTGAAGTAGGACATCACCTTGTCCTTGTAACCTATCAAAATATTGATTCATTTGATGTAATTTCTACTCACTCCTAGAATATTGTGCAAGATACTCCTCATCAAGATGGGGGAGTTGATCGGATTACATGGTAATGGGCTGTTAAAACAATACCTGAGGATATGAACTCACTTCTCTAGTGAATTTCATTTTATTTGAACTAGATTGTTCAAGGGGATAATTTTGAGTGACCTGATATAGTTCTTTGATGCATACGAAGAACCAACATTGGTTCCCTAAAGCAGAGGGTTTCGAGTGGATGAGCGGTTGTCGCCCATATTGAAAGTGAAGGTGATTGTTGTGGGATATTTTATTAGTAATGGTACATGTCGAAACCCGAGATGGTTCGAACGTACTCATCATATCCCGACATATTTGAAGGGTATACAAATACTCACATAATCAAGGATGGATGAAATCGGAAATGCTTAGAGACTAGCTCTTCATGTCAGTTCACCAATTTATACGAAAAAATCAAAACGTGACCTTCTTCGCACCCGACCTCCTAAGGTCATGCTAAGATAGCCATTGTGGAATTGAAATGGGAGTGGAAGTGATGGTGATGACCAAGCTAATTGGGCAACCTTATGTCTTTGACACGAAATAATGGAATCTATGAATCTAAGGTAAATAATTCTCTCCTAACTTGAAGGGGTGTGATGGTAGGATCTGATATGATAGCTACTCGGAGACTCCAATCGATGTCTAGTTCATATGAGATTCTATTGATTGGTTGCAGAATACATGGAAAGTAACCTACAAGTGCCTCATATGGGTTTCTAGACAAGGTCATAGAAATTGAGACAAGATATGTAATGGAGTTGCAAGAACTAAGGGCATTTCTCTGGTCTTATACATAAAGTCTTAGCTTTGTCCATTTGTTATATTCAACAATGAAAGTTGTGTGATAATATCAGGTGGAAATGGTGAAGATATGAATACCAATGTGCATAAGCTAGTGTCAATATCTAACTGACTAGTAGGCCCATTGGGTTGCGGGACCTATGGGTCACAACCAAAGAATCATTGAGGTTGAGGCCCTTGTATGGTCATGCATGAAATCAAATCCTATTTCTAGGAGTAGTCCAAAAGTAATAGGATTTATTAGAAGCTACATTCATTGTCTCTAATTGTCTTAATTTCTCTACGTGTGTGGCTAGTGTACGTAAGATTGTAAAGTGCAAACTTGTGTCAATGTCAGTTATTAGCTCTGGCATGTTGGGTTGTGGTACAGGGAGGGATCACAACTATAAGTCTTTTCTTGTTGTGCATTGTTGATGGTCATGCAAGATGAATTGATTTTTCTTTCAGTAAATAAACTATCTATCAAAGGAAATCTAAACTATATTTTTGGTGTTTTCTCAATATATCAGAACAAAGGAATGAAACAAACTAATCTATGGAAATAAATATTTTTGTTCTTTTCTAAATTTTTACACAATGCATCTAATCTAACAAATAATTTAAAAAAATAATTGGCCGGATGTAGCTAGCTATCTGTGTAGATGTGTGAATCTAAATCTAAGATCTACTCTAATTCAAATAAAATATTTCCAACCCTACCTTAGAAGTGAAGAACAAATCATGGCTCTAACAGAGCTATTATTCCCCCACAACCTCCCTGACAATATTGAAGAGAAAACTTCCTATTGATTTGATCTACTTATAACTATCTGATTAATTGAAATGAATTGTTTCTCTACTCTATTTGATATGCAATTGACAATTTGACAAAACAAAGAAAACAAATACACAACTCCAACCTGGAAGAGCAAGAGCTTTGGAAAATCCAGTAGTATGAGTATCTTTCCCTTAGTTATTTCCTTTCTTTCAATGAGATTTCATGTGAGTCAAAAAGGATTGGGAATGTAAAGAACAACAACAAGAGGATGGTGCTTGAGCAATGACAACTTGGAAGCAATTTGGATGTAATGCAAGTAGAAGAGGGATAACACAAGAGATCCGAGCTTGGTTAATGTGCAATTCCTAGCAAGATTATGGTAGCACAACAATGCAAGATAAACAAAATTATTAGGGTTTTCTTGAATACAAGCATGGAACATATAGGAATGGGCGATGGAAGGTTACTTCATGCACAAGGAAATGAAGAGGTAGTTCCACTCATTACATCTATTTATAAATAGAATGAACAAGGAGAACCAAGCAAATGAAGCTATTTTTAGAAAATTTGGTTCACAGACATGTTCAAAAAGCAAACTTAACTGAATCATTGTATGTAATTTCACACATAGAGATTCTGGAAAATTGATCGGGACCGCCGCCCTACGTAGGGCGGTGGTTTGAGACCACCGCCCTAGGGAGGGCAGCGGTCCCGACACCTCAAGGTCAAAAAAGCACAGAAATAAGGGGGAAGCTAGAAAAATGCAAGGAAAAGATAAGTAAGGCTATCTAGGCTACAAATATATAATGTGAATGGGTTTTTTTAGAGCTCGAACACCTTCTTGAGAGGATTTTGAATCATCACTAGAGACCTTTACAACCATTTTCCCGATAATGTAACACATGCAATTTTTGGTGTGTATAGTTTCCTTTGAAGCTTTTTAGGTGGAGATGAGAAATTAGTAGTTACCTTTGCTTTGGTGGGCTTAGGAGATGGCTTGAATGTTGATTTATTTTGAAATCTATTAAAAGAGGATGAAGGAGAATCATGATACTTTAATTTTCCCATAGAGAGTAGTTTGAATTCACACATTTTAAGCATATGGAATAATTGATCAAATGAAGGAGAGGTATCAAAGATAACACTCTCTTAAAGTGGTGGTAAGAGGATTTGAATAAAAATATCTTGCAATTCTAAATCAAAAAATACATTAACCATCTTAGCTAGATTGTTCTTGCAATGAAAAGATAGTAAGCTAGACTCTCATTAGATCTTTGTTTGATTTGAGAAATTTTTGCATAAGAGATATTGGTGCTGATATTGATGGAAAATTGAGAAAGAAAAGCATAGGATAAATGTGTAAAAGAAGTTATCGAATGAACAGGTAGATCATAAAACCAACACATGGCATAATCTTGAAGACTCCTAGGAAATAACTTAGCTAGCAATGTATGATCATCCACATAGTCAAGACATGCCACATGAAAAGATCAAAGATGGTATTGAGGGTCACCATGGAAATTGAAGGTGGGAATTATAGGGATGATGAAGTTGGGAGGGATAGGATAAACAAAAATAGCGGGTGTGAAAATGGTATGAAGGAGTAATGAGGAATCAAGAGAAGGATATGAGTATGAATTAGTTTGCAGTAATTGACGGATTTGAACTTGGAGGTCTTAGTATAAGGTCTTGAGTGCTACAAGACGAGACTTTCCATGTGTGATAAATAAGAAGTAGAATGAAATGGTTAGTAGGATTAGAAATGGAAATGGGAACATTAGAAGTAGGTGGAAAGGTAGAATTGGGAGGTTGTGTTGTAATAGGAATAGAAGTAGTATTAGAGGTGGGAGGGTTGAGCTCAGCTAGGTTTGTGGATTCCTTAAGGGTAGAAAATAAAATATCTAAGTGTTAAAAATGTTTAACAATATGAGCTTGGAGATCATGAAGGTCTTCATCGATAAAGGGTTCATAAGTTTTAACTATGGTTAGAAGATGAAAATATGCCTAGAAACGAGGTTGAGTTTGAGCGATGAGTTTACAAAATGATTTAATTTAATTTGTATTAATTAAATTTAAGTATTGCAATGTAACTATTGAAATAAATGATATACAAATGCAAAAATACAAGATGACGTAAGAAAAATAAGATGTAAAATATGAAACCCTAAGAAAAAGAGGGAGATATAATAACTTATCTCATTTCTAAATGAATAGGAAGTTATCTGGGCATGTTTGATTGATGAAAAAACTATAAATAGGGTCACCAGTTTTTTTTAAATCTAGAATGCGAGAATAAAGCTAGAGATGAGTTCCCAAAGTAGGAAAGATGTGCCTAGGTGTTGGTGACTACATAGAGACTTATAATATTCTTTCTATTGCATCATAAGGGTTTTCAATTGTTGTTTGTTGATCTCCTTATTTTTCACTTGTGATCACCAATGATACTTGTAACCTTTAAAAGATAATTTCACCTACACAAGCCTACTGACCACATCAAAACTAAGAATAAAAATGTAGAATGGGAGTCGAATGACCCCGATAGTCACCTGAAGAGTGAAATTATGACTTAGAGATGCTCTACATCTCATAATCCATGTAGTTCTGATGTGTGTGTATGTGTGTGTAAAAATGATGCTCGAGGATGCCCTTTGTGCAAGTTACATAGTGATAGCGGGCTAGATCTAGAATGTAGAAATGTATATCATGTGTGGATGAAATAAAATAGACGTCCCCTTCATATTTAGTGTATCCATCCCTTATCCCTTTAATGGATGCTATATGAATTCCTTTTAATTTCTTTAGTGCCTTTGGAATGCAATATTAGGTGATCATAGTAATGATTAGTGCTTGGTCCCTGATTTTGAACACATAACCAGGTATTTATATGATTCCCTTGTTTGAATTTCATAATTTACAACTGAAACACCAACCCATAAGTGAAAAATATGCCCAAAATTTTAAAAAGACCCAAAAATAGCGTGTAAGATAAGAAAGGGTCGGGGTGCTTAGGAAGTACAGGGAGTTCTTGGGTGCTACTTGTCTTAGATGGGTGCTTAGTGTTTAAAGCCATGAAAGATAAACAAATAAAGTTACAACTAACTTTTAGGGTTTGTAAGACAAAATATAAAACAAGAGACAAATAAAAGAGGCCAAAGATAGTTGTCAACCACTAGTTTTCTTATTTAGGAATCATATAAATGCTAGTGTGCTTTTAGGACGTAGAAATTTGCCCAAGCGCATGATTTTGTGTCTATAGAAATAAATCTGCTAGGATGAGATCCCACCCCCAATGCTAGATTAGTGTAAATATTGTAAATATTACTTGGTTTTATTAGGATAGTAATAAACAGGGAACCTCCCCTTGATTTTAGGAGGGAAATTTTCCCGCATGTTGTGGTTGAACCTCATATTTTGTTTCTGACAAAATATCCAACCAACACCATTGACCGTTCATACTTCCAGCTCCGGACCATTCATACTTCTAGCTATAATTTTTTTACATGTGGTAAATTATTATTGTGGACCATTGTTAATACAATATTTATCATAGATCAGAGATTTCACCATTGTTGTGAAAACCTTTATTATAGATTATAGTTTTAAAATAAAGTACCACAATTAATAAAACCAAGACAAGCATATATGTTGGAATACAATGCATTCCTCTTTCGATTTAAGTAATATAGGAATTAATTTATATTACATCCACATGTTAGGGCCGGAACACAATAAATAAATATGTATATGTTGTAATACACTACCTTCCTTATTCTATTTTTTAAGCAATATAAGAATTATTTAATATTATATCCACACACCGAAATGAAAGACAAGAATATAAGACATAACATAGCTCGAGTAGTAAAATAAGAAAATATGATAAAGAATAGCTAGAGTGGTAAAATTCATGACCACCATAAACACATGAGACCCAAACCCTAAATATACAATACAGTAAAAATTACCCAAACTGTAAACATAACATGTCTGGAGTAATAAAATTCATGGCTTGTCACAACAAGCAAACAATCACTATTTTAGCTATCTCCCTACTACAAAGTAATGAGGTGTAACAAAAATTCTATGTAAAAACAATATCATGTATGGAAAGTAAAAATCATGGCTAAACTAAACACAAACATAATCAAACCCTATATGTCTAATAATTAGTAGGGAATGAAGGTAAGAAGAAAATTTCCTATTAATTGCTTCCTTCAAAAGGAATTCTAGCTACCTATAAGTGTTAAAGGCTTGTAACAACAGTTCCATGACAAGGAAAACTGTCACTATTTCTAGCTATCTCCATGCTATGGTAACGACATGCAAAAAAAAAAATAACAATAAAGAAAATGACATGTATGGAGAAGTAAAAATCATGGCCACACTAAACATGATAGACTCAAACCCTATATGTCTAATAATTAGTAGGGAATGAAGGTAAGAAGAAAATTTCTTATTAACTACTTCCATCAAAAGTAATTCTAGCTACCTGTAAGTGTAAGGCTTGTAACAATAATTCCACAACAAGGTAAAATTTCACTATTTCCAGCTATCTTCGTGCTACTGATAATGACATACAAAAAAAATTGTTGGAAAAGAAAATAACTAGGGTTTCATCTCTCTCCCAACAACTAGGGTTTCAAATCCTCATGAATAGTACATATATTGACAAGAATCCAATTATATAATGGATTCAAAATGATGATTAAAATTGTCCAAATAGATTCTAAATGATGATTAAATTTTTTACAATGATAAGGCATTGGGTCCATGCCCCCCACGAACCATATTATGGTAAGATTTATTTTTGTTTTATTTCTATGCAAACATGAAGTCCTAATGGGTAAGGGTTGAAAATAATTTAGAATTATGAAATATGTTTAGTGCATTGTGGCTCCAATGGATCATTATGTGTGTGTGGTTAACTTTTTCACGATGTTAATTATAATATTTTCTTAATTTTTAATTACATATATGATTGTACTTGATGATTTTGTTATATCTCAATACATATGTGCCAAATTTAACACCTTTTTATAGGAAAAACAATTTGTAGACACAAAATCACTCACTTGGGTAAATTTCTAGGTCTTAAACACATACTAGCATTCATATGATTCCCAAGAAAGAAAAATATTAATTGACAACTGTCATTGGCCTCTTTTATGTGTTTCTTGTTTTATATTTGTTTTTAACCCTACATCATAGTCAATATTTTACTTATTTATATTTTATGGCTCTAGACACCAATGCCCATCCAAGACATGAGCACCTAGGTGCCCCTTTCCCCCGGGCGCCCTTGACCCTTTCTTATCTTACTCGTTACTTTTGGACCTATTTTATATTTTGGTAGTATTTTTCACTTATGGGTTGGCCTTCCAGTTTTCAATTACTAAATTTAAACAAGGGAATCATATAAATACATAGTTATGTGTTCAAAATAAAGGACCAAGTACTAAGCATTATTATCATCACCAAAGCTTGTGTCCAAAAGGAACCTAAAACACTAAAAGGTATCCATCTAACATTCACTAAAGAGACAATGGATACAACAAATTTGCATACACAACATAGGAAGGGGAAGTTAATTATTCCATTCACACATTCTATTGTATTGTTACATTATAGCTATAACCTTCTATCAAGTGCACTTGCACAAGTGAAAGATTTTTACACACACTCACAAGAACTACATGGAGTATGAGATGTAGTGTAATGCTCGGTCATAAGTTTAATATTGGGGTGACCTCTTGGGTTAGTCGACTCCCATATTGCATCTTTATTTTTATGTTTAATGTAATTTGTGGGGTTTGATAGGTGAACTTATATTTTACAAAAGTTATAGGTACCCTCAATTATCAAAGTATGACTACTAGGTGATTAACAAGGAATATTTCATGACACTTGTGAGATACATTAAAGATTAAGTTCGACCATTTTTGCAGTCACATGCACCTAGAAGAGGTCTTTGGCACCCGGGGACCCTTGTTCTACCATGGGCATCTATTTCGACCTTATTCCTGAGTCCATAATTCATCCTAAGCATTTATGACACTATTCACTTCATGTTCAATAGTTTTCCCAGTCCAAAGCACTTTTAGATCAAGCATAAATTAGCTAAGTCATTCTTTCTATATCTCTTACTTATGGTTTCATACTTACTTTCTTATTTGCTTATGTCATATTATACTTAACAACTGTATATCATTATTTACATCAGTTACTCTGCAATAGGGTTTAATAATTCAATTTTTATTAAATAATTTGGTGAATATATATTCAAATACACTTGGATCCTTATTTTTCTTCTCTCATGGCTCCTAAAAATCCTCTAATATCCTTACATGAATTACTTTAAATGCACCCACCTTGTAAAAATGTTCTTCAAAAATCCCTAAATGTTATGTATCTACCTCACAATATGCAAAACACTCAAGTTAGTGCATTCTTAAATCATATATTTGATGAATCCATCGCTCCTAATCCTCCATCTAATCAACACATCTTAGAGTCAATTCAAGCTTTGCATTATTTATTTCAAGACAAAATTCAAGATATGGAAACAATGATTACATCTCTTAAATATGAAATCCAACATCTCAAAGATGCTTCTCAATCCCATGCTAGTTATTCTTCTACATATCATTCTACTTTCTCGACTACCACATGTTCTCATATCACTTTGAACCATAAGTCTTACCACTCCCCACACCTCTCAAGTTTGATCTCAATGTTAAGAAACATGATATTATTCCTCATCTCCTCACTCATCAATTGATCAAATTACCATCTACTCATTTCTATCCTCTTTATTAGCTCAAAAATACCAAGGTTACCCATATTATAATTATCATCGAATCAATGGACATAATGATAATGATTGCTATGCTATAAAATGACAAATTGGCCACCTTAAGAATTATGGTCTCATTTCATTTGCTACACAAAATGCTACTACATGTTCATCTCCAATTGCTACATCCCATTGGGTTCCTAAATATGATTTATCTATGTCTAATGAGCATCATGCCATCATTACTAATGTTCCTTCTACAGTAAGTCAAGAGCCACCTAAGCAACTTCCTCTAAAAATCAGTCTAACCCCTCCTCCTCTCAAGTCTTCTACTTTGTGTCACCAAATCTAACTAAGAAACTTACTATGAAAATCAGTCCAACCCATCCCTTTCTCAAGTCTTATACAATGTTATAAATTCAATGTAAGCTAACACCATTCAAGATCCATCCCCATCCTACTCCACTTCCACATCTAATTCATTTTTTCAAACAAACTATTCCTTATATTGATGGCCAAGACACATTTCAAGCCCCATCACCATCGTAATGTCTTTATTTCATCATCCAATAGATATTCATCACTCGCATACTTGGGGGAAGAACACTTCCCCCTTTTAGCATTATTAATTATCTCTAACATATATTATCACACTTAACACTCTGCGCTTCATGATTCATCTTTCTTATAACTTTCAAACCCTTTAATACACAACTTATATTATCATTACCATATGAAGAAATCTAGTTCCCACATTCATACTCAAATGCCGAGGGTCTAAATATAAAATGAACCTCACCATATTCACTCTTCATTATCTACGGTTCATGATTTATCTTTCTAGTGCATATTTTCAAACCATTTTCCGATGATGCATTCTTGTTCTATGGTTCATTCTTGATTGTTGATAGGTATTTTATAAATGATCCTCATCTCATACACATCTCATACACATACGTTGGGTGGAACACTTCCCCTTCTGTTTTAAATGAAAATTAAAACAACTAATCAACCCTTTTGCCTAACGCAAAAGGTCAAGACGAAAGCATACCAGTTTAATCATAGTTATACTTAATAATTGGCTTAAGTGTGGGTAGTTTAACATAGGATAAATAATGATTCAACTTAATATCTGGGAAGTTTCTATTTCTCAAAAGCAACAAGGATATAAACATTCCAACAAAATAACAAACAAAAACATTAAAAAGACACAACAAAACCATGCAAAGGTTAACTAGATTGATAAAGACATTTTCCTTAAACTTGAAATACTTTATATGAGAGATAATAACTCATAAATCAAAATGATATATATATATATATATATATATATTATTAACCTTTATCCAACATAGTGAAACCTATTAGTTAGGTAACCTCTTGAAAAGGTGAAAATTTTGAGTGATATATTATAATCCCTTTCTTGCAATGATTTATCAAATGATATTATGATCTTGAAGTTAAGAACGTAACATAAATATTAAAAGAATAAAATGAAATATATTAACATATAAACATATGTATACAACTAATGAGATAAAAAAATAAAGATAAACATGATGAAAAGAAACACATTTTTGCATTAATAAAAGAGAGTACAATGATCACTAAAACAACATCTTAACAAGGTCATGATTTAGAATCAAAGCCAACATGGCTACAAATTACATTTATTTCAAGATCGAGATGAAGATATCATCAAGGCTTGCTCTAGATATGACAGACAAAAATATGCAATCAATTAGATAAAATGTAATGCAATCAAATCAGATAATCAGAGAAATAATATTAAAAATGGATATACTTGCTACATTCAAACTTCATACTCAAACCTCAAAACAATGTCATCACAACACTTGTAAGATCACTTGCCTCATAAAAACATTGCACAAAAATAATTCAAAATGAAATAACCTTCAAAATAGTTGCAATACCTGATTTCTCATTCCTTTGTAATGGTATCTTCCAATTCCTTTTATAACATTCTTCTTAAACACAATTAGTTATAACCGATGGTATTATTTGAATACTTTTTAAATGAATACTTTATAACTTTATAATATTCCTTCACTTGTGACTTACATGATAAAACATGATTATAACCAAGGACTCAGACCACTTTAAAATGTTTTAATGTATACGGGGAAAATTTTAGTGGCGAATATTCGTAATATGGCGAATATTCCATTTTTGAAAATTTTGAAAAAGTGAATTTTTGGCATGGGCCAAAGTTGACTGTTCATCTAAAAATTACACTTTAATTTTTTTAGGGGTCGGCTTCGCCTACCCTTGAAAAATATCCCCTATATAAACCTAGATTATTCGCCAGGTAGAACACTTCTACTTCACATTTTTCAACAATATGATATATCCCGTATTATAGACGCGCGACAAGGGGGTAAGTTATTAATGCGCGACAAGGAGGGTTTGCAGACAAGGAGATACTGTAGATATTGACGCATAGTAGATGCATGACAAAGATTTTGTTGATGAGCGACATGGAGTTTTTTTCGATGAGCAAGAAGAGGGCAGAGGTTGTAGACGCGCGACAGGATATTTGCTGTCGCGTGTCAAAAAAATGCAGTGATGCGCGTCAACAGGCCTTAGTGACGCGCGTCAATAGACCTTAGTGACGCACGCCACTAAGTCTGTTGACACGCGTCACTAAGGCCTGTTGACGCACGTCACTAAGGCTCGTTGACGCTTAGTAGTGCCAGCGCGGTCAACAGCCTTAGTGGCGTGCATCATCGCACCTTAGTAACGCGTCACTAAGGTGCTGTGATGCGTGTCACTAAGGCCTCGCTGACGCGCGTGTCACTAAGGCTCTGTTGACTTTTTAGTGACACACGCCAACAAGCCTTAGTGATGCGCGTCAACAGACCTTAGTGACGCACGTCACTAGGGTCTGTTGACGCGCGTCACTAAGGCCTGTTGACGCGTGTCACTGCATTTTTTTGATGCGTAACAAGGAGGTACAATAGATATTGATGCATAGCAGACACATGACAAAGAGTTTATTGATGTGTGACACGGAGATTTTTTGATGAGAAAGCAGAGGTCGAGGTCGAGACGTGCGAAGGGATATTTTGCTATCGCACGTAAAAAAATGCGATGACGCACGTCAAAAGACCTTAGTGATGCGCGTCAACAAACCTTAGTGACGCGCATCAATAGACCTATTGACGCGTGTCACCGAGGATCTTTGTTTTTGACGCGCGACATGGTAAAATATCCGTCCGCGTCTCGCAGCCTTCGTCAGCCGTAGTGCTTAATAATCGGGTGAAATTTTTCATACAACCCCACAAAATTCACCTTCCCGTGAAACCGGTTCGGAGATATTTGTCGGGTATTGTCCACCTCTTATTTCCGGAGGTCTCTTAAAATGAACCCTAAATGTATATATCTAAATGAGATATGAGTCATCAAAATAAGGGCCCGCTAGATAATTTACACATTAATTAAAAGCAAACACAACCATTAAAGCATTCATCCCTGTTTAAAAACCAACACATCATTAGCATGAAAAAACATTTAAACAACAACAACCATTTAATTATATGCATAATGATATAATAATGCCATCATAAGTTTATAAATCATATATCAAAATATAAAGTATATGAAAAAGTTATCTATGTCTAAAAAGTTCATCAAATTCAAACAACATAATTAGTCTTCCTCTCACAAATCTAGCAATGATGTCCCTTCCTCAATGATCATCTCATAGAACATAATATTAAGTGTTATTATAAACCTTAGTTTATAATTAAATAATTTAGAATATTTATATTCTTAATTATTTAATATAAACTATGAGTTTATGGTTAATTAGTTTTTAATTAAATCAATTTATATAAACTGGGGAGGTGTACCCCATCACTTAATATTCATAACCCTTGGGGTTATTTAAATATGGTCGTGGGCCATAATCGGGTGAATTAATTCACACTGGGTTAAAAACATGGAGCAGGAAGTGAGGATAGGAGTTACTGGACTAGTTAAAAGTTTCTCATTAATGGAAAATTATTTCCATGGTTTTTTACCCCATTGGGGTTTTCCATGTTAAATCTTGTGTCACTATGTTATTTCATTTAATTTATTTTTAATTTTATTTATTTATTAATGTTTTGTTTAATAATATTTTATATATTTATTTATTATCTCGGTCCTAATATGGTACCAGAGTGGTTAGGTAATATTTATTAAATTAATTAACCAATAGACATGTTCATTGAGGAGGTTGGTTAGTTGGTTAGGAATAATTGAAAGGAACGATAAGAAGATTGTTCCAAACCGTTAAGATCTCAGATGATCATATCACACCACATTTGATAAGCTAAAAGAAATTCACCAGAATAACTTTACAGAGAAATTATAAACAAATAAATGTAATTGATCATAGATTATTATGAAACTCTCATGTATATGAGCAGAATGAGAATGGACCTTGCTTTATATAGTTTAAAATGAAGATCAATCTAAGAACTAATCAAGGCCATAGATCAAGCCATAAATCAAGGAAAGAACTAGTCAAGACTATAAATTTATTTAGGAAAGAACTAGTCATCAAAGATCTAGTTAATACCATAGATAATGGAAAGAACTATACCTAACAACTAGATAATATCTTCCTAATACCTAGGTGTACATGAAATATCAAGCAAGAGAACAAGTAAGGGTTAAATATTTTATGAAATATTTTACTATATATTCTATAGTTTCAAATGTGTGCAAGTTAAATGTTTTCAAAGGTAAAACTCAAGAATAAATAGGGATTTCAAATTATTTTATTGGTTGGGTGAAATTACTTATCCCCTTTGTAAATATTTTTGTTAATTTTTACTCTCATGTGATTTGAAATCTCCTTAAACTTCCCCTAGTAAAAATTCATTTAATTATTTTAACATGGTTTATATCCTTTAAACCCCTTTAATAATGGTTACATGTGGTCTTTTTAAAATACTATAGTTTATAATAATTTATAAACAATATAAACTATACATTAAAATTTGGACCATTATTATTTTGTAAACCATATGTTATAGCTTATTAGTTTATTAGTTTATAAACTATAACCTAACTTTTCTATTATTAAAAGTTATGGTTTATAAAAATAAAAATAAAATATTATAGTTTATATAATAAAAACTATACTTTATATACTTCATTTTATATTGCACATAGGTTAAAAATATTCTTAAAAAATACCTCATGGGCCCTACGAAAATAAAGGTAATGGTTAAATATGATTTGAAATATATCATTAGTTTATTTAGTTTTTAATGTGTGTAGGTGAAAGAGGTTTTCCAAGGGCAAATACGTGGTCTCCTAAGATGGAGACATCATCCATGAAAATAAGAGTATTGATTTTTCTCATTGGCGAGAGAAAATGTTAATTGGATTTGTGTTAAAATAAATTATTCAAATCCTATGTATCTAACATGGCCCCTTTATACTATACATCTAGTTTTAAATTTACCTACAATTATATTATATAATATAACCTACCCTTCGTAATATGTTAAAAAAACATTTAAAAATGCCTAGTTTGTTTATTTTAATTTATAAACCTATAAGTTTTTTTTTCCTCCCTAACCACATCCTATTAAAACTATTATGTATACTTTTAAAACTTATAGAAGTATTAACCTTTGTATTACAATCTAACCATTTTTAAAGTAAGTCTTAGACCACTTAAAACTATTTAAATATGGCCACTTTGAAACTTAAATACTTAACTTTTTTGTAAGAGGGCTGGTTAAAATATAAGGGTCATGGTTTTTAATTTGATCATTTTAAAACGAAAAAAATTAGCATATGTATTTTTAAACTCTTTTTTTTAATGCGGCCCACTTAAATCTTTATATTTTATTTTATTTATAAAAACACCCTAATCACTTTAAATAATCCATATCTATAAAAAAATCAACTTATGTGGTCAATTGAAATAAATTATAAGCCCGTTTTTAAAAAAAAATCATCCCACATCGTGGGGTGAGGATATTATTAAGGCTTTAAAATCCTTTAGGAAAGGTTTTTTTGTTGTGTCTTCACTCACACCACCAGTTATTTTGTTGGATAAAATAAAGTAGAAGTGGCTTGGCTAATGAGCTTGACTCTACCATGTTATGTTTCATATGGTTAGCTTGGTAAACATTGGCATTATAACTTTATGGAATTAATTATATAATTCATTTGGGAATTAAAATCAAACTTAACTCTTTGAGTTGGAAAACCAACTCGAGTGAGCTCACGAGAAATTCTAAAACATCTCTATATGATCAATACTTCACAATTTTTTTATATACAATTTTTTAATTTTAATTTTTCTCGTTAAATATATTTTGATGTGGTTTAACCTTAGCATTCTTTTTTAAAATTAGAAAATTATTTTAATAATATTTTATATTTTACATAAATTATTTTTTCAAATTGAATTGATTTTACAA
The DNA here is from genome assembly GCA_018340775.1 of Taxus wallichiana var. yunnanensis. Lineage (NCBI taxonomy): Eukaryota > Viridiplantae > Streptophyta > Pinopsida > Cupressales > Taxaceae > Taxus > Taxus wallichiana. Next base: position 438,989,862 of record CM031235.1, on the reverse strand, counting down.
CTCGACGACTAAGTCATCATAGTCCTTTTTCATGTAAAAATAAAAACAAATTCACTCACATTTCGATTGAATATTATTATTGCCAATCTAATACATCGTTTTGTAGATTATATGTTTAAGAAAACTTTATTTTCAACATAAATTCATCGAATTTCGATTATGAGGCTTAAACAATGACATGGGGATCTCTGTTAACCTTGATTGTTTTTAATCTTCATTATTCTTAATTATTCAAATTTATTTACGTGAAAAATGGGTCTAATCATTTTACGACTAATAAATATCATATATTGAATGAGAATAATTACAACATTTGGAAAATTTGATTGAAGGGAGAATTCATGGCTCAAAAAATATAGACAGTTGTGAACACAATTGAAAAGAATTTGAGTGGAAGACAAGAAATTGCAAACAATATCGTTGCATATCAACAAAAATTATAGGAAGTGATGTCCATTATTTTTCAGAGCATGCATGATGATTTTTTTCTTCATATTGGGAATCAAGAAATTCTAAGTGAGGCTTGGAATCAATTGGAATCGATGCACGAAGGTACATATTTATCAAAAATCATTAAACTGATTTTAGAACTTATGAAAACTCCCATGAAGGGAGATGAAAAAGTAATTAATTATTTGGAAAAAATTAAAAATATTAAGTCTCAGTTAGATGGGTGTAGTTGTAACTTAATTCAAGATAAATTGCTTTATTTCATTATTCAGTTGAATATTCATGAAAATTTAGAAATTTCATTTCAATTTGATTCTAAATATCAAACTGAACAAGAAATTCTAGATTTGCAAACCCTTAGTGCTCTCCTAGTTTAGGAAGAGAAAGTTATGAAAATTTTGATTCAAAAGAGAATTCCACTTAGGCACTTCTTGCTCAAAAATAAAAAAGTAAACCTTCTAGGTTCAACAAGAATAAAAAATTAACTTTTAAAACTCCTAGTAAAAACAAGAAACCAGGAAACTTAAAAGTTAGTTTTGATGGTAAATTTCATAACTATGGGAAATTTGGCCATAAGAAAGAATATTGTAAATCAAAAAATAAGTCAAATTTCAAAAATAAAAAATGGAATAAATCAGATCAAAATCAAGATGAAGATGATGAGAATAATCATAGAGCTAATATAGTAACTTTATAAATGAAAAAGTATATGATTTATTTGAATATACTGTTGGAAAAGGAGTTGTTTTTCATTCATAATTAACTCAGATGGGTTAGTGAAAATGAACTAGAAGTAACTACAACTGAAAACATACAAAAATGGCTTATATGTGCTTTAAAATTTTGCTTCAATTTTTTGGTAGTTTATTCAAGAATAGAATTGTTCATTTTTGGCATGAAAAATCGATCATATATGACATGTCTAGGCTTAAATTTTCCACCTATGAAATGTATTGAAGGGTGCTTACATGATCATTTTTGAAGAAAAACTTTACTTAAATCCATGGAAGTGTCCACAGTTAGTGGATCATGTTTTAATGAATATTGTGATTATTCTTGTATGATTTGATTATTTGTTCAGATCTATTATCTATCAAGTCTTATCTCATTATTTAAAATAATTATAATAAGATAATGAAGACATATATATATATATATATATATATATATATATATATATATATATATATATATATATATATTATATATATATATTCGATAAAACATTTCTAAAAAATTATTATGTGATTACTAAAATATTATTATATGCATATCAAATGAAACTTGGGGATGCCTTTGTGTTTGTATTGGAGACATCAATACTGATTGCATCTAATATATATTTTACAAGAGTAATATGTTGAAAATTTTCAACATATTTTAACATGGTTAGTTGTTAAGCATATTGTTATGTTAGTTGTTATACAACTAGTGTTTAACTTTTACAGATGGTTAAAAGTGAAATCAATAATGATTTATATTATGCTTATTATGATGTCTATATGGATATTATGACTCTAACCATGTTGATGTTGTGTTGGATATAAAATATACATATGGATTTGTGTTCAATTTTTTTGGTGCAGGTGCCATTACTTGAAACAAAAAAGCAACCAATAATATCCATTTCTTCTACTAAAGAAGAAAAGATAAGTGAAATGGAAGAAGTGAAGAAGCCATATGGATGAAGAAACTATTGGAAAAGATACACATGGAATCTAAAAGAAGTATTCCTCTTCTATGTGTGATAGAGTTGTATTTCTATTGCTAAATAATCTAGTTCAACATTAGAGAACGAAGCATATAGACGTTCATATTCTCCTTATCCGAGAGAAGATTCTATACATTTGATCAAATCTCAAAGATATTATCAAGATCAAGTTATAGTTATGTTTGCAAGCCTTTGTGTGTTGTAAAGTTCTGCAAATTTTGTAAAATTCTTGCCCTTTCAGAATTTCCATTGAGGGGGAGTGTGCATGGCAATGTCACTTCCTAATGGCCGGTTGTTTACTCCTTCTCCTCTATAATTATGCTCTAGTATAAAACATTGTAAAAATATATTTTATGATCTATGTAAACTGATAGAGTTTATGGTATATAGTCCAATATGTTGCATCTATTTGTAAATGAGGTCCTTGTGTTATAAAAGGCTCCTAGAGATGCGGTTTTAAGAAATTTTCCATGAGAAACATGGGATGTAGTCTCACAAATCATACTTAGCCTAAATCATATTTATGATTTACGTATTCCAAATCCTTTTGTACCAATAGGTATGTTGACCATGATCAAGGTGTTAGAATTCCTTCAAAAGTGATATGCTAACCTAAACCTTCACTAATGGTTTATGGATTTGTAAACCATGTTGTACAAACAAGTAATATTGACATATGGATCCCCACTTAATATTAAGGGGAAGTGTTAGAACATAATATTAAGTGTTGTTATAAGCCTTAGTTTAAAATTAAATAATTCATAATATTTATATTCTTATTTATTTGATATAAACTATGAGTTTATGGTTAATTGGTTTTTAATTAAATCAATTTATATAAATCGAAGAGGTGTACCGTCACTTAATATTCATAACCCTTGGGGTTATTTAAATATGTTTATGAGCCATAATCAAGTGAATTAATTCACACCAGGTTAAAAATATGGAGTAGGAAACGAGGATATGAGTTCTTGGATTGGTTAAATTTTTCTAATTAATGTAAAAACTTTTTCGTGGTTTTTACCCCATTGGGGTTTTCCACGTTAAATCCTATGTCACGGTGTTATTTCATTTAATTTCTTTGTTAAATGTTTATTTATTAATGTTTGGTTTAATAATATTTTATATAGTTATTTATTATCTCCGTCCTAATACTCAACATATTCATATGGTTCCATAGGAAATATAGTGCAAGTGACGATTCTAAATTCTTCCTCGACTTCCAATTTAATACTCTTCACTACACTTGTCAACTAAGGAAATGAAGAAGGGGATATATCACACTTAGAGGTTTGTGTGGAGTCATGTGAATGAAGAACTTTTTGTTTCCAAGTAATAATGGCAAGTGGTAACATGTAAGACATGATGAGGAGGTACATGAGAAGGAGCATATTGAAAAGACCTATTAGAAGAGGTTGGGTTATGATCACCGTGTGTGCTCAACATTATGTAAAGGAGGATTATTAATGCTACGGGAAGGTTGGTTGTGTGGATAGGATTCAATTACTTGTAAGACTTCATGAAGGCAAGGTTCATTTGCATCGAAATGGACAGAAACATGTGTAGGGCCATGTCTAACAAAAGGTTTACCTCTTGAAGCATATTAGTTCCCCTTTAGCCACACCTAGGTGAACCCCTCTACCATTTTGATTGACCTCAGAAACTATTGTACCCCAAGAGTGATGTGACCCAAACCTTCTAGAACCCCAACCATCCCATATAGACATGATTAGTGCTGAAAATAAGAGGTAATTACCAAGTTTTAGCATGCAAGATCATTAAATTCTCAAAACAGATTCACCAATCAAACCATAAGTGATAGTCATCAACATCGAAATGGAATGAAACATGTGTAGGGACATGTATAACACAAGGTATACCTCATCGAAGCGTATAATCTCCCCTTCAGCCACCCTTAGGTGAACCCCTCTGCCAGTGTAATTGACATCGAAACTATTGTGCTCCCAAGAGTGATGTGACCTAGACCTTCTAGAACCCCAACCATCCCATCCAAACATGATTAGTGCTAAAAAGGAGGAAATTACCAATTTTTATCATGTAAGATCATTAACTTCTCAAAACAGAGTCATTAGTCAAACCATAAGTGATAGGCATAGAAAAAAGACCCTTTTAGATTTTTAAAGTAAAAGAAATGCACCTATACATTATGTATAACCATTTACAACAACTATTGACTTCCATTTCTCAAATTTTATTAACAAATGAGTAAAACATTAGAATAACATCTCTTTCTGAAACCAACAAGTGATTGTATCATTTCAAGCCCTTAAAATATGAAGCTTCAAACAAGAAAACCTTAAAATATACATGCACAAGTAATAAATTGTGGTGCCAAATGCTCAATTAATCCCATATTATAACTACCATTAGAGCTCATATATAAAATATAACCAACATATTCTTATATACCCAAACATTCTCATCTTTGTTTCCACAAAGAAACTAAACAAATGCATGTACTATAAATCTTTATCATAGTGTGAAAAGATTTAATTTTTTTATCAAATAACCGTAATGAAATCACAGAGTTTCTTTTTGTTATATAGTTAATAATTCCCAAAAAGATGACTAATAAGCACTAAAAGCTTCAATAAAACTGAAACTTATTCATTTTTGATCAAACAAAGAACTCTTTTTATACCTAGAAAATAAAAATAGAGTTATATATTTGTGTTGAACAATATGTGTTGAATAAGCTTCATGAAATGACTAATACCCTACTCCAACTTATAAACTAAAAAAACATATGATATGAAATTGAAATGGTGAAATCCAACTTATATTATTGAAGCCCACATCATGCATAATCAAGACATTCAAAATGAAGGCATATAATGAATACAATACACTGTCGATCTCTCGTTGTCGGCCCCAAAATTCCCCTCTTTTGAAGTCACGTTTCAAAACCAAATTAAGTCTTTACCTAGGAATATTGAATCACGTCGAGCCTGACATTGTTTGCAGTTTTCTTATTCATGGAGAACAATTTGAAAGACAAGTGTATGGTGAAGTTCCTTTCCTTCTTTTTATTTTTTTCCCCATCAATTTTTTTCCCTAGAGTCCACGGGTAATATGTGGATGCCTTTTATTGGATACAAATTTTCCATATTCCAAGGTTCAGCGGGAGCCTCCACATGTACAAATGGCACAACTCTAGCGGCAAGGTCCAAGGGACATTCCTCAAATAACTGTAGGCTTTCCACATGTCCCAGGTACAGAATGAAGACAAAACAAGCTAAAATTGGCTAAGTATGGAAGGTTTAGTGGAAGGTGCCACGTGACTCATTAGCGCTACTTCATGAGATAAAGCTAGGGGAAGTTCTCAAACTTGTGCCAGTCCTCCACATGTCCTAGGTCTAAAAAGGGACAGAGCTGATAGTTAAAATTTACTAAGTATGGGCAGGTTGGCGAGGACGTTGCCACGTGCCTTAATGACACCATTTCTGAAGTGAAATCAAAGGGTCAATATCCAAGTAGCGCTAGCTTGCCACATGATTAAATTCAATATGAAGATAAAGTTGATCATTGAAAATTCCAAGACCTGATGAAAGAGGCCATGCATCCACTTGACATAGTTTCGAAAGCATTTCCAAAATGGAAACTCAAATGAGTGCCAACTCTCCACATGTATGGGGTCAACATAAGTCAAGCTTGGAACAAGCCCAAATAGGATAAGTATAAAGGGACTAGCGAAGCTCTCCATGTGTCATCCTAGCGTTGCTTAAAAGAAAAAAATGCAAAAGGCGTTCATAGGCCCATTCTAATCAATTCCTTCCACGTTTCATGCCCAAATTTAAATTTGTAAAAGTAAATCATATGGTCCATGTTTTAACCGGTAGAATAATGAAATGGTTGCATATTTTAAAACATGTTCCTCTGTCATTAATGTTTCTCTACGAATCAATAATTTGAAGGGGTGTGAGCGACTAGAATAGGTTGTAACTATTTCTTGCTTGCTCGAGGAAGTTGTAAATTGTTTCTTGCTTGCTTGAGGAAGTTAGAATGTTTCTTGTGGGCTATATCATGAACTTTTAAAGCCATTGTATGGATTGGAATTTTGACATTCTAAAATTGTAATTTTTAATTAGAAGAAATCAATACAAAGGTTTTTCCCTATTTCTTCTGCTTTCTCTTTCCTTTTGGTTCTAATTTGTGAATCATCTAATCCTTGCGTGCTTGGAAACTTTGTGTTCTAGTCTATACACTCTCCAGAACTTTGATTCTGCGAAATGTTCCTGTTATAAATGTGGATGGTTCTACTCTGTATCTCATTTACACAATACATATAAGGGTTTTCTATGCCATCTCTTTTCCCTGAAAGTATTGTCTTCTTCTACCTCCCTCCTTTCTTAAAAGTCTTATGTCCTCATGTATTGATAACTTTCTAGGCTTAAAACACATTTCAGGATATTGGAAAACCACCATTGAATGAAATACTATGCATTTGTACATAGGTTTTTCCATTGCTTTCAATAATGGAAGCTCTTGCATTAAAGAGGAGGGAATTGATTATCCCTTGACTGTGGTTTCATCTCAAGTGCAAATCCAAAACTAAACATTTTTTGGCTACTCTACTAGGGATTTGTTCAAAAAATTTCCTTTCTAAAAGAACAACTAATTTGATCATTTCTTTGATCTGGCAACTCTAAGATATACTCATGGTAGAAGGGCTCTTGGAATTAAAGATCCCAAATTTCAACTTTTGGATCAACAAGATTTTCAACTTCCTCCAACAAGAAGAAATAAAAGAGCTCATTCCATAAGCACACCTCCTCTTGAATACAGAGCTTCGCTAATAACATTCCTCAAGCCCAACTTAGCCCTAATCTTCGTGCCCTATTTCTTGTTTGGTATCCGTTTCATTTCAAGAAATCTTTCCATGGATGGCAGCACCTCGGCCTTGGTGACAAAGAGTTGAGCCTCTAGCTCTTCCTCAACCATTGCATGAGTTACCTAGGGGTAATAGGAAGAATTTTCCCAAATTTAGAGGTGATGTAAAAGTGCACCTTGATGAACACATTGTATCCTTCATTGTTGCATGTGGGGTCCTTGGGGTTGAACATGAAGATGTCTCTGTTAGGCTTTTTGTGGAGACCTTGCAAGAAAATGTTGTAGATTGGCTTTACCATCTTTCTCGGTGGGACCATCATCAATTAGACTACTATGAAAACTAAATTTGAGTAGCATTTCAAACATGCTAAAGATGTGCATTCCTTGCTAGCTCAAATTTATCAAATCAAGAAGGAGCCACATGAGCCTATGAGAGAATTTTTGGCCAAGTTCAAAAATTTGGTTAAAAGATTCCACTAGATATTAGACATATTGATCAGATTTGAAGTGTTTCTTATTGAATGTTGAATTTCCGGAAGTAAGCTATGCCACGAGGAGAGAAAATCTTGCAACTTTGGATGCTTTGATCAAAGATTAGATGTTAGTGTGGAAGATGACTTGATCATCTCTAGCAAATTGAAAAAGGGAGTCTTTCAAATCCAAAGCATCTTCTTCTTCCTCTTCTCCGGAGGTAATGCGATTAGTTGGTACAAAAGCTTGCTAATGACATCATTGCCATTAAGAAACAATTGGCTCAACATGATCCATATCAAGATGTTCTAAGGAAGAAATTTCAGCCCAGGCGATTACCCTCTTCTCAAACCGGGTTGGCCATTGAAGGTCCACTCCTCAAGGTTTCTATTATTGCTACTTGTGAAGTTCTTGAGCACGATGATGATGAAGAAAATGGGCTCTATGATGAACAAGAAGAGGAAGCTTATGAAGAAGCTGGAGAAGATAGGTGGTTCTCGAGTTCATTTCCTCACCACTAAGGATGTGGATGATCAAGATGATTATGATGATGTAGTGGTTTGAGATGAACATTGAATCATATGTTTTTATGACTCAAGAGAAGACTAAAAAAAAGGAAAAAGTGGTATACCCGTAAAAATATCCAAGGAGTACCCCATCACCATCCTAGTGATTACAAGAAGAGGAGCTCCCATTCCTACTACTTCCACTCAAAAGGTAAGCTCTGCTAGTCCTTCTCCTCTACTTCGCTTATGGGAATTATTTCCCAACAAATGATAAACCGATAGATCAAAAGCTCCTCCTACTCCTAGTAGTGATTCCCCATCCACATTTGGATCTTTTGACATTATAGACCATCTTAATAAGAAAAAGATTTAGATTTTTGAAGCAGAGTTCTATCAAACCCATCCTAAAGCCTTTGCTAAAATGGTAAACTTTGTAAATTCCAAATCTAAAACCCCAAATGACTAATTCTTTTAAGGTCCTTTTTCTCACTCCTTCTCCACCTCAATCAAGCCTTGTGGCTGCAGTCACTTCCTCTAATGAGAAAATTGAACCATTCTATGTAACCCTTCTCATAGCCGGTCATAAACTCAGCAATTGTGTCATAGATTCAGGAGCTTAGATAATGTAATACGTGTAAAGGTAGCCCATGCTTTGGGTCTGACCCTAACACGTGCCTTTGGCTCTTATTATTCCATGGAGAGTAAGAAAGTACCTTTGGTGGGTAGAATTAAAGATGCACAAGTAGCTTTTACTAATTTTCCAGAGAAAAGAATCTTAGCCACCATTTTGGTAGCTGATATTCCTCCTTCATATGGGATGTTGCTGAGTAGAAATTTCTATAAGGAGGTAGGAGGGGAAATTCAAATGGATTGGTCACATGCCTTGATCCTTGTCAATGGGAAGATGAAGAAGTTGTTGTGTGAGAAACAAACATAGTACATTGTGTGAAAGAAATATGATCCTAAAGCATAAATATTGTATGCAAATATAGGGCATGGGAACTATGTGATCATGTCACAAGAGGAGAAAATTCTACCAAAGGGAGTGTTGCTTCATCATAATGGTGTGTGGACTTTAGAGTTTGATAGGAGTTGTTCTTCAACCGGTTCTGGAGCGTGTAGTGCTCATTTCTCCCGAGGGTAAGGTTCATTCTTTCTCCTTAAAATTTTAGTTTGAAAATACCAACAATACTACCGAGTATGAGGCCCTTATTCTTAGGTTGAGCATGGTGAAGGAGATGGGAGTGAAGAAACTTATTTCTTATGGAGATGCAGAGATAATCATAAAACAAGTTAGAGACCTTTATTAGGGAAAAAATAGAAGGTTGAAACACTATAGGAATCTAGTCTGGGATTCCATTGAATTTGTGCCAAGGGAGAGAAACACTAGGGCCGACTCTCTAGTTGTTTTTGGGTCCTTGTTGATTCCTCATCCTAATTTCCCTCAGGAGAAATTCACCATTGAGCTGATCCATAGACCAAGTGTGCATGACAATGCAAATAATTGGAAAGTTTTCAATGATGAACAACATTTTATTTCTTTCTTAGAGCTCAGAGACAACTTTGATCAGATGTAATTTAAAGGAGGTGACAATCTTCCTAGAGAGTGTGTGTCATTAAATGAAGAGGGTGTCAAAGAAGAGATGGATCAAGATGGATGCATCAAACTAAAAGGCAACAAAATTCCTAAAGGGTGGTGAGTTTGGAGGATATTTTTGATAAACATGATAGATATGTAAAGTCTAAAGTTTCCCAAGGATCCTGACAATCTGTTGAGACTGAGAAAGTGAATATTGGGAGTCTTGATGGTCCCAAAATGGTCAACATCAGGAAATTTTGCACTTAGGAAGAAAAAACGAAGGTGGTGAATCTGTTGAAAAGGTATGTTGATGTCGGCTTACTCTTATGATGATCTTAAGGATTTTCAACCTATATGAATGCAACATTTCATTCCTCTTAATCCTGGGATCAAACCCTTCAAATAGAAGCAAAGGCAATATAATCCAAAGATAGTTGATACAATTTTCCAAGAAATACAAAAGCTTTTGAAGGTTAGGATCATCTTCCCCATCCATCATTCCATGTGGATTGCTAATATAGTTCTTGTCAAAAATAAGAATGGTGAGATCAGGATCTTTTTGGAATTGAAAATATTAAATCATGGTTCTTTAAAGGACAACTACCCTCTCCCCATGATGGACCAAGTATTACAAGTTGTCACAGCTCGGAGATGCTATCTATGTTAGATGGATTCTTGGGGTACAATCACATAGAGGTGAATACTACAGATCAACATAAGACTACCTTTACAACTCCTTGGGGAACCTTTGCATACAAAAGGATGTCATTTTGTCTCATCAATGTTGATGTTTCTTTCCAGAGGGCCATGGACTTGGATTTTGGTATTCGAAGGGGAAATGCATTGTTGTGTATTTGGATGACTTGAAAGTATTTTCTAAATCAAGAAAATATCACTTCCAACACCTTGAAATAATATTTCAAAAGTGTAGAGAGCATGGAATTTCCTTAAAATCTAAGAAGTCTATGATTTGTGTCACAAAAGGAAAGTTTTTGGGACTCATTGTTTCAAAGGAAGGGATCAAGATTGATCTAGAGAGAGTTCAGACCATCTAGAAAATTCCTCTTCCATCAAGTAAGAAAGGTGTACATTCTTTCTTTGGTAAGATCAAATTCCTAAGGAGATTCATCCCCAATTTTGTAGAACTTACTATGAGCATTTCTCACATGATGCAAGGGAAGAAAACTTTTGGTTGGTGCTCAAGGGAATAAATCATTTGAGGAAATTAAACGAGGTATTTCAAAGACTCCAATTTTGGTGTGCCCTAAATTTATAAAAGATTTCATTATCTATTGTTATGCCACTTTGAAAATATCCTAGCTGCTTTGTGTTAGCCTTTGAGGAAGAACACTAAAGATCATAAGCTCCCAATTGCATTCATGAGTTATGTCTTGAAAAATCATGAGCTAAAGTACACCATGATGGAGAAACATGATTTTGTAGTTTTCAAAGTTGTCAAGCAGTTTAAGTTTTACATCCTTAATTCTCATTTTGTGGTGTTGGTGCTTGATACAACAATTACACCATTCTCACTCAACAAACAAGAATTTGTAACAAAGAGAGGTAATTGGGTAGAAAAGGTACAAGAGTACGATCTTGACATCAGGCCAAAAAATCTAGTTTGGGGTAAGGGCCTATGTGAACTCATTGGTGAGAGAGCAGACAAGGAGTTGTCCAACGTTGGAGTTGATGTTAGATTTTTTCTGTTCCTCAGCTTGAAAGATGTGTGGTATGATGACATTGCTCACTTTTTGACCTATAGAGAGTTTCCATCTCACTTGAATACCAAAGACAAGAGATCCATAAAATTGAGGTTTTCACAATATGTGCTATGGGAGAATGATTTGTTCAAATGAGGCATAGATGGAAGGTTTTTGAAGTGTGTAGACAAGGAACAACAAAAGAAGTTATTCTCTACTTTTCATGACCAGCTTGTGGAGGTCATTTCTCCTCTATTGTAACAACTCATAAAATACTTGAGCTGGTTATTATTGGCCCACTCTATTTAGAGATGCATCAAAATGGGTTGGTAAATGTGAAGCATGCCAAATGTTTGTTAGAAGACCTAAGTTGGCTGCTTTTCCTCTCAAGCCTGTAGTGATTGAAGATCCATTTCAACAATGGGGTTTAGACTTCATTGGAGCACTCAATCCATCTTCCAGTGTTGGACATACTCATGTGTTAACTACCACAAATTACTTCACCAAGTGGGTGGAAGCCATCCTAGTCAAGAGCACTACTTCGAGGTAGTTTGTAACTTTATTAAAGAGAACATATTGATCAGGTTTGGGATCCCAAAAAAATTGTGACTGATAATGCTTCCAACTTTTATTCTACTGAGATGATGGACTTCTACTATGGGTATGGGATATCCCTTTCTCATTCTTCAGACTACTACCCCCAAAGGAATGGATATGCAGAATCAACAAACAAGAACTTGGTAAACATAGTTAGAAAGCTTGTAAACGATTCTAAGAGGAATTGGCATAAGAAGCTATATGATGCACTTTGGGCTGATAGAATTACACCCAAGAGAGCAATTAGAATGTTCCTTTTCCAAGTGGTGTATGGTGTGGAAGCTCAACCGCGATCCTTTGTGGAATTTGGATAAGATAATTTTTACCTTGAAGCTCGATGAAGACATATTGCAAGTGGTGGATAGGATAACATCTCATCAATTGAAATTGAAGGCTTTGTTTGACAAGAAATCCAAACCCAGAGTTTTCCAAGTGTGAGACATTATGCTACTTTGGGACAAAAGACATGAGCCACAAGGAAGCCATGGTAAGTTTGATTCCCTTTGGCTTGGTCCTTTTAGAATCAAACATTTCTCTAGAGAGAACTCTTTTTATATAGATTGCATGGATGGTTCTCCTCTCCCAATCCCTTATAGTGGGTTGTATCTAAAAAATTTCAAGTCTTAGGTGATTAGACGGTCCTTCCGTATGCATTACATACATGGTGTTTTGGTTTTGGGTCGTTCCTTTGTGTTTCATTTTTGTTCTTCTCTTTTGGTTTGTTTTTTTCCTTTTCCCATCTTGTGTGTGTTTCCTTGTATTGTTTTTGCTTTTGACACCTTTTCCTAATAGATAAGACACTTTGGTCCTCTTTTCCTAGAGTTATCTACTATTCTTGATCTTTCCTTATGTCTTTTTCTAAGCCAAGTCATCCCCGTAAAGAGACAACTATTGTTGGCCCCAAAATTCCCCTCTTTTGAAGTCACGTTTGAAAAAAATAGTTTGTACACTGGGAATATTGAATCGTGTCTAGCCTAGAATTGTTTGCAATTTTCCTATTCATGGAGAAAAATTTCAAATTCAAGCATATGGTGAAGTTCTTTTCCTTCTTTTTATTTTCTTCCTGTAGTCAGGAATGACAGCATTTTTTCCCCATCATTTTTACCCCAAAGTCCATGGGTAATATGTGGATACCTTTAATTGGATTTGGTTTGGCCATATTCCAAGGTTCAGTGGGAGCCTCCATGTGTCCAAATGGTGCAACTCTAGGGGCAGGGTCCAAGGGACGTACTCAAATAACCACAAAGCTTTCCATGTGTCCTGTACAAAATGAAGATAGAACAAGCTAAAATAGGCTAAGTATGGAAGGTTCAAAGTAGAAGGTGCCACATATCTCATCGAGTGTTACTTCATGAGTCAAAGTTTGGGGCAATTCTCAAACTTTTGCTAGTCCTTCATGTGTCCTAAGTCCAAAAAGGGACAGAGTTGATAGTTAAAATTGAATAAGTATGGATGGGTTGGTAGACACCGCCATGTGCCTTAATGATGTCATTTTGGAAGTGAAATCAAAGGGTCAGTCTCCAAGTAGCACCACTTGCAACGTGATTAAAGTCAATATGAAAATAAAGTTGGAAATTGAAAAGTCGAAGACCGGTAAAAGAGGCCATGCATCTGCTCGACATAGTTTTGGAAATCATTTCCAAAATGGAAACTCAAATGAGTGTCAACTCTGCACATGTATGGGCTCAACATAAGTCAAGTGTGGAACAAGCCCAAACATGCTAAGTATAAAGGGACCAATGGAGCTCTCCATGTGTCAACCTAGCACTACTTCAAAAAAAAAATGCAAAGGCGTTCGCAGCCCGCTCCAATCAATTCCTTCCACATGGGCGGCCCAAATTTAAAGTTGTAAAAGTAAATCATATGGTCCATGTTTTAACTAGCGGAATAATGAAATGGCTGTATATTTTAAAACATGTTCTTCCACCATTAACGTTTTTTTTCGAATCAAGAATTTGAAGGGGCGTGAATGGTTAGAATAGGTTGTAATTGTTTCTTGCTTGCTCAAGGAAGTTGTAACTGTTTCTTGCTTTCTCAAGGAAGTTGTAACCATTTCTTGTAGGCTATATCATGGGATTTCAAAGCCATTGTACGGGTTGGAATTTTGAGATTCTGAAACTGTAATTTTGAATTGGAAGAAATCAATACAAAGGTTTTCCCCTTTTTCTTCTACTTTCTCTTTCCTTCTGGTTTTGATTTGTGAATCATCTAATCCTTGCATGCTTGGAAACTTTTTTTTCTAGTCTATACAATCTCTAGAACTTTGAGTCTACAAATAATGCCTGTTATAAACGTGGATGGTTCTATTTTGTATCTCATTTGCATAATACACATAAGGGTTTTCTCTACCATCTCTTTTCCCTAAAAGTATTGTCTTCTTCTTCCTCCCTCATCTCTTCAAATTCTTTTGTCCTCACATATTGATATCTTTCTTGTATTAAAACACATTTTAGGATATTGGAAAACCACCATTGAATGAAAGACTGTGTATTTGTACATAGGTTTTGCCCCTACTTTCAATAAGGGAACCTCTCCTATTAAAGAGGAGGGACTCACTTTTCCCATGACTATGGTTTCATCTCAAGTGCAAATCGGAAACCCAAAAATGTCAAAAAATATTCAACCATTTTCACTTCCATTAATCATTTCAGAATGGAAAAATTAAAAATATCAAAATACGGGCTTGAAATCCAAATAACGATATTACAAAATGAAATTTGATCTTTGTGCTAACCATTCACCGTCCATATTGATAAAGAGATGACATATATATATATATATATATATATATATATATATATATATATATATATATATATATATATAATTTTAAAATTATAGTCGACAAAATAAAGAATGCCACAAAACCACTTAGTGTTAAACAATTAAAATAATGCATTAAATACCTAGTGGCTCCCATCGACTCATTATTAATGTGATAGAAAACAAGAAGTGATAAGAATATTTATGGTTATTTCAAAAAAAAGGGGTGTTAAAATTTTAGCAATAACACCTTCCATCTTCACATTCACATTGCATAACATCACTTTCACACTTACTACATTTGCAATCTTGGTTGCACTTACTCTTTCTTGCTTATACTTACATGTACACTTTGTTTCCCATGATAGACAAATACTTAATATGTCAATATATTTTATATATACACATGCATGGTCACTGTATTTTGAAGTGAATGCATATTTCTTATAGGTTTTTACATGATGTAATGATGTTTGGCACTATACCTCTTACCAGTCCCACTGAGGCTCTTAGGGGCATCTAATTTCTCATACATTACAGGTGTTATCATTTCTTTGTATACTACTTATTCTATCAACACACTACTTTAAATTAATACATACATGCCTTGAAATACTTTTTATCTTTCTAACATGCTAACAAGTGCTTCATGTGTAGTATTTTCCTTATAGGACTATATGCCACCATGGTTATCTGTTACATTTTGTTTTACATTATTTTCTATTATATGCCATTATTTGTGGGCTATGCCCTATGTCTTGTTTGATCATTACTTGTATGCTTTTGGCCACTTCGGCCCTGATTGTCTTGTGAAATTGTGAGTGATGTCCCATGTTTGAAACCTGATTTTTATGGTCTATCTTGTATACACATTTACTTGTTACATTATTTATCTATAACATGATTGCTACTTTTTCTATTAACACATGTATCTATCCATTTTTTTCATGTTCCTTGGCTTCTACCATGCACACCCCATCCCCTATAAGGATACAATTTCAAATCAACATTAAGTCCTCTCTTTTGGGCCGCATTTTCTTATCAATGTCACAGGAACCCAAAACAAGTGAGGAATACATTGGGTGAACAAAAAACCTCAGAGTTACAACACAATACAATACAAAATAAAATCATCACTAGTTAAAGTTATAACACTGGATCAGAATCAGACTTGGGTCAGAATCACAACACAAAAACTAGTGCACAGGATCATAAACCAGTGTTTGGGTGCTTGTGTCTTCCCCTAGCTGCTCATGTCATAGGGTCATACACAATCAATTTCTCGAGATCATCATACTTCATATAAGTTTTTAGAGTAATTTAACGTTATCACGAACAATCCTCTAGCAAAAGAATGCATGTAATCTCCATTTCAATTGCAACAAACATTACATTCAGAACTAATTCGGGATAGCAGAAAAAAACATAAAGACACCATTTACAAGTGGTGTTTATCAACCAGTGAGTCATGGAGGGAGAGTAACACTAGACCTCTCTCTTCAATACTTTCTCTTGGTGTGAGATCACCTAAAATACTCGCACATGGTGTGAGATCTCCCAAAAAAATTGTACTCAAGATGAGATCACTGAAAAACTCACTCTTGGCATGAGATATAAAAACAAATCATTCTACATAGCATTTTTAGGATACTTTTATCTCCTTTTACACTCTTCTACATCAGGTGCACACTTTCCTTTTTATATGCTTTCATACTTTTACATACTTATACATGCTTTACTCAAATTTTTCATATATATGACTTTGAATACACAGTTTCTCTTCTTTTTACATGTCCATCCTTAATACATAACAAATAAGTAGCCTACAAAAAGTACAATAACCGGTCTACAACATGGTACAACACATACATTTCACCTACGGGGTCACTTTCTCTTCAAGTGTTCCATGCTTCATTTCTTGCATTATTTCACTCTTCACTTGTTCACTCAACACATTATTTGTCTCACACTCTACAAGGTTATCAAGTATGAATCTTCTATCTACTTTATGTTATCAAGTATTCTATCAATAAAATAAAGTGGGGAAAATGTAGACATAAAATCACACACTTTGGTACATTTCTAGGTCCTAACAAACATACTAACATTCATATGATTCATAAGAAAGAAATCTAGTAATCGAAAACCTGTCATTGGCCTCTTTTAAGTGTTTCTTGTTTTCTATTTGGTCTTACACACCCTACAACTTAATTGGTATTTTACTTATTTATCTTTTATGGATCCCGAGACCAAAGTGCCCAACTAGGACATGAGTTCCCAAGTGTCCTTGTCTCCTATGGGCACCCATGACCCTTTCTTATCTTAATCATTTCTTTTGGGCATATTTTTCACTTATGGGCCAATATTAAAGTTGTCAATTATGAAATTCAAATAAGGGTATCATATAAGTACATAATTATGTGTTCAAAATAAAGGACCAAACACTAAGCATTATTATCATCACCTAAGCTTGTATACAAAGAAACCTAAAGAACTCAAAGGCATACATATAAAATTCATTCAAAGGATAAGGGTTGCAAAAAATCTACATATACAACATAGGAAAGGGAAGTTCATTATTCCATCCACACATTCTATTACATCGCTACATTCTAGCTATAACCTGCTATCAAGTGCACTTACATAAGGGAATCCTAGGGCACACAATTTCTATACACTCTCACAAGAACTACATAGAGTCTGAGATGTAGTGCAACACTCAGTTGTACATGCACTCTTAATGTGACCACCGGTGGTTAATCTAAATCCCCATATTGTATCTTTATTTTTAGGTTTGATGCGGTTTGTGGGTTTTGCAGGTGAACTTCTATTTTGCGGGTTAGAGGTATCCTCAACATTCAAAGTGTGACTACTAGGTGATCAAAAGGGAATATTTATAACACTTGTGTGATACAAGAAAGATCGAGGTTCGACCATTTTCACGGTCATAGGTGCTCGAACAGGTCTTAAGCGCCCAAGCATCCTTGTCTTGCCATGGGTGCCCTTGTTCAACCTTATTCTTGTATTCTAGGATTTATCCTGAGCATTTATGATATTGTCCACTTCTGTTCCACATTTTTCCTAGTTTAGAGAACTTCCATATCAAGCATAAATAAGATAAGTCACTCTTTTTATATCTCTTACTTAGGGTTTTATACTTGCTTATTTTCTTATGTCATAGTGTACTTAGAAGCTACATATAATTGTTTACATCAGTTACTATGCAATAGGGTTTAATAATTATTTTTTTATTAAATCAAAATTTTAAATAACACATAGTTGAATACAAAGCACAACTTCAACAAACATAACATTGTTATCCTATTTGGTGTAATTTTTAACTCATGTGCTATGTGTATACATATTTTTCATTGTTATATAAACAATGATTTTTACTTTATTTTTTTATATGGTTTTATAGATTTACTTTCATCTCACAATTTTTTTTTCTATATTGTTACAACATCCACATCTCTTACATTTGTAGAGGATGATCATGTGGACTTGTTATCAAAAGGTACTAAAGTTGCAGAGGGAAGAGTATATCCAAGTAGGAGGAAAATGCATTGCAAAGATGTGGGAAGAGGTTTTTTTGTTGTCAGTGTTGGCACAATATTGGATGAAAGAGTCAAATTACCTTTTGCAATTGATAGATTTGAAACCTTGGCAGATGTCAAGAATAAAGGATACTACATTGCTTAGGAAGAGAGTTAATTGTAAAAGCATGAAATTTTTTCCATTCCCCTTGTTTTTAGTGATCACATTTTTAGTGGCTTAGAGGATTACAATGATATAAGAGATGGAGATTGCAATGATGACATTGAAAACACCATCAATATAGGTATAAAAGATAGAAGATATTTTTTCACAGATAATATCATTATCAAACAAAAATATTCTAGTAGAAATGATGACATGGCCATGGGTTTTGTAACTCATGTGCTAAAAGACCATACAATTAATCGAGAGAGGTTGGGTCCTTTAAATTTTGGTGTATGGATAGAAAACATGGTAAATTTGTGTTCTAATTACTCAAACCTTAACAACCAAAAAGTTAACATTTTTCAAAAAAAAAAAAATTTTTTCCATGAAATAATAATTTCCCTTATTGTTAAGGGATTTCTCAATTGGATGGTCTACACCTTGTACATAACAGTGAACAATTTGAAGTTCAAGGGAGTTGTCACTAAATTAATCCATTTTTTCTCACCGTGAGCAAGTATGTTGAATAGGGAATAATTAAATGTACTTCAAGGAAACATGGTACATTTTAAGATATTTGATGTCAATAGCTTCATTGTGAATATTTATAGATTATTAACCCTCCTTACAAAGGATTCTCCCTATCTAAAGGATCTCTCATACAATGTTCTATTAGGCAATGTATCGATATAAATGGTTCTCAGATGGATATTAGATTTAAAGAAGTGTTAAAAGAGGTTGAATTAATCATGTGGGATGTGTTAGAAGAGCAAAAGCCTCCATTTTTATCTAATATATTTTGATGCCACTAATCACAATCATTCTGAAAAAATGATAAAAAGATCTTACAATGCTTAAAAACGTCAAAGTGGATGCCCCTCTAGCCAATCCATCAAATAAAAAATATGATGAGGATAGAAAATGGTCAATATTTATGGATGAAGTGGAAAATGTGAAATTTCATTGCTACAAATTTAATTGTCTCCAAATTTTTCCTCTTTCTTTAATTAGAGTTCAAAATCTATGGCACAAAACTAGATCACTTAATGAAATCGACAAAAATAATTGTATGTTTGATGCATTAAGAGAAAATGCTATCTAATAGAAGCACAATGGACTTAGAGGGGGTGAATCATCCATTTAATACTTTCAACTAATTAACCATGCATACTTATAAACCATTAAGAATTAAGATGAAGAAACAATTCATACACCATCAACCAAAAGATCAATTAAGAACACAAGTACACATGAAGACCAGATATAAGTGAGAAACCCTCAAGGGTAAGAAAACCCACTGAAACTCTACTTATATTACAAAAAAAGGACTTTATGTGAATATTACACATAACAAAATATTTATTTCATGAGGCACCAACCCCACAAGGAGCACCAACTTGTAGTTTAGTGGGGAACCAGTATGCACCCAATTTTGCACATGCTACATTGTCAGAAAATGGTTCAAAGTCCCCTATGATGATTACTATATTTTCCAATGGTGTTCAAGAACATTTACCTCTTTACAACTTATATTTGTATCTTATAATACTTTACTTAGCCATTTCCTGATTTTTGTTAGCTTTCTGTATTGTTTTTCCTTAGTTTTTGGCCTTAAGTTATGCAATCGCTAGTATGCTTTAGCGGATACTATGAAAATGCCAGTCTACCTAGGTGAAAATTGTGTAACCATTTGTTCTGCCATTATCGAGATTGTGTAACCACCCCTATGGTTGCATAACCGCCTACCTATGTAGACTAAGAGTTATGTGCATTTTGAACGAGACTTCCCAAGTGTGATTTAGATGCATGTTAACTTCTTCCAACTCACCTTTTACAAACGTTTCTTGGTTAAATTGGTTGTTTATAGGCTTGATAGATACGTACCAACTTCCTCTTCTTCCCTTGATGACTAATTGTAGTTAACTTCCCCTTTTGTTGTGATGTGGCATCCTTTGGCTGCCAAATGGCTTAGACCATTTCCCACCCTAGTTCTATAAAAACTAGGCTTCTTTCCAAAGCATTGGTTGAATATTTTTGTCCTGATTTACACCATTATATTGTCATGATCTTGATAGAAATTACACAACTAGATATTTTCCTCTTGTGTTTTTATTCTTCTACTTGCATTGCTACCAGATTGTCAAGTAATCCACCATTTCTCTAGCACCTTCTTCCTTTTTTCTTCTGTATTACCAGCACAGCTCCTTGGACTCATGTGAACATTGAAGTTGGAAAAGAAACTGAGGGGACACAAAAGTAAACAAAAACTAACTTTTCCATAGTTTTGTGAATTCCAGGTTAGGGGTGTACTTGGATTTCCTAAAGCTTTCTTAAATTCTTTATTTAATCTACATACACATTATTTAATAGAGTAGTAAACCATTTTAATTCAATCGTTGCAATAGTTAGATCATTACTCATAACTTCTATTTCTTCAAGAAAGCTCACGGTGATAGATAGCTTCCCGCATATCCCTATGGGTTTATAAGGGAATATTTTCTAGATGAGAGCTTATGTATTTGTTCTAGGTAATTACAATCCATTTCAATTTACAACCTCCATCGAATACTTCTTTAATTCTACTAGGAAGTTTCAGGGGAAGAAATGCTTCTCAGAAGCTTTGATTTCTTCCTGTGCCTCTAAGGTAGAACAAAGGATTTAAATCCATAGTTATAATGGGAAAAATAATTATTTTATTTAGAGTATATTAAATACATTTATCACAAGGAAATAACTAAATCTGGTTATTTACTTGTTTAGATTTATCATAGAATCAATTTAGTTAAATTAGAAGAAATTTGTTTTTTTGTATATTTCTTCTATTTTTCCGAAATAACAAAAAAGAAAAATATTATATTAGATTAGTTAGTTTACTTTTATTAGTTTATTCCCTTTATTTAATAATGTCCCTTTCAAGTAGGTACATAGATTCAAACAAACAATAGGAAATTTATGCTACCCGCACATAGCTCCTAATTTCCCTTTACCCAATTAAAATACTAGGAATTCACACTACCCGATCTTAGTCCCTGATTCTCCTATAGTTTCCCATCACTATTCCTGTAATCTTCCACATTTTTTTTTCCAGCATGACCTTAGGAGGTCAAGTACGTCTAGAATCATGTCTTGATTTCAAGCGTAAAAATTGGTGAACCCGACATGAAGAACTAGATACTTATTATTTTCTCTTCTTTCATTGTGTTGTCGTGTAAATGTGTAACAAGTAAATTGACAATTTCGAGCATGAAAACTATACCCATGTACCAACATTTTCATGTGTAATCATTTCAATGCACCTCGAGTCTCACGTAATCAGTTTAGTAACCTCCCAATTGGTGTTAAATCATTCCCCTAGGTGATTTTAGGAGTTCATTAAAAGTTGTAAGCTTCAGGAAGTTATGGGAAGGGATATCACTAGACTTCCTAGGATTAGAGAAACCCCCTTGGAGTAGAGCACAAAATCCAAAACAAATGTGGAGGAATTTCAAAGGCCTTGGGAAATTGTGGAAGTGATTCAGGAAGATTCTGAAAGGACTTGGAGAAGCTAGGGTAGTTTCACCAAAATTATTGTTCATAGGCCTAGGTAGTGCACATACCAAAACAACTGCTGAACTTCCGAACATGATTCTGGGAGCTCTAGATGGAGTTAGGAGAAAAAAAAAGTCATAAATTTAATTCCAAGCCCTACAAGATGGTTGAATTAGTTTTTTCACAACACTTTAGCACATTGGGTTTACAAGTAGTTTTTATCATACATAGGTGGAGTACCAAATCAAAATATGATTTTTTAGGGATCAAATGGAGGAATAAATACCTGATACCCCTACCATTAGATGAAAACATCATTTCCTATCAGGATCATATATAATTTCATTCAAAACATCCATTGAAAAATCAATTTATCGTTGTTTCAAGTGTCCTCTTAGAGCGAGTTTGGGAGTTAGTCAAATTTTGGGAAGACACGTGTCACTCCGGGAGCTTGGTGGGAATTTTTATCCCTCACATCCCTCAAGGTCGAGACCTCAACCATGGAAAATTTTTCCTATCCCCTATATGACCTCTCGGATCCTCTTGTGACCTCTAAGATCACCGGTTTAGTCCCCTGTGTGCTTACATGAGCTCAAAGCCTCAATCGTCGATCATTGTCATGTGTCATCACAAGGACATCCATGGAATTTTATATCCCTCATGTACCTCATAGTTCAAGGACATAAAACATGGAAAAATTTCCTAGTGCCTAAGGGTTACTTCTGGTCACCCATATGACCACTTGCACCCCTCGGTGCTTTAAAGCTGATATTTTAGCCTTCATTCCCCGCCGTCGGATCTCCGCCACGTGTCATTGCCTTTCTCACCATGGAATTTTATGTTCTGACATTCCTCACATGTAAACAACATCAAACATTAAAATATTCACTGTCTCCCTTCTCATCTTTATTTCAAAAATTTTAAATACCCACTTACTTGCCGCTTCTAAATTCTAACATTCCAGGTACATGACCATATCTACACACTACCTACTGCAACCTCCTACCATCACTCGTAATTTCCAAAACTAAAAAAACTCCATAAAATCATTAAAATCCATTTCTTATGGCAATATAAGGTCTCGAAAGATATTTTGTTGAGTTAAGAAGAAGAAATTGTTGAGTTGTGGAGCTCAATTACTTTGGATTAACATGTAATATGAAACTTGCTGAAAAACAGTAACCGACATCAGTTATAGATGGACCAAAATTGGTCACCTATGACCTGGCATCGGTCAAGAAAGGTGAAATCAACATTGGTTAGGGATAACTAGTGTCAGTTACCTGTGTGTGGGTGTTTTAATTAACTCACAAGAATTAGATCTATTTTTAGTATTAAAATAGATATATTGATTGTAATTACATGGCTAAGTGCCCTAAGTTTGTATACGCCTATATAAGCATGAAAGCTAGGGTTTAGAAGTAAGAATTAAGAATAACTTATAAAAGTTGATGATTATTGTGAGAATAATTATGAGAGAGAGAATTCTTGGTGAAGAAGTAAAAACTTGAGATTAAGACAGTATTGTACATCTAAGAGGTGTGGAAGATTGTAAATCTTAATTGTTTATTTGGTGAAAGATTTGGATAATATATTGGATTGTTTTTTGGTGGATGTATCCCACACGGGGTGAACCACATTAAATCTAGTGTTTATTTATATATCTTGTTATTTATATTTCTTTTGGTAGAATATCTCGCTTTTATTTACATGTATGCTTAGATATGATGTATTATCTATATAATCGGTGTTATAACCCTCAAAATGGTATCAGATCTTTGTTTGAGGGTTTTGTGTGTTGAAAAATTTACTCACGAGAGAATTTTATGATTGAGTGGGAGCTAAAACAATGGAAAAAGAAAACAAATACAAGGTAGAGAAGTTTGATGGCCAAAATTATCAATTATGGAAAATGAAAATTGAGGAATAGCTATATCAAAGAGATTTGTATTTACCATTGGATGAGAAGACTAGACCTATGAAGATGACTAATGAAGAATGGATCTTTCTTGACAAAAAGGATTTGGGATCTATAAGATTGAGTTTGGCAAGCATTTGTGGCTTCCAATATTATAGAAGTGACTTCGTGATAAGGTTAATGAAATATCTCACTAATTTATATGAAAAACTTAGTGCTTCAAATAAAGTCTATTTGATGAAAAAACTATTTAGTTATAAGATACATGAAGGTGGATCTGTATCTAGTCATTTGAATTATTTCAGATCTATTGTAAATCAGTTAAAATTGATTGATATATCATTTGATGATGAAGTGAAAACACTTTTATTCTTATGTTATTTGCCTGATAGTTGGGATAAATTGGTAATATTTGTTAGTAATACAACATTTTCTAATAATATTTTGAAGTTTGATGATGTGGTTAATATAATATTGAATGAAGAAATTTACAAGAAGAGTACATAGGAATCATCATCTGGGAATGCTTTGAATGTAGAAAGTAGGGGAAGACAGAAGGAGAGATCCAAGAGTAAGAGTAATGGGAAATCAAATTCAAGGGATAACAGATCTAAATCTAGAGGTAAGAGAATTACTTGTTGGAAATGTGGAAAGAAAGGACATGCAAAGAAATATTGTTAGTCAAAGGATAAAGAGAACCAACAACCAGACAAAGGTAAAGAAACAAATATTTCTACAACAGAGGTAATGAAAGATGCTCTTATTCTTTTTTTAGATAATAGAATTGAATCATGGGTTTTAGATTTAGGAGCTTCTTTACATGCAACCCATAATAAAGGTTATTTCAGAAATCATGTCCAAGGTAATTTTGGGCTTGTTTATTCGGGTGATGATGAACCTTGTAGTATTACTGGTAAAGAGGAAGTTCATCTAAAATTGTAGAATGGAAATACATGGGTATTAAAATATGTGAGGCATGTGCCAAGCCTTAAGAGAAATATTATTTCTGTAGGGAAACTAGGTGAAGTTGGTTACATGGTTACTTTTACAGGAGACTCTTGAAAATTCACCAAGAGTGCTTTTGTTGTGGAAAGAGGTAAGAAGGTAGGAACATTATATTTATCTACCTATGTTATTGATTCATTTTCTGTATTATCTACTTCATATTCAGATGCATGTATGTGGCATAATCGGTTGGGCCATATGAGTCAAAAAGGAATGTAGATCTTAAAGGCTAAGGGTAAGTTATCAGATTTGAAAGATTTAGATATTGATTTTTGTGAGTATTTTTTTGAAAGAAAAAGAGTGATATTTCTCAAAGTTGGGGCAACTAAGAAGGAGCAGAAATTGGAGCTTGTACACTCATATGTGTGGGGACCAGATCATGTAGCTTCTCATGGAGGATCCTAGTATTATGTTACTTTCATTGATGATGTTACGAGAAAGGTATGTGTTTATTGTATTAAACATAAATATGATATTTTTGACACTTTTAAAAGATGGAAATACCTTGTTGAGAATGAATCAAATTCAAAGTTAAAGTGCCTTAGATCTAAAAATGGTGGTGAATACTATAGCAAGGATTTCAATGATTATTGTTCAGTGAATGGGATACATAGAGAAAGAATGGTTCCAAGAACACCACATGATAATGTTGTTGTTAAAAGAATGAACAGAACCATCATGGAACATGCTAGAAGTATGAGGACACATTTTGGATTTCCTTGCAGTTTTGGGTAGAATCGGATGATACAACGGTTTATTCGATTAACTATGGGCCTTCAAGTTCACTTGATGGAGAAATGCTAGAGGAATCTTAGACCAGGAAAATAGGTATATCTTTCTTTTCTTGAAGTTTTTAGTTTAGAAGATGTTGTGCATATTGATAAGGAAAATAGAAAAAGTTGGATCCAAAATCCAAGAGATGTACTTTCATTGGTTATGGATCCGGTGATTTCAGATTCTACTTTTGGGATTTAGAAAATTCTTAAATTATTAGGAGGCATGATATTGAATGGAATGAAAAGAGAATGTACAGGGATTAAATTTTGGTACCCAAGGATGAACTGGTGGAGAAGTTTGTGAATGAAAATGAACTCTCAGATTTAAAATTAATTCCAAAAGGGTTACATAGTAACCAGTGTCACTAACCCTTGAACGACATTGGTCATTATAACTAGTATCTCTTATAAAATATTCTAATCGGCATCAGATTAGTAGAACCAACGCGCGATTACTAACATATTTGGATACAAATGTCCGGGAGGTTGAGAATGATCCTCTGTTACCCCATATTCTGTGAGAAGATCACAAAGGGTAAGTAAACCTCCAGAAATATTTACACCTTCTCTATTTTATTTATTATTGACTGATAATGGTGAACCAAAGATTTTTGAAGAATCAATGTAGGATGAGACCCACATCCAGTGGGAGCATGACATGGATGAGGAGATGAACTCCTTGGAACAGAACCAGACTTGGGATTTGGTTAAGTTGCCAGCAGTAAGAGGAAATTATAGAATAAGTAGGTTTACACAATAAAGGAAGAAGAGGGTGGATAGAAAAGGTACAAGGAAAGGTTTGTAGTAAAGATATTTACATAGAAAGTAGGTATTCACTTTGGTGAAATATTTTATCCTCTTGTTAATATGACTTCTATTCATACTGTATTGAGTTTAGTTGTAGTACATGATTTTCATTTAGAGAAACTAGATGTGAAGACGGATTTCCTTCATGGTGATTTGGATTAAGATATTTATATGCAACAACCACTTAGGTATGAAGTCAAGGGTAAGGATAAATTAGTGTGCGGGTTGAAAAAGAGCCTATATGGGCTCAAAAAATCTCCAAGGCAATGGTACATGAGGTTTGATAGTTTTATGCATGAGCATGGTTACTTGAGATGTGAATGATCTTACCATTGTATATATTGCAAGAAGCTTGAAGATGGGAGCTATATTATTTTGTTACTTTATGTGGATGATATAATTATTATAGGATTTAGTATACATGACATTGGTGAGCTTAAGGAAAGCTAGCTCACACATTTGTTATGAAGGATTTACGAGCTGAAAAAAAAATCCTTGGCATGTAAATACACAGAGACAGAAGAACACAAAATTGTATTTGTCTCGGAGGATTATATCTACAAGGTGTTAGACAGACGGGTTCAAGATGCAGAATACAAAACGTGTTAGTACACATATGGTTGGACACTTCAAATTGAGAAAATATCAGTGTCCATAATCACATGAGGATGTCAAATACATGACACTAGTGCCATATGCTTCAGCAGTTGGGAGTCTCATGTATGCTATGGTTTGTACCAGACTAGACATTACACAAGAAGTGGGAGTTGTGAGTATATATATGGCCAATCTAGTTAAAGGGCATTAGAAAGTAGTCTAATGGATACTCAGGTATTTGAAAGGGACATATAACATGCAATTATGCTATGGAGGTTCAAAAATTTCATTATGTGGATATGTTGATTTGGATATGGTTAAATATTTGGATGGTAGGAGGAGCACTATGAGATATATTTTCACGGTAGGTGGGACGAAACGTATCTAGATTTTAAGATTCTAGAAGGTTGTGGATTTTTCTACTATAGAGGAAAAGTATGTTACAGATCCAGAGGCTAGCAAGGAGATGATATGGAAGAGTAGGTTCATGAATGATTTTGGAAAGGAGCAAGATGACTACAAACTATTCAATGAGGGTCAAAGTGTAAGTCATTTGGCAAAGAACTCAATGTTTCATTCAAGAACAAAACACATTTAGTTGAGGTATCACTTCATATGATAGGTATTGGAGGATGGGTAGTTAAATCTGGAAAAGATTCATATGAGTGAAAACCCTACGGATATGCTAACGAAGCCATTAACAAAGGAGTAGTTGGAGCTACACTCCACTTCTGTTGGTATTTGAGTTTGAGAATTGAAGAAGAATAAAAAAAGCTAAGGAAGGATTCAAGAATGATGTTGTACATGTATAATGCAATACTTAATCTCCAAGTGGGATATTGTTGAGTTGTGGAGCTCAATTACTTTGGATTAACATGTAATATGAAACTTGCTGGAAAACATAGTAATTGACATCGAGTTATGGGGGCCGACATCGGTCATGCAAGGTGGAATTGGCATTGGTTAGGGCTAGTCGGAATTGCTTACATGTGTGTGGGTGTTTTAATTAACTCATAGGAATTAGATATATTTTTATTATTAAAGCATATCTATTGATTATAATTGCATGGTTAAGTGCCCTAAGTTTGTATACGCCTATATAAATGTGAAAGCTAGGGTTTAGAAGTAAGAATTAAGAATAACTTGCAAAAGGTGATGATTATTGTGAGAATAATTGTGAGAGAGAGAATTCTTGGTGAAGAAGCAAAAGATCGAGGGTAATTCAATATTTTACATCGAGAGGTGTGGAAGATTGTAAATCTTCATTGTATATCTAGTGAAATCTTTGGATAATACATTGGCTTGTTTCTTGGTGGATGTAGCCCACACTAGGTGACCCATGTTAAATATGGTGTTGATTTATTCTCTTGTTATGTATATTTATTTTGGTAGAATATCCACTGTTATTTGCATGTATGCTTAGATCTGATGTATAATTTGTACAACTAGTGTTCTAACCCCAAAAACAAAGAAAGAGAGAAGAAGAACATTAGAAAATCCCCATTTTTGTGAAATCAAAATTTGGAGAAATCTTACAAATGGATGCATGGATTGACGAACCATTTTTTTATGTCTTTCTCTATCCAAAACCATCAAAAATACATTTATACCCTACTCTCATGCCATAAAACATTCACAGTGAAGAAATCCTCTTTTCGGTCCAATGGAGGAAAAAGTATTATTTCGTCAAACGCAACCGTGTCGAAGAAAACATTCACTTTGGTAAGATAAGAAGTAAAAACCTATGTAAAAAATGTAAATTTCATCATGAAGGAGAATAAAACCAGACCTACATTTTTCAAGGTCCTTCAATGGTTGTCATGTCCGGCTAACCGTCAAGTCAAAAAATTGAAAGTTTAAAATATCCTAAACTATTGATCGGGTAAGCACAAAATTTCAAAGGGGCGATATTGGGAAAAAAAAAACCCATATTTTTTTTTTTTTCAATGTCAATCTAGCCCCTAGAAGCCCACTTTATAAAAATAGTAGGTCTTATGCATAGAGGAATACTATTTTGGGAAAGTTATCAACAAAATAACCTGTGAATGAGACGCTAGACACATAGGATGCACTATAGTTGGAAGTTCATACGAATGGGAAATTTGGTCCAAATTCGACACTTAATAAAAATAAAAAGTCATCCCAAAAGGGTGAATTTTGTAGAGGGAGTATTTTAGGAGTTGAACATTCATGCTGCCATCAATAGTTGGAGACCAGGGAGGGAAAATCTCGACACTTGCCAAAAATAGTTGCCCTTTCCAAATACAGTAAGTGTCGAGAAACAATGAAGTTCAGATTCATGAAGGGGGAACCAATGAAGTATCTATCTTTATGGATCTCAATAGTGTCCTTTGACACTCATTTCATGCTTCAATTGGTATGCGGGAGGTGGAATTCATAGTCAACACCATCAGATCATTCATAATATGCTTCATTAGGATCATGTCCAAATCAGCCAAGCAGTGTGACAACATTATAGGGAGTCTGGACAAGATTCATTCCAAGGCTCCAGTCCCTTCAGAGGAGGATCTTCATGAGTGATACTCATGGCCACTGAATGAGTCATTTGACAATGTTTTTAAACACTTAGTTCATGATGTTCACATGTCATCCAAAGGAATTTTCTTAGTGTGCACAAGAGTTCGTAGATTCAGAGTTCATCACATTGGAGTGCTTCATCGAGTCATCTAGAAGGATCAATGGGATTTATTAGAGGTGGAATTTGTCATCATTAACATCATTCTTCCTTCTTCTCCTTTCTTCTCTCTCTCTCCCTCTCTTCTCTCCCCCAAATTTCTCTCTCCTCAATATTCTAATCTTGCATTGGGTTTGCACTTTTTCGTATGTCTTAATGTTTCTAATGTAATAAGTCACCTTTATGTTATAAAAAGGGACTTAATGTTTTCCTAGGAAGGCAAAGAGTCTTAAGTCATGTTGAGACATACAAAGAGTCATTGGGGAGTATGTGAAAATTCATTTCTCTTCCTATAAATTGTAAAGCCATTCCCATTTCAAAGGGTTGGTGATTGATTTTGTAAACTCAAGAGTGTATTGTACTTTGAGAAAATAAAGGAGATAAAAATTTCTTTCACTTTCCCCCTCACTAGTTTTCCTCCATTCCCAAACTATGTAAAAATTTTGTTTAAGCAATCAATACAAAAAGAATGAGTTTATAACTTTATTTGACTAAGGGGTTTCTTGATACTTTTTGATCAATATATTCTATTTGGTCTTGTTGCTATTTGCAGAGTTGTTTCTTCCCATAAATGCATGTGTTGAAATTTCTAACTAGTGTGTGTAGGAATATGATTTTCTACTTAAAAATTTAGTTCTCCCATCTCATTTCTCACTCCCCTTTCTTGATCTTCAGACAAAGTCCTCTCTAGAAAGAAATTTTTAGGTTTGTCACAGGGTAAGTGGAGTGCCCCTGTTAGATCCTCGACCACAAGGCCACCAAGAAAATCCACCTTTACTCACACATGCATATATGACAGCTACACCGGTTAAGTAGAGGGACTTAGATTCCTAGAGTGTTGGCAAGAAATCCACAAGTTTGTCCATTGACAAATTTTCTTGCCAACACATTGCTATTATATTTCCTTTCCACTTCTTCCTCTATTTTGGTAAGTATTTTATACTTCCTAAAATATGTCTAGTAGATATTTTGGTGGGCCATTTGGCTTTGACATATATTACACCAATGTTCAACCACAAAAATCCCCTTCCTTTTCTAGATGGGCTGATAATTACATAAACAATGTGCAAACCTCCCTAGTTATGCCTCAAACCCCATCAGTTATGAGAGAATAGAGGAGGTTGATCAACCTTTGAACATGTGATACATTCATCCCAATGCAAATAACATGATTATTACACATGGAACTCAATATTCTCCTAATGATGTCATTTCTACCTTAGTGGGAAGGATTAGAGAGCTAGAGAGTGTTGAACCATCGCAACCAACTCATGTAGTAGGGAAGAATATAGGGTATCGAGTTGATAATAAGGGATACATCCCTACCAATGAAAAACTAATACAACATCTTATATAACAAGGTTATTCGGTTCAACCAAGTTTGGGTGATCTTCTCATAGGATCTGACACACTAGAGATGGGTCCTCATCCTTCTCAAGCTTATCCTACGCAAGGGTTGGCCAAAAGTACGTTGTCAAATTCTACTCCTTCAGGTAATGTGATGTTCCTTGGTTTCATGCCCACTAGTCCTAATCCTGGTATCATCCCACCCTACTTGCATATGTATTTGAAGTCCCCCTAGATGGACCCGTATACCTTCCCTAATCCTTATACATTGTATCAAAGAGCTTCATATGTCCTTGTCAATGCCTATAATGAAAATAATCTGAATCCTTCTCTTCCACGTCCTCATTAAGGGTCTTCAATGATGGAATCTTACACAATGGTTACTTATGTTGAGTTTTTGAAAAAACCCCTAGAATTTACCATATGAGGTGTCATGCTTCAGTTCCCATTGCCAAATATTCCTAAATTTAATGGGTAGGGAGATCCAAATGCTCATATCAACACCTATGCTATGAATATTAGGGAGTTACTTCCTTGGGATGTTATAGTAGCTAAAATATTCCTAAAGACTCTTGAGGGAATTGCATTAGATTGGTATTATCAGATTCTAGAAGCTTCCATACATTCCTTTAAATAACTTGTTTTAGAATTTATCATAGCTTTTAACATGAAAAATTTATTGCATACAAAGATTAGGGAGTTTTTGTATATTAGATAGGAGAAAAATAAATTTTTACGCCCATTTCATCCAGAGATGGCACCAAGTTCTTTATTCCTCTGCAAGTGTACCTAACATGGACCAAATGGAAATTTGTGATCTTTTCCTTGACTCATTCAATCAAGATACTAAGGAGGAGGTCTAGAAGTTTCCTTTCCACAGCTATGAAGAAGTGTTGGAAGGTGCACTTTGAATTTACCAAGTTACTATCGATAGTGGGTGTAATATTTACAGTCTTGATGGGAAATTGGTATCCTTTAACCAAAACAATGCAAACCATCAAAACAATGGATCCAACAACCAAGGACCTAAGGATTTTAATCGTAATCATGGTATTACCATGAATGGTGTTACTGATCAAGTAAAGAACACTAGTTTTACAAAAATAATAACACTAACAACCATAATAATAACAACAACATGGGAAATCAAAGAGGCCTTAACATTGATTCCTCATCAACACGGTTGATGTGAACTATCCCCCTCCTCAACAAAATAAAACTTAAGGCCTAAACCAATACCAAAACTCTAGCCAAGGGGCAACAAATAATGTTTATAACAATCGCTTTCAAAACTATAATTGAGGTTATAATCAACAATAACAAGATGCTTATCAAAAACCAAGAAATTACGATTCTAACATTTATTGTGGTTTCCATCATGTTATTTTCATGGAAATAGAACCGTAGGGACTAGCATAAGTTCCTAAAAATAATCCTTGAGAATCAAAGTCAGCTCTTTATGGACATTTTTGTAGAAAATCCTGAAATAACCTCGTAGCTTGGTCATACAAGATCCATCACACCTCGAATGAAAACCTAAGCATATTTTAGGATCCATTCACTAAACATCCTAAGGATGTTAAGGTGAACCCTCATAACATAAAAATGGTATTCCCATAGGGAATAATCACCATGAAGCCTCAACTTATGATAATTCTCAAGTTTCTCTCAACCTTAGGTTAAACAAAAAAAAATTGGGATTAGTTGAGGTAGAGGTTAAACCGAGAAATTAATGCGGCAACTTGGATGAGGGAATATGTTTTGAAACCCCTACCCACTCATTCCTTCTCACAATATGACACTCATATAATCTCAAAAATATTAGGACCCTATGATTTGATATCGGATTTGAACAAGAAATTTTCTCACATCTCGTTCTATATTTTTTTGAAGAATTCCCCTGCATATCATTACGAATTTCTCAATGCATGAGGTCTTGGTCATCTAATCCATGTTACACCTCCTCTTGGAGCTCAAATAAATCATATTGACTTTAACATACATCCTTTGGGACAAAGTGATAGTGATACTAGGTTTGTTTTCAATATAGACAAGATGTCATCTAACGCTGAAATAGCCTAAAGAGGTGATCCTGTGTTATATCCGTAGGTCCGGGTTTATAAAAATTAAATAAAGAGAGCCATGGTTGATGATTGGGATGTTGTAAATATGGTTCCCTTCTCTTTCTTATAGGATTTAGGATATGGCGAGACTAATTTCTCCTCTACGTGAAACACGTTATAAGAGTACGACAAGTATTAAGGCTACCTTGATTGGAACCATAGTTCTTCTTTTATCCCTTGGGCCAAAAACCTTCTTGACAGAGTTTTACATCATTGAAAGGGGAAAAATTTATAACATGATCCTTTGGATACCTTGGATTCATTGAATGAAGGTTATCCCTTCTACCTTGTTCCAAGAAGTTAGATTCATCCATTTGGGAAAAGTCTTTGTTGCTCAAGGAGATCCTAAGCCCTTCGATATACACTTAGAGAACCATAAGAAGAAAATACGAGTCTATTTGGAATATGAACTCCATGTGAACCAATTAAACAAACTGCCTCCATCAAAATAATTGGTCACGACCACCCTAAGCATTCTCAAGGTGAAGTCATTAACCCAAAAACATCTAAAGTGGCAAAAATAAATAAAGGTAAGTTCATATTTGTGGAAGTTGTTTCCACCAAAACCACAACAGAGATCATGAAACTCTTAGAGAGTGATGAACCGATATTCCTTCCATTTGAACTATAAGGAGTGTGTGACCTCCTTGGTATATCCTTTCTTCCTACTAATGACCTTGATTAAGGTGTAAATATGGTAGAAATAATGAATGAAGGAGGGGATTTTGAGAACAAAGTGATACCCATCAAGAAAATATCTAAGGATTATTCCTTTCTCGAATCTTGGTCTAGACACAAATATGTCAAAAACCAAGTTCATTGTGTGCACAAGACATAATACCATAATGTAACAAATGTCAAATAAAAGCGCTACTCCTATGTAGGGTAAAAAGTTGAGCAATGTAGTCATGCTCACATGAATATGATATGTTGAAAATGTGACAAATAGGTTCAAAAAGGCCTCTTTTAAATGTATGGATTCACACCAATGTTATCTAATCATATATATACAATTATAGGAAAGGGTTGTAATTTTAAACCAAAGATAGTAGGACCTTGTCAAGAAAATGGAAATTGTAAAGATCATGTGAATCATTTGTGTACCTTGGGAGGTGAGGAGTTTGACATTAGTCAACTAGCTTCACCCTAAATACTTCCATACATAGTTCATTTACATCTCCACCTATACATTACTACATCCATACTACATTTCATTTGCATAATCACATTGTAAAATTGTAGTCAAGAAACTTATTTTTCAAACAACTTCCAAAACTTCTAAATATTGGCAAAATCATTCAATCATGCTTCTTCAAATATCCACCATATTATCATCAATAGTTCTAATCATTTCTTCATCTCAGCAAGTTAAGACAGAATTTTGACATTGATTCTACCAAGGCCTGCATACTTGGTTCTGCCCATAGTTTTCTTCTAGCATAGGTGTCTTTTCCCATAGTTTGTTCTAGAAGCTTCCTGATGTCACATATTTCCCAAGAAACCTCTTTGGTAACAAAATCACTCTAAACACTTTACTCAGATCACTTGTCCACCTATCTCAGCCTTTGGTGATGAGCCCTCACATCTTACTGGTTGCATGGGGTTGAGGCTAGGGGAAAGATATCCCTCCTAAAAGTGAAACTCAAAGTTTTAAAAAATGATATAAGTTAATCAATAAATGTAAAAATATTTCATTTATAGATAAAAATACACTTTCTTTCCCTACCAATATTTAGTGATGATCCCATGCCTCATACTAGTGGTGTGAGGTTAGGAAAGGAGGGAAGTTCCCTTACTCGCCTACATTTTTTCCTTGGTGATGATCCCATGCTTCTTACTGGTAGCATGGGGCAAGGTGTAGGGGGTATTTTCATAATAAATTAGTAAGGTATAAAAAATTTAGCAAATAAAAAGTGCTTTGAAACTTCAAATCCCAAGAAAGTGAATTAGATGTATATGTTCCAAGAGAGTTAAAACCTTAAAACTAGATTTTTTCAATCAAGAGGCCATTTACGGATCTAAGTCTAGATAAACTTGTAAGAAAATCACATTCTAGACTATGTAGTAAACTGTGTGCAGAGTTAGGTTATAGGTTCCTAATTGGGTTTTTGTCAAGATATTTTCTTCCTTGCATCATTTCCATTCATCAAAACCATATAACTTACATCCCTTCGGCTCTTGGTGTTGAGCCCTCGCATCTTACTAGTTACGTGGAGTTAGAAGAGGAGTGGGTTCATTCTCTTATTTTATCACATTCATCACATTTTTCCAACAAAATAAAGAAGTATTAAATATTGTTTGAAAACAAAAGTTTTAGGTTACATTGTGTTTGCATAAGCATCATATAAAGAAAAATAACAAAAATAAATCATTATGTAACCATCATCATCCATAGCATGCATTCAAAAAGCATATAAAACATCAGAAATTTTGAGCATCTAAGATTACACAAGTGAAGCAAACCATTAATGAGATAAACTCTTACATGAAGATAACTGAATCATAAATATGTATGTAATATATCTGTGTTTAATCAAGTTTGTATACAATGTAGTCACTTTCTAGGTGTATTCAAAATGCTCACAATGAGAAAAAAATCCCCCAAAAATTGATATATGTTTCCCAAAAATTATAACAAAGCAATAAAGGCCTACAACCTATCCTTACCTACAGGATCTAGATGAAAGAGAATGATGAGGACTCATGTTACGACTCATATGATTCAAAGATGAGTCTTCGTGCACCGAACATTGAGAATGAGCATGAGATGGAGTTGATGATGTGTTGGTAGTGGTCTTACTATGAGAGTGGAATTTTTATGTCTCCTCTTAGCTATCCAAAATGCTATGAGCTTAGTCCTCATCTTGGAAATAATCTCTACATCTAGCCGGATCAATGTGAAAAAATTAGTATGATGATGACTGCACAGATGCCCCACATCTGTAAGTAGCCCCTCTCGAGTCTTCCCCATGGGAATGAGAAATGTGTTGACCAGGATTTGGTGAATAAAATCTTGACAACCATCAGTAGTGGCTGCAAAACACAAGTGAAAAAAATGGTGAGTTAGAAAACTATTAAAAACTCAAAAAGAAAGACAATGTGTAATCTAATAACATTTCTAAGTAATAAAATCAGAGGAAGAGTATCTACATACTTGGATCTCCTAGCATCCAGGAAGGGTCAGCTAGTGCTTCTGGTGGTGGTAGATATGCTATAGGTATATCCTTGGTTGCATCCTCTCCTAAGGCATCTCACTTTGTCCCATCACGGACTACTCATCACCACCTCCCTCACGGGAAAGAGGATCCTTATAATAGAGAGTTTCCTTATCCGCCTCTACCTCCACCTCTTCTCTCTCTACAATAGAGATCTCCCCAGTAACTCTCCATTCACTATCACTATCTACTCCATCAAACTACTCATAAACCTCCTCTCTAATATTCTCTCCAAGTATCTCCCTCGGTATTCTTCTTCGTCTCTCTCCTAGCCTTCTCCTCCTCCTCTCTCATGCTATGTGCAGGAGAGGCCTCAATCTGTAATATAACTCCTAGCTTGGCGGGGTTTGGAGAAACCTTATTTGCAGTAATAGGAACTCTATGAGTCACAACTATCCAATCAAGTTATCCCTTAGGGCTGAATCAAGCCTCTCTAACCCCACGATAGAATGTAGGAACAACAAAAAGTGCGTCAACATAGGACAACCCAAAATGTTGTGGAACTATGTCTATAGGATGGGCCTTAACTCTGGCTGTCTTGTCAACCAAATGAGTTATAGTGCTGTAGGAAATCAATGTAACTCCGTCATCACCCCAAAATTTGACCATATCCTAGTATGATCATATGACCATATCATTAGTGGTAAGTGTGGCTACAGGCTCATGTGCCACCTTGAGAGGACACAAAACTGTCCACCTCGCTTCCCTGATGGTGCCTAGATCATCTATCCCAACTACCTTATGGTAAGAGATTATCCTCTCATACACACAAAACATGACCAAAGTAGGATGGCCCAGGGACTTTCCCTTGAGTCTAACATCTCGATACAAATCATGGTAAGTAGTCCCCAATATATTAATGCCCAGGCATAAATCCGACCATATTGCTTAATGCTCTATATAATGGGAGCCCAACAATAAAGGATCTTGTCCCCGCCCTTGTCTCCTACTAAGCATGAAGCCAAGATACCAATAATGGCCTTATACAAGGAAGGGATAAGTGTAGAGGCAACAAAAAGAAGTCTCATGCCTGTTTGGGGCCTACATTATGTGCATGACCATCCCCCATGTAGGTAGCCCACCGACTCAATCTCTCACCGAGCCCACAATATAGAGATTCAATCTCCTACTTGTCACAAGAAAACCAAAAATCCTATGCACCTCTAAGGTAATTATCCACTCTCATCGGACCACAGGAAATTGAAAAGTGTTCTGGTTTGCATCCCAATATCTCAAAATGTCACATAACAAGTGACTAGCTAGCGCTATTATCTTTATCTCGAGATATTAAACCGAATCTATGTAACATGTCTCTCTCCTCCTAAGACAACTAATCAATAACCCCTGGAAATCACTCACACTCTCTAGCCCAACTCCACCGAATGTAAGAATCCTTCTACATTCACCAAAATAAGAAAAAGAGAAAGTTAGAAACATGTTTGACAAAATAAGCTCATCAAAAACATTATAAAACAACATAAAAACCAAAAATTTCATTTAACTTAGTAAAATTTGGCCTCTTCCACAACAACTATGAAACCACCACCTTGTGCAGAGCAGTGGTTACATAATTTTCATGGAGATTACGCAACCTCCACCCTGTGCAGAGTGGCGGTTACGTAACCGATGCCTGCATAGAGTGGCAGCTTGTGTCCAAAAGGACATGTCGTATGCTGGGGCCCAAAAACTTCAAGAAATGATAAAAATACATTATTTTTCATGAAATAAAAGGCATACACATACAGGCATCTATACGTACCCAAAATTATAGGGTACTGCACCGTTAGAACAACGTAACATGTACCCTAATGATGATACAAGTCTCCTCGCAAGGTGTTTAGGATCCGGAAAAGCTCCCCAAGTGTGCGTTAACATCCCGCATGCCCCGCTTAGCCCTCGTATGCTTTGTTTTCTCTTTTCCCTCTTTTCTTGGACTTTTTCTCTTCAGTTACAAAACGCCGCCCCGCCTGGGTGGCGGTCTCGTGACCGCCACCCTAAGTAGGGTGGCGGTCCTGTAACCGCTGCCTTGCTCAGGGCGGTGGTCCTTTACGTGTTTTCCAGAATGCTCTTTTAACACGACTCACGTAAATTTCAACATTTACCAACTTTTTTCACCACCATGAGCTTGCATTAATGATTCTGGTTCCCTGGAATAGTGTTTTGCCATTGTTTATAGTTTAAGAGATCAATTTGGTTTTTACCTTGGGTAAATGCAAATGCTATAAATAGATGGCTTGTGCTCAAGCAAATGGCCCCTCAAATTTGCCTCTGAATTTCTCATTGCAATAGATTAGTCTTTCATTTTTTTAGAATTCTTAGTTTCATTCATTGCATGCCTAGTTAGTATTGTTTTGCTGTTAGGAAGCCACATATCCATCTTGTGCAAGTGTTGTTGACATTTCATCCAATCCATTGGAGTAAGATAGTCTTTTTTTCAATAGGAAGCCATTAAAGTTGCAGGTTTTGTTCTTCAAGTAGGATAGTTTTAGGTTCTGGATGTTTTATGTTGCATGACTCGCAATAAATCCTGCTAGGAATTGCATAAGCCAAGCTCTGTACTCTTGCACTATCTCTCTCCTACTCGCATTGTATTCAGTCTATATCCTAAGCTGCCTTTGTCCCAATATCTACTTCTGTTGATGCTAGCATTACACACTTTTCTAGATCCACGTGAACATGAAGGAACAAGGAGATCACACTGAGGGGACATAGCCACACACACCATCGGATTCGCCACTATTTTGTAGAATCCAGGTTCTAGCTTTCAAAGTTATAATTAGAATCATATCAAATAGAGTAGCCAATCACTTTATTTCAGTCAATTTTACTTTCGATATTGCCAGGGAAGCTGTGGGGATTGATAGTTTCTGAGAGACTATGATTCTTTCCTCACTTCTAAGGTAGGATCGAGAGTCTTTCAAATAGATTAGATTAGTTATTTCATTGTTTAGAATAGATTTACAACTGCATAGGCAAGTAGCTATACTCAGTTACTTTGTTTGTTTTAAAATTCGACACTAGGTTAATTATCAATTTCTAGATATATTAAAATATCTGCTCTTTCAAATTCATTTATAAATTCATCAGAAAATAAAAAAATATAGAAGTTATATATGTTATAGACATACTTCGCATAGTTAATTTTATTTTTCTGCATTTAGTTTATATAACTTTCTTTTGTATGACAATCACGGGACCTAGAGAGCCCAGAGAATACGTATTCAAGCCAATCATGCCCCAACCCAATCTCATCACAGCAATAACTGATATAGATCAGAATCTTAGGATCCAAGTCTTCCGAACAATGGTAAACTTACAACAAATCAGTTTCCAGTTAAGCGGGTTAAACATAGAAGACGACAAAGCGCACACGTTTTGGTCAAATCAACCAAACTACAGATTACCCTAGATTCATATCTGCATGACTGTGGAAGGGTTTGAAAGAGAGTAGACCTTTGGTTGTGATCCTTTGGTCCCATAGCCAGACGTAGGAGACACTCTCACAGATATAGATACCAGCTTAAGAATTCAAGTTGCACGAACGCCTGTAAGATACTCTAAGAAGATCACATAGTTATTAATTCTGAATATAGAAGCTGAGAAAGCATACGACTATTAGATACTAGGGATTAGGGATTGATTCAGCACATGACCATAGTAGGACCACAACAAGTACAAATCTGCGGTTGTGACCCAAAATCCCCACGGCCCAACGAGCCCATAGGTGAATCAGACATAGATGCTGGCCTATGTACACTAGTATTCAAATCTACCCCACTTCCACCTATCATCATTGAACAATTATCCTTGCTAGACACAACAACTAATAAAGCTAAGGAGTTCTAGACTAGGCTAGAGAATCATCCATAGAGTCAATTATATTTACCATCCACCCTATGACCTTATCTGGAGAAACACACAAAACTATCCCAGGACATTTTCCACGTATTCCACAACCCATAGACTGAATCATGCCAGAGCTCGATATTGATTGGAGCCTTCGAGCAATCATCCTTGCTGATCAATCTATCACACTAGTTCAGGTTAGGAGGGCCTTCTTTGCCTTAGATTCACAATTTCCACTAGTGTGCGTCGAAGACATCAGATTTCCCAATTAGCTTGTCTGCATCCCACACATATTTAATCCCCACCGGATGTCTCGGCACGACCTTGGGAGGTTGGGTATAAGGAAGAGTTTCTTGTAGATTCCCACGCTCGCTTGTCACTTTGCCATCATACAACACCCCCTTAGGAATGTTTTAACTATAAGATTGTTAAAAATCACCCCCATAGGTAGATATTTTTCAATTTTTCACATTTTAGGTTTAAAATGAATAAATGCAAAATACTAACCTTTTTCTTAGTCATTGCTCTTCTCACTCATGGGGCCATGATCACATCATTGCACTCTTTGATCTGACTGTACTCATTCTTCAAATTCTCTATGAGGGTGAGTGAAAATGATTATGAATATAGTGTTTTTCGATATATATAACTTGTTTTGACTTTATTTTGAGTGTTGTACTTTGCATAGCTAGAGCGATGAAGTAGGTATGTTTCTATCCCACGGATATGGTAAGTCCTCTTGTTGTTTTGGTTTTAGTATGTTTTTTTGATTTCATATCTATCTACACTTGATTCTTGTTTTCATCTTATAGGTAGCGGGAGTTTGGATGATGTCACTTTAGAACATGATCATGTTAGGTATAACTTCTAACTCCCCATTTTAGGAACGCCATACTCGGACTCTATGTTTTACGCCTTTTCATGGCTAGGATGATTCTCCGAGGGGGAAATATGTATGCACCCAATTTTCACGTGTTACATTGTCGGAAAATGGTTCAAAGTCCCCTATGATGATTACTATATTTTCCAATGGTGTTTGAGCCCCTTTCCCTCTTTACAGCTTATATTTGTATCTTAGAATACTTTACTTATCCATTTCCTACTTTTTGTTAGTTTTCTATAGTGTTTTTCCTTAGTTTTTGGCCTTAAGTTATGTAATCACCAGTTTTCTTTGGGGCGATTACACAACCATTGGTCTACCTAGGTGGCGATTGCACAACTGTCGGTATTTCTCGGTGATGATTACACAACCACCCTAGTGGTCGCATAACTTTCTTCTTGTGCAGACGGGCAATTCTATAAATTTTGTGAGACTTCCCAAGCATGATTTAGATGCATGTTAAATTATTCCAACTCACCTTTTGTGCATGTTTCTTTGTCAAATTGGTTGTTTATAGGCTTGATAGATGTGTACCAACTTCCTCTTCTTCCCTTGATGACTAATTACACTTAAATTCCCATTTTTTTGTTATGTGGAATCCTTTAGATGACAAATGGATTAGACCATTTCCCATCTTATGTTCTATAAAAAGAGGATTCTTCCCAAAGCATTGTTTAAATATTTTTGTCATGATTTGCACCGTTACGCTACCATGATATTGATAGAAATTACACAACAAAAGACTATTCTCTTACATTTTTCTTCTTGTACTTACATTTCTACCATATTACCAATAAGCCACCATTGCTCCAACACCTTCTTCCTTTCTTCTTCTGTATTACCAACATAGCTCCCTGGACTCACGTGAACATTGAAGTTGGAAAATAAACTGAGGGGACATAAGAGTAAACCACAACTGATTTTCCATAGTACTGTAAATTCTAGGTTGGGGATGTACTTAGATTTCCTAAAGCTTTCTTGAATTCTTTATTTAATCTGTATGCACATTATTGACTAGAGTAGTAAACCATTTTAATTCAAATCATTGCAATAGTTAGATCATTACTGTAGCTTCTATTTCTTCTATAAATATTTTGGTGATATATAGCTTCCCTACCTATCCGATGGGTTTGTAAGGGAATATTTTCTAAAGGAAAGATTCTACATTTGTTTTAGGAAATTACAATCCATTTCAATTTACAACCTCCATTGAATCCTTCTTTACTTCTATCGAGGAAGTTACTGTGGGGAAGTAAATCTTCGAGAAGCTTTGATTTCTTCATGTGCCTTTGTGGCGAGAATAGAGGATTTAAATCCATAATTATAATTAGAAAAATATTTATTTTATTTAGAGTATATTAAATACATCTAGCATAGGAAATAACTAAATCCAATTATTTACTTGTTTAGATTTATTATAGAAGCAATTTAGTTAAATTAGAAGAAATTAGTTTGTTTGTATATTTCTTTTGTTTTTCCAAAAAGTATAAAATACAAAAATATTAGATTAGATTAGTTAGTTTGATTTTATTTTTTTATTCCCTTTATTTAATTAATGTCCCTTTCAAGTAGGTAGATAGAATCAAACAAACAATAGGTAATTTTACTACTACTCGCATAAAGCCCCTAATTTCCCCTTTGGATAATTCAACTACTAGGAACTCACACTACCCAATATTAATCCTTGATTATCCTATAGTTTCCCATAAGTATTCCCACAATCTTCCACATCGGCTGTCCTAGCATGACCTAAGGAGGTCCAGTACATCTAGAATCACGTGTTAATTTTGAGGCGTACATGAACCATCCCTATAAGGAGCACTAACCCCTGATTTTTTGAAGCAAAAACCCCACAAGGAGGATACAACCCCTAATATGACCAAGTACTAACTCATCCACTTGAATATGAAGGTAACTTCTACAACTTGTTTCTCAACAAATGATTGTGATCACTTTGTCAACTCCTCTCACTTAAAACCCATCTTAAACATACATTCTTCTTCTTTACTAAAACATACACCAACATGTGTGGATTAGGTATAATGACCTATATGTCCTTATTCTATACCTCTCTCATCTTCTCATACTACTTTGTTTCTCTATTCTTGACTTGTCATAACACTCTCACACCCTCTACTATCTTGCTCATCCACAAGCACAAAACTAGGTATTTTTCTCCAACTAGGTCATGTGTAAATGACCTTCTTCACTCACCAATATCAGATTAGAATTGTTGTAGCATCATTCATCATTCTCAATGTTTCATCCACTTCACTTCTTCTCTCATATTCTGATCATTCTTCCTTCCAAAATTTTCTACGCACCCATCTCTATAACTCTTACAAATGAGCATTCTTAATCGACTTATATACATGTCTCATGCATTTATATCATGTAGGTCAACCTTAATAGAGAATATATCATTAAAAATAATAAATAAATAATTATAACATCATACAAATGACCACATAGGTCGGTCATATCATCAACATACACAATTTTCTCCATTAGGTCTCCAATAGGCCTAATTACACTAAAAATCCACCTCACCAAAACCAACCTCTTTGTGCCTACTTTCCCATCACCAAATCCTTGAATCACTTCAAGAACATCATAAAATACCTCATCATGTATCCACCATACCTATAAATCTCTGCATCATCACCTCATGCCATGAAACCATCTCAAGAACATGTTTGTTCTTGTGCACCAAACCCTAGACCTCAAAGATGAGGCTCAATACCACATTAAATGACCTCAAACATGAAAGTATTATATATCATTAGAAATATATTTATCTCAAATAAATCACCATCTAATTATACTACCATAAATCAAACATTATATGCCTCAAAAAATATTTCCAAACATACTACCCAAAAACTACCATTTCATCCCCAAAAACTAGTCTTCAAAGATAGGGCACACTTTGCATCCTAGGACCTCAACCATGATCTGAAAATATCATAGACATGAATTAAAAACCCATGATTACATAAATGATAAATTAGTCATTAGGTTCAATGGAATTTTTTTCACAAAATGAAAAAATCCAGAAACTTGAAATTTTAAGTGGGGCCCACACATAACCAAGGCCTATAAAACACATAAAAAATAATAGGGAGGATTTATATACATCATAAAATCATCACATTATAAAAATTAATAAATTATGGGCTTGTACAATCATTTTCTCTCAGGTCACTTTCAACCTAGGGTTTTAAAATCATAACAGAGCAATTTTGGTGTTAACGATGGTCCAAAAACTAAGATGACCAAAATAACTCATTTCACAT
Source organism: Taxus wallichiana var. yunnanensis (assembly GCA_018340775.1). Classification (NCBI taxonomy): domain Eukaryota; kingdom Viridiplantae; phylum Streptophyta; class Pinopsida; order Cupressales; family Taxaceae; genus Taxus; species Taxus wallichiana. The sequence continues at coordinate 438,945,499 of CM031235.1, read as the reverse complement.
GGAAATTATTCTCAGTTGACTCCTTCAACATTCACAAAAATCTCATCCTCCCAAAAAAATCACACTTTCACCAATAAGCATCCAAATTTGACCCTCAAATTTGGAAATAACAGATTTTGAGAACTTGATAAGACTAAAATTAAATTTTCTTGCTTCCTTCTTTGACTGTGACCTAAAAATTTGCATACAAAACATGGGTAACCTCGTTAAATATTTCCAATTCTTATTAATTTTTGTTCATTTCTGTATCTCTCCATCCACCATGACTTACCCATGCTTTTTAGCATTTCCTTCATAACCTTGCTTCAAACTGACCTTGAACATGCATCATATACCTAAACGGTGACCTTGTACATCATATTTACCTACTATGTAATTCCAAAACATACCTTACATTCTCACATATATATGATTTTCTTCATATCTTATGCTATCACACCATCTTTCTTGGTCTAGGTATTGAAACCGATCTTATCTTAAACATGCGGAAACTCACACACCTATGATACATATTTATGACCATACTAGACCATGTTGGACATCATACTAACCTTGGGATCACACATAAAATACTATACTTATTTGAAACATGCATTAGATCATGCGACTGTACTAAGACACCATAACAACTTCATGACATCATCATTCACTCATTACCCCCTTTGACATCGATGCGACTTTCCATCAATGAAAAAACATGAAACAATGTCCAACAATATCCCCCTTTTCAATTGATGTCAACCATCTTCAGAAACATTGATGAAAACTAAACACACAATCACCAATAAGACTCTTTTTCCATGTTTCGATTACACCTTCCCCTTTGACATCTATGAAAAAAGCACTATGAAAAATTGACTTGAAAACAAATTGACAACAATGTACTCAACTTACTTGACCCCCTTAGATTAAAATCACTTTCTTGGCACAAAATAAAGCTAGATCTTCCATGGACCTATTCTCAAGCATTCACAATACTCCCCCGAACAAATACACATTACTTCGATTGTAGAAATTTTCACTTGACTCATTCTTGATCATCAACAAGCGTAATTATGTGGACTGTCATACTGATTTAGGACATCTTCATGGCTTAAAATAACTCCCCATGGGATGATATATTTTTCTACAACTCATAAATAAAATAGAAAATATTCTTCATAAATATTTTTCCATACATAGTATCTTGAATCCCCTTGGATCATGTCCCATGTGCTCTATTTAATACCTTACTTTGTTTTTTTATCAATCTTAGATCATTGTATTATCTGTTATCCTTCCCTATTTCACTGACAAGCACACTATCTCAATCTTCAAATAATACATGCCTTGTGCCATAAAAAATTCTTAAGAACATGTTATTTCCCTCTAGGAATGTGCATCAACATTAATGATGAAACCTTCTAGTAACATATCATTATGCATTGAATGATATAATATTCTTAAGACAATATTCTTTGAACACATGAATATTGACACATTTTCTCCATCCTTACACAAAATTCACTATGCTTATTAGATACTCTTAACATTTTCTAAGAGGAACATAACAAACTATTCCTCCTGTTCTTGCTACACGATACATACAATTCAACACATAATAATGAGAACAAAAACAACTTTGTTACATTTTGATGTATGATCACTTACAATTTAAACCTTCATGGTGATTCTATGACATAATTTCCTTCATACCAGTTATTTTATCTCTAATTTATTTTTCGTAGACTCAAAAAATCATAATAACCTTATATTTGATCCATGAATGCATGCCCTACTTCTTTGTCTTCACGAGTCACTTTCACTATATATTAATCTACTAGATACTAGGGAACCACTCTATCAACTAATATTTAACTATCATACATACCTTTCATGATGTACATGAATTCAAGATCATTCCCCGTGATCAACATTACCTTTCAAAACTTTTCAAGAAAGATAAGCACCTTGAGATCATGCAACCATCTAAACATACCTATCCTATGGACCCTAATTTAGACCCGATGTTCTTGCTCATCATACCTGATTTCATTTCCTAGAACCATATGCTCTATCTCTGTCAAGTGATCTTCTCATATATTCAAGATTCATGAAGGATATTTTTGCACAACTCTACCTAGACATCGCATACTCAACATAGTCACAACTAGGAAAATTCATACACCCTCTTGACTGTAACATTCCCATTTTAAGACTTAAGAAAGAAGATATTTTTTGAAACATTATTTAGAACACACATTCCATACCAATCAATCTCATAAATGAGATAACCATATGCGGTTGTAATGACTCGGTATACTACAAATCTCACATTCCATGACTCGGTTACCAACCGATATCTCATGTTTGTCTTAAAGTATAGAATACTTTATGTATACTACATCTACTTGGTTTCCTACCCTATTCGGGCACTTAGTGATCTATTTAAACAACCTATCTAAATATTTTTACCAATATTCATCGACATCACGTTACTTTAAACTAGGTGACATAGGACAATGCGGCTAGCATCTGTGATACTTTGGCCAAAGATCTTCAACATACTATTCACGTTACTATTCCTAGATGACATACTTATCATTCTAGAATACATACTTCACCTCACTCTTATGTTATCAAGAATGGTCAGTATTGACTACCCTCAGTCCACTTGCCCAAGGTTTGACCCTAGCCTAACTTAGCAACATAATTTTTATAGAAATATGCTCACGATGACTTAGGGTATATGGGCATACTCGGCTGACCTAAGTCATCCATATGCGCCAAGGTACCCTGAGTCATAAAAATTTACTACCTATCTAGAACATGCTACTAACTTGACTTAGAGACAAACTAAGTTCAAGTCTAGCCAGTGTAGATCTAGATGAACAAATATGGAAGTGTATTGCCACATGTCAACTGCAACACTATATCCTCGAGAAGTCCCAGGACTTTTGAGGTACTGATCTTGTAGTTGGCGTGTGATAACATCTATTAGAACTGATTCATCAAGATGTACATACCCCCTTAGTGGTTCTTATTGATAATTAAATTGGATTAAGATTCAGATTACAAAGCAACCATGCCTAACCCTAATTCCAACATTCCTTAAGTTCTTTATCCCACACTAGCCTTATTAGATATGGAAAAATTCATTAAATCACATTTGCATTGTTGTTCATTAACGTGGCATAACAAGTAATTATCCAAAAATAGGATAGAAAACATCAATGTTTAATTTCTAATGCAAGCTAGTTGTCCAAATCAAGTGTGTCATCCACCGAGATTCAGCTAGTGTTTACTTTATAAATGAATTTATAAAGATTAAATATCATAACCACTATTCCTTTTATCATTCATTCTTTGAGAGAGGAAGAGTATTCCTCTACATTGTTAGATGTTAGGTTTAACATAACCTTTTTATCATTTGTTACTCATATAGTTTAATTTTATGTCCCATTCATATTTCATTATTAAACTATAGTTGTGTAGTTAGAGAACGACATCTTTTTCAATTTAACAAGTTCATTATAATAAGTGAGATTATACTATCTCCTTAATCCAACTTATTATCTTATAACAACAATAGTATACAACAGATATAAAGAAAACTTCCAAGATATCACTAGTATTTCCACCATACAAGTACAAAAGAATTCACATCACAAATTGGAGTCCAACACAAAACCTTTCAATTCATGATGCTAAATATAAATCTACAAGACCATGCATTTCATACATTTTGTATTTCAATTAGAATTAAGATCTTAAAAGAACATCACTTTCCTTTTCTAGTACAACTCAAGAATGAATCAAAACTCTTTACAGAAGATCCATAATTAAATAAGCTAATGCCATATAAATTTTTGCCTTCCTTTATCACTTACGATGTCCATCTACAAAAATTGCTAGAACGGGTCAGTTCAATGAATTGAGCATGATAAGCACCAAGCATTAAAGTGAAGTGCATTCCACTAATTGTTCCATTAAAACAAATTTTCTTTAATGAAACAATTAATATATCATACAAATAATCATAAGTAATAACATCCAGAAAAGAATTACAATGAAAGATTCTAAATTTCACATTTAAGAAAAGACCATAATATAAATCACAACATTTGCATTATATCATAAGATTTAATTGATCCTATCAATTACTTTAAAACAATCAACATGTCTTGTCATCCAATTGTTTCATAGTTCTATAAGAATATAAATACACATTTATCTTTACTAAGCAGCAAAAGAAGTTAATTACAACATAACTCATATTAAGATGCTTCATCTTTCCATATCAACAAAAGAAGAAGAATCAATACATACTTATTCCCCATACACTAATCATCTGAAAGACAAAAACAAGTTTAAAACACATAAACTGCCTCAGTTCAAAGATAACTATAAAAGGATTCAACATTATAGGAAAAACATCTAACAAGAATCCCAAATCAATCCAAGTAGGGGTAGAGAGTCAAAATAGTCCTCCTGCAAGTCTAAACTAACTTCCACATGTTAGAAGATATGAAACCAAATGTTCCACAACCCAAGATAGACTCACATAGAATTAATCTCTTATCTAGTCCATCCAAGAAGGATTCAAAATAAGATAGAGTGCAAAAAGAGACAACCTTCCAATATCAATCCCAATGGAGTATGACTCAATCAAGAAAAACAATTGGTCTAAGCATGTTATTATTTTCTTTCCAACATATTGAATCAGATAATTTCCTTCCACATCATGACAACCAATGACTTACACAAAGTAGACCAAACAATCCACAATAAATTTCCATCTCAGAAGAGAATCGAATACAAAATTTCAATCAAATGAACTTATCCAAACAACAAAAAAAGGGATCTCAATTAGAAAAGGGGCCAATCAATAATTTATTTCATTTATACCATCAAATGAATTCCCAATTCTATTTCAAACTTAGAAGTTCTTTAACTAGTTCCCAAGAGAGAACACAAAACCAAACACACAGTTAAAAGAAAGCACACTTCTAATTTCCCTTACAAATCTTACCAATCTGGTTTACCCATTTCCATTCATCAAACACAAGTTCGAATTCAATTCTCAAAAAAAAATACTCAGTACAATCCCAAAAACAGCATATTGTCCCCAAGAGAACATATTCCTTTCTCTTTTAGAACCCAGAGATTTGTTCAATGAATCCAACAAGGAATAGAAATTCACAAACAATATAAGATATACAAGGTTCTATACAACCCACGATCTCAATAGATACTGTATTCTCAACTTCTAGGTCTTACACGGCTCCAAATAATAGATACCTAAATTTTTTGGTCACCACGAAGACAAAATCAATGAGACAACCCCGAACTAGAGATGATAAATCCTATCAACAAGATTCAACATGGGAGAGTAATCAACTCTTCTTTCTCTAAAAACTAGAAGTCTATTTAAGAGGATCTGAAGGTAAGTAAGAAAACCCAATATACGTTTAAGAAAAGTACTATCCTAAACTTACCTCCAATCATGATTAAAATAGAATCACAATAAGGACTCTCAAGTTCTATCTAAGAGGATTACGACACAAAACAATATTTATTTCAAACATTGATCACAAGAAAGAGAATGCATACTACATATCCATAATCCTCAAAACTCTATATCAACCAAAACCAAAAAAAGATACAATTCTAGTCCATTAATCCTTCTAACATAACATTCAAGCCTTCAACAAGACGTGGGTTCACTTAGGGTAGAGAAGGAAAGGATATACTTTGTATTCATATGCCCTATGAAGTTCAAAGAAGGTGGTACAGTATAAAAGACAGAAGTACTAAAATCATTCACTCTCAAGAAGCTACATGAAGAAGATCTCAAAAGAGATTACCAGATCAACTTCAAACCGAAACTAATCTCTCAAGCCCTTATCAAGCAAACAGTCCATAAATGAGTTCAAGCATTTCAATCCTTGAATACGAGTAAAAATCTAACTCAAAATACAAGTACAGAATCAAACACATTGATTCGACTACAATTTTAGAACACGTAAGTACTAAATACAAGTACAGTGTCAAACACGAAGCTTCAACAAAGTTCTAGAACTACACAAATCTCTAATACTGGCTCAGAACAAACACGAAGTTCAAATACGAGCTCATAACGAAACATGAAGCCCCAATACAAGCTCAGAACAAAACACGAATGCTCCAATACAAGTTCAAAAGAAACATAGGATCCAAATAATAGTTCAGAACAAAACATAAGGCAATGAATTCTGTTCAGAGAAACACCAACCTCAAATACAAGTTTCAGAATGAAATACAAAGCTTCAAATACAAGTTTTACATGCATGTCACCATTAAACTAGCACAGAGAAATTTTCCCAAAAACTAACATTACTATGCAATGGATTTTCATCCCAAAAATCACATAGATTCATAAAAACATGCAAGTAAATAACCAGACAAATCATGCAAATATTTATCTCATGAGAGTAGAGTTGTTTTAATGATTCATTTAGAAGAAAGCAAGAAATCTTAATGGGTAGAACCTATCATGCCTAATAGTGTCTCCGCAATTCTAAGGAGACTTCCACCGAGCTTCCCACTCTTTTTTCTTCTCCACAAAAGATCAAAAACCAAATTTTTTTGTTCCAATGCCTCATATAAATTCCCTTGATTGAAAATAGACCAAAGAAACCAAAAATAACCATGAAGCGAGAAGTCAAAATTCTGGTTCAAAGAACAGAGATAGCTCCATGCAGTGAAATTCGTAATACATATAAAACTAAACAACCTCTCACAAACCCTCCTCCCGTGTTTCCAAGATGGGTTACACACAAAAACTAAGGTACATTAATGCCATTAATCCTAAATCTCCCACTTATCTCTCCTTTCCACTGCCTCCCAAAACTGGCGAATGCCATTTCCAATAAAATATTCAATTCCATATTTAGTGAAGCCTCCACGTAAGCCCCCACTAAAGTTAACTAGCCTTTTCCAAAATGGCAAGTACCTCCATGCATTAAACCCAAATCAAATCACTTGAATGTCATTGGAACCATCACCTTAGTGCCATGCGACCCTTAGGTTCCTTTTTAATAGTTTAGGCTAGATTTCCCAAATACTTAGGTTAGTCTAACTATAATTACCTTAGGTCTTAAACATTTCCATAGGTAATTTCCAACTTAGGTTAGATTAAATTCACAACCATTAGTATTAGGCATTAGGTTAAAATAGTCTAGTATCACCTTAGCAATTTTCTCCCTTATTCATTTAGCACAAGAGCTTAGGTTAGGACGCCATTCCAAATGAAAATAGAATAAGAAGCTTAGGTTAGATTATAACCCAATTAAGTAGACGTAGCTAGGAAGTAGGTTCTCTTACCTAGTTTAGGATACCATTAGGATAGTCCTTTAGTTTTAGGATTTTGATCCCCTTCATAGTCATAAGTAGACTATATTTTGTTTACGCCAATAATGTCCTACAGAGATCAATCCCAAAGACCCAAGCACAACATACAACCTACTGAAGTCACGTTAATACAAGACCAAAGAATTTGTAAAATGCAAAGGTTCAGTCCACTATGTCTCTCAACTAATGAATGTCAATTTACCATTCAGTCTGTTAAGAAGATTTTAAAACATTCCTTGGATCACTGAAATTGATCCAAGGATGAGTCAGTCAAAAGAGATAAGTTTGCAACTCTCAAAATCAGATTGTAGCTTATCAATAAGAAGTGAAAATGGATTCTTGCAAGCCATATCATTCCGTTCTAAATAATCCAAGAGCATAAATGATTTATCCATAACAAGCATGATTTTTAACAATCAAGGGAACACACCTCATTCAAGAAAATCACATTCCAATGCTTGTAATGCAAAAGAGAAATATAATAGTTTTTCCAAGGTGTTACATAATTCCCTCCTAAAAATAATCATTGTCCCGATGATTATCTTATTTTTATCATTGCATTAAGGATGATCAATTTATTCACTTTCTTAACAAATGCTTGCAACAATATTAGAATTCAAAGTTCTAGAATCAGCATTCACATGGCTGTTTATTTAAAAATAAAATAGTTATCTACCCTAAATTGGCAGACTTATTGACATATAAAGATAAAATCACAAATTTTTATCAGTCATCATAGTCAATTCTAATCAAATAAATATGGAAAAACAATTTTCATATCTTCTAGGTTTTCCCAAGTTACACTTTCTTTGTTAAACTAGTCCCACTAGACCTTACATTGACTTATTTCACAATTTCTTAAATGCAATTGGTGAGTTTCCAACACTCATATGGGTTTAACCATGATTATTCCTGGGTCTTGGACCTACAAGGAATTCCAATTTAACACATGTGATAAATCTAAAATGTATTTCTTAAGCAAAGAAATATGGAAAACATCATGCATTCATGACAAATCAGGAGGTAATGCTAAATGCTAAGCTACAGTGGTTGATTACTTAAACTATCTCAAAGCCTCCCACATAACGAGGTGATAACTTGGCAGCCTTGCCAATAGTTATAGATCTCTTTTCAGTTTAACCCAAAGAAAGACTTTCTCACCAAGTTCAAATTTCTGTATCAACCCACTTTAAATCAACATAACTCTTTTTCCTATCTTGCTTCTTTCAAGTGCTCACGAATCATTTTAACTTGTTGTTCCATTTCCGTAAGGATTTTAGGTCCAATTACCTCTCTATCCTCAATGCTGTCCCAACTAACAGGGGTTCTACATTTTCTTCCATATAATGATTTGAAAGGTGCCATCTTAAGAGAGGCATGATATGTGTTATTATATGCAAAATCAACTAGTGGAAGGTACTCTTCCCACTTATACTGTTGATCCATACAATACATTTGTAACATATCCTCTAAAACTTGATTAACTCTTTTAGTCTATCCATCCATTTCAGATGATACACAAAACTAAAATTCAGCTTAGTTCCTAGAGCTACATTAAGTGTTTGCCAAAACCTTGATGTCATTCTAGGATCTCTATTAGATATGATTAATTTAGGTACTCCATGTAATCTAAAAATTTCATGTACAAATATTTTAGCCAATATAGGAGAATCATCCTTCAGATTACCAACAATAAAATGTGCTACCTTCATTAGTTTATCAACAACTACCAAAATAACATCATGTTTATTTCTTGACATAGGTAACCCTTGTACAAAGTCCATGCTTATTACTTGCCACTTGTATTGAGGTATGCTATGAGGATATAATAAACCAGCTGGGTGCATATGTTCAACTTTAACACATTGACATTCAAGGCAATGTGTCACAAAATCAATAACATCCTTTTTCATTCCTTTCTAGAAATATTGTTGTTTTATATCAGCAAGCATCTTTGTAATACCAGGGTGTCAGAAAAAGGTGAATTGTGAAATTCTGCTAACAATTTCTTTCTTAAATCATTTAGTGAAGGTATGTATACTCTGTTTTCAAATCTTAAGATTCCTTCATTATCAAAGTGAAAACCTTTATACCTCACATCATTTGAATCTATAGCAAGTGTTGTCTTTACTTGCTGAAAGTAAGAATTAGATTCCATAACACTTTTTACTTCATCCTTAAACTGAGTTCTTAGTGTTATAAGAGCATAAATGTGCTTCCTACGACTTAGAGCATCAACCACTCTATTTTCCTTACCTTTGATGTAATTGATGTCAAAATCATATTGAGACAAAAAATCTAACCATCTTCATTGTCTTGCATTTAGATTTGGTTGAGTGAAAATATACTTCAGCCCAAGATGATCAGTTTTCAATTCAAAAGGTTTACCAAGTAGGTAATGCCTCCATACTTGTAGTGCATGAACAATGGTAGCAAGCTCTAAATCACGTGGAGCATAATTCAACTCATGTAACTTTAGTTTTCTACTTTCATAAGCTATGACATAATCATTTTGTAACAAAATACCTCCTAGACCTTCCCAGATGCATCCATTACTACCATAAAGTCTCCATTAGGATCTAGTACCGCTAGAATAGGTGTTGAAGTTAACTATTCCTTCAAAGTTCTGAATGCAGATTCACATTTCTCACTCCAAACAAACTTCTTATCCTTTTTCTATAAAGAATTTATTGGTGCAACCACCTTAGAAAAATATTTTACAAATTTTCTATAGTAACCAACAAGCCCCATGAAGCTTCTAACTTCATGTACATTCTTTAGTGCATGCCACTTAGTTATAGCTACAATTTTAGAAGGATCTATAGAAATTCCATTCTTACTTATTACATGTCCCAAATAGTATAATTCTATGTCATAGAAAGAACATTTAGATAGCTTACCAAATAATCGTCTCTTTCTCAAAATTTCCAAAACTATCTTCAAATATTCATGGTGTTCCTCGATAATTTTAGATATATGAGAATGTCATCCAAGAATACGAGCACAAATTTGTCCAAGTATTCTTGAAAGATATTATTCATTAAATTCATAAATTTTTCAAGTACATTTGTTAATCCAAAAGGTAAAATCATGAACTCATAATGTCCATACCTTGTTCTGAAAGCTATTTTATGAATGTCCTCATCCTTAATCCATAATTGATGATATCTAGATTGAAGATCTATCTTAGAATATACCGATGCTCCACGCATTTGATCAAATAGATCATAAATCCTAGGGAGTTGGTATATATTCTTGATTGTTACTTTATTTAACATTCTATAATCAATGCACAATCTAAGTGTTCCATCCTTCTTTTTCACAAAAATTATTGGTGCTCCCCAAGGTGAAACACTTGGTCTAATCAAACCTTTAGACAAAAGTTCTTACAATTGTGCTTTAAGATCTACTAATTCTATAGTATTCATTCTATATGGTGCCTTAGAAATAGGCTCGGTTCTAGGCTTAATCTCAATTATGAAGTCAAACTCTCTTTTGGGTGGAAGACTTGGTAACTCTTCCGAGAAACAAGTCATTAAAGTTTTGTAAAAACATATATCGCTCCAAGAAATCGTTGTTATCTTCAGCTTTTTTTTGTAATCATTACTACATATAAGGTACAACCTTTATTTTTGGCCTTTTTAAGTTGCATAGCTAACAATTTTCTAACAGAAATCTCACGTTTCACACCCTAAATCTCTATTTTTTCTACAGACATCTAAACAACTAATGTGTTTTTCAAAATAGTCCACTTTAGCCTTATGTTTTGCTAACCAATTAACACCTATGATTACATCGTAAGACCCCAAAGGTGCAACATAAAGATCAACTTCAGTGGAAAAACTAGGTAAGTCAAGGATTGCTCCAAAAAGACACATACTAACTGTATGAACAACATTGTTTCCATAATGTATAGTCCATGTTTTATCCATGTTTCTAACTTTTCTTTTTATTTTTGATGCTAATTTACTAGAAATAAAACATTCAGTATCTCCGGTATCAAAAATAATACTTATCGGAAAACCAAATAACTTTCCCGAGAACCTCTATGGGTGTAGCATGTTTCTCATCCTGCTTGTCAACTACTGCAGCGTGTATCTTGTGCTACTGATTACAATCATCCTTTTTCAAAGGGCATTGATTTATGTAATGATATTTTCCATAGTTATAATAGCCTCCTACAGGTCCCTTTCTAGGCTTAGATTTATTTCTAGCCCTAGAATTATCATTTTGACCTCCATAGGACTTTTGTCCGTTATTATTGTTCTTGAAAAAGTTGTTCCGTTCATTACCAGTAGATTTATTTGTTGTTGCTTTCTTACTAGTATCAGATGAAAACTTACTTTTCATTCCAAATTTCTTCCATGGTCCTTTCTTAGGTGTAAGAGATGATGAAGAAGAGTTGGGGATTTTCTTCCTTACTTCCTCCTTATGATCAGAAATTGCCTTCAATTTCTGTTCTCCTTATGGCCTTTCAACAACCTCTTCCATCGTGGTTGGGCTATGCATATCCACCTCTCCTCCTACAATGGGATTCAATCCCATGATGAATTTTCGTATCCTAAACTTCTCGTCAGTTTGATATTGAGGTATATACTTAAGGATTTTAGTAAACTACTCCCAATACTCAGTTATAGTTAGCTTTCCTTGAGCTAAGTTTTGGAATTCAGTCATTTTTATCATAGTAAAGTTGCGGTAGCCAACGTTGCCTAAAGTAACCTTTAAATTGATCCCAAGTGATATTAGTTTCATCAATATTCAACTCAGCCTTACGGTTGTCCCACCATGAAGATGCCTCATGGGAAAGCTGATATGCTCCCCATATCATCTTTGTTTCTTCTGATAAATTCCTTATTACAAAGTATTTCTCCATTTCGCTAAGCCAATTCTCAGCTCCATCTCCTAATGTGGTGTTATCAAACTTGGGTGGACTTATCCTTTTTATATCATTAGTGAGTTTAACTACCACCTAGCCTTTTTGTTCTTAGGTTGATCAGGTATGTTCACATTGTTATTATCAACACCTAAATTGGTGTTGTCCTCAGGAGGTGTCTGATTATATTACTAGCATCTTCTTCCTCCTCATTTCCCATTACTTGTTGTTCCAGTACAACCAAACGATCTCTTGTGTCTAACAGGGTAGTAAGGATCTCATTGATTTTTTGGGCAGTTTACTCCTTCCTCAGGTGGAGGGTTATTTGCAACATTTCCTCTTGTTCTAACCATTTTTGTTAGTAAGAAAATTTAAGTTTCATCATATTATGGACATAATAGGTCCAAGACCTCCAACCTTTAGCTCTAATACCAAGATATAACATTCCCATTTTAAGACTTTAGAAACAAGGGAATTTTTTAATTTGAAACACAATGTTCTTTGTTCTAAATAAAACATCATTTAGAACACACATTCCATGCCAATCAATCTCATAACAGATAACCATATGCATATGCAATTGTAATGACTCGGTATACTACCGATCTCTCATGTTTGTCTTAAAGTATAAAATACTTTATGTATACTATGTATACTTGGTTTCCTACCCTATTCGGGTAATGAGTTATTTGTTTAAAGAACCTATCTGAATATTTGTTACCAATATTCATCTGACATCACATTTCTTTAAACTAGGTGACATAGGACAATGCAACCAACAACTTGTGATACTTTGGCCAAAGATTTTCAACATACTGTTCATGTTACTATTCCTAGACAACATACTCATCATTCCGAGAATACATCCTTCACCTCACTCTTCTATTATCTAGAATGGTCTTTACTGACTACCGTCAGTCCACTTGCCCAAGGTTTGACCCTAGCCTAGGTTAGCAACATAATTTGTTATAGGAAGATGCTCACGATGACTTAGGGTATATGGGCATACTCGGCTAACCTAAGTCATCTAAATGTGCCAAGGTACCTTGAGTCATAGAAATCTACTACCTATCCAGAACATGTTACTAACTTGACCTAGAGAGAAACTAAGTTCAAGTCTATGGGTGTAGATCTAGATGAACAAATATGGAAGGGTGTTGCCACATGTCAACTACAACACTATATCCTTGAGAAGTCCTAGAACTTCTTGAGGGTACAGTCCTGTAGTTGGCGTGTGCCAACATCCATTAAAAATGATTCATCAAGATGTACATACCCCCTTAGTGGTTTTTATTGATAATTAAATTAGATTAAGATTCAGATTACAGCAACCATGCCTAACCCTAATTCCAACATTCCTTAAGTTCTTTATCCCACACTAGCCTTAATAAATATGGAGAACTTCATTAAATCATGTTTGCATTGTTGTTCATTAACATGGCATAACAAGTAATTATCCCAAAAATAGGATAGCAAACATGAACATTTAATTTCTAATGCAACCTAGCTGTCCAAATCAAGTGTGTCATCCACCGAGATTCAGCTAGTGTTTAATTTATAAATGAAGTTATAAAGATTAAATATCATAACCACTATTCTTTTATCTTTCATTCTTTGAGAGAGGAAGAGTCTTCCTCTACATGGTTAGATGTTAGGTTTAACATAACATTTTTATCATTCGTTACTCATATAGTTTAATTGTATGTCCCAAGCATATTTCATTATTAAACTATAGTTGTGTAGTTAGAGAATGACATCTTTTGCAATTTAACAAGTTCATTATAATAAGGGAGATTATATTATCTCCTTAATCCAACTTATTATCTTATAACAACAATAGTATACAACAAATATAAAGAATACCACCAAGATATCACTAGTATTTCCGTCATACAAGTACAAAAGAATTCACATCACAAATTGGAGTCCAACACAAAACCTTTCAATTCATGATGATAAATATACATTTACAAGACCATGCATTTCAGACATTCTGTATGTCAATTAGAATTAAGATCTTAAAAGAACATCACTTTTCTTTTCCAATACAACTCAAGAATGAATCGAAACTCTTTACAGAAGATCTAGAATTAAATAAGCCAATGCATCATAATTTTTTTCCTTTATCACTTACGATGTCCATCTGCAAAAATTGCTAGCACGGTTCAATTCAATGAACTAAGAATGATAAGCACTAAGCATTAAAGTGAAGTGCATTCCACTAATTGTTCCATTAAAACAACTTTGCTTTGATGAAACAATTAATATATCATACAAATAATCATAAGTAATAACATCTAGAAAAGAAGTACAATGAAAGAGTATGAATTTCACATTTAAGAAAAGAGCATAATATAATCTGCAACATCTGCATTATATCATAAGATTTAATTGATCCTATCAATTACTTTAAAACAATCAACAGGTCTTGTCATCCAATTGTTTCATAGTTCTATAAGAATAGAAATACACATTTATCTTTACTAAGCAGCAAAATAAGTTAATTACAACATAACTCATATTAAGATGCTTCATCTTTCCATATCAGCAAAAGAAGAAGAATCAATACATACTTATTCCCCATACACTAATCATCTGAAAGATAGAAACAAGTTTAGAACACATAAAATGCCTCAGTTCAAAGATAACTATAAAAGGATTCAACATTGATCACAAGAAAGAGAATGCATACTGCATATCCATAATCCTCAAAATTGTTAATGATTGTTCTAACAAACTCTATATCAAACCAAACCCAAAACAAGATACAATTCTAGTCCATTAATCCTTCTAACATAATAGTCAAGCCTTCAACAAGACACGGGTTCACTCAGGGTAGAGAAGGAAAGGATATACTTCGTATTCACATACCCTATCAAGTTCAAAGAAGGTGGTATAGTCTAAAAGATAGAAGTACTAAAACCATTCACACTCAAGAAGCTACATGAAGAAGATCTCAAAAGAGATTACTAGATCAACTTCAAACTAAAACTAATCTCTCAAGCCCTTATCGAGAAGCAGATAATCCATAAATGAGTTCAAGCATTTCAATCCTTGAATACAAGTAAAACTCCAACTCAAAATACAAGTACAGAATCAAACACATCGATTTGACTACAAGTTCGAACACACAAGTACTGAATATGAGTACACTTTCTGCTGAACACGAGGCTTCAACAAAGTTTAGAGCTACACAAATCTATAATACTAGCTCGAGCAAACATGAAGTTCAAATATGAGATCATAACAAAACATGAAGCCCCAATACAATCTCAAAACAAAACACGAATTCTCCAATATAATTTCAAAAGAAACACAGGCTCTAAATAATAGTTGAGTAACAAAACATAAGGCTACGAATGCCCATTCGAGAGAAACACCAACCTCAAATACAAGTTTAGAATGAAACACAGAGCTTCAAATATAAGTTTTGCATGCATGTCACCATTAAACTAGCACAAAGAAAGTTTCCCAAAAACTAACATTACTATGCAATGGATTTTCATCCCAAAATCACAGAGATTCATAAAAACATGCAAGTAAATAACTGACAAATCATGCAAATATTTATCTCATGAGATCAGATTTGTTTTAATGATTCATTTAGAAGAAAGCAAGAAATCTTAATGGGTAGAGCCTATCATGCCTGATAATGCCTCTACCAATTCGAAGGAGACTTCCAGCTGAGCTTCCCACTCTTTTTCTTCTCCATGAAAGATCAACAACCAAACAAATTTTCTTCTAATGCCTCATATACATTTGCTTGATTGAAAATAGACCAGAGAAACCAAAAATAGCGACGAAGCAAAAGTTGAACCCAAATCAAATCACTTGAATTCCATTGAAACCGTCACGTTAGTGTCATGCGACCCTTGGGTTCCTTTTTAATATTTTAGGCTAGATTTCCCAAATACTTAGGTTAGTCTAACTATAATTACCTTAGGTCTTAAACATTGCCATAGATAATTTCCAACTTAAGTTAGATTAAATTCACAACCATTAGTATTAGACATTAGGTTAAAATAGTCTAGTACCACCTTAAAAATTTCTCTCTTATTCATTTAGCACAAGAGCTAGGTTAGGACACCATTCCAAATGAAAATAGAATAAGAAGCTTAGGTTAGATTATAACCCAATTAAGTATACGTAGCTATGAAGTAGGTGCTCTTACTATTAGCGCAAATCAGCAGAACCCCTAAATGACCTTCGAGATATGTAAGTGAAAATTGGGTCATTTAGTGTGATTGCACAACATGGAATATTTTACACAAGTGTGGGACTTGCAAAAATGGGAAAAATTATTTAGATTAAGGCTAGTTCCTTTACTCCTCCGATCAAATGTATGCATGAAATTTGTAGTGGTTTGACTCAAAATTCTACTCTAATTTTTCCAAGGAGACAAGGATAGAAAGAAAAGAAGATAAAACTAAACTGACAAGGTGATACACCAAAGGAGTGGTAAACATATATTTCTATAGATTGACATAGATTATTAAAATGCAACACAAATCATGTAAAAATTACTAAAATTGTAATGAAGGATCAGGATAAAGCAAACAACACAAGAAAGGATTGAAAATTCATTCACAGAGCTTGCATTGTCATTTCCATTTTTAAAATATAGTGCATTACAACAGCAAGGAGGTAGAAAACATGTTGCAGTCCTAAAAAGGTCTGATATTCCACAAATTCACTTGTCAGGGTGAAGGAGGGAGCCTGCAGATCATAAAAATGTCCAACCCTTTACAAATGAGCCAAATCTGGCTTTTAACAATGAAAACCAAGTTTAGGAAGGAGAAATGCGGGAAAATTGAAATGAATGATTCAACCACTAACCAGATCCATCAAAATAGCATGGGTACCCTTAAAATTTCATTCCCCAAGATTTTCAACCATGCTAGAGAAGAATGGAAGCCACACTGCATTAAAAATGGTTGTTGAATGTTGGTTCTACTCTTTTCCCCATACCAAAGGAATTTTTTCATTTTTCTCTCACTGAACTCCACCAAAAAACAAACTTGAATATTCCATCATGTAGAGGACTTCAATAGCTTTCCAATGACACTAAAATTGAGAAAAACCAACTGGATCGAAAGATATGCCCCTCTAAAGATTTGAAGCAAAACTAGAGCAAAAAAGGTTGGTGGGCCAAAACCTAATTTTTTTCCCCTTTTATTGAATTTGGGAAAAATTCCACAAAATCTCCATGCCCCATTGCTCCACTACCATGTGGCACTTCCTCATTCATCCACGGGTTCAAATGGCCATTTTACCTTTTTTTTAATTTTGGAAAAAATTCCAAAATTTCTTCGTGCCCCACCACTCCACTGCCACATGGCACACTTTGATTTGGCACGGGCCTTAATCAACTTTCTTTCCTCTACGGGCCCACAGGGAAAAAAATTTCCTTTGCACCATTTTGAACACTTTGGCAAATTTTTCCAAATCCTTCCGTGCCTCCGACCTTTGCCATGACTAGACACATGTCATCCTCGGTTGGTCCGTGGGCCCTTTGCAAATTTATTTTCCTCCACGGGCTCACGAGAATTTTTTTCCTTTGTGCCCCACCCACTCCTTGGTGATTTTTCCAACTTACCTCCACTAACCTACCATTTTGTTGCTACATGGTACATTCCTATTGGTTGCGGACCTTCCAGGATAACTTCCCTCAAAAACTTCATCGAGCCATAACTTACAAAATACAAGGAGTTAGAAGGAAAATATTACCTTCTACGGAAAGGTGAGAAAATCCTCTATATGATGAAACCATTTCTAGATAATTTTGAGTTCCTAAAAATGGAAAAATTTGACTGAGGCACAAGGAAGGAAGGAATGAAAGAAATTTAGTCAAAAATAAGCAAGGGGCTTATTTTGGATAACAATTTTGGCAACTCAAAGGGGTCATCCACTTGTTGGATGAATGATCAGTGGCCTTTGAAGCATCCATTGGGCATGGATTCATCAACTTAACTACTTGGTACTCTCAACTCATTAGAAAATTTCTAGAAAGGAGATTGTGAGAGTAGAACATCACTTGATTTGGAGCATGGCCTATAAAGATGCATCCTTGGGACAACAAAGCTTGTGCCAAAAAACTTAGGGAAATGTGAAACAAAGCTACATCAAGACAATGTGCACAAGCACTTGAAGGAATGAAAATCTAAGCCAATATGTACAAGGTGAGGATTTTCCCTTCTAGTAGCAATGTTTTAGATGGATTCCATTAACTAGAATCTATAGTTCCTCACCATCCAATGTAGACAATTGGAAGGAATTGATGTTCTTACATTTTGTGACCATGTAGGGGCCCCTCCAAATGGTATCAAACTTCAAATTCCATCCTGGATTTTCTCGGTCTGCATCCCATTTCAACACTAAATCTCCAACTTGGAAGGTTCTAGCCTTAGATTTCCTATCAAAGGTTCTCTTAATCAAGGCTTGGTCCTTCTCCATTGTTTATGCTACATTCTCTATGATTTCTTATAGTTCCATCAATTCTACGTATCTAACCTCCATGGGTTCAAACTAAAACAATTCCAATTGCTTCACGAGTTCTAACGTTGGCAACTCAAGTGACATAGGCAAGATTACCTCTCTTCCATAAACAAGTCTGAATGGAGAGTTACAGGTGGATCTCTTGGGAGATATCCTATCAACCCATAAGGTTGATTTAAGTTTAGTGTGCTAAGTCCTCTAATTTTCATCAAGAGTCCTCTTGATGATCTTTAATAGGTTCTTGTTGGTAGACTCAGCTTAGCCATTACCTTGAGGGTAATAATTTGATGAAGTTCTCAGATAGATCCCATTCTTAATATCCCATTCAGGTACCTTTGATCCTATGAATTCTGATGCATTATCTAATATTATAGTGGCAAGTATACCAAATCTAGTTACTATCCCCTCGTAGAAGTCTAGAATGCTAGATTCATTTACCTCTTTGAGTGCCACCGCCTCAGTCCATTTGGTGAAGTAGTCTATTGCTGTTAGAATCCACTTGTGTCCTTGGCTTGAGTTTGGGTTAATGACTCCAATGAAGTCCAAACCCCATTGCATGAATGGCTGGTCAACTAAAATTAGGTGCAATGGAAGGGCTGTTAATCTTTCCATGCCTGTGAAGAATGCACAATTTTACACCTCTTGATCCACGCATAACAATCACTAAACACCTTGGGCCCATAATAGCCATCCTTCATAATCTTGAGGGCTGTCACTCTTGGAGAAAAATGACCCCCTAGCTGATCCACCATGGAACTCTTCTAACATTCTCTTAATTTGATTTGTCCCAATGCATCTTAGCAGCACTCCATTTATATCCTTTCTAAACAAGACACCGTCAACAAGTGCATATGGAACAACCTACAATCTGAAGTGTCTTCTCTTGGTTTTGTTCATCTCTCGGAGGGCATAGGCATGTTTTTAAGAAGTGCATTATGCCTTGGGTCTATTAAGGAGTGAGAATGCCACCATTCTCTTCTTCAACACCTCTTTGTTCTTGGTTGTCTTGAAATGCCAAAACAACATCCTTCCCATTGCTTGCTTCCATTGATTTTCTCAAGACCGATTCTCACAAAATCCTTTTCCTTAGAACAAATTGGTGACTTTGATCTCAATTTCATACTCCATGACATGAGTAATCCACCCTACACATTTTTCATTTAGGTCTTTGTTGAGGAGGAAGTCCTTAACTCCCACATGAGAAACCAATAGTTGAACCTTGTTGTTTGAAACTAAATGCTTAAATTTCTTCAAGCTCCTAATCACTGCAAAAACATGCTTCTCAATGAAGGAATACCTTACCTCATAGTCCTCCAAGCTTTGGATAAATAAGGAAATTGGATGCTTTGTATTTTCTTTATTCTGTTGTACTAAAATTGCAGAAATTGTATCATCACCGCCAAATGCATAAAGGATAAAATATTTAGAGAAATATGGGTTAATGAGAGTTGGAGCTTGTGAGATAGCCTCTTTGATTGCCTCAAAACTTGCCTTACCTTTAGCTGTCCATTTGAAATCCATACTTTTCTTCAAAATCATAGTTATTGGCTTGATAAGGGCAGAAAGTCTGGAATAAACCTTCGAAAAAAATTGATTCTTCCCAAGAAACTTTGAAGGACCTTCTTGTGACTTAGTAATGGTAGGAATTTTATTACTCCAACCTTCTCTGGATCAATTATTAATCCCTCTTTGGAAACAATGTGGCCAAGGAGCTTTCCTTCATGAGCTAGGAAAATACATTTTTTGGGATTCAAGGATACCCCAAATCTTCTACATCTTTGGAACACTTGTCTCAAATGAAAGAGATGATCTGCTGCACTTTTAGAAAATATAGTAATATCATCTAGGTATATCAGCACTATTTTGTTTATCAATCCCTTGAACACCATATCCATTGCCCTTTGGAAGGTAACTTTGGCATTAGATAACCCAAATGGCATTTTCCTATATGCATAGGTTCCCCATTTGGTGGTGAAGGTTGTTTTGAACTGATCATCCTCCTTTCCATGATCTGATTATACCCTGAATAACCATCTAGCAATGAAAACCTCTCAAATCCAACAACTTTTAAAATCTGCTCCATAGAAGGAAGTGTGTAATGATCCTTGAGGGATGCTCTATTCAAATCTCTAAAGTCTACACACAATTTAATTTCTCCACTCTTCTTTCTAACTGGAACCAAGTTTGCTACCCAACTTGAATGCTTGATGGGAAATATGATACTTTCCTCTATTAACTTATTCAATTCCCTCTTCATGAGAGGCTCCATGTGTGGATTGACCAGTCTTTGTTTTTTCCTGATGGGTTTAGCACTTGGATCTAATTTAATTGTGTGTTGAGCTAGCTTGGGATTGAAACCTCTCAAGTCTTCATAGCTCCAAGCAAATATATCCGGGAACTCTTGGCAAAGTTGCATGAACTCATACCTTTCTTGCTTGGTTGCCACTTTACCAATTTGAAGTGATTTGCCTTCTCCAACCGATATGGGTAATGAATCTTCTCTCTTGACTTGGATGTTTTATTTCTCCTTCCTAAATTGATCATTAGGATTAAAAATGGACTCCAAAGTGACAAATCCTTTTGGCAGTTTGTTGGTTTTATTTGTACCACTTGATCACCATACTACTTTGTTCTAAGTTTTCCTAATTTTTGGTGAGAACTCAAATTATTCTTGCAAGAAATTGATGATTTGTTGGTCACTTTCAAACACTTGCCAACTTACATTATTGTCTAGCACTCGATGGCCTTACAATCAAATGAATGTCTAGCTACACTTTATCTTCCTTGATACTTTCCACAACATCAAAGGTTGCTCCAACTCTACCTGTAAGTCTATTAACAACTTGGTTTTCTTTCCCAGGGATAGATTTGATGCCAAAGCCTTCAAAATCCTCAATGAGATCCCACATGCTATTCTTAAAACTATTGAGTAGGTCAATTTTGGTAGCATGTTGTCCTTTAACTTGATTAGCAATCAGCTCACTATCACCAAAGACTTGTAAGTTATTTATACCTCTCTTTCTTGACCAATGCAATCCATGTATCAAAGCTTCATATTCAACAATGTTGTTAGAACATGCAAACTAAAATATAAAAGATAAATAATACTTAATGACTTGAGGTGAAAGAAGCATAGCCCCCTGCACCTTTTCTACTTCTTGATCTATCAAATAATAGTTGTCATACCTCATTGTCATCCTTATGGTCCGGCTTGGTGATGTTAGGAATAGGCTGATTTTCTTCATGCATGTAGTAAACTCCTAGTTCAGATTTCTCTATTTCCTTGTAGGGATCGAAATCATGTACCTTTCTTGCCCATTCACAAGGAGTAAAATTTGGGATTATTCCAAATTTGGTGTCACTTTCATCGGGGCATGGATAATCCTCTTGATCAAATGTTGAACAGTTGGCATTGATTGGGCTTGGAGTATGAGGCTCAATGTGAAAGTTTGTAATAGGTTTGGACCTGATTATGGCCTTAGTTCCATATCTGGTCTGAAACAACATGTGTGACCAATCAGTAGATAAATAGCCTCCAATTCTAGTTGTGAAATCCCTTGACAAACATAGGGTAAAAAGTGGTGGTAAATCTATCACTGACACATCTTGCAAAATAGTGACATTGGGGCATGCATGCAAAGTGAGGCTCAAATATTTAATTACCCCCACTATTGTTATTGTTGTCCCATCCAGTTGCACCACCCCTTTGGATATGACTTCATATTGGAGGCCCAGTTGATCAGCTATTTGCTTGGGCATCACATAACTACTTGCCCTTAATCAATCATACAATTGTGTACTAGTTTATCCCCAATGATCAATGAAACATAGAATGGAGGGGGCTTCAAAACTTTACCTTGCTGTCCTCCAAGCTTCCCCTCAGGATGAGCAGCATTTGTGAGTACCTTCTCTTGCATATGAGCTTGCTGATTTGAAGTTGACCAATTCTTCATGGCAGCTTGTAGTAGATCCCTTTGGCTTGGGATGGATAGTGATTCCCACATAGATATATTCACATTTGTCTTCTTCATTTGTTCAATGATGTTAAATGGGGATGAAATATCTCTTTGCTGCCCCTTAGCCTGCACATTCTTTTCTTGTACATGGGCTGCAACAACTGGCATTTGAGCTGGTCTAGAAGGTGGCTTGGGTTGTCCTTGCACATTTGGAACTGCATTTTCTTACCAACACTTTGTGGAGTGATGGAAGGTTGTAGATCACATGGAGCTAATGACTACCCTTCACCAATATTCCTCTTCTTTGACTATGTGTTAGCTACTACATTCGAGAAATTGTTTGATTCATACCAAAAATTGTTTAGCCTACCAATTCACAAGTGTAGTCTCATTTGGAGTTGTATTTTGCTGGGATGTTCTTTGTTGTTGGTTTGTTTCTTGACTCACCTCACTCTCTATGACAATTATTGTCACCATCAAAGCTTGGTTCAAAGCACCATTGAAGCAAATAGACTGGTTATGAGGTTCATTGCATGGGAAACACTAATCATACTCTTGAGCTATATTATTTTGTACTAGCACTAAGGCTTTAGAGGTAGATGCAACATTGGGGTTATAGGGCAGAAATGGTTTGTTGGTAGGAGGCCTTACTTGATTTTGATTTGTAGCTAGATTGGGTGGCCTATTAGGCTGATATGGTTGCTTATTAGGCTGAGTTTGAGACTGATAAGAAGGTATAAAACTTTGGACTTGCTTCCTCTTGAGTGTAACCAGATCATTGCCTAAATTTTGTAATTGTTTCATGACTTCTTGAAGTTCATTTGAGGCACTAGAGGATGAATTAAAAGTTTCATTTGAACTCTAATTTCTAGGAGTGGGAATAGGAGTTAAAGTAGGTGCTTGACTAGTGCTTGGGTTTTCCAAGTTTGGATATAAGGGCATGGGAGGCCTAGGTGCCAATTTACTAGCTTGGATCAAACAATTCTCAGCCCTAATGGTGATGCTATAAGCTGTAGGTATATTTTCACCTCCCATGGATTGGATTAACATAGAAATATCATAATTTAAAGCTTTGAGATAGTATAAGAAAGCACCTTCAGTTGTTGGCCTTACTATCACTAGGATTCTATCCCATGTCCTTTGAAATCTAAAATTGAAGTTTTTAGTTGCTCATTGGGAGCTCTCTTGATAGTTGTCAGTTGTTCCAATAGAGACAAATTATCTCCTTTTTCTCTAATATACTCATGGAGAGATATCCACAACTAGTTCTAATTTTGGATAGAGCTTACCCCAAGGCTCTTAAACCATTGCAAGGATTTCCCTTTGAATTAGGATGCCAAAATTTGACAAGTAATTTACATCTCAACAATCTGATGGATTGCACAAACATTAGCAATGTCTTTGACATGATCACTAGGAGTGGTCTAATTTTCCCCAATAAAGTATGGGATGTTCTTTAATGCTGCAACTAGAACTGGGTTTTGTGCATTGAGAGCAAGTGGGATGTTGCCAGTGAAGTTGACATAAGGGTTGGGTTGTGCCATTTTGATTGGCCTAAGAACCCTTGTTGATTGGGTGAAAGGTCTACCAAGTGGAGGAGTTGATAGAGTTCTGTTTGGTGGAGATGGAGACCTTTGAATTCTTCTTCCCTCTCTCTTCTTCCTAGGGATAATTGTAGATACTTAGACAATCCCTCCTCTCTGTCCCTTGACCTTGTTTAGATCCTTATCATGAATATTTAGACTTGGACTACTGAAACTAGTTGATTTTATCCCTTTGGAGTAGTCGATGTGCAAATCAGGCTTCTTTTAAGCAAGGAACTTTTAAAAATGCACATAATTTTTTTGTAATGAAGATGAAGACCTCTAAGGTCCCACTGGGTGTGCTAAAACTATTAGTACAAATCAGAAACACCCCTAAATGACCTTCAGATCTGTAAGTGAGAATTGGGTCATTTAGTGTGATTGCACAACATGGAATCTTTTCCCCAAGTGTGGGACTTGAAAAATGGGGAAAAACTCTCCAAATTGAAGGTTGGTTCCTCTACTCCTTTAATCAGATGTATGCATGAAATTTGCAGAGGTTTAACTCAAAATTCTACTCTAATTCTGCCAAGGAGACAAGGATAGAAAGAAAATAAGATAAAACTAAACTGACAAGGTGATACACCAAAGGAGTGGTGAACATCTATTTCTGTAAATTGACACAGATTATAAAAATGCAACACAAATCATGCACAAATTGCTAAAATTGTAATGAAGGATCAGGATAGAGCAAACAACACAAGAAAGGATTGAAAATTCATTCACAGAGCTTACATTATCATTTCCATTTTTTAAATACAAGTGCTTTACAACAAGGAGGTAGAAAATGTGTTGTAGTCCTAAAAAAGGTCTGATATTCCACAAATTCACTTTCTAGGGTGAAGGAGGGAGCCTGCAGATCATAAAAAAATGTCCAACCCTTTACAAATGAGCCAAATCTGGCTTTTAACAATGAAAACCCGAGTTTAGGAAGGAGAAACGCGGGAAAATTGAAATGAATGATTCAACCACCAACCAGATCCATCAAAATAGCATGGGTACCCTTAAAATTTCATTCCCCAATATTTTTGACCATGTTGGAGAAGAATGGAAGCCATATTGCATTAAAAATGGTGGTTGAATGTCGGTTCTACTCTTTTCCCCATGCCAAAGGAGTTTTTATCATTTTTCTCTCACTAAAATCCACCAAAAACAAAATTGAAGATTTCATCATGTAGATGACTTCAATAGCTTTCCAATGACACCAAAATTGAGAAAAATTGAGCTCTGGATCGAAAGATATGCCCCTCTGAAGATTTAGGGCAAAACTGGGGCAAAAATCGGGTTGTTGGCAGGCCGAAACCTAAATTTTTTCCCCTTTTTTGAATTTGGGAAAAATTCCCCAAAAATCTCTGCACCCCACCACTCCACTGCCATGTGGCACTTCCTCATTCATCCGCAGTTCAAATGGCCATTTTACTTTTTTGAATTTTGGAAAAAATTCCAAAATTTCTCCGTGCCCCACCACTCTGCTACCACGTGGCACACTTTGATTTGGTGCGGGCCTTAATCAACTTTCTTTCCTCTGTAGGCCCATAGGAAAAAAATTTCTTTGTGCCATTTTGAACACTTTGGAAAATTTCACCAAATCCTTCCATGCCTCTAACCTTCACCATGACTAGACACGTGTCATCCTCGGTTGGTCTACGGGCCCTTTGTAAATTTCTTTTCCTCCGCAAACCCGCAGGAAAAAAATTTCCTTTGCACCCCACCCACTCCTTGGAAATTTTTCCAACTTACCTCCATTGACCCACCATTCTACCTGCCATATGGCACATTCCTATTGGTTGCGGACCTTCCTAGGGAAAATTTCCCACAAAAACTCCATCGAGCCATAACTTACAAAAGACAAGGAGTTAGAAGGAAAATCTTACCTTTCGGAAAGGTGAGAAAATACTCTATTTGATGAAACCATTTCTAGATCATTTTAAGTGCCTAAAAAGTGGAAAAATTTGACTAAGGAACAAGGAAGGAAAGAATGAAAGAAAGTAAAAAATAAGCGAGGGCTTATTTTAGATAACACTTACTTGGTTTAGGATACAGTTAGGATAGCCCTTTAGTTTTAGGATTCTGATCCCCTTCATAGTCATAAGAAAACTATATTTTTTTACACCAATAATGTCCTGTAGAGATCAATCCCAAAGACCCAAGCACAACATACAACCTACTGAAGTCACGTTAATACAAGACCAAAGAATTTGTAAAATGCAAAGGTTCAATCTGCTATGTCTCTCAATTAATGAATGTAAATTTACCATTCAATTTGTTAAGAAGATTTTAAAACATTCCTTGGATCATTGAAATTGGTCCAAGGATGAGTTAGTTAAAAGAGATAAGTTTGCAACTATCAAAATCACATTACTGACTTATCAATAAGAAGTGAAAATGGATTCTTACAAGCCATATCATTTCGTTCTAAAGAATTCAAGAGGATAAATGATTTATCCATAACAAGCATGATTTTAAACAATCAAGGGAACACATCTCATTCAATAAAATCACATTCCAACACTTGTAATGAAAAAGAGAAATATAACAGTTTGTCCATGGTGTTACATTGACTATCTTGCTAACTAAGACCACAAACATAGACTTGACTTACTTCAAACTTAGACTTGAGACCTTCAAAATTTCTTATAAAGACTTTTAAGGTTCCATTTTTATCTTCATGACTTGCAATGATTTATTTTACTCATATAGACTCACTTTGGACCTCTATACCCATTGTAAAGGTCATCAAGCCATATTGGTTTGTCATAGTATTTTAAAATAAATTCAGACCTCTATTAGGTCTCAAATCACAATCAATGCTTAACCCATGTATTATAATTTCTATATCCCATTTATGATCCTTAAATGAATTATTTAGACCTTGTACCTTATTTATGATGACTATAGAAGTAAATATCATGCTTTGGATAGGAAATACTTACCACTTGTAATAAAAACTTTAATGACTTCTCTTGAACATAAATCTCATATTCAAATCTGCCTCTACCTTCATGACTATAGAATATATGATTGATAAAATCATATTCACACATCTCTCTCCTAGACATATACATGTGGAAAACACTAAAAATAAACAATTCTCCTTCACTTAAGCATATATAAAAATGGATTAGACACAACATACCTAATAATCATCTCCATGGAAGTATCAAACTATGAAAACCTAGATTTAGGACCTTATGACTCTTAATACAAGTATTCAAGAATCTTAATAGCTTACATATAGTCAAAAACCTTCATACCTTCTTGGAGAACATCAAAATTGTCCTTCACACTTATCCATGATACTTTTTTAATCATCAACCTTTACTTACAAGAATCATGAATTCATAGCTCCATGGTGATTCTCCCGAGTACACGTCCTTCTAGAAACCCATCTTATCCAACTCAATAACTAATATCTCCCCTTATCACATGTATATAAAATTATTATAATACACTTTCTTGCCTACTAATATTGCTTCGACTCATTCTCTCAAACACATGCTTGTAGCACATCTTCTATCTTATCTCTTGTCTTCAAACTCATATCACCCATATTGACTTCATAGCCATCTATTAGGATCCAAAACTACTTTTTAACCCTTCATAATTTATTATTATAGCTTGAAAACACATCACTATCATCCTCATATCCATTATGTAACTACTTTATGACTTTGGTGTTCCTTACTATGCAATCATAATTTTACCTTAGCCTTCAATTAGTCTAGAGCTCTACCAACCTATATACTATTTTGCAACATATAATAGTCTTTTCATAATAGTATATCATGTGATCAACATGATAGTGGTCATTCAAAACATAAATTTTTCATTTAAGACTCAGAGAATCTAGAAAACAACAATCCTTATTAGATTCTCCCTCTTTTATGATCATACACCGTCAACTTCTAGTTTTTATATGATATACCTTTAATGTAACTATGTCATCCATTTTTAAATCTACCTCACTTTACATATAGACCATAATAAATAGTTACAAAACATAAGTACACTTGTATCACAAGGATAATAACATTCGAGTCTAGTTTTGACTCTAGTTTCACAGGGTAGACCTATGTAAATTTTTTTCAATAAAAATATTATACAAGCTTCTTATATTATTAGGAATTGGTGTTTGAATTTAAATCAAGAAAATATGATTTTATTAAAACATTGGCTTATTATTAATCGTCGAAAACATACCTCCTTTACTTATAGGATGGTTAAGATTAGGAATGACTGATTTAAGATCTTACGCACAAGTTCAAACTTTGAATAATGCTTAATTGAATTTGATTCATTCTCATTGAATTCATTTACATGATTTGTATTCTTAAAATTTTGTCCAAATTTCTCATTTTTAATGAAATTAATGCACTAGCTACTAAATAAACTAACAACTCAGAAATGATAGAGGATTTATGTTACCTCATATGCTTGATGCTTGATATAGGTGTTGAATGATGAATTGTTGTTGCTGCCAAACCTGTAAATAAAAATGAAACAAGATTTTATTATATAGATAAGGGCAAGGGATTCTAGAAAAAGAGGACCTAAGAAGCATTAACTTCCTCGGTGAATGTCGGTCCTTTTACGTCGGATAAAAGGATGTAAAAGAAAAAACATGCAGAAATAAAGATATCAATGAATCTAAAAATGGTAGAAATTGGTCTAAAGCTATTTAGATGACAATAATTGCAAAGTATGTGTTACTTGATTTGGATTGATGGTGACCCTAACTATACACTGGTAGGTCAACGACGACCTAGGAGGATGGATTGTTGAGTGTGGAGCTTAATTAATTCACAAAAATCTTGTTTTTACATGTTTCTGGGTTTAAAAGTGACCAACATCAGTCAGGAAGTGACCGTCATTGGTTAGTTATCAACCAACATAGGTTAGGAAGTGACCGACATCGGTTAGGAAGTAACCTTAGCATCACCAACCTATGCTAAGGTGCTTTGTTTTTTGGTTGAGAATTAGAATAAATATTTTTCTTTAAAGATGATTTATTGATTGTAAAAGCATAGTTAGTTTCCCAGAATAGATATATATGCATGTATGCATTATATGAGGGTATGAGAGAAGAAAATAACAATTGTTTGCATGTTAGTTTTCTTGGTGAGAAAGAAAGAGTAGCTAAGTGAGGGAAAAATATTGAACATCTTGTGAGGTGTTGGAAGACAATAAATCTTCATTGTATTTCCTCTATAAAGAAATGAATAATAATTTTGGCCATTTCTTGGTGGATGTAGCCCACACTGGGTGAACCATGTTAAATCTAGTGTTATCTTTCTCTTGTTTATTTTATCTTTTAGTTTATTTCTGCATTCATTGCTTGTATGATTTATCTGATTTTAGATCTATGCAACATTGTTATATGTTTAAACCCCAAAAAATGGTATCAGAGATTTGTTTGGAGGTTTTTTGTGTTGACATGATTTAATCACATAGGGTTTTTGATTGAGTGGAAGCATAAGAATGAGAAGATAGTAAATAACGAGTATAGAAAGTCGACGGTCATAATTATCAACTATGGAAGATGTAGGTGGATGATTATTTATATCAGAAGGATCTATACTTACCGTTGGATGAGAATGCACACGGCCGAACATGATGACCGATGAAGAATGAAAGGTTCTTGTGAAAGGCTTTGGGATCTATAATATTAATCATGATAGTATCGGTAGCTTCAAATTTTATAGATATAAAAACCATGGTAGAGCTGATGAAATATTTATAAAATTTATATGAAACTCCTAGTGCTTTGAATAAGGTTTATTTGATGATTTTTTTAAATTATAAGATGAAAGAAGGTGGATCTGTATCTAATCATTTGAATGATTTCAGTCTATTATAAATCAATTAAAATCAGTAGAAATTATGTTTGATGATGAAGTGAAATCACTTTTATTCTTATGATCTTTGCCAGATAGTTGGGATAACTTGGTAATGGTTAGTAATAAAATGTCTACTTCTAAAGGTTTGAAATTTGATGATGTGGTTAGTGTAATCCTTAATGAGGAAATACACAGGAAAATCTCAGGAGAAGCATCATCTGGAAACACTTTAAATGTAGAAAGTATGGGAAGATCTAAGGAGATATCATCAAAGAGAAATAAGAATGGGAGATCTAAGTTAAGAAATGGAAGATCTAGATCCAAGTACAGAGATTTACTTTGTTGGAATTGTTGAAAGAGAGGACACATAAAGGAGTGTTGGTCTAAGGAAAAAAAATAGAATAAATTAGACAAAGGTAAAGAAAAAGGTTAAGAGGAAAATGTTGTAAGTGAGGTAAAGTGATATGCCCTTATTATCTCATTGGATAATAAATTAGAATCTTGGGTTTTAGAATCTGGAGCTTTTTCCATGCTACCCATAATAAGGTTATTTCAAAAATTATGTTCAAGGTGTTTTTGAAAAATTTAATTTAGGAGATGATGAGCCACACAATATTCTTGGTAAAGGTGATGTTCATCTAAATCTGTAGAATGGAAATCCATGGGTATTGAAAGATGTGAGGCATGTTCCAAGCCTCAAAAGAAATCTAATATCTTTAGGACAACTAGGTGAATCTGGATGTATGGTTACATTCACCACCAATTCTTGGGAGGTTACCAAGGAATATCTTGTTGTGGTAAGAGGTAAGAAGGTAAGAAATTTATATTTTTCTACCTAAATTACTAATTCCTTTCAACAGTGCTATCTACTACAGATTCAGATGCAACCATGTGGCATAATCAGCTAGGCCATATGAGTGAAAAAGGAATGCAAATCCTAAAGGCTAAGGGTAAGTTATCATATTTGAAACAATTGCATATTGAATTTTGTGAGAATTTCAGTTTTGGAAAGCAGAAGAGAGTGAGATTTCTCAAGGTTGGGTCAACAAATAAGGAGCATAAATTGGAGCTCTGTACACTCAGATGTGTGGGGACTAGCTTAGGTAGCTTATATTGGAGGATCCCAATATTATGTGACTTTCATTAATGATGCCACAAGGAAGGTATGGTTTTATTGTATTAAGTGTAAATATGATGTTTTTGAGACTTTTAAAAGTGGAAATCGTTGTGGAAAATGAAACAAACTTAAAATTAAAGTGCCTTAGATCTAAAAATGGTGGTGAGTACATTGTAGCAAGGATTTAAATTATTATTGTTCAATGAATGTAATACGAAGAGAAAGAACGGTTCCTAGAAATCCATAGGAGAATGGAGTTACAGAAAAAATGACCAAAAAAATCATGGAATGTGTTAGAAGCATGAGGATACATGTTGGTTTGCCTTTGAAGTTTTGGGCAAAAGTAGTGTACTTGATCAACCAAGGGCCATCAAAAAAACTAGATGGTGGAATACTAGAAGAAGATTGGTCTAGGAAAGAGGTAGATTTTTATTTTCTTAGAGTTTCTAGATCATAATCTTTTGTGCATGTTGATAGGGAAAATAGGAAGAAGTTGGATGCTAAATATAAGAGATGTACTTTTATTGGTTATGGCTCCGGTGATTTCGGATATCATTTTTGGGATTTAGAAGATTCTGATATTTTTAGGAGTCATGACGTTGATTGGAATGAAAAGAGAATGTAAAGGGATCAAGTTTTGGTGCCTAAACATGAATAGGTTGATGAGATTTTGAAGGAAAATCAGCTTTCGGATCTAAAAAAATCCATAGAAACTAGCGTCGTTTCTAGAAGTTCATTCTAGTCAAGATAACTTGTATTGGTAGACATGATCAGGTGTAGAATAGACTATCGGAACCAGTGTCGGTTATCCTCAAACCAGTGGTAGTGAGGAAACTACGGTCGGTCGGCAGACAAAGGAACAATGATCAGTTACAAAACTATGGTTGGTATCAAGAGAGACCGATGTTGGTCAACGACACAAATTGACATGAACATGCAATAAGTATAGAATAATTCCTATGCACCCTAGATCTTAGTGAGAAGGTCACAAAGAGTAAGTATACCTCCAAAGAGATTTTCACCTTCCTTTCCTTATTTATTATTGATTGATAGTGGTGAACCGAAATATTTGAAGAAGAAATGTAGGTAAATACCCACATGTAGTGGGAGTGTGACATGTATGAAGAGATGGACTCCTTGGAACAAAATCAAAGATGGGATTTGGTTAAGTTACCAACATATAAGAAAGCACTATAGAAAAAATGGGTTTACAAGATCAAGGAAGAAGAGGGTGGAATGAAAAGATACAAGGTGAGGCTTGTGATAAAGGGATTTGCATAGAAAGTAGGTATTGACTTTGATGATATTTTTTCTCTTGTAGTTAAGATGACTTCTATTCGTATTTTTCTAAGTTTGGTTGCAACAGAAGATTTTCATTTAGAACAACTTGATGTTAAGATGGATTTTCTTCATGGTGATTTGGAGGAAGATATTTATATGCAGAAATCACTTGGTTATGAAGTTAAGGTTAAGGAGAAACTTGTGTGTGGATATAAAAAAAAAGAGCCTATATGGGCTCAAAAAAGCTCCAAGGTAATGGTATTTGAGATTTAACAATTTTATGTGTGAGCATGGTTATATGAGCTGTGAGTTTGACCATTGTATTTATTTTAAGAATATTTGAAATGGGAGCTATGTTATTTTGTTATTGTATGTGGATGTTCTGCTAATTACATGATCTAGTATGTAGGACATTGGTAAAATTAAAGAAACTCTAGCTTACACATTTGCAATCAAGGATTTGGGAGCTGCAAAGAAAATCCTTGGCATGAAAATTCACCAAGATAGAAAAAATAAGTTGTGTTTGTCTTAGGAGGCTTATATCAATAAGGTGTTGGAAAGGTTTAACATGCAAGATTCAAAACCTGTTATTAGTACCTATAGCTAGAAACTTTAAATTGAGAAAAGATCGGTGTCATTAATCACACGAGAAGGTTGAGTACATGGCATGTGTTCCCTATGCTTGAAGTAGTAGGAAGTATTATGTATTCCATGGTTTGTACTAGACCATACATTACATAGGTAGAGGAGTTATGAGAAGGTTTATGGCTAATCCAGGTAAAGAACATTGGAAAGTAGTGTAATGGATTCTTAGGTATTTGAGAGGGACATCCATCATCGATTTATGATATGGAGGGTCGAGATACTTATTTATGTGACTATTTTTATTTAGATATGCCTAAAGATTTAGATGGCAGGTGGAGTACCAATGGATATGTTTTTGTAGTAGGTAGAATGATAGCTAGATGGATTTTGAGATTACGGAATGTTGTGACTTTATCTACTACAAGGGAAGAGTATGTTGTAGCTATAAAAGCTAGCAAGGAGATGATATGGATGAGTAGGTTCATGGAAGAGTTGGGTTAGGAT
Source organism: Taxus wallichiana var. yunnanensis (assembly GCA_018340775.1). NCBI lineage: Eukaryota > Viridiplantae > Streptophyta > Pinopsida > Cupressales > Taxaceae > Taxus > Taxus wallichiana. The sequence continues at coordinate 438,911,897 of CM031235.1, read as the reverse complement.
TAAGAGGATTTCATATTATACAATGATATTTAGAGTGTGATCCATCTGACAAAGAACTCAACATTTCATTCAAGAATGAAACACATTCAGTTGAGGTATCACTTCATATGGTAGGTGTTGGAGGATGGGTAGCTGAAGTTAGAGAAAATCCATATGGATGAGAACCTTATAGATATGCTAACAAATCCATTAGTAAAGGAGAAGTTGGAGCTTCACTCCACTTCTGTTGGTCTTCAAGTTTGAGACTTGAAGAGGAAGAAATGGGCCAAGGAAAATGATCCAAGGATGGTGATTATTGAGTGCGGAGCTTAATTGTTTCAGATAAAGCTTATTTTTACATGTTGCTAGATTTGTGATGATTGACATTGGTTATGAAGTGGCTAGTATTGGTCATATAGTATATGACATTGGTTAGGTAGTGATCGACATCGGGTAGCGGTAACCATCAATGGTCAACCTATGCAATGGTGCTTTGTTTTTTAGATGAGAATTAGAATAAATATTTTTATTTAAAGGCAATTTCTTAATTGGAAAAGCATATTTAGTTTCCTAGAATAGATATATATGCATGTATGTGTTGGGCCCCTTATATAGCTTCCAAATCTTAAAGGTGCGTATGCGCGCATGGCCAGAGGAAGTGCGTAAGTGAAGGCACATAGGGAAGAATTCAAAAGGGGTTCTTGGAGAACAAAGGACATGCGCGCACGCGAAGAACAATTCATGACTTAGCCATTTTGAACCTTTTAGACAAAACACATGAAGAACGTGTTCCATTTGGATAAGGTTCTAGCCTGGTGACAGGGTTTCCTAGAAGGAATATACCTTGCGATAGAAAGATCTAAAAATTTAATCATGACATGGAGAGGCATGCGCTTGGGGTGACCCACACCTTGACACTTGGGGCCAGATTTGAGGTTGCAGAGGAGTTTGTTAGAACTCAGATGCCTATTTATATGTGCACCCTTGGCAAAGAATAGAGACACAAGTGAGGTAGCAGAGCTCTATAGAATTACTGTGAGAACTATGGGAGAAAATGGGTAAATGATTCTAGTAAGGATGTAATGGGGAAATGGGGAATGCAAATTTTGTTTTGTGAATATACATGTATGGATCCAGATATGGCGCATGACTATGGTCTACCTCTCTGTGATGCTTTGTAGTAAGACCATGAATGAATATGATAAGGTTACCACTATGTTTATATTAAGATCTCCTCCTGTATTATCTACATGTTTTTACTCTGCTTTTGATCTTGTATAATCATGGACCTTACTTGAATGATTGAGTATATTTGTGGATTTACAACTTCTTAGTTCTATTAATTACATTTGTACACTTTGTTTCTGTTATGACTAAAGGGGTGTAGAAGCCATCCTGAGCTCTATAGCTTCTTCATGTCTATTAAATCACTAAGTCAAAATCCTAAATTATGCCTTCCATTGAACTCACATAAAAGAGAGACTCGGCTCCCTCTCGCGTGCCTCGGGTGAGAGCCCAACACTATTGGGTGATAGGCTGGCACGCATGAGGTTCCCTTGTTCTTGGTGGGGTGCAAAAATGACTACATCTTAGTTCCATTTTTGAGACCTCTTTTCAAAGTTGTAGTGGAACATGGCATACATCATGATCTATGTAAAATGTGATGGCGGAGCACTTAACACTTGAGGGTATTAAAGATTGGTTTAAAAGCAAGGAGAATGAATTTGCTAAGAGATTCAATATTGGACATGGATTTGACACGTAAAGATGGTTAGAGGACACTCTTTATCACAAGTTATATGAAACATTCTTCTATTATTTCCAAGAGAGTTATTTGAATGGATCTCCACTTATACATCTAGATTGGGGTGGTATTATAAGTCACACCCTTGGACCTAAGAAACATATTAGAACTTGCAAGATTTTGATCTAATGTGGACCCATGATATAGATCATTGGTGGAAGGGAGTATTGACTAGCTACACTCTGGAATACGCCATTTCCATGTATTCTTGTCAGAAGTTGCTGAGTTTGAGTTCTTGCAAGAGCCCAGAGGATCATTTCTACATGTTATTCCCCTAGAAATCAAAATCTTGATGGTAACCATGGGTTTAGAGGAATTTCCTATGGCCGGATAAACCACTCTGAGTGTTTGGGAAGGAAGCAAGATTGGTGAAAGATGGATGATATAACAAATGAGAAGGAAAAGGAGGAGAAAGATCAAGTATAATGAAGTGCATGAAAGGGAGATTGATAGACAGTGTGGGATTACAAGTGGGTTATGGAGCTAGACATGGTGGAAAGGAGTTAAGGTTCATGTGGAGGATGTGGAACCTGAATAGTTTGTGATACCCCATCTTGGTAAGCACGAGAGAGAAACCCTTACAGATTCTAATGAGAGTCCATTGTGTAGAGAAAGAAGAGTCGTTGGCATGCATCTGACCCCACATAGTGACCAAACCTTGGCGCTTGGTTTGTTTGAACAAGGGAAAGGTACAACTGATCCATTTGATATCAGTAGAGGCAACCGATTGGCACCTAGAAGATACAACTTCTTGTTTCAGACTTCTATAGCTTCACACACTATTCCATTATTTGGTGGAATGTTTGGACAAGGCACATATACAGCTGGTTTTGGAAGCACATTAGGAAGTGGTGGAGGAAATTTGACTCGGAGTGGTACTAGTTCACAAATTTTTGGTGTGTAATTCAATGGAATGATGGGAGTGTTCAGCATGACAAACAAAGGCCTTGTACCTAACATAGGAGGGTCTAGAGGTAGAAGTGGTGGAGCTAGTGGCTCAGGATCTAGTGGGTCCAGCGGAGGAGGAAACACTGGAGGAAACCAAGGGACTAGATTGGGAGGACAAGGGCCTCAACCACCTCCTCAAGTCTTTTTCAAGATGTCCCTACACTTACCAGATTATAGTGGGATAGAATATGTCGCAGAGCATGTGCATAAGTGCGAGTTTCTATGGTGCGCAAAGGGATCATGACCCAGGATCGAAAGGCCAGTCAATTTGTGATAAATTTACAAGGACACACGCATAGTTGGTATAGAAAGTATGACCCTCATTAGATTGTTATGGATTATACCACACTGAGAAATGCATTCTTAGCAGAATTCCACATACCTGAGTTTGAACAAAAGAGCATCAGCTCTCTCAAAGAAATCCTAGTAGGGCATGGCAGAGAGCATGAGGGAATATGATGCATGCTTTAAAACTCTATTGTCTAAACTATCTTATGATATCCACCCTTCACAACATGCTTAGTGGTTTGTCGGAGGGTTGATCACACCCTTTAGGAGGGATTTGTCTCATAAAACATTCACGGACCCCGCACGAAGTGTTAGAAGTTGCTTTGTGTGCTGAGGTAGTTGGTAGTGTTGACAGTGGTATTAGCCCATTTCTGGAGGCTCAGATTACTTCCATGGCTAAGCAATTAGAGAAATTATCTACCAACATAGTTCCAGTGACTCGTGGTGGGATGTGGTACATATATTGTAACGTAGAAGGGCACACAAAGGATAATGATGGGATATATACTCAGAAGGCGGTGTGCGCCGTAGCGGTAAATTGTAAAATATGTCACGAGGACCATGATGCAAGTACATGCCCCCTGCTACAACATGTGATCCATAAAACTATATCCTGTTATTGCAAGATATGTACCTCAACCACACATGACACCAAGGATTGTAGATTGATTAACCAGATTCATGAGGAAATTTATCTTGGTGTGTGCTAGACTAGCATTGCCAACAGTTCCAAAGGAGATGAACATCGGTATGAAGAGCGCATATATGGAGATGCATGTGGAAGAGGGTTTCACAGAGGATTTTTTGGTCATGGAAACTACGGGGGAAGAAGTGAGTTCTGTGTGGAACATGCTTTAATTATGGGGCCACAGAGCATTATAAGCGCGAATGTCTAGATCTTCTATAATGTTCTTGGTGTGGAAAAAAACATAAGTATGAAGAGTGCCCAGAGTTATACGTACATATGACTCAATAGTACCAAAACATTATAAGGGCACCTTTGTCATGATGAGTATTAAGAAGGCTGATGTGCAATGGCTCATGAGAGTAATATGGAAATCAGAACTAGAACTTGTTATGGTAACAACAAGGGTGGAGTCTGCATGTGCCAGGGAAGCACCTAGGTAGAGACCTTTGGTTTTGAGAGAGGAAGTAGTACAAGGGAAGTATCCAAACCCAGATCACCAGAAAGAATTCTACCATGAAACCATGGACATAATTTGGAGTTTACAAGGGGAGATCCTATGTTTAAAAGAGAAAGCTAGAAAAGATGAGCAAAGAAGACCGGTGGAAGCACCAAAGGATGACTTGGATGAGGTTAAGGAGGTGTGTAATTGCGAGGTAGGAGAATATTATTCCCCTACTAGGAGCATGGTTGAGAGAAAGGGTGGCACGCACCGGGAAGAACATGAAAGGTAGATCCTTCATGTAAACCTCCCACCTCATAGCCTAGATTATGACAAAGAGATCACCTTGAACGCAGTAGTGGATGGATGGTTGCTTAGTAACATCCTCATTAACATAGGCATGAAGGTTAATGTTCTCACTCTTGATGCTTGACATCAAATGGGAAGACCTACATTATAGCCATCTTCAAATATGCTATATATGGCAAATAAAACAAAGGCAATGCCCATAGGTGTCTTGAAGGATGTAACCATTACCATTCAGGGGACTAAGTTCACTGGGGATTTTGAAGTCTTGTCACTTTCTGAGGTAGATAATTTCCCAAATTACTTGGGCACCCGTGATGTTATAAGAACAATGTAGATCTCTAGTTTAACAAGGGATACATAAGCTTTGAAAACAAGGAAGAGAGGTTGATTATACCACTCATTGATGGGAATTAAACCCCTATCTCGAACCCCTTGGAGAGGAGGTCCTGGATAGAATATATGTGCACTCCATAAGAGATCCAGAGACCATCCACCCTATAGGAGGAGTCATCCAGTTTGATGATGCTCAATCTATCAGTGATACTACCTAGTATAACATGTGATAATTGGGCGCATGGGACTTATGAATTGATTGGGTGACATCTAAAAGGATTGGTGACCAAGGTAACCACGATGTGTATAGTTTGGTACCTAGGAGGAAAGGTAATAACCAAGTATTTTGGGGATGCATACCTTGAGGTCTTTTTGAGAGAAATGGAAGCTCACTGGAGGGAGGATGAGTGATGAGGTATGCTGAGTTATGTTTTGATAGGAACAGTAGCGAGGTGGTGGGATACGCATAGTGAAAACTTGTTGGAGTGGCGTGAAGTTATAATTGTGCTCACTGTCTGATTCTCGAAGAGCAACATACCCACCACTATCAAGGATTACAATGGCAATGGACCCGCCTCTTCCCACATCTAGGCATGTGAGAGGGTCTGGGGAGAAGGCACGAAACATTACCACCCTCCCTTTGGGTGCACAAGCTATATTTGACACTACAAGGTTGTGCATGCGCTTGGTACATCCATTCTGAAACATGCCAAAAAATGGGAAATTGGCAAGAATTAGTGGTTGACTTGGTTCACACATTCAAGTACCAAAGTACCATGCAACCGGTTGATGAGGTGTTGCATACTATCAAACACCTCACTCTGGGGGATTGTGCCATGGTAGAATATATATTATTAAACTTACTTGGTGGACCTGGCTTAGAAGCACGGTTCAAAGAGGAGGAGCCAGAAGACCTACAATTCAAATGCATGTGTGCTTTGAAAAGGAGAAAGGAAAGATGGTATATGTTATTGATGGAGAGGAGATGGAAAGCCTGAATGTGAACCATTCGGTTGGAACATGTGAATTGGTTGACAGTGTGGATGCATGTGTGCATGCATATCATGAACCACTCAAAACCAAGAAAGTTAACATCAGCTCGAGAGAAGGATCCCAACGAAGCTATCATTGGGGACTACCTGGTCGAACAAAGAAGTATCAAATATCATCAATCTCTTTCTCAAATTTGAGGATTTATTCTGTGTGAATACCATGAGTTGAAAGGCATCCACCATTCATTGGGGGAAATGAGGATAAAGTTGAAAGATGGTGTATGCCCGGTCGGGGAAGAGGCCTTACAGGATGAATCCCAACATACGCGTAAGGGTTAAAGAAGAGCTAGACAAAATGATAGCATCCAGTATCATTGAGGCTTTGGAGGAATCAAAATGGATAAGTCCAATGGTGATCGGTATAAAGAAGGATGGGTGGATTAGGATATACATGGATTATAGGAATTGAACACCTGTTTGTATCATAGATCCTTTTCCCACCCCCTTTATTGAAGAGATTTTGGAAGGAGTTGTTGGGCACGAGGTCTATTCCTTTATGGATGGATTCTTAGGATATCACCAAGTAAGGATTGCCAAGGAAGACCAAGATAAGACAAATTTTACCACCGAGTGGGGAAGCTTTGCATACATGGTCATGCCCTTTGGATTGAGGAATGCACCTATTGTATTTTTGCGCATAGTAGTACAAGTATTTAAGGAATTCATCCACAAGTTCCTTCAAGTGTATTTGGATGATTGGATAGTGCATGGATTGGTAAGGGACCATTGTGATAACTTGAGATTGATGTTTAAAATATGTCGCAGGTTGAGGATTTCCCTCAACATCAAGAAGTGTATCTTTGTGACTCCTTTTGGAACATTGTTGGGACATATCATATGCAAATAGGGCTTACTAGTGGATCCCGTGAAAGTTGCAATTATTGTAGGATTAGGGGACCCCACCAGCCAAAGCACCATGCGTAGATTTCTTGGACACACTAGGTATTACTGACTCGTTCATCAAGGGATACACCAAGATCACCGCACCTTTGGAAATATTGCTCAGACATAAGAGTGCCTTTCAGTGGGGAGAGTCACAATAGAGGGCATTTGACACTCTAAAAGAAAGGCTCATCACCGCACCTATTCTATGATTCCCATCATGGGATAAACCTTTCCATGTCCACGTGGATGCCTCTGCTATAGAAATGGGATCCATTCTTGTTCAACCAAGAGAGGGGATTGTTGATCATCCCTTGTTTTTTTCAAGTAGGAATTTGACACCAATAGAACATAATTATACAATGACCGAGCACAAGGCATTGTCAATGATCTATGCACTCCACAAATTTAGACAATATCTACTGGCGACTCCCTTCATATTCTACACTAACCATATGGCCTTGAAGTATCTAGTAAACAAAGTAGTATTATAAGGGTGCATATGCCATTGGGTACTTTTATTTCATGAATTTGAATTCAAAGTGGTGGTAAAACCAGGAAAGAAAAATTGTGGGCTGGATCATTTATCAAGGATTGATTTAGGAGAGGACATGCAGAGTATCAAGGAAACCATGCGGATGTGCAACTATTCAGGTTACGGTGCGCACCCTTAGAATTAGAAGACATTGCCATTTTTCTCAAGGAAGGTGTGGTACCCAAAGGGATGAATGCTCTGGAAAGGAAAAGGTTAGCCATACGTGCCACACCCTTCATGTTGATCAATGGGGATTTGTATAAAATGGGTCGTGATGAGGTTTTGTGCGGTGTGTATTAGAACATGAGCACATAGCTATAATAGAAGAATCCCATGGTGGGATTCTTTGGGGGACACTATGTAGGGAATGCAACCTGCGTGTAAGATCCTAGTTGTTGGGCTATGGTGGGAGACGATTCACTAGAATTACATTGAGTTTTCCAAGGCCGGTGATCACTGCCAGTGCCTTGGAAAACCTGGAAGAAGGGATGAGATGCCCTTGCACCCCATCACTAGTGTAAAACCTTTTTAAAAATGGACAATAGATTTTTTCAGACCAATCTCGCCAGCTACACGAAGGACTAACTCATGCAGATATCATTACATGTACTGATTATTTGACAAGGTGGGCAGAGGCCACGCCCACTAAGGATTGCACCATAACCACAGCTGCTAGATTTTTATGGGAGAACATTATCAGTAGGTATGGGTTCCCATTAAGTTTTACCAGTGATAGGGGCACTCACTTCTTAAATGAAACCATCATGATTCTATTGGCAAAATTCATGGTAGCCCACCACAAGACTACCCCTTATCACCCTCAGGAAAATGGAACTATAGAGGCATTTAACAAAATCCTTAATCACACATTGACTAAGATATGTGATGTGGGTAGGTAGGATTGGGATGATAAGGTATCAGTAGTTCTTTGGGAATACAAAACAACGTATAAAATATTGAACAAGGCCACACCATTTTAAGCGGTGTTTAGCGGAAGTAGTTTTGCCCATGGAATTCATGCTACCATCCCTATGTATAGCGCATGCAGAGAGGGTTGGATGATGAGCAAGCACTAGAAGAAAGAATTGATGAATTGATAAAGTTGGATGAAAGGTGCTCACCAAAGCAAGATGGAGCCAAACAACCGAAAAACCTAAGCAAAAGGCATGGCATGACCGCAACATTAAGAACAAACAATTTGAGGTTGGCTAGATGGTATTGCTATATGATTCAAAATTTCTATACCATCCTAGAAAGTTGAAGGTGCATTGGTTGGTTCCTATGTAATTTCATACATCATTGATTCAGGTAAATGCGTGCGTGCGATTCTACAAGCCTTGGATGGAAAAAAATTACCTGGACACTTTAATGGGGTAGCTAAAGCCCTACTATAAATAATGATTCTTGGTGTTTGTAAATAAGGCGGTTTTGTTAGTTAGTTTAGAATTTCCTTTCTTGTTTTTTTCCCTTTCACGTTGTTCTTTTGTTTTGCACCTTGGGCACCAGTAACCTTATTACTTTTAGACTGATGAATGCATAGAGAATTGCACATCATTTTAGTGTGGGGTAAGGTGATAAAGAGAGGCATGGAGTTATTCTACAGGAGGATTGGGTTGGTAGACCATTTGAATTGACCTAGTTAAAAAGATGCATTGGGAGAAAAGAAGGCAGGTTGGTGGCAAGATAAGGTTACATTGGAAATCCACGTACAAAGGAGAAAAAGTGCAAAAACACGAGGTAGGTGAAAGCAAGAATCATGAGGATAGAAGAGGTGCCTTTGGCGGTGGTAACATGTGCATAAGATTCTTCTGTCAAGATGGATTATTTGCACACCAGAAGGTTGGAAATAATTTTCACGCAAGGACTGGGCACAAGAAATTTTCGCGCAAGGCTTGGGCATGAGAATTTTTCGCGTAAGGATTGAGCATGGGTGGAAAAATTTTCGTGAAAGGATTTGGCACGTAAGGAAAAGCACTGAATTTGGGTTTGTTTGAAGAATGCCACATTAAATATTATCATACGCTGGTAGGTAGCCTAGCCTTTAATGCATAAAAGCAAAAAAAGCTATAAATACAAGAGTGGGAATTTCATTCTTTTACTTTGCGAAAACAAGAAGAGTGATTTTATTTCAAGAGATAGGGTTTTGAAGACTGACTCGTGTGAAAGGAAAATCCCAATAACTTAAGTGTAACTCGATCTGTTAGATCTTTAAACTAGTGCATAAGTGATTCACGGGTGTGAGGAACATTGTGAAGAAGTGTCGTGATCGAAGGAGAAAAGTCTGAGATTAGGGTTTGTGTTTTAGGGCACGGGGTGTGTGGGGAAAATGTTCAAACAAAATCATAAGTTAACCTGGGAATGAAAGCAAGGGGTAAAATGATGGCCACAAAACCAGTTGATAAACTTGCAAAGTACAATCCAAGAGGGGAAAGGGTAAGGGAAAAGGAAAGAAGAAAGAAGAAGAAATCCCCTTGGATACCAATGAAGAATGGTACTCAAAAATGCAATACCTAGATGGGGTTTTGCTGGGGCAAGAGTGGGAGTCCCACATCAGAAAAATGCCCGTGATTGACTATAATCACCGATCAAGCACAATCATGAAGGAAATGGCGTTGGAGCTGGTGCACCCTACAAATAAATGAACACCTGACAGGATGCCAATCTACAAGCGACATAGTCAAGGTGAAAATGGAGAAGGTAGGGCTTCTCCAGCTTTATGAGTTACCATATTTTGGGAAGCCTAAGTGCTTGTACCAGTGGCTGATGATGCACGTGCATGAAGACTTCTTCTACTTCACAGGGCAAAAAATGTGCATAACTCCCCAACTAATCTCACACTTCATAGGCCTCAATTGCACAGGGGATGCGCTCATAGATGACCTCCAGGATGAGGAGGTAATTAAAGAAACCATTGCATCCCAAGAATATAAGAAGGGATCAAGGTACTATGATGTCGCGGATATTAGTGATCTAGTGATGAAGATGATCGTACACCTTGTTTCCAAGCTGAATGGATGAGAGAGGTGGACCCAGGTGAGAAATCCCTAGCTGAATGTCTATAGGAAGGTCACTGAAGGAACCATGTACAACATCTCCCAGTACATAGTAGATGAGATCATAAGTAGTGCAGAAAATGGAGGAAAGATCTTATTTGCAAACATCCTGTTAATAATTGTGTTCTCAGAAGTCAGGGTGTTGGATGCATCTGACAAGTTCGTATGGGAGTACCCCGATGAAGACCCTTCGCCTATGGAGAGGTTCCAGAAGTATACATGTGAATCAATGATAGGGGTGCACAAGGCGTGCTTGGATAAATGGTATACGTGCCTCAGGAATGCATTCGGGGCTGAATGGTAGATCCAGAACAACTCCCCATGGTAACTGAAGGAGAAGTAGAGTTTGTGGTATACCGAACTTCTACATTGGCAGATTCATCTTGGTGGATGGCAGTTGGAGTCCATGGTGCAAACTCCCCTTCTCATTTACTACCCAATTTTTCTAGGCGGGAGTGAATAGGTACAAGGAGTCAAAGAAATTAAACCTTGACTTGTCCACCCTTGACAGTGAACATAGGGAAATGAGAAAGAAGCTAGTCTACCTGGGAAGCACACGTACGTTGAAAGATATGTATCATAAGATGTGCACATTGTAAGGCCCATGACCTTACCTATTGCTAAGAGTGATGCTGCTAGGATCTACCTACGCATAAGGCCAAAGTTTTAAAAGGCTGCATGAGTGGAGAATGAGATATCCATCCCAGATGACCCTATTGGCATAAAGAAGTCTACACTAAAGTGTAAGGAGAGAAAAGAGAAAGAGGGACAAAGGGTGGTGGAGGAGCAGGATGTAGGTACTGCATGGGGCCAAGTACCTACGTCCGAAAGAAGAAGAGGACAGTAGTTAGGGAGAAGACCCCGGAACCGGTAAAGCCACCATCTCTTAAGGATCCCTCGGATGAAGAGAAGACCACATCTCCCAAGCCAGAGTCTTCAGTGGAAGAAGAAGAAGAGAAGGTAGAGAAGACCAGAAGGCACAAGCACCTTTTTAGGCAAGAAGAATGTTGGTGAAGGAGAAGAGCTGGAGGTGACCCAAGGGAGGATAAGTATAGATGACTCAGGGGAGGAAGGAGAGGAAGAAATTGATGCATTCATCTTTGCATGGAGGAAGAGCACCTGGGGGAGGAGGAGGACTCGCAGAGTGAAGAAAGGAGTGAAGGGGCAAGCACCAAGGAGTAAGAAATGCCCAAGCTCACCTAGGAGGAGATAGATGAAAAGGTGACAAGGGAGGTAGAAAAGATGATTGATGCCTTGGTCAAGAGGAGTTGGGGCACAGTGCGAGCTTGTGCTTGGAAAGTTCAAGAAAGAACAAAGGGAGAAGAGTGGAAGTAGCACAAAAGGCCCAACTCTTTCAGTGACTATTCCAAAGGGCGTGCACATGGGAAGTAAACGCATGGAGGAAGGAAGATCGGTGATGGGGTATGCTAATGACCCTAACAAAGTTTTGTGTGTGTGCTTCTAGAGTACCATGCCCACTAAGGAGCTCACCACCATGGATTCCTTTGATCTTGAGGGTGGATACCCACGCATGAGGAAAATGCTATCATGGGTGTTCGACTCCCACATTGATGAGCCCAAATTTGAAGTTAACCAAGAGGCATACTGGAGCTCTCCGAGACAAAGGGGGCCAACCCCCTCATAAACGCACAACACTTGTTAGATGAGCAAGTGTGTAATGCACTCAACAAGGTCTTCATGGAGGTAGAGGCAAGGCTCTTATGCAGAAATGACAAGATTAAAGCCTTGGAGGACCTGTTGGAAAAGAGGAAGGAAGAAGTAGTTAAGCTGACAAAGGAACTCAGCCTTGAAAATCTGATCAACGCTCAACTACAACAGGAGTTATAGGAGGAGAAAGCTAAAGTGTGTGAAGTCTCTAAGAAGGTGGAGCTCATCTCCCAGGCTATTATCACGAAGCACCCAGACCTTAACCCTCCCGCATAAAAGTATGGTTCCTCCCTAGAATGTCTAGAGGACTTGACTCGGATCCTCACCATGGAAAGGTATCCTTTGGCCTTGGAGTCAGTAGAGGAGGTAGCTACGAGCTTGGAGAAGGAGGACAAGCTGAAGGTCATCGTGCATGTGGTTGAATACAACAAGGTGCTCACGACATAAGAATAGCTACACAAACCGCGGGGTCACATATGACCACCGCGTAGATCAGGACAAAGTGACAGGCATGTTAGTTGCAGATAATGAGGCCAAGCTAAAATACTTCAGGGAGAAGAACAAAGGTAATAGAGTAGAATGAGAAAATATTTTAGCTGAGGTAGAAAGAAAATATGAAGCTATTGAGGCCCTTCGGGTCTCAATCAAAACACGGCTTAAAGAACTCTACAAGACCATTACAAGGAAGATGGATGCCTTGGAGGATCTTGTGAAGGAACTGGAAACCATGGTGGAGACCATCACCACAAAGGGGGAAGGGTTAACCTTTGATGAGGTGAGCGCATTGGTCGGAAACCTTTGCAAAAGGGCACAGGATGAGGTCAAGCACGTGGGATACACTGGAGGCGACCTATAGCAAAATTTTCCCCTTCTACTTCTTTAGGAAATTCTTTCCTTCTATTCTTTCTCTTCCTCTCCCCCATTATTTATTCCCTCCCCCATTCTTTTCTAAGGCAAGGCCTTTCATTTTTGTACTATATTCTATGAGAAGGTTCCTGAGGATGAAGAACAGGTGAAGTGTGGGGTAATGTTGGGCCCCTGATATAGCTTCCAAATCTTAAAGGTGAATAGGCGTGCACACACCAAAGGAAGCATGTAAGTGAAGGCACGCATGGTAGAATTCAAAAGGGGTTCTTAGAAAAAAGGATGCACGCGCACGAAGAACAATTTGGGACTTACCTATTTGTGAACTTTTGGACAGAACACATGAAGAACGTGTTCCATTTGGATAAGGTTCCAACTTGGTGACAGGGTGTCCTGGAAGGAATATACCTTGCGATAGAAAGATCCAAAAATTTAATCATGATATGGAGAGGCATGTGCTTGGGGCAACCCACACCTTGACACTTGGGGCCAGATTTTATGTGCGCAGAGGATTTTTTAGAACTCAGACACCTATTTATATGCGCACCCTTGGCAAAGAACAGAGACACAAGTGAGGTAGTAGAGCTCTATAGAATTACTCGCGAGAACTACGAGAGAAAATGGGTAAATGGGGAATGCAAATTTTGATTTGTGAGTATACATGTATGGATACGAGATATGGTGCATGACTATGTTCTACCTCTCTATGATGCTTTCTAGTAAGACCATGAATGAATATGATAAGGTTACCACTATGTTTCTATTAAGATCTCTTCTTGTATTATCTACATATTTTTACTCGATTTTGATCTTGTATAATCATGGACCTTACTTGAATGATTGATTATATTTGTGGGTTTACAACTTCTTAGTTCTATTAAATCTATTGCATGCTTTGTTTCTACTATGACTGAAGGGGTGTAGAAGTCAGCCTGAGCTCTATAGATTCTTCATGTACATTAAATCACTAAGTCGAATCTTGGTTTATGCCTTCCATTGAACTCACATAAAAGAGAGACTCGGCTCCCTCTCATGCACCTCGGGTGAGTGCCCAGCACCGATGGGTGATAGGCCGGCATGCATGAGGTTCCCTTCTTCTTGTTGGGGTGCAAAAATGACTACAATATGCCTTGTATGAGGGTATGTGAGAAGAAAGTAGAAATTTTTCACATGTTAGTTTTCTTGGTGAGCAAGAAAGAGTAGCCGTGTGAGGGAAAAATATTAAACATCCCTGTGAGGTATTGGAAGACAAAAGATCTTCATTGTATTTCATCTCAAAGCACTAAATAGTGATTTTGGCCATTTATTGGTAGACTTATCCCACACTAGGTGAACCACATTAAATATGATGTTATCTTTCTCTTATTTATTTTATCTTCAAGTTTATTTATGCATTGATTCCTTGTATGATTTATTTGATTTTAGATCTATGCAACACTATTATATGGTTAAACCCCAACATGGATCTAAAGTTGTAGATGAGATATGTAGACCTATAAGGTTTGAGAGTGATCTAATGCGATGAGGAGGTGGTAGGTGTTGTAAAAAAGTTTGCATGAGTCAACCAAAAGTAGAGAAGTAGGATAAATGATAGAAAGAAGGATTCAGATGGATTTTTGGATAGACAGGACCTTGGTCGCGATGACTAGGAGGATCACCGATGACTGTACCATAAAAAAGTACATATTGTAAGAAAAAGGAGATGTGGGAGAAGGTTGTTGAGTATTTTGAAAGCTGCTTTAAGCTTTGTAAAATGTTAGAAGTGAATCATATATGATAATATGATTAAGATAATGTGATAACGATAAGAATATCTCATGAATGATGATTTTGAGTGATACAAGAAAGTTAGAAGGATGTCAAGAGGTGCTCAGATGTCTCAAAATTTCTCGGACATGAGAGAGGTTCAAACATCTTATTCTTGGTTTTATTTATTTATTTTAGATTACCTCCCCCATAATGGAAAGAAAACACTCATTTTTAAAGAGGGTCGATGATGACGAGTTGGGTTGCCACCGACTATGGGGAAAGTTTCCCCAATGGGCATGATTTTTGATTTAAGGTGGGATTTTGTCTACTTTTAAGGCTTGGGTGAGTGCTTTAAAGCATATGAGTGGGATTAGGTTACTTGGGGATAAATCCAAGGTAGTTAGAAGATAGGATTGGGTAGAAAAAGCATAGGGATTTATGGGTAGGATAAAAACATCCTAATTAGAAGGTTGATTAGGGCCATGAGGATCTAAATGATTAATTAATTAATTAATAAGGATTAATGTGGATGGGATAATTGGGCATGTGAAATATTAAAAATGATTAGTTAATTAATATCACTTAATTAAAGTCAAATATGGTTCCACTTATCTTGGAGTATATGTGGAGCTAGTGGGGATGAGGAGGATAAGATGGTTACAGGGGAGACAGTGAAGATGATTGAGGCTGTTTAGTTTGTGTGTATGATGATAGTTTAGAGTTTTGTTAGTCCTTGCCTCATGATCTTATTTTGTACATGAGGGAGGAGATGGATAGGTAGTTGTCAATTCCTACTATGGCAGACCCACTGGAGGATGAGGTTACACCATGGGATAATGACAACGATGTGGGAGTAGGAGTAGGATACTTTGAGTGACACATAGAATCATGAGTGACTCAAGTGATTGAGGAGGGAGGAGAAGAGGAGATAGGGGAGATGGAGGCTGAGGCTGAGGTGGTTCTAGGAGGTGGTGGAGATGAAGTAGGAGATGTTGTAGAGGTGACACTCTTACATGCTAAGCTAGATAAAATGAGAGTATAGAGAGATATAACCTTACATCGGTGGGATGCGATTACTTAGGAAAGAGGCATAGTTACCCAAGAGAGGGACCAATACCATAGGAAAAGGGAGGCCTATAGGGCATGTTTTGGAGATTTAGCTACTATTATAGCAACAAAGTTGGTTAGAAGTGTTCAATAAACACCATAGGTATCAGGAAAGATGGCACCCCCTAACATGATTTGGATGGATAAGTACTTAGCCTTGGCCACCGAGGACAAATATTATGAGGACATTTTGATCTTTAAGCCACCTCGATGCCTTTGAGATATTGGGAGCATCTCTAGAGACAGACAATAGGTGAAGCTGGTCTATCAAGGAGTACATCGAGTGTATCTTAGCCAAGATGAGAGGAGGGAGGAAAGAAGGGTGATGATGGTGGATAGGGTTCAGAAGTTGTACCTTCCCAAATGGAGAGGACTTGAGGGCCTTAGACATTAACTTTACAGATTTTTATAGTATCTCTACTTTGAGGGAGCCCCTAGAGGGTCATGATGTATTGATAAACATTTTGATATATGATATATGAATATGTTGTGGATTATCATGTGTTCATTATGTGTTGTGATGGATTTTAATTTGAAGTGATGATTTTATATTATATGTCATGATGATGGATTTTGGATTAGATGTAATGGTGATTTTAGATTGTATGTTTTTTTATATTTGGTGATGATGGTGAAACAAATGTATGATTAGATGGTTATTTTAAATTGATATGTGTATGAATAGAATGATGATATAGATGTGTGATGTGATGATTAGGACTATATGTTTTATGTTTAAATTTTATCATGATGATTAAAATGTATATGGGTAAGATGTGATGAAAGTAAATTAAGAATGAATGTGATGGATGATGGATGTGTTGTAAGATAGATAGATAGCATATAGGTGATTGAGATGAAGGAATATATGTTGGAGGATAGATGTAATAGGATTTAGGAAAAATATGCCTTGCAATAGTGGAAATCTATAGGTGTGAACAAAATTACATTATAACAAGGAAATATGCCTCCAACTGCATTGGAGGTAAACAAAAAGGGGATCCAGGTAACACAAGGCACATGCGACCAAAGAAGATGTTAGAAAATAACCAACGATAGTTAGTAATTTCATAGATCATAAGGAAGTAATAGATGATATGATATCATAAACCTAATGTTGACATAACAAATAGGTTTGAGATGAAATTTGTACAAAGGAAAAAAGGGTTCTCCAAAAGTGGCATTCTCTAAACTATACTACAACTCGAGAAGGGGAAAGAGAAATATGATCAATGTAGGAAGCTTTCTTAGGATGTTGATAAAATGGAAGGCTGATCAATGTAGGAAGCCTTTAAATTCCATAAGGAGTAGCCATCCTTCGAGGGTATGGTCTACTTTACAATATATAGATGGAAAGAATAAATGATAGTCGTCCTTCAAGGGATCGGTCTATTTTTTTTTAATTTTTATTTTGAATCTTCTTTTCTTCTTCTTTTTTCATGAATAACTATCCTTCGAGGGATAATTTTGTTTTTGATAACTTTGATTTTTGATTTGAGCATCCATGATTTTGATTTTTCATGGGGGAGAGTTGGGACTAGCTAAGTAGACCACTTAAGAGGGGATAAAGAGTGTACAAGAGACACCCTTGGACCCTTTGCATGGTTCCAATAGGTGAATAAGAGGGTGATGGATGTAATGATTGTGGAGTTCCCACCAAAGGGGAGAACATATCCATAAGGAATATGTTATGGGAAGAGCCATGGTGCCCATATTTAAGGTTACATCTAGGAAGTGACGGAAGACCACATAGTTCTAAATCATCACAATGAGATATGGAAGGGGTTGAAATGGAGTAATAATCTGAATACATGACTAAGGTAACATTGCTAAATTTGATAACAATAAAATGGTCATAAGTGTAATGAGTTAAGGAGTTCTACTTTTGGTTTACCGTATGGTCCGATCTAGTTAGGGGATAAATTTCTATGTTGGATCCTTTCTAGAGTAGTGACATTCTAATAAAACTACGAAGTCACCTATGTTAACATCGCATAAGGAAGATGAGATGCGATGAATGAGTGAAAATAAGAGAAAGAAATTGATTGATACGCATTTAGGATGAATAAATGGTCCCCTAGAGAGACAAGATAAATTAGGATTAGATGAGATGAGTTAAATAAATATCTATGAAATAGGCACCACAAAGATGGGTTTAAATCCATGGTGCTTCCAAAGGGAAACATATATATGGCCACAAAAGTGGTTGTAGGAAGATGGGATGAAATTATGATCAGATAAACCGAGTTAGATGAGATAGGATGATGCCAAATGTGGAAAGGAACTAATCTGTAAATAGAAAAGTCCTAGAAAGAAGTCCCCCTAGCATGGGAGGACGAATTGATGAAGATGAGAGAAAAGACGATAAAGGATTAATAATGGGGGAAGATGCTCCCTAGAAAAGGGATGCGGATAGGATAATGGATGTCAAAGGGTATGGATGTCAAGAAGATGGTGTATCAAGGTGAACGGTATCAATGAACAAGGGAGGACCCTCATCAAGAGGCTGATTGGATGGAGATGTGGTAAAAGGGATCGATGTGCTAAGGATGAAGCAATAGATGGAGAAGGGGATGCATAAAGGAGGTCCTATTACTCAATAATATCATGGAAAATGGTCCAGAAGGGACTTAACATTCTCAAAGTGTCATGGCTCGGGGTGCAATGATAAGCACAAATGTGATAAGGATCAAACCATGAGGGATTTAGATGGTTCAGGTCGAAGGATATGATAGGTGGAAGCATGATGGTATAATTATGGTGAATATGTTGAAGGACCTTTGTATATGATTCGATATGGGCACCAAGGAAAGTATTGTAGGAGGGTGTGGATGACAAAGGTAACGGTGGACTAGTCTAAGGTCTAGGTGGCCTAGAAAAAGGAATGGTGGTGGATAATTTAGGCTTGGATGATTGGATAATTTGATGTGTTTTGATGAAGGGACTGGCCCTAGGAAGGAATTAAATTGTTTGGATATGGAGGGGTTGTTTGGTCATAATGGAGGAGATGGTCCTAAGATAGAAGGATGAGGCCCCATGATAGAAGACATAGATTTGGTCCTAATGGGAGGGATATCACTCTTCTTATGAGGATTCTCAAGGGACCATTGTGGAAGGATGCCAAGGTATTTAGATTTGGATTTTTGAGGAGTACCCTTGGCAAGGATGAAAATAATATTTAATGGGGAATCTATGATGGCATGGTGGATGATGGTGGAAGTAGCTTCTTCATGAAAGATTCTAGGGAGGTTGGAGATTAGATAGATGTGGGAATTTCTAGTTATGTGGATGAGACAAGAAAGTTTCCTATAGCTACTATGTAAGTTTAAGTTCCCTCTAATATTTTTAAAATTATGTAGGTGGTGTATAAGAGGAAGGGGATAATGGGGATACAATGACAATGGTCGATGCGGTAGGTGTAGGTAGAAGTACGGAAAGAGGAACCCGTATGGAATCTAAGGATGGCACAATAGGAAAATGTGGAAGAGACATGGATGAGGGAATATGGTCCGATACAAAGGTGGTTTGAGTAAGTTCAGGTGTGGAATCAATAATATGAGTAGATGTGGATATAAAAAGGGGTGTTTGGATCATACGGTTAATAATGTCTATGTGAGATGGTGTAGATGGTGGATGGGTTGGGATGGAAGGGGGATGAGTGCCAACCATGTTTATTTCGACTATTTAGATAGGCATATAGGTGGGTTGAGGAGATGTTACAAGTGTAATAAAAATGTGGATGTGGGAATAGTAGATGTCAAGACACTAGGTGTGGATGAGATAAGTGAAGAGGTCATAATTACGTAGATAGGCTGTAGAGATATCGGGGTAGATACAATGTTAGGAGATATGGGCATGGGTAGAGAAATATGTGATAATGATGTCAATGTAAGTGTGGTGAACATTTTCTATGTAGATGAAGGTGCCGCTAAGGCTAATGTAGATGTGGTAAGAGTAGGACTGGATGTGGTTATAAGAGAAGCGGTAGAAGGGAGGTAGGTAAGGTGACTATAGATGTGATAGATATAGGAATGATGTTAGAAGGGGCCAAGGTGCAATACCTAGGATGGAAGTGGATGAGGAAAAGGGTGAAATTGATGTGGAAAGAGGTGTCTGATGTATGGTGTTGATTGAGAATGGATTAAATAGGTGTGATGTAGAAGGTGAAGATGAAATGGCTGGTGGATGATTAGGAAATGGTTGTCTAAATATGTCATGTGATGAGGATTGGATTTCTTGGGAGGATGTAGGAGCATGGTGATAAGTGGGATCATAATGAGATGATGGAGATGGGGAAAGAATGGGGAGATCTAATACGACAGGCTCATCAGAGGTATCCCTTAGTGAGATGGGAGGAGAGATGTCATAAGATGGAGTAGGATTTGTTGACTAATACCTATAAAGAAGGAAATCACAGATGGGGTTCTCATGAGGAATATCCATAAGAGAAGTGGGTATGGTGATGTTGGGTGACATAGGAAGGGCACGAGGTAATGAGGTCAAAGAAGATGGGGTAGAAGTAGGAAAATATGATGAGGATAAAGGTGATGAGATATAAGGCAATGAAGTAAAGGGTATGATGGATAAGTCAATGAGGGTGAAGCATGGTCTACGGACTGATATGGGTGAGATACGGGAGGTCTATGGTGAAGATAGTCATAGATAGGGCTAGAGGAAGCCCTAGAAGTAACTGATGGTCTAGATGGGGTCACAAAGGACTACTGAGAACTACTCAAGGAAAAGTTTGGTTCCATTTTTAAATAGGAAAAAAAGAAAACAATTCCTTTTTATGTTCTGATTAAGAAAGTGTGAAGAGGATGGATGTGAGAGGACCTAGGAGATGGCAAAATATGTTTGGTCTCAGGTAAGTTGTGGCTAGGAAATGTTTGAAATGGTCTCTGTTGGGTGATCAAATCCCAATCAGTGAACTAGGTGAAAGGAATTTTTTTGTGTTAATTGATTTGTGAAGTTTTAGGTTGTGTGATAAGATGTGTGATGCAAAATATTGAACCCCTACTTAAACTATATGAGCAAGAAGGATGCAAAAGGAAAGGTTCTTTTTAATCCCAAAATGAAATGTGATGTTTGATGAGTACACAAACAAGAAGGGAAGGTACAATGCAAAAGGAGAAAATAGGGAAAATAAGAATACTTGGATAGTGATTTTCCTATTTGTTTACACTCTTGAGTGATGAGCGATCCAAGCCACAAACCTAACATGAACAAGTAATAAATTGAAGCCTCATGATGTAGTGTTAGTGAAAGACAAGAAAAAGTGGAATACAAAAAGAAAATAATGATACCACCAAAAGGTAGGTCTCACTCGGGCGTGCTAAGAATGTTGTCCAAATTTCTCATTTGTTAATGAAATTAATGCACTAACTACTAAAGAAACTAGCAACTTAGAAATGATAGAGGGTTTATGTTACCTTGGATGCTTGATGCTTGATACATGGGTGTTGAATGATGAATTGTTGCTACTACCAAACCTACAAATAAGACTGAAACATGATTTGATTAGATAGATAAGGAGGAGGGATGCCAGAAAATCGACCAGAGAAGTGTTAACTTTATTAGTAGATGTCAGCCCCCATTTTTTAGATAAAATGATGTAAAAGAAAAAGCATGCAGAAATAAAGCTATCATTGAATTTGAAAAATGGCAGAAATTAGTCTAAAGTTATTTAGATGACAATAACTGCAAACTATGTGTTACCCGGCTGGGTTGATGGCAACATAGACTATGCACATGTAGGTCAATGGCAACTTGGGAGGATGGATCTGAAGTTGTAGATGAGATATATAGATTTGTAAAGTCCGAGAGTGATCGAAGTTGATGAGGACTAGTATTTGTTGTAAAAAGGGGTGCAGTATGAGTGAACCGAAGTAGATAAGTAGGATAAATGAGAGAAATGAGGAATTAATGAATTTTTGGATAAACAAGGCCCTAGTTGATGGCTACTAAGGAGGATCGTGACAACTATGCCTGAAAAATGTAAAACCGAGGATGAAACTAGAAACCCGTACCTGCAAGAAAATTGAGTTATGGAGAAGCCCGTTGAGTATTTGTGAAACTTCTTTGCACTGCAAGATGTTAGAAGTGAAGCATATACGATAATATGATTAAGATAATATGATAATGATAAGAAGATCTCACAAAGGATGATTTTGAGTGATGCAAGAAATCTGGAAGGATGTCTAAGAGGTCTGTGGATGTCTCAGAACTTCTCAGGCATGAGAGAGGCTACACGTATCTAATTTCTAGCTTGATTGATTGATTTTTATTTCCTCCCCCATAATGAAAAGAAAAACTCATTTTAAAGAGGGTCAATGGTGAACCGGCTAGGTCACCACCGAATATGGGGAAATTTTCCCCAAGGGGTATGATTTTTTATTTAAATCGGGCTTTTGCCTTCTTTTAAGGCTTGGGTGAGTGCTTTAAAGCATATGAGTGAGATTAGGTTACTTTGGGATAAATCAAAGGTAGTTAGAAGGTAGGATTGGGTAGAAAAAGCATAGGGATTTATGGGTAGGATAAAATCATCCTAATTATAAGGTTGATTAGGGCCATGAGGATTTAATGATTAATTAATTAATTAATATGAATTAATTAATTAATAAGGATTAATGTGGATGGGATAATTGGGCATGTGAAATATTAAAAATGATTAATTAATTAATATCTCTTAATTAATTAATAAGGATTGGGATGGGAATTTGATTAGATGTGATGATTGAATAAATGATTAAATATGTGCACGCGGGCGATCAAAGGTATAAATACCAAATTTAGGTGTCTATATAACCATATTGATTAAACTTGATTCTTCTTTAATTGATTTAGGCATCTACACTTCCTTCACTTTGGGGACAACAAACTTCTTGAATTTCCTTGAAGACTCATGGAGACAAAATTTTACAATATGACCTTTCTTACCGATAAACAACCAACATGATGCATACCTCAAGTTTGATTCTCGACTATGATTTCTTCCATTGCTATATGGATATATATTACTGAAGAACCTCTTATAATACCTTGCTCTATGACCAAAAACATTGCAATCATAACAATAACCATGAAATTTTTCATACCTCATAGCATTTGGATGTATGATACTAACCTTACTCATACCCGCATCTTTCCTTTTATCTCAATTTGAACTAGGACCAACATCTTCTTATCTTGAATAATCATTCTTGAATCCTAGACCTGTTTTGTCACTTACAACTCTCTAAGTGCTAAAAATATCATCTAGAGCCTTAGAAATATTCTCCAACTTCTTATAAGATTCCAACATGTTAGATACATGCTCCAATTTTGACCTTAGTGACCTCATTTTTATTCACATTTTATGCATTCATATTTTTGGCCTCTAGGGTTTTATATCCTTTATGAGATTAGCACGTTATTCTCCATTGATCTTGAGATCAACATAAAATCCTTTAACTTGATATTCCATTTCCTTGATGCTTGAATTCAAATTGAGATTCTCCAATCTTTGATGAATTAATTTAGCATGCAAATCTACTTTAACCTATTGATTACCAAGATCATAATAAAACTGTTATAACATATCTTAGACTTCAACTGATTTCACTCATCTTCCTTGGAACTCAAACCTACAATTTCATTCTCAAGTTGATTCTTGATACACTTGATGGTTTCTTCATCCTTATTGGCCATTTTTCTCAACTATTGATTCTCTATCCTTATCTCGCTTAGCCATCTTGCGCTTCAAAGGATCTCTTTTAAGAAGTTAAACTTGCTTCAAAAGGACCTTTCTATGATACCATATGTTAGAAGAAAATGGATTGAGAAAGGGGGTGAATCAGTCCTTTAATACTTTAAACCAATTAACCATGCACACTTAGAAACCATTAAACATTAAGAAGACGAAAAATGCATAAACCATCAACCATAAGAGAAATTAAGAACATAAATACACATGAACACCATATATAAGTGGGAAACCCTAAAAGATAAGAAAACCCAATAAATATATGCTTATATTACACAAAAAAAAGGACTTATGTGAATATCACACATCACACAAGATTTATTTAGTGAGACATCAAACCCAAAAGGAGCACCAATCCCTAGTTTAGTAGGGCACCAACCCTTAAAAGAGCACAAACCCATGATTTAGTGAGGCCCCAACCCCATAAGGAGGATACAAACCCCTAAGATGACCAAGCACTAACTTAGCCACATGAAGATGAATATCACTTCTGAAACTTGTTTCTTTACAACTGATTGTGATCACTTTGTCAACTCCTCTCATTCAAAACCCCTCTCAAACATCCCTTCTTCTTCTTTGCTCAAACATGCACAAACATGTGCTAACTAGGTCTAATGAATTATAATTCCTTATTCTATGTCATTCTCATCTTCTCATACCTCTACCTAGATTTTTCTTGACCACTCAAAGCACTCTCACACTCTCCACTAGCTCACTCATCCTCAAGCACAAAACTAGGTCTTCTTCTCCAACTAGGTCATGTATGGATGATCTTATTTAAATCATCATTATCATATAAAAACATATAATAATCCTTCATAATTTTCAAGGTCTCATTGAATTCATTTCTAACCTCATATTCTACTCATTATTCCTTCCAAAATTTGCTACGCACCCATCTCTCAAACTCTTACAAACGAGCCTTCTCAAATAACTTATAGACATGTCTCATGCATTCATATCATGTAGGTCATCATTCATAGAGATATATAATTAAAATATAATTTAAAAATAATGATGACACCATCCAAATGACCACATAGGTCGGTCATATCACCAACATACATAATTTTATCCATTAGGTCTCCAATAGGCCTAATTGCACCAAAAAGTCATCTCACCAAAACCAAACCTTTTTGTGCCTACTTTCCCATCACCAAAGAATTTAATCACTTTAGGAACATCATAAAAGACATCATCATGCCTCTAACATATATGAAAATATTTGCATCATCATATCATTCCATGAAACCATCTCAAGAACATGCTTATTCTTATGCACCAAACCTTAGACCTCAAAGATGAGGCTCAATGCCACATCAGATGACCTAAACCATACATGTATTATATATAATTGGAAATATATTGATCTAAGATACATCACCATGTACTCATAATTCCATAAATCAAACATTAGATGCCTCAAAACATATTTTCTATCAAACTTCCGAAAACTAACATTTCATCCCCAAAAATAGTCTTCAAAGATAGGGAACACTTTGCATCCTAAGACCTCAACCATGATTTGAAACTATCATATACATGTATTAAAAATCCCATGCTTCCATAAATGATAAATTATTCATTAGGTTCAATGGAATTTTTTTCCAAAAACTGAAAATTTCGAGAAAATTACATTTTTAAGTGGGGCACACACACAAACAAGACCTCTAAAATACATCAATAGAAATCTAGAGGAGTCATCTACATCATGAAATTATAAAAAGGAATCAATTTTGGGCTTGTAAAATAATTTTCTCTCAATTCAATTTCACCATAGGGTTTTGAAATCATAATGATAGTTTTGATGTTAACAATGGTTCATAACACTCAGATGACCAAAAGACCTCATTCCACTTATAGTCTTCTTAGGAAACCCCTTCAAAATTACTCAAAATATCATTCTCCTTGAAAATCACAATTTCTCGAGAAAACATCTAAATTTGACCTTCAAACTGGAAATAATAGTTTTGAGAACTCCATTTCTATCCCCAATGGTTTCATTTTGAATGAGTATGTATTTTATCTTGATGTAGGTAATAATATGCTTGGTTTTGCATGATGTTTGGACTAAAATCATAGTTATGATTTTGGATATTTTAAGTAAATTGATAAAAATAATAGGTTGACAATGAGTTTTTTTATAATTGTAATATCGATTCTATATACCCGTGATTTTTCATTATTGTGTTCGACTCGCAAAGTTATGATGCAAATCTATAAAAATGTCTACGCTAACTCGTTGGTGAGAAAATTTATCGGGTGGAAAAATCAGGTGTCTCCACCAACGTTCATGGGGCTATGCCCCTCTGCATTGAATGGTACATCTCCCATTATTGAAAGTAAACTAATCATAATCCTATATAAATGTTATGGGTGGACAAATTGGTTAGGGATCACATAGGGACACTTCATTGAACCTATGGAAAAGTTCTTGTATGGGGGTAAAAAGGAGGAAATTACATCAATGAGTGGAAAAGGGGCAAATTAGTCGAGTATATTGTAGATCTCACACCTAGTAACTGGAGTAGTTCAACATCCAATATAGAGGAAATAAAATGAATCTTTTAGTGAGACAAACAAAACCCACATAAACACAAAGTTCTCTGAGGCTCATTCATCGAAGATTCAAATCTCTCTTTGATCACCATGCTTACAAAGTGCATACAAGGGGGAAATAGAGAAAAAAAAGGAAGGGAAAATAGAAGAAGTGTAGCTTTATTTCATGTGTGTTGATACAAAGTCTAACTACATATAATTCACAATGCTATGGAGTAGAATTTCTTCAAAATTTAGAATACCTTGGAATGGAGAAGCCATTCCAATTTATAAAAATTTCAATTTTACCTCTCACCTCCATCACATGATTATTCATTTTCATATTCCACTTATGAATTTTCATTTTCCATGAATTAAGTATTTCTCTTATAATTTTGAGAAAATACTTTTACAATTTTAAATAGGTCACTTAAGTGAATAGGATGAAATACAATGATGAGGCCCAACAAAGAATTAGAAAGGAGAGAGAAATAAGAGGGAGAAAGAAGAAGAGAGAGAAAGAGATGCCTTGAAGAACACTCTGTATCTAATGAAGATCCACTATTCCTAATCTATGGAATGCTCCAATGTGATGAAACTTTGAATCTCTAAACTCTTTGCACCCTAAGAAACTCCTTTGGATGGTTCACAGACACCTTGGGTTAAGTGTTTAAGAACATTTTTGAATTATTTTTCCGATGACCATGAACACAACTCACGAATATCCCTTCTAAGGAGATAAGATATCAAAACATGAATCTTCCGAGGTTGGATGGAATATTTAGTGATGATTACAACCTCTACCTTACACATGATGATCCTACAACTCAAGCCATGAAGTGAGTGTCGAAAGACACTATCAAGGTTCCCGAGATGAATTCCAAATGGCCTATGAGAGATACTTGTGTTGATCCCAAATGATGATGCTGACCCGAATGATCATCCCTCTTGTGTCCCATTTTTCCAAAATTTCCCTTTGAGTGTGACTTACCATTAATAGCAAGTGCCTAGATGGGAGACTTACTATTTTTGGTAAGAGGTGATTTTTTCCTCTTCTTGACCATCCTGATGTGATGAGATTCTTCATTCACCTATGTGCACATTACCTTCACCTCAACCACTTCTAGGGGTGACTTACTATTTTTAGTAAGCACCCATGTAGGGAACTTACTATTTTTAGTAAGTGTTTGTTTTCATTGTTTTATGTTTTGGAAAATCATTTTGACTTCTTGATGATCTTCAATGCACTCGCCTTTGCCATAACCACTTTTGATGATGACTTTCCAAACATAGCAAGCCTGTATAAGAAATCTTACTATTTTTGGAAAGTGGATTTCCACGGCTTGCTCGATTGTGATTGAAAACATATTTTCAGACTTGGCTTGTTGTCGTGATCTTATCCTTTGAATTTCACTTGATTTCACCCACTAGAATGCTTGGAAATAAAATTTAAAATTTTCACCTGGCAGTGGCTTCGGGCACGGAGTTGTCATGGTGGCCATTAATGGAGATTGAAATTTTTAGGTCTGGTTTTTACCTCCAATCATGATGAAATTAACTCCATTTCAATATGTTTTTCATTTGGAGTCCATGTGTAAGTTTTTAGCTCAATTCAATTGTCGATCTTGGGAAATATGATGAATGAGAGTGGGAACCAAAATTAATTTTTGTTGTTAAAAATAATCTTGAGAATGATTTGATCCTCAGTATGTTACATCGTGATGGAATTTGAAAATGAGGAGGTCGGCAAAAAAATTCATCTTAATCGTTGAATAGTTCAAAAGATATGAATGAATCTTCGTCTGGTGACTTCGAGGTTTTCCTTCAAAAAACTTCATTTCTTCACCATTTTGATCCATTATTTTTGCAAATTTTGTGCTTTTATTTTGAAATATCTATATTTTCACTATGAGAAGGACTTGGTGGAGCTGGTTGAGTGTAGTAATGGACGTTGGGATTTCTATAAAATGTTTTCCATAGTTACGCAAGGTGTGGAAATGTGGGGGTGAAACAAAATGAAAAATGGCTAAGTTTGGATCTGTATTCATCTAATAATGCAAGCATAGGGGCTGGGTGAATTTTTTTCCCCTTTTTCCCTTTTCTAAAGGGATGAAATGGTCAACACTTTCCACTTTTTTCTAGGTTGCGACACTTGGTGATCATTCGTGCAGTGAGAGGAAAGGCTCCAACAAGATCCCGTGGGCTAAACTGGCAATCCATGAGGCCACGTTGGTGTCTTGGTGGCCACAAAGGGATGGAAGAATTTTTATGTCCCCTTTTTCCATTTTCCAAATGGACAAAAGGGACATGAAATCCTTCCAGGATCTTGGTGCTGACACTTGTCCTCTTCAAAAATTAGCTAAGTATCAAACTCTTGCATTGAGCCAACTTACGACGACAACAACTGGAGCTTCCAGATGAGTTTGGAGGTGATTTTTTATATGAATTTGATTGAAAAAAACATGATGCATTTAATGGTGATGGTTTGGATCTTTAATTATGACTGGATAACCTCAAAGTTACCTATTTTTTTCTTGGGACTGTTAGTTGTGCGCCAGAAGAATGAGTTTCCTAGGGAGTTGCATGATGTTTCACGATGTATCATTTTCTCCACCATTTAGGGAATGGAAAATAACTTCCACATGTACTTTTTTGTACTCGTTAATCTTCACTAATCCTCTAAACTCATTTCTTGAAGTTCAGGCTCTCCTTCACGGTGTATGCTCCTTTAGGCCCGAAAACACACTTTTGTTGAAATGGCTCTTAAACCTCCGAATCTGTCCAAAATATCCCAAATTTTTTGTTATGCTCTTTTCACTTGAATGCATCTCCATGTTTAATTTTTATCCTTCCTTCTACTCCAAGGAGTGCACTAGTCCCGGGAAGGCCAGTGGTAGCCCTTCCCAAAACTACCCAAAACTTGGCATTCTTCACAAATTCCTAAAATCACCTAGGGGACTGAATTTTCTTTCCTAAATAACCTAGGAGAATTAGATGGAAATACAATTTAGTACCATTACATAGACTGAGTAAGGCTTGGTGTTAAGGATGGGTATGTTATCCAAAATAAGCCCCTTGCTTATTTTTTGGCTAACTCCCCTTCATCCCTTCCTTCCTTGTGTCTCAGTCATAATTTTTAATCTTTTAGGCACTCAAAATGTTCTAGAAATATTTTCATTGGATAGAGAATCTTCTCAGCTTTCCAGAATGGTAAATTTTTCCTTCTAACTCCTTGTATTTTTCAAGTTATGGCTCGGCAGAGTTTGGGAGGGAAATTTTCCCAAGGGAGGTCCGCGGGCCAATAGGAATATGCCACGTCGGTGTGCGTAATGTCCTCGAGCTGTCGAGGTTGGAGTAGCAGGAGGTAGTTGGAAAATTTCCAAGGTTAGTGCAAAAGGAACATCTTGACCGAAGGCCCACCAATGAATCATAGCCTGCCACGTGTCCTCGGAGCGTTGGGAGGTGGAGGCATGGAGGGAAATTCACCCTTTTGCCAAAATAGGGAAAAATATTGAATGGAAGCTCACCGCGATGGCCTGCACCAATCAAAGGGTGTCACGTGTCCATGTGGCTAGCAAAATCTTAAGGGTGGGTGCGATAGAAGTAATTTGGAGTCCAGTCCGCACCAATCTGAACACTCCATGTGTCCCATTCGGGGTAGTGGTCGGCAACGATGGAAAATTTAGGAGCAGAGGCCCGCTAGCCAATCAAAATGTGCCACATGGCATCGAGGCCAGTGGGAGGAAAAACCTTTTGGGGAAATTTTCCCAAATTCAAAATAGAGGGAAAATTTTGAATTTTCGGCCCGCCAATTCAAATTTGCCCTAGTTTCACCCTAAATCTTCAGAAGGGCATAACTTTTGATCCAAAGCTCAGATTTTCATGTTCTTGGTAGCATTGGAAAGCTGGTAAAATTATCTACATGATGAAGGGATCAATTTTGTGTTTTGGTGAGGTTTGGAGAGAGAAAATCAAAAATTTCTCTGGCGGGGGAAGGAGAATAGAACTGACATTTCAACCACCATTTTTAATGAAGTATGGCTCACATTCTCTCCCAGCATGGTCAAAAACATTTGGGAATGATTCCTTAAGGGTGCCCATGCCATTTTAATGCAATTTGGTTGGTGGTTAAAGAATCCTTTCACGTTTTCCCATGTTTCTCCTTCCTGAGCTTGAATTTTCATCATTAAAAGCTAGATTTGGCTCATTTTGTAAGGGTTGAACATTTTTATGTTTTGCAGGCTCCCTCTTTCACCTTAAAAATGATTTTGTGGAATATCAGACCTCTTCCAAGACTGTAACATGTTTTCTACCTCTCTGATGTTGTAATGCATGTATTTTTGATATTGGAAATGACAATGCAAGCTCTGTGAATGAGTTTCAATCCTCTGTTTGTGTTGTTTGCTTCATTTCTAATCTTTCATTACATTTTATCAGTTTTTGTATGATGTTTTGTTGCATTTCTATGATCTGTGTCAATTTGTAGAAGTAAAAATGTTCACCACTCCTTTGGTGTATCACCTCATTAGTCTTAGTTTTATTTCTTTTGCATTCTCTATCTCTATCCCCTTGGAATTTAGAGTAGGATTTTGAGTTTAAAACTATATAATTTTCAAGTTATACATCTAATTAGAGGAGTTGCAGAACTAGCCTCTAATCTGGAGATTCTTTTCCCACTTTTACAAGTCCCACACTTGGGGAAAGGATTCAATGTTGTGCATTCAAACCAGATGAGTTTGCCTTAGAAAATTAGATCTATAACTCATTTGGGGGTGTTATGAATCTACAATAACAGTTTTGGCACACTCGGTGGGACCTAGAGGTCTTTATCTTCATTGTAAAAAAGTTAATGTACATTTTTGCAAGTTTCATGCTTGAAAAGAGCTTTGATCTCGCACATCCGACAGACTCCAAAGAGAAAAATCAATTGGTTTCAGCAGTCATAGTCTAAAGATTCATGAGAAGAATCAACACAAGATCAAAACTAGAGAAGAAGGGTTATCTGAGTATCTACAACTATCTCCTGGAAGAAGGCATAGAGGAAGGAGGATTCAAAGGTCTCCATCTCCACCAAACAGAACTCTATCAACTCCTCCACCTTCTAGACCTTTCACTCAATCAACAAGGGTTCTCAAGCCAATCAGAATGGCACAACCCAACCCTTATGTCAACTTCATTGGCAGCATCCCACTTGCTCTCAATGCAAAAATCTAGTTCCAGTTCCAGCATTGAAGAACATTCCATATTTTACATCGAGAAAATCGACTACTCCCGGTGATCATGTTAAAGACTTTGCTAATGTTTGTACAATCCATGAGATTGTTGAGATGCAAATTGTTGTCAAATTACTGGCATCTTAATTCAAAGGGAAAGCATTGCAATGGTTTATAAGCCTTGGGGCTGGTTCTATCCAAAATTGGAATCAGCTTATACATAGCTC
Source organism: Taxus wallichiana var. yunnanensis (assembly GCA_018340775.1). Classification (NCBI taxonomy): domain Eukaryota; kingdom Viridiplantae; phylum Streptophyta; class Pinopsida; order Cupressales; family Taxaceae; genus Taxus; species Taxus wallichiana. Next base: position 438,880,480 of record CM031235.1, on the reverse strand, counting down.
TCCATCAGCATTTTGGAGAAAAGGGAGATAAATTTTCTCTATTGGAACAACTGACAACCATCAAGAGATCTCCCAATGAGCAAATTGTGATTTCAACTTTAGATTTCAAAGAACTTGGGATAGAATTCTAGTGGTAGTTAGGCCAACAGATGAAGGTAATTTTTGATACTATCTCAAAGCTTTAAATTTTGATATTTCTATGATTATTCAATCCATGGGAGGTACGACTATACCTGCAGCTTATAGCATTGCCATTAGAGCTGAAAATTATCTGATTCAAGCTGGAAAACTAGCTCAAAGGCCTCCCATGCCCTTGTATCCAAATTTAGAAAATCCAAGCACTAGTCAAGCACCTACTATAGCTCCCATTCCCACTCCTAGAAATCAAACTTCAAATGAAACTTCTATTTCATCCTCTAGTGCTTTGAATGAACTTCAAGAGGTCATGAAATAATTGCATAATTTAGGCAATGATCTAGTTACACTCAAAAGGCAGCAGGCCCAAAGTTTTAGACCTTCTTATCAGCCTCAAGCTCAGCCTAATAGGTAACCATATCAGCCTAATAGGCCACCCAATCCAGCTGCAAATTAAAATCAAACAAGGCCTCTTACCAATAGACCATTTCAGCCCTATAATCACAATGTTGCATCTACCTCTAAGGCCTTAGTGTCAGTGAAAAATAATTTAGCACAAGAATATGATTGGTGTTTCCCATGTAATGAACCTCACAACCAATCTATGTGCTTCAATGGTTCCTTGAAACAAGCCTTAATGGTGATAACAACTAGCATAGAGGGTGAGGTGAGCCAGGAAACAAACCAACAACAAGGAACATCCCAGCAAAATTCAGCTCTAAATGAGACTACACTAGTGAATTGGCAGGCTGAGGATTTTTGTGGTATGAATCAAGAAATGTCTCAGAGTGTAGCAGCCAATACAAGGTCAGAAAATAGGAATATTGGTGAAGGGAAGTCATTGGCTTGAGGTGATCCACAACCTTCCACCACTCCACAAAGTTTTGGCAAGCAAAATGTAGTTCTAAACATGTAAGGACAGCCCAAGCCACCTTCTAGACCAATTCAAATGCCAGTTGTTGCTTCCCATGTGCAAGAAAAGAATGTGTAGACCAAGGGGCAGCAAAGAGATGTTTCATCCCCATTTAGCATCATTGATCAGATGAAGAAGACAAATGTGAATATATCTATGTGGGAATCATTATCCATTCCAAGCCAAAGATATCTCCTACAAGCTGTCATGAAGGATTGGTGAACTTCAAATCAGCAAGTTCATATGCAAGAGAAGGTACTCACAAATGTTTCTCAACTTGAAGGGAATCATGGAGGTCAGCAAGGTAAAGTTTTGAAGCCCCCTCCATTCTATGTTTCATTGATCATGGGGGATAAACTAGTACACAATTGCATGATTGATTATGGGGCAAGTAGTTCTGTAATGCCCAAGCAAATAGTTGATTATCTAGGACTCCAATATGAAGTCATATCCAAAGGGGTAGTGTAATTCGATGGGATAGTAGTAACAATAATGGGAGTGATTAGAGATTTGAATCTTACTTTACATGCATGCACCAATGCCACTGTATTGCAAGATATGTTAGTGATAGATTTTCCACCACTCTTTGCCTTATGCTTGTCAAGGAATTCACAACTAAAATTGGGGGCTACTTATTTGTTGATTGGCTACACATGTTGTTTAGAACTAGATATGGTACTAAGGCCACAATTAGGTCTAAACCTATTGTAAACTTTCACCTTGAGCCTCATATTTCATGCCCAATCAATGCCAATTGTTCAACATTTGATCAAGAAGATTATCCAAGCAGATGAAGCTAACATCAAAGTTGGAAGCATCCCAGATTTGACTCTTGATGAATGGGAAAGCAAGGTACATGATTTTGACCCCTACTAAGAAATAGAAGAATCTGAGCTAAGAGTTTACTGCATACATGAAGAAAATCAGCCTATTCCTAAGATCACCAAATTAGACCATAAAGACGAAAACGAGGTATGGCAACTGTTCTTTGATGGATCAAGAAGTAGACAAGGTGCAAGAGGGGGAGCAATGCTTTTTTCACTCAAGGAATTAAATATTATTCATCTTTTAGATTTCAGTTCACATGTTCTAACAACATTGATGAATATGAAGCTCTAATACAAGGATTGCATTGGTCAATCAAGAGAGGTATCAAGAATCTACAAGTCTTTGGTGATAGTGAGCTGATTGTTAATCAAGTTAAAGGGAAACATGCTGCCCAAAATGATCTTCTCAAGTGCTATAAAAATAGATTGTGTGACCTCATTGAAGATTTTGAGGGCTTTAACATAAATTCCATCCCTAGGAAAGAAAACCAAGATGCCGACAAAGCTTGCAGTAGTTAGAGGCAGTCTTTTATGTACTTGAAATTATTAAGAGGGATAAATTATAGCCAAGCATTCACATGATTATAAGGCCATCAAAGTGCTGCATAATAATGTAAGTTGGCAAGTGTTTGAAAATGATCAACAAATCATCAATTTCTTGCAAGAAGAGGCTGAGTTCTCATCAAAAATCAGAAAGATTAGAACAACAAAGATGGTGATCGTGTGGTACAGCTGAGAACCAACAAAATTCCAAAGGGACTTGTCAATTTTGAGTCCATTTTTAATCTTAATGATCAATTTAGGAAGGAGAAGGCAAATATCCAAGTCAAGGGAGAAGATTCAGTGCCCATCTTGGTTGGAGAAGGTAAGTCACTTCAAATTGGTAAAGTCGAACCGAGCAAGAGAGGTATGAGTTTATGCAACTTTGTCAAGAGTTCCCTAATATATTTTCTTGGAGCTATGAGGATTTGAAGGGTTTCAATCCCAAGCTAGCTCAACACACTATTGAATTGGATCCAAATGCTAAACCCATCAGGCAAAAACAAAGGCTAGTCAATCCACACATGGAGCCTCTCATGAAGAAGGAATTGAATAAATTAATAGAGGCAAGTATCATATTTCCTATCAAGCATTCTAGCTGGGTTGCAAACTTGGTTCCAGTTAGAAAGAAGAGTGGAGAAATCAGATTGTGTGTAGACTTCAGAGATTTGAATAGAGCATCTCTCAAGGATCATTACCCACTTCCTTCTATGGAGCAGATCTTGCAAGTTGTTGTTGGCTCTAAGAGGTTTTCATTGCTAGATGGTTATTCAAGGTACAATAAGATCATGGTAAAGGAGGGTGATCAGTTCAAGACTACTTTCACCACTAAATGGGGGACTTATGCATATAGAAAAATTCCATTTGGGCTGTCCAACACTGGAGCTACCTTCCAAAGGGAAATGGATATGGCATTCAAGGGATTGATCAACAAGATGGTGCTGGTATATTTAGATGATATCATTGTTTTTTTCTAAAAGTACGGTAGATAATCTCTTCTATTTGAGACAAGTGTTCCAAAGATGTAGAAGATTTGGGGTATCCTTGAACCCTAAAAATGTATTTTCTAGCTCATGAAGGAAAGATTCTAGGCCACATTGTCTTGAAAGAAGGACTAACAATTGATCTAGAGAGGGTTGAAGCAATAAAATCACTACCATTACCAAGTCATAAGAAATCCCTCCAAAGTTTCTTAGGAAGGATCAATTTTTTCGGAGGTTTGTGCCAGATTTTACAACCCTTGTCAAGACAATAACTATGATGTTGAAGAAAAGCATGGCTTTCAAATGGAAAGTAGAAGGCAAGGCAAGTTTTGATGCAATCAAAGAGGCTATCTGACAAGATCCAACTCTCATTAACCCAAATTTATCCAAGGACTTCATCCTTTATGCATTTGGAGGTGATGATACAATCTCTACAATTTTAGTACAATAGAACAAAGGAAATGCATCACACCCAATTGCTTTCTTTGGCCAAAGCCTGAAAGACTATGAGGTGAGATATTCTTTCATTGAGAAGCAATTTCTTGTGATGATTAGGAGCTTGAAGAAATTTAAGCATCTAGTTTCAAATAACAAGGTTTGATTGCTGGTTTCTCATGTGGGAGTTAAGGACTTCCTCCTCAACAAAGATTTAAATGAAAAACATGCAGGATGGATTACTCATGTCATGGAGTATGACATTGAGATCAAAGTCACCAAGCTGGTCCAAGGAAAGGGACTATGTGAGGAGCTGGTCTTGAGAAAATCAATGGAATCAAACAATGAGAAGGATGTTGTTTTGGTGTTGCAAGACAATCAAGAAACAAGAAGCATTCAAGAAGAGAATGATGGTGTCCACACTCCTTGCTGGACCCAAGACATAACGCACTTCCTACACATAGGCCTATGCCCTCTAAGGATGAACAAAAACAAGAGGAGACACTTCAGATTGTAGGTTGTCCCATATGCACTTGTTGATGGTGTTTTGTTCAAGAAAGATGTAAATGGAGTACTTCTGAGATGCATTAGAACAAACCAAATTGATAGAACATTGGAAGAGTTCCATGGCGGGACAGCTGGAGGTCATTTTGCTCCAAGAGTGACAGCCCTCAAGATCATGAAGGCTGGCTATTATTGGCCCAAGGTATTCAATGATTGTTATGCATGGATCAAGAGGTGCAAGAGTTGTGCTTTTTTCACAGGAAAAGAGAAATTAGCTGCCCTTCCATTGCACCCAATTTCATTTGACCAACCATTCATGCAATGGGGTTTGGACTTCATTGGATTCATTAACCCAAACTCAAACCAAGGGCACAAATGGATTCTAAAAGCCAAAGATTACTTCACCAAATGGACTCGAGGCAAAGTGGCACTTAGAGAAGCGAATGAATCTAGCATTCTAGATTTCTATGAAGGGATAATAACCAGATTTAGTATACCTACAACTATAATATCAGATAATGCCTTGGCATTCATAGGATCAAAGGTGACTAAATGGGCTGTCAAAAATGGGATTTATCTAAGCACTTCATCAAATTACTACCCTCAAGGTAATGGCAAGCCGAGTCTACAAACAAGAAATTGTTAAGGATCATCAAGAGGAATCTTGATGAAAATAAGAGGACTTCATATACTAAATTGAAATCAGCCTTATGGGCTAATAGGATAACTCCCAATAGATCCACAAGTAATTCTCCATTCAAGCTTGTTTATGAAAGAGAGGTAATTTTTCCAATGTCACTTGAGTTGCCAACATTGGAACTCATGAAGCAATTGGTTTTGTTGGAGTTTGAACCCATGGAGGTGAGATATGCAGAATTGATGGAACTCCAAGAGGTCGAGAGAGCATGTAGCCCAAGCAATGGAGAAGGATCAAGCCTTGATCAAGAAGACTTTTGATAGGAAAGCTAAGGATAGAACCTTCCAAGTTAGAGATATAGTATTAAAATGGGATGTAGAACAAGAAAATCTAAGAATGCATTCAAAGTTTGATGCCATTTGGGGTGGCCCCTACATGGTCACAAAGTGTAAGAACAACGATGCTTTCCAATTGTCTACATTGATGGAGAAGAACTGTAGATTCTAGTTAATGGAATCCATCTAAAGAATTGCTACTAGAGGGGATTTCTCTACCTTGTACATTTTAGCTTAGATTTTCATTCCTATAAGTGCTTATGCACATTGTTTTGTTGTAGCTTAGTTTTTACTTTCCCTAAGTGTTTTGGCACAAGCTTGTTGTCCCAAACATGTAGTTTTGTCAGCCATGTTCTAGATCAAGTGATGATTATACTCTCACAATATTCCTTGTATTTTTTAATCAATGGGGTACCAAGCAGAGAACTTTATGACTCCATACCCAATGGATTGCTTCAGGAAACTAGTAATTTCATCTAGCAGGTAGATCACCCCTCTAAGTTGCCAAAATTGTTATCCAAAATAAGCCCCTTGCGTATTTTTTGGCTAACTCCCCTTCATCCCTTCCTTCCTTGTGTCTCAGTTAGAATTTTTTATCTTTTAGGGACTCAAAATGTTTTAGAAATTTTTTATTAGATAGAGCATCTTCTCAGATTTCCAGAATGGTAAATTTTTCCTTCTAACTCCTTGTATTTTTCAAGTTATGGCTCGACGGAGTTTGGGAGGGAAATTTTCCCAAGGGAGGTCCACGGGCCAATAGGAATGTGCCACATCAGTGGTGGAATGTCCTTGGAGCTGTCAAAGGTTGGAGTGGTGGGAGGTATTTGGAAATTTTTTTAAGGTTGGCGCAAAAGGAACATCTCAACCCGAAGGCCTACCAACGAATCATAGCCTGCCACATGTCCTCGGAGCGTTAGGAGGTGGAGGCGTGGAGGAAAATTCACCCTTTTGTAAAAATAGGGAAAAATATTGAATGAAAACCCAACTACAATGGCCCACACCAATCATAGAGTGCCACGTGTCCATGTGGTTAGGAAAATCTTAAGGGCGGGCGTGACAGAAGCAATTTGGAGTTCAGGCCCGCGCCAATCGAACACTCCACATGTCCCATTCGGGCAGTGGTCGACAGCGATGGAAAATTTGGGAGCAAAGCCCCACAATCCAATCAAAAGGTGCTAGGTGGCATCAAGCCAGTGGGAGGTAGAACCTTTTGGGGAAATCTTCCAAAGTTAAAATAGAAGGAAATTTTTGAATTTTCGGCCTGCCAATTCAAATTTGCCCTAGTTTTTCCTTAAATCTTCAGAAGGGCATAATGTTTGATCCAAAGCTCATATTTTCATGTTCTTGGTAGCGTTGGAAAGTTGGTAAAATTCTCTACATGATGGAGGGCTCAATTTTGTGTTTTGGTGAGGTTTGGAGAGAGAAAATCAAAAACACCTCTGGCAGGGGAAGGAGAACAGAACTAACATTTCAACCACCATTTTTAATGAAGTATGGCTCGCATTCTCTCCCAGCATGGTCAAAAACATCAGGGAATGAATTCTTGAGGGTGCCCATGCTGTTTTAATGTAATTTGGTTAGTGGTTGAAGCATCCTTTCATTTTTCCCATGTTTCTCCTTCTTACTGAGCTCAAATTTTCACCATTAAAAGCCAAATTTGGCTCATTTTGTAAGGGTTGGACATTTTTATGTTTTGCAGGCTCCCTCTTTCACCTTAAAAATGATTTTATGGAATATTAGACCTCTTCCAAGACTGTAACATGTTTTTTGCCTCTCTGATGTTGTAATGCATGTATTTTTATATTGGAAATGACAATGCAAGCTCTGTGAATGAGTTTCAATCCTCTGTTTGTGTTGTTTACTTCATTTATGATCTTTCATTACATTTTATCAGTTTGTGCATGATGTTTTGTTGCATTTCTATAATCTGTGTCAATTTTTAGAAGTAAAAATGTTCACCACTCCTTTGGTGTATCACCTCATTAGTCTTAGTTTTATTTCTTTTGCATTCTCTATCTCTGTCCCCTTGGAATTTAGAGTAGGATTTTGAGTTTAAACCTCTGTAATTTTCAAGTTATACATCTAATCAGAGGAGTTGAGGAACCAACCTCTAATTTGGAGATTCTTTTCCCACTTTTACAAGTCCCACACTTGGGGAAAAGATTCAATGTTGTGCATTCACACCAGATGAGTTTTCCTTAGAAAAGTAGATCCATAACTCATTTGGGGGTGCTATGAATCTACACTACTGTGGTATACTTGGGGTGTCTTGGAAAGGTAAAATTTTAAAATTTTGATATAGGGGTATTATTGTCATGCTTGAAAATTGGAAATTTTCTTGTTGCAAATTTACATGACAACAACTGGCTCTAGCTTGGGGACATGTTTTGGATCAATCACAATGAGGACATAACATGAGAATCCCAAAATCTCAATTTTTCTTTGTGGACCAATGCCTTATCCATTGGGCTTTATGAAGTCACTAGAAAGATAGGCTACATAACTTTCTTTATTGAACACACACACAAACATGAAAACATGACGAGGGAAACATAAAAGGGAAAGGAAACACATACAAGAAACAAGTTAAATAACCTAACTCACCTATGTACATGTGAGGGATGACTCACTTTCACTGAAGTGTGAATTTGAATTAAGTACTTACCCGTAAATGAGTGTCATTGAATTTGGTTCTTATACAAATCCATTAATAGGTTCACTGAAGTATGAACCTCTTCTCAACTTCTTGAGAAATCTATCTTGATTTCTAGCTTGCTTGTACATTCCACCTCCTTCATTACTTTGACACCTTCTTTCCAAATTCTCCTTGTATTTTAGGTTCTTTTCATTTGCTTTGATTCTTTTTGCTGTCATGAAGACATACCTTGATTGTTCTTGACTTGCCATTTTCATTTTTACTATAAGACATTTTTTCTTCATTATGCATCTACTTCATGACCACCACTTTCATGGGTTGATTCTTAGTAGATGTCTCATGAATTTTGGCATCATGTCCCTCCTCCTGATTTTATCTACTTTTTAATTGTTCCATGAAGTGACCTTTCTCATGCTCCAAATATTTTTTCATGCACTGCCCTATATAGTGTGTTACTTTCATTGCATTACCCTCTTGGAAAGAGAATGAGTTCAAAATTGGGTCTCTAACCTGAAAATTTTCATCTTCCTTTCCTTGTCCATTTTGGGCTTCATCCTCCATCTTTGTGTCAAGGGAATCCATCTCTTGATCGGGGTGAGCACTGAAAGGTTGAAATCTATTGAGAAGGTTTCCATTTTGAGTAAAATCAACTTTAGGATCAAGAAACAATCTATTTCTCTATTTTTTATTGAGAATGTTTCCATCCTTGTGAAAAGGAAATGAAAAAAACACTAGAGCTAAAAAAATTTCATATTCATCTTCTTGTTCTTGATCGCCAAACATTGAGAGGTCCATTTCCATAGTGAAATCATCATTTTCTTGGGTATGCTCCATTTCAAGTTTGAGAGGTGAAGGTACACTACCATTCTTGCATTCCCCATCATCTTCTTCTAATGAGAAAGAGAAGCCTTCAAGTTCATTGGAACATTCATCACATGAAGACTCATGTTGATCCTCAGGAGAATCATTGAAAATGTTGAAGTTGTCTATTAAGAAGGTGTTGAGAATCATTCCTTCTTCTTGGTCTGCATCTCTCATCACTTCAAGATTTATTTTTTTTGTAAGTCAAGGTTCTCATTACCAACCTTAGAATCCATTGTAGAAACTTCATCTACACCTTTGTCCCATGAAAATTACACCCTTTCAAACTTGGATTTCATCAACTCTTCATTGTGTTCTTTGAATGGATCTATGATGCTTGGACATTCCTCCACCAACAAGGGAAGCTCAAGATCCTCCTTGAAGGTCATGAAGAAGTTTTCAGGTTTAGAATTGTGGCACGATATGTCTGTCATTGGGTCATTTGGCTGTTGAACAATATACTTCATTTTTCTAATGGGAAGTAGCTTCTTTGTTTTACCATTGACCGAGATGGTGGTGTGTGACCAATTCAACTACATATCTCCTCCAACATCTTGGCAGAAGCTTCAGCCCAACAAAATGTTGTATGAGGAAGGAATGTCTACTACAAGGATTCTCATTGTGATTTTCTTGTCAGGAAGTCCTCTAATGTTACATTGGCATCTTTGACTTGTCCAATGAGAGGCACTGTTTCATATCCATGGAGATACATTTACCAGAGGTAGAGGAAAGGGAGAGTCCAAGAGCTTTATAAACATTTGCGGGCTTGAATTTTTCTGAGGAACTAAAGTCAATGATTCAATTTTTTAGCATGTACCCATTGAATAATAAGGAAATGTAGAATGGATGAAATTTATTAGATGTAGAGAGGTGTGGAAGTGAGGAAATTAAGAGATGGAACAGATTGGGATGCACGTGGTGGTTCTTTGGTGGAGGCATATTTAGAAACAGGGCTACTACCTTTAACATGTTGAATGAGTCTCTCCAATTGTTTAGGATGAGTTCTTAAGTATTCAAACACAAACATTTGGATCTTGGAATTTTGAAATGGTCAATGATATCTAAGGATGAAGAGGTGGTGGGAAAATCATGGGTTATGGCAGAATTAACATGGATATTTTTAGAAAATTATTTTCTAAGAGAAGAAAAAGACGAATTGATTGAAGAGGCAAAATTATTCTTTGTTGGGGTGGATTCATGCTTCTTCTTAGTTTTCCTTATTGAAGTAGGCTTTGATGATCCTCCTTTTGTTGTTATTTTTCAGAGTTTCCATTAGAGGATTCAATTTCTTAGTTTGGGAAGTGGAAGAGGAGCCTTTTTTCTCCTTTTGGGATTGGGTGAATACTACATATGAGTAACTATCAGTGGGTTCCTCATCATCAAGCGTGCATTCACAACCTGATCCTAGCATATTCATTTTCTCCTTCCTCTTCATATTCAAAACTTTCCTCTTCTTTGTCTTCATAGCTCCCTGTACATCGCATTAATTGGTGGAGATTCCAAGGTGACCCTTTGGGGTAATCTGTTTTATGAGAGAGTTGTTTCTTCATGGAAAACATATCATTAGCCATTTTTAAATCACAGGATCAGTGGGTATTGAACTTAAACTTTGACCTTTTTGTTTACCATGGGGATTATTTACCTTACTAGACAAGATTAAATTGTCATCTGTTTCAATAGCATAATCTTGTGCTTCTTTAAAATATATAGGTTGAGATATTATTAGGAATAATCCAACTTCTAGATGCATAACACTAATAAAAAAAAATTTCAGATTATTTTATGAAGGCACGAAATATTTAGGAATCCTTCGATTGTTCGGTTATACCTAAATATGAAGTCTCTCATAGATTATGTAGATTCCTTCTTCATTTGTAGTAGTTGAACTAAGAGATCATGGAAGTATTCTGTAGTTTTATATCTGGCTTCAAATTTTGTTTTTATATCATTATAACATGTGATAGACCTTACTAGTAAGAAATAGAACATTCGATCACCTTTTCTTACAAAGATTCCATGAATAATCTAATAGATATGTCTTCATGTTCGACACCCAACACACCACATGCAGTGATGAAAGCTGCTATGTGCTCTTCAGGAAGCTATGTGCCATCACCTTTGAATTTTGGAAGGTTCTTGTGGGAACACATCAATCGTGAAGCAGAGGTGTAAGATAAAATGGACATGCATTCCTCCCCATGGAATAATGGGTTGGGGTCTTTCTCTTTCTTTGTCCTCCATGGTATTTTTCCCTCCATGGTACTTTCAGCTTTAGGTAATTCTTCTTCAACTCTTGAAAAGTGCAGATTTCTTAGTTAGGATTGCAAAGAGGCTTTTGATCATCCATGTATATTTTCCTTTCTCTTTTGACTTTTTGTTAATTTTTTTAATATACCCTTTTTGTATTGATTGATTTTTTGGGAAGAGATTCCTTTTGGGTGCACTTGGGAAAATATCTCCCTAGTAGAGTCGCCAAAAATTTATGGTGATAAAATTTTTAGGTGGAAAAATCAAGTGTCTCCACCAACATTCATGGGGCTATGCCCCTCTGCATTGAATGGTACAACTCCCATTATTGAAAGTAAACTAATCATAATCCTATCTAAATGTCAGACGTGGCCAAATTAGTCGGGAATCACATAGGGTTACTCCACTGAACCTTTGGAAAAGTATTTGTATAGGGGTACAAGGGAGGAAATTATAGTGATGAGGGGGAAAGGGGGTGATTAATCCGAGAAGATTATTACCATGAGTAGATTGCAAAGCTCACATCTAGTAACTAGAGTAGTTCAACATATAGCATAGAGGAAACACAATAAATATTTTAGTGAGATAAACAAAACACACATAAACAAAAAGTTCCCTGAGGCTCATTTATCGAAGATTCAAATATCTCTTTGATCACCATGCTTACAAAGTTCATACAAGGGGGAAATAGAGGGAAAACAATAAAGGGACAATAGAAGAAGTGTAGCTTTATTTCATGTGTGTTGATACAAAGTCCAACTACATACAATTCACTGTGCTCTAGAGTATAAGTTTTTAAAATTTGGGATCCTTTGGAATGGAGAAGCCATCCCAATTTATAACACTTTTAATTTGACCTCTCACCTCCCTCACATGACTCTTCATTTTCATATTCCACTTGTGACTTTTCATTTTCCATGAATTAAGTATTTCTCTTATAATTTTGAGAAAATACTTTTACAATTTTAAATAGGTCACTTAAGTGAATAGGACAAAATATAATGATAAGGCCCAATGAAGAATTAGAAAGGAGAGAGAAAGAAGACGGAGAAAGAAGAAGAGAGAGAAAGATATGCCTTGAAGAACACTCCATATCTGATGAAGATCCACTATTCCTGATCTATGGAATTCTCCAATGTGATGAAACTTTGAATCTCTGAACTCTTTTCACCCTAAGAAACTCCTTTGGATGGTTCACAAACACCTTGGGTTAAGTGTGAAAAAAATTTGAATGATTTTTTCGATAACCACAAACACAACTCATGAATATCCCTTTTAAGGAGATAAGAGCTCAAAAAATGACCCTGCTAGGATAAATGGAATATTCACCAATGATCATAACCTCTACCTTTCACATGATGATCCTGCAACTCGAGCCATGAAGCGAGTGTTGAAATACATTGTCGGGGTTCCCTGAAATGAATTCCAAATTGATTGTGGGAGATACTTGTTTCGATCCTAAATGATGATGTTAACCCGAATGATCATCCCTTTGTGTCCCATTTTTCAAAAATTTACCTTTGAGCGTGACTTACCATTAATAACAAATGCCCAGATAGGAGACTTACTATTTTTGGTAAGAGGTGTTTTTTTCCTCTTCTTGACCATCCTGATGTGATGAACTTCTTCATTCACCTCTGTGCACACTACCTTTTCCTCGACCACTTCTAGGGGTGACTTAATATTTTTAGTAAACACTCATGTAGGGAAATTACTATTTTTAATAAGTGTTTGTTTTTGTTGTTTTCTTCTCTGGAAAATCATTCTGACTTCCTAATGATCTTCAATGCACACTGCCTTTTCCATAGCCAATTTTGATGATGAATTTCCAAACATAGAAAACCTGTATAGGAAAGCTTACTATTTTTGGAAAGTGTATTTCTGGTGCTCAGCTTGTGATGGAACACATATTTTAAGACTCGTCTTGTTGTCATGATATTATCGTTTGAATTTCACTTGATTTAGCCCACCAGAATACTTGGAAATAAAATTAAAAAATTTCACCTAGTAGTGGCTTCGGGCATGAAGCTGTCATGGTGGCCATTAATGGATCTTGAAATTTGTAGGTTTGGTTTTTACCTATGATTGTGATGAAATTAAATTCATTGTGATCATTTTTTTGGAGTCTGTGTGCAAGTTTTTAGCTCAATCCGACTGTCAGATTGGTGGGAAATATGATGAATGAGAGATAGGGCACCAAAATGAGTTTTTGTTATAAAAATAATCTGGAGAATAGTTTAAACCTTTTTCTATTGCATTGTGATTGCCTTTGAAAATTATGAGGTCTAAAAAAATTCATCTTAATTCATTGAATGGTTCAAAAGATATGAATGACTCTTCGCCCGGTGACTTTCAGTTTTCTTTGAAAAACTTCATTTATTGACCATTTCGATCCATTATTTTTTCAAATTTTGTTCTTTTCATTTGAAATATATATATTTTCACTATGAGGAGGACTTATCATATCTAGTTGAGTGTAGAAATAGATGTTGGGATGTATGGAAATGTTTTTCCAAAGTTCTAACAAGGTGTGGAGATGTGGGGGGATGAACCAACATGAAAAATGGCTAAGTCTGGATTTGTATTCATCCAAAAATGCAAGCATATGGGTTGAGAATTTTTTTCCCATTTTTAAATTTTGTAAAGGGACATTAGTTTCCACTTTGCATCAGGTTACAACACTTGGTGATCATCCGTGCAGTGAGAGGAAAGGCTCTAACTAGCTCCCAGGGGCTAAACTGGCAATCCATGAGGTCACGTTGGTGTCTTGGGGGCCAAAAATGGTTGGGTGCATTTTTTTGTCCCCTTTTTCCATTTTCCAAATAGACAAAAGGAACATGAAATCCTACCATACTCCTAGTGCTGACACATTTCCTCTTCACAAATTGACTAAGTATCAAACTCTTACCTTGAGCCAACTTACAATGGTGATAACTGGATCTTCCAGATGATTTAGGAGGTGAAAGTTTATATAAATTTGATTGGAAAAAAAAATTGAGTTAAATGGTGATTTTTTTGAGCTTCAATTATGACTGCATCACCTCTAAATGACCCATTATTTCTCGGGACCATTAGTTGTGTGCTAGAAGAATGAGTTGCATAGGGAGGTGCATGATGTTTCACGATGTCTCATTTTTTACACCATTTAGGGCATGGAAAATAAATTCCATAGGTAATTTTTGGGCTCTTGAATCTTCACAAAGCTCCCAAAATATTTTCTTGAATTTCAAGCATTCCTTCGCGGTGTATGCTCCTTTAGGCCCGAAAACCCACTTTTTGCTAAAATGGCTCCAAAACTTCAAATATTTCCAAAATCTCTAAAAACATTTTTTTTATGCTCTTTGAGCTTGAATGTATCTCCATGTTGAATTTTTATCCTTCATTCTGCTCCAAGGGTACACTAGTCCTAGGAAGGCCAGTGGTAGCCCTTCTCAAAACTTGACATTCTTCACAAATTCCTAAAATCACCTAGGGGGATTGAATTTTCTTTCCTAAATCACCTAGGGGAATTGGGTGGAACTAAAATTGAGTACCATTAGATGAATTTAGTAAGGCTTGGTATTAAGGACGGGTGGACTTGAGGTGTCTCTGGAAAGGTATAATTTTAAAATTTTGACATAAGGGTATCGTTATGATTAAAAATTGGAAATTTTCTTGTTGCACATTTGCATGAAAACATAACCTAAATCACTGAAATTGTGGATACAACATTATAGCTGTAATGGAATAAGGAAGAGGCCTTAATAAATAGGGGTGATAAGTACAAATATTGGTAAGGATAAATTACTACTTTGTTATTTATATCTTGACCATTATTAGAAATAAACAACCATACCAATATATGTATTTGCCATGGTTGCCTAGAGTTTAAAAATTGCACTTGATTCATAAGGCCACAAGGGCCTTTGATAATGTGGAGGTATTGTTATTAATGTTTTTTAATTGATCAAGAAATTTGAATTAAAATAAGAAACAATTGTTGGGATATATATATATATATATATAGACACACACACACACATATACTATATGGTCTAAAGACAATATCATAAGTTTAACCTTTAATGGTCATCAACCATAATAGGGTCCATGGTTATATTATTTAAAATGATGATTGTAGGGTGGTATCTTGGTTGAGCAATGACCCAAACTCATGGGGTATCGAATTGCATTTAAGCCATTAATTAAAACATGTCCACCTTTGTATTAGCAATGAAATAGCATAAAAGTTTTAAACTGGAAAAGGATGACCATACAAGTAGTGAATGGAATTCGAATGGTATTTAACCATTTAATGGATCCCTAAGCTAGAATGTAAGGTGGGGATCAGCCTGTTAGATATAACATGGAAACCAAAATTAGAAGGTGGTTGGTAAGATGGAAATAAAGAGGGAAAAAATGAAATTTGTACCCAAAATGCAAGTAAATGCATTAACTTGAACCTACAGACTTACGGAGAAGTGAGAAGATTCTTGAGGAAGCTACCACATGAGTTAGTGGTATTTTGGGTCTCTTGTTTCATTTTGGTAATTTTTCTCTCTTTTAAGCTCTACATGGAAAATATGGTGAAGCTATTTTTGTACAAACCCGTTTAAACTTTGCATGCCATTTTTCTTAATTAGGAGTGAGATTTTTATTGGCTATTTATGATCTGTTTTAGTAATAAAATGGGGTTTCTCTATCAAAATTGGGGGTTGCTATTTGTCTAGATTTTGAAGACAACTTGTTAGGGACTATTGGAGAAAATAGTGGTAGATCCAGATGGCTTAGAGAAGATAGATAAGGATTCTTAGAAACATTTTATTAGGCATGATATGTTATTCTCACCATATTTATAGTTCATAACATTAAAATGATTTCAATGATTTAAAATACTTGTGTTTTTCTTTTGTGTTCCCGTATGAAAATGTGATATTGTCCCGAGGGCATTTTGAGTAAGTGTGTAGTGAATGAAAGTCATTTTGGGTTAAAGATTTTCTATCCGAACTTGTTTATACTTGTTCTCTTATTTTGGAACTTGATAAACCCATTACGGGGTTTGTTGTTTTCTTT
The DNA here is from genome assembly GCA_018340775.1 of Taxus wallichiana var. yunnanensis. Classification (NCBI taxonomy): domain Eukaryota; kingdom Viridiplantae; phylum Streptophyta; class Pinopsida; order Cupressales; family Taxaceae; genus Taxus; species Taxus wallichiana. The sequence continues at coordinate 438,864,355 of CM031235.1, read as the reverse complement.
TCATTTATTACTATGAGTGAATTAGAAAAAATATAGGCAAATTATTATTGTGGTGTTTCAACATTGTTTCACTTTTTATTGTTAAAGAACCCATTATGGGTTTGGTACATTTTTGAAGATAATCCCTTAAGGACTATTGATCATTTAATCAACCCATAAACAATTGAAAATAGTTTGTGATGTCCGGTAGAAATCCATTTAATATAACTAACAAGTTATAGTTGAATCGAGTTTAAACTAGAAGGTAATTTTTATATTTCTTTACCCATCCGTGAGTATATCAATTTATGGGTATGTTTATTGATCATTGTGTTGTTAGAATATAAATTTTCCATATCTTGATGGGTGCGGGTTAGTTTTGATGAACTCGCTATTCACATTTATTTCTAATCAACTATAAATATCTTGAGGCATTTCATAGTTAGTGACTCTATCCATAACCCTCATCTATGAAAGGCATGATGTGTAATCTATTTTTGAAATCTATGAATGATAATATTGATAGTTGTTTGGTTTGTTTGTGCTTATTATTGCATGTATAACTTTTTGCATGCTTGTATCTTTCAATCCAAGATGCCTCGTGTACTATTTGGATGGTGGATAAGTTCAAAGATGGGTCTTTATCAACCCCGTAGCTAGACAGATAGTATGAAATTAAGTATATATGTTATTACGAGTCACGAGTATGATTTGGAAATAAAGTGATATATATAATATCTCTTGAATTTATATTTGTCCTTAATGTGTTGCTTGTTGTGTGTAACATTTATTTACAATGTGAAAAATATCCAATGAATTAAAAATGAAGTTTATTATTTCATATTCTTTATCGATGGGATACTAATTGATTGTGTTTGCTGGAATTTAATCATTGACATATTTTAATGATATAATATGTAAATATGATAAGGGTATCATATCATGCAAATTCATTCGAACTTCCCATTTCTAACATTTCTATAGATGGCATAAAATAAGTCTTTTATGGCAGATGATTTAAAAGACTATGTTGATTATGAATTCAAGTTGTATTTATTGCATATGTCATGTTTATAAAAGTGAGCTTATGCTTCATTGTCATATTTTGATGAAAGGCCTCTTAGTCTTGAAAGCCATTGTACTCTTTCGGAAAATAAATATTAAACTTGTGTTTAATTTTGGATTATTATTTATAAAGTGAATCAAATTTGATGGTATAAATTACTATTGTTACTTATTGAAATATTATGAACTATCATTATTAAGTGTTCAAACATCGGTTGTATGTTATATTGATGTAATGATTGAATTCAACATCACGTGGCTTATTATTATATAATGTGAGATGTATTTAATGTGATATAAAATACCATATTAAAAGATTAAGCAATAATGATGATATAGTCATACTTGAGGGTCAAATACAACTATGAAAGGTTTGCAAACTATTTCATTTGATAAGTTCAATTAATATGTACTTATAGAATAATACGACATTTTCATAAATAATTAATTATGAACTATGATAACAATGCAACAAACTATCTTAAATTACATTTAAGATGCATAATGGATGAAAGTAATTAACTTTGAAATGATTGCGATATATATTGAAACTAAGTTATGGACCTTAGGAACATATTAAGATGCGATAAGATTATCGCTGCAATATAAGGGAGCATGTGATAAAATAATTCATTTTTTAATTAATTAGTTAAGTATTACAACGTTCCTAATATATGGAGCTCGGTAGGACACCTTTGGATGGCTACTATAAGGTAGTATCTTTTAATGAAGCAGGACATTAATTGAATATTTCCATCCAACATATATCCTAAGTTGGCCTATCAAGGTCCACTTATTAAATATGTCACAATACATTAAAGAATATGTGTTACACTAAAGATATGAAGTTGTTTTTCCTGCATGAACAAGTCACCTCGGTACCAACTTATGTTGGCTAAGGGAAAGGAAATGGTTATGTAATGATGAAATTCATTGTGTAAAGAAATTTATCTCCCATAAGAAAACTAAGTTGGCACAAATGTAATTCTTCACACAAGTTGAATAGGTTTGTACCTTATGCGTAGCTTTCAACTAATTTAATTCAAATAACTTATTCAATTATGATAGCTAAAAAAGTGATATGGTGATGGGACATGTTTCGCTGACGAACGTCTGCCTAAACCGAGCATGCAATGCAAGAATATCAAACTTTTTCTAAAGTAGTGTAAGCTATTACACCGCCAAGTTCACCAAGTTCTAATCAATAGTGTAATATGTTGGATGGGATTTGATTGAAAGAATTTTAGATAGATACTTAGAAGACATTGTTGTGGCAAATCAGCAAAGACCCCCGGATGTTGATCGATTTCTAGTTTGATCATACTAGCATCCAAAGTGTGATTGCACAACATTGAATCCTTTCCCCAAGTGTGGGACTTGCAAAATGAGAAAGGAATCTCCGGTTTAGAGGTTTGGTTCCTCGTTCCTCATGTCGATTTATCACTTACAAGTTGTAGAGGTCTATATTCCTAACCCTACCATAAATTCCAAAGGAGACAGAGATATAGAATGCAAAAAGCTAAAAATAATGCTAATAGGTGATGCACTAAAGGAGTGGTGAGCATTTTTACTTTTGCAGATTGACACTGATCCATAAAAATGCAACAAATAACCTCATGCACAAACTAATAATTGTAATGAAGGATCGTAAATTAACCAAAAACACAGCAGAGGATGAAAACTAATCATACAAGGTTGTATTATTATTTTAATCATCAAAATCACTTGCATTACAACACCTGAGAGGTAAAATAAAGTTTCAGATCTTAGAAAAGGTCTGATATTCCACCAAAATCACTTCCAAGGTGACAAAGGGGACCTACAATACACAAAAAAATTTCAACACTTTGAAAATGAGCCAAATCTAGCTTTTACAGTGCAAGGGATGAGCCCAGGAGAGAAACGCGAGAAAACGTGGGATAGGTTCAACCATTGACCAAAATGCATTCAAAACAGCATGGGCATCCTTATAGACCCATTCCCTAACATTTTAACCATGTTGGGAGAGGATGCAAGCCATTCTTCATTAAAAATGGTGGTTGAAATGTCATTTCTACTCATCACCACGTGCCAGAGACATTTTTTGATTTTCTCTCTCCAAACTCCATCAAAATGAAAAATTGACCCCTAAATCTTGTAGATAATTTCACCATCTTTCTATTGATATAAAGAACATGAAAAAATGAGCTCTGGATCGAAAGATATGGCCACTTGAAGTTTTAGGGAAAAACAGGCCAAATTAGGTCAAGGCAAAAATTTGAATTTTTGCACCTTTTTCGTCATTTCGAAAAATTTTCAAAATTTCCCTGCACTCCGCCACTCTAGGTGCCATGTGGTGGTATCTCATTGGCCACGGGCCTTTCAAGGGAAATTTTTTCCAAAACTCCGTCGAGCCATAACTTCAAAAATACATGGAGTTAGGAGGAAAACTTTACCTTTCTGGAAAGCTGAGAAAGAGCTCTATCCAATGGTGTCATTTCCAGAAGGTTTTGAGTGCCTAAAAAGAAAAATATTATGTCTGAGGCACAAGAGAAGGAAATATGAAAGGGAGTTAGCCACAAAATGAGCAGGGGGCACATTTTGGATAACAATTTTGGTGACTCAGAGGGGTCATCTGCCTGCTGGATGAAGTTACCAGTTGCCTGAAGCAATCCATTAGGTATGGAGTCATTGAATTCTCTGTTTGATACCCCAACTGACTAGAACACTGCAAGGAGGAAGATGGAATATCACCTGATGGAGCAAGGCCTGCAAACACATCTCCAGGAACAGCAAGCTTGTGCCAAAGCACTTAGGGAAAGAAAAACTAATCTACAACAAAACAATGTGCACAAGCACTTGGAGGAATGAAAAACCTAAACTAATATGTATAGGGTGAAGCATTTCCTTCAGTAGCAATGCTTCAGATGGATTCCATTGACTAGAATCTGTAGTTCTTTGCCATCCAATGAAGACAATTGGAAAGCATTGTTTTCCTTACACTTTGTGACCATATATGGGCCACTCCAAATGACATCAAATTTTGAATGCCTTCCCGGTTTTGCTCTGTTTGTATCCCATTTTAACACTAGATCTCCAACTTGGAAGGATCTATTCTTGGCCTTTCTATCAAAGGTCTTCTTTATCAAAGCCTGATCCTTCTCCATTGCTTGGGATGCCTGATTCCTGATTTCTTGGAGCTCCATCAATTCTACATATCTAACTTCCATGGGCTCAAACTCCAACAACTCCAACTGTTTCATGAGTTCCAATGTTGGCAACTCAAGTGATATGGGAAAAATTGCCTCTCTCCCATAAACAAGCTGAATGGAGAGTTACCTGTAGATATTTTAGGAGTTATCCTATCAGCCCATAAAGCTGATTTCAATTTAGTATGCCAAGACCTCTGATTTTCATCAAGAGTCCTCTTAATGATCCTCAACAAGTTCTTGTTTGTAGATTCAACCTAGCCATTACCCTGGGGGTAATAGTTTGATGAAGTACTTAGGTAGATCCCGTTCTTGACAGCCCATTCAGTCACCTTGGATCTAATGAATGCCAATGCATTATCTGATATTATTGTAGCTGGTATGCCAAATCTGGTTACTATTCCCTCATAGAAGTCTAGGATGCTAGATTCATTTGCTTCCTTGAGTGCTACTGCTTCAGTCCATTTGGTGAAGTAATCTGTGGCTGTTAAAATCCACTTGTGCCCTTGGCTCGAATTGGGATTAATAACTCCAATGAAGTCTAAACCCCATTGCATGAATGGCTGGTCAACTAAAATTGGATGCAATGGGAGGGCAGCTAGCCTCTCTTTACCTGTGAAAAATGCACAATTCTTGCACCTCTTGATCCATGCATAACAATCATTGAAAATCTTGGGCCAATAATAACCAGCCCTCATGATCTTTAGAGTTGTCACTCTTGGTGCAAAATGACCACCAGCTGGTCCACCATGGAACTCTTCTAGCACCTTATGAATCTGATTTGTACCAATGCATCTCAGCAGTACTCCATTCACATCTCTTTTGAATAAAACACCATCAACAAGGGCATATGGGACAACTTGCAACCTGAAGTGTCTTCTTTGGGTCTTGTTCATCTCTGGAGGACATAGACCTGTGCTTAGGAAGTGCATTATACCTTGGGTCCAGCAAGGAGTGGGGACACCATCATTCTCCTCTTGAGTGCTTCCTTGCTCATGGCTTTCTTGCAATGCCAAAACAACCTCCTTCTCGTTGCATGATTCCTCTTGTTTGCTCAAGATCAGCTACTCACACAATCCTTTTCCTCTTACCAACTTGGTGAATTTGATCTCAATGTCATACTCCATGACACGAGTAATCCAACCTGCCCTTTTTTCATTCAAGTCTTTGTTGAGGAGGAAGTCTTTAACCCCCGCATGAGAAACCAACAATTGGACCTTATTGTTTGAAACTAGATGCTTGAATTTCTTCAAGCTCCTGATTACTGCAAGAACATGCTTCTCAATGAAAGAATATCTCACCTCATAGTCCTCCAGGCTTTGGCTGAAGAAAGCAATTGGCTTCTCATCATTGTCTTTATTCTGTTGTACCAAAATTACAGAAATAGTATCATCACCTCCAAACGCATAGAGGATGAAATCCTTGGAGAAATCCGGGTTGATGAGAGTTGGGGCTTGAGAGATGGCTTCTTTGATTGCTTCAAAACTTTCCTTTCCTTCTGCTGTCCATTTGAAAGCCATGCTTTTCTTTAGCATCTTGGTGATAGGTTTGACAAGGGCTGCAAAATTTGGGACAAACCTCCAAACAAAATTTATTCTTCCCAAGAAACTTTGAAGGGCCTTCTTGTGGCTTGGCAATGGCAGTGCTCTTATGGCTTCGACTCTTTCTAGATCAATTACTAATCCTTCTTTGGAGACAATGTGGCCAAGGAGTTTTCCTTTATGGGCTAGAAAAACACACTTTTTAGGATTCAAGGAGACTCCAAATATTCTACACCTTTGGAAAACTTGTATCAAATGAAAGAGGCGGTCTGCTGTATTTTTTGAAAAAACAATGATATCATCAAGATATATCAGTACAATGTTGTTAATCAAACCTTTGAACGACATGTCCATTTCTCTTTGGAAGGTAGCTCCAACGTTGGACAGCCCAAATAACATTTTCCTATATGCATAAGTTCCCCATTTAGTTGTAAAGGCTGTCTTGAACTGATCTTCTTCATTCACCATAATCTGATTATACCTTGAATAGCCATCAAGTAGTGAAAACCTCTCGAGCCAGAAACAACTTGTAAAATCTGCTCCATGGAAGGAAGTGGATAATGATCCTTGAGAGATGCTCTATTCAACTCTCTCCAAGTCGACACACAATCTGATCTCCCCACTCTTCTTTCTGATTGGAACCAAGTTGGCAACCCAACTAGAATGCTTGATAGGGAATATGATTCTTGATTCTATCAACTTATTCAATTATTTTCTCATGAGAGGCTCCATGTGGGGGTTGGTGGCCTTTATTTCGCTTGATGGGCTTAGTATTTGGATCCAATTCAATGGTGTGTTGAGCTAACTCAGATTGAAACCTTTCAAATCTTCATAGCTCTAAGAAAACACATTAGGGAATTCTTAAAAAAGTTGTATGAACTCATACCTTTCTTGCTCAGTTGTTATCTTACCAATTTGGAGTGATTTGCCTCTTTCTACTAAGATGGACACTGAATCTTCTCCTTTCACTTGGATGTTTGCTTTCTCCTTCCTAAACTGATCATTAGGATTGAAAATGGACTCCAAAGTAATAAGTCCCTTTGGTAGTTTGTTAGTTCTCAGCTGCACCACTTGGTCATCATACTGCTGCTCTAACTTTTCCTGATTTTTGGTTGAGAATTCAGCCTCTTCTTGCAAGAAATGGATAATTCTTGATCATGTTCAAACACTTGCCAACTTACATTGCTATCTGGCACTGAAGGCCTCAAAATCACATGGATGTTTGGTTGTACCTTGTCTTTCTAAATGCTCTCCACAACGTCAAAGGATGCCCCAACTACCTGCAAGCCTATCGGACAGCTTGGTTCTCTTTCCTAGGAATGGATTTGATGCCAAAACCCTCAAAATATTCAATGAGGTCCCACACCCTGTTCTTGTAGCACTTGAGTAGATCATTCTTGATAGCATGTTGCCCCTTGACTTGGTTGACAATCAACTCACTGTCACCAAAGACTTGCAAGTTCTTTATTCCTCTCTTGATTGCCCAATATAGTCCTTGCACCAAGGCTTCATATTCAGCAATGTTATTAGAGCATGCAAACTGAAATCTAAAAGCTGAATAATACTTAACTCCTTAAGGTGAAACCAACATGGATCCCGCTCCTGCACCTTGTCTACTCCTTGATCCATCAAAAAACAACTGCCATACCTCATTGTCATCTTTGTGGTTTGGCTTGGTGATGCTAGGAATAGGCTGATTTTCTTCATGTATGCAATAGACTCCCAACTTAGATTCTTCTATTTCTTGATAAGGATCAAAATCATGCACCTTGCTTGCCCATTCATCAAGAGTTAGATCTAGGATGCTTCCTACCTTGGTGTCAGCTTCATCAGTGCTTGGATAATCCTCTTGATCAAACGCTGAACAATTGGCATTAATCTGACTTGGAGTGTAAGGCTCAATGTGAAAGTTTGCAATAGGTTCAGACCTGATTGTGGCTTTGGTTCCATATCTTGTTCTGAACAACATGTGTGACCAATCAGCAAACAAGTAACCTCCAATATTAGCTATGAAATCCCTTGACAAACATAGGGCAAAGAGTGGTGGAAGGTCTATTACTAAGACATCTTGCAAAACAACCATGTTGGGACAGGCATGCAAAGTAAGACTCAAGTTTTTAATCACCCCGACTATTGTTACTGCTGTCCCATCCAACTGCACCACCCCTTTGGATATGGTTTCATACTGAATTCCCAACTGATCAGCTATTTGCTTGGGCATTACTGAACTACTTGCCCCGAGAATCAATCATGCAATTGTGTACTAATTGGTTCCCAATGATCAATGAAACATAGAATGGAGGGGCTTCAATATTTTACCTTGCTGTCCTCCATGATTCCCCTCAGGCTGGGTAGCATTTGTGAGCACCTTCTCTTGCATTTGGACTTGCTGATTTGAAGTTGACTAGTCCTTCATGGCAGCTTGTAGCAAATCTCTTTGGCCTGGGATAGATAGTGATTCCCACATTGATATGTTTACATTTGTCTTCTTCATCTGATCAATGATACTGAATGGAGATGAAGTATCCCTCTGCTATCCCTTGGCCTATACATTCATTCCTTGCACATGGGCAGCAACAATTGGCATTTGGGTTGGCCTAGGGGTTGTTTTAGGCAATCCTTGTGTGCTTGGGATTGCATTTTGTTTGCCAATAGTTTATTGAGTGATAGAAGGTCGTGAATTACTTGGGGCCAATGGCTGTTCTTCACCCAAATTTCTTTTCTTTGACCTTGTGTTGGCTGCAACACTTTGGGAAATCATTTGATTCATGCCACAAAAATCTTCGCTCGCCCGGTTTACAAGTGTGGTATCATTTGGAGCTGATTTTGCTAGAATGTTTCTTGTTCTTTGGTTATCTCCATGACTACCTTCACCCTCCACACCGATTCTTGTCACCATTAATGCTTGATTCAAGGCAACCTTGTTGAAGCACATGGACTAGTTATGAGGTTCATTGCATGGGAAACACCAATCATACTCTTGAGCTATATTGTTTTGTACTAGCACTAATGCTTTAGATGCAAATGTAGCATTGGGATTATAGGGCTGAAATGGTCTGTTGGCAGGAGGCCTTGCTTGATTTAGATTTGCATCTGGATTGGGTGGTCTATGAGGTTGATATGGATGCTGTTAGGCTGAGCTTGAGGTGGAAGGAAGGTCTAAAAACTTGAGCTTGGTGCCTTTTGAGTGTAACCACTCATTACCTAGATTTTGCAATTGACTTCTTGAAGTTCATTTGAGGCACTAGAAGATGAAGTGGAAGCTTCACTTGAATTTTGATTTCTAGGAGTGGGAATAGAAGCTAAATTAGGCACTTGGCTAGTACTTGGGCTCTCTAAACTTGGAAATAATGGCATTGGAGGCCTAGGAGCCAGCTTGCCAGCTTGAATCAAACAATTTTCAACTCTAATGGCAATGCTATAAGCAATGGGGATAGTTGTGCCTCCCATGGACTGAATTAACATAGAAATATCATAATTTAAAGATTTAAGGTAATAAAGAAAAGAACCTTCTGTTGTTGGCCTGACTGCCACTGGAATTCTCTCCCAAGTCCTTTGAAATCTGAAATTAAAATCAGTCAGCTGCTCATTGGGAGCTCTTTTGATAGTTATCAGTTGCTCCAAAAGGGACAAGTTGTCTCCTTTTCCCCAAACTGCTCATGGAGGGCTATGCATAGCTGGTTCCAATTTTGAATAGAACCTGAGGCAAGGCTCCTGAACCATTGCAAAGCTTTCCCTTTGAATGAAGATGCCAGCAGTTTGATAACAACTTGCATCTCATTGATCTCATGGATTGCACAAATATTGGCAATATCCTTGACATGATCACCAGGTGAGGTCTGATTTTCTCCAGTGAAGTATGGAATGTTCTTCAATGCTGCAACTGGGATTAGATTTTGTGCATTGAGAGCAAGTGGGTCTTGCTAGTGAGATTGACATAGGGGTTGTTTTGTGCCATTCTGATTGGCCTTAGAACCCTTGTTGATTGAATGAAAGGCCTACCAGGTGGAGGAGTTGAGAGAGTTCTGTTTGGTGGAGATGGAGACCTTTGGATTCTCCTCCCACTTTGCCTTATTCTTGGAGATAATTGCAGATATTCAAACAACACCTCTTCTTCTCCAGCTCTTGACCTTGTAGTGATTCTTCTCATGAGTTTTCGTGTATGCTTTGCTACAACAACCATTTGATTCTTATTCCTTGGAGTCGCTAGATGTGCAATTTATAGCTCTTTTAAAGCAAGAAACTTGCAACAAATGCACATCAATTTTGTTGTAATGAAGATGAAGACTTCTATGTCCCACAGGGCGTGCCAAAACTGTTATGGCAAATCAGCAGCACCCCCTAGATGTTGATCAGATTTCTAGTTTGATCATACTAGCATCTAGTGTGATTGCACAACATTGAATCCTTTCCCCAAGTGTGGGACTTGCAAAATGAGAAAGGAATCTCCAGTTTAGAGGTTGGTTCCTCGTTCCTCAGGTCAGATTTATCACTTACAATTTGCAGAGGTCTATATTCCTAACCCTACCCTAAATTCCAAAGGAGACAGAGATAGAGAATGCAAAAAAGCTAAAACTAATGCTAATAGGTGATGCACCAAAGGAGTGGTGAGCATTTTTTACTTCTACAGATTGACATAGTCCATAAAAATGCAACAAAGAACCTCATGCACAAATTGATAATTGTAATGAAGGATCATAAATTAACTAAACAACACAGGCAAAGGATGAAAACTAATCACAGAGGTTGTATTATTATTTTAATCATGAAAATCACTTGCATTACAACACCTGAGAGGCAAAATAAAGTTGCAGCTCTTAGAAAATTTCTGATATTCCACCAAAATCACTTCCAAGGTGAGAAAGGGGACCTGCGATACACAAAAAATGTTCAACACTTTGAAAATGAGCCAAATCGACTTTTACAAAGTGCAAGGGATGAGCCCGGGAGAGGGAAACACGGGAAAATGTGGGAGAGGTTCAATCATTGACAAAAATGCATTTAAAACAGCATGGGCATCCTTACATACCCATTCCCTAACATTTTTAACCATCTTTGGGAGAGAACGCAAGCCATTCTTCATTAAAAATGGTGGTTGAAACGTCATTTCTTGATCAAAGACGTGCCAGAGAATTTTTTCAATTTTATCTCTCAAAACTTCATCAAAATGAAAAATTGACCCCTGAATCTTGTAGATAATTTCACCAGCTTTCTATTGATATAAAGAACATGAAAAACGAGCTCTGGATCGAAAGATATGGCCATTTGAAGTTTTAGGGCAAAACAGGGCCAAATCGGGTTGGCGGGCAAAAATTCAAATTTTTGCACCTTTTTGGTCATTTGGAAAATTTTCCAAAATTTCCCCACACTCCACCACTCTAGGTGCCACGTGGTGGCATCTCATTGGCCACGGGCCTTTCAGGGAATTTTTTTCCAAAAAACTCCGCCGAGCCATAACTTCAAAAATACATGGAGTTAGGAGGAAAACTTTACCTTTCTGGAAAGTTGAGAAAAAGCTCTATCCAATGGTGTCATTTCCAGAAGGTTTTGAGTGCATGAAAAGAAAAATATTATGTCTGAGGCACAAGAGAAGGAAATATGAAAGGGAGTTAGCCACAAAATGAGCAGGGGGCACATTTTGGATAATGTATATCACTTCTAAATCAATTTCGAGAAGGGTACCACTTGTATACTCTGTATATAGACTCGAAAGGGTAATCAATGGGGGATCAAGTAGATTTAATTGACCCATACATTTATACACATGATTAATTTCTTTTTTATCGATGAATTGTAATTCTATAGTTGCTAGATTTAAATTATGTTCATTTAAATCATCAAAGGAAATAGTTAGTATGGGAAATAATTTTTTCCCCATAATTTGAAGTATTGAAAAGTAGGTGTTACATCGATAGGACTGAAATCAAATTTTCTTGCTTCCATCTCGACCTATGAAATACAAATTTGCATACACAATAAATACACCCTCCTTGAATATCTCTAACTCCCATTTACACTTTTTTCACTTTTGCATATCTTCATCCACCGTGAATTACCCATGTTTTCTAGCCTTGCCTTCATAACCTTGCTTTAAAATGACCTTTAACATACAAAATATACCAAAATAGTGACCTTGAACATAAAATTAACCTACTATGAAATGCCAAAATACACATTTCATGTTCACACATACCTTCTTTACTTCATAAATTATGCTATCGCACCATCTTTTTTAAACTAGGTCTATGATTAGACCTAGTTAGGATTGTATCACCACATGACTCATTGAAACTGACCTTGTCTTCACCATATAGATAGACACACCTATGAGACATTTATGATCATTATATACCATGTTGTACATCATTCTAACCTTGGGATAACACACATAAGACCATACTTGTTTGAACCATGCTTTAAATCATGCAGCTGTACTAAGACACCATATCAACTTCAACACTTCATGACATAATAATTCACTCACCACTCCCTTTGACATCAATGAAAGAAAAATGACACAATGTAAAAAACCATCTTCAATGTGGGAAACCAATCTATGGAGATACATAGATTGAAATCTGATGGGATGGATGTTTGTTAGAATGCATGGTGTAAAGTTTATGGGTACCCAAGGAGTACCTTCTATAATCATAATTCTTACTAGATAAGTGGTGACATGCATTTGGTAACATTGGAAAAGAGAAACAAATGTCAAATACCACTACAAAAGAATCCTTCATATCAAGAATTGTTAAGAGAAATTCAGATATCTCTCTGCATCGACTCACTTATAAGACAGGATGGAGTAAAATTTCCTCAAAGGTTTCTTCCTTCATTTTATACCCATAATATATTATGAAAAAGTGTAATGAGGAGATTGAATTATTGAAACTTCCTCCTATGTTGCATATAAGCTTAAAAACATAATGACAAAAATATTTCAACATGTTTCCATTGAAAAAATAATTTCTTTGTTAAGTGTGATGAGTGCACAAATTTGTACAACAAACATAGAGCCACCACATGCCCAAAATCACTCTCAAAAATTAAAGAGGAATAAACATGGCATAATGAATACATTCAAATTTTTGTGTAGTTTACTATTCCTAGAGATTGTAATAAGAAGAACAACCTCATGTATTCTTAAGCATTATGCATGATAAAATGGAAAAAATGAAAACTTCCATACCAAGGATGGGTAAAATAGAAAAGTCAATAAGTAATGTTATGAACCTACTAGTTACTTTGAATGGTATGCTCACACATTGACACAAGACATGGGGTTTTGGTAAATTCCCCCATTTGTTTAACATGGAGTAAACTACATAGTCACATCATTAGCTTTTTGTCTCGAGAAAGATTGAAGAACCCATAATTGACAAGTATGGACATTTATTGTACAATTTAGGATCATTAAAATAATCATTACATGGTGTGCTATTAAAAATGATGTGCATGAAAAATGTAAATGGTTTAAGGAAATATTTAACCATTAAAAATCATTAGTGCTACTAGTATAAATACTTCATTCAAAAAGTAACCACCGATCCTTTACTTGTAATTAGATAGTGATTTGAGTGATAAAAAGAATCATACCTTATTTGTATTTTCATCAATTTTGACAATAGAAAAGGTATGCAAACTTTTGTATCTAAGATTCCTTCATGTGGGACATAATCATGAGGATATATGATGGCTGACATTATTCCCTTCATTTAATCAACTCTTTGTTGATGTCATATTAAAACCAAGGGTGTGTCTGAAGCTATATTCAACAAGAAGAAACCTAGTGATTTAGTAATTGACTAAAGGTTTTTGTTATTTGTTTTCTAGGGGTTTTAAAATGTCTTTAGGGTTCTATGGCCAAAGTATTATTATATTTATGATACAAGAAATTTTTTGAAATAAACACTCATTGCTGGAATAAATTTCTGGAAATAAACACACATACAAAAGTAAATAAATTTCTGGAAATAAACACACGATACAGAAGTAAACACACTTTTCTTGGAAATAAACACACAGTTGAAAATATTGTGAAAATATTGTAATGAAATAAAAATCTAGTCTATAACACCTTCAGGGACAAGCATACAATAGAGTTCAACTTAAAGAATCAAAAGCATGTACAAAATTAACAGATCTACACTATCTTCTTTAGAAATATAAATACTAATAAAATGAGGATCCTAGTTCTTGGAGGAGTGGGCCATTGCTCCACCTTGAATCAGGATTTGATAAAGTAATATTCTCTCAAAATGAAGAGGCTATTTTATTGCTGAAATGTTTTGTCTTACAAAAACTTATTGTATCTCTCTATATCTTTATCTCTATGTATATGTATGTATATCTATTAAATATATCTACAAGTCTTTATATATATTTCATTTAAATATGAATTTATGGCCATAGTTGTTCTACTAATTTAGATGGAACCGAATAGTGCCCAAAATAGATGTTTAATTTGGAACCTTGTTGGACGTACAACTATCTGATAAGTTATCCCTGGATCTTCGAGTATGAATAATCAAAAATATTTTGATCTCGATCACGATTGAAAGTATCATTGATTACTTCATCATCGGATGTCGTCAAAATAAATAGATTCCCATTGGTTCTAGAAATTTGGAGAAGTTTAGGAACTAAAGGGGACTATTTTAGATCTAATCGTGAAAGTTTTGGAGCTAAATGAAGGAGTTCCGAAACTAAGTGCTAGATTTCCAGAACTAAGTCCAAAAGTTCCAAAACTAAGTGCTATAGCTCATAAACTGTGTGATGGATTTATGGAACTAAGTATGGAAGTTCTAGAACTAAGTCGTATTAAATCCAATGCTCCTAAAAACATGTTGATCACTTCATACTTCTTTCTTCGATTGATTGTGACTGTTTTATTACAAAAACCAAATTTCCACACACTTTGTTAGGAATTACAGAGTTTTTAGATGTTAGAACTAAATTTAACAAAATATGGACAATTACATCCTAACTTATATTAGATCAAACAAAAGTCACAAAATGTAGTCAAACTTGATAAAAAGGAGAGTTAAATAAGATCATTTATTACACAATAACAAGACATATTTTGGCCTTATCATCTCCCCCGTACTTACTTTTTGTAAGTCCCCTTACAAACTTTACTCTTAAAATCTTGGGTTGTGGATTCGCATTCCAATTGATTTCTTAGGTCAAATGGCTGAAATTGAATATCCCAATGTTTTAGTTTAGAAGTACTATACCCTAATCCTACTACTACTTTCTGTAGACACCAAAATTGGGTGACACTCCCCTTGGCGCCCGTCAAATAATTAACCCAAACATACTCACTTATCCACATCTACCTCCACACTACATTAATATTAATTTAATTTAATTAATACCCATCCTTACAATATTCATCATTTAGTTACATTAATTGACCCAATTACCACCTCACCTAGACACCTCACCCACCACCTTACCCTAGACTTATTCTTGGCATGTTTCCATAACTAAAAATAACTAAGTCTTACTCCGCCTTAATGAGATTAGATTTGGTCTAACCCTAAAATCAATCCCTAAATTCTCTCTAACCACATACCAACCTTGTTAGAAGGGAATTTTCCATTCTAATCCGCGAGAGAAAACTAACTGGGTCTAAAAATTAGAAATATCTACCCATTTTAATAAACCTAGGGAATCCCACCTTAATCGATGTCGGTCACCCCTAAACCAATGCCTAAACAACCTTTTTTTTCGGTTGGCACATTCTGAGAGCAAGAGGAGAGAGACCAAAGCTGTTTGTAAGAAAAGCAAGCATCCTTTTACGCATCCAGACATCCATAGCCATCACCAAGAAATATTTTGGAAGCATTGCACTTAAGAAATCATTCTGAGAGCCACTGCTATGATATCTAAAATTATTCTTCTGATCAACAACCACCTCCATTCAGCCATCAAAATCTACATCACAAGTAAGTACATCTCTACTAGCATTTTCTATTTCAGCATAGTTAACTTTTGTCATTCTTGTCATTAGTTTATACTTTGCATGTTCATTCCTCCATTGCTTATTAGCTTGTAATTCAACCATTTCCCTTACCCACACCACCAAATCACCATTCTAACCTAATATCCATTTTTGAGTATACCTGAGATCTCCACAGACCTTCTCATCCACTCTCCCAACCTCATTTGACCTCAGATCAGCCCCTTCCATTTGATCTATTCAAGTTTCTTTTACCTCGACCATACCAACGCCGGTTATCCATAACCATCATCGGTTCTACCTAAACTGGCATTGGTCATACCTGACCGACGTCAGTCTCTGTGTTTTACACCTTGACCAAGAACAAACCCAACAATCATCTCACCAGTTGACCTAAACAACCCAGAATCTGACCCTGACCAGTTCCAACACCCTAACAACTACCTACCTTTCTGATCTGACCATAGCCTAGCCTGTTATGTTAATATTTTCTTATTATGCTTGAATGAGATACCTAAATCATATAAACTACAATAGGAATTTGATTATTTCTTGCATTAAATTGTTTTAAATATTGGATTGACAACCATCTAGGAAGTATCACACTTCTCGAGAACTAGCATACGCTAGGTAGTCCATTGTCATATATCATTTAACTATCTTTTTATGGTATTGTTTTCTATTATAGGTAGTTCCTCCTAGCCAAAAGGAAGCTCTCATAATTGGCATTGGATCAAGAAGTCAGAACATGAAACAACCATCTTCTGACCAACATAAATAGGTATTCCTCCTTGTTGCTTACCCTTATCTCTGTTTCATCACTTCAAAACGTAAAGAAAATGGTGAAACATTTTGGCATGCCAAAGTGGGACCCATTAGGGGTTCTATTGCATTTTCTTCATTCTTAAGAAAAAGTTGTGTGTTTTTTTCCCTTCAAAAATCTTACACATTAATCTTCTTCCTTGGTAATCTTCTCTTCTTTCTAATTGCTCTAAAAGATACATTTTCTTTTTGGTGCATTTAAAAAAAACAATTCTTCTTAATTTTTTGCATTTAGTGAAAGTGCATACCCTCTCCTATTCATCTTTTTGTGTCATCGAACATAATATTTCAATTTTGGATTAAAATTGGTTACATTACATTCTTATTTTCTATATTTAGCTCACATTAAAATAAGTGAAACCTATATGTTAGAAGTCATGTCCAGCTGATGGTTGACACAAAGAATCGTAGAAAGCACATTCTCTCTCTCTCTCTCTCTCTCTCTCTCTCTGTGTGTGTGTGTGTCTTACCAAACTTGCACAAAATTTGAAATATACACATATTTCTTAAACAACATCTTACTCATGAACATCTATCAGTGATCACATGATTGGATTGACAGGTCCTCCCTAGCTCATTGCTTCTTTCAAGTCATTATCTCAGAAGACGGCTCGCCCCCACCATAACATACCTGAAACCTCTCCTTTTAGATATCTTTCTTCATAGGAAGACTTCCTCACCAAAACATGTATTCTAAAGTCCATGATTCAGTCTTATAAATAACATAAGATAAACAAACATAAGAAAATCATTGTTAGGATTGTGATTTTTTTCTTAGTGTTCTTCTTAACTTGTTTTTGAGGTGTGAGACTACAAATCTCCATTTCTCTTCTTCCTTGCCCACTCCACCATCGTAGTTGGAGTACTCTGACTTTTTCTGAGTGTGCCAAGGCCCCATATCCTCATTCTCAAATTTATAAGTTTGATTCTCCACTTAATTTAATTCAAAAACCTAATTTATGCATTTTTTCTAATTTCACAGCCACCGAGCGTCAATCCAACGACCATCACCGGTTCTCATCTGACCTTCATCGGTTAAACCCTAACCGGTGTTAGCTTCTGGATTTCTAGTTACTTTACTTGGAATATCCTTCATCACTCTTCCTATTCTGCTTCTAACCCTCAGGGCATCATCATATTTCTCCCCTGTTGATACCTATTGTCATATACATTTTCTCCTATACACATACAACATTCCTATTTCATTCTTTGAGACTGGTTTTCTTCCATAGTGACCGGTATCGATTTTAGCAACCGTCATTGGCTTTCCTCAACCATTACCAAATCAACCCGACCATCATCAATTTTCCCTCAACTATCATCGATTAACCTAGCCATCATCAGTTTCCTGTGTTTGATTTTTAGAATCTAGATATTGACTAGATTCACCTCCTGCACTTCCCATTATTCTCTGTTCTATTGTTTTCTATAGCATCTACAAAATATAGTATTAATAGGTTAGCACTTTTCCACATGGTACTCGACTCATAACCAAACTAACGCTCTCATATTCCATGCTAGTCGTCAACTACTCCCACCTAGTCCCTCACCGCCTTCCATCCTGTCACCTATGGATCCAACCATACCTACCACCATTGTTACACATGATGAAGAATTTGCATGACTCCTGATCGAATCCCGCATCCTTACAGCTTCTACCTTTCCCACTCTTCCACCCAATATTCCTCATGTCGGTTGATATATGGCATGTCAAGGTTCGATCTCTCCTACCCTTATTCCCGCTTCGCATCAAGCACCTAATAATGCGGTATTACCTCACCTACTTCACCCCTAATAGTTTTGCAGCTACGACCCATACCCACCATGACCATTACGTCTATAGTATCTCTCGCACCTGTCATATATATTGTTCCCTTGTAAACCACCCATGCCATAGCCCAGCCCACACCCATTGTCTCACAAATACCCATTTTAACCCAACCACCCGTGGTGTGTGGTGTCGGTAACCTTTACGCCATTCCAAAATATTGTCCTCTCCATCTCAAAAACACTACCCCAATCACTACTAGAGTCACCATGACCGTCCCACCTACATACACATACTATCAACCACCCCTATGTCATTTTTCACCCATTCAGGATATGTGCCTTTTGTGTTAGTGCCCTATTCTCAACCTCTCTATTAGGTTCAATATCCACCCCCTTATGCCACAAGAGTTGTCCCTCCATCACAACCTACTAATGACCTCATCAAGTTGATGGAAAATATGTAGACACTGGAAGCATCGTTTCAGCCACACAGCGATTCCATCACCTATGAAGAAATTTGTAATGAGCTTATTCATCCATCCATTCCTATTTAACCATATCCCATACATTGGGAAATTCCAAAGTTCAACCGCTTCAATAGTAAAGAGGATCCACAAAAAAATTTACGGTCCTTTAATCATTGGTGTTATATGATTTCCCATGATGATGCTTTACTTTTGAGGACTTTCCTAATGTCCCTGACAGGACCTACATTAGACTGGTACAGTGGGCTACCAAGACATTCCATCTACTCGTTCAATAAAGTGGCCCAAGCCTTCTTAGATCACTTCTCTATAAACATTGTTAAGAAAGTTACAATGACTAATCTTTATTCCACTTGTCAGTATGACGATGAGTATATCACTGACTTTGTCACTCGTTGGCACAACCTAATCAATCAACTCACATTTCAACTGCCTCAAACTGAACTTATAGAGTTGTTTACTCAGGCTTGCGCTAGACACATCTCACCAACCCTACAGGTGCAGACCTTCCGTACTTTTGATGAGGCATTCACCATGGCACAAAAATTAGAAATTCAGGCTATTAAAGAGAATAAGATTCACCTTCATAACAAGAACATCACATTTAAATCAAATGAGGCTTCTTCATCTTCAAAACCCCAAAACAACTATTCAAAACTCAAAGGATATTCCAATGTTGTAGTTCTCAAGGCTGGTCCCCTCATCAATCAAACCCAGCCAAACCCCCTTCTAATCTCTCTCATGTCCAAGCTTTCCACTTGAGGCACGAGGATAATGAAAAGTACACTTCCATAGGAGAATATTATTCTTCTATGTTGGAAAAGCTTGTTAAGACCGGTGCCATTACCCTCCCACTTATAAAACCACATACTGGTTTTGACCCGAGAAACCCATGCCCTCATGGTATAAGGAACACAAATTTTGCAACTATCATCATGTCAAAGGTCATAGCGATAATAACTGCATCACCTTCAAGAATATTGTCCAAGAAATGTTAGACAACAGAGATCTAGTCTTGGATATCCTGAACATACCCGCTAACAAAAATCTACACATCTTCAAGAAGCCATTACCTAATCATGCTTTGTCTTCCAACCAACTTGGTGACACTTCAAATAGTGATAGCAATGTTTGTGAGGTCCATGCTATTTTCGATGACATACCAGTTGCTTCCCAATTGCCTCATGTTCCTTCCATAGATGAAATCTTAGCTTGAGCTCCACTACCTACACAAGAACCAATTTCATATACTCCTCCACCCACAGAGATACCCCCTTCATTTTCTTCTTCATCCGTGGAAGAGCCTATAATTAGCACACCACCTTTGACCCCTCAAATTTCCAAGCAATTTCAAAGTGGTATCTCTCCTATCGATGAGACAATGCAGTCCACCACCTACACCAACACAAGGAGAGTCTACTTCATCTAGCCCATCCTCTCCTCTACCCATGGAGGATTCTATTGAAGTACCCGTGTCTTTTGGTGACCCTTCACCACTCGACCTTCAATATCCCACCGATTTACTTTCAGCTCTCTTACCCATAGAGTCCAAGACTATCCATTTCCCGTATCTCAAACATATTTTATGGGGATTTCCACTCGATCCATGTCGTCTCTACCAATTTCTATGCCATTTTCATGCTTGGCTGATCACCTGGCTATTTTGATAAATCCCTACTTTAGGGATGCCTTATACTTCCTATTTCAACACAAATGCGGTTGTCCCCTCCGTTGACACCTCCACTATCTATCCAAAAGTGTTTTAGGAAACTCGAACCAAACACAATCACGACTATTGCAACACCTTCCATGAAATCACTCATAGCCTAACTCACACCTCTTCCCATAGCTCAACATGCATCTACACCCAAACCCACGCCTATATCATCTCCCTTACCTAAACTTATCACTACCTTAGGGGTCATATCGATAGCTAGCCTTACTCACCCACTCATCAAATTAGATTTAGCTACATCTTCCAAAACTTACACCAAAATTACCCCGACCCCTAAAAGGAAGATCTAATTTTCTAGGCTTCATACACCAACCTCACCTACCACACCACTACCACCTTCACCCCTTCTATCCATCCTAGGACCTCACCTCTCGACCCCGGCCTAGTAACCCTCATCCACCTGGAAAACGAAGAACCCAATAGCCCATTTCCTCATCATAGGTCTCTAATATACCCAAGTGACCCACACAACTTCCACACTCACATGTAACCTTCTTACCACCTATACCACCACTACCATCCATAACTACTTCACTACCCATGACATTTTCTTCTTCCTCTCACACCTCATGCCCAAACCTACACCACCTACCTCCACAACACCTCGATTACCCCCATGGGTAACTGTCCCCTTCCACCATTGGTGTTTCCCTCCACATATCATACACCGTGTCATCATTGCCTAAAAATACGTAACCTAAAGCTAAAAATCTACTACCCTTCAATAAGGTAGTTAAACTAACCAAACCTTCCATTGCCATTTCTTCTACCTTACCCCTACCCAAGAAGATACAAACAAAGACCTCGACCACACCACACACCAAAATAGCAACCCAACCTACTCCCCCTCTTGTAAAACTGTTCCTCAACAAATACCACACCTCGTACCCAAACCCACATTCACTTCCCATTGTGATCCATTAGCAGGTCCTATGCCAAAATCCTAACCAATCCCCTCGAAACTTCTATCATCACATTACCACCTCTTAGACCTTACGACCCACTAAAACCCAAACCAAAAGAGTTTGACAAAACCAAAAATTGTGCCTACCATCATGTGCTAGGACATAATGTAGAGAACTATAAGGCTTTAAAAAATTCCCTTATCCAATTATGCCCTCCCAAAGAAAATTTTGACGATGATGATCTTCTCAATGAGGACCCCATTTCGCCTTCATCAATTTCCATAGATCTTCTCCCATTACCTACCCAAAGTGAGCAAAATCTCCACCCCCACAACTCTTTGACCCACTCCCGAGATTCAAGATTAATATAGTTTCTATAAGAGAGTTGGCCAAACCACCACCAAAATACCAATGCGATCTACTCATTTCATAAGGATCGTATCCTCCACTAGGGTTTTGTCCTTCATACCGCTATACCTTCCATGACACACCTTCTTCATCCACCTCTCCTCAAATTAACATGGTTAACAATGCCATCCGTGCTTAGAAAGACAAGTGCAAGGAAAAATCAACTCGCCCATCAACCAACCCCGTACCTAATGTACCATCCAAACCTATATCCAAAGTCATCATTCAAGGTCCTACATATCCCATTTCCGAAGGGGTCACACATTGCGCAATGCTAAAAAAATACACCAATCCCCCTCAAAATGTCTTTATACAACCTTTTACAAACCTCGAGTCACATCAACAAGCCCTCATGGAGCTCCTTCAATCTATCAAAGTATTACCAAATGACCCCATACCCGTAGCCTCTATCAATACCCCTCACCACATGGTCTCTCTCACTAGGTCTTTTCCTTCCTCCACACCTCCACCCACTTGCCAAGTGGCCACCTCGATTTTCAGATGAAGAGATTACTCCCTTCCAGTCTGATGACCCCAACCCCACTCTTTTCATCTCTATCTTTATCGATAATATACGCATACAATGTGTTATGATCGATGGTGGTGCTAGTATTAACATCATCTCCTCCCATGCATACGACCAAATGCAAATACCTGCCAATTACATGCATGGTAACCTTGTTATGCTGCATTCCTTCAATGACGCCATGACCTCTACCCTATGTACCATTGTTCTCCATGTCCATGTAGGTCCCCACTCCTTCCAAGAAATTTTATATGTCTAGAAGGGGAGTTCCAAAGATAATTTGCTACTTGGCCAACCTTGGATCCATGCTATAGGTTGTGTCCCTTTGAATTTACATCAATGCCTCAAATTTGAACACAAGGGACATAATTACACCATCCCCACCGACCCCTCACCTTTCAATACCTATAACATGCTATATTGGCCCAATGATGTGTTAGTACTGGGTCAAGGAATTTTCCATTGTCACCACTTCACCTTCACCCATGAGCCCATCCACAAAAATTTACACTACTTCTTCTACATCTAACCTTGTTATCCCCACTACAATTGTAGTCTCTACCGTTGATGCCCCTGTTTCCCTTCATCTAGTGAACCATCTATACCCAAGTTACCCATATATCAACTATTTATCCCTTAGAAGGTGTTTTTCAATGCCTCACTCTTAGGGAATACCGTCTATACAATATCGATACCTTTCTCACCCCACAAGAAAATGAGAATCTGTGTTGACACCCTAGCTATGACATCTCGCATCGTTGATGTCTTCCCTTATGGCCCTCCCCACCTTTGCACCAACCTAATGTATGGAGGACTTGATATGGCCACCTATAAACCAGAACCTCCATCCGAAGCCCAACTATTTTCATCTGACCTACACTCCCTCACTAACCGCCGCTTCACTCACACTTTTCTCCACCAGTGCGTGTGGAAAGGATTTGGCTTTAGTTTTTATGAACAAGGCCACCACACTTTCATTTCATGTACCTCTCATAAAAAAATGACCGTAGTGGCATTGGTTTTGATTCTCCACCCTCCAAGAAGATTCACGTCAACCTTATCCAAGATAAGAAATCTTCCCCTCTCATTCACCCATATTACCATCTTCACCCAAAGAGTCTATAGATCTTGAATCTATTCCTCCTAACTTTTTTTTTTCGTAAAAACCATTAATGTGATGGTGAGGCTACCTCTTCTCTTCCATTCCTATATCTTAACATGATTGATGATGATACACCTTCAATTAATGTCATTTAATGTCAGGATGATGAGTCCATCCTCACCTAACTTGGTGCAGAAGACTCTTATATTCATCATTTGTTACCCTCTGAGATGCAAACCATGTTGAATCAATTGGCCATCAAAATCAACATTAATACTCAAGACGATCCACACATTCTAAAGATTAGCCAATCCTTAGACACTACTGAACATGAAGCCTTCATGTCTTTCCTTCAGGACCATAACAAAACATTTTCCTGGTCCTTTGCCGATATGCCCAAAGATTGACCCAAAATCATGGTTCACAATATCCTAACCATTCCTAATGCCAAACCCATCAAACAAAAGCTACGGAAAATGCATCCTTGCATTGCACTTCTAGTCAAAGAAGAGATCTAGTGCCTTCTCTCAGTTTCCTTCATTCTAACAATTGATTATCCCCAATGGATTTCTAACATCATTCCTATTACAAAGGCAATAGGGGGACTTTGCATTTGCATAGATTTTCCCGAGCTCAATGTCACCTGTCCCAAAGATGATTTCCCACTACTAGGCATTAACCAACTAGTTGATCTCACGCTGGCCATGAAATTTTATCGGTCATGGACGGTTTCTTGGGCTACAATCAAATATTTCTAGCCCCATAGGATCAAAACAAGAATGCTTTTATCACCCCTCGGGGGAATTTCTTCTATTGAGTCATGTGTTTTTGCCTAAAAATGCTAGTGCTACATATCAAGCAAGCCATGAATTACATCTTCCATGACACCATGCATTACATGTTAGAGGATTATGTAGATGACCCGCTTGCCAAATCCAAGCATCGAACCAAACAACTTCCCATTCTTAAAGTCATCTTTGATGCCTCATCAAGTATTGTGTCCGTCTTCACCAAATAAATGCGTCTTTGCGGTACTTTCTAGAAAAATCCTAGGTTTCATCGCTTTTCTTTGTGTGGCATAGAAGTCAATCGTGTTAAAGTCAAGGATATTCTAGAAATTATACCACCCACTAATCTCCATCAACTTCGCATCCTATAAGGAAAGTTGAAATCAATTCATCATTTTATCTCATATCTTTCCGATTCTTTGTCAACCATTCCATCATATTCTCAAGAAAGATGTTTCATTCAAATGGAATGATGAATGCCATAAAGCCTTCAAGCCTTAAAGCAATACCTCCTTCAACCACTAGTGATCATTCATCCTAAGGATGACCAGCCCTTCTACCTCTATATTTCTTCCATCGACCATTCTCTAGGTGTCATGCTCGCTCATCATGATGACCAACACCGAGAGCAAGCATTTTATTACATAAGTCTTACCCTTCTTGACTACAAAACTAGATATACCCATGCCAAAAAAATTTTGCCTATCCTTAGTTTTTTCGCCACCAAACTCCGCCATTACCTACTTAACTACAAAACCTTTATCATTACTAATACTGACCCATTA
Organism: Taxus wallichiana var. yunnanensis; assembly: GCA_018340775.1. Lineage (NCBI taxonomy): Eukaryota > Viridiplantae > Streptophyta > Pinopsida > Cupressales > Taxaceae > Taxus > Taxus wallichiana. The sequence continues at coordinate 438,839,292 of CM031235.1, read as the reverse complement.
CACTATATGTATGCCAAACCTTATCAAAATCAACATGCCGCACGTTGGATTATGATTCTAACTAACCTCGACCTTGAATTCATCCATCAAAATTCCATCAAGGGCTAGGTCGTCCGCCGACCAATTGGCCGATGCACCTATTTCCGTGAATCAACCCTCTAGCTTCAATTTCCCAGATGAATCTATAGCTAACCTTTCCTGGAAGAACCCGCTTACCAAATGACACTCTTCTTTGATGGCTCCAAGTGTCAACATGGGGGTGAGGTGGGGGTTATCCTCATTCTACTTGATGGTGAACCTATGCGTTTATCTTTCAAACTCGATTTTGATTATACAAACAATATTTTTGAATACGAAGAACTCGTATTGGGTCTCCAGGATTCTTATGCCTTCGATGTTAATTCAATCAACATCTTTGGTGATTCTCAGTTGGTCATAAACCAAGTCAATGGCATATACCAGTGTTATAATGAGATACTTCAAAAGTATAAACATCACGTAGACATTATTTTGACTACCTTTGACTGTTACGCACGCTTCAAACCACCCCACATTCTACCAATAAATTTGAGATACCATGGCCTGTTTGGATTCCCAAATATCTACTTCGCCACATTGACTCTAAAATCTTTGTCACTATATAAAGGCTACAATCACCTTCTTATTTACCACTTGAAGCTTACTCTGTTGGAACTGTTACCCCTGACCCACGTGACCTTTGGTATAAGAAATACATAAACTATCTTTCCCTTTCCATTCGACCCGCTAATCTCACTCATAATGGACAACATGCCTTTCTTAAAAGTGTCTCCTGCTATGTCATCATGGGTGGTCTTCTTTACAAGCATGGTTTTGATGGCATTCTCTTACACTTCCTTATAAGCTCTTAAGTTCCTTACACCATGAAGGAATTCCACGATGGAATTTTTGGAGGTCACTTTAGCGGTTTGGCTGTCGCAAAGCACATTCTTTGCCTAGGCTATTATTAACCAACCTTGAATTGTGACTATTGTGATTATGTGAAATTTTGTATGAAATGTCAACAACATGCTAATCTTCATCACACACCTAGTCATGCCTTATAGGTCGTGTGATACCTTTGGCCTTTCTCTCAATGGGGTTTGGATCTTGTCAATGAAATCAACCCTCATTCTTCACAATGCCACTAATGGATCATAATTTCCATCGAATATTACACTAAATGGGTATAACCCACTCCCCTCATTTCCACCAAAGCCTAGAAAATATGTGAATTCATCAACCATCACATCCTTTTTCATGTTGGTGTTCCTCACTGCATTATCACTAATAACGGAAAACAATTCAAAAACAAAACCCTACGCAAACTATGTGATGCTTGCGACATCCAACTTAGTTTCTCATCACCTTATTACCCACAAACCAATGGTCAAGATGAATCAACCAATAAAACCTTGAAAAAATTCTTATGAAGGTAGTTAACGATATCTGGGAAGGATTAGTGTATGCACATTCCTTTCACCATGGGCTTACAACACTAGTATTTGCACTTTGACCTGTTGCCACCCCTTTTCTCGGTCTACGGTACCGAGGCTGTTTTACCTCTCAAAGTCTAGATTCCATCTCTTTGCATCTTGCTGCAAGACATGCTCAATAATGATGACTTTCAAGTAGGATCATATGGCATAACTTGAATTATTAGATGAACGTTGTCTCAACGCCCTTGACCATTTCCAAATCTATGAAAAACGTATCAAACGTGCCTATGAAAAACATGTTCACAAACAAACCTTTTAGGTCACTGACCTCGTCCTGAAGTAAAATTAACATGTAACCAAAGAGGAGAAAAGTAAATAGGGAAAATTTTCTCCTAATTGGATTGGACCCTATATTGTTACCCATGCCTATGGATCAATGGATTATCGTTTGTCTTCACTCGAAGGTAAACCCAAACCTGAGCCCCTTAATTCCTTACATCTTCGACCATTTTATTGTTGACATAAATTCCTATATCACTTTCTCGTCCATGGATCTCTTGTCCCTTGAGCATTGTTCACCTTCCATATTACCCATTTTGAGGATCCACGACTAAACAAGAATCATGTGATTATCTGTCACCTTTTAGCCTTATCTTCAATATGAGTACCATGACTCTACTCATAGCATGATTCTCATGGATGATTTTCATCTTCTTCAAGATGGAATCCCATGGTCATTCATCACTCAAAATCTCCTCTTCATTAATCTTTGTGCACTATGGTCTTGTATTATAAAAACAACCTGATTGTTCTCTATAGTATGGTCCATGACTTAAACATCTAAAAATAAAAAGGGATACCACTCCTCGAGTTAAACTTCCAGCATAAGATGACTCCCTCAAAAGGGACATATCTTCTTTATATTCTACCACTATTAATAGACTGCTCCTTTGAAGGATAACTATATACAGTCATTACAAACATATAATAAATATTTAGAAGCTTCCCACATCGATCAACTTCATGAAGACCTCAAGGAGATAATATACCCATCCCACATAGACTTCCCACATCGATCAATCTATTAAAAACAAACAAATAAAGAAAAAGATGAATTTTTTGTCATGGACTTGCCTATTTTGGATTCTAGGTTTCTTGTTCGAAATACACGTCATCATACACTAAGTTACGTTAAACCTCCCATTCTCACCTCCTTTCCTTTTTGCCTAAATCCCTTGTTACTCAAGGGACTTGCCGCAAGCGTGACATTTCATGATCATGTGATTATTCTTCACATTTAGAATAGTCCATTATGTCAAGCCTGTAGGGTCTTACATTCATAAGCCCATATGGGGTATGGAAGATTCATTAGGGTTCTTATCAATTAAGTAGCTCTTTTACCACCTCTTACCATTCACCTTCCTCATTTATTCATTGCTTATCCTATACAAGACTAGATCCTCAAAAACTATGTTTAAAAATCACTCAACCATGCCTACAACCTAAACTCAATCATGCCTATGATCTACATCACCCATGCCTCGCACCTATCAACCCATTCTACTATTTCATCATAATCTTCTCTAGCTTATGGGAGAACTACATCGACCTAAGATCCCTTTTCACTGAGACTATGTAGGTAGCACTTCGAGGGCATGGGGCCCTTGGAGGTTATCTTGACCACTCTCTACCCTAACCAATTCCCTCTTCCACTTTCCTATTCACATTCTACCCTAGTTAGTTTCCTTTTTATATCAATAATTGGAAATTAAACCAAACAAAAAACAAATGCTTAACATATTTTCCATCATAATTTACACATTCGTTTCATCTTGTCTACAATTTATTTACCATAATCAAACATTTTCCTACAAACCATCTTAACATGATCCAAATCATCATTAATTACAAAAATAATGACTTAGAAATTCAAACATACCTAACTAGACCTGACTCAATCCATGCCTATGACCTAATTCCACCATGCCTAAGTGAACCTAAGTCCATCATGCCTAATCCACTTGATTTCCACCTATATATATATATAACAATGAAAATTAACACATGTATACCATCCATACTATAAACACCATCATCTATAAATCAAATAGTCTGTATAAAAATACATGTGAACATATATCCCAATAATAATCAAAATCATCTCAAATTGGTCATGTACACCCTCACCATCTTCGGCACGTAGGCCGGTATATCATCAAAAATCTCAAAAACTCTCATGTACTATTTTGACTAAATTTCTTTCATTTATTCCTTATTTGTGTCTAATTAAAAAAATTTTTTTCACTTTTCAAGCACTCAAAATTATCTAGAAATGGCTTCATCAGATAGAGAATTTTCTCACCTTTCCAGAAAGGTAAAATTTTCCTTCTAACTCCTTGTATTTTGCAAGTTATGGCTCGGTGGAGTTTTTGAGGGAAATTTTCCATGGGAAGGTCCCACAACCATAAGGGAATGTGCCACGTGGTGGTGGAATGGCGGGTCGGTGGAGGTAAGTTAGAAAAATTTCCAAAGGGCTCGGCGGGGGCGCAAAAAAAAATTTTTGGCCCGAAGGCCCTGAACCAATAGGAGGATGCCACATGTCCATAAGGTCAGTAGGAGTCAGGAGTCGTAGGGGTAGAGTGAATTTTGGTTTTTTGCCAAAATAGTAAAGGGTGCAAAGGAAAAATTAGTCCGTAGCCCGCCAAGGAGGAAATGAAAATTTTGATTTAAACCCCATGGACTAATAGGAATGTGCCACATGTCCTATTCTTGGTGGAGGTCGGGGGTGGGGAATTTGAAAATTTTTCCAAAGTGTTGCAAATGGTACAAAGGAAAATTTGTTCCCATGGGCCCATGAAGAAAGAGAATTGATTCAGGCCCGCACCAAATCAGAGTGTGCCACGTGTGGCAGCGGTGGGGAAGGTGAGAGAAATTTTGGAATTTTTTCCAAAATTCAAAAAAGCGTAAAATGGCCATTTGAACCCATAGACCAATGGGAAGTGCCACATGGCAGTGGAGTGGTGGGGCATGGAGATTTTTGGGGAATTTTTCCCAAATTCAAAAAAAAGGGGAAATTTTTGGGTTTGGCCCGCCGACCGATTTTTGCCCCTGTTTTGCCCTAAATCTTCAGAGGGGCATATCTTTCGATCTAGAGCTCATTTTTTCTCGATTTTGGTGTCATTGGAAAGATATTGAAGTCCTCTACATGATGGAATCTTCAATTTTTTTTTTGGTGGAGTTTAGTGAGAGAAAATGAGAAAAACACCTTTGGCATGGGGAAAAAGAGTAGAACCGACATTCAACCACCATTTTTAATGCAATTATGGCTTCCATTCTTCTCCAGCATGGTCAAAAATCTTGGGGAATGAACTTTTAAGGGTACCCATGCTATTTTGATGGATCTAGTTAGTGGTTGAATCATTCATTTCATTTTTCCCATGTTTCTCCTTCCTGAACTCAGGTTTTCATTGTTAAAAGCCAGATTTGGCTCATTTGTAAAGGGTTGGACATTTTTTATGTTCTGTAGGCTCCCTCCTTCACCCTGGCAAGTGGATTTGTGGAATATCAGACCTTTTTTAGGACTACAACATGTTTTCTACCTCCTTGTTGTTGTAATGCACTGTATTTAAAAATGGAAATGACAATGCAAGCTCTGTGAATGAATTTTCAATCCTTTCTTGTGTTGTTTGCTCTATCTTGATCCTTCATTACAATTTTAGCAATTTGTGCATGATTTTGTTGCATTTTTATAATCTGTGTCAATCTACAGAAATAGATGTTCACCACTCCTTTGGTGTATCACCTTGTTAGTTTAGTTTTATCTTCTTTTCTCTCTTCTATCCTTGTCTCCTTGGCAGAATTAGAGTAGGATTTTGAGTTAAACCTCTACAAATTTCATGCATACATCTGATCAGAGGAGTAGAGGAACCAACCTTTAATCTAGAGATTTTTTTCCCATTTTTGCAAGTCCCACACTTGGGGAAAAGATTCAATGTTGTGCAATCACACTGGATGCCCATTATCAAACTAGAAATCTGAGAAAACATCTAGGGGTGCTTTGCTGAATTTGATTTTCACTAATAGTTTTGGCATGCCCAGTGGGACCTTAGAGGTCTTCATCTTCATTACAAAAAAGTTGATGTGCATTTTTGTAAGTTTCTTGCTTAAAAGAGCCCTGATTTGCACATCTGGCGACTCCAAAGAGATAAAATCAACTAGTTTCAGCAGTCCAAGTCTAAAGATTCATGAGAAGGATCCAAACAAGGTCAAGGGCTAGAGAAGAGGGATTTTTTGAGTATCTGTAGTTATCCCCAGGAAGAAGAGAGAGGGGAAGAAGAATTCAAAGGTCTCCATCTCCACCAAACAGAACTCTATCAACTCCTCCACCTGGTAGACCTTTCACCCAATCAACAAGGGTTCTCAGCCAATCAAGAATGGCACAACACAACCCTTATGTCAACTTCACTGGCAGCAACCCACTTGCTCTCAATGCACAAAACCTAGTTCTAGTTGCAACATTGAAGAACATCCCATACTTTACTGGGGAAAATCAGACCACTCCTGGTGATCATGTCAAAGACATTGCTAATGTTTGTGCAATCCATGAGATTGTTGAGATGCAAATTGCTATCAAATTGTTGGCATCTTCATTCAAAGGGAAAGCCTTGCAATGGTTCAAGAGCCTTGGGGTAGGCTCTATCCAAAATTGGAACCAGTTGTGCATAGCTCTCCATGAGCAGTTTGGAGAAAAGGGAGATAATTTGTCTCTATTGGAACAACTGACAACTATCAAGAGAGCTCCCAATGAGTAGCTAATGACTTCAATTTCAGATTTCAAAGGACATGGGATAGAATCCTAGTGACAGTAAGGCCAACAGCTAAAGGTGCTTTCTTATACTATCTCAAAGCTTTAAATTCTGATATTTCTATGTTAATCCAATCCATGGGAGGTGCAAATATACCTGCAGCTTATAACATTGCCATTAGGGCTGAGAATTGTTTGATCCAAGCTAGTAAACTGGATCCTAGGCCTCCCATGCCCTTATATCCAAACTTGGAAAGCCCAAGCACTAGTCAAGCACCTACTTTAGCTCCTATTCCCACTCCTAGAAATAGAGTTCAAATGAAACTTCTACTTCATCCTCTAGTGCCTCAAATGAACTTCAAGAAGTCATGAAACAATTACAAAATTTAGGCAATGAGCTGGTTACACTCAAGAGGCAAGCAAGCCCAAAGTTTTAGACCTTCTTATCAGTCTCAAACTCAGCCTAATAGGCAACCATATCAGCCTAATAGGCCACCCAATCCAAGCTGCAAATCAAAATCAAGTAAGGCCTCCTACAATAGACCATTTCAGCCCTATAACCCCAATGTTGCATCTACCTCTAAAGCCTTAGTGCCAGTGCAAAATAATATAGCTCAAGAGTATGATTGGTGTTTCCCATGCAATGAACCTCACAACTAGTCTATGTGCTTCAATGGTGCTTTGAACCAAGCTTTGATGGTGACAAAACTGGAGAGAGAGTGAGGTGAGTCAAGAAACAAACCAACAACAAGGAACATCTCAGCAAAATACAACTCCAAATGAGACTACACTTGTGAATTGGCAAGCTGAAGATTTTTGTGGTATGAATCAAACAATTTCTCAGAATGTAGCAGCTAACACATGGTCAAAGAAGAGGAATATTGGTGAAGGGAAGTCATTAGCTCCAGGTGATCCACAACCTTCCATCACTCCACAAAGTGTTGGCAAGCAAAAATGCAGTTCCAAATGTGCAAGGACAAGCCCAAGCCACCTTCTAGACCAGCTCAAATGCCAGTTGTTGCAGCCCATGTACAAGAAAAGAATGTGTAGGCTAAGGGGAAGAAAAGAGATGTTTCATCCCCATTTAACATCATTGAACAAATGAAGAAGACAAATGTGAATATATCTATGTGGGAATCACTATCCATCCCAGGCCAAAGGGATCTACTACAAGCTGCCATGAAGAATTGGTCAACTTCAAATCAGCAAGCTCATATGCAAGAGAAGGTACTCACAAATGCTGCTCAGCCTGAGGGGAAGCTTGGAGGACAACAAGGTAAAGTTTTGAAGCCCCCTCCATTCTATGTTTCATTGATCATTGGGGATAAACTAGTACATAATTGTATGATTGATTCTGGGGCAAGTAGTTCTGTGATGCCCAAGCAAATAGCTGATCAGTTGGGCCTCCAATATGAAGTCATATCCAAAGGGGTGGTGCAACTAGATGGGACAAATAGTAAAAACAAAGTAGGGGTAATTAAATATTTGAGCCTCACTTTGCATGCATGCCCCAATGTCACTATTTTGCAAGATGTGTCAGTGATAGATTTACCACCACTTTTTGCCCTATGTTTGTCAAGGGATTTCATAGCTAGAATTGGAGGCTATTTATCTATTGATTGGTCACACATGTTGTTTCGGACAGATATGGAACTAAGGCCACAATCAGGTCTGAACCTATTGCAAACTTTCACATTGAGCCTCATACTCCAAGCCCAATCAATGCCAACTATTCAACATTTGATCAAGAGGATTATCCAAGCACAGATGAAGTTGACACCAAAGTTGGAAGCATCCCAGATTTGACTCTTGATGAATGGGAAAGCAAGGTACATGCTTTTGATCCCTACAAGGAAATAGAGGAATCTGAACTAGGAGTTTATTGCATGCATGAAGAAAATCAGCCTATTCCTAGCATCACCAAGCTAGACCATAAAGATGACAATGAGGTATGGAATATTGTTCTTTGATGGATCAAGAAGTAGACAAGGTGTAGGGGGAGCTATGCTTGTTTCACCTCAAGGCATTAAGTATTATTCAGCTTTTAGATTTTAGTTTGCATGTTCTAACAACACTACTGAATATGAAGCTTTGATACAAGGATTGCATTGGTCAAGAAAGAGAGGTATCAAAACTTACAAGTCTTTGGTGATAGTGAGCTGATTGTTAATCAAGTTAAAGGACAACATGCTACCAAAATGACCTGCTCAAGTGTTATAAGAATAGGGTGTGGGACCTCATTGAGGATTTTGAAGGCTTTGGCATCAACTCCATCCCTAGGAAAGAAAACCAAGCTGCTGATAGGCTTGTAGTAGTTGGAGCAGCCTTTGATGTTGTGGAAAGTATCAAGGAAGATAAAGTGCAGCCAAACATTCATGTGATTGTAAGGCCATCAGTGCCAGACAATAATGTAAGTTGGCAAGTGTTTGAAAGTGACCAACAAATCATCAATTTCTTGCAAGAAGAAGCTGAGTTCTCAGCCAAAAATCAAGAAAAGTTAGAACAACAATATGGTGATCAAGTGGTACAACTGAGAACCAACAAACTACCAAAAGGACTTGTCACTTTGGAGTCCATATTTAATCCTAATGATCAATTTAGGAAGGAGAAAGAAAACATCCAAGTCAAGGGAGAAGATTCAGTGCCCATCTCTAGTGGGAGAAGGCAAATCACTTCAAATTGGTAAAGTGGACAACCAAGCAAGAAAGGTATGAGTTCATGCAACTTTGCCAAGAGTTCCCAGATATATTTTCTTGGAGCTATGAAGACTTGAGAGGTTTCAATCCCAAGCTAGCTCAACACACAATTGAATTAGATCCAAGTGCTAAACCCATCAGGTAAAAACAAAGACCGGTCAATCCACACATGGAGCCTCTCATGAAGAAGGAATTGAATAAGTTAATAGAGGCAAGTATCATATTTCCCATCAAGCATTCAAGTTGGGTTGCAAACTTGGTTCCAGTTAGAAAGAAGAGTGGAGAAATCAGATTGTGTGTAGACTTTAGAGATTTGAATAGAGCATCCCTCAAGGATCATTACCCACTTCCTTCTATGGAGCAGATTTTGCAAGTTGTTGCTGGCTCTGAGAGGTTTTCATTGCTAGATGGTTATTCAGGGTATAATCAGATCATGGTAAAGGAGGATGATCAGTTCAAAACAGCCTTCACCACCAAATGGGGAACCTATGCATATAGGAAAATGCCATTTGGGTTGTCTAATGCCGAGCTACCTTCCAAAGGGAAATGGATATGGCATTCAAGGGATTGATCAACAAAATAGTGCTGATATACCTAGATGATATTACTATATTTTCTAAAAGTGTAAGCAGATCATCTCTTTCATTTGAGACAAGTGTTCCAAAGATGTAGAAGATTTGGGGTATCCTTGAATCCCAAAAATGTATTTTCCTAGCTCATGAAGGAAAGCTCCTAGGCCACATTGTTTCCAAAGAGGGATTAGCAATTGATCCAGAGAGGGTTGAAGCAATAAAAGCACTACCATTACCAAGTCACAAGAAGGCCCTTCAAAGTTTCTTGGGAAGAATCAATTTTGTTGAAGGTTTGTTCCAGACTTTTGTAGCCCTTGTCAAGCCAATAACTATGATGTTGAAGAAAAGTATGGCTTTCAAATGGATAGCTGAAGGTAAGGCAAGTTTTGAGGCAATCAAAGAGGCTATCTCACAAGCTCCAACTCTCATTAACCCAGATTTCTCTAAAGATTTTATCCTTTATGCATTTGGAGGTGATGATACAATTTCTACAATTTTAGTACAACAGAACAAAGAAAATGCAGAGCAGCCAATTGCCTTCTTTAGCCAAAGCTTGGAGGACTATGAGGTGAGGTATTCCTTCATTGAGAAGCATGTTCTTGTAGTGATTAGGAGCTTGAAGAAATTTAAGCATCTAGTTTCAAACAACAAGGTTCAACTGCTGGTTTCTCATGTGGGAGTTAAGGACTTCCTCCTCAACAAAGACCTAAATGAAAAACATGCAGGGTGGATTACTCATGTCATGGAGTATGACATTGAGATCAAAGTCACCAAGCTGGTATGAGGAAAGGGATTGTGTGAGTAGCTGGTCTTGAGAAAATCAATGGAAGCAAGCAATGGGAAGGATGTTGTTTTGGCATTGCAAGACAACCAAGAACAAAGAGGTGTTCAAGAAGAGAATGGTGGTATGCTCACTCCTTGCTGGACCCAAGACATAATGCACTTCTTACAAATAGGCCTATGCCCTCCAGAGATGAACAAAACCAAGAGAAGACACTTTAGATTATAGGCTATTCCATATGCACTTGTTGATGGTGTCTTGTTCAAAAAGGATATAAATGGAGTGTTGTTGAGATGCATTGGGACAAATCAAATTAAGAGAATGTTAGAAGAGTTCCATGGTGGATCAGTTGGGGGTCATTTTTCTCCAAGAGTGACAAGCCCTCAAGATTATGAAGGCTGGCTATTATTGGCCCAAGGTGTTTAGTGATTGTTATGCATGGATCAAGAGGTGCAAAAATTGTGCATTCTTCACAGGCAAGGAAAGATTAGCAGCCCTTCCATTGCACCCAATTTCAGTTGACCAACCATTCATGCAATGGGGTTTGGACTTCATTGGAGTCATTAACCCAAACTCAAGCCAAGGACACAAGTGGATTCTAACAGCAATAGACTACTTCACCAAATGGACTGAGGCGGTGGCACTCAAAGAGGCAAATGAATCTAGCATTCTAGACTTCTATGAGGGGATAGTAACCAGATTTGGTATACCTGCCACTATAATATCAGATAATGCATTGGCATTCATAGGATCAAAGGTAACTGAATGGGCTGTTAAGAATGGGATCTATCTGAGCACTTCATCAAATTATTACCCTCAAGGTAATGGCCAAGCTGAGTCTACCAACAAGAACCTATTAAAGATCATCAAGAGGACTCTTGATGAAAATCAGAGGACTTGGCACACTAAACTTAAATCAGCCTTATGGGCTGATAGGATAACTCCCAAGAGATCCACCTGGTAACTCTCCATTAGACTTGTTTATGGAAGAGAGGCAATCTTGCCTATGTCACTTGAGTTGCCAACGTTGGAACTCATGAAGCAATTGGAATTGTTGGAGTTTGAACCCATGGAGGTTAGATATGCAGAATTGATGGAACTCAAGAAATCAGAGAGCATGCAGCCCAAACAATGGAGAAGGACCAAGCCTTGATCAAGAGAACCTTTGATAGGAAAGCTAAGGCTAGAACCTTCCAAGTTGGAGATTTAGTGTTGAAATGGGATGTAGACTAAAGAAAAGCCAGAAGGCATTCAAAGTTTGATGCCATTTGGAGTGGCCCCTACATGGTCACAAAATGTAAGAACAACAATGCCTTCCAATTGTCTACATTGGATGGTGAAGAACTATAGATTCTAGTTAATGGAATCCATCTAAAGCATTGCTACTAGAAGGGAAACTCCTCACCTTGTACATATTAGCTTAGATTTTCATTCCTCCAAGTGCTTGTGCACATTGTTTTGTTGTAGCTTAGTTTTACATTTCCCTAAGTGCTTTGGCACAAGCTTTGTTGTCCCAAGGATGCATCTTTACAAGCCATGTTCTAGATCAAGTGATGTTCTACTCTCACAATCTTCTTTCTAGAAATTTTCTAATGAGTTGAGAGTACCAAGTAGTTAAGTTGATGACTCCATGCCCAATGGATTGCTTCAGGCAGCTGGTCACTTCATCCAACAAGTAGATGACCCCTCTGAGTCACCAAAATTGTTATCCAAAATAAGCCCCTTGCTTATTTTGACTAACTTTCTTTCATTCCTTCCTTGTGCCTCAGTCAAATTTTTTCACTTTTTAGGCACTCAAAATTATCTGGAAATGGCTTCATCAGATAGAGAATTTTCTCACCTTTCTAGAAAGGTAAAATTTTCCTTCTAACTCCTTGTATTTTGCAAGTTATGGCTCGATGGAGTTTTTGAGGGAAATTTTCCTGGGAAGGTCCGCAACCAATAGGAAAGTGCCACATGGTAGCAGAATGGCGGGTTGGTAGAGGTAAGTTAGAAAAATTTCCAAAGGGCTCTTGGTAGGGGTGCAAAGAAAATTTTTGGCCCGAAGCCCCATGAACCAATAAGAGGCTACCACGTGTCCATAAGGGTGGGGAGTTAGAGGGGTGGAGTGAATGTTGGATTTTTTTTTGCCAAAATAGTAAAGGGCGCAAAAAAAGGAAAGAAAAATTGGCCCATGAAAGCCCGCCAAAAGGAGGAAATGAAAATTTTCCCGAAGGCCCCCACGGACTAATAGGAATGTGCCACATGTCCTATTCTCGGCAGAGGTCGGGGGCGGGGGAGAATTTGAAAATTTTTCCAAAGTGTTGCAAATGGCACAAAGGAAAATTTTTTTTCCCATGGGCCCAAAGAAGAAAGAGAATTGATTCATGCCCGTGCCAAATCAGAGTGTGCCATGTGGTAACGAAGTGGGGGCGCGGAGAAATTTTGGAATTTTTTCCAAAATTCAAAAAAGCGTAAAAATGGCCATTTGAACCCGTAGATGAATGGGAAAGTGCCACATGGCAGTGGAGTGGTGGGGCATGCAGATTTTTGGGGAATTTTTCCCAAATTCAAAAAAGGGAAAAATTTTTGGGTTTGGCCCGCCGACCCGATTTTTGCCCCTATTTTGCCCTAAATCTTTAGAGGGGCATATATTTTGATCAGAGCTTAGTTTTTCTCGATTTTGGTGTCATTGGAAAGCTATTGAAGTCCTCTACATGATGGAATCTTCAATTTTGTTTTTTAATGGATTTTAGTGAGAGAAAAATGAGAAAAACACCTTTGGCATGGGGAAAAGAGCAGAACCGACATTCAACCACCATTTTTAATGCAGTATGGCTTCCATTCTTCTCCAGCATGGTCAAAAATCTTGGGGAATGAACTTTTAAGGGTACCCATGCTATTTTGATGGATCTAGTTAGTGGTTGAATCATTCATTTCATTTTCCCATGTTTCTCCTTCCTGAACTTGGGTTTTCATTGTTAAAAGCTAGATTTGGCTCATTTGTAAAGGGTTGGACATTTTTTATGTTCTGCAGGCTCCCTCCTTCACCCTGGCAAGTGGATTTGTGGAATATCAAGACCTTTTTAGGATTACAACATGTTTTCTACCTCCTTGTTATTGTAATGCACTGTATTTAAAAATGGAAATGACAATGCAAGCTCTGTGAATGAATTTTCAATCCTTTCTTGTGTTGTTTTCTCTATCTTGATCCTTCATTACAATTTTAGAAATTTGTGCATGATTTGTGTTGCATTTTTATAATTTGTGTCAATGTCTCCTTAGTAGAAATAGATGTTTCACCACTCCTTTGGTGTATCACCTTGTTAGTTTAGTTTTATGCCACACTTCTTCTTTTCTCTCTTCTATCCTTGTCCATTACCAGCCATTACAGCCCTGTACCAATCTCCATCTCCACCCTGTGTGATTACCTTTCCCTATGCTACTCGTGCCTATAGAGTGGCCACTTGTGCCTACACAATAGCAACCTATGACACTCGAGTCTATCAACTACCCCTACACTATACCCAACTTGTGTGTAATCTAGCTTCCTCACCTTAGCAGTACTACTCATAAATGTGTAGCCCACCACTGTCTGTATCTATTTGTAACCCCAACATCATCAATCCACTGGTTTATCACTTGATCCTCCTTCCCTATCGACCCTATCGATTGTGGTAGAGGAAGCAACATCTCCACATCATCCCTCCTATACTGTGGGAAATGTGGTGATATATCCTGAAGCAACACAAGCTGCGGTCTAACCAAGTCCATAGGTATCATCTCGTGCTCTCCTACACATCATCCCTCTATCCACTAGAGTAGTTTTAGCTCTTGTAGCTCCTCTTTCATCCACCCATATGATGGAAACCCTAGATAGGGGCTCCAAATGATGTTCATACTAGATAACCCCTCTAGAAAACACCTGTAATAGGCTATATCATGTGTAGCTCTAGCATCTCACCATTCCCCAATCATAGGAACTCATATCTGAAGCCCACCCAAACAAATCCCAGCTCAAATGCATTAGCCTAGGGCATACCAACTGGATGAACACACACAATGTGTTCATATGCTCAACAGTGAAGTAGGAAATTACATCATAGGTTAAACCTCTGTAGCGACCCATTAGCCCATAAATCTCTATATAACTAAACCAGAAATGTTTGCGCCATGAAAATGGGTAATGTCCTCCACCATGTCATGCAAAACCCCATCAATTATTGTGGGAATATCCCACCCTCTACATCCGACGGTCTGCAAAGCAAATAGACTACCTTCATCAAAGAACACTACTAGCCTCATCTCCTTCGGATGGGCTCGGTACATATCTCTATAGCTCATAATGGAACTATGGAACCTCATCTCCACCAGCCCCTCACCAAACACATTCGGTATCAACTCCTCAGAGGCCTCTAAGGAGTTAGAATACACATGCGTCCCTACTATCGGTAGCCGCAGGATCCTCGTATACATCCTCTGGGTGACTATGATCTCAACCATCAAAAAATGAAAGGTATTGGTTGCTAAGTCCCATTTTTCGATGAGAGTGACCATCAAGCTTGGCTCCTAAACTATGTTCCAATAGCATATAATACCAATCAGGCCAACCTTTGTAACATAGCATCATTCCTCACTGCCGCACCCCCTCACACCTCCATGAGTAAGGGAGGTACTCTATCCCGCATCCACAACTGGTCCCTCACTTGCACCCAACAAAACACACTATTTTCAAAACCTTACTATACCAAACACACCCCTTTACTTCATAAAGTTCATATCCAACCCTCACTTCTTATTGTACCCACCTAACCACTTACCCCTTGCTAGACCAATATATTCATGCCATTTATACCTACTCCCCTATTTTCCTTTCATGAAACCTATCCTTATACGTAATGACATATCCTTACCTTTTACCCTTGCTCTCTACTACCCTATTTTCCCATAAGGCAAGCCGACACCGGTCAACAATTTGTTGTCGATTATGTGTAATCGGCATTGGTCACCCATTACTTGACCGATGCCGGCCAAATACCACCGACATCGCCTAACACTTGACCAATGTCGGGTCACTATCGCTTCACAAAAGCCACAAACCCCTACCCTACTTTTCAAAAATTCCCAAAATCTACCCTAATCCTCCACTCTAACCTACCCAAACCTAGCCTAGATTTATTCCCAATCCTATTTCACCTACATTGGACCTTCCCACCCCTCATTTCCTTCCTTCTTACCCATACATTCCCAATAATAAACTTACACCCAAATTTTCACCCAACCCCATTTAAATAGCCTATTTCAATCACAAATACAGGATCAGATAGAATCCTACCTCATCTCGGTGTCGTCGGCATGGTGGCACATCTAGCCATTGTGCCGGTGGTCCACCCAAACCTTCTCCCACCTCTACCATGTCTAATCACCAAATCCAATCCTCTTGACCTCCACATGCTCACAATTTATCCCCCTATGCTCGTGGACCCATCTACCTGGCTCCTCTAACCAATCGGATCTCTCCACCTTAGCCGAGATATCATCCCTCGTCCTTTCCTCCTAACAAAGCACAACTTGTTTAGTGCTCTGTCATTTTCACAAAAGCCAAAATGTACAAATGAATCGTATTTTACAGATTTTTTCTTTTATTATACCCACATCAACTTTGACCAACATCGGTTATACCTAAATTGACATCGGTCCTGTGCCCTAGCACACTGTGGTCGGTTATACCCAAACCGACATCGGTCATCTGCCCTAATAAACCGTGCTTGGCTTACCTAGACCATCACGGTTACGTATGACCTACATCGGTTACTTGTCATATTCTTTCCCATACCCTTTCCCTATTTCCGACCAACACTTAACCAAACCAGCCATTATTTGACCTTACCCACCCTTATTGCAACCAACCTCCATGCCTACCTTACCTATACCTATCCTTAATTGCATTTTGGGACTTTTTATTTTACCCATACCTTGGCCTTACCTATATTGTGACCTAGCTACATGGACTTGGAACATTGTTCTTGACCTATGACCTCATTTTCTTGCTATACCTTACAACCACGTTACCCGTGTTATTGGACCTAATGACCTTACTTTGCCTAATGTCATTCCATTTATCCCAACCTTACCTTTGGTGTACCGTAACATACCTAAACGTTCCTACACTCGACTGCGAAGTGCTTCGCACCATATCCTATACGTTGGATACCAAAATCACTTCAACCTTTTTTAGATAAACCTATCAAATTTGGATGATATAGAGTTTGCAAGCTCTTCATCCCGGAACCATTTCATAGTTTATAACGTGTGTGTGCGTTTGACTACCACTACCTTTGACCCTGGCCCATTTACCTTTTACCTATTTTCTACCTCTAGGCTTTCACCACATCCACCTTTTATCAAACCACTCACCACTTTCTTCTATCACCTCATCAATTCCTAGTTTGAGGGGGTTACCTTCACCCACACATGGGGCACTCATCTTATTTTTTCAGTGTTGCTTACCAATAAAAACAACACAATAAAAACAAGAAAAATGTAGACACCAAAATTTGGTCGACTCCCTTGGCACGCCGTCGAATAATTAATCCAAACATACTCACCTAACCACACCTACCTCCACACTAAATTAATATTAATTAAATTAATTAAATTAAATTAATACCCATCCTTCTAATATTCATCATTTAAGTACATTAATTGACCTAATTACCACCTCACCTAGACACCTCACCCAACCACTTCACCCTAGAATTATTCTTGACATGTTTCCATAACTAACAATAACTAAGTCTTACCTGCCTTAATGAGCTAAGATTTGGTCTAACCCTAAAATCAATCCCTAAAATCTCTCTAACCACATTATTTCCCATTAGAAGGGAAGTTTCCATTCTAATCCACGAGAGGAAACTAACCTGGGTCCAAAAATTAGAATTTTTTTCCCATTTTAGTTAAACTAGGGAATCCCACCTTAACCGACGTTGGTCACCCTTAAATTGACCTTTGGTCAACTGGAACCATCACCGTTACAATTTATTCACCTAAACAACCTTGTTTTTGGGTTGGCACATTCTAAGAGCAAAAGGAGAGAGAGCATAGCGTATACAAGCAAACCGAGCATCCTTTTATGCATCCAAACATCCAGAGCCATCACCAGGATAGATTTTGGAAGCATTACACTCATGGAATCATTCTAGGAGCCACTGCTATGATATCCAACACTATTCTTCTGATCAACAGCCACCTCCATTCAGCCATCAAAATCTACATCACAAGTAAGTACATCTCTACCAGCATTGTCTATTTTAGCATAGTTAACTTTTGTCATTCCTGTCATTAGTTTATACTTTGCATGTTCATTCCTCCATTGCTTATTAGCTTGTAATTCAACCATTCCCCTTACCCACACCACAAAATCACCATTTTGACCTAATATCCATTTTTGAGTATACCTGAGATCTCCACAAACCTTCTCATCCACTCTCCTAACCTCATTTGACCTCAGATCAGCCCCTGCCATTTGATCTATTTGAGTTTCTTTTACCTCGACCATACCAACGCCAATTATCCATAACCATCATTGGTTCTACCTAAACCAACATCAGTCATACCCGACCAACGTCGGTCTCTGTGTTTTACACCTTGACTAAGAATAGACCCAACAATCATCTCACCAATTGACTTAAACAACCCCGAATCTAACCCCACGGTTAGCGAGAACCATGACAACTACGTACCTTTATGATATGACCATATCCTAGCTTGTTATGTTAATATTTTCTTATTTTTCTTGAATGAGATACCTAGATCATATCAACTATAGTAGGACTTTTTTATTTCTCGCATTAACTTTGACAATCATCTAGGAAGTATCACACTTTTTGAAACTAGCATACATTAGGTAGTCCACTATCATATATCATTTAACTATCTTTTTGTGGTCTTGTTTTTATTACAAGAATTTCCTCCTTTCCAAAAGGAATCTCTCACAATCAACATTGGATTAAGAAGTCAGAATGCACAATAACCATCTTCCGAACAACATAAGCATGTATACCTCCTTGGCCCTTACCCTTATCTATTTCGTCACTTCAAAAACATAAAGAAAATAGTGAAACACTTTCCTCTACCATTCCTCAAATTGAGTGGGATCTTTAGGCTCTCTATTTTTCCATGAGACATGGGGGTGAGAAGGAGAGGAGGCCTTGTTCTCATTCCCATCCATATGCCCCTACATTTTTCATTGACCTGTGGGATTAGTGTACACAATAATTTATCTCTTTCTAGACTCCATATTAATTTTATGGGAGATATCACTTCTCTTATTCTCCATGTAACTATGAGAAACTCCCATATTTTCAAACATCCATCATAAATCTCTTCAAATTTTTCCTCCTCATAAGAGGTGAAGGCATCAATACTTTTTGTAAGTTGGCCAGATAATGTTCCTTAAACCGACTATTAAAGGCATGGGATTTGAAATGTATAGCAAAGATAGATGGTCTACCATAGTGAGACCTCATGTAGAGACCATATGAACTAGATTTTAATGGATACTCACAATCCCTATCTTTCCATGCAATCTAATTTTGAAGAACAGAAAAATGCATTTAGGTGGCTTTCCCCAATATACAAATTGATCATGAAGCTTGTGTTCTTTTCCAACATAAGATTATAGAGATAAAATTCACAGAGAAGATTTTCTGCTCTACACTGGATGAGGAATAGGCTATCATGAACTTAGATTCATCTTTTATTTCATGTGGAAGGCCACATGCAATTCTTGACAGCTTCCAAAGTGAATAAATTGTTCTTCTAGAAAAATGTTGTATGTAGGAGAAGGTCTCTGCATGTGAGTAACTTTTCACTCATTATGCAAACCATTTGTATTTTTACAAGACATTTAAATTTGTCTTCTTCCTCTTTGTAGAATTTTTCTTCCCATTCCTTCCTTTCTTTCTTCTCTTCTTCCATCTTGCTTCTCAAGTCCTCATTTGATGTTTTAAATTCATTAAGTTCCCTGTAGGTATCATCCCACAACTGCTTGAGTGGCCAGTAAGTCAGTTTAGTCTGTGTAGATATTGTTGACATAACACTTGGTCTTCTGGAAAATTGACATTCTTCTTCTTTTTCCATCATCTACTATTTTACCATTGTCAATTTTTCGTCCTATTTGTGAGCTGATTTGTTAGTTGCTCAATGAGCATTTCCCTCTGTTCTAATTTGATTTTGAGGAATTTTAATTCCTCATCCTTCTCTCTGATGATGAGTTCTACTCTGGAAAAAACAGAGCCTGTCTAACTTGTTTCTCCTCTTTTTCTAAAAGTTCCTTGGGGAATGAGCATTCCTCTTCCACCAAAGGGGATTTCCCTTTCCATTTCCAAGATGCCAATTCCTCTTCTTCATGTGACAGTGTTGCTAATTCACCCAACTCTTGAAAATCATGTTCTTCAAATATTTCATCTTCTTTCTCCATCTCAGTTTGGCTTGGTCTAGGAGGATTCATGGCTATGCTTCCTAAAATATCATTAGCTTATTTTTCCAACCCATCATGTTCTTCTATTTCCTCTAGAATTTCCCTAGATATCTTATGAACTCTTCTCTCTTTAAGGAGCTTCAAAATGTCTAGAAATAGGTTTCCTCCTAGATTTTATTCTAATTTTCACTCCATGCTTTATCTTAGGTGAACTGTCACTGTCAGAGATAGATATTAGTTCTCTTAGTACTGTTGCAGAGGAAGGAGTTTATTTTAAAGGCACAGTAGGTTCTGCATCTTTAATCCTTCTTCTAGATATCATTCTTTTTGGTACATTATCCCCACCTATTTCCTTCTTTTCCTCTGCAAGGGCATCAATCTCCAAATTAATTGTAGGAGAAAAAGGGGTTGGTATCTCCCTCTTGATAATATATGGATTTTTCTTAAACTTGTTAAGAAAATTTTCCCATGTTTCTTCTCTATTTTTCATTCAAAGAAAATGGTGCTGGCATACCAAATGGACTAACCCATGATGTCTGATTATTCCAACTCCCCAAGAATACCTCTGAGCCATTGTCTAGATGGAGTTAAAAAGTAATCCTAGAAGATTTACTATATATTCTAGTTTTGAATTCCCATACCTAAGATATATTAGCATCTTAAGGACCTCTCTTCCCACAGTTCCAAATTGACCATCACAAGTTAAATACTTAACTACCCAAAATGCTACCCTGTCAAAGGGTTTGGGAAAGATGGCTCTTCTGACCCCCTTGATGATTTTCTTGGTGTTATAGATATATTGGGGTTCAGATTCCCCCTCTTGTATCAAGGTTTCCACTAGATCCTTAAGGGTTCCCTTGATAGTATTTGGGACATGCACAATTGGTATTCTAGACACATTGCTCATTGTATTCACAGAAAAAGGAATTATAATATTTCTAACCTTTTTCCTGGATTATTCTAAATTTACAACAAATTCTCTTACCAATTTGTCATTGTACTTCAAGAACTTTTTCAGGAACTCCAGCCACCCTGCTCATCCAAAAATGGCTACCACTTCTCCATCCGTAAGAAGTTGTGTATCATCCTCTGGTTCTGACTTCTGTTTAATCCCCATGGTTAAAAGGATGATTCAAATTATTCTTTCTTCAAATTCAAAATTAGCTACAAAACTACTAGATTTAGCTGCGGAACTATTGTGTTTAGCTACGAAACTATTGTGTTTATCTACAGAATTGATGGGTTTAGCTACGGAATTCAAATATAATTCTTCTACTTCTTCTTTGAAATTCTTTTGCAACTTCTTCTCAAATTCGTTTATTCCACCCAAATGATAGCTAATTACAAATATTCTGCGACTTTCTTATTCCATCGACATCACCCTCATGATTACTTTCTTTTAATCATAATGTGTAATAAATGATGCATCATACCAAATTTTAAATCAAATATAATCACGCATGTGAAATTTTAATTTAAACTTTAATAATATCAAGACATAATTACCATACTTTACTGATGTAATCCCTCCACCTTGATGACTCATCATTCCTAAAAGTGAAAAAAGAAAAAATGGTTAGAAAAGATAGTTGGAATTATAAAGAAATTCCTTTTATTTTACATTAGCCATTTATTGAGGAGACCAACCGCCATTGTTGGTTTTCAATTGATCTCTGAGAGATTTATTTTGGGGAAGAGAACGCCATTTGCTAGTTTTCATTCCTTCCCTTTTTAATTTTTAATTTTTAATTTTTTTTCTCTTTTGGGGGAAGAGAATGCCATTTGCTAGTTTTCATTCTCTTCCCTTTATTTTGGATCCATGCATCTGATTATTTGATCATTTTGGAAGAATTGGGTTCTTCCATATGATGAAATTCTTTGTCTACTTCAATCTGTTTCAAGAATTCATCCCTAGTAGGAGGCTTCCTATAAAGTTTTAGCCTATTTCCATTGACTAAAAGTGTCCTTCTGCTACCATCAATGGGAAGTAGCTGAATAGAGCCATTGTCAAATATTTTCTCAATCTGATAGGGTCATAACCATCTGTTTCTCAACTTGCCTTTGAATTGCTGGTACTTGGAATCAAACAGTAATACCCAATCTCCTACCTTAAATTTCCTTTTCTTGATATGTGTGTCATGCCACTACTTCCTTTGATCTTGGATTATCTCTCTTTGTTGAAGTTCTTCCATTCTCAACTCATCCAATTCATTCATTGCGTTGAAAAATCTTTCCTCTTATGTTGCATCCAACTCAATACCCACTTTAGCTGTTGTCCTCAATGTTTGTAGTTCAAATTAAATAGGTAACAAGGGATTTTTCCCATAGACTAACTCATATGGTGAAAACCATATTATAGTCTTCCAAGTTGTATTATAAGCCCAAACAGCCTCAGGTAGTCTCTTTACCCAATCTCTTCTACCTACTTCAACTATTTTGGTAAGGATGTTTTCCAATTCTTTGTTTGTTACTTCTGCTTGTCCATTTGATTGTGGTTGATAGGGAGATGACTTCCTATTATTGATATGATAGTAAACTATAAGGGACTTGATCATATTAGACATGAACCGTGGCCCTTGATTTGAAACTATACTCTTTGTTGCACCAAACTTGATCATAATTTTGTGCCAAAGGAAATAAAAACTGCTTCTTCAAAGTGTCATTTGTTAAAGCTCGCACTCTGCCCACTTTGTCACATAATCAATACACACAAGAATTTTCTGCTTTCCTTGTGAAGGAGGAATAAAGGGACTCAAAAAATCCATCCGCCACCTTTAAAATGGTTCAATAACTACTTGAGGTTGTAGAGGAATTTCACTAGTAAAGGTTGGTCTTCCCATCCTTTGACAAGGATCACACCGCTTGATATATCTCTTCACATCTTTATACAAAGATGGCCAATAATAGCCAATGCCAAGTATCTTGTGAGCTATTATTTTTATTGAAAAGTGTCCTCCACTTGGTTCATCATGACATGTCCATGAGTATGTAAAATATTTCATCTTCTCTCACACACCTGCGTAAAACCAAATCAGAATCACATTTAAATAACATTCCATTTAACCATTTAAATTGTGCACTGGTTTTGATTAACTTCTTCATTTTTTTCTTAGTGAAAAAGGAGGAAACTTCCCTATTGCAAGATAATTTTCCATATCAACAAACCATGGTGTAACAGCTGAAATAACAAACAATTGTTCATCTAGAAAGTTGTCCTTAATTGGATCTTGCTCACTTGTAGTGGTCAATCTTGGCAAGAAATTAGCTACCACATTATATTTTCCTAGATTATCTACTATGGTAATATCAAATTTTGGTAAAAGTAATAACCATATAATTATC
This sequence comes from Taxus wallichiana var. yunnanensis, assembly GCA_018340775.1. NCBI lineage: Eukaryota > Viridiplantae > Streptophyta > Pinopsida > Cupressales > Taxaceae > Taxus > Taxus wallichiana. The sequence goes on along the minus strand of CM031235.1, from coordinate 438,816,180 downwards.
CTACCTCCAACCACTGGTTTGTTCATTAAGTATCTAATTGATGAGTGACATGTATGTAAATATATTCTGTACCCTATAATATAATGTCTAAACTTATTAATTACATAGATCACAACAAGAAATTCTTTATCGGTGTTAGTGTAATTTCTTTTAGTGGGAGTAAGATTTTCACTAAGGTAGCAAATAACATACATTTTCCCTTCTTCATCTTTCTGTCCCAAAACTGCACCAATTGAGTTATTTGAGGCATCTGTTTGGATGTGAAAAGGTTTCTCCCAATTAGGTCCTCTCAATATTGGGGTAGTGATTAATTTTTCTTTAATTTCTTCAAAAACATGTTGACACTTTTCATCCCAACAAAATTCACAATCCTTGGTAAGTAAACTAAACATGGGGGCATAAATTTTACTAAAATCCTTGATAAAATGCCTATAGTATCCAACATGCCCTAAAAATGACTTGATATTTGTGGGGGTTTGAGGAACAGGTAAGTCTGAAATAATCCTAATTTTGTTTTGGTCAACTTGAATTCCTCTTTTTGAAATGTGGTTTCCTAATACAATACATTCATCAACTATCATCAAACATTTATCATGACTAAGAGATAAATGGTGTTGCTCGCATCTCATTAGTACTATATCAAAATTATTCAAAGCATTATCAAATTTGTCTCCATGCACATTAAATTCATCCATGTATACCTCTACACAATCATTCATTAGGTCTATAAAAATTGCTAATACAACTCTTTGGAAGGTTGTTGGAGCATTACATAGTCCAAATGGAAATACCCTATAGGAAAAGGTACCCCATGGATAAGTAAATGTAGTTTTATCCTGATCCTTAATAGAAAATTTGATTTGATTATATCCACTAAATCCATCCAGGAAGGAAAAATATTGTTTACCTGTAAGGTTGTCCAAAACTTGATCTATGAATGGTAAGGGAAAATAATCTCTCAGTGTGGCTTTGTTCAGCTCCCTATAATCAACACAAATTATCCATTTTCCATTCTTTTTAGGCACAATTACAAGAGGAGACACCCACTGACTATCTGAGATAGGGTAGATAAAACCTACTTGTAATAGTTTTTCAATTTCTTGCTTGACTATGTCCCTTAAGGCTAGATTAATTATTCTCTGAGGTTACCTAACTAGTTTAATATTTTTAGTATATATGTGATGGGTGTAAATACTTGGATGGATTCATTTCATATCTTTATATTCCCAAGAAAAATCTCTAGTATGATATATCGAGCATTAAAAATTTAGCTTCTTCATCATTCTTAAACCAACTATTAATGTTCAAAATTTTACCTAGTTGAATCTCAAAATGTTTGGTTCCAGTGTGTGATGAACCCATTTGTTGAAAGGGTTCCATTAAGGTGTTTAGTGGACATGAATGTGGTAATAACATATGATATAGAGCAATATATCCAAACTTCCCTTGAGTAAGAATGTTGGAAAAAGGACATTAGGAAGAGTTATGATACTTATCTTGTTGTCGGTCAAACTCCTTGTCATTGCTGTTTTCTAGAAATTCCTCACCATTTCCTAATATCTTTGAAACTAAAGCTACTGATTCCATAGCTATTTCTTCTCCTCCCCAAGAGAAATCTCATTCCTCCGAGTGAAATTATTTGCATTTGTAGGGAATTTTTGTTGGTGTGGTTCCAGAGACAAGTGTGAATGTTTGGAACTAAATCGATGGTTTTGGAACTAAGTCCATAGGTTTCGGAACTAAGTCCGTAGGTTCCAGAACTAAGCCTGTAGGTTCTGGAACTATCCCAAATTTCTCCAAGGATAATTGGTATTCATTTAATGGTTGATTAATCATATCTTCCACCTCTCGTACATGATATTGCAATGTTATCATAGAAAAAGAAGACAAATTTTTCTTATTAGTATTAGGATCATCAACCCATAGTTTTTCTTGATTATCAATAAAAGTTCGTACAGAGGGATATAAGAAATTTTTCTTAGAATTATTACCATTTGAGATAGTCATATCACATGATCTCGTAATCAATTAAGGCAACAAATATAGCTAACCATGGTTTGCCCAAAATAATGGGATAACCAAGTGTTTTACCTTTTGGATGAAATATAAGGAAGTCTACTAGATATTCCCATGACTCCACCATAATTGCCACATCTTCAATAAATCCTTCTGGTTTTGTTATAGACTAGTCTCCCATCTACAATATGGTGTTAGTAGGTTTTATACATGTTAATGGTAATGTTTTCAAAGTGTCCACTATCATCACATTTATAGATGCTTGAAATAAACCAAAACATTATGTATATATTTATTCCCTATAGAGACATAAATAATAGGACTTACGGGATCTTCGTATTTGGGAAGTAAGAGTTTTCCTGCTAATAAATCAACAAGTTTCCCATCTATGTTAATAGTCGTAGGGTACTGCTTCTTCCTTCCAGGTCTTCCTAAACATATCATTTTGATTAATTTGTTCAAATTTGGAATGTCCTTAATTGCTTACAATAATGGTATTTCAATATTTAATTTCCTCAACTCCTGCACCAAATCAGATTCCTTGGTCCCTATAACTTCTTTAAATCTCTCTGGAAATGGAGTTTTAGTAGAGTTGCTATCTGGCTCCTTATCTTTTTCTTTTTCATCTTTCTTGGGAACAACCGCACTAGGGGTTTTAGTTTCTTTGTCATTTTAGTAATTATAACAAGTGGATTGCTAATTATTTTTCTAGATCTGGTTTGAATATCTTTACAATCCATGGCATTAAGATCAACTGGTTTTTCTTGTTCTATCCCATAGACATGAGTTGTTTGTTTGTTTCTAGGATTAGTTACTCATTGTGCTGGTATTTGTGTTTGAACCACATTTTTAGTTTATGAATTTTGTGTTGGGGAACCCATTATGGCTTGTTGATTCTGATTAGGATATGTCTTCCCCTGAGCATAGTTATTAGGGCTCCACCTAGGTTATGACCATGCATATGAGTTACTTTGACCAGACCATGGTTGTTGGTGTCCTTGAGAATACCAAGGTTTTCCTACCCAATCATGGGGATTCTAAGCTGGTTTAGTGGCCCAAGTGGTTGTCCCCAACTTTTTGTAGTCTTGACTAAGAAGCCCATAGCATCATCTAGGGATTAGGAGCTAATCTTGGCATGAATAGCCCTTGCCTAGGTTGTCTCTGGAAAATTTTTACTTCTTCTGATGTGGATGGAGTCTTTGGTTTGTTTAAGATAATTTTTTATAAATGGGAGAAAAGAAAAATCATTACTCTCATGGTCCCTAGATTCACACATAAATCACATTTCTATTTTATCCATAGGACAATCTCTTATTGCATGATTTTTCCTGCATCTAGGACAATACATAGCTAATGGTTCATTTTTAGCATTTGCTTTAGCTTGTAATCCATCCATGGTGGAGGTTAATTGAACTAGAATGTCTATTTTAAATTTTTCTAGTTCATCCATCAGTTTGTTCATATCTAGATTCAGACTTTTAACTACTTTTCCTTTCCTAGGTCCACCCCTTGTTCTTGAATAACTTCTACAAATGTCTTTAATATCATTCATTCTCAATTGATCAATGTTTCCACCTCCTATTAAATCAAGGGATTCCCTAGATTCATCATCCAAACCTTTAAGAAAAATGGTTTTGCTTAACTCTTCTTAAAGTAAAAATCCACACCTTTTACTTACAAAGAGGAATTTGTCCAAATAATCTTCCATATTCTCATCCTCCTCCTGCTTGATTTTGAAAAATTATTCCTTCCTATTTCTCCCTCTATAGTAGTCTTGATACTTGTCTAGGAAGGCAGTTTCCATTTGTGCCCAAGTGGTAATAGAATTAGATGTTAATCCCATAAACCACCTCATTGTTGCCTCCTTTAGAGTAGATGGAAATAACTTGAGCTTTTGATTATCTATTTTGTAATCATAAGTTTGACATACTACTTTAAATTCAAATAGAAATTGGTTAGGATCTTCAAATGACATCCCTCTAAATGTGGGCAAGTGTGCAGGTGAAATATTCTTCATAGTTGTTTCATCATCCTCCAACATAATTAGATAGGTAAATGTCCTACCAGGTTCTCTTTCGGCTTATCAGGCCATCTCTGCAATATCTTCCAGGTCTTTTCTCCCAATCAATGTGGTATGTGATATGCTTTAGAGAAGGTGAAAATTTAGGAGTAGGAGGTTGAATACTTAATTTTGAATCAAAACTTTCTCTAAATGTGTCTTGGGATATGATCCTCTTTCTAAAGGTCCCACTTCCTTCTGGTGACTAATCCAAGAATTCCAAAGGTGGCAATTCTACTTCTTATCTAATAGGGGATAATGGTGCTTCTAATTCTTGGTCAACTTCCTTATTTGAACGAGAGGATGCTGATGATTCTTGTTCATATATTTTTGGGAGAAATCTACCCTTGGAGTCTCTTGGTCTACTCATAAATTTTATGATAGCGTAGGGAAGATTTTTCAATTACTAAATGTATGATTTTTTGCTCTTGTTGACACCTAATTAGACAATTCTAACTAGTGGGTCCCCGAAACGGTGCCAAAAATGATGGGTGTTGTTATTCCCTTCATTTAATCAACTCTTTGTTGATGTCATATTCAAACCAGGGGTGTGTCTGAAGCTATATGCAACAAGAATAATCCTAGTGATTTATTAATTGACTGTAGGTTTTTGTTATTTTTTTTGGGGGTTTTTACAGTGTCCTTAGGGTTCCATGGCCAAAGCCTTATTATATTTATGCTACAATAAAATTGCTGAAATAAACACTCATTGCTGGAAATAAACACATGGTTGAAAATGTTGTTAAAAGCTTGTAAGGAAATAAAATCCTAGTCTATAACACCTGCATGGACAAGCATGCAACAAAGTTCAACTTAAAGAATCAAAATCATTTACATAATTAATAGATCTACACTATTTTCTTTAGAAATATAAATACCAATAAAATGAGGATCTTGGTTCTTAGAGGAGTGGGCCCTTGCTCCACCTTGAATCAAAATTTGAAAAAGTAATATTCTCTCAAAATGAAGTGGCTATTTTATTACTGAAATGTTCTATCTTACAAAAACTTATTGTATCTCTCTATATCTCTATCTCTATGTATTTGTATGTATATCTACTAAATATATCTACACACACACACACACACACACACACACACACACACACACACACACACATATTTCATTCAAAGATGCATTTACAGCCATAGTTTTTCTACCAATTCAGATGGAACCAAATAGTGCCCAAAATAGATGTTGAATTTGGAACCTTGCTAGACGTACAGTTGTCTAATAAGTTATCCCTAGATCTTTGAGTATGAAGAATCAAAAATATTCTGATCTGCTCCTAATTGAAAGGATCATTGATTGCTTTATCATCAGATGTCATCAAAATAAATAGATTCCCATTGGTTCTGGAACTTTGGAGAAGTTCCGGAACTAAAGGGGACTGTTCTAGATCTAACTGTGAAAGTTCCGGAGCTAAATGCAGGAGTTCCGAACTAAGTGTTGGAGTTCTGGAACTAAATCCAAGTTTCAGAACTAAGTGATAGAGCTCATAAACTATGTGATGGAGTTTCGGAACTAAGTGGAAGTTCCAAAACTAAGCCGTATTGAAGCCAATGCTCCTAAAAAACATGTTGATCACTTCATACTTCATTCTTCTGACTGATTGTGACCTATTTTATTACAAAAACTGAATTTCCACACACTTTGTTAGGAATTATAGAGTTTTTAGATGTTAGAACTAAATTTAACAAAAGATGGACAATTACATCCTAACTTATATTAGATCAAACAAAATTCACAAAATGCAATCAAACTTGATACAAAGGAGAGTAAAATAAGAACATTTATTACACATTAACAAGATATATTTTTACCTTATCAATATATATGATATTTTTGGAAGATTAGAAATAACATTACATAAAGTAGACACATTTTCTTTGCCACATATCTTGGATTCCTACCGAATATTCCAAAAGGGTTAAGTACATTCAATCCTTACCTTATTGACGGAGTGTACAACTTTAAGGACTTTATGGAGCCATTCTTGTTGGATGTAAATCATAAGAAAATGGGTATAAAACAACCTAATATGCTCATATTTAATATCGTGGAAGGAATATCAATGATGGAATATAAAGAAACAATAAAGGATTGCAATGGTCTCATCTAATCTAAATATGGCATACAAAGGATTATGGTGAAGTAAAATTGCTAAAAGGGAAACCTCTGTTGGAGCCTTTCAAAGAAATCAAATAAATGGAAGGTCTAAAAAATGTAATAAAATCATATATTGAACATTTGGGGAAAAGTGCAATAGGTGAAGGTAGTGAATATTTTCCTCAAAAGATAACATATTGGGAAAATGTTTTGTGTGATTTGGATAGATCATTTGTAAATTATAGTAGGAGGTTAGATGCTTATTTTGGCCAAAAATAGTACAAGACAAAGACATATATGAAAAAATAAGACTGCATTAGTCATCATATCCCAAGTAATAATGATATTTACGTTGTTCATATTTTTGGAAGATCTAAACAAGAATTCAATTTGTTGAAGGATGTGTTCAAGGGAAAGATGCTTCTTATATGACTAGGAAATGATATGGATGGGGACATTTTACTTAAATGGGAAGGAAATAATTTAAATAAAAAGGTGAGAGTTAAATATTAAAAACCTACAAGGAGAGGAGAAGGTGCAACATTATATCAATATTATTTAAGGACTAATAAAATATGGACAATCTTAGATAACTTAAAAAGACATTTACATTAATAAAATCATCTAGGTATGGACACCAAATAGAAATTAGAAAAGTGGCTTCATAAAGATACCTAATAAAGGACACGAGGCCATTAAATCACACCTTAAACTACTTGAACATGGTAATTAATGTTAACTTAGAGAAACTATTGAAGATCATCTTGGCCTAGGATGTGGGTTTTTTGAAAATTTAATTCCAAAGCATGCTCCAATAAAAATTTACATTTGTACTATTATTTGATATTTAAATGGAATATTGAGTTAAATGTAAGGGATATTTTTCCATATAATTCTATGAAATATTATGTCATTTATATAATTTAAATCTTATTAATGTATTATTAATATAATTTCCACCATGTTACTAATTTAATTCATAAAAAAACATAATAATTCCTTTATTATGCTAGTAAGTTCTGAGGAGAGCTGGTTGTGATTTACGGGAATTGGGTATGATTTACAAGGAATTCATTTCAATATTTCATGCTTTGAACCAACATTTCATTAAATCTGGACATATTCTAATGAAGATTAAAAACCAAAATTTTCTATATTGGTTTTAATAGTATAATAAATTAGAATTTGATTTAATAATTATTTTTTAATAGTATATGAGAATTGATTTTTCAGGGAATTGGTCATGATTTGTGATTTCATTACAGCCACATAATTACATGCTCTTCACCTAAAGTTATGTGCATAACCCATTTATTTAGCTTCGACACTAATAAAACTTAATGAATGAAGCCACAAAACTTATAATTCTAAAAACCTTGATCATGCTCTTACCATTGATGTATTAGACTTGGTGAATTGAACATTAAGTGTGCATACTGCACATGCTCCCCTCCCTATCAATCCTTCTATTAAAAAAACTCCTAAGTTACTTGTATAGAATGGGAAAATGCCCATTCTATATTAACTTCTTTTAAAATTATTCTAATAAATTTATAAAGTGCAAACCTTTCAAGTATAGATACTTGACTATGTGGCAACAACTTTGGTTTTACAAAGAATTGGTTATGGTTTATGATTTCATTACAACAACTAAATTATATGCTCTAAATCCCCTAATTCTTGAATTAAGAACTACAAAATTAATATGCACCATTAATTAATTATCTTCACTTTAAAATCTTCTTATATTACTTTTTAGAATGGGAAAATTCCCATTTTAAATTATCTTAGATAATATTGTTCTAATATTATCTCTATAAAGTGCAAACCTTTCAAGGGTACAGTGGGATGATTTTTTTGTTGATAAAAAGAGTTTTCTAATTACTTTTACATAGTGTAAATATTGGAATATGATATTACACTACTTAAAAACCAATAATAACAATATTGGAATCCGATATCACACTAGATAAAAACCAATAATAGAAATTTTGGAATCCAATTTCAACAATTATAAAACTAGAAATGATGATACTATAAGTCTAGATTCTTGGACATATGTCCAGATTAATGAAATGTTCGTTATTTACTACAACAAAAATAAAGTATTCAAACAACCATCCAAGGTGTGGAAGAAACTCATCCCAAAATGGTCTCTTGAAAAGATAAGATAAATGTATAATTGAATGTATCATCAACACAAGAAGTAGGAGTAGAAGATGCCTCACACAATGATTGTAGATTGGAGGCAAATGTAATAATATCAAATGGAACACCATGGAACTTTTAACATGTCTATTTGGTGTCTAATGTATCTCTGATGGTGGGAGATTTAAGAGGAGATTCAACATACTATAAAAGGGTGTTGAGATAGGGAGGAGATATATCTTCATAAATAATTACATCATCAAAAATAGAAGAAAAATACTCATCATCACAAATATTAAAAAGAAAATTAGTAAAAAAACTTTCAACACATGAAATGGGGATGAAAACTAAAATATTTGAAGAGTATTCAAATAAATTATAAATAATACTCCAAAAATTCCCAAGACACTTTGTATGCACCACTCTATGGTGGAGACACATGTAAATATACATCAAAAAGTAACCAAGAACCTTGTCACATGAGTTGATCCAATCATCGAGTTGATCTTGGTCATTGTGGACAAGTACGTTTCCATTAAAAAATGGACAAAGGTCATATTAAATGAGAAAATGTTCCATGTTTAAACATCATGGTGCATAAGTATCCCTATCAAGTAGAAGTAGCAGAGGATGTGATGTAGATTGGGTCCTACAAAGTAAAATTATTTTAAGAAAATCTTTCATCATGCATTCACAAATGATAACATTCAGTGCAATAGATTCACAAGGAACAAATTCACACTAAGATGGATGATAGACTCATTCAAATATGTTTTTATGGAAATTAAAATGATATGAATTCTATAGGTGCACTAAGTGGAAAAAAACTACTCAAGGATGTGAGACGTTAGACTTAGCCGAAAATGTCCCTACATGTGGTTATAAACCCCCTTGAAATTTTACATTTCAACCCCATTTTGGAACTTTATAATTTTAATGTTGTTACAAAATAAACAAGATCAATATATAAATCATAAAAACTATACAATTTTAACAAAATGGAACTCAATTTTGAGTTACCGATCAGAAGTTAGAGTGAATATATTTTTCATGTCATTAATGGCTCAATTTAATTGAATTCGCACAAAATTAAAATGCTTCAAGGAAAAAAGGCATATATAGTCTTTCATACTTTCATTAGAATAAAATATGTGACCACTTCAATCATAGTGTCTAGCCTTAACCAACTCTTCAACACTCACACGTGCAACTTAAATAGAGAAAAATCCACTTAAGGCGAAAATGAATCAATCTATTTTAAATAAATTAAAACATGCACCATTTTTAAAATTTTAAAGCACGACTTTAATGGTTAATGTTTTAGAATTAGCTTGCTACATATTTTATTGCTGCCAATATTATTGTAGGTCTACAAATAAACCATATGAGCTTGAAAATGGAGCACCCAAGATTCCATAGAGATGAAACACCAAGTATAGGGTTTCTATGGTCTAGATATAAATATTTTATTCCAAATGCAAAGCTAGAGAAAATGGAAGCACCCAAGCTGAATGAAATGTTGGTTTGAATATTCCATATAGAAAATGTAGGTTCTTAGAATCCACATGAAATGATAAGAAAAACAAACACCATGAACTATAAATAGAAACGTCCAATGAGTAGCATGATGATTTGATATGTTTTAAACTAAAAAATAGATGTCAAAACAAAATTCTAGAAGGAATTTATGTCTGTAGGAGAGAGAGGTAATTGGTTTGGAGGAATGGGTAGTGTGTGGTATCTTGAGAATAAATATTTTCCACTAGATGAAGTGCTTCTATGGAGAAGAGTGGGCTATTTGAATGTTGGAGTAGATTTGGTAGCAAATGGGTCTATGCCTCTATGAGGTACCATACCTATACATGAAACAACACTATATCATGGTGATACCCATGATTTTAGTTAAACATGCCCCTAAATGTTTTTAACAAATATTGAGGTTTTTAAATATTTTTAAAAAACCCTAGAATATTTTGATAAAATCCTCTTGCTAACATAACGAAAAACCAGCAATGGAGGAAATGTTTTTTTACAAATAATGAAAGTCTTATTTTTAACACTTAACACTTATGAAAAAAACATATGTATACCATAACCGCTCTACCACTTTGTATTAGGGTGGTCTTCATGGAATATTTGGATTAACGTGTGCACCAATTCCATCAGTTATGTGAGAAAAAAATTACATGAAATAAAAACAAGGTTGGCACACAAATTGGAAGTAATTAAAATCAAGATAATTGTAAAGATGAAGAACACAAAATTACTCAAACACGCTCTCTAATTAGCTCAATGCAAGAGATGTATAAATAGGGAGTAAAATGTGTAACTCCTCCATAAATGATGGTCAAATGTTCTAAAAATAGAGTGTAACTCCCTTGCCAAGAGGAATTTTGAATTTTTCTTCCAATTTTTTTCCTTATACCAATTTTTATTCTTCCCATTTTTTTCAATAATTGCCTAAGTGTTGAAATTTTGTCAAATTTCAGATTTCGGAAGTCAACATGTAGTTTGCATGAAAACTAAATGTTGAGTTTTGAAACCTAAAACCCACCACATATAAGGAAAATGTGGAAGTCGGTTAGAACTCAAGTTGTAGTTTACATGCGAACTACTTGCTGAGTTCTCAAGTTCCATCCCCTACTTACATTCGGAACTCGAGAATCCAATATGCAATTTGCATGCAAACTACACGTAGACTTTTAAATTCCACCCATGACCATTTTAGAGGAATTTCAGAGTTTAGAGTTTGAAGTTTAGTTTGCATGTAAAATGCCAACAAATTTCTAACTTCCGACCTCCGGACGGTAGGTCAACATTATTACCAACTTCGAGTAATTAATTTTTACTTTTCTATTTAAGGGTGAGTTTTACTTGTCATTTTCACTTGAAAAAATCATACACTAACCAAATGACACTACTACGATCTTTGTTGTACTCCTTAGGTGGATTTTTAGGGAAATTTTCATGTTTTTATCATATGGTATTTAGGTAAGTATGCAAGTTATCTTTTTCAAGTTATTTTTGCAGGGTTTTCTTACCAAGTTTTCACCTAGTTTCATGGGGATCCTTCACATTTCTTCCATTGTGTCATTTTCAGTGGTTTTATCCTTGTACACAACTTACTTGTTTTATGAATTCTTTTCCTTCATGAATTTTGTAATTTTGGAGCATAGGATTCAAAAAAATAATTTAGAGAGGAAAAAAAAATTGGCGCAATGATTCAAAGACTATGGAACATGGTTCAACTTCCACCATCAGATATTCAAGACCAATATGTAGATAAAACTTCGTGGTCGAAGCGTATCATTATCTGCAGCTAGAGTTTGACGGTAGAAGTGTAGTTAGAAAGCTGTAAGGATGAATTGTAGGTCCTAACCTCTACCTTTTGGCGTAACTCTAGAGTGGAATTACCTAGCGTAGTGAAGATCGAGTTTGCAAGGATGGATTGTAGGAGTGAAATTCTACCCCTAACTCTCCGATTCTCATTCTAGATAATTTTTAGGACAAATGTCTTGATCATCCTTGAAGGGAAAAGAGAAGATGAAATATGGTTTTCACGGGGTATTTTCCCCTTCTAGGATCATGTCAAACATAAAAAATATTAGAGATACATACCTAGGGCGTATCAACCTCCTTGAATTCTAGGAGAGGGTTAGAGCTCGAAATAAAAATTCATGGATGTAAGGAATATTTGAAAATGGGCTTGCTTTGACTACCACTTTTCCTCCATCAATGTAATGCCTAGAGTTTGTGCTCGCTACTACTGCACACTATGACAAAGACTCCTAGATAATGAGAGATGACTAAAAAACAATTGTGATTAAACTGGATAATAACTATTTTTGAATACTTGTTAAAGCTTCTTGATGTCAAGGAATATGCATAATTTCCCCAAAATCTACTATTGAGCCTTTGGGAATTGGAGACAAATACTTTCACTAGGGTTCTCAATAAAATTTTCTTGATAAAATCCAAAGCTTAATCTCTAGGGTTCCTAAAACTATTCCATGATCGTATTTTATCTAGGAAGTGAATGATATTATCACCTTACTGAGAAGAGTCGGAGGACTACCTTCTTCTAAGGATTTCCAAGAGTGGATGTATTTATACATTGCTATTATTTAGAAGAATTCTGATCTTATCCAATGGGAATAACATATCAATAATGCCATTTATTTCCAATTATCAGATGTTCTAACCTCTGGGAATTTCTTCATGACTTCCTATCTTGTATATGTAGTTGAAGGAATGAGGAATTATCTAGGGTTATCACCTATAGGATCAAGAAGTGCCTCTCAAATTTATGATTTTTACCCTCAGCTCACATTGAAGGAAGGGGATAAATTTTTATGAAGGGTGAATGATGATTTCTTCACTATTATTTTGTACTTCTTTGACAAAGAATTATACAAATGGAGATTTTTATGATGCCTAGAAAGAAGTCAGAGAATGAGGAGTTATTTATTTGTAATTCCCAACATTAACATATATTAGGGTTTCCATATTCTCGGGTACTTGTTTCAAGGAAACTAGGTGCCCCATAGATAACTAGGTATTAATAGATTTGGTTTGATAATTGTTGCATTATCATAAGATCCAACATGATAGACATAAGACAGGATCTCAATTCCCCATAATTTTGGGAAGATACACATGTGCTTCCATATATAAAGCATAAAATTTTGAAGGAGAAATTCAGAAACTTACTCTGAAGACATTTCACCCATGTGTTTGTTTTGATTATTAGGATAAATTTGGTGGACACGTGCCAACCGAAATTCACATACCACAATTAGAGGATATATGGCTCAAAGGTAGGGATGATATCACCATAAGGGAAAGGGACTTCGAAAGGTTAAATCTCTAACAGGCAACCTAGTACGGAAATGAAAATTTCCTTGAAGGTCTCCAAGATGATGGAGAAGTTTTAGACCCCTTTTATGAGCATAATAGTGTTAGAGATCAACCATTTACATGGATTGACTAGTTGCTTAAGGAGTGCAGGCTCATAAAAAGAAAGAATGGGTCCTATTCTCAATAAGACATACTAGTGGCTAACATCACTGGGAATCATGTCAAAAATTTTAGATTAGCTCCCTATTGAGACAGTTTAGGTACAACCACTAGTGGGCCATTCTAACCCTTCAAAAGGAAGAATATCTACTCCTAAAACTGCTTTGAAACGTCATATAATTACCATTGTTTGTAGGATTTCAGAATCTTCCTTTCGGGTCTCCACAATGAAGTTGCATCATTCAAAGTTCCCTCCATAGAGGTCATTGACCTTATTTTTCTCCAACTCATACAACTAAAAATTATAGACACCATCTTCTCCACTTCTTCCCTTTTCACCATTCTCGGTTCCTCCTTCCCCTCTACCTCTCACTCTTCCTTTGGCCACATACTCCATTTATTATGTTCTCATTTCTCCTATAGTCCTCACTTCATCCCCTTCCATGACACAAGTATTCTCATCTCTTCTTTCTCTTTCATACGGATATGTTCTAACTTTAGGATCTACTTTTGAGACTCCTCTTCCTTAATCACCGTAAGATCCCTCTATTTCTACTCACATTACATCCATGCCTATGGAAATTCTATCCACTCCACCTTCTATTGTCACCGCATTTTTTTCCTTTGTAGTGATCGTAACAAGTGCCTTAGTAACACTAACCAAACCTATTACCATAGTAATAGTGCCTATGTCATCTACTAAATCTTCTTCTTCTATTCTTGCATGGTTGAATAGGAAGACTCCTAAAGAAGAAGGTTTCCATTGTTGATTTTTTTGATATCATTGTCATAGATCCAACTCCTGTAGACAAGAAAAGAGTCCAAGGGTAATTTTTAACCTATCTCATCAATCAAACCGGCATGAAATTTGTTTAAATAACAACCTGGTTTCTAGTAAAACCAAAGAAACTATCACCATAGTAGATTATCAATTAACACAGTTTTCCCTTGGAAAGGATACTCATGAAGAAGCCAAGAAGGATTTTCAGGTTGGTCTAGGTAATCTTTTGAATAATTTTGATAGGGACAAGGTGACCAAATATGAACTCAAGAACAAGGTCAAACAATTGACTACCATTATGACTAAGAGCATATAGCCTATTCATACCACTACCCTTGTCATGCCTCCAAGATTTTATGACACCTCTTTCTCTATAGTCAAGAAAATTGGAAAGCAAGGATTGGAAGTAGGAGCATGGATTGAAATCTTGATTCAGGATGGACAAGATGGTGATCAAATATGCTATTAATTTTTATAATGAATATGTAATCTGAAAAATATATTGTCTCTAAAATGGATGCAATTCTCACAAAAGAAAGTGATAATTTGGAGCTCATGCTCTAAGCCTAGAAATAGGTATGGAACATCAAGTATGATCTACTTATGAAAGAAGGGATCATTGATGATTCCTCAAAATTGTTAGAATATAGTGAATCCATGGAATTCTAGGTTCAAATGTTGTAGGAGGTAATATTTAAGTTAAAATAGAAGAGAGTAAAAGTATTTTATCCTCAATGACATTACAAATGAATTTGATAAAATCCATTATAGGTTTTTGGATGAGAATGTTGATGCACTTTTGGTTAAGCAAATTATTTTTAATTCAAGAGACTACTAAATGAAGAAAATGAGGTAACCAAATCATTTGGTCTCGATTCTATCCCTAGGATAGTGTTATACAAAAATTTATTTGACCAGCTCAAGAAGTTTATAAATCAGACTAATAAGTTACATGGGAAGTTAGTTAAAGTATTTGAATCAATCGAGGTCTGAATCGCTATCCTTGCAGACTAGATGATAAACAAGTTTAAGAAATAATTGAACAATTTATTGAATACGGGGAACAAAACAACCAATAAAGAAGGAAAGGAAGAATCATATTAAGGAAAGGGTGGCACCAACCCTAGTTGTATGTGTCTTCCATTTTTACAAATTCTCTAAGGTGCAACACTTGTTTTGATAGGTTTGACCCAATCAAACCTATAAAACTACTTCACTATTTTTGTCGGAGATTGTTTCCTAATGTAAATACATTCTATTTTTAACATGTAATTATTAAGAAGGGTGGATATAATTTCTCAACTCTCCTAATATATAAATACACAAATGCATTTTTAATCTAGGGTTGTTGGATCTTTTTGTAAGGAGGATCTACAATTTTGAACTCTCATATGCACGATTTAGCCTCCGTACTAAGTATAGAACAATATTTTTCCTTCGTATAATTGATGTGTTGTGTATTTTAATCATTCATTTGATACTTATGAATGTTGTTGTTCCTTGTATGTAATGATCTATCTTAGCTTTAGATTGATTAAGTTTACTCATATAAAATTTTAGTTGTGATTAGTGAAATTTACTCACCTCAGTTGTGGAGCAACAAATCCCTTCTGTTATTTCTAAATCTTATAATCATTTAAAAATATTATTTAAGTATATCATAAGAAATTGTGTATGCAATATATTATTCTATGAAGGTATTATGTATTTTATAATATGATATATTTTTCCTTTATACTATTGGTGCATCACCTCATTTTTGTTTAATTTCAAGTTTTCCTTCTCCTTTTTTTTCCAAGAATCAAATAGAGTAGTTTATTTCAAGTATTGTAGTTTCATACCTTGATCTTTAATAATATGCACATATTTTAGTATGAATTCATACTTCTCCAAAGGTTCATCCAAAAGAGCGAGTGGTCCCATACCTTGGGAATGTTCCCATGTTGCATTGGATCATCTAACGATTTAGCGGGTGCGCAATCCAAGTAACAAATTTTTTTGGCATGCCCAGTGGGATGGGCACTAAGATTTGGTACTTCTCTTAGAATTTTTATGAATCAAAGGTACCTAGTGACTCCACACATCTAGATTTTGAGATCAAGTGCACATATTTATTCAAAGCATTTAAACTATGTCTTCTTTAAAGAAATTAAATCAACAGAATATTAAACAATCTTTGTCTCCTCCAAGAAGAAGAAAGGGTAGAGCATCATCGTCATCTTATAGAGGACATTCAACACCTCCTTTTGGAAGGTTCCCTCTACCAAGATAAGATCAACCACTTGTCATTATGGTAGTGAGAAATTATGTTTTTCCTACTTTCCATAATATTATCCCCCTAGCATTTGCTAAACATGATGTTATAAGTACAATATCCCTCAAAATTATACCATTCTACATGGGTGAGACAACAACCACCCCATTAAACACAATCAATATGTGGCTAGTATCTGTTTAGTTCAAGACATCATGGAAGTCAATGTAGCAGTCAGAATCCTCACCACTTATCTCAAAGGGAATACACTTTAATGATTTTGTGGTTTACCACCTAGCTCTATACACAACTAGTATGAATTAGGAGATAAGATTTGTAAGGAGTTAGAGGAAAATAGTGACCATTTGTCATTCATAGAACAATCAACTACTATAAAGAGAGATCCTCAAGAGTTCATGGGAGATTTCAACTTCTGATTCCAAAAGACATGGAATAGGATTCTAGTGCTCATCAAGCCTTCCCTAAACAACACATTCTTGTACTACTTGAGAGCTTTGAACAATGATGTTGCATTCATGATCCAATAAATGGGTGGAACAACACTACTAGATGCCTATGACATCACCATACAAGATGTGAAATTCTAATCTAAGCTAGGAAAATAGACCCAGGGCCACTAATGCCCATGTATCCTAAATTTTCCACTAATCATACAATCATTTCCTCTTTCCCTTAGATGTCTAGTCAACCAAATCAACATATTCCTCTTCCTTAAAATGATCTCTATGAATTTAAGTCATTACTTTAGAGTTTTGGAAATGGAATGGTCACCCTAAAGAGGCAACAATCTCAATATAATTGCCCCTTTCAACCCAAAAATTAACAACATCAACCTAAAGCTCAGAATTAGATTGGTAAGGTTAAGCCTTTAAATGTTAAAAACCCCCGCTGCTAGTTCTTCCAAAGCCCTCGTCCCCGTATAAAACAACTTGGTTCAATATTATGAATGATGTTACCCATGCTCTCATCTACATACTCAGAATATGTACCCTAACAGAGTGCTTATTCAATAACTTATGGTTCAGAGCATATATGCACCTACAAAACAAATAACAGAGGTTCCTTCAAGGGAGGATGATAACCAGCCTCAAAGGTCAGGAGAGGCAACCTTGTTGAATTAGAAAGAGGAATTTTTTTGGATTTAATGTAAAACCTACAATAGTAGATTCTAATAATTGATCAAAAAAGAGAGTAATAGAGAGACAACTTTCAAAAGATGATCAGGCATCTACTTCCCAACCTTGTCCATAGGAAGTTGTAAGAAAAGACATGGAAGGAAAATCACCAAGATCAAAATTTATTTGGGCTAAAAGGAAATAAATTCCATCCAGTGTTACGGTGATAAATGCTCATTTTACATAAAAGATGCATCTAAACTAAATAATGCAAGTAAGATCAAAAGTATCCCTTTCATTATTGTTTAACAAATGAAGAAAATAAACTTGAACTTCACTATGTGGGAAGCACTTTCAATCCCTTCCCGGAGGAGCTTATTGCAAGGAGCATTGAAATTTTTAGTATGACGAGGGAAACATCGAAGCGTGGACCATATACCTCTACTATCTTGTGCCAACCCAAAGGAAATAATGTTGTAAAGTATAGTTAGCCACAAAAATTTTATATCTCCTTGTTATTGGCAAGCATTTGGTACATAAGCTCGTATGATCAATTCAAGTTCTATAAATTACGTAATTCCTTAACAAATCGCGGATGTGTTGGGTATTCGGTATATGTCAGTAGAAAGGGAGGTTGTTCAGTTATATGGTATGATGGTTTAAACTATTGGGATTATAAAATATCTAAAGCTTACCATTCATGCATGCCAAAGCTTATCAATCACACATGACATATCAATTATCAAACTTCCATTCTTCTTCACAATATGCCTCTCTTGGGATTTCATTACTAAAATGGGTAGTTATCTGTTTGTTGATTTTTCACACATGATCCTCAAGACTAGATACTAAACTAAGGTAACTATAAGGGAAAATTCAATTTTTAGAAACATATTTAATCTTATATTCCTAATGTCATCAATGTGAAATACACTATACATGACCAAGAAGAAGAGGTTACAGATCATGAGTCTACCACTCCCATCAAATAAACTCTTATTATTTTTCTTAATGATTGGGGCATGAAATATTAGTTTGATCAATATGCTAGAAGAATTAGAACTATAACGGGAAGGGTTGGGAACTTATTGTATTTAAAAAGAAGGAACTAT
This sequence comes from Taxus wallichiana var. yunnanensis, assembly GCA_018340775.1. Classification (NCBI taxonomy): domain Eukaryota; kingdom Viridiplantae; phylum Streptophyta; class Pinopsida; order Cupressales; family Taxaceae; genus Taxus; species Taxus wallichiana. The sequence goes on along the minus strand of CM031235.1, from coordinate 438,797,549 downwards.
GATAGCCAAACTTTTCAAATATTAAGGTGACCTTAGCAGATTACGGAAACTCTTCTTCAATGGGTCAATAAGTAAAAAGGGTCTAATGTTGGTTTTGTGTTGATTTTCCCTCAAGATAAGAAATATTTATTGTATTTTTACTTCGGTTCCGATGAACTAACAATGTGGCCGAATATGAAGCATTGAGTACGGGGAATTCATTTGGCCGAAAAGGGGGATCAAACCATTAAAGTTTTTAGATATAGTGAGTTTGTTGTGCATCAATTTAGAGCTCAAGTGCGAGAAAGAACGATCTCTTAAGGTCATACAAAAATAGGATATGGGATTTGATCAAGGATTTTTAAGCCTTCAGTATTCATATGGTGCCCAAGAATCAAAATTAAGATGTAGATATATTTTCTATAGTATGATCTTAGTATGGTGTTCCTATTATCACCAAAAAACAACACCCTTTGATATGTCATGTAAATGTGGATGAGAATTTTTTTTTTTTTGGTAATATGGGACCATCTCTCAAATTGTGGGACCTGCTACTTGAGATGGACCTCCAAATAAGGTTGGTTCCTCTACCTAATCCTAATGCTAAACTACTCCTAAGGAAGGAAATGTAGCTAACTACTCCTAAAATAACAATCTAAGAGACCAGGGATAGAGAGAGATGCATGAAAATGGGAAATCCTACACTAACGAGAGGTGGTGGTACCAAGAAAAGGGGGTGGAAATATCTTTCTAAGGGAGAAGGAGAAGGAAAATGTATTAGGGAGAGGCCAAACAGCTATGACATAGACCCAATGTAGCATTCAAGATCTGATCTCCATGAAACACAATCATATGATCCCGCAAATAATAAATACACACACAAAACATCAACAACAATAAGAATAGAAAGGAAAGGAGATATAATAAAACAAATGTCAGGGTTGAAAGAACACCATAAAACACATATTTTATTTCTCTTAGAGTATGCACATTCCATTACATTGATTAAATAGAGGCATAAATACATTTACCACACCCATGTGAAGGCTTAAAGATCAGTGGTGTTGAGAAAAAAATTGACTGAGTTTCCCCACATCCCAGAATATCCCTTTGCCTCTCAAAATGAGAATTTTACATTATATAGAAGAAGTGAGAAAGAGAGAGAGAGAGAGAGAAGAATCCCAAAATTCCCCCTTTACCCACCAACAACATGCATTAATGATTTGAAAAAGGTGTGGGAAACTTGTAAAAACCATTTCCTATTGACCCTTTGCTTTCTAGAGAAAATAATAGGACACTACTTCATTAAATTTGATCTCGGCTATCTCGGAAGTGTGCATTAAGTGATGGAAGTGTTTCTATTTATTTTCTCCCACTTCCTCTCACCAAACTTCTGATTTTTTTATTTCATGATGTATATCAATGAGAGACATTTCCAAAAATTCTAACATCTTGAAAAACAAAGCATCTAGTTGAAAGATATGGCTATGCAGATTTGGGGACTTTGTTTTGCTCATTTTCCAAATTTTTAGGCTCTGGGTTTTCTAACACATCCATAGTTTGAATTATATTTCCTCATTTTACCCCTTTTCATTTATAATCAGTCATTGTGGGTGATTTGGGCACTTTGGGTACATTAGGAACATAGGGTCTTTGGGGCTTTAAAATTCAGAAATCTCCACACTATGATGTCATGGACGCTTTCTTTTGTATTTGGGTTCTGACCTCCTCAAGGAAAAATGTTTTGTGAGGAACATTTTACCCAAAACCCCTAAGTTCTCTCGTGGCCTCACCTTCACTATAACACACTATGCCTTCACTCCACCTTTAAACCTAGGCTTAGAGCCATTTGCGGGAACTCGTTCTCGTGAGGAATACGTTTCCCATGGGCCGTTCGTACTCGTAAACCCTGCAACTCCCACATAAAGCTCCGCCCTTTGCATTTTGATCCCAAGATAGTGCAAGGAACAATGACCCCAACAGAATTCATACCTCTCAGCCCCAATTAATCGATTTCTCTGCACTATAAGAGGCCCACCCAATTTGTTAGCAAATAGGCTCCAAAACAAGGGAGGATAACTTTAGTTTCACTCCGCATTGGTTCCATCTAACTCCCTTAGACCCACAATACATTAAAATATGCCATTTTCTGATTTTTTCTAATTTTTATTCAATTTTCATGAACTTCTTCGATTTTTTTTGGAAAGGGGAGTTAGAAAAAATGGAGTGAAGTGTCTCTAAAGCCAAATTTTCCAATTTTATCCATTTTTATTAGCTTTTTGGCTAAGTATGGATCCTTGAAGCCTAGAGAGAAGGAAAATTGCATCCAATTTGTTTCAAGTGCCCCAAAAAACATGAAATTTTCCTATCTTTCTAGATTCTCCATTGAAACTCCATGAAGTTTCATAATTTTAATTTTTTGAAGTTCTCCATTTTTACTAGGGGAAATGCATAACAATTCGGTGAAACATAGGGGCCATGTGCCTGCTAGATGAGTTGATCAATAGCCTTTAATCATCCATTAGGCATGGATTTAGCCTCATAACCTTAAAGTCAATCTGAAACTTGAAACTCAACCCCTTGAGACCACTTGAAAATCCATTTGGACCTAGAGCTAATATGCTATTGCTTAATTGACCATCCAGCGTTATGAAATTTTTCCAAATTGAGGTTTTATGCGAGTGGAAAATTTTTTTAGATATGAAATATCCTTTTGTTCCTCTACAAGTTGATCTGTTGAGATAAGGATGAACCTTTAAAGCTGTCCAAAATCTTATTTTTCCAAGATTTGAAGAAAAACTGAAATAAATCATGGAAAATAATGAAGCATTGCAGAGTTCTGGATCACATGCTAATTTGGAAATGAAGTGCATACATTTGGAAATTTCCAAACCTCCAAGAATGTTGCTTCCTAAAGGGATTATACAATAACAACAATGCCGAGAAAAAATATGTACAAATATGGAAAGTTATACATGTTCAAAATGGAAACATGTAGAGTGTGCACTAGCACTTGTTCTACTAAAAATAAACCTATCCTACCCTACTCTAACTAGAGGCAAAGAGAACTCAAAAAAATAAATTAACTTGAAGGTGGGTTTTCACCTTATTCGTCAAGCTATCAACTGAAAATAGAACAAATACCTCTTTTATTTGCCCTCTATTTTGATTTGAGAGGTATTGTAGCTCATCCTTGGCATATTAAGACTCATCCTCATGCTCTAAAATAAGTATGAATGATTGAAAATCCTTCCTTACCTCTAAAGAAGCCAAATATTTTATGGGGAATGGTCTTGATCCTTTGAATTTTCCTAATCTTTTGAATCTCAACTCTATGAATGGAGTCATCCTACTGAGACTTCCCTAAACAAGTGATTGTTTGCATGCTGATTTGAACCTTGTGGTGCTTATACAAAAAAATATTTCTCTTCCTTCAACACTACCTTCTCCATAACATGGAAATCCTTGTGACTTATTGTATCATATAATGGGGTTCTTGGTGAATCACTGCAACTAGTTAGAACTTGCTACTCACTAGGTAATTTATCTTCCTCTGCTTGAACACCAAACTAGTTTTCATGTATAATTTCCTCATCAATATGAATTTTTAAGGATCAAAATCTTTTGTTTTCTACTCTTGAGGACTCATTATTGTTCTCTTTCATGACAGATTTCATCAACAAAACAAAATTTAACAAATTAAAGAGAGAAGATCATGATGATATATTATGTATATAAGGAATCGAATCTGATTTACTCTCTTCCATGTGCTCCTATTCTTTTGGATTTGGAACTGATTCTTCCTTCTCTTTTGATTATGCAAGCTGGTATGAAATAACAACCTCTATGAATATGGTGCCAACATGCACACTACACTCGAAACAAAGATATTGTTGGTCATCTTCTTCCTCTAATGTATGCCCCTCTATAAAATCATATTTCACCACTTGGTATTCAACTCCAAACTCTTTTTAAGGCCTAGAAAATGATGACATTTGAATGAATTCAAACTTTAGAGCCCAAATATTCAGTTTTTACACAAGTTCTTCTCTCTTTGGGTTCTTCACTTTTTTACCATCCTGCATGATTTTCTGATTTTTTTCCTCCCAAAATGGATTTGGGAAAATACAAGGATGGGTGGGTTGGATTTCAACTGATTTTTGCAATGTTTGAGGTGGAAGGGAAGGTTTTACACTTTCCTATGGAGGGGATTGAGGTTTGGAAGAGAAAAGGGTAGATAATTGAATGCGGGGTGGAAGGGAAGGAGATGGAGAAATGGAATCCACAATGGGGGAAGCAAGAAGAAATCTAGGTATTTTAACCTTAGGATTTGTTGGTTAATAAGGCATAGGAATTGGATGCTAACATGGTAAATGATTAGTAACATCCCATTAAAAGGGTTCTTCAACCTTAGATTATTTAGCCTCTAATGATTACAATGAAGAAATGAAACCAACTATTTGAATGAGAGATTCACTCATTACCTCAAGCCTTTGTTATGGGCTAAGCCAACTAGGTATATGATCTCCCCATGGATAGGGCTACCTAAAACTAGGTTGTCTAGCATGCAAAATTTGTAGTTGTCCCTTAAATAATTGCCACATCTGCTCCATTTTTTGAGTTCTACCTTAGAATTCTTCATCCCAGTGTAGAATGGATTTCAAAATATTCATACTCCTGCTCTTGAACAGCTCCATAGTTTGGTGAATGAAAAAAATGATTTACATTTGGCTTATAGGGGTATGCATACTAATTCTAACTTTGATCATAGAAAAGATTTGGAGGTGTGTTGTAATAGCCTAAAGATGGTTTTAAATGGCACCTTTATTCTTTGCTACAAATGAGATTCCCATGATGGAAATGAATTCATGATTTCAAAACATCATGAATGGAAGGAAAAGGAAGGCTTGCGGCTCGAGAAAATGGGTTTTTAGATAAGTGGATTCACCACATGTGCTTGAAGATGCCTCCAAAGGTTGAAATTTCTTAAATAGCACAAAAATTGATGAGATGAAATGTATACCAGAATGTTGTAATGGAACACCTATGAAATATATGACTTAAAGTGTTGTCCCAATAGGAATTCTAAAATTGTTGGGAAGTGAATGCACTAAGGTGGCTACAATACACACTGTGAAATTTGTAGCCTTCAATGCTTGTCCCACCGGGCATGCCGAAATGTTATCACCAAAAACATCACCCTATGATATGTCATGTAAATGTGGATAAGAAATCAATGGTTTATGGTAACATGAGACCATATCTCAATTTTGGGACTTTTACTTGATATGGACCTCCAGAGAAGGCTGGTTCCTCTACCTAATCCTAATGTTAAACTAATCCTAGGAAAACAATATAGCTAACTACTCCTAAACTAACAATCAAAGGGACCAAGGAGAGAGAGATGCATGCAAATGGGAAATCATACACTAATAGAGGTGATATCACCAAAAAATGGGGTGGAAATACCCACTGAGGGATAAGGAGAAGGAAAATGTAGTAGGGAAATGCCAAATAAGTGTGACATAGACTCAAGGAAACATTCACCATCTGATCTCCATGAAATACAATCATATGAACCTCCAAATAATAAATACATGCTTATAAAAAAATAACAACAAGAATGAAAAGGCAAGGAGATACAATAAAATAAATGTCAGGGTTGAAAGAACACCAAAAATGTATTGCTCTTACAGTATGCACATTCCATTAAATTGATGAAATAGAGGCACAAATACATTTACGAGGCCCATGTGAATGCTTGCAGCTCAATGGTGTTGAGAAACAATTTTGAAAAAAATCCCCACATCCCATAATATCCCCTTACCTATAAAAATGAGAAGTTTATAATACATCGAAGAAGTGAGAGAGAGAGAGAGAGAGAGAGAGAGAGAGAGAGAAGAATCCTGAAATTCTCCCTTCACCCACCAACAACATGCATTAATGATCTGAAAAAAATGTGAGGAAAACTTGTAAAAACCATTTCGTCATGTCCCTTTGCTTGCTAGAGAAGAAAAGATGACCATACTTCATTAAATTTGATCTCAGCTACCTAGAAGTGTGCATTGACTACTTGAAGTGTTTCTCTTCATTTTATCCCACCTACTCTCACAAAAAATTTGATTTTTTGATTTCATGATGTAGAGCACTAAGAGATGTTTACAAAAATTCCAAGAACTCAAAAAATGAAGCATCTGTGTGAGAGATATATCCATGAAGATTTGGGGAATTATTTTTTCTCCTTTTCCAAATTTTTAGGATCCGGGTCTTGTAACACATCCACAATTTGCATTATACAACCTCTTTTTATCCCTTTTCTTTTATAATCGGTCATCGCAGTGATTCGGGCACTTTGATTACATTGGGAACATGGGGTAGTCTTGGGGTCTCTGGGGCTTCAAATTTTCACCATCTCCGCACTACGATGCCATGGTTACTTTCTTTTATATGTCGATTCCTAGCCTCCATGGAGAAAAACATTCCATGGGGATTGTTATTCCACACACCTTTAACTTCTCCACAACTTCCCTCATTGTAACACACTACACCCACACTCCACCTTTAAACCTCGACTAGGATTTGTTTGTGGGAAAACCATTCCTGTAAGGAACAAATTCCCTGTAGGTCCTTTTTACCTGCAAACCCCACAAATCCTACACAACACTCCACCCTTTTCATTTTAGCTCCCAAGATAGTGCGTGGAATGATGACCCCAAAGAAAATAATACCTCTCGAGGCCCCAATTATCGATTTTCATAGTATAAGGGACCCGCCCAATTCCTTAGCAAATTGTCTCTAAAACGAGGGTGGAGAACTTCAATTCCACCCACATTGGTTCCATCCAACTCCCTTAGAACCTTAATACATTAAAATAGGCCATTTTCCCATTTTTTCCAAATTTTCTTGAATTTTCACTAACTTGTATTTTTCTTGGATAGGAGAGTTAGAAAAAATGGAGTGAAGTGTTTCTAAAGCCAAAATTTCCAATTTTATTCATTTTGATCAATGTTTTGGCTAAGTATGGATCCCTAAACACTAGTGAGAAGGGAAATTACATCCGAATGGTTCTAATTACCCCAAAAATCATGAAATTTACCTATCTTTCTAGATTCTCCATTGAAACTCCATGAAGTTTCCCAAGTCCAATTTTCAAGTTGTCCATTTTTTCTAGGGGAAAAAATGGATAACAGTCTATTGAGATCGTGAGGAAAGGATAAAAAATTTTCAAGATGGTTTTTAGATGAGAAATACTAGACCATGTAAGTAAATTTTAAGTTTTTAATAGTGACCAGCAAATTATTCTTTTCCTACATGAGGAGGATGAATTCTCATCAAAGAATCAATCTAGACATGAGAAGCTTATGATGACCAAATCATACGGTTGAAAACTAATAAGTTTTCAAAAGGTCTTATTACCCTTGAATAAATTTTCAATTTAGATGATCAAATCAAAAGACAAAAGACAAACATATTCATTAAGGAAGATGACTTCGAACAAGTTCAGGTTGTAGAAGATAGATTTTTGAAGATTGGAAAAGTGTGTACACTAGATGAAATACAAACCTTTATTGGTATTTTATAGGAATATAATGACATTTTTTCTTGGAGCTACAAATATTTCAAGGGCTTCTATACAGGGTTACCACAACACACTATTGAACTTGACCCAAATGCTAGGCCAATTAGGAAAAAGAAAAGACTACTCAATCCCAAGATCAAACCACTTATGAAGAAGGATATTTTGAAGATCATTGAGGCTAGTATCATCATATCAATTAAGCAATATTTCTTGGTGGCCAATTTAGTTCCAACTAAGAATAATAATGGAGATATTAAACTATGCGTAGACTTTAGAGATTTGAATCGGGCTTCCTTGAAAGATAATTATCCTCTTCCATCCATGGAAAAAATTCTCTAAACAGTGGAAGGGGAATATTTCTCGATGGATATTTGGGCTAAAATTAGATATTGGTCAAGGAGTTTGATCAATTCAATATGGATTTTACTACCAAATGGGGCACATATATTTGTAATAAGATGTGGTTTGGATTGTCTAATGCTAGTGTTACATTGCAATGAGCCATGGACATGGAATTTTAAGGGGATTATAAATGATTTGATCCTTGTTTAACAAGGATATATAATGGTATATTCCAAACACTCACATGATCACATGGACCATTTGAAAAAGGTTTTTAAAGGTTCAGGGGAATTCAAGATTTCTTTGAACCAAAAGAATTATATTTTTATAGTTCATAAAGGAAAATTGTTAGGGCATGTTGTTTTAGCTTGAGATGGAATTTGAATTGACCCTAAAAGGATTCATGCCATTTTAGCTCTTTCCCTTCCAATCCAAAAAGAAGGGTATCTAAAGTTTCTTGGGGACTATAAATTTTGTAAGAAGGTTTATACCTCAGTTCATTATCTTGGCTAAACCGCTAACAACCATATTAAAAAATAACATACCTTTCAAGTGAACTAAGGAAGGTAGGGATAATTGTGAAGCTATCGAGATAGCTATTTCCCGAGATCCTACATTGTTGAACCCCAAGTATGAGAGATATTTCATCCTTTATGATTTTGCAAGGTAAGAAATTATTTAAGGGATCCTTACTCAATAAAATGATGATCTAATGGAACAAAATATTACTTTATTTAGCTAGTTTCTCAAATATTATGAGCTCTAATACTCTTTTGTTGAGAAATAGATTTTTCCATCATTTGGAAACTAAAAAATTTCAAACACATGTTGTCCAATAACAAGATCCAGTTGATGGTGACACATCTAGGGGTCAAGGATTTCTTATTGAATAAGTAAATGAATGAGAAGCAAGAGGGTTGGATTACCAAGGTCATGGAATATAATGTTAGTTAAAAAGGTGACCAAATTGGTAAGGAGAAAGGTCCTGTGTCAAAATATTATTGCTGATTTGGAGGGGAGGAAATAATGTGACAATGTGCTTCATAATCACCATCAAGAAGAGACTCACACTCCTGCGATTAGAAATTCAAAATGAAGATTTTTTTCTCTATTAGGAGAATATTTTCTGACCTAGATAGAACCAAAAGGTGGAATTTATGACTTTAGTCTTTTCCCTATGTTCTCGTAGATGAAACACTTTTTGAAATGATTTGAATGGGGTTCTTCTCATGTGCATAGGTCTTGGACAAGTTGATAGGATCTTTGGAGGAATTTCATAATGGATTTTTAAGAGGACATTTTTCGGTGAGGATGGGTGCTAAAAATATTATGAGGGCTGGTTATTATTGGTAGGATTTGTTCAAAGATTCCCATATGTGGGTATAAAAATGTAAAGAATGTGCCTTTTCACAAGGAATAATTTTTTTCTTCCCTCCTCTTCGTCCAATCCAAGTAGACCAACCTTTCATATAGTGGGGCATAGAATTCATTGGTATGATAAATCCATCAGCTAGTAGGTCATAAATGGGTGCTAACTAAAACTAATTATTTCACTTAATTGATGGAGGTAGTAGCATTGAAAGAAGGAAACGATAAGTCCATTCTAGATTTTCTTGAAGAAATTATGAAAAGGTTATGTGCACCCTTCACAGTTATTTTGGATAATGCCAATGCATTTGTAGGCAAAAAGCTTAGTGAATGGGCCATGAAAAGTGGTGTGTATTTAAAAAATTCATCTAACTATTATCCACAGGGTAATGGTTTTTTCGAGTTTAGTAATAAGAACTTGATATAAATTATTAAAGGGATGATGGAGAGTAACCGATGAACCTGGCATATGCAACTAAAAACTACTCTATGGGCAGATATGATAACTCCAAAAAAGGGCCATTGGGAACTCTCCCTTTATGATAGTGTATGGTAGGAAAGTGAAAATTACTCTATCTTTATAATTTTCATCTTTGAAGCTAGCTAATTAGTTGGAAGTGGTGGAAAGTGATCCAATGACTGTACGGTTTGTAAAAATCATGGAATTTGGGGAAACCTGGAACAAGGATATGAAGACTTTGGAGCTACATCAGGCTCAATAAAAGAATCTTTTGATAAGAAAATAGTTCATAGGTATTTTAAAGAAGGGGATTTGTTCCTCAAGTGGGATGCAAATAGGTCCAAGCTAAGGATGCACATAAATTTTGATGCCATTTGGAGTGGGCCATACGTAATCATAGGTTGCAAGGATGAAAACTCATATTTCCTATCTAAGCTCTATGGAGAAGCACTTCCTATTACGAGTTAATAGGATACACCTCAAATATTACTATTGAGGAGGTTTCACCTTGTATAATATTAGTCTAGTTTCCCTTCCTCCAAGTGCCTTGCACATTGTCTTGCTTGTTTTGAATTTATCTTGCTTTGCTTCATTTATTTGTTTTTTTGGTTGCTTTTTGTTCTGTATATTTTCTTGAGGTTAAAGACTCATGTGCCTAATGGATTCCATAAGTCTAATGGAATAATGCTTAGCGGAAAAAATTTCCCAAAGATTGCAAAAATGTTAACTTTACAAGTTTCCCTTTCCAAGAGGACTTTTGAATTTTTCTTACAACTTTTTGCCTTATACCAATTTTTATTTTTCCCAAAACATTGTCAAAAATTTCCTAAGTGATTAAATTTCATCAGATTTCAGATTTTAGAAGTTAGCATGCATTTTTCATTAAATCTACATGTTGAGTTCTAAAACCTAAAACATGCCCCCTATAAGGAAAATGTGGAAGTCATAAGTTGGAACTCAAGCTAAATTTTTCATGGAAACTATATGTCATGTTGAAGTTTGATCCCCTACTTAATTTCTAGAACCCAGAATCTGATGTGAATTTTGCATGCAAACTACACATGGACTTTTGAATTCTAATCCCAACTATTTGAGAGGCATTTTAGAGTTCAGATTTTGAAGTGCGGTTTGCATGCAAACTACGGATGGGTTTCTAAATTCTAACCTTTGACAATAGGTCATAATTTAATTACAACTAGTCACACGTACCAAGTTCTCAATAATTAATTTTTACTTTTCTATTTAAGGGAAACTTTTACTTATCATTTTCATCTAAAAACTGGTATGTTAATCTATTGACATCACTACGATCTCTAACCATACTCCTTAGGTGGATTTTAGGGTAATTTCCATGTTTTTCTCATCTGGTATTTGGGTAAGTTTACAAGTTATCTTTTGCAAGTTCCTTTTACACAATTTTCTTGCTAAGTTTTCACCTAGTTTCATAGGGATCCTTCACGTTTCTTCCCTTGTGTCATTATCTAGAGTTTTATCCTTGTACAATGGACTTAATTTTTGTATGAACTCTTCGCCTTCATGAATTTTTTTCTTTTGGAGCTTAGGATTAAAAACATTATTTGTGGAGGTAAAAATAAATTAGTGTAAGGATTCAAAGACTATGGAACAAGGTTTGAATTCTTCCATTAGATGTTCATGACCACTATGTAGATCATACTTATTGGGAATTTGGGACTTTGGAATAGTGCTATGATATAATAACAAACTCAATCATGCACACAATATATAAACAATTCCCCAAAATCTGTAATAGTGGAAGTATAAATTAGAATAATCCAAATCAAGAAAAAGTGCATACACATAACACAACATGTACCTTGGTTTTCCCAATGTGGGCTACATCCACCAAAGATAGAGATATCATATATACAATATAACAAGAGTACAAACCAACTCTTCAATACAAGAGTATAATGCATCTCTCCAAGAGAATTTCCTCTCCTCTAGATCTCTAAATGGATATCCACAAGTGTACTACAACCGTGCCTCCAAACACCACCAGAATATCTCACATAACTAGGAACTACTTGTTGCGGCCTAGAATATTGGCTAAGTACAAGAAATCACGTGGGCACATGGGACCTATTTGAAGAAGGGCGTGGGGGTTGAATGCGCGGGAAAGATTTCTAGTAGGGTTTAGTAGAACACATGGTACACACACATAAGACAAGATGGTTTTATGAATTAGCCATATTTGGATTTCTAGACAGCACACGAGAAAAGCATGACCCATCTACCATGCAGAGTGGATAAGGTGCCACTGGTAGCTATAGGATTAAGAATGGAATATTCCATGCATGTGATGGAAGGTTCCAGAAGAACATCATTGCACATAGTGGAGAGCTCGAGATCAAAGGAGACATGCTCCATTAGAGGACCACTTGGACACTTGGAAACTGATTTGTTACCTCAAAAGGCATGGTGGTGAAGGAAGGAAGCTATATATAGGGATGCATGGGTAGCATAAGGTGTGTGTGTGATGAGAGGATATTTAGAGAGAGTAGTGCATTGGAAAGGAAGCGAAGCTCTACGAGAAATATCACGAAGGATTTTATGGGTTAAGATTAGTGAAAATATAGGAGTGATGACATATTTAGAGAGTTGGGTCTGTGTTTATCCTTATAATATGAAGGATATAGTGTATTTTCTAACGCATGACCTTGCTCTACATTATTATATGGGTTTGTTATGGCCTCAATGAATGTAATGTGGTTACTGAACTCATTAATATGAATGGAAGGTTCTTTTCTAAAGCATATATGTGTCCATGAGCTTAATTATAATGCATTTCCTTTGTGTTATGAATCATTTCTATATGTTTTCTGTTATTTCTCTTTTATGGATGCATTGATACGATAACTTGTCTTAGGTTCTTAGAATGATTTGAGTTCTTTTCTATTCTTTTTCACTTTAATATATGTCATAAGATGATGTATTCTCATAAGACTCACATAAAGGAGGGGCTCGATGCCCGTGCATGCCTCAGGTGAGCGCCCAACACCCGTTGGGTGATAGGCCGATGTGCATGGGATTAGACTGCTATTCTAGGGGTATAAAAATGACTACATATTTGTTCCATTGATAGGACCTCTTTCAAAGTTGTTTTGAGAAATGGGATGCATCTTTATCCCTGTGATGCGTGATAACAAAATGTCTAACCTTGGAAAGAGTTGAAGCTTGGTTAAAGAACACAAAGGATGAATTTTCTCAAAGTTTCAACAATGGACCTAAGTTTGATGCACATAGATGGGTAGAAGAGAACCAGTACCATGAGTTGTATAGACATTCTTTTGTTGCTTTTTGGTAGAACTCTATGAAGGGATTTCAACATATGCATCTAGATCGAGTACTATAGATCACACATATGGACCCAAGATGATTATTAGAGACTGTAAGATGTAGATATGACTTGGACATGTGTTTTTTATCAACGGTGGAAAGGAGTGTTGACTAGTTATACTCTAGAGCACACCATATCTATGTATTCTTGCCAAGAAGTCACCGAGTTCGATTTTATGAGGGAGCCCAGAGATGATTATTTTTGTGTGTTATTCCTTTACCTATGAAGATCTTGGTCACTACCTTAAGTTCAAAGGCATTTCCCATGGCCGGCTAAGCTTCTCGAGTGTTGAGAGAGTAAGTAGCTAGGGTGGAGGAAGATGGAGGACATTGTGGTTGAAAAGGAAAGGGAGGAGAGACAACTCAAGTATAATGAATCTCATGAAAGGGAGATGACTAGACAACGTGAGGTTACAAGTGTGATGGATCTATAGAGGCAGAAATTATGGGAAGGAGTTGAGGTTCACATAGAGGACATGGAACCTAAGTAGTTTGTGCTACCCCATCTTGGCAAGCACGGGAGAGAAACCCCGTTAGCTTCGATGAGATTTTTGCATGGAGAAAGGAGATTCATTGGCATGCATCCGAACCCACGAGGACTAACCCATGGAGCTTATTTTTCTAGATCAAGGGAGAAGTATTATTAAACCATTTGGTATCAGTGGGAATAATTGATCAGCACCCGGAGATTAAATTTCTTGTTCGAGAAAATCCATGACTGCGTAAACCATTCCAGTATTTGGATTAATGTTTGGACAAGGTACAAGTATGCAAGGTTTGGGTATCATGTCTGGAAGTGGTGCAAGACACACAAATGGCAATGGGACAATATCACAGACCATTGACACATAATTCGAGTGGGACATTGGGAGCACTAGGCATGACCTCTTCGGGCCATTTACCGGTTATAGGAGGTGGATATGGTGGTATAGGGGTTGGAGGACTTAGTGGACCTAGCAGATCTAAAGGATCTAGTGGATCAAGAGGATTAGGATATGGTGGAGGAGGAAACACCGAGATGAAACCAAGGATCTAGATCAGGAGGAAAAGGGCCTCACCACCTCCATAAGTATTTTTGATATGTCTTTGCACTTACATGACTATAGGGGTATTGAAGATGTTGCGGGGCATGTGCACAAGTTTTAATTACTATGGAATGTGAAAGGGATCACTACCCCGGAGGAAGGAAAGTTAGTTTCTAATGATGTTGCAAGGTGCATACATAGTTAGTACTGAAGTATGACCCCGTCAAGCGGTGGTGGACTACATTGCATTAAAGAATGCCTTCCTAGCAGAATTCCACATCCTTGAATTTGAGCATAAGAGCATCAACGCTCTAAAGGAAATCTAACAAGGAAGGGAGAGAGTGTGTGGGAGTATGACACATGGTTCAAAAATCTCTTGTCAAAACTATCTTATGAAATTCATCCTTATCAACATGCTCAATGGTTTTTTGGAGGATTGATAACACCATTTATAAGGGCTCTATCACACAATAATTTCATAGAAGCTGCACGAGGCATTGGAAGTTACTGCTTGTGTCTTTGAGGCTATTGGGAGCATTAATAGTGGTGTTAGTCCTTTCTCGTAGGCTCAGATTACTACAATGGCCAAGCAATTGGAGAATATGTTTGTAAAATTAGTGCATGAGGTCTATAGTGGGATTTGGTGTACAAACTTTGAAGTGGAAGGGCATGTAAAGGATAGTTTCCCTTGGAATTCGGTATGCGCTATGGTGATAGACTGTGAAATTTTCCATTGGGATCATGATGCAAGTAGATGTCCTATACTAAAGCATGCAATCCACAATAATGTTTCTTGCTATTACAAGATCTATACCTCTACAACCCATGATACCAAGGATTACATACTTATTAACTTGATTCATAATTTTATTAATCTTGGTGTGCGAGAATAGTCTTAAAAGAAGTTCCAAGGATGATGATTGTTGCTATAAAGGGAAAGAAAATGGAGGGGCACGTGGAAGATTTTTTTGTAGAGGATTTCATTGTCACGGTAACCACACGGTGAAGGAAAAGTGAATTCCCATGAGGAACCTATTATAATTGTGGATCTACAGAGCATTATAAATGTGAGTGTCTTGATCTGTTATAATGCTCATAGTGCAGGAAGAAACATAAGTATGAAGACTGCCCGAGCTTTATGAGCATATGAACCGGAACCTTTGGAAGGACAAAGGCATAGTGATACCGACCATCAAGAAGGATAATTCACATTGGATGCCACAAGTGGCACGTGAGTCGGGATAGAACACTGTATTTGTGACGATGTAAGAAGAGGTCGCAAGAACCAAGGAGATTCCAAGATAAAGGACACTCATTTCAAGAGGAAGTGGTACATGGGAAGTATCCAGATCCTACTCATCGAATGAGGTGTATCAAGAAACTATGGATGTGATTAGGAGTTTGCAAGGGGAGATCCAATGTCTAAAGGAGTAGTAAAAGTAGTTAGAGAAAAGGAAGAATTCGAGGCTCCAAAGGATGACCTAGATGAGGTCAAGGAAGTATATAGGATGTTAAGGAAAGAGAATATTATTCCCTTACTAGGATAATGGTAGAGGGAGAAGGTACCACATGTCAGAGTAGAGCACGAAAGGTAGGTTTTACATGCAAACCTTCCTCCTTACATCCTTGACTATGATAAGGAAATTACATTAAATGCAGTTGTTGATGGATGAATTCTTAGTAATATCCTCATCGACATGGGAGTGGAGGTCAATGTTCTTACCATGGATTTTTGGCATCAAATGGGAAGGCCCTCATTACAACCATCTTAAAATGTGTTGTATATAGAAAACAAGATAAATAAATGCCCATTGGAGTCTTGAAGGATGCGGTTATCACTATTCAAGGGGCCAAGTTCACTAGAGATTTCAAAGTCTTGGTACTCGCAAGGAAGAAAACTTTCTAACATTACATGGGTGCCCTTGGTATTATAAGAACAATGTCGACTTGTGATTTAACAAGGGGTATATCAGCTTTGAGAACAAGGAAGAAAAGGTTATTATCCCTTTAATAGATGGGAAATTAGTGCCCTATATTAAGACCTTAGTTGAGGAATTACTTGATAGAATCTATATGTGCTCCATCGAGATATCCTGAGATAATTCATCCCATAGAGGGAGTTATCCAGTTTGAAGATGCTCGGTCCTAAGCGATGCCAATAACATGGCATGTGACAATTTGGCGCATGGGACTTATGCATTGAGTGGGAAACAATTGAGAGGATCTACAACAAGGTTAATAAAGGTGCACTCGAGTCAAGCACTTGGAAGGGAAGAATTTTCCAAGTTACTTTGGAGGAGCATACCATAAAATTTTATTGTGGGAAATGCAGGCTCAGTGGAAGAATGGGGACAAGAGAAAGGGAATGCTCAGTTATAACCTACTCAGAACTATAGTGCGTTGGTGGGCTACACATCAAGAGATCCTCCTAGAATTACGTGAGGTAAGAATCACAGTTTCTATAAGGTTCTCCAGGAGCAATGCACCCACTGTCATACAATACTACCATGGTAAAGAGACCGCCTCATTTCATGTCTAAGCATGTGAGAAGGCTTGGATGGGAAGCGTAGAAGCTTTACCACTTTTTTTTTTGGGTGCATAAGTTGTATTTCACCTTACGAGGATATGTCTGTGCATGGTATATTCATTCAGAGATGCATCATCAAATAGTTAATTGGTAAGAGTTGGCAGCTGATCTCATTCAAGATTTCGAGTATATGAGTACAAATCCATCATTAGATAAGGTGTTGCAAGTAATCAGGTGCCTTACAATGGGAGATAGTGCTATGGTAGAAGATAGGCTACTAGAGTTATTGGGTGAGCCTTATTTGGAGACGTGCCTTAATGAATAAGAATCAGAGGAAGTATAACTTGAGCATGCATGCATGGAAAAGGAAAAAGGAAATATATTCTATGTAGTAGATGGTGAAGAGATGAAAAATTTGGATGTTAACCATTACGAATGTATGCGTGAAGTCATAGAGAATGCTGATGAGCAAGCATGCGCATATCATGAGCCCTTAAAAACAAATAAGGTTAATATTGAGATAGAGACAAAACCTAAGGAAGCTATCATTAGGGAATATTGGTCGGAAAAAGAAGTCTCAAAGGTCATTGATCTGTTACGTGAGTTCCAGGATTTTATCCCTCGTGAGTATCATGAACTCAAAGGCATCCACCATTCCTTAGGGGAGATGAAGATCAAGTTGAAGGAAGGTGTGTGCCCGATTCGGAAGAGGCCTTATTGGATGAATCCAAATTTGCACATACGGGTCAAGGAAGAAATAGACAAGATGATAGCATCTAGTATCATTGAGGTAGTGGAAGAATCAGAATGGATAGGCCCAGTGGTCATCAATATCAAGAAGGATAGGAGGATGATACTCTGTGTTGACTACATGGATCTAAATATAGTACGTGTCATCGATCCTTTTGAACCCCTTCTTTGAAGAGATTTTGGAGGGTGGCTAGGCACAAAGTATACTCTTTCACGGATGGGTTCTCGGGGTATTACCAAGTCGGGATTGCAAATGAAGACCAGAGGAAGAAAAATTTGACCTATGAATGGTTATGCCTTTTGAATTGAAGAATGTGATTGATGTGTTCTCATGCATTATGGTACAAGCATTTCAGGACTTCATCCATAAATTTCTTCAAGTTTAGTGGATATTTGGGTGTGTATGGGTTGGTAAAATACTATTGTGAACATTTGAGGCTAATGTTTGAGAGATGTTGGTAGTTGAGGATGTCCCTCAACATTAAGAAATGCATATTTTATATTCAATTTAGAACCCTATTAGGACATATTATATGTAAAGAAGGCTTACTAGTGGATCTCACCAAAGTTGTAGTTATTGTGGGATTAGGGGAGCCTACTAGTCAAAGCACGAGTGCATGGATTCCTTGGGCATATGGGGTACTACAGGAAATTCATCAAGGGTTATGCCAAGTTTTGTGCCCTTAAAGGAATTGCTAAAATACAAGAGTTCCTTTCATTGGGGAGAGGCACAACAAAAGGCATTTGACACTTTGAAGGATAGGCTTGTCATAGTGCCCATACTACATTTTCCTTCTTGGGATAAGCCTTTCCATGTGCATGTTGATGCCTCAGGGATAGATATGGGAGCATTAATAACAAAAAATGGTGAGGGAATTGTTGATCATCCCTAGTGTTTTTCTAGTAGAAATTTGACAACAACAGAATAGAATTACACAACTATTGAGCACAAGGCACCATCTATGATCTACGCATTGCACAAGTTCAAGAAGTACCTATTGGAAAAAACTTTTATTTTCTACATAGAACACATGGCATTGAAATAATTTGTGAACAAGCCCATTTTGCAAGGGCGCATATGTCGTTGGGTCCTATTATTCCAAGATTTTGAGTTCATAGTGGTTGTGAAACCAAGGAAGAGAAATTCAAGACCTGACAACTTATCAAGGATTAACTTAGGGGAGGATGCATAAAGAATTGAGGATACCATGTCGGAAGTGCAATGGTTTAGGTTGTGGAATGCACCCTCATACTTGGAAGATATCGTAGTATTCTTGAAAACAAGTGTGGCACCGAGAAGGAATGAAGGATTTGGAGAGGAAACAATTATCAATATGTGTCACACCCTACATGTTGATTAGTGGAGATCTATATAAGTTAGGATGTGATGAGGTTCTATGCCGATGTGTATTAGGATATGAGCTCATGGAAATTATGGGGCAAGTGCATGGTGGGATTGCAGGAGGACACTATGTAGGAAATGCTACCATGTGGAAGATCTTACTAGTAGGGATTTGGTGGGAAACCATCTACTAGGATTGTATTGAATTTTGCAATGCCTGTGACCATTTCCAACACCTTGGAAAACCTAGGAAGAGGGATGAAATGCCCTTGAGACCCATAGCAAGCATTGAATAGTTTGAAAAGTGGGCAATTGAATTTGTAGGGCTAATTTCTCCAGCCGCGTGAAGGACTAGTTTGCATTATATCATTACTTGCACTAATTACTTGACATGATGAGCAAAGGTAGTGCTTACAAAGGATTGTACCACAACAATAGTTACTAGATTATTATGGGAGAACATAATCAGTAGGTATGGTTTTCCTTTAAGCTTAACAAGTGATAAAGGTACACATTTTCTTAATGAAATGGTAAGGATTTTGTTAGCAGAATTTACGGTGGCCCATCACAAGACTACCCCTTATCACCCTCAAGCGAATGGAACTACTGAGAAATTTAACAAAATTCTAAGTCACATGTTGAATAAGATCCGTGACATCGGGATACAAGATTTGGATGAAAAATTATCATCTATTCTATGGGCATACATGAGGATTGGATGATGAACAAGCACTGAAGACAAGATTGATTAGTTGATGTAGTTAGATGAAAGGAGATCACTTGTTAGATGGATTCGAGAAGACGAGAAAAGGTAATACAAAAGGCATGGAATGATTGTAATATCAAGAAAAAATAGTTTAAGGTTGGTCAAATGGTGTTGTTGTATGATTCCAAGTGTAGACACCAAATTTGTGTCTTACGACCCCCTGTGCCCCGCATCTCATTTCACAACCTAACCTCATCACCTAAACCTTACACAATTATTTATTAATTACCTTATAATTAATAAATCCACATCGCCATACCTGCCACCTCATTTCACCACCTCATCATGACCTAGTCTTAACCCTAAACTAACCTAATTAAGACCTATAACTTGGTCCACATCCACACCCATGACTAATTACTCCTCACCCACACCTAAAACCAACCTCATAATGACTTGACCAAGCCTGCAACTAATCCCTTGGGAGAAAAGGAGGGAAAGCTGGCTATTTTACTAAAAATAGCCCACTTTGACCTGACCGATACCGGTTCCTACTCGACCGCCGTCGGTTACGTAACCGCCATCGGTTCCCTGTAAATGACCACTCCCAACCAAAAACAAAGGGTTGGATTTTCGTGGATCAAAATCAGAAGTCATTGGAAGGATCCGAATTTACTTGGCTGAACAGAGACAAGTGAAAAAGAAACAAGAAGAGTTTGCAGAGAAGGACATCAAGCCCAAAAACTGCAACTGAGTAACCAGAGCCTTGTGACACTCATCTATTCGTCGGGAGGGAAGATAGCTCATCTCCTGATTGTCAGGTCATCCTACCTAAGTTCTGCCGTCGTCATCACAGTTCTTGGACCTGCATCCTTATCAATAATCAGTAAGTAATATCTTGTATGTCCTTTTAATAACATTTCTTGAACTTCTGAATCACAGCCATCATAAGTCTATTCCTAGATCTACTACCCAGCAACACACTACATCTAGCTGTCATTCCTCCACCCTTACGTTACCCCAAGAACACCCCCCTATTCTCTGAGTCCTTCTCATCACCCCATTACCTAACCCCACCCATTTATCAGCGTTATAAAACAACACAACCACCTTACAACCAACCTTCACTAAAAGCCCCTAAAACATTGCCCCTACCGATATCGGTTACCAACAACAGTGGGTTACTGGTGGCAAACATCGGTCACCATGATTCTAAACCAAGACCAGACCTTTCTCTATTGTTCTAACAAGGTAAACAAATTGTAATTGGAAAATAGCTTATTTGTTATAATTTGTGTTAATTCATATTAGCGAGGGGAAGGCTGACCACCTTCGAAAGGAAGTTTTATATTTCCTGGGCCCAAGGCAGTTCCCTCATTTATTGTCTAATTAAAATCTGGTGGTCTTGTATTCTTACTTGTAGGTAGTCCTTCCAAGACAAAAAGGAGTTCTTCGCAGTCGACCTGATCTCTCTCTCTATGTACGCGCACACCCTCTCGACATTCAACAGGTATTCCTCCTAGCCCTAACCCTTATCTGTTTCTCAAAGGAATGAAAGGATAGAAGCAACTCTATTCCCAAAAGTTGAAACATTCCGTGTGAAACATTTTGGCATGCCAGTGGGACCCATTTCGGGTTTCTGTTTCTCTTGCTTGCTTTCATATAGGGAGCATACTTGCTGTTTTCTTCTTTTAAAAATTTCACACGGTATTTTGTTATATTTAGTAAAAGAATTTGTCTTGCTTTCCCAGTTTTGCATTAGTGAAAGTCATCTTCTTTGCTTCATCGAATATCATTTTCGATTTGGGTTTAAAACACGTGCATTACATTCTTGCTTACTATTTTCAATACTAATGAACGTAGAATAAGTAACAGGTCGTACACGTGGGGGTGATTTCCACGGTATTGACAGGAAATTAATCTTACTTTCACTGCACAACACATACCGAATCACTTCATAATTAACACAACAGCTCAAAATATCCCCCTTTTCGTGGTATTCCTCCGCCCGATTGAGGTAACCTTATAAGCCAAAACAAACTTGACATTTCCCCTAAGTATTTTGTTTCGAATTGACATCATTCTACGTCTAAAGGCATAAGCCCAAATTGATTAAAATTAACCCTAGGGTTAGTCTGTTAATTTGTTTGTGCATTCTTGCTTGTTTTCAGTTCTGTTTCTCTGTCATACACTATTTTCTGTGATCACTACAGAACAGTTTGGTAGGCATACTAATCACTGTTAACACCAAATCAACAACTTCCTACTGCTTCTTACACCAGTTCTATTATACCAACATCGGTTAGCTTACGACGCGGCTACAGCCTGACCGACATCGGTTACCTGACCGATATCGGTTATTGTCTTTCAAAGTTTCGAAACCAGTAACCTGCCAATTCCAACATTTTGTTGCTACTTCTGTTCCTGATAGATTGCATCCTACTGTGTACCCCTGTCCATGGTTGTTATCACTCGGAAACAAGCTGCAGCCATGGTTTCACATGCCTGCTCCGTGCCTTTGCCTGAATCACCTCCTGCCCATACTGTGGGAAACCCTACGGATACCAGTGAGGTTCCTAAAATTCCTGTAGGAGATAAGGAATTTGCCAAATTTATGGATGCTAATCCTAGTCGTTGTACAATACTATTTGTCTCATGCCCCTGACCGTACACCCGATGGTCAACTCCTTGTTGGCATGCCTATTAGTATAGCTGCTCATTTAGCTCCTTCTCCACCTGATAACTCCGCTTTGCCTGCTGCATCCTTAGCCCCGTCTCCCAATCCAGCAGCTTCAGAGGTTCATACGACACAGATTGGCTTTCCTTTGGTTAATCTTGGGCCCCACATGTCATTACCGCCAACTGCTCCTACCTCGTCTCTCTTGCAGACTGTTCCGTTCATGACTTGCTCTCTGCCACCTATCCACATGAGCTTTCCTTCTCAAGCTCGCCCACATTTTCATTCCCACACACGTATCCGGTGACCTCAATGTCTTATATAGGACATCCCTATTCGGTCACCTCAACACATTCGTCCTCCATACCTTATCAACATTTAACGCCACCATTGTCTAGTGGAGGCCCTTGGCCCAATTTGCCTCCATTTGCCGCAACCGCACCATCAGCTCATCCAACCACGGATTTCATCAAACAAATGATGGACAAAATGCAAAATCTGGAGGCTTCTGTTTCAGGAAGTCGTAGCACCTTGACATACGAGCAAGTTTGTCGGGAGCCTATCCACCCTTCTCTGTCCCCTTCATTCATATCCTCCTCAATGGGAATTACCAAAATTCACTCGTTTTAATAGTAAGGAGGATCCTCAACAACACTTGCGCTCATTTAGACATGCCTGCTATCTAATTGCTCACGACGATGCCTTACTACTTTGCACCTTTCCCATGTCCTTATTAGGACCCGCCTTGGAGTGGTACAGTGCTTTAACCCAGCACTCAATCTTCTCTTTTAACCAACTAGCCCAATCTTTCTTGGATCATTTCTCCATTAACATTGCCAAGAAAGTATCTATCACTCGACCTCTATGCCATCCGAAAATTTGAAGACGAATCTATCACAGATTTCGTTGGACGATGGCGGGGCCTTATCAACCAACTTACCTATGCCTTGCCTCAGGCTGAACTTATCAAACTTTTTACGCGGGCCTGCGCTAAGCACATCTCTCCTACCCTCCAAATTCAAACTTTCCGCACATTTGACGAGCCTTTACTATGGCTCGAAAACTAGAGATTCGAGCCTTAGAGGAAGAGAAATTGCGGTTGCGCAACAAAAACCCCAATTTCCGAACCCAAGATTCCACCAACAAACCTAACACCACCAATCCTCACCCATCGACTGCTTCAAAATCAAAAGGAGCTGTGCACACGGTGATGGTCAAATCCCAACCACCGTCTAATACCCCACCAAAAACCACCTATAAGTATAAAGCTGAGCCCATCAATTACACTCCCTTGGGAGAAACTTATGGTGTCATCTTGGAAAAATTGCTCAAAGCCGGAGCTCTCACCTTGCCTCCTGTTAAACCTCACTCCGGGTTTGACTCCACTCGCGCCATACCTTCTTGGTACAAAGAAAATGACTTCTGTAACTTTCACCACGTAAAGGGACACAGTCACGAAAACTGCAAGATGTTGAAAAACATAGTGCAGGAAATGGTTGATGCAGGGGATATAACCCTCGATAATCCTAACGCCCCTGCTAACCAAAATTTGAAAATTTTCAACAAACCATTCCCGAATCACTCTTCTAACAGTAACATAAACCAAGATATCTTAGCCGAGGAGAGTGTTCACGAGATCCATGCAGTCTTCGACTCCCAGCCAAAAACCTCTATCGAACAAATTCTGAATCAAGCCTCTTCACTAACGCAGGAACCCGAACCCCCTTCATCACCATCAAGACAAGACGAAATCCTTGCCGTTCCTTTACCCATCAAGGAATTAACCACCCAGAGTTCTCTTCTCACAAATGAGCCTTCTTACACCACATCCTTGCAAGACTGTGAGTGGATGTTATCTAATTTATCTATTTCCCAAACGTCTCCTTCTACCATTCTTCATTGTACATAAGAGGAAGGCTTGCCACTCTTTTTCATCCTTAGACGAGAAACCTCTTGAACCGACATCACCACATTCTTTAAACATGACAGATCCTCTCAAACATGCCCTCCTACCTATTAGTTCTTCATCGCCTAAATCTTTTCAGCGACCGGTTGACCTCTTAACGCCCATTGATACAGTGCCTCATCTACCCCCTGTATCACACCCACAGTGGACCGGAATCACAACCCACCTTTCTTCCATACAAAATTTCCTATTCACACGTGAGGACTGTCATTCCCCAGAAGATAGAAAGGTCCTATGGGAATGTTTGAGTATGCCATATTCTACTCAAATGCAGATGACCGACCCAGATGCCTCTACCATATACCCGAAGTGTTTACAGAAGCTTAAAATGCCTATGTCCTCATCTTCACCCCCCTCATCTCTACCAAATACCTCATCCACCTCTATTAGCCTAACCAAATCTTCCCCTACGCTTGGGACCTCACCAATACCCAGTCTAACACACCCACCTAAGCGGCTTGATTTATCTAAAAATAAAGCCGTCCATCCACTTAGGAGACAGACTCAATCTCCTCAACCTATGTCTCTATCATGACTAAAACCATCGTCATCACACCTACCTTCCATATTGGGACCTCATCCCTCCACCTTGCATCAATATATCATACCTCCTGCATTTTCTTTAAAATGACCTACGCCTTCTGCACCCATACAGAGATCCAAGGGTATATCAACACCGTCACCCCGTGTATCCTGTCCACCTATCAACTCTAAACAAATTCCATCATCAAAAGATTTGTTTGCTGTCACTCCTATTTCTCCGTGGTTGTTTTCTGATACCACATCATTTGTGGCCTCATCATCTAACCAGCTAAACATAGCTTCTGCGCCAAAGAAGCCACGTTTAGTTAAAACCCATTATCAAAACCCCTTGGCTAAACCGCCACCCATACAAATCAACCATACCCTGTCATTACCAGAATCTACCCAGTCAATAGCCTCATCTTCCTCTGACTCGACCCACTCAAAGGGTCTTACGCCAAAATCCTTGCTATGTTGGTGGAGAATGTGACCATTTCCCTACCCCCACTTAGACCTTATGATCCATCTAAACCTCGACCTATAGGTTATGATGAGTCTAAAATCTGCGCTTACCACCGCACACCAGGACATGACGTAGAGGGATGCAAAGTGTTGAAAGCCTTACTTCGTCAGTCACCTCTCTCAGATAAAAAGTTAAGAAAGACAACTTACGAAGAGAGAGACCTTTAGCTTCAATTCCCTCTCCTATACCACCTGTCCCCGCCTCACCAAGATCTATCATTATTACAGCCCCACCTCTCGAAGACCATGACTTATCCCTACCGTCTTCCTCCTCTCGTATTCACGAGATCAATATGATTAGTGTTGCTTTACTCGAGAGGCGAGAAAAACAATGGGAAAGTGAAAGAAACACACACTGCGGCATCTCTTTCTCCGTCCACCATCCCGGTCACACCACCACCTAAAGTGGTTATTTGTGGACCCGCCTACCCCATCTCTAATGGATTTTCCCACCGAACCATGATCAAATAGCTTCACCAATCACCTGTAAAAATGACACTATATGATCTCATTCAGACTTCTGAATCTCATCGACAAGCTCTCGTTGAAATCCTTCAAGGGATAGAGGTCTTACCTAATGAAACCTTTCCTGTTACTTCCATTATCACACCCAATCACGTTGCTTCGCTCACCAAACAACCCATCTCCCCAACCACTTTTGTCTCTGTATAGCAAGCCGCTGCTGTCAGTTTCTCTGAAGACGAAATTATCGACTTTGGTGCTGAAGATCCTGACCCTGCTCTTTTCATCTCAGCTTACGTCTGGGACATTCGGGTACGTCGTGTTATGATTGATGGGGTGCTAGCCTAAACATCATCTCTTCAAAATCCTTCCAACAAATGAATATCCCTTCTAGCTGCATGTGTGCCAACCCCATCATGTTGTGGTCATTCAATGATGCTATTACTTCTACCTTAGGCACCGTGATCCTTAACATTCATGTAGGACCACGTACTTTACCCGAACTCTTCTATGTCCTTGAGGGAGAGTTCTAATACAATATGTTGTTAGGCCACCCTTGGATCCGGGCTATGGGATGTGTTCCCTCCACCTTACATAGATGCATAAAATTTGAGTACGAGGGGAAGTCCTACACCGTAAAAGCTGATCCTCCCCCCTTCAAAACCTGTAATATGTTATATCGCCTAATGATGTGCTTGTACCAGTCAAGACACCCATTCATCCAACCCAACCATCCACTTCAACCACACCTCAACCATCTACCTCAACCGCACCCACGCCTTCAACCAATGAAACCACCATCGCAAATACCACTTCCTTTCCCCATGAGATAACTTCCCAACCTCTCGACCCCTTAGTAGATGTTTTTCAATGCCTTACGATGGGGAGTACCGCCTATATAATGTTAGTTCTTTCCATACCCCAGGAGTACGGACAATTACATGTGCATCCTACCTATGACCGTCGCGTGGGGGAGGTAATCCCTCATGCAACCTCATTGCCGCACCAACCTAACGTATGGGGGTGTCGACGCATCCTCGATTACCCCCGAACCTCCTCTTGGGGTGGTTTCCTTCCAATTGATTTTCAATACTTGACAAATTGTTGTTTCGCCCTCACCTTCTTGACTCGTTGTGCTTGGAAAGGATTTGGTTTTGGTCTTTATGAACAAGGCCGACATACACTCATTCCCGTGACTACACGCAAACACAATGATCGTAGTGGTCTCATTTTTCCTGAAACACTTACACCGAGATAAACCTCGTGTCAGTTGTATCCTGGAAGATGACGATGTCACCCCTACCAAACCATCATCACCCATTTTGCCATCGTCACCCACAGAGTTGATAGGCCCTGAATCTATCCCTCCTAACTTTTTTTTTTCATAAATGCTATCTTCCTAGGTCCTCTCACTTATCAACGTGATAATGAAGACCCATCTTCTCTTCCCTTACGTATCGGGACATGATCGAAGAGGATTCGCCTTCGATTAATGTTGTTGAGTGTCGGGATGACAACTCCATCCTCACTTACCTTGGTGCGGATGACTCCTATATTCAACCCGCCTTACCATCTGAAACTCAAACCATGCTGAATGAGTCGACTATAGAAATCAACATCCACACAGAGGAGGATCCTCACATTGTGAAGATCGGACAATCCCTTAACACATCAGAACAAGCCGCCTTTACTACCTTTCTCCGTACCCACAACCAAGCTTTCGCTTGGTCCTATGCTGACATGCCAGGAATTGATCCTGACATTGCTGTCCATAACATTACCCTAAAACCTGATTCCAAACCAGTCAAACAGAAACTGAGAAAAATGCATCCACGCATTGCCCTCTTGGTCAAAGAAGAGCTTCAACGACTCCTTTCTGTTTCCTTCATCTTGCCTATTGACTATCCTCAATGGATTTCTAACATCGTACCTATCACTAAAGTGACGGGGGGACTTCGGATATGCACGGATTTCCGAGACCTTAACCTTGCTTGCCCCAAGGATGACTTCCCCCTCCCAAGTATTGATCAACTTGTTGATCTCACTGCGGGCCATGAAATGCTTTCTCTCATGGAAGGCTTTTCAGGATACAATCAAATTTTGGTAGCCCCGGCCGATCAACATAAAACTACCTTCATAACTCCTTGGGAACCTTCGTTATCATGTCATGTCGTTTGGCCTTAACAATCCGTGCGACCTATCGGCGGGCTATGACTTACATTTTCATGACATTATGCACACTACCTTTGAGGATTATGTCGATGATCTTCTTAGAAAATCTAAACATCGCAGTGAACATCTTGATGTTTTAACCATTATTTTGATCTTTGTTACAATATTGGTCTAGCTTCAACCAAAGAAATGTGTCTTTGGTGTTCTTTGGAAAACTTCTTGGCTATATCGTCTCTTTGCGTGGCATTGACATCGATCCATCTAAAGTCAAAGCTATCCTAGAAATTCCCCCACCCAAAAACCTCAAATAATTATGTAGTTTGCAAGGTAAACTTCAATCCATCCAACATTTCATCTCCCAACTCTCGGATCGATGCCAACCTTTCCATCACCTTGTTAAAAAGGACATTGCCTTTCAATGGAGCGAAGAGTGTCATCAAGCCTTTGAAGCTCTCAAAGCCTATCTCTTGCAGCCACTGTGCTTATCCCACCTCAGGATGATCACCCTTTCTACCTTTACCTTTCTGCCACTTACCATGCTATAGGAGCCATGCTCGCACATCGGGACTCGGCACGTCGAGAACAAGTCGTTTATTATATAATTCGTACTCTTGTGGATTACGAGACTAGGTATACACATGTAGAAAAATTATGCCTAGCCCTATCATTCGTAGCCACCAAACTCTAACAC
The DNA here is from genome assembly GCA_018340775.1 of Taxus wallichiana var. yunnanensis. Taxonomy (NCBI): domain Eukaryota; kingdom Viridiplantae; phylum Streptophyta; class Pinopsida; order Cupressales; family Taxaceae; genus Taxus; species Taxus wallichiana. Next base: position 438,769,102 of record CM031235.1, on the reverse strand, counting down.
TACCTCTGAATCACAAAACTTTTGTCATCACTAACGTGGACCCCATTCATTATATGTATGCCAAACCACATCTAAACCAATGCATCACCCGATGGCTTATGCTCCTCGCTAACCTTGACCTTGAATTTATACACCAGAAGTCAATCAAAGGACAAACTATTGCAGACCAACTCGTGGAGGCCCCTTTACCTGGGGAATAGTTTACCAATTTTAATTTCCCTGACGAACTCATCGCCACTCTTTCACTCGGGGAAGAGTCGTATCAATGACCCTCTTCTTGATGGATCCAAATGCCGGCAATGCGAGAGAGGGGCCGGCGTTGTTCTCATTCCTCTTGATGCTGAGCCTATGCCTCTTTCATTCGGCTCGATTTCCCTTGCACTAATAATACAGTGGAATACGAGGCCCTTGTTTTGGGTCTCCAGGTTACGTTACACTTAGGTGTCAAATCTATTAATATTTTCGGTGACTCTCAATTGGTAGTCAATCAAGTTATGGGCATCTACCAATGTAAAAATGAGGAACTTCAAAAGTACAAACATTACGTGGATTCACTTTTGACCTCATTCACTCGTTATTCTATCCAGACCATTCCCGCTCTGCTTAACAAATTTGCGGATACTATGGCTTGCCTAGCCTCGCAAATTCTGCCTCCTGCCAATCGACTCGACATATTCGTCTTGGTCCAACAACTCTTTGCCCCATCTTACTTAGCCCGGTTGTTTGTATGATAAATAATGTGTCTGCTAATTCGCAGGATACCTGGTACCACCAATTTCACGACTACCTTACAACCTCTGTTCTCCCACCGACCTAACTAGTGCGGCAAATGTGCTTTTCTTAAAAGTGTTTCTCATTATGTCGTTATGGGGGGACTCCTCTATAAACGTGGCTTTGATGGCATCCTCCTTTGATGTCTAACCGGTGCGGAGGTCACCTATACCATCCAACAGGTCCATGACGGTATTTGTGGTGGACATTTTAGCGGCCTTTCCGTGGCCAAACAGATCCTTCGCCTAGGCTATTATTGGCCTACTCTTAATAACGACTGCTATGAATATGTTAAGCGTTGTGTTATGTGTCAACAACATGCCAACCTTCAACATACTCCTAGCCATCCGCTACAGGTCGCACGAGATCTTTGGCCTTTCTCACAATGGGGTTTAGACCTTATTGGTGAGATTCATCCACCCTCTTCGCAACGTCACCGATGGATAATCACAGAAACCGAATATTACACAAAATGGGTGGAGGCCATTCCACTCATTTCAACCAAAAAAGAAAAAATCGTCGAATTCGTTAACCATCACATTATCTGTCGTTTTGGTATTCCTCATCGCCTAATAACAGATAATGGTAAATCTTTCAAAAATAAGTTGTTACAAGACCTTTGTGACAACTTTGGTATCAAACTTAGTTTCTCATCACCTTACTATCCACAGGCCAATGGTCAGGCTGAATCTTCTAATAAAACCCTAACCAAAATCCTCATGAAAGTTGTTAATGATTCTGGAAGAAATTGGCATGATCACATTCCCTTTGCCCTTTGGGCTTATCATACTAGCATTCGTACCTCCACTAATGCCACACCATTTTCTTTGGTATATGGTACCGAGGCTGTCTTGCCTCTCGAAATACAAATACCCTCCCTCAGAATATCTCTTTAGGATATTCTCACCAACGATGATTTCCACCAAGAGCGGTTAGCCCAATTAGAGCTTCTTGACGAGCGACGTCTTACGGCTCTTGACCACCTTCAAATCTACCAAAAACGCATCAAGCGTGCTTATGATAAGTGACTTCATGAGCGTACCTTTAAGGTTGGTGATCTTGTCCTCAAATACAATCAACATGTAACCAAACTAGAAAAGAGCAAATGTGGAAAATTTGCTCCTAATTGGATTGGGCCTTACATTATCACTCACACTTATGGATCAGGCACTTATCGTTTAGCTTCGCTTAATGGTAAACCTGAGCCTGAGCCCCTTAATGCCTTGCATCTTCGACCATTCTACTGTTGAATTTAGTGTTATATCACTTCTTATCTACCCTGCGCTTGTCCCTTGAGCTCATTTACTACCGCATACACTTTGTTTCTTACATCTCAAAATCAAATCAAGCTCACATGGTTTGATTATCACCTCCCCTTAAAGATGCCTTCCCCTTTTTAGTCTAGTCCATGACTTCAAAGTATCAAAATGACACATTCTTAATTAAACACTTATGGGATTTTCTTGAGTCAAACTTCCTACAAAACTAGATGCTTTATGCCCAACGGACATCTAGACCTCTAAAATTATACATAGACTGCTCCCTTGAAGGACAGCTATATGCCAAACTATTGCTGCTCTTATATATAGACTGCTCCCCCGAAGGACAGCTATACATAAACACCGCATCTGCTACTATAAATAGACTACTCCCTTGAAGGATAGCTATACACAGTCAGCCTTTTATCAGAAGCTTCTCGCATTGATCAGCTTTGTGAAGACCTCAAGAACAACAAAATACATATCCCATGTAGACTTCCCGCATTGATCGGTCTATATCAGAAAAAAAAAAAAAAAAAAAAAGATTTCAAAGCACTTTTGAGTCATGGACTTGTCTATTTAGGTTTGGTTCTCTTTCCTCAGAATAATCATCTTATAATAAGTTCTCTGCACCCCAGCTATGCCGGCCACCTCACCTCACCATTCTTCAAAACAAAAAAACTCAAGGGACGTGACGTATATCCGATATATTGTGATTATACAACTCTTTTCACCTATTGACTTCTCGTCTATGCACGGTACCTAGGGGTTCAAGCTCATTCTACGTTATTATGTGGTTTGTTTAGCTCTTTTCACCTACGGAGCACTTTTTCCTCTTTGACTCGAATCTAGGATTATGTGTTGATCTTAATCAGGACATGGTTCCCTACCACTTGGGTAGGCTAACTTTCGCTTCACCTATACCTATACCAACATCGCCAATTCCTTACCAACACCAACAACATTACCCTACCAATATCAATATTTTTTACCAATGACAAATTACCTAACCACAACCAAATTGCTGAATTCACCTCTCCCTAGTCCTAAGGGAGAACTACATCGGTCTGAGGCCCCTCCTTGCTTTGTGCAATGGGCTATGTAGGCAGCACTTAGGAGACATGGGGTCTCCCAAGGTTAGCTCGACCATCCCCTACCATACCCTATCATGTGTTGTAAATATAAATAGTTTTTGTGTATTTCTATTTGCCAACATTCATCTTTATCCTTTTTCAAAACAAACAAAAACAACATCCAAAACACAACCATTCTTATTATTATCATCACTCAAAACAACATACATATTTAGTTTTATTTTAGATGTTAAACAAATACACCTTCTCTATCATCGACTCACAGGTCGGCATCCTTATTTATTCTTATATTCCTATGAAATTCACTTAGACCCTTGCACCTCCTCCCAAATCAGGTGGTGATGGTGATTGTTGATACCCTTAGTTGGCCTCTCCATCCTCAAAGGTGCCACTGCCATTGGTTCCTCCCACTAATCCGCCAACATCTCCTGTAACATACGAATACGTCCTCTCGCATGGAGGAATCTTACCTCTAGTCTCTCCACTTGTAACTGTGAAACCTCTAACAATCCCGTTGTCTCATTCACCTGTGTTTGAAGCTGGTGAACTAAATCCTGTAGACGATCTCTCTCCGTTATAATCACAGCTATGTCAGGGTACTCACGTGCACCTCGCAGCTCTGCTACACACCATACTCTATAGGCCTCTGTCGTTCCCGCATCCATTACCCTATGATCGGTTGCTATCTCTTCTGGCCCTTCTGGAGGTGTAGGCCGGGGAGGTGAGAATTCTTCCTCGGTGTCGATCCTCATGTATGGTCTATATGTCATAGGTATATCCTAAACGAACCCAAATTTTCGCCGCACACGATCTAGAGGAATCCTCTCGTACTCACCCGGCCTGTGCCCTGTGATCCACCTCAATCACTCCACACCCCTTAACTCCTCAGCTATGTTCTCTGTCACCATATAGTTCCCGTAAGGCCTCCAAAAAATATCTGCAATCGTCACCATCTCCCATAATACTGTCTATAATACTCGATGTCATCTATCACGGCACTTGGGATCTCACTTCTTGTTACATCTGGACCCATCATCCGAATCCCAACCTTGCACTCCCTGCCTCTCGACTTGATGGGTTGGCCTATTGACGCACACAAAAATGTGCTCATAGGCCCAACAATGTAATAAGTACGAACAATCCAGTGTCGTCTGTGTTTTCACTTGCAGGCCCATAAACCCCTATATAACTCTGCCAGATATGCGGGTGCCCATGCGAAAGTCACGCTCATTTCTATCATTTCCCAAATAACACTCATCAATGCTTTTGGAAATCTTCCACCCTCCGCCCTCGGTAATGCATAATACCCCACCGCTATCATTAATAGCACGGCCAACCTTGTTTCCTCAGGGTGTGTTGCATACATTGTACCATACGTAAATGTTAAACCTCTTGTGTCAAATCTCATGCAGCTGAACCAAATACTGTTGTTATCGCTGCCCGCCCTGCGCTAGGCAACACCTGATACACTATTTTTCCTATCATTGGGAGTCTCAAAATACGGAACACATCTTCCAATGTCACTGTCATCTCCCCTGTTGGCAGATAGAAGGTATTCTTTTCTGGATTCCATCTCTCAATCAACGCCTACAACATAGCATGGTTACATGCGATTCGTGAATAATAGCGGATTCCACTTAACCCCAAACAATTTATCAATGCCCATTCAGCTGGTGTTACATCCGCTCGGATTCGTGACAACAACGTTGCACAGTATCATTCATCCTTAACCCTGCTTCCGCCTGCATACATCAAAAGCGACACATAATTATTCAATAAGAACAAATCTCCATGGTTTTTTCTCAAATTCTGGAAAATCTCTACGAATGGCGATATCGGTTATGGATAACCGATACCGGTTTTCTAACCGATACCGATTATCTCTAAACGATACCGGTCACTGTCAAAAATATACCTACCCTGCTTAAAAACATACACCTACGATAATTATTTTGCCCGTTTACTCCTATCTATACCTAAAAACATACGTGACCACCCTGCTTACCTACCCCATAGCACTCACCCCATCCCAAACCCTTGCCTATCACCTTTTCTTTCTCATCTTTACCCACTTACTCTCTCTCATCCTATTCACACAAAACATGCAAGAATCAAATTACAACCAAACAGTTTACCTCTTGGGATGCAGCAGCTTGGGGTGGAACTGGTCTTCCCCCTCGTCCCTGCCTGCTAGATGCTTCTCCTCATTCGGCCATGTTCACCACCCTCTTCAAATATAACTTGTCTTTCTGCCTTCTGAATCTTAGCCCACACTCACTTCACCTATCTCTTTCCTCCTTATCACTCAAATTCTTTCATGTAATTACCTGTATCAGTCATCAAACAGCGTCGCATTCGCGTATTTAACTTGTTGCATGACTCTAAAAATAAGAATGCTAAAAATAAGAACTTAAGTTGCCAACCAAGCAGTTCTATTTTTAGGAAATATAATTCTGACATAACCGGTATCGGTTACATAACCGTTATCGGTCGTATAACTACCGACATCGGTTATATAAGCGATATCGGTCATGTGTCCCCCTTTTTGCTTAAACCTAAGCCGTTTCTTCATTTTTGCAAATTTTTGTGGCGCCCGCCTCTTTTTCCTACATAACAACACCATTATCAATATTTTTCATCCAAATCACATATATATATCCTCATAATTTCAGCAACATCATCCATCTACATTATAACAACCATCGACAACATACATACGACATCATATATACATCAAACCCATCAGCATACACAACATGTGAATTAAACTCATCATCTATATATACATACATTCCATTTCAAAAAGCCATCAACAAAAGACATCAACACCATCAATATATAAACCATGTGGATCAAACTCATCATACATTCAATTTCACAAACCATCAACAAAATACTTAAAACATTTTAAACACAGCATATGGATCAAAATCATCATATATATCTATATATCAAAGGTTTCAAATATACAACTTACCTGCATAGGGGCCTCTGTGATCTCATAATAATACAAAGCCGGCACGCAGGCCGCAATAACTGTCAAACATCTCGACTCGGCTCGCAGGCCGGTCTCTCATATCAAAAATATACTCGGCTCATAGGCCGGTATCAACTGTACAACCCGTACTCGGCTCGAGGCCGGTATATACAATAAATGAATAAATGAATGAATACATCATATGTGGGCACGCAGGCCTCTATAAACATAACCGGTTCGCAGACCAGTGCCTATATCCAATATACAAACAAAAACATCTAACTCTGACCCAGGGATGTCTCAACTCTCCCCACCGCCCTCAGCACCTCTCCCTGTGGGTCCTGGCCCTAGCTCCCGCCTCCTCCCTGTCACCGACCCACCGGCTGTAGCTGCACCACCCTAGGATCTCGACTCGCAAGGTCTCGCGCTCTATGCGCTGCATACGGCTGATAGTCAGCCCAGTACCATCAAGGACGTCCTGATAGTACCGGGCCTCCGCTCTCGCCTCCATATAATGGGCCCGTGCCACCATAGCTGCTGGGGCTGGTCCCCCGACTCCTAATAACAATGGCCCCTGTCCTACCAATACACCCTGTGCCTGTGGCTGTGCCGGTGCCGGTGGCGGTACCTATGCCTGTGGCTACACTGGTGGTGCTACTGCACTGTGTGATCGTGCGGTGCATTTGGTGTGTGGTGTGGTGGTGCTATGGTGGTGTACTATGTGCACTCGTGCTGGGCTAAGCGCCCACTGTAGGACACCTATCTGTGCCTGTGCAGCAGCAAGCTGCCCCTGTAACAACTGTACCTATCCCCTGAGCTGGTCCCTCTCTCTCTCTAACATTCTTAAGTCTGGCAGTGCTGTGCATGTGTGCTCTCTCCTCACGGCTCTCTCCCCTGCCCACCATACCAAAAATACTCTCTGTCGGTAGCCGGCGACATCGTCTCTACAGTATCATCTATTGGCCTCTCGGCTACCCAATCTAGGTCCATGGGCTATGGTCCAGGCAGTGGGGCCTCTACATCATCCCTCTCTAGTGCGAGGGAAGGGAGGTGGCTCATCTGTCGTAGCCCCATCTGCCATCGTACCCTCTCAGGGGTATCACTCATGCTCTCCCGGCCTCTGTCCTGCTTATCCAGAATGTATCTTTGGATCCACCGCCTGTGATCGGGATCCTCCGGGGTGATGACCTCTATAAGGCCTCCATACAATATCCAAGGCAGTCACGCCCTCTAATACATCATGCGGTAATACGCTACATCCTATCGGTGAGAACTACTCGTGGCTGGCCCACGACCCCCAACCACCTCTGAAAGCCATATCTATAGATCACCTGTGGCCCTGGCTACTGGGGCAGCCCTACTGGTCGAATGCATATGATATGCTCATATGCCCAACAATGTAACAAGAATGTAGAACAAATCCCGAATCACCTCATCCGGCGGTAGCCCCACAGCTCTCTGTATAACTGCACCAGGTATACTGGTGCCCAAGCATAACACGTATGCTCCTCCACCATCTCGTGTAGTACCCCCATCAGCACCCATGGAAAGCGGCCTCCCTCTGAGTCTGGGAGGGCGAAGCATGTGATGCCGATCATCATCAACACGGCAAGCCGTGTCTCATGTCTATGGGCACGATACATGTCCCCATAGGCAATGCTCGCGCTGTGATAAGTCAATAGCGCGGCTGCATCCCCGAATACCTGTAAAATGTTGTCCATGGCTATCTCTGCATCCACCTGGAAGACTGCCTCTCCATCGATCGGTAGTCTAAGGATGCGATACACATCCTCCAGTGTAATCGTCATCTCTCCCGTCGGGAGATGGAACACATTGGTCACCGGATCCCATCTCTCGATGAGGGCAACCATCAGACTGTGATCCCTATCTATCACCCTATAACGTTGGACTCCGTCGAGTCCCACCTCGCGCATGATGGCCCACTGCGCTGCGGACACGTGTGGCCGCATCCATCTCAACAACGGGGCATACTATCTCGCATCGTCAGCTGCTGATGTGCCTGCAAAACCAACTCACTGCATTAGCCCTACTCTTTATCACAACAACTACTTTAACCCTCTATACCCCCTTTTTATCCACCGACCACACCCCGACTCTATAACACACATCTACACCCACCTATCTTCTACAATATCCCCCTCCCTCTTCACACCCAAAACACAAAACCCAATAATAAACAACAACAAACAACACCAAACAACAACCCCAACAAGAACCTAATACCCAAAACCACAACAACAACCAAACCAAACCAACACTAAACAATCCTAAGGACCGGTACCGGTCAACCATGACCGCCACCGGTCCTCCCTCAGCATCTCTCCACCGACGCCGGTCGCCATACGACCGACGCCGGTCAATTAGCAAATCACCTCCAACAAAGAAAATCGTGACCGATGCCGGTCGCTTAGCGACCGACATCGGTCACTGTAAAATCTGGAGCCGACCCCGACGCGCCCCCACATCCATTTTTCCTATTTCTCTCTATTTACCCACCCAAACATCCTAAAAACCTACCCACCCTGCCGCCTTGACCTATTTAACCCATCTATCCTCTTCATTTTTCAAATAACTTCAATTTATTCATTATTTTATCAAAACATGGATTCCTACCCAAACCCCCAAATATAGCTTAACAACATCAAATTCACACAATGAAGGGTTTCGAACCTACCGGTATGATGACACGTCGTCGTGGTGGGATGGGTGGTGGTGGTCCAGCTGGTCCAGCACCTCCTGCTCCTCCTGGCTGTGCCATGGCTCTAACTCTCCTCTGCTGGGTCCTCCACCAATCAACTGCTGCCTCCTACTCACTAGGGCCTACCAACCACTCACTTCTCCACTCAAATAGTGCCACCTCAGCCGACAAATGCACCAATCTCAACAATACACCTCAGACAACTCAAATGGGTTTTCAAAATGACAATGTGACAATGACAGGCCGTATTTTTCTTTTTATAGGTTTTTGACCTATAACCGATATCGGTTATATTGTGCCCTAAGGAACCGGTATCGGTCACCTAACCGATACCGGTCATATCTAGCCGATATCGGTTTAATACCTACCTTCACCAAATTTCTGCCCTTATTTACTAATCGCCCTTTCTCACAACATCACCTATATCCACCTTCGCTGAAAACCCTTTGTTGACTTCATTGGCCCGACCCAAGGCCGCAACCAACCAATTTGGCCCGACCCAAGGCCGCAACTAACTATTTGGCCCGACCCAAGGCCGCAACCAACCAATTTGGCCCGACCCAAGGCCGTAACCAACCATCTGGCCCGACCCAAGGCTGTAACCAACCATTTGGCCCGACCCAAGGCCGCAACCAACTATTTGGCCCGACCCAAGGCCACAACCAACCAATTTGGCCGACCCAAGGCCGTAACCAACCATCTGGCCCGACCCAAGGTGTAACCAACCATTTGGCCCGACCCAAGGCCGCAACCAACCATTTGGCCCGACCCAAGGCTGCAACCAACCAATCAGGCCCGACCCATGGCCCTCACTCATCAATCGGCCCGACCCAAGGCCACACCACTCAAATACCTCACCCAAAACCAACAAATTACAATCTTATCCACCCAAAATGTAGCTTTTTGTTCAATCAAGCTCACTTGTTCATGTTTTAGCATGATTAGGGTACTTGACTTGATCAGTTGACCAACTTTGCCTAGGCCTAGACCGTGATGTTTATCTCGACCAAACCAACCATTTGGTACTGCCGAACATGCCTAAACGTTTATGTACCTTACCCGTTATATCCCCTGGAGCTACTTCCTATGCCTTGGATACCAGGATTATATCACCCTTGTTTGGATAAACTATCGACCTTTGCTTATGAATTGCTTGTTTGCTCTTCAAATCATGTACCACAGTCGCGCTACTACGATTCAACATGTGTATGCTTCCTTGGACCTACCCCACCATCTTACCATCTTCTCAACACCATTTCCCTTTATAAACCCTATCCCTGATTTCACGCTACCTCAATCTGTGATAGATTTGAGGGGGATTACCTATACCCTTAACAAGGGTAACCACTTCTTATTATTGTCCGTGCAGCTTTAACAAAGACAAGCTACACGACAACAAGGGGCTAATGTAAACACCAAATTTGTGTCTTACGACCCCCTGTGCCCCGCATCTCATTTCGCAACCTAACCTCATCACCTAAACCTTACACAATTATTTATTAATTACCTTATAATTACTAAATCCACATTGCCATACCTGCCACCTCATTTCACCACCTCATCATGACCTAGTCTTAACCTAAACTAACCTAATTAAGACCTATAACTTGGTCCACATCAACACCCATGACTAATTACTCCTCACCGCACCTAAAACCAACCTCATAATGACTTGACCAAGCCCCATGACTAATCCCTCGGGAGAAAAGGAGGGAAAGTGGCTATTTTACTAAAAATAGCCCGCTTTAACTGGACCGAAACCAGTTCCTACTCGACCGCCGTCGGTTACGTAACCACCATCGGTTCCCTGTAAATGACCACTCCCAACCAAAAACAAAGGTTGGATTTTCATGGATCAAAATCGAGAAGTCATTGGAAGGATCGGAATTTACTTGGTTGAACAGAGACAAGTGAAAAAGAAACAAGAAGAGTTTGTAGAGAAGGACATCAAGCCCAAAAAACTACAACTGAGTAACCAGAGCCTTGTGACACTCATCTATTCGTCGAGAGGGAAGATAGCTCATCTCCTGATTGTCGGGTCATCCTGCCTAAGTTCTGTCATCGTCATCACAGTTCTTGGACCTGCATCCTTATCAATAATTAGTAAGTAATATCTTGTATGTCCTTTTAATAAAATTTCTTGAACTACTGAATCACAGCCATCATAAGTCTATTCCTAGATCTCTACCAATGAACACACTACATCTAGCTATCATTCCTCCACCCTTATGTTACCCCAAGAACACCCCCATATTCTCACGAGTCCTTCTCATCACCCCATTACCTAACCCCACCCATTTATTAGTGTTATAAAAAAACACAACCACCTTACTGACCAACCTTCACCAAAAGCCCCTAAAACATTGCCCCTACCGATATCGGTTACCAACAACAACCGATCCGGTTACGGTGACCGGCATCGGTCATTTGTGATTCTAAATCAAGACCAGACCTTTCTTTATTGTTCTAACAAGGTAAACAAATTGTAATTAGACAATAGCTTATTTGTTAGAATTTGTGTTAATTCATATTAGCGAGGAACTAACCACCTTTGAAAGGAAGTTTTATATTTCTGGGCACAAGGCATTTCCCTCATTTATTGTCTAATTAAAATCTGGTGGTCTTGTATTCTTACTTGCGAGTAGTCCTTCCAAGACAAAAATGTAACATCCTCATTTTATACATTAGAACAAGTCAATTTTTTTTTGATAAATGCTTCCAGGTTCTAAATACATAATTTAGAACTCACAAATCAAATAACCATTCTTATAACAGATAACCATATGCAGCTGTAATGACTCGGAGTACCTCCGATCTATTCATTCCATGACTCGGTAATCTACCGATCTATTCATGAGTAATAAGAGTTGGAGTTTTCATTTAACACTTCACTCTCGTGGTTCTCTTCCCTATTCTGGGATTCAGAATGCTCTGTCCAAGGAACCTAACTGAATAATTGTTACCATTATTCATCGGCATCTCATCCCTTAGACCAGGTGACTCAGGACAACGCAATCAGCAGCTTGCGATACTTTGGCCAAAGATTTGAAACATACTGCTTATGTCTCGTATTCCTTAACGGCATACTCGTCAATCTGGAATACGTCCTTCACCCCATTCTTATGTTATATGGAATGTCTTATACCGACTTCTGTCAGTCCCCCTTATCCCAAGTTATTCACTCGGAAACGGATTAGTAAGGTGACAACGTTATATGGATGCTCCCGAGGACTAGGGATAAGATGACATACTGGGTCAACCCTAGTTAAACCAGTGTGTCAAGATACCCCGAGTCTCCTAGGCAGCCTTATAATGTGACCACATTCCTAATCGGTCCCAGAGTAACTTGTTCGAGTTAAAGGTGTAAATCTTAACGATCAATGCAAAGGGTGTCGTCATAAGTCACCTGCATTGTTGTATCTTCGAGAAGATCCTAATCTTCTCGAAGGTACAACCCTGCAGTTGACTTGTGCCGTCAACCTTTAAATCCGCCTCGAAAAGATCTACTTATTAATAAGCGTTACGCACATTGAGTTTAAATTATATTAAAAGACGTTCCCCTAAGGTTAGCCTTTCCCGATCCCTGGGTTCCTCACCTTAGAATGACCTTTCTTAATAAAACCCTTTACACAGAGAAGTTATTAAGGCTATGGTCCCATCAAGGAGTTCATAGAATTTACTTAATTCTAAATCAACGAAATTGGACAATAACCCAAAATCTTCACTTGTGATTGCCAACCGAACCCTTTTTAGGTTTATCTCAGTTCTCATAACTGAATTTATGTCTTACTTATTAGTATCGAGACATAATGATTAAGAGTCCAATTAAACGTTGTCCTGGCTTAATCAAGACTAGGAATTGATAATTTAATCCAGCTTGTTTAGTGTCTTGCTTAGGTTTATTTTTACCCTAGCCTCTAGAAAGACAGTGATCTAAATTTCAATTTAGCTTTGGATAGAACATATAAGAACTGCTAAACAATCATAAATAATCAGTCACATATTCTTGCAAGCTTACATTGATAATCACAAAAGTCTCCAATATAAACAATAATAACAATGCTCTTTAGATCATTTGAACCGAAGAAGGTCAAACTATCAAGATACGGATGCAAACACATAAGTATCAAATATCTATTTCCATTCCCTTCAGAACTAATCAAATACATTTTATGCATTCAGCATACTTGATACAATGCTCAATGGAAAAAGAACATCTTTCCTCATATAGTACATTTAGAGAATCAAACTGTAATTCATCATAAACCAAGTTAAACAATCTGAACATCCTATCAGATCTGCTTGCTTTTACCACTTACGGCAACCATCTGCAAAATTGTCAACATGGGTCAGTTCGATGAACTGAGCATGATAAGCACTAACTCTTAAAACAATTGCAATCCACCAACTGTTTTCATTAAACACCCTATTTAAATGAGATCAATTCATCAAACAAGTAAACATATTTCAGACTATGCTTTTGTAAAACAACATGACTATATTCGCGTAACTAAAATTATCGTTACTGCATAGCCCTAGATACTTTTCAATTATTTCATCAAAATATTAGGGATCTAGAAGAACGAAAGTATCCAAAACAACTATCCATCTAAATTCCAGGACAGCAAACATCAGACAGATCATTACATTCAACAGTAAAAGGAATATCATAACAAATCATGATTCCATCAATATGTTAAAAACAGTTCTAACGGTTAGATAAAAATATCAACATATACTCTACAACAGAAGAGAAAGAAAACAAGTCATTCATATTTCCCTTCAACAAGTTCATGACTGTACCATCTCCTCAAAAGGAAAGCATTCACCTTACATGCATACGAATAAGTCAGACGAGCCACAAGAAGAACCACAGTTTTGTTAAAATCAAATATAACAAAACTCCTGTAGCTTACTAACAGTACAGTAGCTCTCACGCCAAAACAGTGATGAATATCAACCAAACAGACTCCACATGACCTTCCACACGAAGCGACATACAAGAGGATATTCACTGACATCACCTGTCGAGGTGCAGTCGACAGCTCCTTAGTTCATTCAGGCTCAAGACTAGATATACATGCAACAGAAGACGTAATCATGTTTAAACACGACAACTATCCCTCTCAGCAACATACAACTCATTCTAATCCCTACTAAATACTGTAAGGCTTTAGATCCAAGGTCGAAATCAAAAGAACTTCTCTTTTATCGCAGTCAACAAGAGACTCAATAACATTAAAGCAATGACGTTTCCCTATGACTATGCAGAGAGATTTTAAACGAAATCCACGCAACATGCACAGCCACATCTAACTGAAATTAATCAGAAAGGAAACATAACATACCGTATTCACTTCTGGACGCATTCAGAGTTTGAAAGTATGGTATTCACGACCCACTTCTACAGGGCTAAGATACATGATATCTATCTATTAAGAAATCCAACAGAGCCAAAAACAATACGTGTTCTTAATCAGGCTTAAACAAAAGCAGAACACTGGATACCTATCAAGGATTAAAACTGAATCCGAGCAACAATATTCACGATAAAGCTTCTACAGAAGCCGATATACAAGATAAATACAAGTTAAAGATTCCAACCGTGCCAATCAATGGTCAATATTCACAATCAGGCTTAAACAAAATCTAAATACTGATTTCGTAACGAGGAATCTGACTGAACCCCTACAACAATATTCGCTCTAAGCTTACATAGAGTGGAAAACATAATAAGTTTACCAATTGAGTCTGTACCAAAAATTCCTTGCAACACGAAGGTATTCATTACAAAATAACAGAGGTCGTATTACCTGTTACTCCTTCAAGACTCTGACAAAATCAAATTACCAATATTCAAATATATATATAGCTTCAACAGTGGTCCATAATATACGAATCATTCAATGGACTCCACAGAGTCGTTTTGAATACAATAAATATATATATTGCATACTATCAACGGGTTGAATCCCATAACCTCAACGCAAGGGAAAAACAACTTCAACAAGGTCGCAATGAAATACTGTAACACAGCAAGTTATCCGTTCACAAATAACTTTAAATATCATAGCGAAACCCAACAAGATTCTGTAACCACCATCTATAATAACCACGACAGAACTTACAAGGAAGTCGAGTTATACTGAACATTCAATCAAAAGTCCAACAGTATCTTTTCCGACAAGTATCGACAACAAGCATCAACGACAAGTATCAACTGTAGCCTGAACCCAACAAGGGAACAATACTTGGGTTCTCACAGAGCAGGTCTAGTATCTTTCTTGCATGTATTTCACAAATTAAAGCCGAATGCAAATCACAACGAAATAGTGCAACAATTCGAAACACAATACACACCCATCAAGGGTTAAATTGAAAAATCGAACCAGCAAGAAGATACAGTAACAAAATCACACAAGGCTACCATAGAAACCATCTAATTCCCAAAAATCATCTGAACAGAGTTGTTCTAATGAAATCATTTGAAAGAGAGCAAGATTTTTAAAGGTTAGGGCCTAACATGCCTGGTTATTTGCTTAAAATTTCGAAGCAGACCACTGAAAGAGCTCGAACCTTCTCCTCCTTTTCCAAGTTAGATCCACCAACAAAAATTTTCTATTACCATGACTTATAAATTTTCCTTGCCAGAGGAAAGAGTGAGTTACACTCATATTTGCCATGCAACTCCAAGAAGACTGGTGCGAAGAACCAGTGATCAGACAGAGGGAAAACCAGAGCGCATGAAAAACCAAACAAACTACTAACTTCCATGATTGACCCGATCTCTCTCTCTACGGTATGCGCATACCCTCTCGACATTCAACAGGTATTCCTCCTAGCCCTAACCCTTATCTATTTCTCAAAGGAATGAAAGGATAGAAGCAACTCTATTCCCAAAATTTGAAACATTCCATGCGAAACACCAAGTATCTACACCATCCTGGGAAGTTGAAAGTCCATTGGTTGGGACCCTACATCATCTCGTACATCCTTGATTCAGGTGCCTTCCATTACAAATGCTAGATGGGATGAGATTACCAAGTCATTTCAATGGGAGTAGGCTAAATCCCTACTATAAATAAGTCTTCTTGGTGTTTGTAAATAAGGCAATATTGCTAGTTAGCTTAGAATTTCCCTTTATTTCTTTGTCTTTTCTTGTGTTTCCCTTTCTCGTTTCTTGTTCATTTATTTTTATTTCATTTTACACCCGTATGCTGGTAACCACATTATTTTCAAAGGTTGTGTATGTGCAGAGGACCATGCATCCTTTTTAGTGTGGGGTGGAGTAATTCAAAGAAAATTATATCATAGTATTACAGTGAGTGGCCTAGTAGAAGGAAGTGCGTAAGATTGAGAAAGTGTGTGGGGAAATAGTGGATAATGAATTATGGTATCAAGAAGACTATAAATAAAGACCATGTACAAAGGATGAAGAGCATAGGAACAACATTAGGTAGGAGAGGGAAAAAATTAGGTAAATGACAGAAGAAATGCCTTTGGCACTATAGACGCGCACGTAAGAGTCTTCGGTCAGATTAGATTTTTATGCACCAGAAGGTTGTAGAAGTATTGTTGTGCAAGATGTGGCATGTGGGTAAGGGCACTTAAATTTGGCCTAGTGGAAAAATATGCATTTAATGTTAAGTACGTTGGTAGGTGGTATAACATTTATTCTTTGGAGGAAGTAAAAACTATAAATATGAGGTCGGGCTATTCATTATTCTACCTTGCTATTACAAAGTTGAAGTGCTCTTGCAATCTAGGGAATCTAGAGAAATGTGTACAAAGGAAGAATAATTTGAGAAATCTAAGTGGGTGACTAGAGTTGATACGTAAACTAGGAGGAAGGAATACATGGGCATGAGAAAAGGTTGTTTGAAATGTGCCATCTTGTGGAAGGTTTTCCCAGTTAGGGTTTGGAAGCTAGGGCATAAAGATAGAAGGATTTATTCCAGGAGTTGGGTTTTGGGATTGAGCAGAGTGGTAGAGCAGAGCACGAAGTGTTATATTTTAAACCAATAGAATGAATTACACCAAATAAGGTAACTATTTCACCAAAGAAACAAAAGGGAGAGGGAAAATGAAAACAAACCACTACCGTCATGAGCTCTAATGAGGAATGGTATACATAAATGCAATACCCATATGGAGTGTTGCTAGGAAACGAGTGGGTGTCGCACTTGAGACAAATGACCATGAGTGATTATAACCATCACATGAGAACTATAGAGAAATAAATGGCATTGGAGTTGGTTCATCTAACCAACAAAAGGACACTAGATGGAATGCCAATTTATTACGGACGAGGTGAAGGTAAATCTAGAAAAGCCGTGGCTATTACAATTGTACAAGTTTCCCTACTTTGGCAATCCCGAGTGCCTTTATCAATGGTTGATGTCACGTGTTCATGAAGAACATTTCTACTTTACAAGCCATAATATGTGCATAATATTGTAGTTGATATCTAAGCTCACCGACATGAATTGTGAAGGGAATCCATAGATGGTGATTTAAGTGACAATAAGGCTATAAAAGAAATAGTAGTAGTTTATGACTACAAAAAGGGTTTGATGTACTTTGAAATCGCATAAATTCAAAACCTTGCTATGAGGATGGCCACATGATTGGTCACCAACCTTAGTGATCAAGAAATATGGATGCAATCGAACAAGGAATTGTTGAATGTATGCCGGAAAATATTAGAAGGGACCTTTTATAACTTGTCTTCCTTTATTACGGATGAGATCAAAACCATCGTGCAAGAGGGAGAAAATATATTATTCGATAACATCCTCCTCACCATTTTATTTTTAGAGATTGGAGTACTAGATGGGCTAGAAATTTTTTTGGGAGTATCCAGAAGATAACTCCTCACCCACAAAAATATTTGATAAGTACACTTGTGAAACCATGATGGTAACTCACAAGGTACACCTAGAGAAGTGGTATAAATGAACGTCTAACACATTTGGGGTAGAGCGGAGGATCCCAGAGTAGTTTCCCATGCTTGTGGATGGAGAGGAAAATTTTTTCATTTATCAACACTTCTGCATTGGCAAGTTCACTTTGACGAATGGGACTAAGAGCCCGTGGTGCAATTTGCCCTTCTCCTTCACCGTGCAATACTTCTAAGTAGGGGTCAATCGGTTTAAGGAGGCCAAAAGGCTAAGGTTCAACCTTAGTGAGCTATAACAAGACCACCATGAGATGCACAAAAATATCATATACCCTAAGAAGCACGTGTACTATGGAGAAGTATGTCTCCCGTGAAGTAAAAATGATGAAGCCGATAACACCATCGATCACCGGAAGGGCATCAACTAGGGTATATCTACGCATAAGGCTGAAGTGTGAAAAAGGATCCTATCTCGAATAGTGATGTCTCCATTCCAGAGGACCCCATAGGTCAAAAGAAGGCTGCACTAAAGAAGAGGGAAATATAATAAGTGCAGGGAGAAAAAGGCACCAAGTTTTTAAACCACACAATTGGTGGGCGTGCCGGAAGAAATCACATATCCTATCACTTACACACACATAGAAGTCCCTTGTTAAGGAGAATACCACATAAGAAGAGGTAATGGAGCATGAAAATACCATCACACATGAAGAATCACCAAACAAGAGGTCGCATGTTAAGGAGAAGGAGAAAGAAGAATCTCCTATCTTGGAATCTTTGGTTAGGAAGAAGCGTAACGTGACATAAGAGGCGGACTCAGAGGATATAGAAAGCCTAGATGCATAAATTGGTGACAAGGATGATGATGAGCCTAAAGGAGGTGAAGACCATTCAATCTATAATATACATGACTCGAAGGAGGAGGAGGGTGAAGAGAATGATAATAAAGAAGGTGAAGAGAAGTATAACAAGGAGGATGAAGAGGAGAATGGCAAGAAAGAATAAGAGGATCAAGGCAAGGGGGTGAGTGAAGAGGTAAGAACCAAAAATTAGGGAACCCCAAGCCTCACCAAGGAGCAAGTGGAGAAATACGTAGAGAGAGAAGTGGCGGGCATCATGAAGGAGTTGGTGGAATAGGAGTTAGAGCAAAGTACGGATGAAAGTTTGAAGGAGATGGAAGAAGAAAGCATTGGGAAGGAGTATGGCAGCATGGATGGGAATCCCAATTTGGCAGTAAACTTCCCAAAATATATGTAAACAATTGGGAAAGGTGTAGTGGTGTAACAAGAGAAAGGAATGGGATACATTAATGATCCTAGCAAGGTGTTATGCATGCTCTTCCAAAGCACCATACCAACGGATCAACTCCTAGCTATGTCATCATTTGATGAAGAAGGCGCATATCCCCAAACTAGGAAGATGTTATCTTGGGCATTCAAGTCTCATGTAGATGAACTGAGTTCAAAGTAAGTCAGAGAGCACTGATGAAGGTGCCAAAAACAAAAGGAGTAAATCCCTTGGTGAATGCTCAACAATTATCAGATGAGTAGGTCTGCAATGCGCTAAAAAAGTTTCTAGTTGAGGTTGAGGCTAGAATATTTAGAAGGAATTAAAGAGTTAGATTCCGAGAGGAGAAATTAGAGAAGAAGAAGAAGGATCTTGCTAAGAAGAATAAGGACTTGAAGCAGGAAGAGCTTATACTAGCATAGCTAAGGCATGAATTGAAAGATGAGAAGGCAAGGGTGCATGAGCTACATAAGAATATTGAAATGATTATGGGTGTTATTGTGTTAAAGCATCCTGACCTAGCACCACCCTCACATAAATATGAATCAACCTTGTAGTGTCTCGAGGATTTGACATGCATCCTCATGATAAAAAGTTGGCCATTTTCCTTAGAGTCTATAAACGACACATTGGCACGCCAGAAAAAGAAGAGAAGATGAAGGTTTTTGAGATTTTTGTTTGATATATTAAACTCCTTACAAAGGTAAAGGTTGTCACATAAGTCATAGAACCTGCATATGACAACCTGTACGATAGAGATAGAGTGGAAAGCATCCCGATCACCATGCATGAAATGGAACTCAAGGAGTTTTAAGAAAATAATAAGGGTAATATGGCTGAAAGAGATAAGATTCTATCCAAGTTAGAGAAGAATTCAAAAGCTATCAAGACCTTACGAGGCTCGATCAGAATCCAGCTAAAGGAATTATACCCCCAGATCACCTACAAGATGGATGCACTTGAGGACTTGGGAAAATAGTTGGAATGTATTATTAAAACAATGACCACCAAAGGGGAGGAATTAATTTTTGAGGAGGTGAGCGCCTTAGTCGGAGACCTCTGTTAGTAAGTGCAGAATGAGGTTGATGTCTGGGAAAAGCTAGAGGCATAAATAGGGAATGATTTCCCTCTACTCCTTCAAAAATAACATTTTGATCTTCACTCTCCCCATTCTTTCTCCCAATTATTTATTCCTTCATTCTTTTTTTCCCTATTTAGAGCCCTCCATTCTTTATTCTTTGAAGATAAGTGTTTCTAAGGATGGACAACAGGTGTAGTGTGGGGTGATGTTGGGCCCCAAAATATTGGCTAAGTACAAGAAGGCGCGTAGGTGTGCGGGACCTATTTGAAGAAGGGCACATGGGTTGAAGGCACATAGGGTAGAGTTATAGTAGGGTTTATCAGAACACACGGCATACACACGTAGGTCAAGATGGTTTTAGGACTTAGCCATATTCAGAGTTCTAGACAACACATGAGAAAAGTGTGACCCATCTAGCATGCGGAGTGGATAAGGTGCCAACCTAGAAGCTGTAGGATCAAGAATGGAATATTCCATGTATGTGATGGAAGGTTCTAGAATAACATCATTGCACAGAGTGGAGAGCTCAGATCAAAGGAGGCATGCTCCATTGGAGGACCACTTAGACACTTTGCAATCAATATGTTACCTTAGAAGGCATGGCGGTAAAGGAAGGAAGCTATATATAGGGATGCATGGTTAGTAGAAGGTGTGTGTGTGTGTGTGTGTGTGTGTGTGTGTGTGTGTGTGTGTGTGTGTGTGTGTGTGTGTGTGTGTGATGAGAGGATATTCAGAGAGAGTAGTGCATTAGAAAGAAGTGAATCTCTCTATAAATATCACGAAGGATTTTATGCATTGATATTAGTGAAAATATAGGAGTGATGGCATATTTAGAGGGTTGGTTATGTGTTTATCCTTGTAATATGAAGGACATAGTGTAGTTTCTGATGCATGACCTTGCTATTCATTGTTATATGAGTTTGTTATGGCCTCAAGGAATGTAATGTGGTTACTAAACTCATTAATATGAATGGAAGGTTCTATTCTAAAGCATATATGTTTCCATGAGCTTAAGTCTAATGAATTTCCTTTGTGTTATGAATCATTTCTATATGTTGTTTGTTATTTCTCTTTTATAGATGCATTGATATGATAACTCATCCTAGGTTCTTAGAATGATGCACTGTTCTTTTCTATTCTTTTATACTTGAATATATGTCATAATATGATGTATTATCACAAGACTCACATAAAGGAGGGGCTTGATGCCCGTGCATGCCTCAGGTGAGCACCCAGCCCCCGCTGGGTGATAGGATGACTCACATGGGATTAGACTAGTGTTATATGGGTATAAAAATGACTACACTGCTACATCTACGAAATGCTACCAATTTATTTGTGGATCTACAAAAATACCTCTTGTATGGGTCTACTAATGTGTAACCATAAATGTGCACCAAAAATTAAGTTTGTCTCTCCATCACTACATGCACAACCTATGCAAACATGAAGACAACCTCCTCTATAATATCTATATCTACATGGATCAACAATACAATATGATCTCATGTATATATAATACAAGACTAGATCTACATATATCTATAATACAAGATCTCACCAATATGTGGATCTACAAGAAGAAACTCTATGTGTTTTGCATACTATGTAAGCCATTACAATGAGAAAATAACTATACAAAAGAAATATAGTAGAATATGTTACCCTCTTCCAACCATTCAAATGTACCTACTATTTCCTTCTATCCATATCCTCTCCATGGAAGCTTTGTCTTCATGTAACCTATTCTTTCTTTCTCTTCTTCTTCATCCTCTCAATCTAGGATAATCAAGGATATAATTCAATCCTTCTCTTAATTCACCTTCTAACCCTAGATTTCATGCTTATATAGGCATATACAAACTTAGGGCACAATAGCCATGCAATTACATCCTTTAAATCAGCTTTAAAACAAAAGATAGATTAAATTCCCATGAGTTAAATATAAAATTTCACACATAGGTAATTAGTGAAGGTTACACCTGACCGAATACGATTTCTGAATGGTGACGGTTACCCTAACTAATGTCGGTTCTTGTGTAAACCGAAAGGTGTAAAACAAGCTATCTGTGAATAAATTCAGCTCCACAACCTAACAATATCCCACTTGGAGATAAATTTATGAACCTATGTACATGTACATCACCGTCCTCTGCATACCTTTGTGAAGACCATCTTTTATTTATATCAACTCTCTCAAATGAAACCAGAATATCAAACCATCTTCTAAAATGAAGATAACAAAACACTGTGACTTACCATAGACTTGCACGAAGCTACTACTATTATGTGATAGCCAAGTTGTCCATACATCAAGCTCCCACTGAATCATAACACCAATCCTCTCATGTAGCCAAGCCGTCATGACTAGCACACTTGCAATATCTCCCACTCAAACTGAAGTACTAAGCTTCAACTACAACCATGTTCTCCAACCATCTATCCATGTCTCCATGTAACCACCAATGCAATTGTCTAAGGATAATTCAAACTAGAATATGCAAAAGAAAAAAATATCCCAAGTAAAAATAGCCCTGAATGAGTTCTACATGCGATAATGGGTGATCAATCCACAAACACCTGCATAACTCAAATAAATCCAAACACTGCAATCTGTAAATTCAACCCGCATAAACAACTAGTATGTCCAATACATTCATCGTAGATAACATACCAATCAAGGAGTAACATAGTAACAAGAGGAAATACAAACATCCCCTACTCATGCTCAAGGTATCTAAAGCTGTGCTCTTAGGAATATATGTGTAAATCAAACATCCGAATCATCATAGACCCAAAAACTGAATCTATCCACATGTATAAACTCACCTATACATCCATCCATATCTCCAAGCTCTCTAGAAGCTCCAAGTCTCTCACCAACTAACTCCAAAGCCATATATGAATCATGTGCTCATCAATGTCAATAACAACAACCATGTTAAACCATGTTACTAATAAATAGTGCAAATACCAACAAACATGTCATCAACATACTACAAAAACCAACCAAGATGAAAGTAAAACAAGGGAACCATCTAAAAATGGTAAATAAATACTGTTGTCAAACCTATGACCAAACCAACCACGATTACTAGATGACCAACCATGGTTAGCTTCTAACCAACATCGGTCTCTATAATAGTCAAGTTTCCTTCTTTAACCCTTAAAACTCTAAAAAATTTCTCTATCATCTAAAACCAACTGAATCAACCATCAATTGCCATCCCTAAGGAATATCCAGGCACCATAAAATAAACCAAAAGTGACATCTTAAAGCAATAAATGCAATATACCTAAAAATATGTGACTTGCCCTCCAAAACCAACTAGTGCCTCTTCCTAATCTGAATAGTATAAATCTCCTCTCACTCTGCATGTTCCTATATGTCCAACCTACAATCACAATAACAATGGCTTACTCCCACTTAACCTGAACTCCCTTGCACTACTTCTAATAACCAAGCTCAAAAGCTATATATGTCAATGAGAAATAAAAAAGATGAAAGAAATATAAACTTGATTCCATTCTTAACCAAGAATACTTCTACATCACAGAAGTTTGGACTTCTTGTGAAGTAGGTGAATCATCTTCTTTCCATCTGTGTGTACTCAACATCTCTCATTACCTATAAATGTGTCCAACCATGACTTTTCATTGAGGATCTCATCCTTAGACTAGAAACCCTTGTCCTCAAGATTCCACACAACCGGGAATAAAATTCAAACAACACCAAAAACATGGTGTAAATCTGTGCACACTATCCAATCATAATATCATTTTCTCCAAACAAAATAAATAAAATGTGAATCATATAGAGATACCTGACTCAAAGTCTCATTGGACTAATCAAGCCAACTCTATCCTTTTTCTAATCCAAACATTGAAGTGATCTGCACTATTTCTGCATGTACACACTGTGCAAGAAACTTGATCCTCCAAAACATGAAATTGAACAATCCATGCTCTCTTCTACGTAATAAACCCTATGTAAAGGCATTGTCACAGAGGCCAACCATGGTTTCTTTGACCAACACCGGTTACCCCTATGGTGATTTCAGCTCCGACTAAGGTGGTCAGTGCTGCTGGAGCAAAAACAATGCCAAAATATTGGCATAGGTCACCAAACCATGTGCCTACTCCGACCAAAGCCGATATTTGTGTTGATCCAGTCATTTCAAGAAGCACCCAACCTTGTACAAAAACTTAACATCAATAATACATGCAATAAAAATGCACCAAGATGAAATACATCACCTTACCAGCACCAAGATACTCAATTACATCTTCAACTGAAGAACATGTTTCTCTAATGGAAACCTTGTCTTCATTCTGTGCTATTATATTCTACCTCTCTAAGAATCCCATGCATCTAACTACACCAAGGATGCATAACTACTCCTCTATCTCATTCTCATATCTAGATATGCAATCCCAAACATGCATGTGTAACCAAAATAATATAAGCACTATAATACCAAGATAAAACCATACCTTAATAATTGGATCTACAATCTAACCAACATGTTTGTGCCTCCAAGAATTGGGGACACCTCAGAAAACAAGATACATTCCATGCATCTTCTTAAATATTCAAATCTATGATTTTCTATTTAAAACTAGGTTGTCTAGTAACCAACCACAATCACCCTCTAAGCTGACCAAGGTTACCTGAAACCAACCATGGTCACCATACTGACACCAGTTTACACTTAAATGATGTTGGTTACAGTAATTTCCATTAACCTTACTCTTCCATCTTCCACTTGAGATTCAATCTCTTCCTATGATTTTCACATCAGGAAAAATAAACCCTACTCTCATACACCTTTCATTAAACCACTAAAAATATACTAAAGAAAAACCTTTCTCTGAAATAACCAAGCTCTGAAACCAGTTGTTAGGAATTCGGGACTGCATAATAGTGCTATGATTTAATAAAAAACTCAAGCATGCACACAAGATCTAGAAAATTCCCCAAAATCTACAGCAGTGGAAGTATAAACTAGAACAATCCAAATCAAGACAAAATACACACACATAACACAACATGTACCGTGGTTCACCCAATGTGGGCTATGTTCACCAAAGATAGAGATATCATATATATAATATAACAAGAGTACAAACCAAATCTTAAATACAAGAGTACAATACATCTCTCTAAGAGTATCTCCTCTCTTATAGATATCTAAATAGATCTCTATGAGTGCACTACAATCACGCCTCCAAACACCAACAAAAAATCTCACATAACTAGGAACTATTGCATCTTTGAAATCCTACCAAGTTTTCGTGGATCTACAACAAGACCTCTCACATGGATCTACCAATGTGCAACCATGAATGTGCACCAAGAAGTAATTTTTCTCTCCATCACTGCATACATAAACTATGCAAACATTAAGACAAACTCCTCTACAATATCTAGATCTAGATGGATCAACAATACAATATGAAACAAGGTTCGAATTATGTCATCATAGATTCACAACCACTATGCAGATCACACTTTGGGGTTGGGCTGCACCATAATATTGCGGTCATATTTCAATGGTGGAAGTGCATTTTGGAATTGTAAGACCATATTTTAGGTCCCAAACTCCACCAGCCAGAACTCTAGAGCATAATTACGGTGGAAGCGTAGATTGGTTTCACAGGCTGCATTACAGAGAAAACTTCCACCCCTAAATTCGATTCTCATTCTAGAGAAATTTTTAGGAAAAATGTTTGGATTGTCATCAAAGGGAAAAGAGAAGATGAAATAAAGTTTTCAAGGGGTAGCTCCCCCTTCCAACATCATGTCGATGTTGAAAATATTGGAAATACAAACATAGGGCATATTGACCTCCCTAAATTTTGGGAGAGGGTTAGACCTCAAAACAAAAATTCATGTATGTAAGGAATATTTGACAATGGGATTTCTTTGGCTTCCGATTTTCCTCCATAAATGTAATGCTGCGAGTTTTTCTCATTCATTTGTTGCACATTACAAAAAAACATTTACGACAGTGAGAGAAGATGACAGGACAATTGTGATTAAACTAGATAATGACTATTTTGAAGACTTGCTTAAAATTCTCGATGTTAAATAATACGATAAAAAAATTCCATAATCCACTCTTGAGCATTGGGTATTGGAGACGGTTACTTGCACTATAGTTCTCAATAAAACCTACTTGATAAAATCAAAAGATTCATTATCTAGGGTTCCTAAAACTATTCCACGATCAGATTTTATCCAGGAACCGAATGATATCATCACTTTGCTAAGTAGAGTCATAGGAATTCTTTCTTGTAATGATTTACAAGAGTGGATGTATTTGTACATTACTAATATCCAGAAGAATTATGATCTTATATGATGGGAAGAACATATCAATAATGCCATTTTTTCCAATTAACAGACGTTTTAACCTCTGGGAATTTCTTCATGACTTCCTGTCTTGTATATGTGGCTGAAAAAATGAGGAATTATCCAGGGTTATCACCTACAAGATCAAGAAGTGCCTCTCAAATTTATGATTTTTTCCCTCAGCTCATAATGAAGGAAGGGGCTAAAAATTTTCGAAGGCCGAATGATGCTTTCTTCATTGTTATTTTGTACTTCTTTGACAAAGAACTATACAATTACGTATTTTATGATGATGCCTCAAAATAAGTCAAAGAATGGGGAGGTATTTATTTTCAATTCCCAACATTCACATATATAAGGGTGTTGGCATTCTCAAGTTCTCCTAACAAGTTACCTAGGTGCCCCATAGATAAGTGGGTAGTAATGGAGTTGGGTCGACAATTATTATATTATCACAAGATCCAACATGACATACACAAGATGAGATATCAATTCCTTATAACTTTGGGAAGATACACATGTGCTTCCACATATAAAGTAAAAAATGTTGAAGGGGAAATAATGCAGATGAATTTAAATACTTTTCACCTACGTGTTTCCTTTAATTACCAAGATAAATTTGGCAGACAAGGGAAATCTGGAATTCACATTCCATAATTAGAGGATGTATGGTTCAATTACAGGTATGAGATCACTATAAGGGGAAGGGACTTAAAAGGTTAACTTCTAAGAGTTTTATCATTACGGAATTGCAAACATCCCTGAAGGTATCCAAGATGATGGATGAGTTTTAGACCCCTTTTATGGGAAGAATAATGTTAGAGATCAACCACTTCCATGCATTGACAAATCAGTCGAGTAGTGCATCAACAAAAAATAAAGAGTGGGTCCTATCTCAATCATACCTACTAGTGGATGAAATCATTGGGAATCACACCAAAAGCATCAGTTCAGCTCCTATTGATACGGTTCATGTATAACCACCTTTGGTGGAGCATTCTCCTCCTTCAAAAGAAACAATATCTACTCTCAAACTAATCCAAAACCTCATATAATTACCATTGTATGCAGGGGTTCAATATCCTCCTCCTGGGGTCTCCAAAAAATAATCTATATCATCCATGTTCCTTTATAAAGGTCATTGACCTTAGTTTTTCTCCAACTCATACAACTCAAATGCTGCAGACATTATCTTCCCCACTTCTTCCCTCTTCACCATTCTCATTTCCTCCATCCCCTCCACCTCTCACTTTTCCTTTGGCTACATCCTCTTTATTCTAGTCCCATTTCTCCCACTCCATCCCATCCCATAGTACAAATATTCTCATTTCTTCCTTCTCTTTAATCCAGATATGTTCTAACTTTAGGAACTCCTTTTAGGACTCCTCTTCCTCAAAAATATCCCTCTATTTCCACTCCCATTACATCCATGCCTATGATCATTCTCTCCACTCCATCTTCTATTGTCACCACATTGTTTCCCCTCGTAGTGATCTATAACAAGTGCCTTAGTAACACCAACCCAACCTATTGCCATAGTAGTAGTGCCTATCACATCTAGTAAATATTATTCTTTTATCCTAGCACGGTTGGATAGATAGAATCCTAAACATAAGAATAAGGTTCCCATAGTTCATTTTTTTGATCTCGGTGTCCTATATATAACTCCTAGAGACAAGAAAAGAGGCCAAGGGTCATTTCTAACCTATCATTCGATCAAACTGGGGAGATATTTGTTGAAATAACCCTAACTATTGGTAAAACCAAAGAAACTATCACCATAACAAATTATCAGATCTCACGGTTTTCCCTTGGAAAGGCTACTCATGAAGGAGCCAAGTAGGATGTTCAAAGTTACCTTGGGTAATATTTTGGATAAGTTTGAAAAGGATAAGGTGACCAAGGATGAACTCAAGAACAAGGTTGAATAATTGACTATCATTATGACTAAGATCAAATATCCTATTCATACCAATACCCTTTCTGTGCCCCAAGATTTGATGACACCTCTTTCTCGTAGTCGAGAAAATTGTATAGAAAGGTCAGGAAGTAGGAGCATGGATTGAAATATTGATTCAGGATGGAGAGTAGGTGATCAAAGATGTTATTAATCTTTATAATGAATTGTAATCTAAAAAAGAAACTATCTCCAAAATGGATGGAATTCTCATAGAAGAAAGCAATAATTTACAGCTCACGCTCAAATCGTAAAGAGGTATGGAACATTGGGTCGATAAACTTATGAAAGAAGGGATCATTGATGATTTCTAAAAACTGTTCAAATATAGTGAATCCATGGAGTTCGATTTCAGGAGTTACATGAGGCAATATTAAATTTAAATGAGAAGATAATTGAGGTAGTTGATGGCCTCAATGACATTATAGATGAATTTGATAAAATCCATTACGGGTTTTGGATGAGAATGTTGATGCACTTTTGGTTGAACAAATTATTGCCCAATTCAAGATCCTGGTAAATGAAGACAATGAGGTAACCAAATCCTTTGGTCTCGATTCTATCCATAGGTTGGTGTTATACCAAAATTTCTTGAGCCAACTCAAGAAAGTTATAAATCAGACCAAGAAGTTACCTAGGAAGTTAGTCAAAGTAGTTGAAATCGGTGAGGTCTGAATCACTATGTGTGCAAACCATATGATAAAGAAGTTCAGGAAATAATGAAATGATTTCTTGATTACATGTAAAAAGCATCCAATGAAGAAGGAAAGGAAGAATTAGATCAAGGAAAGGGTGACAAAACCCTAGCTGAACGTGGATGCCATTTTTACACAATATTTAAGTTAACACCATTTTAAGTAACATGTTTGACCTAGTTTAACTTTGTACTACTACTTCATTATTTTTTTGGGAGACTATTTCCTAATGTAACTGCATTCTATTTTTAGCATTTAATGATTAATAATGGTATCTATATTTTCTCAAATATCCTAATCTATAAATATAAGAATGCATTTTGTAATCCAATAATTTTGGATCTTTGTGTAAGGAGGCTCAATAATGTTTGGGCTCTCATATGTAGGATTTAGCCTCGAGTAATGAATACAAAAATAAATTTTTCCTTCATCTAGTTGATGTATTTTATATTTACATAGTTCATTTGGTACTTGACAATTATTTTTTCCCTTATATTTAATGATTTATCTTACCTTCGATTGATTAATTTTCTTCATATAATATTATATTCGTGATTAGTGAAATTTACTCATCTTAGTTGTGGAGAAACAATTCTCTTTTGTTATTTCTAAATATCACTATAATTAACAAGTCTTGTTGAAGGATATAATAATAAGTTGTGCATTTAATATATTATTCTATGTTTGTTAAGCTAATCTATTTGTCCTTTAGACTATTAGTGCATCACATCCTTTTTATTTATATTAAAGTATTCATTCTCCCCATTTTTCCAAGAATCAGATAGAGTAATTTATTTTAATTATTGTAGTTCTAAACCTTGATCTTCAATCAGATGCACATAGTTTAGTAGGAAGCCAACCTTCTCTAGAGGTTCATCCTAAAGAGCCAAGGTCCCACACCTTGGGGATATTCCCATGTTACCTTTGGATCATCTAATGATACAATGGGTGTGTGATCCAAGGAAAAATCCAAAAACTAGAATTAGAGAGATTTACATTAATATATGAATTAATTCATGATGATGACATTTGATATCTTAAGTTGGTTGTTCTTCGGGATTGGATTTCTAGGCATTGAAGATCTATTAGGGTTTGCTTACTCATTGGAGTGTTTCATGATGGAGATGGATGTTTCATTTGTTTTCGAGCCTATTAGTGATCCTTGGAAATTGTTTATATGTTACATGATGATGATGGAGACATGTCAAAGTTGTTTGAATACCTTAGAGCTATTGGATCATTTTTAGGTGCTTGAGAAGCATGTTGTGAGATTGTTTGTGCATCTTGGAGCTTGTTGTTAGTGTCTTGACCCCTGCTAACATACTTGGGTCATTTGAGTTACTTTATATGATGTTTTTGATCTATTTTTGAGTTGGGATGACTAACCTACTTGGTCATGGCTGACCTAGGGGTGTTATAAGCTAGTGTTGGGTATATAAGTGCATTTAATGAATCATTTGTTATTGTTACCCATGGGGTTATGAGAAACCTATAGGAAATTAAAGGAGAGTGTTAAGGGGTTATGGAAAGATCATAGAAGACGTGAATATATGAGAAAGTTTGAAAATCAGATGTGCAAAGGGAATTTACCTAATCATCCATGAGATGATAAATTTGAGTGAGTTAAAGGAGAAAGAAGTTTGAAGAAGGTTTGGTGTGTTTGGAGCTGAATTTAGATCACAATTAGTTATTTGGTGGCCTACTATATGTGATCGCTCATTTATCAAATCTATTATGATGTGTAATATTCATAGGATTATTTTTTTGTGAGTAATATTAGAAAATGTTTAGGGGTTGGTGCTCCTTGTGGGGTTGGTGCCTCACTAAAAAAATATTACATGTGTAATATTCTTGGAATTCCTCTCTTTGTGTTATATAAGCTAAGGTTTTAGTGATTTTTGTTCCCTTAACATTTTCATACTTACATCTAGTGTCTTGTGTTCTCTATCTTGTTGCATGCACTTGTAATTGTCTAATACACACTTAATAAGCTCACATGATTCATAGTTAATTGAATTATGAATTTAGGTAATGGTAAATAAAGTGAAATTTTTGAAGGACTGATTCACCCCTTCTCAGTCCATCTTTCTTCAAATAATTGGTGGTATAGTTGGTCCTTATGAAGTAAGTTTAATCACTTAAAAGGAGATCCTCTTAAAGCATAAGAAATGGCTAAATATTCTAATGTTGAAGAATATCTAAGAAATAAGTATGATGTTAATGAGTCCTTAATTCATAATATACAAGATTAGATCGATTACATGGAGATAGAGAATTTTTAAGCCATCAAAGTGATGGAATCACAATTTGAAAGTGTAGATACCTAGAATTTTTACACTTTCTATTTTCATACATGTTCTTGAAATAGGGATTCGCGAGAATCTGATGTCGAAAATTGATGCACCACAACGAATTTGCACTCTGATGGTAACATCAAGCCAACACAATACACAAGATTCAAAAAAATGGAAAGAAGATTGCAAGTAAGAAGAATGGGTCTGCTCATTCTCGTTGATCAAAAAATAGGAAGTACAAATAGGGGTGTTGTGTAACCCCCATGCCTAAACATGGAAAGAATCTCAATGACGCCACTAATACATATGACATTTACTGACGCATATGACACCACTAGAAGAGGAGTTATAATTCCAAATAAGGAATGTAACTCCTATGATTCATTGATGTAAATGACAATATTGGATTCAATGATAGAATTTGACACTTTTCATTTGACTTCCTAAGACCTATGACTCTTGCAAGGCAAGATGACTCACCTAGGTGATGGACAATGACTGGACAGTCACACATACCAACACCCCCTTCATCAAAGCCGAGGAAGAGGTCAAGGTAAGTCAGAATAGAAAAAGAAGACTCCCCTAGACAACTAAGAAAGATGTGTCAATGGGCCCTAGCAACTAAAGGCCTGATAAGGTGCCCATGTACAAACAACATCTTTCTGGAAAGAAGAAGAGGAGAAGAGGAAAAAAAGGAGCGCTATCCAGCTCCCCGGAAGATGATTTTTGATGGACTCCTAATGAATTTGAAGGGACCAAAGGTCTGTGATCAGAAGGAGGAGGAACATGGAGAGTGCTGAAAGGTGGCCCAATATGAGAAGGAGATAATATATCAAGAGAAGCGGTGACAATCCTGTCAATCTCCATAAGGTGAGAGTCTGCAAATATAGATATATCATCAAGAGAGCCCTGAAGGGGCAAATGAACCTGCTACGGTGGAGAGTCAGTGGAAGCTGGTGGGATGGCAACTCTAATCTCAGAAGAGGCAGTAGGTTGAAGAAGATGTTGCACTGTGATGTCGGTATCCTCGAGCATATCATCCAAGTCTGAGTCAAGGAAATCAATGTCCTATTGTGGAGGATTATAAGAACCCTTTGAAGAAGCAATCTCAAAGTCTCTAGAAGCAACAGGGGATGGCAAAATCTCTAGGCTAGAATCAACGAGAATCAATAGATGCTCATGATGGGGAAAACCTGAGATCCAAGGCAACATGGTGTGTAGGTGAGAATTCAACCGAAGATTCCTATGGAGGAGAGTCACTAGAAACTATGATAGGAGCAATACTAAGTTCTAAAGGAGCATGCACAGAAATATGTGTGGGTGGCCCTTCATAAGAAAAAGTATCAGTGAACTCACTTTCCTCCATGGATGTAAGATCATTAGAAGATCCATAACTAGATGAAGGAGGATCAAAGTCTCCATGAAAATTCTAAATGAAGATCCAAGCTCTATGCGCAGACTCGGTGAATTCTAATCGATGTTGAAGGTCCTCGGTATAGTAAGACAAAGAAGCCCGTATGCCATATCATTCTCGTTCAACCAATTTTGGTGATGAATGCGGTCAATAGGTTCAAGTGCCAACCCAAGAAGATGTGGTAACAAATTATACATAATACAATGATTGAGTATCCCATTCTTCCATTGTAGGTAGTTTCCTAGTCCTAGTTGAACAACGGAGCGATGAAATTCAATGTCCATGATGAGAGGAGCCTCTAAGGAACACAAGTTTAACCCCACCCTTTTGTGGCACTTTATAGTTCAGTGCGTTGATTACAACTAGATGTGACTGTGTTCGAGAACCATTTTGTCACTCACCTTGTAATTAACGTAATAATGCGTAATGGTGGAGACAACAATCAAGGTTCATAGGGCACAAAAAATTGACACTATAAGAAAGCACAAGAACAAGAGAAAATAAGAAGGGGAAGAGAAATCCTTGTGAGAAATAGTGTCTCACGTTGCATGAAAGAATCCCTTTATCATAAGAATATGGCGGACGTGCTCATAAGTCCACGAAAAAAAAGGAATAGAACAAAGCTCAAGAAAAAATGAGCTGAATTAAGCAATACAAAGACCCCAGAATGTAGCACTTTATAAAATTAGTGTGTTTATAAATATAATGATCCCATCATCTAGAGTGTGAAAAAACATGCAACTTTTACTAAAGAAGTGATCAAAACCGAGCAATGAGTCAAAAGTTATAGCAAAAACCAATTCCCACAACTGATGAGAAAAAGCCAATAAGCCTACAAATGGATTTAAAAAGTGCCCTAAATGCATGCAAAAGTTGTTGTATGTATGCCCATTGGAAACATCATGGAATTTGAGGTGGATTTATTTGTATTGCGAGGGGCGGTTAGCCACCTACCAATCTGAACCTCACCCTTCGTCTTCGGCACTCGACGGAAGGTTAATAAAACAAGCCAAAAAACTTACAATATTACAATGCCACTTAAAAAAATATTTTAACACCTTTTAAACATTAAAAGGTGAGATTAAGTTTACCAATAATGAATCCCAACTGGTGGATAAGGGATAAGCTAGAGTTTACCGAGCTGCTGCAGTTGTGAAGCCCACGTGGAAGTTCTAATGCCGAGCAGGAGTGGGAGAGCCCAAGAGACAACTAGCACAGTCAGAGGTCAACCAGAAAGGATTGAGCCCAACGTCTCAAACATGGATAGAGTGGTTAAAGTGTAGAGGAACAAGAAAAAATAGATAATGTAGTGCTACTATCCACTATAAAAAAATGCCAGCTGTAGAAGAAAATGCTCATAAAAGTGTAAAAATCGTTGGCTAAAAAGAATATCTCCAACTGTTACAAGCCTAAACACACGTGCTGGGATAAAATGCCTAGAGTAGTGCAAAAATAAAATGCCGGCATGAAAGAGAAAATGCTCGAGAATAGTGTAAAAATAATGGCTACGCGAGAGAGGAGAGGTGCAGCAGGCGGAGGAGAAGGCCACATGCCAGAGAGAGAGACAGTAGTAGATGGGGCGGTAGCACAAACGTCCAAAGTTGTAGAAAAATATCCAAAGCACGGGAAAATGTCCACAAGCACAGGGAACAATGGGAATGAGTGAGTTTTCAACTAGTGCACGAGCCCAAGTTACAAGCTTACATCAGATACTCCCACGTAGAGAGAAACTCAGGTTAGAAAATAGTGCAGAGGAAACAATGTAGGATCAGGTGAATGAAAAGTGAACCAACACGAGCCAATAACCAAAAAAATGCCATGTTTAGATTCCACACCAAGGAAAAAATGAGGATGAAGAGGTGGCAAAGCTTTGCAAACCACGAATAGTCCAAGTGCAAGGTGAAATGATGCAGAGAACCAAAGCCACGGTTGAACTCAAGGTAATGTAAGCAAGCCACGCCAAAAATGAGCATGCTCTCCACATAAATACAACCAACGAAGGAAAAAAAGATCATAGGTAGAAGCCCAAACCATGCATGGGCAGCAAGCAGACAATAAGAGCCAGTAATCACAAGTCCATGCCAAAAACAAGCTCTTCTTTTACCCTACGAGCACCGAATCGAACACAACCAATAAGAAACACACAAACAACCCAGAAACAATAGCCACAAGGATCTAGAAATATCCAAATACGAACTCAGCTGATAAGAAAACCAACCAAATACCTTAACTTAAATCAGTATTTGAAACCTCAATACAAGGTGAGAAATAATTCCAAAATGATAATCGAAAAAAACTTACAACGAGGAAATGAGAAGAAACCATAAGTGATTAACAAGCGAGAAATGAAGAGTGCACGTTTACGAAACTAAAAGCTTTGATACCATGAAAGATGGATTTACGATAACCGATATCGAAAAGTGATGCACCACAATGAAGTTACACTGATGGTAACATCAAGCCAACGTAATACGCAAGATTCAAAACAATGGAAAGAAGATTGCAAGTAAGAAGAATGGGTCTACTCATTCTCATAGATCAAAAAATAGGAAGTACAAATAGGGGTGTTGTGTAACCCCCATGCCTAAACATGGAAAGAAACTCAATGACACCACTGATGCATATGATGTTGACTGACACATATGATGCCACTAGAAGAGGAGTTACAATTCCAAATAAGGAATGTAACTCCTATGATGCATTGACGCAAATGACAATGTCAGATTCTATGATAGAATCTGAGACTTGTCATTTGACTTCCTAAGACCTATGACTCTCGCAAGGTGAGATGACTCACCTAGGTGATGTGGATGATGACTGGACAGTCACACACATCAACGATTACTAATAATTATATTTTCGAGTTAGAGGTTGCTAATGCATTTATCTCTAAAAAAGAGTGCCTTAAGGGACTTGTTCTGAGATATGGTTATCTATGTAACCATTAGGTTAGGGATGATACATGGAGAAAGAACAAATTTTGGTCCCATTTATGTGTTTAGGAAAAAAAATTTCTTACACAATTTTCTTTGTTCTAAATAAAACATCATTTAGAACACACATTCCATGCCAATCAATCTCATAACAGATAACCATATGCAGCTGTAAATGACTTGGTATATTACCGATCTCTCATTTCATGACTCAGTTTCTAGACTATCTCTCATGTTTGTCTTTAATTTTAGAATACTTTATGTATACTTGGTTTTTTTACCCTATTCCGGGTACTGAGTGATGTGTTTAAAGAACTGTTATCCAAAATTCACCCCTAGGGTAAATTTGATAACATGCTCAGAATATTCAAGTCCCAAGAAATTATATTGATTCAAGACAAAGTATCATGTTGCTTTGGAGTCCCCTCGATTTTTTTTTCTAACTCCCGGCCAAGAAAGAAAGAGAAAGCTTTGAAAAATGTGAAAAAGTTACGGGAAGGCAAGTAGGTTGATCCGGGAAAATCGTAAAATTGGCTAAGTCCTACTCAAGAAAGTATTTGGGACATCCGGGACACAAAGGTGCAAACCGCCGCAGTTCACATGAAATCAGCACAACAGCCCACAAGCATTTGGGACATCCGGGACAAAAGTACGCGGCGGGCGCGAAATGCCGGTTCGATCGAGAGAAAATCGACTAATCGCTAATCGAACGATTCGGGACAAATGGGACAAAAGACGTGAACCGCCTGTTCGCGCGAAATGAGCACATGAGGCACCCAAAGCAAAGTGGGACATCCAGGACAAAAAGATGCGAACCGGCCGGTTCGCGCGAAATCAGCACAAGGAGCACTAAGCATTTGGGACAGCCGGGCCAAAAGTACGCGAGGGACGCGAAAGCGCGGATCGCCCGAAGGAAGAGTTTTTCATCCGGGACAGCTGGGCCAAAAGTACGCGAGGGACACGTGGGATGCGAAAGCGCGAAATGGGCGAAGACAGAAGAGGAAAAGTCAACGTTTGACCTGCGAAACTTCAAACGGCCATAACTTTTGACTCCGAGCTCCGATTTTCACAAAATTGGACTTTCTGGAACGAGCATGATGTCCTCTATACCACAGAAACTGGATTTATTATTTTTAATGAGGGGAGATATATTTAATTAAGAGAAACATATTCGGCTCCAGTCAGTTAATGTTCATTCCCGTCAAATGACAGAAAACGCCTGTCAGACCCAAAATAGCTGCCCACACTCAGAAGGCCATAAATTTTGCATTTCTCAATGAAATTGCACAAAATTGGTACCGTTGGAATCATGGTTCCGAGTCCGACACACAAAAATCAATAAATTCCAGATTTGATCAGAAATTGATTGAGTTTTTTAAGAAAACGTGGCCAGGTTCAGAACAGTGTTTTATTTGGTAGCTGGGAGTGCAATTAAGAGGCATGGTCATCATTCTTTCTCTGCTGCAGCACATGGGACAGTATGGGGAGCCTTTTGCAAGTAATGGACAACCTTTTCACTCAATTTAATGCCTCTTACAGGTGGTTGAAGGACAGATTTCGGGATTTCCATTTTCCCTTCTCTTTTCCTTCTCATTTTTTTATAAATTGGAGTGTTGGGCTCATTGTATGGGAGAGAGTTTTTGGGTAGCAAAGCTCTGCCAAAATTTCTTTGTGAAGCCAGTGTGTTGCAAGCCCTTGTAGTGGACTCCTTGCATGGTGATCCAGGCCCTTATCTTGTAATAGACTGAACTGTGCATACCAGGAAGCAATAAAATACAAAGTTTGTGGATGTATCTTCCCCTGCTGTGTTTTCTTGCATTCTTCTTGCCCCTTTTATCTTTCTACAAGAATATTGTGTCTATTATTATGTTCTTGCAGGAATTCACTAACATTGTGTATGCTTGGAATATTGTTGTGAATGCATTTTGCTAGATTATGGTGAACTGTCATCACCTCTTCTAGTGTGCACTTTGCCTCTGTATTTCACACATTTGGAGATTACTCTCACACCCTCCTTTTCTGGTGTATCACCGCTTTAGTGTAGGCTTTCATTTTATGTATTCTCTCTCCCTGGTCCCTTGGAAATTTAGATTAGAATAGTTAGCTTATCCTGCATTAGAGTAGATTGTGGCAAGTAGTTTAGGAGCAAGAACCAGCTTTCTCTGGAGGTCTATCTCAAGTAGCAAGTCCCACAACTTGGGGATAGTACCCATGTTATCCAATCACTTTGTGAGTTCGGGTATATGCATAGGGGTGCTGTGATTCGGTGATAACAGAACCTATCTAAATATTTTTACCAATATTCATCGACATCATGTTTATTTAAACTAGGTGACATAAGACAATGTAACTAGTAGCTTGCGATATTTTGGCCAAAGATTTCTAACATACTGTTCATGTTACTATTCCTAGATGACATACTCATAAATTTGGAATACATCCTTCACATCACTCTATTGTTATCTAGAATGGTCTTTACTTACTTCTGTTAGTACACTTGCCCAAGGTTTGAACCGAACTCAAGTTAGTGACATAATTTGTTATAGGTAGACGCTCATGATGACTTAGGGTATATGGACATACATGACCGACCTAAGTTGACCAAATGTGCCTAGGTAACTTGAGTCATTAAAAGCTACTTCCTATTCTAATCATGCTACTATATTGATTTAGAGAGAAACTAAGTTCATGTCTAGATGTGTGTAGATATAGATGAAAAATTACGGAAGGGTGTTGCCACATGTCAACTACAACACTGTATCCTTGAGAAGCCCTTAGTCTTCTCAAAGGTACAATCCTACAGTTGGCGTGTGCCAACATCCGTTAGAACTACTTCATCACAATGTACATACCCCTTGGTGGTCATTAACTCATAATTAGATTTGGATTAAAATTCAAATTCAGATTAAACAACCTTGTAAAACCCTAATTCCAACATTCATTAAGTTCTTCTCCCATATTAATTTGTTTAGTGTTAAGAACTTCATTAACTCATTATTTCTTCTATTTTCATTAACTTTGGTATAACAAATAGTTATCCAAAAATAGGACAACAAACATCAAAAGGTTAATTTAATGTAACTTAGTTGTCGAGGAAGGTGTACCATCCATCTAGGTTTAGCTAGAGTTGACTTCATAGAAAATTAAGTACAATGATTAACGATCATAACCACCATTATTTTTATTTTTCATTCCTTTGAGAGAGGAAGAGTCTTCCTCTACATGATTTAGTGTTAGGGCTATCATACCCTTTTTATCTTTCACAATTCATATAGTTTAATTTTATGTCCAATACACATTCCATAATTATACTATAATTGTTTAGATATAGAAACGACATCATATGCAACTTAGCAAGTTGTAGCTTAGTAAGGGAGGTTGAACTATTCCCTTAATATAACTTATTAAATGATAATATTAATAAGTATACAAACAGATTATGAAGATTATCAACAAGATAAATTCCAATTTCCTTTATAAAAAGTACAAGAGAATCCACACAACAATTTTGAGTCAAGTATCAAACCTTTAAATTCATCATGATAAAAATATGCACTTTCAAGACGAAGCATTTCGGGTAAACTACATTTCAAAAACATTAAGATCATAGAAGAATACAACTTTTATTTTTCAATACAACTCATGAATGAATTGGAAATTCTTTACAAAAGAGCCAGACTTTACATCACCAATACATCATAAATTTTTGTTCCTTCTTTTATCACTTATGAAGTCCATATTCAAAAATTTCTAGCATTGGTCCATTCATTCAATTGAACATGATAAGTACTAAGCATTAAAACGAAATACATTCCACTAATTATTCCATTAAAACAAATCTACTTTAATGAAACAATTAATGTATCATACAAATAAGCATAGGTAATAACAACCATAAAAGAATTACAAATAATAAATCAAAATCCACTTTTAAGAAAAGATCATAATATAATCAGCAACTACGCATTATACCAAGTAAGTATTGTCCCAAACAATTACTTATTTATATCAAACAACATCCCTTTTCGTTTAATATTTTCATAATTCTTTCTGAATTTGAAATACAGAATTTAACTTTACTATGTAACAAAAGAGTTACTTTTAGAATCAAAGACCTTATTGTCATTTTACCAAGTTTCCAGAATCATGTACAAACAAGTTCATTTCAGCATAGTACATATTTAGGATGATTCATCCTATAACTTAAATAAATAAGAAGAAGAATCAATACGGACTATCCATAATTCACTATTCATCTAAGAGAAAGAAATCAAGTTCAGAAAGTACATAACCAAGTACCTTTATAACTATATCAATCAAGGAAACTAATACAATGATTCACCATTTAAGAGACAACATCGGATAACAAGAATCCCAAACCAATACAAAAGGGAGAGAAATAAAAGCAGTCATCATCTCACTTGCAACTCTTATGTAATATTCTACATTATTGGAGATATCAGTCAGTGGCCATACGTTCCATAAAACAAGGTAAGCCTTATGAAAGGATTATTTCTTACTTGTGTCCATCCAGGAATGGATCATACTTACTATTGAGTGCATAGAGAGGAGTCCCTCAGAAAACAATTTCCTAATAATGCATGACTCAACCAATCAAAATAGTCATACAAGAATTGATTACGTTTTCCCTTCTATAAGAAAGGCTCAGCTGTAAACTTCCTGAATCGACGTGACAATTGATTCTAAACAAATTATCCTAGATCAAGAAATATCAAATGGGGACGGTTTGGTTTTTTCCATGTACCAAAAGTGATAGTCCCAAAAGTTGCCTGAACATTCTACTATTCCCAAGAACTTTCCACAATCAACTAGTAACAAGTTTAATTAAACAACCACAAATAAGTAACTGGTTCTAGAGAGTGAGTTCTCATTACCTCATCCAAGATCAAAAGGTTAGAGGGCAAAACTCAAGAATTCAAATAGGTAGATGGTAAACACTCTACAACATGGAAGAGAGTCCATCTATAGAGTAGTTCGGGAAAATAGAAATTAACTTCCCAAAAGTTAAAGGAAACTCAATAGAAAGGATCCAAACCTAGAATTCATTCACCATTATTTTATCAATTAAATTCCAAATCCCATTTAAAAACCCATAAGCTCTTTCAAAAGTTTAAAAAGAGAATACAAAACCAAACGTGAAGTTTAAAGAAAACATTACTTCTATTTTCCTTACGAACTCAAACCGTATCAATAACATCAAATACCAATACTAACCAGTTCATATACAAATAGAAATCTAGGATGCATATAATTCCAAAATCCACATTCATCTATTCAACTTGTTTTAACACAAGTTTGAGTTCATACTGTAGAGTAAAGTATACAATACAGTCCCGAAGCAGAAGTACTAAATCTTAACAAACAAGATATAGTTAAAAGAGTATTCAACTCCTTTTTCTTTTAAAAACCTAGAAATCCATTCAAAAGGATCTGATAGAGAGTACAAAAACATAACACTAAGTTTATAGTCAAACATTGTTCTTTATTCCTCATGAATTTGAACTGTAGCAATGATTCCAACTTACAAGAACTTACACAACTCCATACAAAAAGAAACATAAAGTTCGAGTTCATAATGAAGAACAAAGTATATAATACAATCCCGAACCAAAGGTACTATATCCTCACAAACAAGATACGGTTTTATAAAAGGTCTTGCACCCATCCTTCAAAACATTCAAAGTATACAAAGTATACAATACAATCCCGAACCAGAGGTACTATATCCTCACAAACAAGATATAGTAAAAATACAATCCCAACCCAGAGGTACTATATCCTTACAAACAAGATACAGTTTTATAAAAGGTCATGCACCCATCCTTCAAAACATTCAAAGACAGTCAGTTGAAATAACGTAGGTTACCCAAAACAAAGGGAAAAAGACCTCCATAACATGATTCCATGCAAGTTCGAGTTCTTAGAATACATTAAATATATATCCATACAGACTGAAGAGAAATAATACAAATTTTCAAACTCAATTTCAAATGAGATTTCCAGTTCCAAAACTCAAACCAAAAACCATTTACTCAAGCTCTTTTCTAGGCAGACAGTCTAGAATGTAAGTTCTAATCAAAACACAAAAGTCTCGAAAGTTCTATATGCATTTCACCATTGAACTTACTCAGAGAGAAAACAACAAAAACCAATATTATCATGCAATGGATTCATATCCAAAAATCATAGAGATTCCATCAACATGAAGTAAATAACCAAAACAAGACAGATAACCATATATCTCAAAAGAGCAGAGTTATTTTAATGAAACATTTAGAGGAAAGCAAGAAATCTTAATGGGTAGAGCCTATCATGCTTGATAGTGCTTACGCAATTCAAAGGAGACTTCTAGCCAAGCTTCCAACTCTTCTTCTCCTCCAAGAAAGATCAACAACAAAACATCTCTTTCCCTAATGCCTCATATACTTTCCCTGAATCAAAAATAGACTAGGGAAACCAAAAATAGCCACAAAGTGAAAATCAAACTACTGGTTCGAAGAACCAGATAGCTCCATGTAGAGAAAAAATTACAAAGCATGCAAGACCAAAAACCTCCAACAAATCCACCCACATTGTTTCCAAGATGGTTTTCTCATGAAAATCGAGATTCATTAATGCCATTTACTCTCACATTCCTGCCTATCTCTCCATGCCACCGCCATCTAGAATTGGCAAATCCTAATTCAAATTTTGCATGCATTGATAACTTTAGTGAAGACTCCACGTAGGTTCTACCAACTTTTCATGCTTCCACCTAATCTGGCAGTTCACTTGACATTTAATACAAAAATCAAATCTCATAAATAGCTTAGGAACCACCACCTAGCCTCCCATTTTCCATATGACCCTTAGGTCCCCTTTCCACACTTCATTAGTTTAGGATAGGTACCATTAGCTTAGGATAAGACCTTAGGCTAGTTTAGAAATAATAACCTTAGGTTTAAAAACATTTCAATAAGTAATTGCCACCTTAGATTAGGTCATATCTCATAACCATATAACATTAGGTATTAGATTAGAAAAATACCTAGCATCACCTTAGGTGGTTCCCTCAATTTAGAACATGCAACTTAGGAAAGGATGTTGTCCCAAATATAGTAGACATAGCTAGAAAAATAGATACATCTACCTTAGTTTAGAATCCCGTTAGGATAGATCTCTTAGGTCTAGGACTTAGATTGTTCCTCAATAGTCCTGAAGCAGGCCTCATTTCACTTAACGCCATAAGCATCCCATTGAGATCAATCAAGAAGATCCGAGCACAAAACATACAATAGAATGTAGGCATGATCTTACAAGACAATAAATAATTTGTAAACATACAAAAGTTCAGTCCGTTATGTCTCTCAACCTCTGAATGTTAGTTTACCATTCAAACCAGGTAGGGAGATTTAAAACATTCCTTGGATCAATGGAATTGATCCAAGGATGAGTCAATTAATAGAGATAAGTTTGCAACCATTATTACCAAATGTGAAAATGGATTCTTTGCAAACCATATCATTTTAGTCTAATGAATCCAAGAGAAGAAATGATTTATCCGTGGAAAGCATGATCTTCAACAATCAAAGGAACACACCTCATTCAAGAAAATCACATGTCAACGCTTGTAATGCAAAAGAGAAATATAACAGTTTGTCAAAGGTGTTACAATTGCATTTGGATTTGTTTGATTACACTTTTGGGTCATCTATAGTGAGCTAGGAATGGATTATTTCCCCTTCTCCACCTAAAATCTATTCTCTTAGTGTATCATCCTTTTGGAGATGAATGCATCAATAACTTCCCCCAACAGGAAAGTTCTCTAACTCACTTTTTCATTTTGTATAGATTAGTTTCCTACATTCGTTACATGTTCTATATTAGCTTAGTATTTTATGGACATGTTAGGTTAGCATATTGCATTTCAGTTCTTCATTTCATGTTACATGCTTTCCTTAAGTTATTATATACTTTTCATTCTTCTTATATTTTTCATTTACCCCCATAGTGATAATACCTCCATAGGGTTCCTTCCTCTTCTTCACCCTAAGGATTTGGAAATATTATTTTTCCTAACATAAGGGTTACTTCCATTGGGGTATGTGATCATAGCAGATCCTTGTACCCCCTTTAATTCTATCCATTTGTGTGTTGGTCTTGGTGTGTCCCTCACTCATTTCCTCAAATACCCTAGTTGAATGGATGATAAGAGTGCACGGTGCCTAGACACATTTTTCCCTACCATACATCCTTGGTGAACCCAATGTGAATCCTATTTTTTCCTTAGGATCAAGAATAGATAGTTGAAAGCACCTAATTTTCATTTTTATCTTGTTTTAGTTTTTAAAATTCCAAAAAAATCTAAAAATCAATCTTTCCAGACGTCATCATGCCTTTGTGTCATTTATGTATAGGGCCAATCCTATCTATCTTGGCCTAACTTCACAACAGATGCCATCAAACCCTATGTATTTTATAGGGCCGATCTCATCTCTCCTCTTTGATCTTTACCATAGATGCCTATAGTCCCTATGAAACACTTTTAACATAACCGATTGTGTCGGTATCCCATTTTTATGAGATTCTTCTTGGTCGATTAACACTCCTCCATGAAGTATATTGGCTTGGGGCTCTCCAACTCTAATGAAAAGTCACTTTCGAAACTTTATTATCTAACATCAATCTTTCCTTTCTACTTATCTTGTTGTGTCATAGGATCTAATATGAAAAGTATAACACGGTCTGTAACAATAATGTTTCAAGTGAAGAAGAATAAGATATTTAGCTTGACGAAATCTCTAACCTCCCACCGAAATCCAAAAATTCCTTGATAAGTTTCCTCAATACAAAGGGGAACCTGAGTCAGTAATTCATAAACATCTCCTTGACTTTGTCTTTGAGCAACTTGATGATAGGGTGGATAATGGGAAGGATACCATGGCAGGATCATCTATGAATGCCTATAGTTTTGATCCCACTAATCTTATCCTATAACTCATAGAAAAGATGAGTCAAC
This sequence comes from Taxus wallichiana var. yunnanensis, assembly GCA_018340775.1. Taxonomy (NCBI): domain Eukaryota; kingdom Viridiplantae; phylum Streptophyta; class Pinopsida; order Cupressales; family Taxaceae; genus Taxus; species Taxus wallichiana. Next base: position 438,724,348 of record CM031235.1, on the reverse strand, counting down.
AACAAACTGCCACTACAACCCAACTCCTACAAATGCAAACCAATATGGTCTAAATGGTTAACCATCATAATAAGGGCCTGGGGTGCAATTCCCCCACCCTTACCTAGTGAACCTAATAAAGAACCTATTTCCAAACCTCCCATGCACAACAAAGTATTGAGGAAAGTAAAACACGAGCCACTAGTACCTTACATTACTAGTATGGATATTGGAGTTATTGCCCCCTCTATCTCATATGATGGGTCAACCAATCCCACTTTACACATTAAGGCCTTTGGAAATCTTTACAAAGAGTGGATCAAAGTCAATTCCTATGCCGCCACTAAACTCTTAGCTAAGATTCTTACGAAGATGCCTTGGACTGGTATCACATGCTACCCCCTAACTCTATAGTAGAGTTAGAATCTCTAGTAAAAACTTTAGTTAATGAGTTTCAATATCATGACTTACTTAAAATAACATTAATTCTTTCATTAACTGCAAACAACATGAAAATGAATCATCTCAAATGTTCATCAAGCGTTGGAAAAATTTATCTACCAAGGTAGAACACAATATGTTGAATGGTAGTATTTTCCAACTATTTCTTTGATCCTTATAACCTTATCTTCAATAAAAAGTTAAGTCCTTTTCTCCTAAATCCTTGGATGAGGCTTTTAAAAAATCTAAAAGATAAGACTATCTCATGAGGGATATTGAGAAGGATCCTTCTAATACCCAAGAAACTAAATAGATACTGAGATCCTAAAAAAAAAAAAAGAACAAGAATGCTATAAATGACAGGGTATCAAATACCCTTCCTCTCATTGTTTCTACAAATAGAAATGTTTTTACTATTGACTAAAATAATAATAATAATAATAAGAGCCAACCTACCCATTATCATCCATTAACTAATGATGAGTTGAGAAAGCACATACCTAAACCATTTAGTTAGATCCTGGATCATTCTTAACCCATTCCCCATGATGAAAATAAATTCCATTGGTGGCACGCCTATTGGGGTCACTCTCATGAGAACTTTCATGACCTTTGCATGGATCTCATAAATTTATTTTTGTTCCCTCAATTTGACCACAAGGTTATCTTTGGAAAGCGTTTGACTAAAGCAATAAAGGATCATGACACTCAAAGATATAAAGATAGACATAATGCCCTGAACCAAGCCAATTAATAAATTTAAATTTTCTTTGATCTTATGACAAATCATAACTCAGCTGAAATCTCCAAGAATCCAAAAACACCACAAAAATGTGGTTGATCCCAAATACCCTCTTGAGAACATAGTGGCCATGAATGATATGAGGTGTGTGATAGCATATATAGATAAATAATACCCTCCATCAGTTCATCCTAGGATTCACAAATTCATTCATCCTTGTGTCCTATAAAAATAGACTCCTCAATTAAAAATCCCATCTTCCATGAGATGTCATCGGCCCCTATAAAAACAATTGCTACGGGGTTAAGGGTGTTTGAAAGTTTTTTTCTAACCACAAACACCTTTGGTGGGGCTAATGGAATCAAGCATAAGAAAATATTTATTTATGAAGTCTCCCCAATCACTCCCCCCCTTATAATCTTATTTATGAGGATTCCAAACACTCTCATCCTACTGCTCAGATCAACCACGATGAGTTGGATCCTTTGGAAGCACTTTCTTAGATCCCCTAACTAATCTCCATTTTAGATCTCATGCGCATGTCACCTCACCATCATGAGCATCTCATGACCATGTTATTTGACATGAACATAGTTTTCCCTCATAATTTGGGATATTTTCCTATGGTGGTGTTGTCATGATTTTTTGTAAGGGAAAAATTCAAACTTGAAGGCATGACAACCATACTAAAGCTGTGAAAATTTTTAGTTGAAAGTCATCATGAGCCCTCCTCAAAATCATCCTAACCCCTATATCAGGCCTATCATACCCTTATAAGTGGTTATATGTGTTGTGTCAACCTATTCCATAGGTGATTCAAGGATATAAAGTTCATTTAGGAACTTCCGGTCAAGATCCTTCAAGACAGGATCTTCAAAAAGCTTAAGAATAACTATTTATGGTCTTTCTAAGGCTAACACACACACCTCAAAGTGGAATGAAAGGATAAAATTCATCAAGGAGGTATATCAAAGAGATAAGAAAAATTACAACTAGTTTTGGAATATTCTAGGAAGTTTAAGAGGTTTTGGAGCAAGTTTAGTGAAAATAGGTTTTCAAGGGTGAAGGAGCTTGTCAACTAAAACATCATCTGAGCTTTGGGAAGTGATTTTGGGAGCTCCATAAAGAGTTAGAGGCCAACTAAGACATCATCAAAAAGGTATTTCAGAGCTATAAATTATGGTGGTTTCACATTTTTCCCAAAGGCATCCTCATTTCCTTCCACAAACTATTTTCTACATACACAACAAGTAATTTTGAGAAAAAATCCTATTTTTAGGGGATGAAAGAATAACCAAAGGCTAATACCCATTAAATTATTAGAAAAATAACTTTTCCAATCAGAATAATATAATAATTACATGAAAAGGCCTCTAGATGCTCGAGTTATGCCAATATCAAGTTGCTCCTTAAGGTAAGATCAAGGAGTTAGTCAAATTTCTTGGGTGGACACATGTCAAGCCTAGATGGAGGTAAACCTTTTACCATTGACCTTCCCAAAATTTTGGGATGGTTTGGACACAAAACTATTCCTAGCCCCTAGATAGCCCCCTAGACCATGATATGACCATCGTTGAGCCTAAACAAGCTAATTTAGCCCTCATGCACCATTGTTTAGCCCTCACCCTCATCAAATCTTGCTCCACCACGTGTCAAGCATGGGTGAGGGAAATTTTTACACCAACCATCCTAAAAATTTGGGAAATTTGGGACACTTTTCTCCACCCATGCCTAGCTCCTTCCTTGGTCACCCACATGACCCAGTTTCAACCCTAGGTGCTTATTGCTCATTTTCTCTCTCCTTCGTCGGCCAATCCCCATCCGTAACTTGTCAAGCGTAGATGAGGGCACAATAATTTTCACCAAATATCCCAAAAATTTGGGATGTTTGGGATAAAAATTTCACCCATGCTAAGGATTAATAAAAACTAAGTTTTTACATTTTTAATGTTGCTTCTACTTCTTCCCATATTTGTGTACACAAACCCTCCTTACCGTAAATCTTCTTCCTCTTCCATTATTGATTCTTCCGTCATGCCCGTTATTCATTTATGTTACATTCCACTCCCTCCACTACTTCCATAGCACCAAAATGTTTCTTTTTTAGCTCTCACCATGCCAATTTTTTCCCAAAAGCTTCCATGAGCAAAACCCTCGAATTCTTCATATCTCACAAACTAGCAACTAGGTGTTGTTAAAAATTTGGCCACATCTCTTCCTCCAAAACACCTTAAAGATGAAAAATATAATATTAAGAGGTTCCCCCATTATTTTATAGCATCAAACTCCAAGAATTTTCTAGACATACTTCTTCCTCAATTTCCCATAGATCCAGGAGAGCGAGTGAATCTAAAATTTTGAACATAACATCTAGAGAAAAAAAATAAAAAAGAATTTGATTTTTTATCAATATAAGGTGGGAAAGAACACTTCCAAAATATTTTTGACTTTGTTAATGAATTCCATGGTAACTCTATACCTGAATCTTACACAAGAAGAAAAAAATTATTTTTATTTCCAAGCATTTAAGTGGGCGAAACACAATGAAATTTAGAGCATGAGATCGGGATGGAAAGCCAAATCAAAAAATGTCATCCCCATTGTAAATGTGGGCCTTTTTCCACTTAATAAATAATAAAATATTCCATGATCTTCTACATGCTAAAAATAGTAAGTCTCCCGAATTCCAAGTTTGATCACTCAGACAATTAGGAAAGATGCAAAAAAGAAGACAATGCAAAAAATGACAATTTTCTCAAAATAGCGAGGTCCCCAAAAACAACTTCCTAAAAATGTAAATGTGGTAAAAATAGTATTTCATTAGTAAAGGAAGAGGATGGAATATTATGGAAGGTTCATAATATGAAATTAGAGCAAAATAAGTGATATGTCCCAAAATAGTAGGCCATTGTCCTACCTGCTAAAAATAGAAAATCTCTATTTTGGGTGCAAAAAATTTGAGATGGCCCTATTTTCACTCATATTTATGCTTTTAGACTCTCTAATGGATAATGGGATGATTTCATGGTTCAAATATAGAATTTATAACTTCATATTAGTCTTGGAAACATCATCATGAGTTCAAGTGTGTTTAGAAGCAAAACAAAGCATCACAAAACATAGTGGATGAATCCATCTTCATCACTCAAGGAGCTGGGTGATTTGAGATGAGATGGCTGAAGTGATAAGATTGAGTTAAGCGAGTTGATCTGATGAGTTGGGTCAGTTGGTGATATAGTGATAGATGGCTAGATGGGTGGATTAAAGTGAAATTGGAGAAAAACATATGATATGTCCCAAAATAATAGGTCATGGTATTACTGCTAAAAATAGAAAATATCTATTTTGGGTTTAGAAAGTTACTGAGATGTCCCTATTTTCACTCATATTTATAGTTTTTAGACTCTTCACTAGATAATGTGATGATTTCCTGGTTCAAATAGAGAATTGAGAACTTCATATTTGTCTTGGAAATGTCATATTAATTTCAAGTGTGTTCGGAAGAAAAGAAGAGCATCGCAAAGCACACAAAATGAATCCATCTTTGTCACTCAAGGAGACAAGTGATTTGAGATGAGATGGTCAAAGTGATAAGATTGAGATAAGCGAGATGAGCCTGATTAGTTGGGTGAGTTGGTGATAGAGAGATAGTTGGCTAGTTGGGTGGATTAATAGGGAGTTTGAGTTGGGTTGGTTACACGGTGAGATATGTCATGAAATATTCATTTTTTCAGGAAAATGCTTATGCAAGTAAACCAAGTCAAGTAAGATAGGAGATATAATTTTATTAAAGTGAGATGAGCTAGTAAACCAAACAAATTTTTGCAAGCTCAATGAGCCAGTTGGATTGAGATCAGTGAGCTAGAGGATTTGATCAATCGAGCATCAAGGATATCATCATGAGAAATTCTTGCAGTCATCTTGAGTGTACATTAGAGGATATCTCAAAAATATTTCTAAACATTCATTTCCCAACCTAAGGGTTCCACGCATCATGCCGAAGGATGATATTGTAATATTCATTGGAAATATATTCATCGTAAATGGAGCCTATTCATAAAAGTAACAACCTCTCCTTTCTTCTCTCTTTCTCCCACCTTTATAATTCTTCATTAGGAATAATAATTGTATTTATCTCATTCACTTACGTAACTTCATAAGTTATATTGTAAAGTACCTTTAATTGATAAAAGGAACTTATCTCTCACTTCCTAGGAAGATGAAAATTCACAAGTTGAATGAGACCATGAAGAATCATGTGGGGCTAGGCAACAAGTCAATTCACATAATTGCTTTATAAATTGGGATGGATTCCCATTCCAAGGGATCCTAAAATGATAGATAGTGATAGAATATATGTTGTAGCAATTATGGATTATAGTTATTAGAATTTGTGTCATCAATGTACATGAAATAAAGCTACATTTATTCCATTCTCCTTTTCTTTTGTTTCCTCTATTTCTCTCTTTTATGCACTTTGCAAGCATATTTTATCCTCTATGGTGTTGGAGAGTGAATTTTACTCCTCGATAGATGAATAATTTTTTTTTTTGTTTTACTTCATTGGTCTTGCTATCTTCATTATTGCTTTCTTCTATATTTAATGTTGAACTACTCTGGTTAATGGGTGTGAACTCTACAATTGGCCTACTCATGACAATAACCTTCCTTTCCTAATTTATCTCCTTTCCACTCATCACTATGATTTCCTCCTTTATACATGCACTTTTCCATAGGTTCAATGGAGTTTCCCTATGTAATCCTTGTCCTATTTGGCCAATCAAAAATATTGATTAGGATTATATTAGTTACATTCAATAATGGGAGTTTCACCATTCAATGCGAGAGGGTGTATCCCCGTGATCATTGGTAGATACACCTAATTTGTATAGCTACAAAAATTTCTCACCAATAATTTTTGGAGACTCTACTAGGGAGAGATTTTCCCAACTACACCCAAAACATATATTTTCCTAAAAAAATACAAAAATATATATTCAAAAATCAAATTTCAAAGGAAAATCATTTTTAAAGGTGACTCGGTCAAGGAACAAGTCCATGTAACATTTTTTCCCCATAAAAATTAAATAAATTTCCATACTGGAGTGAAGTTCCAATGAGTGACGGTGAAGAATATGAAGAGGATTTTCGAGAAATGTGAATTTTTGATCAGCCATCATTTTGGAGAATCTCCTGTAAGGCCAATAAAGTTAAAGGAAAGAAGGTTCATGCCATCTTTGAAGCAGCAAGAAAATAAATTTCTAGAATGGAGAAAATTATTGTTTGTGAAGATCCCATCATCAAGTCATGGTGGAAACAATTCCATAAAAGTGTTGTAAAAGGAAATAAAATTATAATTTTTGTTGCCAATGATCAAGAATCTAAGAGATAGATGAAAAGGATATAGAAGAGATACGAAAGGTTGTATGAAGGACATGATGGTGTAGAATCCACTGAAGGTAAATTTTTCAACCTTACACAACTCACTAACAATATGAGAACATTTTCCTTCATCTCCCTCCCTCTAGATGATTTTCTTGCATACGGTGATGAAGAAATGGATATTTTAAGAATATAATTTGTGCAAAAACTTTTGAGTGAAAAATAAGGAAAATTTCATCCTGAGGCCTATCATGAAGTTTGGAAATATGCATTGGCATTACAAATAAGGTATGAACATCTTGAATCACTTTGTCAAGTGGAGGAAGAAGAGGAGATATTTCCTATGGAGGAGGATCCTGATGAATGTCCACACTATGAGGTGTTCATCCTGGAAGATTCTTTTACACTATTGATGAATTTCATATCCTTGAAACTTGTCAATCAAATTTAATCAACATTGTGGAATATGATGAAGCATAAATAGAGGTAGAACTATCATTCGCCAACTCATTCAAAGCTTGAGGCACAACCCATTGGAGGAGAAATGGATTCAAGAGAGGAATATTCTTGTTGTATGATGGAAAATTCAATGTTTTCTGAAGACTCCACCAATAATGAAGAAGTATCAGATGATGAGTTTGAGGTAATCATGGATAATATCCTTTCAAATTTTGATCTTTCAATTAATAATGGAATAGAGATATGTGAAGAAGTGAAAGAAATCCATCCTTCACCTTGGACTCGAGATGATGAATGCAAGGTATTCATGGATAATTTTCTTTCCAATTTTGAATTTTCGAGTGATGAGGAAATGTTGAATGAAAAGATGGAGGAAATTGAAGAATCAAATTTTGTTCCTGATTCAATCATGGATGAAAAAATGGAGGATTCTAATTTCCTTTCGAAGTGAAGATAACGAATAGTTAGAACACAACTTATTCTCACTTTGAAGGAGCAAAATGATCATCTTGGTGAATGTGAAGTCAATCATTTCCCATATGAGTAGGAGGATTCAATAATTAATGATCAAGATAAATTTGAAAATTATTCCCATATTTTTACCCCAACATGGTTCTCTAATTCCCATCAAGAGGATGATGAAATGGATTTCAATCTTAAAGGAGTTCCCTTCCCATGAAGCATGGATCTCTTATCCTTGTTAAAAAATGTTGAGAATCACATATCCTCTTAATTACAAGAGGGAGAGCCTTGGGTGACAAGAAACATAGAGGAGATGAACAAGGATGTTTCAAATGAATCATGGACATGTATGGAGCATATTTTAACCGTCTCCTGGAAGCACAATGTAGATATTCTTCCCACAAGGATGAAGATGAGTATATGACAAGATCAAAAGAGTTATTTGTATAATACATCTTGAAGGAAGCGAGAAGAGTCTAAAGACCCTCAATCTAGTCTCAAGATCCTAACTTGGGCTATGAAAATGTAAGATAGGTACAAATCAACTTGTGATTATCTTTTTGATACACTAATGCTTAATGTTGAGATGAAGTATATAGATGAGCTTGATATCCTTCCCAATGCCTTGGTCGGTGAGAGGGAATGTGAAGACATGCATTTCTCTTTCTTATTGTGTGAAGAAGATAAAAATGCAAAAGAAAGGTTATTGAATATTCTTTGAACATCCCCAATCTTGAAGACATCTCCATTATGGAGGATGATATTAAAGAAGGTGTTGAGCTGATTTTCGTTGAAGGAAGTTGTTGAGAATAAGGTGAAAATATAAAATAGTATTGTGAGTATATCTAAGGTCAAATTGTTATCACCACTATTATATGCCCTACCAATTCGGATAAAGAACCCGTAGAATGAATTCTACATTGTGTCGGGGCTCTTCTATTTTTGTTACATTTTTTCAATCGACCCCTTTTCCTTTGTGTTTTTCGGGACTGAATTTTACCTAAGTATGGAATTGAATGTGGAGGGTATCCATGTGTCCCTTTGGTACAACTTGGAGAAGGCACAAAGAATCAGGAGCCCTCAAACAATGAGAATCGACCACATGACTAAAATACAGCATGGAAGACCAAGCGGGCTGAAAAGTCAATGTAAATGAAAAGGACGTGCAGGCCTCCATGTGTCACCCAGGCACAACTTCAAAAAGAAAGAGTAAACAAAATCCCCCAAAGCGGTGCATTGTCTCTCGCATGCCACACATGCAACTACCACCGCTGAAAGTACCAATCAAATAAGTGAAGGGCTCGAGATTTAGCGGATTAAATGTGATCTTGGTCCCCAAAGCATGTAGTTGAGATTTTTCTCCAAAGGTTGAGGATTTCATAGGTAAAAACTAAATGTGGATGGTGGAAACCTTAATGGAGACATGTTGAAGCAAGAGTTTTGTGAATATCTATAAGAGAATGTCTTGTGCAAGAGAGAGCAAAGATATATACATAGATAGAGAAAAAGAAGTTCTAGAAGGTCAGAAAGGAGGGATTTAGGTTCATTCTATTATGTTCATTGGCCTTAGCAAGGATCTATTGTAAATAAGTTTTGTAATCTGTTCCATTTTGGCCTTATGTATTGTTTTCTATATAAATAAGAGTTCTTCTAGTTTTCTCTTATTTCAGTTCTTGATGAATTTTTAAATATCTATCGTGTTGCATGCCATTAGATATTTTACATGAATCTATTTTATTATGCACGTAGTTTCATCTCACCTATGATGATTTGATTCGACTAACCTAGTATTTATTTCGATATCTATCTTAGTAAAGTTTTGGCGCATCACCTTAGATAAGATTTACATATTGTTTTTTTTTCTCTCTAACCCTTATCTCAACCCAAATCAAAGAAGATCCAGCTTCTATAAAACCTAGAGGTTATCTTAGGGGTCAAGTCCCACATCTCTAATATTTCCCACAACTTTTACAATTCATCTGCAAATATATATGTCAACAATTATCTTGACATGCCCAATGGGACAAGAAGTGAAATCTTAAACTTCAAATATTGCTAGGTTTGGTGTGTGACATAGTAATTTCCATCCTATGGAGGATAAGTAGCTACACATCTAGTGACTCCATTCCAAATATCTAATGGTTTTAGTATTTAACCCTCTCTAGTTCATGAGAAGGATTCAAATAAGGTCAAGAGAAAGAGAAGAAGGTGCATTTAAATATATGCATTTCTCCCCAAGTAGAGGTAGATAGATTCAAAGAATTTCATCTCCTCTAAACCAAACTCTTTCAACACCTCCACTTGGTAGGCCCTTCTTACAATCTACTATATTTCTTAGACCTATCATAATGGCTCATCAACCACCTCCTCCTCCAAGAGAGTTCGTCTCATGAAATCAAGGAAGTCCTCTCATCTTGCCAGTGCATCGAAAACATGGAATACCATCCCAAAAATGTATCAAGGCACCGCCTAAGTTTAGTGATGAAGACTTCAAGGCCCTAGAAGAACATCTTCAATATGTTGTGGAGATATGCACAATAGATTGCATCACAAAGAAATATGTTGCCTTAAGGTTATTAGCTACCTCATTTAAGGGAAAAAATATCGATTAGTACAGATCCTTGAATCCTAGCTCTATTAGTACCTGGGATTAATTGGGAAATGTTATTTTCACAAGATTCAGCAAAAAGGGAGATAGATCATCACTTCTAAAACAACTTATAAATATCAGGAAAGCTCTGCAAAATCTTATGACTAATTTCCATACCATATTCCATAAGACATTACAAAGGATTCCACCCCTAGATAGGCTGCCTATAGGAATGGCTATTGTTTTTTTATCTAAAGTCCCTAAACTTGGATATCTCCATCATGATTTAGTAATTAGGAGGAGATTCTCTACCATAAGCATATGATATTGTGGTCTAAGATGAGAATAATTTGATATATGTTGGTAAACTTCCCTAAATATCCCCTTGCCAATATACCCTAAGATATCTTAGCTTCCTCAGGTGTAGAATTCAAGATCTTTCCAAACTCTTGTGTCCATATATAACTACCCATCCTCTCAAGGATCCCCCACCCCTATAGCAACATCATCATCTTCTTCGAGAGATGGAGGAAGTAAAAATATCCTTAGGAGTTTCTCTAATGAGATAGTTAATCTTAAGAGGAGTCAAATTCTATACCCTAGACATAATTATCAAAGCTATTAATGAGGTAGACCCACTTAATCTCTGCGGTATCAAAACTCTAAGACATTGCCATTGGCAAAACCATCTAACCAAATTCTTCTAAAGTACCGATACCACTCCAGATGCTCCCACCCAATAATGGGAGAGAGATTATTCTAGGACAAAATAATTTGGTGGAATATCCCAATGCTTTGTGTTTCCCTTGAAATACCCCTCATATGCCAAAGGACTGCTCCTAAAGGAATCTATAACAAAAGGTAATATATCAAAGATTAATAAAAGGATATGAGGCCAATGCTATTGGACCTTATCACTCCCTATGAATTGAAAGCGCTGCTTTGGTTGCTTGGATGCAAGGAATGTCCCTAGAATAGGAGGAAAATATTACACATGAACATGTGATTTTCTCTTGGATCAAAGGAGAAGAATTTGTATTCATGAACAATACATCCACTTCTAAGAATCTAGTACAGTTAGATTACAACACTCACTCTAAGAGGCGGATGATGGAAGCCATGATCCTTGTTCCTATAACAACAAATAAAGAAAGGAAAGAATATTTGACATTCACTACCCCTCCACCCATAACCAAACAAGAGACTCAATAGCCACTCAGAATCAAGGTACCTTCCACCCACTAGTTGAGAGGGCAAAATACCATCAAGTATCCAAAGCACACCCACTTGGTCTAATGAACATAGTCAAGAAAATTAAAAGGGCACTAGCCAATGTATCCTTGTGGGATATCTTGGGCATTCTGAAGTAAAAGGAGTTTCTTCAAGAAGCATTGAAATACAATAGCATCCCGACTACAACCAAGAAGGGGAAAGAGAAACTCAAAACAACTCAAGCTCAAATGGAGTCAGTGTTGTTAAACCAAAAAGAAGCGGCAAGTAAGCTGAGACCCTAACCCTTCTTCATGACTCTTATAATTGGTAAGAAATTATTACATAACTCTATGATAGATCTGGTGCAAGAAATATAGTTATACCTATAGAAATAGTGGATGCCTTGGGAATAAAACATGAGCCCCTAAGAAGAGGATTCATGCAACTAGATGGGAAATCAATTCAAACCATTAGTGTTATAATAGGTCTCCCATTATAGCTCTACTCCTACCCAAACATAACTATTCTACATGATATAGTGGTAACCGATGTTCCATTAGTCTTTGGGTTGTGTCTATCCCATGATTTCATGGCTAAAATTAGAGGCTATATGTTCTTTGATTGGTCTTATCTAATTTTGTGGACTAAGTATGGATCCAAAATGAAGGTGCTATCGTAACCACTCACCGAGGAACATATAACAGATCAAGTAGGCTCAATATTTTAAGCCTCACATGCCATGATCACCCGAGAAGAGGAGTCATATATAGATGGAAGTGACCATCGAGTAGAAAATATTTGGTTGACCTGTCACCTGGAGACCCCTTTAGAAAATTTGACTCTAATGGGTTAGGTAATTATGTGATCTTTGATGAGAATCCAAGAATTCCAAAGATTATGAGGGAAAATAATAAAAATGAAAAGAATATCATGAAGGTTTCCCAAATGTGGACTCTATATTTCAATGGGGCGGGAAGTAGGAACAACTCGGGAGCAAGAATATGCCTATCTTCACAAAGTGGAAGGAAGATACTCTAGGCGTTTCTCTTCCACTTCACTTGCACCTACAATGAAGAAGAATATTAGGCTTTAGTCCATTGTTTAACATTGACACAAAAGGATGGTGTATAACAATTGAGAGTCTTTGGGGACTACGAATGAGTAGTGACACTAGTTAGAAGCACCGCCGCAACAAAAATCCAAGGATGAGGTACTATCATCATAGGGTATGGGATTTTATTTAAGACTTTTAAGCCTTTGACATTAAGGTTATCCTCAATACCAAAATATAGAAGCAGATAGAATGGCCCGGATCGGTTGAGAATTCGATCCAACTAGGGATTTCTTTGACAAACAAAGACATGGTAAAATTGGTCATTCACCCATCTTTACCTGATAATGTGGATTATTAATATGTCCTCGAAAGTGATCAATAGATAATGATCTTCTTACAACAATATGAAGATTTTGCATACCAAATCCATCCCAAAATCGAAGAAGCATACAGAGATTTTTTCATCCATCTCTAAATGAACAAGCTTCCAAAGGGATTGATAATGTTGGAAAATATCTTTGACTCTAATGATGCTAATACAGATAGGAGGAAGTTTGTAGTAGTCAAGGAAGACTATGGAGAGCTAGAAGTAGCCAATGGGAAAAAGCTAAAGGCTGGGATGTTAGCCACTTATAAAGAAAGAGAAATACTTTTGGATCTATGCCATAAGTATGATAAGGTAGTAGCTTGGACTTATGATGACCCACATGGTTATAATAAGAATATCATCAAACATAACATTGATTTAGAGGAAGGGACAAAACATGTGTGTCAAAAGAAGAGACTTGTGAATCCAAAGATCAGGTATTTTTTTAGTGGTAAATATTCATAATTTGGAGAATATTCCATTTTAGGAAAATTTGAAAAGGAGAATTTTTGGAGCAGAGTCGAGGTGTCTTGTTCACCTAAAATTTCCAATATAATTTTTTTTAAGGGTCAGTTTCACCTACCATTGAAAACTACTCCTATATAAAACTACGTAATTCACCTATTAGTATACTAGTAACATACTGAGGTACCATCCAAATTACTTGTAAATTACAAGAAGAAAAAGTGTGGATCAGAGTCTCAGAATGGTTATTGCAGACTTGTAACAAGAAAGTGTCACTGACGCGTGACAAGGAATACTTTCATTTCCATACGGGTGATAATATAGTGTTTTAGATGCATGACAAGAGAATGTGTTGGCATGTGAGAAGAGGGTTGTTGATGTATGACAAGGGAGGGTTATAGGTGGGAAAAAAATAGTTTTGTTGATGAGCCACAAGGGGGTTGTAGATGGTTGAAAAAATGAATCAAACAACAAACCCTACTATCGCATGAAATCAAATCTTTTCGTCACACGAAAACAAGGTTTGTTGTCATGTGACAATAAGGCTTGTTTTCATGTAAGAACAAGGCTTGTTGTTATGTGTGAGAAAACCTTGTTGTCACTGACACCAAAAAAATGTTGAGTGCTCCCCCTTAATAAAATGACAGGAGAAAATTTGACTCTGAAATCCCAAAAAATTTTCCTTTCTAGTGAAAGTGGTTCCAAGTATATTCATCGGGGATTTTCCACCTCTAATTTACCAGAGGCTTCTTAAAATGAACCTGTCAAAGATATAATCTTTCATGACCGAAGAGATCAGAAGCTCCTAGATGTAAAATAAATATTTCTAATCAAACATTCTACATGGGTGACTAATTTGGTGTCTGTAAGGAAGAAAAATGGTGAAATCGGATCTGCGTGGATTTCAGAAATTTGAATAAAATGTTCGTTAAGGATATCCACCCTTTACCTTCCATGGAATAGATACTACAAATAGTAGCAGGTTTTAAAATATTATCTCTACTTGATGGTTTTTTGGGTTAGAATCAAATATGGCTCGTGGAGGTAGACCAACATAAAACCATCTTTACAAAAAAGTGGGGAACATTTTCATATGTGAATATGTCATTTGGGCTCACCAATGGTGGGTCAAATTTTCAAAGAGTCATGGATGTCACATTTAGAGAGATGATTAACAAGGTAATCTTAATATACTTGGATGACCTCATGGTGTTTACTAAAATAGGAGAGGATCATTTGCAACACCCTAGAAGATGTATTCAACAAATGTCAGGAATTCAAAATCTCTATGAATTTGAAGAAGTTTGTTTTTGGAATACTACAAGGAAAACTCCTAGAATACATTGTCTTAAAAGACAAAATATCAATCAATCGAGAAAGAGTTTGGGCCATTTTGGAATTGTCTCTACATATCAACAAAAAGGCAGCGAAATATTTCCTAGGAAAAATCAAATTTGTCAGCTTATTCATTTCAGATTTTTTTGGAATGATCTACCTAATTACAATGATTCTAAAAAAGGATCTAAACTTAAAATGGACCACCGAAGGTCGTCAAGCCTTTAAGGCAATCAAAAGAGTGATCGTATCTTCTCCAAAGTTTCGCAACACAAACTTCTCCAAATATTTCATCATGTATGTATATGGGAATGATAACAACGTAGCATCGTACTAAAATAGAAAGGAGAGTCATAAGGAGAGGAACATCTAGTTGCTTTATTTTCAAAAAATCTCCATGATTATGAGACAAGATATAACTTTGTGGAGAGACAGATTATGCCATTGTCAAAGGTATGAAGAAATTTAGACACCTCGTTACCAATAGCAAGATCATGGTTATGGTCGCACACTCCAGTGTCAAGGAATACATCACAGAAGGTGAAATAATTGATAAAAGGGCTAACTAGATCACTAAGATCTTAGAGTATGATATTGAAATAAATCCCACAAAGTTGGTACAAGGAAGAGGTCTATGCCAATATCTCGCACAAGATCTAATGACCCTAACAAATGAAGAATCGAGATGGTGTTCCATATTCAAGAGAATGAATCCAAATCTTGGGTATCATATAGGATGCATTTCATGCAGACAGTAAGTATCCAATTCACCTTCCTCTTAAAAAGAGAAGATATTATTGACAACAAAAATCCAAATTTATCATAATTGATGGGATCCTACTCGGATGCCTAGAAAAGGAGGAAGCTGAAAGGGTCTTACATGAGTTACATCATGGAATCTTGAGAGGTCACTTCTCAGCCAAAAACACACCCATAAAGGTCCTACAAACATGACACTTTTAGCCTAACTTATTTACAGATTGATATGCAATGGTGAGCAAATAGAATTTTTCCAATTCTACATGGGATTTCGGATGAATTCCGCACTACCCCTAAACCCTATTTTATGTGAAGATCCATTTGCACAATGGGGTCTATATTTTATTGAAATGGTTAATCCAGTTTCAAGTGTATATCACAAATGGATTCTCACAACCACTGATTACTTCACCCGATGGATGGAGCGATTCATTGAAGGAAGCCATAAAGAATATGATCCTAGAAATCCTCCGAGATATCACTACATGCTTTTAAACCCCACCCCCACATGATCATATCAGATAATATGAATTCACAATGAGGCATGGAATCTATCTAAAAATGTCTTCCAACTACTACCCGCAAGGTAACAGTTTGGTAGAGTCTACCAACAAGAATTTGATCAGACTTATAAAAAGAATGGGGGATGAACATAAGAGGTCATGGCATGATCATGTCAAGATGACCTTATGGGCTGACTGGATCACACCTAAACAAATCTTGAAAGCCTCACCATATGAATTGGTCTATGGTAAAATCACAATAATGCCTATCATTGTGGAGCTCCTAGCATTGTAATTATTAAAGCAAATTGAGATCGAGGAACATGGAACGATGTAGGTAACACTCGCAGAGAAGGTAGAACTTCAAGAAAAATGGTAGGTAACCCATGAATCCATGATCAACCATCAGCAAGTTTTCAAGAATTGGCTTGACAAGAAGGCTTTAGAGCATGATTTCTAAGTCGGCTATTTTACTTGATTCTTAGACATTTCTTTGAATATTGACAAAACAGATAGGGTAACGGGCATAAGAGGAATACCTATTGAAATGTTGGTTAATGGGTTGTTGTGTGTGTGTTGACTACTTGATCCCATGACTGGTCATGAGAGCTTCCTTTTGGCTAGGAGGAACTGCCTGAAATGGAAAACAAGAACACTAGAAATAGGTAAACAATATATGTAGTGGACTGCCTAGTGTGTGCTAGATCCGAGAAGTGTGATACTTTTAGATGGTCACAATCCACCTTTATTTAGAACAATTTAATGCTGGTAAAGAAATAAATCCTATTGTAATTAAAATGATTTAGGTATCTCATTCAAAACACAATAAGAAATATCTAATCTAACGAACTAGATTAAAATAAGATCCTAGGGTCAAGTAACTAGTTCTAGGTCTCTACAGTGTCCGACAAAGGTCTTAGGCAGTCACAGTGATTAAGGGTGAAGTAGGGATAGGTGGGTAGGTCACTATTATGAGTTAGATTGGTAAATACAGAGACCGATATCTTGGTTAAGGGTGATCGCGCGGTTGGGGAGAACTAGTCTTCAAGTTCTTGTGGAAAACTAGGAATGCCATAGAATGAGCTTCGGATCTCCTTATGATTGTACAAAGGACTAGGTTGGTGAGAATGAGGTATTAGGCTATTTGGGTGAGATTTGGTGAGTATTGATGGAGGTCAATGGGTGTCTAGGAGAAGGAAGAATGAAAATAAAATGATGAAATGAATGAACCAGAGGAGTAAAATGGTTTACTTACTTGGAATCTAGTTCAGACACATGTGAGTGAGGAATGAAGGTGTTGGTAAGAGGTTGAAGGCTACAGAGGATCACCAAATGTTGAGGAGCTCTTGCATGGGCTGCATGTGCTCTCCTTCTTTCTGATTGGATCAAATATGTGTTGGAGTGAGTGTTGGATGGTTGTTGGGTGAATGTTGGATGTCTATGCAAGAGAAAATGCTTGATCTCCTTCCTTGCATGCGTGTTCTCACTAAAACTTGTTCTCAAAAGATGTGATATCTCTTAAGAATGTTCCAACCTTTTCCAACCTAAAAAATAAGGTTGTTTTAGGAGTTAAAAGGTAGTGACAATGGTTCAGGCTTAACCGGTGATGATTATGGGTAACTAGCATAGGTCAAGGTGGGGTTTCTAGGTTTACTAAACTAGGGAGATCCTCTTGATTTTCTGGGATCTTGTGTCATTAACCCATGGATTAGGATGGAAGATTCCTTTAAGCTTGTGGGAATGTGGTTAGAGGGAATGTAGGCATTGATTTTTAGGGTTTAGGTAAGACTTAGTTAGTTATGACAACTTACTAAGAATAGGTCTTAGGGAGAGGTGGCTTGATGAGGTGTCTAGGTGAGGTGTATGTGTGGACATTATCTAAATTAAGGTATTTAAATAATAAATATTACGAGGTTTACAAATTAATTTAATTAAATTAATTAAATTAATATTGGTGGGGTAAAGGGCGGCCATGACTAGGTGAATGCGATGAAGGTGTTTATTTGTCGAGGGACCAAAGGGGAGTATGACCTAATTTGGGTGTCTACATTTTCCCCTTTTATTTCATAGCTTGTATTGGTAGCGGCGCTAACAAAAATAAGATGTGGTTGCCCCAAGTGTGGGTGAAGGTGATCCCCCTCAAACTAGGAACTGATGAGGTAGAAGGCATAAGCGATGAATGGTTTGATAAAAGGTAAATGTGAGAAAGGGAAAGGTGGGGAATGGGGGAAAAAGGAAAAAGGTCTACTTAAGCAATCGAGGTAATGGGTCAGGGTCAAAGGTAGCAATAGTCAAATGCACGCATATGTATAAACTATATCATGCTACCGGGTTGAAGAGCAGGAAAAATATACATCGTCTAAGGTTGATAGGTTTATCCAAACAAGGTTGAAGTGATTCCGGTATCCAAGGAATAGGATATGGTTAGGAAGCATGATGTAGGTTAGGTGTAGGAACGTTTAGGTATGTTTTGGTACACCAAAGGTATGGTTAGGATAAACATTAATGGCAAGAGGAAAGGTAATTTCATCATGTCAATCAACACAGTATGTGATAGCCCGCAAGTTATAGCGAACACATGAGTTTAAAGGTCACTAGTGATGGTCCAGTCCAAATATCTAGGTCACGGCGCGGGTAAGGCCAAGGTATAAGTAAAACAATGAGTCCCCAAAGGAGGACAAGGGAAGGTAATAAATGATGAGGTCAAGAGGGTGAGGTAAATGGTCGGGGTAAAGGTTGGGTGAGGTAAATGGTCAAGGTAAATGGTAGGTGATGATGGACTAGACCCACTTTCCCGAGCACCAACATTCTGGTGCTGCTATACAGGGAGTTATGGGCCTATGGATGGTTACGCGAGTTCAGCTTTCGAGCCATGTACATTTTACTTCACTATTAGGCATATGAGCACATTGTCTATGTGTGTCCAGTGGGTATGCCCCGGGTCGATGCCTTTCCACCAAGCTATGTACGAGTGGGGTATAGGTGATGGGTGCCCACTATTGGAGAGCGGAGATCAGACAGGCCCACACATGATGTGGCCTATTTCTCAGTGACTATTGGAGGGGTTTTCTAGGGTGGATATCATTTGGAGGCCATATGTGGGCTTCCCATCATATAGGTAGATGTGTGATGAGCTAGCTGAGATGCAGCTACTGAGATGGATACAGGGTCTCTATGTCGGGGATCACGAGATGATCTAGGTTGACAAAGTCAGGTGGCAGTTTGGGCTACTACAGGACATACCTCTACCCTTCCTATAGTATAGGAGAGACGAAGTGGAGAGGCCCTTACCTCTACCACAGTCAATAGTGCCCATAAGGTAGGAGGAGTAGAAAGTGGATTGGCATATTGATGATGTCGGGGTCACAGATTGGTACAGAGAGTGGTGGGCGGCTCATTTACAAGCCATACCACCTAGACTAAGGCATCTAGATCTATCCACCATCACGATGTAGAGAGATTCCCTATAGGGGTAGGTAGATACTCTAATTACCCAATTGGGTACAAGCAAGTGCATGGACACAACTTGTGAGAGGTGGAGGTGGCTAAGTTACATATTCAAGTGGCCAATCTTCAAGCCCCGGATGGCCGGGGGTGGGGATGGAGATAGAGATGAGGATGATGGTTAGGTGGCGGCCTTATAGGCATAGGTGATAGGGTTACTGAGGCCGGTTGGCCATAGCTCAGTGATGATTGGGGCCTTACAGGCCCATATACGAGTAGAGGGCAAAGGGCCGATGGTACCACCACAGGAATTGGGAAAGGGTCCCGGTTCACGGGCGCAGGGGGGACAGGGTCCCGCAAGATAGGTACATGAGATGAGGCCTATGGGGCCACCACATACCATGCCCATATACACGAGTTACAGGATGCCCTAGGTGACGCCGAGATACTACCAAGATCATTTGATGGTAGCCATGATAGATTTTGTGTCCGATGAGAGTACTGAGGCACAAACAGGCCTCTAAAGAAGAGGACCGAGATCAAACACCCATAGCATGGAGAGTATATGGGAGCATCGAGGTCTGAGACAGGATTAAGAAGAGGCCACCAGCTCATGGATACTAGCTCCAGGTGATGTGTCAGTAGGGTCGTAACCACTACCTATGATGGGTGGGGGGATGTTAGTAGGTCACCGGACAGGGGATGAGGAGGAGACCTGGAGAGACCGATATGGAGGATGTCCGACAGGGTGAGGCCGATGCCTAACCCTATATTATTGATGTATTGTAGTGATTTTTTGATATATACCAGCCTGTGTGCCAAATATAGTGAGGATGTATGATATTTTTTGTATATTTTGAGCATATACCAGCTTATGTGCCAAAGATATTTTGTATTGGTTTATTATTTTTATTGTATATGAGAGGCGCTGCGTGCGATGATATTTTGTATTGAGTATCGGCCTATGTGCAGATGATTTTGAGATGATGGACATGACTAGATATCCATGTATATTATATGGAGACACACATATTTATTTACATGATGAGATACATGAGATGTTTGATTTGTTGTTGTGATATGGACATAAATTAAGTGAGTTAGGCATGATGGAGTTAGGTTTGGTTAGGCATGGCTCAATTCAGGTCCGAGGCATGGATCGAGTCGAGTTATAGGCATGGATCGAGTCAGTCGGTTTAGGAATGGTTGAGTCAGGTTGGTTTAGGAATGAATTGAGTCGGGTCTTAGGCATGGATCAAGTTGGGTTAGTTTAGCCATGGTGGAGTCTGAATTAGTTGAAGTGGTGAGTAATTTATGCAATGAATGATGATATGGGTCATGTTTAAGATGATTTGTAATACATGTATGAGGATGGTAGAGAAATGGTAGTCATAATAAATGTATGGTGCGATGATGATAAAAATGTTTAGCAACGTGTTGTTGGGTTGGTTTATTTTCCAATTTTGGATATAAAAAGGAAACTAAGTAGGGTAGAGAGTGGCCAAGCTAACCTCTAAGGGCCCCATGCCATTAGAGTGCTGCCTACATAGTCCTGGCGAAAAGGGACCTCAGGCCGATGTAGTTCTCCCATAATCTAGGGAAGAATATGAGGAGGTATGAAAATGAGTTAGTAGGCTATAGGCATGATGGGTTTAGGTATGTTAGGTGTGGGTGGGTTATAGGTAAATTGGTATAGGTGATGTCGATTGTGGAAAAAGAAGAATATTACCCCAAAGGTAAGCATCGAGGACCAAGTCCTATATAAGGTAATCAAAACGTAAATAAAAATAGTTAAAAGATAAGAGGGGGTAATAAAGCCACCTAATTGGTTAGGATCATACTGAGTAGATCATACCTTGGAGGAGGTGATGAACGTAAGACCCTAAAGACATTGCATGATTGATTGTTCTAAAGGTGAAAAGTAGTCACATGATCACCAAATGTCTTAGTTTCCAAGAGGTCCCTTGAGGTGGTAGGAAATGGGAGTGGGAATGGTGAGAAAGGTGAAAGGTGGTTAATTTTTTATATGGTATGAGGTAGCATGCTCTTTGGGCAAGAGATCCGAGGTCACACGGTGGGCAAGTTCATGACTAAATTTTTTTGTTTTTACTTGTATTTGAGACAGTGATCGATTCAAGAATTCTATATGGGATGAGGAAATTAACTCCTTAAGGTCTTCGTGAAGTTGATCGATGTAGGAAGCTTCAGTTTCTCTCATTTTTTTTGAAAGGGCTTTACATAGTTGTCCTTCGAGGGAGTAGTCTATTTATAGTAGTGATTGCAAAGAGGAAGATGTCCTTTTGAGGGATTCATCATTTGTTAGAAGTTTGACTCAAGAAGTTGTGTCCCAAGTGAGGGCTTTGAAGTCATGGACAAGACCAAGGTGAAGAATAGGATTCTTGTTCAGAAAGGAGGGTGAAATGACCATGGGATATCATCTAAAGGTAGACAAAAAGTATCCATGAGAATCATGCTATGTGTTATCTCATGGTACATGCATTCAAGAAGAAGATAACAAGTGAAGGGTACTTGCATGATTCTTGTTTAATTGTTGGTGAGGTGTAAGAAGTGGATAGCGCTCAAGGATGAGCATGGAAAGAGATAAAAAGTGATGTAAGACTAGAATTCAATAGTAGAATGGTTGAGGATGCAAGGAATTAAGGGTATCAAGTTTGGGTTTACCATCGAGTGAAGATAAACGATAAGCACCTGATCTGTAAGTATGGATCACAATGTATGGTCCCACCAATTAGAAGCAAATTTTCCCCATTTAATTTTTCTCGCTTTGGTTACATGTTGATTTTCTTTTAGGACAAGGTAACTGACTTGGAAGGTTAGTTCACGGACACATTTGTCATATGCACGTTTGATACGTTTTTGGTAAACTTGAAGGTGATCAAGAGCATTAAGATGGTGTTCGTCTAATAACTCTAGTTGTACTAAATGGTCTTGACGAAAGTCATCATCATTGAGCATGTCATGGAGAGAAATAAAGAGTGAAGGGATCTAGACTTCAAGAGGCAAAAAACCCTCTGTATCGTAGACCAGATAAAAAGGTGTAGTGTCAGTGGAAGTGTGAATACTAGTGTGGTATTCCCATAGGGAAAAAGGAATGTGCGTATGCCAGTCCTTCCTAGTATCGTTAACCACTTTAATGAGAATTTTATTTAAGGTTTTGTTAGTGGATTCAGCTTGGCCATTGGTTTGTGGGTAATAAGGTGATGAGAAGCTGAAATTTGAATGCCAAAGGTGTCACAAAGTTTGTACAATTTTTTTATGAATTGTTTTCCTTTATCGTGATTGTTAGGAATCATTATGTTAGTGCTTACATTATAGTGTGAGTAATTACGTGAGTAATTATATGAAGTAAATATAATGTAATGTAATTGTAAATGAGTTGTTAAAACAACTCATAGTGATTAGATAGTATATTGTTACGTGAGTAACAATACACTTTGTTAAGAGATTTGTTGGTTAAACAATCTCCATAATTATAGGAATACCTTTCCTATATATTTGTATGTTGTGGATGTTTGAGAAATAACATAGAAGATATAATATTATTGTGTTAGTTTCCTGTGTAAATCTGGACCTGATTCTTCATATGGTTTCAGAGCAGGTCTCCGTATGAGAGTCTTGTGCAAGCCTTGAGCCTCAGTGCATGTAGTCTCAAATCGACTTTTGTATAGATGAGACAATTCTCTGGTGCAAAAACAAAAGGAGATAAGGATGCAATTATGGATTTTGTATTTGATTAAAATGAATTGTTGTTTTGGCTTTTGCTATTAGCTCTGCATCATATCACATTTTGTATTTGTGAGTTATGTCCTATTTATCTTGGCGTGGGTTTTCAGATCTAAGAACTCGGTCTTAATTCTTACGGACATGTTTGGTAGATATTTGGGAATGCACACGGGATCTTCAGTTACTCAGCTCAAAATGCGGGCACTAGATCAATTTCTTGCGTAGAAATATTCCAGCAACGACATAACAAGAACCTGAGCTATCTGGCGAATAGATCTCTACGCACACATGTGGAAAGCTACACTCAACACGACTGTGCCTGGATCTACGTAACCACAAAAAACTCTAGCATTTCAGTGCCTCCTATAATCCAGCGTCATATTTCTATCAAATCATGAAGGAAAACTATACGTGGAAGAGTTTTTTGTGCATATAGTTCTAATTCAGAGGCCTGATCTTCTTTTGGAGCATTGGCATCTTGACCATGGCATTTGTCTTGAGCTCGGTTGCATCAAAGGTTTGCGGCCTCACTAAGTCTCCTCTGCACTTAGATCACGAAGAATTAGTTATAGCTTAGTATGGATAGTAACAGGTCGTGAATGCAATAGCCAACTGTGATCAAAATGTCCAAGCCTGTAGTGAAGTCTTAATTTATTCTCAATTTGGACGCAATTGTGATGATCAGAATTTCACAGCAGAAATGTCTTTATCGGATCTAGCTAAATACATGGTTATATAAACATGTGATCTTCCCTTAACGCATGCATGCATATCCAGACTCTTTCTGACATCTGTCTGCAACTTGACTAGGTCTTGGAATCATTTGGAGCTATATATAAGGAGACAACGCAAATCCAGTTACCTTGACAGTCCGGCGTGCTTCCATGAACAAAGTGAATTCAGCTCTTCTTGGCTTCAAATAACAACCCAGTTTTATATCTTCTTTGGCCGTTGTTCAAATTCTGCATTGCATCCTTCAGGCTCTGCCATTCTATTTCACAAACAAATTCAAAGGCATAGAGGATCAAGTAAGTTTTCGTTGTGTTATTTATTCTTAAGGGTAGTGGCATTGGCGTTATCCACTTGGAGTTTTGTTTTTCCATGACATGTTCCATTAAGCTCCTCTTCTCCGTATTTATCTGCATTGAAATATATATATTTTTTTTTCATTGAACAACGAGTGTCAACCTTTCTTGAGCATTCAACATCAAAATCAGATCAAAAATTGGTCTCGCTTAATGGATAAATTGCCTTGCATGGTGTTTCAACCTCATCGACACCTATCTCACAATGGTCAAGAAAAGAAGAAAACAATGTATTCTCATGGAACCAATTACCATGGAGAGAGACATAAAAAATATACAAGATCAAGAAAATTCAGCTATGCTAAATTTAGAAGAAGGATATGAAGGTGACAGTGAATTTGAACCACCTAGATCTCTAAAAAGAAAAAGGTTGACAGCTAAAGAATACAAAGACCATCTTTTACAAAAAATGAGAAGTTCGGAAAAGAAGTCTGAGCACATTTCTCTGACCTAAGCGGTATGTATAACTGGAGGATGGAGGCACAGGAGGCTGGAGGTCATTCAGTGACCTCTCATCAGTCACCAATGATGGGGCCACACGAAGCTATGGTGATAGTGTGTGTGTGTGTGATTTTGATTTCTTTTCAGAGTTGCAATCGATTTCAGTTGTGTGTAGCATGATTTTTTTCAGTGTTCCTGTTTTGGTTTGAATAAGTGAAATGTTCACATTGAGGGGGGGAACATGATCTCAATGTTCCATTTTCTCTTTTCATATTTGTAATCAGTGAGTGATATTTCCTACATAATTCCCTAAAGGAAAAACATTGTGGACAGATGAAAGCACAAAAGAAAAGCAACATCATGATATTGAGGTTGTTGGTTGTCCTGTAAAACCATCCCTATTGAGGTTGTTGGTTGTCCTGTAAAACCATCCCTGTTGAGGTTGTTGGTTGTCCTATAAAACCATCCATGTTGAGGTTATTGGTTGTCCTATAAAACCATCCATGTTGAGGTTGTTGGCTGTCCTGAAAAACCATCCAGATCATGAGCATGCATGGGCGGCACGCTGCAGAAGGAAGTGCAATTGTTGTTCTCCCATGTTCACACTAAGGGGGGAATGTTAGGAATCATTATGTTAGTGCTTACATTATAGTGTGAGTAATTACGTGAGTAATTATATGAAGTAAATATAATGTAATGTAATTGTAAATGAGTTGTTAAAACAACTCATAGTGATTAGATAGTATATTGTTACGTGAGTAACAATACACTTTGTTAAGATATTTGTTGGTTAAACAATCTCCATAATTATAGGAATACCTTTCCTATATATTTTTATGCTGCAGATGTTTGAGTAATAACATAGAAGATATAATATTATTGTGTTAGTTTCCTGTGTAAATCTAGACCTGATTCTTCAAAGGATGATAGGGCGATGAGGAACACCAAAGTGACAAATGATGTGATGATTGATGAACTCACATATTTTCTTGGCTTTCATGGAGATGAGTGGTATGGCTTCCACCCATTTTGTGTAGTATTTGGTAGCGGTGATGATCCATTGATGTCATTGGGAAGAATGGGGGTTAATCTCTCCGACAAGATCCAAACCCCATTGAGAGAAGGGCAAAAGGTCACGGGAAACCTGTAAGGCATGACTGGGTGTATGATGAAGCTTGGCATGTTGTTGGAATTTTACACAACGTTTGATGTATTCATAACAATCATGGTTAAGGGTCAGCCTGTAATAGCCTAGACAAAGAATATGCTTAGCAAGAGAAGGCCACGTAGTGACCTCCACATATGCCATCATGAACCTCCTTAATGGTATAAGAAATTTCAGAACTCGTGAGACACCCTAAGAGAATGCCATCAAAGCCACGCTTATAGAGGATTCCCCCATGATGATGTAATAAGAGACCTTTTAAAGGAAGGCATGTTGTCCATTATATGTGAGATTAGGAGGTAAGATGGAGAGAGAAAGATAATCGAAGTATTGTTTGTACTAAAGGTCACTCGGGTTAGGGATGATGGTTCCGATGGAGTAAACATTATGAGGTAAGTAAGAGGGTGCTTGTAGTCATTTTATGGTGATAGATTTTAGAATCGGCAGGCAAAGCAGGTATTTGAGAAGCTAAGCAGGCCATGGTATCTATAAATTTGTTGGTTGAACGAGGACGGTTTGAAGGGTGTAATGGTCAAAGGTGGTAAAAATATGTCTACATGATGTTTATACTATTTAAGTATCTCATTACGACATTGATATATATCATTGACTTGGTTTATAACCAATTGAGAGTCACCAAAGATATTGATTGATCTAAAATCTAGGTCATAGGTGGCTTGGAGACCTAATACGAGTGCTTTGTATCTGGTGATATTGTTTGTATAATTAAATCTAGTTTGAAAGACAAAGGCATGGGTTCACCATCAAGAAAAATGAGGATAATACCAGCCCCACCCCCACGCCGACACTTGGAACCATCAAAGAAGAGTGTCATTTAGTAAGGGGTTCGTCCTAGGGAAAGGGTAGCAATTGACTCATCTAGAAAGTCAAAATTAGAGGGTTGATCCCTGGAAATAGGTACATCAGCCAATTGGTCGGTGATAGCTTGGCCCTTGATGGAATTTTGATGAATAAATTCAAAGGTCGAGGTCAGCTAAAACAATAAACCAAAGATTGTGTGGCATGTTGATTTTGATAAGGTTTGGCATACATGAAGTGTAGGGGGTCGGTGTTAGTTAAAACATAGGTTTTATGGTTGAGTAGGTAATGACAGGTTTGGTGGCAATGAAAACTAAGGCTAAGAAAGTTTTTAGGGATGGGTGTATTAGGTTTCATAGTCCAAAAGAGTACGACTTGTATAATAAACCTTTGCTCCTGTGTTGTTCATCGCGATGAGTGAGCATGGCCCCAAGTAGTGATCGGTAGATGAGATGTATAGGTAGAAAGTTTGATCGTCTTTAGGTGGAATGAGTATGGGTGGTTGGACAAGGTATTATTTTAAGGCCTCAAAAGCTTTGTGGCAGTCATCATCCTATTTAAAGGAGATATCCTTCTTGAGCGAGATGATGAAATGGTAACACCGATCAAATAATTGTGAAATGAAACTTGATAAATAGATCAGTAACTTACCTTGTAGGCTATGGAGTTGTGTAAGGTTAGTGGGCAGAGGCATTTCTATAATGGCCTTGAATTTAGTAGGGTCAACTTCTATACCACGTAGGGAAACGATAAAGCCTAGGAGTTTTCCTGAGAGGACTGTGAAGATGCACTTCTTAGGCTGAAGGTGAACACAATATTTAATGAGATGGTCAAAGATGGTTTTGAGGACGACAAGGTGCTTGGAGTGGCATTTAGATTTGGTGAGGATGTCATCCATGTAATATTCCAATATGTGATGCATGATATCATGGAAGATATAAGTCATAGCCCGCTGATATGTGGCACCAACGTTTTTAAGGCCAAAAGGCATGAATCGGTAGTAAAAGGTCCCCCAAGGGGTGATGAATGTAGTTTTGTGTTGATCCTCTGTGGCAAGAAGGATTTTATTATAACCTAAGAAGCCATCCATGAGTGATATCATCTCGTGACCAGTGGTAAGGTCAACTAGTTGGTCAATACCAGGTAAGGGAAAATCATCTTTTGGGTAGGCTAGGTTGAGGTCACAAAAGTCCGTGAGTCCCCCTATTGCCTTAGTGACAGGCACAATGTTAGAAATCCAACGAGGATAACCAATGGGTAATATGAAGGAAGTGGAAAGGGGGCACTGAAGTTCTTCTTTGATGAGAAGGACAATGTGAGGGTGCATTTTCCTCAACTTTTTTTTAATGGGTTTGGCATCGGGAATGGTTACGATATTATGGACCACTATGGTGGGGTCAATACTAGGCATGTCTACATTAGACCATGTGAATGTGTGGTTATGATCTTTGAGAAAAGAAGTGATGGATTCTGTTCAAAGAACATCTAAAGATTGACCAATCTTTAGAATGTTCAAAGTCATCCCGAGTATGAATGTTGATCTCGATAGTGGATTCATTCAACATGGTTTGGGTAATGACCGATGAATATATGATTCTTTTGCACGCAGGTAGGTGAGTATAGATTCATCATCCTAACATTGAACAACGTTAATTGAAGGTGTATTATCATTGATCATTTTAGGATATAGGAAGGGAAGAGAGGAAGGAGCCTCACCCTCGTGTTGATAAGTCAAAGGCCCCAAGGAAATGGTGTTTATGAAAATTTTTTTAGGAGGGATAGATTCTGGATCCATCAACTCCATTGGAAAAGGTGGCAATGAACGTGTAGTGGGTGAAGAAGGTGGAGAAGGGTTGATGTCCTTGATGAGTTCAATATGGGCTGTTTGGTAGGTGGTTCAGGAAATCCAATACCACTATGGTCATTATGTTTGCAGGTAGTACATGGAATAAAAATATGGCAGCCTTTCTCGTAAAATCAAAACCAAAACCCTTCCACGCACATCGGTGTAGGAAGGTGTGGGAAAAATGGTGATTGGTGAGAGACTGGAAGTCAGCAGAAAATATGAGTTTGTGATGGTGGTTCGGGTGTGTAAGTGGTAGTATTAAGTCCCCCATAGGTGAGACTGGTATGAAGATGAGGTAGACCATAAAGTAGGCATTCTCCTATGCGGTGATTGTAGTGAGGGTGTTGGTGAAGACTTCCATACTCTTGTGGAGTAAGGAATGTGTTGACACTATATAGGCGGTACTCCCTAGAGTGAGGTGTTGAAAAACACCATCCATGGGGTCGATGGTTGGTATGTGGGTAGTTGGAATAGATGATGTGTCAGAGGTCGATGCGGAGGTGGAGTTAATGGATTGGGAGCTGATGGGTTGGCCAAGGAGGTTGTGGCGGTAGTAGGAGTGGAAGAGGCATGTGTAGTGGAGGTGACGACTATACAGGTAAGTGGAGGTGTAGGTGAAGTGGTAGTGGTTATGGAGGTAGACACCTTAATGGGTATGAGCACATCATTGGGTTAGTAAAGCATGTTGCATGTTTTAAAAGGTGATGGATCAGCTGGGATAGTGTAGGTATGTCCTTCATGCTCAAACTTTACACAATGATGCAAAGTGGAAGGAACACAACCCATGACATGAATCTAGGGTCTGCCAAGCAACAAGTTATATTGAAATTACCCCTCCAAAACATAAAATAATTCTAGGATAGTGTAGGGGCCCACACGAATGTGGAGGATGACGGTGCCTAGTGTAGAGGTGATAGTGTCATTGAAGGAATGCAACATGATAGGATATTTGTGCATGTAATTGTTAGGTATGTCCATTTGATCGAAGGCATGGGATGAAATGATATTGATACTTGTGCCCCCATTGATCATTACACATCATATACATATATCATCGATGTGGACAAAGATGAAGAGAGCTGAGTCCTGGGTCATCAATTTGGTGTGGTGCAATCTCTTCTTCCGAGAAGATAAGGGAGGCTATTTGGTGAGGAGGGTGATGTGTGGATAAAGGTGGAAATTTGGTGAGAGAGGCTACATGATGAGGTGTTACAATGGAGGCTACGGGTGTAGAGTCATTGGATAAAACCTCAATAGATTGAAGAACCTCCATGAGAGATTGACAATGGGATTCCATGGTTTGAATGAGAGGTAATATAGGGACATTTTGAGGGGAGATTGTTGTAGTTTTTTGAGCATGGTATGATGTGTAACCCCATTAGAAGTAGGATATGTGGGGCTGCGGATAGCTATTTAAGGAATGGGCGTAGATGGTATGCTAGGTATAAGATTTTTTGGTGAGTCAGTTGCCTTTTCTTTTCCTTTTTCCCTTTGAGTACATGTAGTGATGTGTATCATGTTGATTTGAGGGGAGTTGGTAAATGGAGAAGGTGTAGGGTGAGTGGTATATCGACATGATGAGCAAAAACCTACTGGAGGAGAAAAACCTTGTGAGGTGAACTAGGTGCAACAACATTTGGGTGATGGTGTAGCAATTTATCTTATGTAAACCATGTTAATTTCAAATATTAGGGATGGCTCTAAGAGTTGTGGGGGTGGAGTTTGTCGTTAGTAAGTGGGTAGTGAGGGAAGGACTATAGGAATGAGTGTTGGTGAAAGCAGGTTCCTCATCGAGAAGGTGATCATCTCTACCTCGTGCCCTGGAACACTATGGTAGGCACAAATTTTAGTGTCATCAAACCCTTTTGGCTCAAGTTTGAGGGGTTCATAAGGTCTGAGTGGTGGTAATGTGATGACAGAAGTCTCAAGGATGTTGGTTAATATTTTGGCATAGGACCCTGCTAGTGGGTCGTAATGAGAAGTGAAAGTGGGTTTGGGTGTAGGTACGACTGATTGTTGAGGAACGGTCCTTGTAGGAGGGGAGTAGGTTGAGCTATGGTTTTGGGTGCTGGCATGGTCTTGGGTGTCGGTCATGTTTTTTTAGGTAGGGGTATGGTAGATGAATGGGTAGGAGGGTGTGTGGTTGTTTTGACTACCTTATTGGGGGTAGCAGAGTTTTGTCTTTGGGTTGCACCTTCTTGGGTAAGGGTGATATGGGTGTACAAGATCTAGAAGGAAAAGCAGATGGGGAAGAGGGTGAGTTACCCATGGGGATAAGGGAGGTCTTGTGAAGGTAGATGATGCGGGTCATGTAGGAGGTGTGAGGGACAAAGATTGAAGTGTAGTCGGTAGTGAAGAAGTTATGGAGGGTATTGGAGGTATGAGTGGTAGAGATACTACAAGTGTGGGTGTAAGCCATGTCAGGTGCTGATGTATGTTAGAGGTTTGCAAGGAGGAGTGGGCTGTTGTTTTTTTGGTTTATTGATGGGTGGAGGTTGTTTGACCATGTTGGGGGTTGAGGTCCTAAAATGGATAGAAAGGGTGAAGATAATATAGGTGTGATAGGCGTAGTCGGGGTATGAGTTCTATGGGTTTGGTTCTTGTTTGGGTTCCAACGTGGGTTTAGTGTTGACTTTGGAGGATGTAGATAAATATAGTTTCATAGGTGGATGAGTAAGGCTGGTGGCTAGGGTGACTGCTAAGGTAGTAATAGGTTTGGTCGAGAAATATGATGTAGGCGAGGGTTTGGATTTAGATGTATGTTGGGTTATGGGTAAGGGTGTGTGTTGAGTTATGATGGGTGTCGTGGAAGAAGTTGTGATAGAGGTGGTTGTGTTCATTTTGATTGGTCAAAATATTTTTGGGTAGATAGTGGAGGTATCAGCAAGTGACATATGCATTTGTGTTAAGACAAGAAGCAAAAGGCACCCCCAAAGTAAGGCCCTATCCACATAATCTAAGTGATCAGCCAAGCATGAGAACGGCATGTCTATAGGTGGCATTGATGAGGACCTAATAGAAATTCCTGTAAAATGTGTCTTAGAGATGGGGAATTGGCTAGCTTCATCTTTCGTGGGTAAGAGAGCTGAAAGTAGGTCTGCAAGATCTTGGGTAGCTGATGGAGAATGGTCACCTAGGGGAAAAGGTATTTCTACTGGATCCATGATAGGTGGAGGAGATGATGGGTGCTCCTCTATAGGTGGAGGAGATGATGGGTGCTCCTCTGTAGGTGGAGGAGATGATGGGTGCTCCTCTGTA
Organism: Taxus wallichiana var. yunnanensis; assembly: GCA_018340775.1. Classification (NCBI taxonomy): domain Eukaryota; kingdom Viridiplantae; phylum Streptophyta; class Pinopsida; order Cupressales; family Taxaceae; genus Taxus; species Taxus wallichiana. The sequence goes on along the minus strand of CM031235.1, from coordinate 438,692,796 downwards.
GGTGGAGGATATGATGGGTTCTCCTTTGTGGGTGGAGGAGATAAACAAGTATCCTCCATGGACTAAAGAAGTATTGTGGGTGTTGGTTCTCTAGGTGGAGAAGCCAAAGGTGAAATTCTCTCAATGTTAGTAGAAGGATCCTCCATAGGTGAGGAAGGAGGTGAAATGTGTTCCTCTATGGGTGAAGGAACATGTGAGGTTGGTTCTAATGTAGAAGGAGGACTTTAGGCTATAATTTCCTCTATGGAAGGAATATGGGGTAATTGGTAGAAAGCGAGTGCGTCGCTGAAAATAGCGTGGACCTCACGGTATGGGTATCATGAGTTGAGGTATCACCTTTGGTTTGATCAGATGAAGGGGCATGATTGGGAAAGGGTTTCTTGAAGATGTGTAGGTTTTGACTTGCATGGGCATTAGGGTTATCCATGGTTAACTTGCCTTTCTTGAGCATTTCTTGGACAATGTTTTTGAAAGTGATGTAATTTCCATCACTTGTGACCTTTTACTCGATGATAATTACACAAGTCATTTTCTTTATACCATGTGGGTGTGGGGTGAGAAGGGTCAAAACCAGTATGTGGTTTATAGATGGAAGGGTTATGGCCCTAGCTTTGATGAGCCTTTCTAATATAGAAGAATAATGTTCCCCAATTGGGGTATATTTCATTGTTCCCTTTTGAATTGAAAAGTCTAAACGGGTGAGAGATTAGATGAAGGGCTAGCCTGATTTGATGGATGAGTTGGGCCAACCTTGAGTACCACTATGTTAGCAATGCCCTTGGCCTTTGAATAATTGTTTTGCGGTTTGGAAGAAGAAGAGGTATCATTTGACTTGAATGTCGAACTCTTATTGTGTAATTGGATTTTATTCTCTTCAATGGCCCAAAACTCTATATTTTTTGCCATGGTGAATGCTTCATTGAAGGTTCAAAAAGTTTGTACCTACAAGGTTAGTGAGATATGTTTAGCACAACCCTACATGAAGAGCTTGATGAGTTTTGTTTGTGGTAGTTGGAAGGTGAGTTGATTAATCAGGCTATGCCAGCGAGCAAAAAAATCTACGATAGATTTGTCATCTTACTGACACATGGATTATAGGTAATTCATGGCAACCTTCTTGATGATATTGATGGAGAAGTGATCCAAGAAGGCTTGGGCTACCTAATTAAATGAAAATATAGAGTGTCTAGGTAACCCACTATACCAATCTAAGACAGTCTAGTCAGAGACATGGGAAAGGTCCTTAAGAGCAAAGCATCATCATGGGTGATTAGGTAGCACCCGTGTTTGAATGACCAAAAATGTTGTTGCAGGTCCTCCTTACTATTGAAACGGTTGAATTTAGGCATTTCCTAATGTATGGGGTATGGATGAATAGGAATGGATGGGTGGATAGGCTCATTACAAATCTCGTCGTAGGTGAGAGTGTTGTGGGAGCCAGAAACCGATGCCTCTAATGTCTACATCTTTTCCATCATTAATTTAATTAGGTCGTTGGTAGGTTGTGATGGTTGGGTGCCTCTTGTAGCATAAGAGGGTTGGTGTTGGGCATGTAACAAGGGTGGAATTCTAGTATATGGTGCTGCCATGTAGGTAGATTGAGAAGGAGGTAGTGAAATAGGGGGTACATACCTAGAGTGAATAATAGATGAAACGGGAGGCTACTGATATTACGTATATGGAGGGGAAAGAGTCATGGTGACCCTAGTGGAAATAGGGGCTAAAGATTGTGGAATGGAAATGACCACATTTTGGAAAGGGGTAGGGGTCACCAATACCAAAGGTGGTAGTGTAGCTATGAGTATATGCGAGACAATAGGGGTAGATGAGGTTATGTTCTAGGTGGTTTTCAAAGGTATGGTGGATGTGATGGGTGCAATGGATGTAGAGACCATACGGTCATAAGCGGGTATAGGACCTAGCTATGAAATGACTAGGGGTAAGGTAGATCTTGTGTAACATCCTCATTTTTATAAATTAGAACAAGAAATTTTTTTTTGATAAATGCTTCTTGGTTCTAAATACATAATTTAGAACTCACAAATCAAAAAAACCATTCTTATAACAGATAACCATATGCAGTTGTAATGACTCGGAGTACCTCCAATCTATTCATTCCATGACTCGGTAATCTACCGATCTATTCATGAGTATTAAGAGTTGGCCTTTTCACTTTAACAAAATACCCTTACGGTTCTCTTCCCTAATCTAGGATTTAGAATGCTCTGTCCAAGGAACCTATCTGAATAATTGTTACCATTATTCATCGGCATCTCATCCCTTAGACTAGGTGACTTAGGACAATGCAATCAGCATCTTGCGATACTTTGGCCAAATATTTGAAACATACTTCTTATGTCTCGTATTCCTTAATGGCATACTCGTCAATCTGGAATACGTCCTTCACCCCATTCCTATGTTATATAGAATGTCTTATACTGACTTCTGTCAGTCCCTCCTATCCCAAGTTATTCACTCGGAAACGGATTAGTAAGGTGACAACATTATATGGATGCTCCCAAGGACTAGGGATACGATGACATACTGGGTCAACCCTAGTTAAACCAGTGTGTCAAGATACCCCGAGTCTCCTAGGCAGCCTTATAACATGACCACATTCCTAATCGGTCCCAGAGTAACTTGTTTGAGTTTAAGGTGTAAATATTAACGATCAATGCAAAGGGTGTCGTCATAAGTCACCTGCATTGTTGTATCTTCGAGAAGATCCTAATCTTCTCGAAGGTACAACCCTACAGTTGACTTGTGTCGTCAACCTTTAAATCCGCCTCGAAAAGATCTACTTATTAAAAAGTGTTACATACGTTGAGTTAAATTATACCATAAGACGCTCCCTTTAAGGGTAGTCTTTCCCAATCCCCGGGTTCCTCACCTTAGAATGACCTTTCTTAATAAAACCCATTACACAATGAAGTTATTAAGACTATGGTCCCATCAAGGAGTTCATAGAATATACATAATTCTAAATCAACGAAATTGGACAATAACCCATAATCTTCACATGTGATTGCCAACCGAACCCTTTTTAGGTTTATTTCAGTTCTCATAACTGAATTTATATCTTACTTATTAGTATCGAGATATAGTGATTAAGAATCCAATTAAACGTTGTCCTGGCTTAATCAAGACTAGGAATTAATAATTTAATTCAGCTTGTTTAGCGTCCTGCTTAGGTTTATTTTAACCCTAGCTTCCAGAAGACAGTGATCTAAATTTCAATTTAGCTTTAGATAGAACATACTAGAACTGCTAAACAATCATAAGTATTCAGTCACATATTCTTGCAAGCTTACATTGATAATCACAAAAGTCTCCAAATTATACAATAATAACAATGCTCTTAAGATCATTTGAACCGAAGAAGGTCAAACTATCAAGATACGAATACAAACATATAAGTATCAAATATCTATTTCCATTCCTTTCAGAACTAATCAAATACATTTTATGCATTCAACATACTTGATACAATACTCAACGGAAAAAGAACATCTTTCCTCATATAGTACATTTAGAGAATCAAGCTGTAATTCATCATAAAACCAAATTAAACAATCTGAACATCCTATCAGATCTGCGTGCTTTTACCACTTACGGCAACCATCTGCAAAAATTGTCAACATGGGTCAGTTCGATGAACTGAGCATGATAAGCACTAACTCTTAAAACAATTGCAATCCACCAACTGTTTTCATTAAACAACCTGTTTAAATGAGATCATTTCACCAAACAAGTAAACATATTTCAGACTATGCTCTTGTAATACAAACATGACTATAAACGCGTAACTCATATTATAGTCACTAAATAGTCCTAGATACCTTTCAAATATTTCATCAAAACGTTAGTGACCAAGAAGACAAATGCATCTAAACAACTATCCATCTGAATCCCAAGGACAACAACATCAGATGGACTAATATATTCAACATAATAAATGAATATCATAACCTTTCATGATTCCATCAAAGCATGTTAGAAAAATTCCAAAAGTTAGATAAACAATTATATCAACCTATAATTTACAATGTAAGAGAAATAAAATGAATCATACATATTTCCCTAACTAGCTCATGATGCACGTCTCTCTAAGAGCAAAGCATTCACCTTAAACACATGCGAATAAATCAGATGAGCCACCAGAAGCACCACAGTTTTGTTAAAGTTTAAAAAATAACAAACTCCCGTAGTTTACTAGCAAAGACAAGAGCTCTCATGCCAAACAGTGATGACTATCTACCAAACAGACTCCACATGACCTTCCACACGAAGCGAAAAAAAGAAGATATTCACTTCCATCACCTGTCGAGGTGCAGTCGAAAGCTCCTTAGTTCAATCAAGCTCAAGACTAGATATCCATGCAACAGAAGATGTAATCATGCTCAAACACGACAACAATCCCTCTCAGCAACCTACAGCTCATTCTAATCCCTACTAAACACTGTAAGGCTTTAGATCCAAGGTCGAAATCAAAAGAACTTCTCCTTTTTATCTCAGTCAACAAGAGACTCGTTAACATTAAAGAAAATGATGTTTCCCTAAGACTATGCAGAGATATTCATACAAAATCCAAGCAACATGCATGACCTCATTTAACCGGAATTATTCGAACGGACACATAACATATCGTATTCACATCTGAACTCATTCCGAGTTTAAAAGTATGGTAATCATGGCCCAATTTTACGAAGCCAAGATACATGATATCTATCTATACTTAAGGAACCCAACAGAGACAAAGACAACAAGTGTAGAAAATTAGGCTTATACCGAAGGTAAACACCTATAAGTTACCTATCAAGAATTTCAACTGAACCCGAACAACAATATTCGCTCAAGCTTACACAGATAGGAAACGTAAAAAGTACACCAACTGAGTCTGTACCAAAAATTCATTGCTAAACGAAGGTATTCATTACAAGATAACAGAAGTCGTAATACCAGTTACCCCTCCAGGACTCCGACAGAATCATGCTACCAGTATTCACATACATGGCTTCTACAGTAGTCCATAATATACGAACCATTCCATGGACTCCACAGAGTTATTTTGTATATAAATAAATATATTGCAAACTATCAACGGGTTGAATCCCATAATCGCAACACAAGGGGGGGAAAACAACTTCTACTAGGTCGCATTGAAATACTGTAAACACAGCAAGTTATCCGTTCACAAATAACTTTAAGTATCATAGCGAAACCCAACAAGATTCAGTAACCACCACCTATAATAACCACGACAGAACTTACAAAGAAGTCGAATTATACTGAACATTCAAACAAAAGTCCAACAGTATCCTTTCCGACAAGTATCAACAACAAGTATCAACAACAAGTATCAACAACAAGCATCAACAACAAGTATCAACAACAAGTATCAACTGTAGCCTGAACCCAACAAGGAAACAATTCATGGGCTCTCAAAGAGCAGGTTTAGTATACTTTCTTGCATGCATTTCACAAACTTTAGCCGGAATGCAAAACACAACGAAATAGTGCAACAGTTCGAAACACAATACACACCCATCAAGGGTTAAATTGAAAAATCGAACCAGCAAGAAGATACAAGAATAAAAATCACACAAAGCTACCATAAAAACCATCTGAACCCAAAATCATCTGAACAGAGTTGTTCTAATGAAATCATTTGAAAGAGAGCAAGATTTTTAAAGGTTAGGGCCTAACATGCCTGGTTATTTTCTTAAAAATCCGAAGAAGACCACTGAAAGAGCTCGAGCCTTCTCCTCTTTTTCCAAGTTAGATTCACCAAAAAAATTTGTTATTTCCATGACTTATAAATTTTCCTTGCCAGAGAAAAGAGCGAGTTACACTCATATTTGCCATGCAACTCCAAGAAGACTGGTGCGAAGAACCAGTGATCAGACAGAGGGAAAACCGGAGCACATGAAAAACCAAACAAACTACTAGTTTTCCATTTTGCATGCCTTCCCGTGAAACCCGAGCTCGAAGACCGAGCTCATTAATTGCATTTACTCCAAATTTCCCACTCAATCTCCATTGCCACCGACCGCCATAGTTGGCGATGGATAAAAACAGTTCAAAGACCATTTCTAACTTTGGCGACTTGCCACGTCGGCTCTTGCTAGCCGTTAAAACTTCTACCATATCATCTGTCCTTCATGCTTATCTATCTATTTAATGCCATAGAAACTACCACCCATGGCTCGCACCCTTCCATAGGTCCCCTTTCTTCCTTGTTCATTAGTTAGGTTAGTAACATAGGTTAGGATTTAAGATGCGACTTAGTCTAACCTCCATAGCACAAAGTTACTAACTTAGAACATTTAGCTTATAGCTTAGGCCTAGGTTAGATTAACACTAACCCATAGATCATAGTTTAGTTTTAGGTTACTAACCTTAATAAATCTAGTTTAGGTCTAACATTTCAAATGCTCAGAAAAAGAACCTACAACATACATTTCATGCCGTAACCTAACCATACCTCACCACCTAAAACCTTACACACTGAATTATTTATTAATTACCTTATAATTAATAAATCCACATCTCCAACCCTGCCACCTCACCTCGCCACCTCACTATGACCTAGCCCTAACCCTAAACTAACCTAATTAAGACCTATGACTTGGTCCAGACCCACACCCATGACTCATCACCCCTCCCACATCAAAACAAACCTAATAATGACTTGACCAAGCCCACAACTGACCCCTCGGGAGAAAAGGAGGGAAAGTTGGCTATTTTACTAAAAATAGCCAACTTTGACCTAACCGACATCGGTCCCTACGTGCCGGCGTCGGTTAGGTAACCGCCATCGGTTCCCTGTAAATGACCTCCCCCAACCAAAATGGAGGATCCGAATCCATTTGCAAGGGAGAGACAAGTGAGAAGGAGAGAAGAGTTTGCAAAGAGGAGCATCGAGCCCAAAACTGGAACTGAGTAACTAGAGCATTGTCACACTCATCCAAACCTTGGGAGAGTTGGAGGATAGCTTCATCAGATCACTTCCGATTGCTGGATCATCCCAACTAGGCCTTGCCTTCACCACTGCATTCTTTGGACCTGCATCCACATCAAAAACTAGTAAGTAGTCTCTCTTATCACCTTGTATGCTTCTAGACACCACTTTGTGAACTTTTAATTCATAGGGATTATAAGCTCACTCCTGGATCTACTACCCGGCAACAACCTGCACCTAACCTTCGGTCATCCATCTCTATATTACCCCAAAGACAAGCTCTCTCACTCTCTGAGTCTTCTCTATCACCCTACTACTCCCCTCAACCATCTACCAACCTTCCAAACCTCATAACCACCTTACACCAACCTCCATTTAAAAATCCCTAAATCACTGCCCCTACCGATATCGGTTATTCCCTATCGGTACCGGTTTTATAACCGCGATCGGTTATCCAGTGACCGGCATCGGTCACTGTGACTTATACCAAAACCAACCTTTCACCTATTCACCTCAAAACAATCTCATGTCCAGCCTGGTCTATCCCTGTAACTTGATCGGAACATATCAATAACCAGTGACCAAACAAACAACATGACATTCTATTGTTGGTAATTTAGTCTCTATTGCTTTTAGTAACGAGATACCTAAATCGTGAGTTTGCAATAGCTTCTTTATTATCATTTGCATCAATTTGTATTAAAAGGGAACTGACCACCTTCGAAAGGAAGTCTAATATTTCCTGGGCCCAAGGCAGTTCCCTCACTTATTGTCTAACTAAAATCTGGTGGTCTTGCATTCTTATTTACAGGTAGTCCTTCCCAGACAAAAAGGAGTTCTTCACAATCGGTCTGATTTCTCTACGGTATGCACACCTTCCCAACACTCTACAGGTATTCCTCCTAACCCTAACCCCTTATCTGTTTCTCAAGAGAATGAAAGGATAGAAGTAACTCTATTCTGGAACTAAAATTCTGTGTGAAACATTTTGGCACGCCCGGTGGGACCCTATTCGGGTTTCTTTCTTTCTTGCTTGTTTTCATATAAGGAGCACACTTGCCGTTTCTTTCTTCTAAATATTCACAAAATATTTTGTCATTTTGGTAAAAGAATTTGTCTTTTCACATCTTTGCATTAGTGAAAGTCATCTTCTTGACCTCTTCTCTTTCTTTGCTTCATCGAATATCATTTTCGATTTGGGTTTAAAACACGTGCATCACATTCTTGCTTGTTGTTTTTTATTCTAGTGAACGTAGATTAAGTAACAGGTCATACACGTGGGGGTAATATCCATGGTATTGATGAGAAATTAATCTTACTCTCACTGCACAACACATACCAAATCACATCATAATCTACACAACATCTCAAACATCCCCCCTTTCCGCGGTATTCCTCGCCGATTGAGGTAGCCTTACAAGCCAAAACAAACTTGACATCTCCCTTAGGTCTTTTGTTTAGGAATGACATCATCTTACATCTAAGGCATAAGCCCAAAAGTGATTAAAACTAATCCTAGGGTTAGTCTCTTGATTTGCTTGTGCATCTTGCTTGTTTTCTATTTTTCTTTCAGTTTTGTTTCTCTGTTATACCCTGTCTCAGTTATCACTTCAGACAGTTTGGTGGGTATACTAAGCCTTGTTCTCCCCAAACCAGTAGCCTCTTACATTCTCTCTTTGCCTTCACAGTGACGGCACCGGTCCTCTTCTACGACATCGGTTACCCGAGCGAAACTTGATTCCATCGACCGACATCGGTTACTAGACCGATATCGGTTACTGTGTTTTACAGTTCCTGACAAACCAGTAACCTACCAATTCCAACATTTTGTTGCATTTTCTATTCCTGATTGACTAATTCTCTATTGTATCCTCTTGTCCATGGTTGTTATCACCTAGAAACAAGCCATAACCATGGTTTCACATGCTTGTTCCGTGTCTTTTCTGAGTCACCCCCTTCGCATCCTATGGGGAATCCTACGGACACCAATGCTTTTCCCAAGATCTCTGTCGGAGATCCAGATTTTGCTAAATTTTTGGATGCTAATCTTGGTGCCGTATAGTATTATTTGTCTCATACCCCTGACCGTACACCGACGGTCAGCTCCTCTTGGGTATGCCTATTAGTATAGCCGCTCACTTAGCTCCTTCCCCACCTAATAACTCGCCTCACCGTCTTCATCCTTAGCCCCGTCTCCCAGCTCAGTGGATTCGATGGTCCATACTACACCAATTGGCTTTCCTTTGGTTAATCTGGGGCCCCACATATCACTACCATCCACTACCCCTACCTCATCCCTCTCACAAATTGCCTCTTTCATAACTTGTTCTCTACCACCTATCCACATGAGCTTTCCCTCTCAGGCTCCGCCCACCTTTTCATTTCCATGCAAACGCATCCGGTGGCCTCAACATCTTATATAGGACACCCTTATTCGGCCGCCCCAACACATTCATCATCGATACCTTATCAACATTTAGCCCCACCATTGTCTAGTAGCGGCTCTTGGCCCAATCCTCCTCCGTTTACGATGACAACACCATCATCTAACCCAACCAATGATTTAATCAAACAAATGATGGACAAGATGCAAAATCTTGAGGCTTCTATTTCAGGAAGCCGTAACACCCTGACATACGAGCAAGTTTTGGGAGCCTATTCATTCTTCTGTCCCCCTTCATACATATCCTCCTCAATGGGAATTACCAAAATTTACTCGCTTTAATAGTAAGGAGGACCCTCAACAACACTTGCGATCATTTAGACATGCTTGCTATCTGATTGCTCATGATGATGCCTTACTACTCCATACCTTCCCCATGTCCTTATCAGGACCTGCCTTGGAGTGGTACAGTGCTTTAGCCTAGCACTCAATCTTCTCCTTTAACCAGTTAGCCCAATCTTTCTTGGATCATTTCTCCATCAATATTGCCAAGAAAGTATCCATTACCGATCTCTATGCCATCTCAACAATTTGAAGACGAATCTATCAGATTTCGTTGGACGATGGCGGGGCCTCATCAACCAACTTACTTATGCCTTACCTCAGGCTGAGCTCATCAAACTCTTTACGTGGGCCTACGCTAAACACATTTCTCCCACCCTCCAAATTCAAACTTTCCGCACCTTTGATGAGGCCTTTACTATGGCTCGGAAACTAGAGATTCGGGCCTTAGAGGAGGAGAAATTGAAGTTGCGCAACAAAAACTCAAATTTCCAAACCCAGGACTCCACGAACAAACCCAACACCACCAACTCTCATGCATCGGCTGCTTCGAAATCAAAAGGAGTTGTACACGCATGGTAATGGTCAAATCTCAAGCACCATCTTATACCCAGCCGAAATCCACCTATAAGTATAAAGCCGAGCCCATCAAGTACACTCCCTTGGGAGAAACTTATGATGTGATCTTGGACAAATTGCTTAAAGCAGGAGCTATCACCTTGCCTCCTGTTAAACCTCACTCGGGTTTGATTCCACCCGCGCTATACCTTCTTGGTATAAAGAAAATGACTTCTGTAACTTCCATCGCGTGAAGGGACACAGCCACGAAAACTGCAAGATGTTGAAAAACATAGTGTAGGAAATGGTTGATGTAGGGGATATAACCCTCGATAATCCTAATGCCCCTGCTAATCAAAATTTAAAAATCTTCAACAAACCATTTCCAAACCATTCCTCTAATAGTAACACAAACCAAGAAACCTTAGCGAGGAGAAGAGTGTGCATGAGATCCATGTGGTTTTCAACTCCCAACCAAGGGCTTCCATCGAAGAAATTCTGAATCGAGCCTCTTCACCGATGTAAGAGTCCTCCCCCTTCTCCTTCATCAGGACAAGAGGACAGCCCCGCTATTCCTTTACCCATAAAGGAACCAACCACCCAGAGTTCTCTTCTCACAGAAGAGCCTTCTTACACCACATCCCTACAAGACTGTGAGCGGATGTTATCCAACTTATCTATTTCCCAAACATCTCCTTCTACCACTCTTGCTGCAAAAGAAGAAGGATCGCCACTTTTTCTGTCATCCTTAGAAGAGAAACCCCTCGAGCCTACATCACCAAATTCCTTAATCATGATAGATCCTCTAGAACATGCCCTCCTCCCTATCAGTTCTTCATCGCCTAAATCTTTCCAGTGACCGGTTGACCCCTTAACTCCCATTGATACAGCGCCTCATTCACCCCCTGTATCACACCCCAGTGGACCGGAATCACAACCCACTTCTCTTCCATATCAAAATGCCCATCCATACGTGAAGATTGTCATCCCCCAGAAGATAGATGACTCTTATGGGCACGTTTGAGAACACCATGCTCTACTCAAATGCAAATGACTAATCCAGACACCTCTACCATATACCCGAAGTTTTTACAAAAGCTCAAAATGCCTATGTCCTCACCTCCACCCCCTCATCTCTCCGAATACCTCATCAACCTCTATCAACCTAACCAAACCTTCCCCTACATGCTTGGGACTTTACCAATACCCAGCCTGACGCACCCACCTAAATGGTTAGACTTATCCAAAAATAAAGCCGTCAATCCACCTAGGAGATAGACCCAATCTCCTCGAGTCCAATCTATGCCTCCGCCACAACTAAAACCCTCGCCCCCGATCACACCAGTACAAGTAGGCATGGCTTCAACCCTCGCCATCACACCTACCTTCTATATTGGGGCCTCACCCCTCCACCTTGCCTCAATACACCATGCCTCCCACGTCTTCTTTAACATGACCAGCACCTTCTGCACCCATACAGAAATCCACAGGCATCTCAACACCATCGCCCCAAGTATCTTGCCTACCTACCAACCCTAAGCAAACTCGATCATCGAAGGACTTGTTTGTTACCGCTCCTCTTTCCCCATGGTTGTTTCTGCCACCACGTCATCTGTGGCCTCATCATCTAACCAGCTAAACATGACTTCTACGCTGAAGAAGCCATGCCTAGTTCAACCCAATCATCAAAATCCCTTGCCTAAACCACCACCCATACGAACCACTCGTACCCAACCATTACCAAAACAATCAATAATCTCACCCACTCAATCAATAGCCTCATCTTCATTTGACCCGCTCAAAGGATCTTACGCCAAGATCCTTGATATGCTGGTAGGGGATGCGACCATTTCCCTACCCCCACTCAGACCCTATGATCCATCTAAACCTCGACCTATAGGTTATGATGAATCTAAAATATGTGCCTACCACCGCACACCAGGACACAATGTAGAAGGATGCAAAGCTTTGAAAGCCATCCTTCGCGGTCACCTATCTCGGATAGAAAATCTCAGAAAGATGACTTACGGAAGGAAAATCCCTTAGCTTTGATCCCTTCTCCTATACCACCTGTCCCCCCTCCTTGCCAAAATCTATCATCATTACAACCCCACCTCTCGAGAACAATGACTTATCCCTGTCATCTTCCTCATCTCGCATTCATGAGATCAACATGATTAGCATTACTACTCGAGGTCAGAAAAACAATGGAAAAGCTAAAGAGAGCACACGTGGTCTCTCTTTCTCCTTCCGCCATCCGATCGCACCACCACCTAAAGTGGTTATTCATGGACCGGCCTATCCAGTCTCTGATGGAGTTTCCCATCGCACTATGATCAAACAACTTCACCAATCTCCTGTAAAAATGACACTCTATGATCTCATTCAAACATCTGAATCACATCGACAAGCTCTAATTGAGATCCTTCAAGGGATAGAGGTCCTACCTAATGAAACCTTTCCCATCGCCTCCATCTTCACACCCAACCATGTTGCTTCTCTCACCAAACAACCTACCTCCACAACCACCTCTGTCCCCCTGTACGGACAAGCCGCATTTCTTTGTCGGTTTTCAAAGAAGAAATTGTCGTCTTTGGTGCAGAAGATCCTGACCCTACTCTTTTCATCTCGGCTTACGTCGGGACATCCGGGTATGTCGTGTTATGATCGACGGGGGCGCTAGCCTAAACATCGTCTCTTCCAAAGCCTTCCAACAGATGAATATCCCTCCTAGCTGCATGTGTGCCAACCCCACCATGTTGCGTTCATTCAATGATGCTATTACTTCTACCCTAGGCACCGTGATCCTTAACATTCATGTAGGGCCACGTACCTTACCCGAACTCTTCTATGTCCTTGAGGGAGAATTCCAATACAACATGTTGTTAGGCCGCCCTTGGATTCGGGCTATGGGATGCGTTCCCTCCACCTTACATAGATGCATAAAATTTGAGTATGAGGGGAAGTCATACACCATCACGGTGACTGCTTCCCCCTTCAAAACCTATAATATGTTATACCACCCTAATGATGTGCTTGTACCAGTCAAGACACCCATTGATCCAACCCAACCATCTACTTCAACCACGCCTCAACCATCCACCTTAGCCGCACCCACACCTTCGACCAATGAAACCACCGATGTAAATACTTCTTCCTTCCCATGGACAACATCCCAACCTCGGATCCCTTGGTAGGTGTTTTTCAATGCCTTATGCTGGGGGAGTACCACCTATACAACGTTAGCACCTTCCATACCCCACAAGAGTATGGACAGTTACATGCGCATCCTACCTATGACCGTCGTGTGGGGGAGGTGATCTCCTACGGACCACCTAATTGCCGCACCAACCTAACGTATGGGGGTGTTGACGCATCCTCTATCACCCCGAACCTCCCCTTGGTGTGGTTCCCTTCCAATCAGATTTTCAATATCTAACCAACCATCGTTTCGCCCTCACCTTCCTGACATGCGTTGTGCTTGGAAAGGTTTTGGTTTTGGTCTTTATGAGCAAGGATGACATACGGTTATTCCCATGACAACACACAAACACAAAGATCGTAGTGGTCTTGGGTTTTCTGAACCACCTACACTGAAGAAACCTCATGTCAATTGTATCCAGGAAGATGACGAAGTCACCCATTCCGAACAATCATCGCCCATTTTACCATCTTCACCCACGGAGTCGATAGACCCGGAATCTATCCCTCCTAACTTTTTTTTTTTTTTTCGTGAATGCTATCTTCCTAGGTCCTCTCACTTATCAACGCGATGGTGAGGACCCATCTTCTCTCCCCTTTTTATCCAGACATGATCGAAGAAGACCTGCCTTCGATTAATGTTGTGGAGTGCCAGGATGATGACTCCATCCTCACCTACCTTGGTGCGGATGACTCTTATATTCAACGCGCCTTACCATCTGAAACCCAAACCATGTTGAATGAGTCGACTATAGAAATCAACATCCACATGGAGGATGATCCTCACATTGTAAAGATCGGACAATCTCTCGATGCATCAGAACAAGCCGCCTTCACTACCTTTCTCCGTGCCTGCAATCAAGCTTTCGCTTGGTCCTACGCCGACATGCCAGGAATCGATCCTGACATTGCTGTCCATAACATCACTCTGAAACCAGACTCCAAACTAGTTAAATAGAAGCTGAGAAAAATGCATCCACGCATTGCTCTCTTGGTTAAAGAAGAGCTTCAACGACTCCTTTCTGTTTCTTTCATCTTACCTATTGACTATCATGATGGATTTCTAATGTTGTACCTATCACTAAAGCGATGGGGGACTTCGGATATGTATGGATTTTACGGGATCTTAACCTCGCTTGCCCAAAGGATGACTTCCCCCTACCTAGTATTGATCAACTTGTCGATCTCACTGTGGGCCATGAGATGCTTTCTCTCATGGATGGTTTCTCGGGATATAATCAAATTTTAGTAGCCCTGGCCGATCAACATAAAACCACCTTCATTACCCCCTGGGGCACCTTCTGCTATCGTGTCATGCCATTTGGCCTTAAGAATGCTGGTGTGACCTATCAACGGGCTATGACTTACATTTTTCATGACATTATGCACACTATCCTTGAGGATTATGTCGATGATCTTCTTGGAAAATCCAAACATCGCAGTGAACATCTCGATGTTTTAACCATTATTTTCGATCACCTATTACAATACTGTGTTCGTCTTCAGCCAAAGAAATGTGTCTTTGGTGTCCTTTCGGGAAAACTCCTTGGCTTTATCATCTCTTTGCATGGCATTGAGGTCGACCCCACTAAAGTCAAAGCTATTTTAGAAATGCCCCCACCCACTAACCTAAAACAATTACGTAGTTTGCAGGGAAAACTCCAATCTATCCGTCGTTTCATCTCACAACTCTCGGATCGATGTCAACCTTTCCATCATCTCCTTAAAAAGGACATTGTCTTTCGATGGAGCGAGGAGTGCCACAAAGCCTTTGAGGCTCTTAAAACTTATCTCTTACAGCCACCCGTGCTTATCCCACCTCAGGACGATCACCCTTTCTACCTTTACCTTTTTGCCACCACCATGTTGTAGGAGCCATGCTCGCACATCGTGACTCGAGCATCGAGAACAAGTAGTTTATTACATAAGCCGTACTCTTGTGGATTATGAAACTAGGTATACACATGTCGAAAAGTTGTGCCTAGCCCTATCATTTGTGGCCACCAAACTCGACATTACCTCCTGAATCACAAAACTTTTGTCATCACCAACGCTGACCCCATACATTATATGTATGCCAAACCTCATCTAAACCAACATGCATCACCCGATGGCTTATGCTCCTCGACCGACCTCGACCTTGAGTTCGTACACTAGAAATCAGTCAAAGGACAAACTATCGCAGACCAACTCGCGGAAGCCCCTTTACCTGGGGAACAATTTACCAATTTTACTTTCCCTGATGAACTCATCGCAACTCTTTCGCTCAATGATGTCTTATCGATGACTCTCTTCTTCGATGGATCTAAATGCCAACGTGGTGGAGGGGCGGGTGTTGTTCTCATTCCTCTTGAAGGTGAACCTATGCCTCTTTCATTTAGGCTCGATTTCCCCTGCACTAACAATACAGTGGAATACGAGGCCCTTGTTTTGGGTCTCCACGTTGCGTTACACTTAGGTGTGAAGTCTATTAACATTTTGGTGACTCTCAATTGGTAGTAAATCAAGTCACTGGCATCTACCAATGTAAAAATGAGGAACTTCAAAAGTACAAACGTTACGTAGATTCACTTTTGACCTTATTTACCCATTATACTATCCAAACCGTTCCACGCTCAACTAATAAATTTGTGGATACTATGGCTTGCTTGGCCTCACAAATTCCTACATCACCAACTGATTCTGACATATTTGTCTTGGTCCAACAACTCTTTGCCCCATCTTACTTAGTCCGGATGTTTGTATGGTAAATAATGCATCTGTTGACTCGCAGGATACCTAGTATCACCAATTTCATGACTACCTTACAAACTCTGTTCTCCCACCTGACCTTAGTAGTAATGGAAAACATGCTTTTCTTAAAGGTGTTTCTCATTATGTCATCATGGGGGGACTCCTCTATAAACGTGGCTTCGATGGTATCCTCCTTCGATGTCTAACCAGTGTTGAAGTCACTCATACCATCCAACAAGTCCATGATGGAATTTGTGGTGGGCACTTTAGTGGCTTTGCCATGGCCAAGTGGATCCTTCACCTAGGATATTATTGGCCTACTCTTAATAAAGACTACTGTGAATATGTTAAGCATTGTGTTATGTGTCAACAACATGCCAACCTTCAACATACTCCCAGCCATCCGCTACAGGTCGCACGAGATCTTTGGCCTTTCTCACAATGGGGTTTGGACCTTATTGGTGAGATTCATCCACCTTCTTGCAACGTCACCATTGGATCATCACAGCAACGAATATTACACTAAATGGGTGGAGGCCAGTTCCACTCATTTCAACCAAAAAGGAGAAAATTGTTGAATTCATCAATCATCACATTATTTTCCGTTTCGGTGTTCCTCATCGCTTGATAACCGATAATGGAAAATCTTTCAAAAATAAGCTGTTACGAGCCCTTTGTGACAACTTTGGTATCAAACTTAGCTTCTCGT
The DNA here is from genome assembly GCA_018340775.1 of Taxus wallichiana var. yunnanensis. NCBI lineage: Eukaryota > Viridiplantae > Streptophyta > Pinopsida > Cupressales > Taxaceae > Taxus > Taxus wallichiana. The sequence continues at coordinate 438,675,909 of CM031235.1, read as the reverse complement.
CACCCTACTATCCACAAGAAAATGGTCAAGCTGAATCTTCTAACAAAACCTTAACCAAAATTCTCATGAAAGTTGTTAACGATTCTAGTCAAAATTGGCATGATCACATCCCCTTTGCCCTTTGGGCTTATCATACCAGCATTCGTACTTCCACTAATGCCACACCATTCTCTCTGGTGTATGTATGTATGGTAGAGGTTGTCTTGCCTCTCGAAATACAAATCCCTTCCCTCGAATATCTCTCAGGATATTCTCACCAATGATGACTTCGCCAAGAGCGGTTAGCCCAATTGGAGCTTCTTTGAGCGCGTCGTCTTACCGCTCTTGACCACCTTCAAATTTATCAAAAGCGCATCAAGCGTGCTTATGATAAGTGAATTCATGAGCGTACCTTTAAAATTGGTGATCTTGTCCTCAAAGAGAATCAACATGTAACCAAACTAGAAAAGAGCAAACGTGGAAAATTTGCTCCTAATTGGATTGGGCCTTACATTATCACTCACACTTATGGATCAGGTACTTATCATTTAGCTTCGCTTAATGGTAAACCTGAGCCTGAACCCCTTAATGCCTTGCATCTCGACCATTCTACTGTTGAATTTAGTGTTACATCACTCCTTATCCACCTTGCGCTCGTCCCTTGAGCTCTTTTACCACCTCATACACCTTTTTTTCGTGCATCTCAAAGTAAAATCAAACCCACGTGGTTTGATCATCACCTCCTCTTAAAGAGGCCTTCTCCTTTTTAGTCTGGTCCATGACTTAAAAGTATCAAAATAACAAGTTCTCAATTATACAATTCTAGGATATTCTTGAGTCAAACTTCCTGCAAATTTAGATGCTTCATGCCAAACAGACATCTAGACCTCCATGCTATAAACTAGACTGCTCCCTCGAAGGACAGCTATGTGCAAAGCCGCATCTGCTACTATAACTAGACTGCTCCCTCGAAGGACAACTATGTGCAATGCCGCATCTGCTACTATAAGTAGATTGTTCCCTCGAAGGACAGCTATACAAAGTCAGCCTCTATCAGAAGCTTCTCGCATTGATCAGCTTCGTGAAGACCTCAAGAACAACAAAATGCATATCCCATGTAGACTTCCCGCATCGATCAGTCTATATCCAGAAACATCAAAGCAGTATTCAAAAGTACTTTTGAGTCATGGACTTGTCTATTTTGGTTTGGTTCTCTTCCGTCAGCATAATCACCTTATAACAAGTTCTCTACGCCTCAGCTATCCCATCCACCTCTCCTCACCATTCTTCACAATAACAAAACTCAAGGGACGTGCGTATATCCGATATATTGTGATTATACAACTCTTTTCACCTATCGACTTCTCGCCTATGCAAGGTACCTAGGGATTCAAGCTCATCCTACGATAATACGTGGTTTGTTTAGCTCTTTCCAACTATGGGACACTTTTGCCTCTTTTACCCGAATCTAGGATTGTGTGTTGATCTTAATTAGGACATGATTTCCTATGCTTGGGTAAGTTAACCCTCACTTCACCTATACCCACACCAACACCAACAACATTACTCTACCAACATCAAACTTTTACCAACCAACAAATTGCCTAACCACAACCAAATTGCTGAATTCACCTCTCCCTGGTCCTAAGGGAGAACTACATCGGTCTGAGGCCCCTCCTTGCTTTGTGTAATGGGCTATGTAGGCAGCACTTAGGAGACATGGGGTCTCCCAAGGTTAGCTCGACCATCCCCTACCATAACCTATCATGTGTTGTGTTTTCTTTAAAAATATAAATATTTTCACGTATTTTTATTGATAACACTCACCTTGATCCTTTATCAATCCAAACATTCAAAACACAAATATTCTTATAATTATCACAAACTCAAATCAACATACATATTCCATTTTATTTAGATGTTAAACAAATACATCTTCTCTATCATCGACGTGCAGGTCGGAATCTTTATTTATTCTTCTACCCCTATGTATGAAACTCACTTAGACCCCCGCGCCTCGTCCCGAACTAGGTAGTGATGGTGATCATCGATGCCGCTCACCTGGCCTCTCCGTGCTCAAAGGTACCACTGCTATTGGTTCCTCCCACTGATCCACCAATCTCTCCTGTAACATATGAATCTACCCTCTCACGTGGAGGACTCTTGCCTCTAGTCTCTCCACTCGAGACTGAAGCCTCTAACAATCTCGTGGTCTCGTTCACCTGTGTTTGAAGCTGGTGAACTAAACCCTATAGGTGGTCTCTCTCATGGTAATCACAGCTATGTCGGGATGATCGGCCCTCTCGTGTGTACTTTGCAGCTCTACTGCCCACCATAATCTATAAGACTCTGTCGCTCCTGCATCCATTACCCTGTGATCATTGCTATCTCTTCTGGTCCTTCTGGAAGAGTTGGCCGTGGAGGTGAGAATGGTGCCTCGGCATCGATCCTTCTGTATGGTCTATGATCCATGGGTATATCCTGAACAAATCCAAATTTTCATCACACGCGATCTAGAGGAATCCTCTCGTACTCTCTGGCCTGTGTCCTGCGATCCACCTCACTCGCTCTACACCCCTCAAATCCTCGGCTATGTTCGCCGTCACCATGTAGTTCCCGTAAGGCCTCCAATGGATATCTGCAATCGTCATCGTCTCCAACTTTATGCCTATAATACTCGACATTATCTGTCACAATCTCGGCTCTTGCCTCTTGCTCTGTCTGGACCCATCGCTGAATCCCAACCTCTGCACTCCTGTCTCTCCTGCTGGATTGGTCGGCCTATTGGTCACACACACACAATGTGCTCATAGGCCCAACAATGTAATAAGTATGCACAATCTAGTGTAGTCCTGTGATTTCACTGCATGCCCATAAACCCCTGTATAGCTCCACCAGATATGCGGGTGCCCATGCGAAAGTAACGCTACCTTCTATCATCTCATGAATAATACACATCAATGATTTTGGAAATCTTCCCCCATCCGCTCTAGGTAATGCATAATACCCCACCACTATCATTAATACCATGGCCAACCTTGTTGCCTCAGGGTGTGCTGCATAAACATTATACCATAAGTAAATGTCATGCCTCGCTGTGTCAAATCTCATGCGGCTTGACCAAATACTTGCCAGTTATCGCTACCCGCGCTGCATTGGGCCCTACCTGATACACTGGTCTTCCTATAATTGGAAGTCTCAAAATTTGAAACACATCTTCTAACGTCACTGTCATTTCCCTGTTGGCAGATGGAAGGTATTCTTTTCTGGATTCCATCTCTCAATCAGCGCACCTGCAACATAGCATGATTGCGTGTGATTCGTGAATAATAGCGGATTCCGCTTAACCCCACATGGTTTATTAATGCCCACTCCGCTGGTGTTACATCCGCTCGGACCCGTGACAACAAAGCGTTGGTACCCTATCATTCATCATCAACCTTGCCTCTGCTGCACACATCAAACCAACGAACAACAAGTAGCAAATGAATCCCCAAGTGTTTTTATCAGAAGCTACAACTTTACACAGTAACCGATATCGGTTACCTAACCAATACTGGTTAGGCCCAAACCGATATCGGTCACTATTCATAATATCCATCCTACTCAAAAACACCACCTATGATATCTTATTCGCTGGTTTACCCCTCTCTGTACCTACAAACATATCTTAAACACCTGATTACCTACCCTATAACACTCATCCCATCCCAAACCCTTGCCTATCACCTTTTTACCCACTTATCTTACCACATCCTATTTATAAGCATGCAAAATCTTATTCCAACCAAAACTTATACCTCTTGGGATGCAGCAACTTGAGGTGGAACCTGTCTTCTCTCTCCTCTCTACCCACTGGATGCTTCTCCTTGTTCAGCCATGTTCACCAGACTCTTCACTATAACTTGCCTTTACACCTTCTTAATCCAAGCCTACGATCACTTTACCTATCTCTTTCCTCCTTATCACTCAATTCTCCCATGCAACTACCCTGTATGGATGACAACAACCTCGCATCCTCGTATTTAACATGTTGCATGACTCTAAAAATAAGAATCTAAAATTGCCTCCCAAGCTTTTCTATTTTTAGAAAAGCTCGTTTTAACATAACCGATGTCGGTTACCTAACCGGTATCGGTCACATAGTGACCGACATCGGTTATCTAACCGATATCGGTCAAACTGTCTCCTTTTGATTATACCTAGGCCTTTTCTTTGTTTTTTGCAAAATTTTGGCGGCGCCGCCTCTTTTCCCTGCATAACGACATCATTATCAATATCCATCATCATAATACCATCAACATTTCAACACATGCATATAATCCAAACATCATCAACGTCATCTATATACCTCAACTTCCAAAATCATCAACAAAACAAATGAAACATTATAATATATGTATCAAATCAAACATTATACACACCATGTGGATCAAACTCATCATCTATATATATCCTCAAATCAATGTCAACATATACAAATTACCCTGCATGGGGCCTCTATAATCCAAAAAATACAAAGTCGGCACGCAGGCCGTTGTCTCTGTCAAAATCTCGACTCGGCTCACAGGCCGGTCTCTCATGTCAAAAATATACTCGGCTCACAGGCCGGTATCAACTATACAAAATGTACTCGGCTCGCAGGCCGGTATATACAACAAAAATGAATACATAAATCCTATGTGGGCACGCAGGCCTCTATATGCACACTCGGTTCGTAGACCGGTGTCTCTATAAAAAAATCAACTACCCAAAAACATCTCCACTCCTGGTATGACTCAGCTCTCTCCCCCTCCCTCGGCTCATCCCTCAGCTGGCCCGGTCTCGGATCTCACCTCCTACATCACTGACCCACCGGCTGTGGCTACGGCCCCTGTGACCTGTGACTCGGGAAGTCTCGGCTCTGTGAGCTGCATATGGCTGATAATCGGCACCGGTACCATCTAGTACGTCCTGATAATAATGGCCTCCTCTCGCCTCCATGTATCGGGCCCGTGCCACCATGGCTGGTGGGGCTGGTCCCCGGCTCCTAATAGAAGTGGGCCTGCCCTGCCTGTACACCCTGACCCTGAGCTGTACCTGTGGTGGTGGTGGAGCTGCCATCGAGCCTGAACAGGGACCTGTGCCTGTGCTGAACAGGGATCTGGACCTGAGGCTATGCCTATGCTATGCTTGTCCATGTACACTATCCACACTGTGCCTGGGGCTACCCCTGTAACACTCGATCTGTGCCTGTGCAGCAGCAAGCTGCCCCTATAATAACTGCACCTGACCCAAGAGATGGTCCCTCTCTGCTATAACAACTGCCAAATCTAGTTGTGCGGGTTGTGCTCTCATGGCTGCCCTCTAGCCCTACCCACCAAACCAAAAATGAACCTGTAACTCTGGTCGTCATCCACCGTATCATCGGTTGGTCTCTCTGCTACCCAGACTGGGTCAAATGGCTGTGGTATAGGTAGTGGTGCCTCTACATCCTCCCTCCGATACTGTGGGAAGGGAGGTGGCTCATCCTACTGTAATCCCAGCTGTCGTCGTACCCTCTCTAGAGGGATCCTCTCATACTCCCGGGTCTCCGTCCGATATCCAGAAGATATACTGGATCCAATGTAGCTGTGCTCGGGCTCCTCCACGGGGCTGATGGCCTCTGTATGGCCTCCATATAATATCTAAGGCAGTCAGGCCCTCTAGCATATGTCTGTAATAAGTGACATCCCACCCTGCGATAACTGCTCGTGGCTGACCCACGACCCCCAACCACCTCTGAAACCCATATCTATAAACTACCTGTGGCCCTGGCTGCTGGGGAAACCCTACTGGTCGTAAACACATGATATGCTCGTAGGCCCAGTAGTGTAACAAGAATGTCGAACATATCCCGAATCACCTCATACGGTGATAGCCCCAGAGCTCTCTGTATAGCTGCACCAGATACACTGGTGCCCATGCATAGCAGGTGTGCTCCTCCACCATCTCATGTAACACTCCCATCAGAGCCCGTGGGAAGTGGCCTCCCTCTGAGTCAGGGAGGGTGAAGCAGGTGATACCGATCATCATCAGCATGGCAAGCCGTGTCTCCTGTCGATGCGCGCGATACATATCACCATGTAGCAGATGCTCGCACTATGATATGTAATCAATGGGGCTGCATCCCCAAATACCTGCAGGATGTTATCCATCGTTGTCTCAGCATCCACCTGGAACACCTCCTCACCGATGATCGGTAGTCTCAGGATGCGATACACATCCTCTAAGGTGACTGTCATCTCTCCAGTAGGGAGATGAAAGGCATTGGTTTCGGATCCCATCTCTCGATGAGGGAAACCATCAGGCTGTGGTCCCTATCCACAGCCCTATACCTCTGGACTCCACCGAGTCCAACCTCCCGCATAACTACCCACTGCGCTGTGGTCACATGTGGCCACATCTACCCTAGTAGAGGTGGCATCCGATCTCACATCATCAGCTGCTGGCGTGCCTGCAAAAACAACCCACTCCATCAGGCCTACCCTTTACAAAACAACTACCTTAACCCTCTATACTCACTCACCCACCCAATCACAACCCGACTCTATAAGCACATCTACACCCACCTATCTTACCCTATACATCTATAAATTCCTCTCACTCTTATGGTCCTTCTTTAAATATCCTACCCACTCCAATCAAACCTAAAACACCTCATCTCCCTCAACATCAATAACCCCACCCAACAAAAATCTACAATATCCCCTTTACCTATCCCACACCCTACCAACCACCCCACTCATACTCCACCCGCTCTACTCTCGCCCTCTAACCATACCTCAACCAATTTAACCCCTCCTAATTCATACACAACCCATAACCTATCCTACCCATCGACCGGCCTCCAACCACCCGATTACCCCCACCCCAATAACCTTTCCTAGCAACTCTACCTTCTCCCCCTTCACCCCAAAAATCTATCCTACCCGCCTACAACAAACCAACACAACAAATTTCACAACCTTACCTCCTACCCATGGTGACCGGTACCGGTCACCCTCGACCGCCATCATGGCCCCCCCTAATAGTCTATATCGACTTTTATGCACCGACGCGTGGTCGACACATGATTGATGCCGGTCTCTATACCCACTAATCTACACAACTTACTTTGCTTGTGACCGATGTCGGTCGCCTAGTGACCGACATCGGTCACTGTGGGATTTTGGGGCGGACAAAAATGGCCCCCAAATCCCCTTTTTCCTATTTCTACCCATCTACCCAGCACAATTCCTAAAAACTTACCCACCCTACCGTTTTGGCCTACCTAACATATCTACCCACTCCATTTTATGATTTACCTTCATTTATTCATTATTTTATCAAATTTTGGATTCCTACCCCAAAACCCACATCCTAGCTAAATTCATCAACTTCACACAAATAGGGATTTAGAGCCTACCGGTATGACTACACGTCATCATGGTGGGATAGGTGGTGGTGGTCCAGCTCCTCCAACACCTCCAGCACCTCCTGCTCCTCCAGGTTGTGCCATAGCTCCAAATCTCCTCAGCAGGGTCCTCAACCAATCAAACTCTACCTCCCGATCTCTGGGGCCTACCAATAACTCACTCCCCCACTCAACTAGTGCCAACTCAGCCCAAACACACAACCCACTCACTTCAAAAACTCAAACAAGAAAAAGTTGGCACTCAATTTCACAAAGTGAAAATGACATGCCGTATTTTTTCTTTTTATAGGTTTTCACCCTCTAACCGATATCGGTTAGAGCGCCCTAGGTGACTGATATCGGTCATCTGACCGATATCGATCACCCATAACCGATATCGGTTATAGGCTTAGTTTAACCTAATTCCTGCCCTTATCCACCAATCTCCATTTCTCACCACATCGCCTACCCCCGGCTTTGCTAAATAGCCTTATTTTGAATTCATGGCCCTAACCCAGGCCGTAACCAATCAAGCCTTAGGCGCATGACCAACCAATCGGCCCAACCCGCCCAACCAACCAATCGGCCAGGCTTACCACCAATCGGCTCGACGAGGCGGACCAACCAATGTCGGCCGAAGGCGCAACCAACCAATCGCCCGAGGCTAAGGCGCCGGCCGACCCAAGGCCGCAAACCAAACCAATCGGCCCGACCAAGGCGCAACAAACCAATCGGCCGACCCAAGGCAAACCAACAAGGCAATCGGCCCGACCCAAGGCGCAAACCAACCGACCCACCCGACCGATCGGCGCGAGGCGCAACCCGACCCAATCAGCCACCGCCGCACGATTAAGTACCTCGACCGAGGCCCACAAATAAAAAATTCTCTCCACCCATCATGTACCTGTTTGTTCAATCGAGCTCACCTATTCGTGTTTTAGCACGACTAGGATACTTGACTTGTTCAGTTAACCAGCTTTTCCTAGACCAAGACCGTGACGTTTATTTCAACCAACCACAGCCATTTGGTCTTGCTTGAACATGCCTAAACATTTCATTACCTTACCTCTTATATCCCCTAAAGCTACTTCCTATGCCTTGGATACCAGGATTATATCAACCTTGTTTGGATAAACTATCGACCTTTGCCTATGAATTACTTGTTTGCTCTTCAAAACATGTACCCTGGTCGCACTACTGCATTTTAACGTGCGTCGGCTTCCTTGAACTTACCCCACCATCTTACCAGCATCTCACCATCATTTACCCTTTATCAACCCTATCCCTGATTTCATGTCACCTCAATCTGTGATAGATTTGAGGGGGATTACCTATACCCTTAACTGGGGAAACCACTTTTTATTATTGTCAGTGCAACTTTACAAGACAAGCTACATGACAACAAGGGGCAAATGTAGACACCAAATTTGGGTCTTACGACACCCTGTACCCGTATCTCGTCCCGTAACCTAACCCTACCTCACCACCTAAAACCTTACACCATTGAATTATTTATTAATTACCTTATAATTAATAAATCCACATCTCCAACCTCGCCACCTCACCTCGCCACCTCACTATGACCTAGCCCTAACCCTAAACTAACCTAATTAAGACCTATGACTTGGTCAGACCCACACCCATGACTCATCACCCCTCACCCGCATCAAAACAAACCTAATAATGACTTGACCAAGCCCACAACTGACCCCTCGGGAGAAAAGGAGGGAAAGTTGGCTATTTTACTAAAAATAGCCAACTTTGACCTAACCAACATCGGTCCCTACGTGGCTGGCGTCGGTTAGGTAACCACCATCGGTTCCCTGTAAATGACCTCCCCCAACCAAAATGAAGGGACCCGAATCCATTTGCAAGGAGAGACAAGTGAGAAGGAGAGAAGAGTTTGCAAAGAGGAGCATCGAGCCCAAAACTGGAACTGAGTAACTAGAGCATTGTCACACTCATCCAAACCTTGGGAGAGTTGGAGGATAGCTTCATCAAATCACTTCCGATTGCATTGGATCATCCCAACTGGGCCTTTCCTTCGCCACTGCATTCTTTGGACCTACATCCACATCAGAAACTGGTAAGTAGTCTCTCTTATCACCTTGTATTCTTCTAGACACCACTTTGTGAACTTTTAATTCATAGGGATTATAAGCTCACTCCTGGATCTACTACCCGGCAACAACCTGCACCTAACCTTCGGTCATCCATCTCTATATTACCCCAAAGACAACTCTCTCACTCTTTGAGTCTTCTCTATCACCCTACTACTCCCCTCAACCATCTACCAACCTTCCAAACCTCATAACCACCTTACACCAACCTCCATTTAAAAATCCCTAAATCACTGCCCCTACTGATATTGGTTATTCCCTACCGGTACCGGTTTTGTAACCGTGATCGGTTATCCAATGACCAGCATCGTTCACTGTGACTTATACCAAAACCAACCTTTCACCTATTCACCTCAAAACAATCTCGTGTCCAGCCTGGTCTATCCCTGTAACTTGATCGGAACATATCAATAACCAGTGACCAAACAAACAACATGACATTCTATTGTTGGTAATTTAGTCTCTATTGCTTTTAGTAATGAGATACCTAAATTGTGAGTTCACAATAGCTTCTTTATTATCATTTGCATCAGTTTGTATTAAAAAGGGAACTGACCACCTTCAAAAGGAAGTCTAATATTTCCTGGGCCCAAGGCAGTTCCCTCACTTATTGTCTAACTAAAATCTAGTGGTCTTGCATTCTTATTTACAGGTAGTCCTTCCTAGACAAAAAGGAGTTCTTCACAATCGGTCTGATTTCTCTATAGTACACACACACCTTCCCAACAAGGTATTCCTCCTAACCTTAACCCCTTATCTGTTTCTCAAGAGAATGAAAGGATAAAAGTAACTCTATTGTGGAACTAAAATTTTGTGTGAAACAATGTCGTATATCAATTGACCTGAGCCATCTCGGATTAGGTATCAAATGTTAGCTAGAAAATGACATAGGTTAACCGATGTTAGTTAGGGTAAACCAACACATGTCATAGGTAACCATGATTGGTCACCGTGGAAAGTGGACAGTTGGTCAAAAACAAGGTATAAGGATAAATCGATAGGTATGGTATCTTTGAATCGATGAGATTTACAAGGTCAATGGGAATGATAGTAGTGATGGCACTTTGAATAGTTGAAGAAGGTGAATAGATTTCCTTTTGGGTAGGTTAATAAAAAGGACCGGAACCAACCCTAGTTCGGTATAACCGATGCCGATTAGAGGGTAACTAATGACGGCCTTTGGACCGACACCGGGCCACTATGAAATTGAAACAATGATGAAAAAAGTGGTTGTGAATTAAAATTTGATGGGGAATCAAACCGAAAATTATGAGAATGATTAGAATATGGTCTAGGCACACTTAGAAGAAGTGGGAATAAACCAAATATGATAAGGAGCATGCGCGAAGAACTAAGAAAAATGAAGAATGTGACCTCTCACCTCAAAATGTAAGCCAAGTAGAAACACTAAAAAAATGCGACCCTAAGAGTGCCTTTTCTATTATGTTTTTTTAGCTTATGCTATTTAAGGAATGAAACATGAATTAAAAATAGATTTTTTTGGTGAGGATGGATTCCTACAAAAATGGAGATCTACAAGGTGAGGTTTCAGGTTTTTTATAGTGGGTGAGGGTTTCGCTCAAGTATGACTCGACAGAGCAATGCGCTAGGTGCCCACTGTACCGTGATCATGTGATCACCTAAAACTTCTTCCTTGTAAGATGTTGTTTAAGAATGTGTGTATTTTGAATTTTTGTGAGGATTGGTAAGACTTAGAGAAAGAGGAAAGGAAAGAAGTTCTTTTCTACGATTCATTTGTCAACCATCAGCTAGGCATGACTTCCAACATATAGATTGCCCTTAATTAATGTGAGCTAATGCAATAAATCAGAATGGAATGCACTTATTTTAAACCCAAATTGAAATATGAAGTTCTATGACACAAATAGATGAAGAGGAAGAGGGATGCTCTTTCACTAAAATGCAAAAAATAAGAAGAAATGGTTCTTTTTAAGTACACCAAAAGAAAGGTTTCTTTTAGAGAAAATAGAAAGAAAAAGAAGGTTACTAAGGAAGAAAATTAATGTGTCTACCTTTTAGAAGGGAAAAATCACAACTTTTCCTAGGAATGAATAAAATGCAAGGAACCCTGGATGGGTCCCACTGGGCGTGCCAAAATGTTTCACCTGATTATTAGACGTTTCTTTAAATATTGACAAAACAGATAGATAACGAGCATATGAGGAATACCTATTGAAATGTTGGTTGATGGGTTGTTGTGCGTGTGTTGACTCCTTGATCCACAAATGATTGTGAGAGCTTCCTTTTAGCTATGAGGAACTACTTGAAATGGAAAGAAAGAACACCGAAAGAGTTAAAAGCAGTATATGCAAGTGGAATGCCTTGCGTGTGCTAGATCCGGAAAGAGTGATACTTCCTGAGCATTTGTCAATCCACTTTATTTAAAATAATTTAATGTTGGTAAAGAAGTAAATCCTATTGTAATTAAAATGATTTAGGTATCTCATTCAAAACACAATAAGAAAGATCTAATCTAACAAGCTAGGTTAAAATAAGATCCGAGGGTCAAGTAATGGTTCAGGTCTCGTAGGTTTGACAGGAGGTCTTAGGCAAGTCACAGGTGATTAAGGGTGATGTGGGGATAGGTGGGTAGGTCACTGTTATGAGTTTTAATGGTAAATATAGAGACCAATGCCGGTTAAGGATGACCAACACCAATTGGGGAGAACCGGTTCGACTCTTTGTGAAAACTCGGGAATGCCATAAAATGAGCTTTGGATCTCCCTTATAATTGCACAAAGTACTAGGTTAGTTAGAATGATGTATTAGGCTATTTGGGTGGGATTTGGAAAGGTTTTAATAGGGATAATGGAGGGGTGAGTATTTATGGAGGTCCATGGGTGGCTAGGAGAATGAAGAATGAAAATATAATGATAAAATGAATGAACCAGAGGAGTAAAATGTTCTACTTATTTGGAATCTAATCCTGGATGCCTATGAGTGAGGAATGAAGGCATTGGTAATAGGTTGAATGCTGTAGAGGATCACCAAATGTTGAGGAGCTCTTACATGGGCTGCATGTGCTCTCCTTCTTGCCTAATTGGATCAAATCTGTGATAGAGTGAATGTTGGATGTCTGTGCAAGATAAAATGCTTGATCTCCTTCCTTGCATGCATGTTCTCACTGAAACTTGTTCTCAAAATATGTGATATCTCTCAGGAATGTGTCAAGCTTTGCCAACCTTGAAAATAAGGTTGTTTTGGGATTTAAAAGGTGACCGATGGTGGTTCCGACTTAACTGGTGACAATTATGGGTAATTAGCGTCGATCAAGGAAGGATTTCTTAGGTTTACTAAACTAGGGAGATCCTCTTGATTTTCTGGGATCTTATGTCATTAACCCATAGATTAGGATGGAATATTCCTTTAAGCATTTGGGAATGTGGTTAAAGGGAATGTAGGCATTTATTTTTAGGGTTTGGGTAGGACTTAGTTAGTTATGGCAACTTACTAAGAATAGGTCTTAGGGTGAGGTGGCTTGATGAGGTGTCTAGGTAAGGTGTATGTGTGGACATTATCTAAATTAAGATATTTAAATAATAAATATTATGAGGATAATGAATTAAATTAATTAAATTAATATTAGTGGGGTGAAGGGGGCCATGGCTAGGTGAATGTGATGAAGGTGTTTATTTGTCGAAGGACCAAAGGGGAGTAATCCCTAATTTGGGTGTCTACATCGGCACTTTAGTGTTGAAGTGGGACATGAGAGTAGCCAAGCCTGGAAATCATGAAAAATATGACCCCCTCTGGATAAGCTCATTCAAAATAAGTGAATGTAAAAAACACAATGCCTTTGAACTCAAGACTATGGAAGGTGAGCCCTTGGAAATTCCAGTGAACAAGATCCACCTTAAGCCTTTCCATTAAGTCTTTTGAGTATTATAAAGTATGTATCATATGTATAATCCCTTCCTTTTATCTCTTGCTTTGTTTCATGGTGTCGCCCCTTCAAATAAGTGTCTTTGGACATGTGTCTCCTATAGAGACCCTCTTGTGGAGACCCTCCTTCCTCTTTTTGAAAATTTTAAAAGTGTGCCTTCCTATGTTTCCCTTAAGTAAATGATCCAACACATTTTTTGAAATACTTACTAAAAAGGATCAAAGAATTAATGTAAAATATATTAGGAAATCAGAAATTTGGAACTAAGGGTCATATAACCAAACTTTTGTTATATGACGTGACCCGATGTATGCATAATCCTTTAATTCGCATGAGTTGAGGATGTTATTTAAGGTAGGTACAAGAGTCACGAAAGCTTCATTTCAAGAACTAAGAGTCTCTTGCCCAAGTTCTTGAGCCCCTAGTTCAAAAAGCTAGAGCCTTCTTCAGTTTTAAGATAACCATGACAGCTTCCAGCTTCTTACCATAGCAAAAATCCTATGCAAGGAAACCTTTTTCGTATCAATCTTGTAACAATCCCATTTTCAGACTTTAGAAACAAGGGAATTTTTTTATTTTTTTACACAATGTTCTCTGTTCTAAATAAAACATAATTTAGAACACACATTCCATGCCAATCAATCTCATAACAGATAACCATATGCAGCTGTAAATGACTAGGTAAACTACTCGATCTCTCATTTCATGACTCGAGTTTCTAACCAATCTCTCATGTTTGTCTTTAAGTATTGAATACTTTAAGTATACTACATATACTTGGTTTTCTTACCCTATTCTAGGTACTAAGTGATCTATTTAAAGAACCTATCTGATGATTGTTTCCAATATTTATTTGAAATCAATTTCCTTAAACTAGGTGACATAGGACAACGCAACCAGTAGCTTGTGATACTTTGGCAAAATATTTCCAACTTACTGTTCATGTTACTATTCCTAGATGACATATTCATCAAAAAAATGTGTCCTTCACCTCACTCTTTTGTTATCTAGAATGGTCTTTACTAACTTCTGTCAGTCCACTTGTCCTAGGTTTTACCCTAACCTAGGTTAGCAATATAATTTGGTATAGGGAACTGTTCATGATGACTTAGGGCATATGGGCATGCTCAACCGACCTAAGTCAATCCAATGTGCCTAGTTACCCTAAGTCATAGAGAGCTACTTCCTATTCTAATTCATACTGCTAACTTGTCCTAGAGAGAAACTAAGTTCAAGTCCAGATGTGTGTAGATCTAGATGAACTAATATGGAAGGGTGTTGCAACATGTCAACTGCAACACTATATCCTCGTGAAGACCCTAGTCTTCAAAAATTTACAGTTCTATAGTTGACATGTGCCAACATCTGACTGAACCACTTCATCATGATGTACATACCTCTAGGAGGTCATTAAAACATAATTAGTTTAGGTTTAAGATTCAAATTACAACAACCTTGCAAAACCCTAAATCCAACACTCCTTAAGTTCTTCATCCATATTTGGTTTAATTAATATTAAATAACTTCATTAACTCATAATTGATTTTATGTTTATTAACTTTGGCTTGGAAAGAAGTTATCCAAAAATAGAACAACATACATCATAAGGTTAATTTAATGTAACTCAGCTGTTCCAAGAAGGTGTATCAACCACACAGGTTCTACTAGAGTAGACTTCATAGAAAATGAAGTCTAAATGATTAACAATCATAAACACCATTCTTTTTCTTTACATTCCTTTGAGAGAGAAGAATATTTCTCCTTATGGTTAAGTGTTAGGTTTTTATACCCTTTTTATCTTTCACACTTTCAATAGTTTGATAGTATGTTCAATTAACATCCCATTACTATACTATATTTTTTAGATAAAGAACATCATCTTATGCAACCTAGCAAGTTGCATCCAAGTAAGGGAGGTTAAACTATTCCCCCTTCATCCAACTCATTAAATGACAACAGAAATAAGAATACAAACAGATATGAAAAAATATCAACAAGATAGTATTCCAATTTCCTTCATAAAATGTACAAGAGAAATTACACAAAAATTTGGATTAGGTATTAGGTTAGAAATATACCTAGCATTACCAATACATCATACAAGTTATTTCCTTCCTTTATCACTTACGAAGTCCATCTACAAAAATTTCTAGCATGGGTCAGTTCATTGAATTGAGCATGATAAGCACTAAGCATTAAAACGAAGTGCCTTCAACTAATTGTTTCATTAAAGCAACTTTGCTTTTATGAAACAACAGGTGAAATCATACAAATAAATCATAAGTAATAACAACCATAAAATAAGCACAATAATAAATCTGAATTCACTTTATAGGAAAAGATCATAATATAATCAACAAACTACTGCATTATATCAGATAAGTATTGTCCCAAACAATTACTTATTTATATCAAATAACAATTCCTATCAATTAATTATTTCATAATTCTTTCTGAATTTGAAATACAAAATCAACTTCACTATATAAACAAAAGAGTTAATTTCAGAAGAAAATACCTTCTTGTTCATCTTTACAAAGTTTCAAGAAAACATGTACAATCAAGTTCATTCCAACATCGTAACGTTTATAGGATGAATCATCCAACAACTTAAATAAATAAGAGATTCACAATTCAGATGTGGCAGCCTAATTCTAGGTCAAATATATAGCCTAGGTTCTTAGATTAGGCCTCTTATTAACATTAGAAAAGTATTTCCCAGCCACAATGTTTTACTTCAATTAACTGAAACAATTATTAATTTCCTTCAATACAATTTAAGTGGAGAAGTAAGTAGTAACAATTACTACTCAATTACTTTAATAAAAGTAATGCAATTGATTCAATTAAACCTATAACATGGTTTATATAAAGAAAGGAAGATTGAACTGAAGAGTAAATAGTTTACAACTTCCTCATCATTCAGTTAAACCGAATTCCCATATGCATCTTCAGAAAAGAAGAATCAACATCCTACCCTACAGTTTCCAAAAATGACAATGGAGAGCTTATCACTGAGAGTGGAAGAGGAAGGAATTATGCATAAGAAGGGATTTCTATTGTTCATTCAAAATAAATAAGGTAGTAAAAGAACCAGTAAAGACCATTCACCATACCCCCAATTCTTTTAAGAGATAGAAATCAGGTACAGAAGATACATAACCAATTACATACATAATTGTATCTTCAAATAAACCTACAAAGAGATTCACCATTTAAAGAAACAACAACCGTTAATCAGATACTTATTTCATTCCAAGAAGGATGTGAGAAATAAAAATAGTTATCAACTCACTACAACCTTAGTGAATTGTTCTACATCATTGAAGATTCCAGTCAGTGATCCACAACCATTCGTTCCTTCAAGAAAAGTAAGTCTACGAAAAGATCATCTCATATTCGTAACCATTCAGAGAAGGAAGGAACCATCCTTTGAGTGAATAGAGATCAAGAAATCTTACAACAAAAATGATTTGGTTCATTCAACACACAAAACAAACAATCAAAGAGTTGAATTATCCATTCAACGAATCCCATGAAGTTACAACAGTCATATCTTACATGATACATTAACAAATTACTAGGTAGTTTCCCAGCTCTGGATGAGTAAGTTTACCAACCACATCCAAGTCCTAAAAGTGTTAAGGATGGAAAGATCGAACTTAAGAAATTCAAATAGAGCTAAGAATGATAATAATGGTATCGACTTGGAGAAGACCGTCTACCAATGTATTTTCAAACAACATAACTTCAACTATCTACCGACAACTCAACTTCCAAAATCTTAAAGGAAGACTCAAACAGAAATGAACTACATAGAAGACTTCATCACTACTATTTCCACAGTTAAATTCCAAGACCATTTAAAACCTAGAAGTCCTTTCAAGAGTTTTGAAAGAGAATACTAAAACCAAACGACAAAGTTTTAAGTCAAACTTTCCTTCTATTTCCCTCACGAGATCGAACTGAAACCGTTAATCAAAATACCATAACTTACTCAGCTCCCATTGATTTTAAGGTTCAAAGCAGTGGAGATCAGTACAGAAATAGAGAAAGTTATTCCTTCACGGTTTTTATACAAGTTGGAGTATAGAATATAGACAATTCCATAAACCTCATTCACCCATTAACCTTTTTTAACACGAGTTCGAGTTCATACTGCAAATCAAAGTATACAAATACAGTCCGAAAAGGAGTATTTAAACTTCTACAAAACAAGATACGACATAGGAGAGTATTCTTCTACCTTCCAAAAACAATCAAAGGCATTCAGTTTGAACAATGCAGGTTTACCCAGAATAGATGAAACAAGATATCCATTCCTTACCTTCATACAAGTTCGTGTTCAAGCAATGATTTGAAATATATACCCATACAGACCAAAAAGGAGTAATACAACTTTAATAACTCAAAGATGCATCAGAGAAGAGTATTCATTTACCTTCTAATTTCAAAAGAGACTCCTAGTTTGAAGCTCAAGGAAAAAACAACTTACTTAAACCCTTTTTCGAGCAAACAAACTAGAATACATATTCAATAAAAACACTCAAGTCTCAAACAACCCTAAGTGTATTTCACCATCAACTCATTTAGAGAAAGCACCCAATGATAAAATTATCATGCAAAGGTTCCATAAACCAAGAAAACAGAGATTCCTTTAGCAAGAAAAACAAATAACTAGAATAAAAACAAAAACCCATTTATCTCATGAGAGTAGAGTTCCTTTAATGGAACATTTTGAGAAAAGAAAGAAATCTTAATGGATAGAGCCTATCATGCCTGATAGTGCTTCTGTCGATTCAAATAAGACTTCTAGCCCAACCTCCAAAACTTCTTCTTCTCCAAGCAAGATCAACAACTAAAAACTTCTTTCCCCAATGCCTCATATACTTCCCTTGAATTAAAAATAGACCAAGGAAATCAAAAATAGCTTCAAACTAAAAATAGAACTACTAGTTCAAAGAACCAGATAGCTCCATGCAGAGAAAAATCAAAAAGCATGAATGACAAAACAACCTCCAAAAAATCCACTCGCATGGTTTCCAAGGCAGTTTTCTTGCCAAAAATGAGGTTCATAAATGCCATTAATTCCCAAACTCCCACCTATCTCTCCATGCCACCGCCATCCAAAATTGGCAAATCCTAATTCAACTTCTACATGCATTACTAAATTTTAGTGATGACTCCACGTAGACTTCCACTAAATTTACATGCCTCTTCCTAAACTGGCAGTACGTTGTCCATTTATTTCAAAAATCAAATCAAATTAATAACTTAGGAACCATTGCCAAGCTTCCAACTTGCCATACGACCCTTAGGTCCCCTTCCAATACTTCATTAGTTTAGGATAGATACCATTAGCTTAGAATATGACCATAGGATAGTTTAGAATTATTTACCATAGGTTTATAAACATTACAATAGGTAAATTGCCATCCTAGGATAGGTCATACTTCACAACAATTTAGTATTAGGTATTAGGTTAGAAATAGACCTAGCATCACCTTAGGTTATTCCCCACATCCCAACTTAGAACATGCAACTTAGGATAGGATGTTATCCCAAATAAAGTAGACATAGATAGAAAATAGGTACATTTACCTTAGTTTAGAATCCTGTTAGGATAGATCTCATAGGTCTAGGACTTAGATTTTTCCTCAATAGTCCTGAAAGCAGGCCTCGTTCCACTTAACACCATTAAGTGACATGAAGATATCAATCAAAAATATCGAGCACATAACATACAATAGAATGTAAGAACGATCTTTCAAGAAGATAAATGAATTTGTAAACATACAAGAGTTCAGTCCATTATGTCCTCCAACCTCTAAATGTTAGTTTACCATTCAGATCAGGTAAGAAGATTTAAAACATACCTTGGATCAATGGAATTGATCCAAGGATTTGTTAATAAATAGAGATAAGTTTGCAAACATCATTACCAGATTACAACTTATCTATCAGAAGCAAAAATGGATTCTTTGCAAGCAACAACATTTCAGCCTAATGAATCCAAGAGCAGAAATGACTTATCCATGGCAAGCGTGATTTCTAAAAATCAAAGGAACACACCTTATCAAGAAAATCACATGTCAATGCTTGCAATGCAAAAGAGGAAAGATAACAATTTTTCAAAGGTGTTACATACTTCCCTCCTAAAAATAATCATCATCCCGATGATTATCTTATTTTAACAATTTGCATCAAGGACAATCAATTTATTCACTTTCTTTTCATATGTTCATAACATATCAAAATTTTAAAGTTCCAAAAATCAGCATTTACATAGCTATTTATTTTAAATAAAGAAATATCTGCCCAAAACTGGTAGATTTATTGTCATAATAAGATAAAATTAAATTTTTTTATTAGTTATCAGAAACAATTTTGTTCAAATAAATACGGAAAAGTAGTTTTCATATCTTCTAGGTTTTCCTAGGTTGCACTTTTTTCATTAAACTGATCCCATTGGACCGTACATTGACTTATTTCACGATTTCCCAAATGCAAAAAGTGGGAAAATTTCAAAAAATTTGCCCACCAATCCGTTTTGGCCCTGTTTTGTCCTAAATTTTCAAATGGCCATAACTTTCGATCCAGAGCTCGATTTTTCATGTTCTTTATATCAACAGAAAGATGGTGAAATTATCTACAAGATTCTGAGATCATTTTTGTTTTTTGATGGATTTTGGAGAGAGAAAATTTAAAAATACTTCTGGCACATTGTAATGGACGAGAAAAGACGTTTCAACCACCAGTTTTTAATGAAGAATGGCTTGCATTCTCTCCCAGCATGGTGAAAAATGTCAAGGAATGACCTGTAAGAATGCCCATGTTGTTTTACTACATTTTTGGTCGGTGGTTGAAGCTCTCCCAAGTTTTCCCACGTTTCTCTCTCCTGGGGTCATTTCTTGCATGGTAAAAGCCAGATTTGGCTGATTTTTTGTAAGGTTGAACATTTTTCATGTATGGTAGGCTCCCTCTTCACCTCACCTTAAAAGTGATTTTGTGGAAAAATCAGACCTATTCCAAGATCAGTAACTTGTTTTTTCCTCTCATATGTTGTAATGCAAGTGTTTTTATTTTAAAATGACAATGCAGGCTCTGTGAATGAGTTTTAATCCTCTGTTTGTGTTGTTTGATTCATTTATGACCTTCCATTATAGTTTATCAGTTTTTGCATGAAGTTTTGTTGCATTTCTATGATTTGTGTCAATCTGCAGAAGTAAAAATTCTCACCACTCCTTTGGTGCATCACCTTATTAGCATTAGTTTCAGTTTTTGCATTCTCTATCTCTGTCCCCTTTGGAATTTAGAGTAAGATCTTGAATTCAAACCCTTTGTAATTTGTAAGTAACACACTTGATCAGAGGAGTTGAGGAACTAGCCTCTAACCTGGAGATTCTTTTCCCATTTTTACAAGTCCCACACTTGGGGAGAAGATTCAATGTTGTGCAATCACACTGGATGTCCAAAAGGTCAAGCTAGAAATATGATTAACATCCAGGTGTAATGCTGATTTGCACCAATAGTTTTGGCACGCCCGGTGGGACCTTAGAGGTCTTCATCTTCATTGCAACAAATTGATGTGCATTTTTTACAAGTTTCTTTCTTAAAAGAGCCCCAAATTACACATCTGGTGACTACAAGGTAGAAGAATCAACTTGTTTTAGTGGTGCAGACCTGAAAACTCATGAGATGAATCACCACAACATCAAGAGTTGGAGAAGAAGAGGTGTTGTTTGAGTATATGTAGTTATCTCCAAGAAGAAGGCAAAGAGGGAGGAGAATTCAAAGGTCTCCATCTCCACCAAACAAAACTCTATCAACTCCTCCACCTGGTAGGCCTTTCATTCAATCAACAAGGGTTCTAAGGCCAATCAGAATGGCACAAAACAACCCCTATGTCAATTTCACTAGTAGCAGCCCACTTGCTCTCAATGCACAAATCAATCCCAGTTGCAGCATTGAAGAACATTCCATACTTTACTGGAGAGAATCAGACCACTCCTGGTGATCATGTCAAGGATATTGCTAATATTTGTGCAATCCATGAGATTAATGAGATGTAAGTTGCTGTCAAACTACTGGCATCTTCATTCAAAGGGAAAGCTTTGCAATGGTTCAAGAGTCTTGCCTTAGGTTCTATTCAAAATTGGAACTAGCTATGTATAGCCCTCCATGAGCAGTTTGGAGAAAAGGGAGATAACTTGTCCCTTTTGGAATAGCTGACAACCATCAAGAGAGCTCCCAACGAGCAGTTGACTGACTTCAACTTTATATTTCAAATGACTTGGGAGAGAATTCCAATGGTAGTAAGGCCAGTAGTAGAAGGTGCTTTTCTATATTACCTTAAAGCTTTAAATTATGATATTTCTATGTTAATTCAATCCATGGGAGGCACAACTATCCCTGTTGCTTATAGCATTGCCATTAGAGCTGAAAATTGTTTGATTCAAGCTGGAAAGCTATCTCCTAGACCCCCAATGCCATTGTATCCAAGTTTAGAGAGCCCAAGTACTAGTCAAGTGCCTATTTTAGCTCCTATTCCCACTCCTAGAAATCAGAATTCAAGTGAAGCTTCTACTTCATCTTTTAGTGCCTCAAATGAACTTCAAGAAGTCATGAAGCAATTGTAAAATTTAGGTAATGAGCTGGTTACACTCAAGAGGAAGCAAGCCCAAAGTTTTAGACCTTCTTTCCAGCCTCAAGCTCAGCCTAACAGAGCCATACCAACCTCAAAGACCACCCAATCTAGTTGCAAATAAAAATCAAACAAGACCTCCTACCAACAAACCATTTCAGCCCTATAATCCCAATGTTACATCTACCTCTAAAGCAATAGTGCCAGTGCAAAACAACATATCTCAAGAGTATGATTGGTGTTTCCCATGCAATGAACCTCACAACCAGTCTATGTGCTTCAACGGTGCCTTAAATCAAGCATTAATGGTGACTACAACTAGTGTGGAGGGTGAAAGTAGTCAAGGAAATAACCAACAACAAGAAACATTCCAGCAGCAATCAGCTCCAAATGATACCACACTTGTAAACCTGGTAGTCAAAATATTTAGGTGAAGAACAACCATTAGCTCAAAGTAATCCACAATCTTCTATCACTCCACAAATTATTGGCAAATAAAATGCAGTTCCAAACATGCAAGGACTGCCTAAAATAGCTCCTAGGCCAACTCAAATGCTAGTTGCTGCTACCCATGTGCAAGGAATAAATGTGCAGGCCAAGGGACAACAGAGAGATGCTTAATCTCCATTCAACATCATTGATCGGATGAAGAAGAAAAATGTAAACATATCAATGTGGGAATCACTATCCATCCCAGTGCCAAAGAGATTTGCTACAAGTTTCCATGAAGGACTGGTCAACTTCAAATCAACAAGTCCAAATGTAAGCAAATACTACCCGGCTCGAGGGGAATCATGGAGGACAGCAAGGTAAAATGTTAAAGCCCCCTTCATTATATGTTTCATTGATCATTGGAAACCATTAGTACACAATTGCATGATTGATTCCAGAGCAAGTAGTTTAGTAATGCCCAAGCAAATAGCTAATCAGTTAGGGATTCAATATGATCATATCCAAAGGGGTAGTGTAATTTTATGGGATAGCAGTAACAATAGTTGGAGTGATAAAAAACTTGAGTCTTACTTTGCATGCATGCCCCAACGTTGTTGTTTTACAAGATGTCTTAGTAATAGATCTTCCACCACTCTTTGCCCTATGTTTGTCAAGGGATTTCACAACTAGGATTGGAGGTTATTTATCTATTGATTTTTCACACATGTTTTTCAGAACAAGATATGGAACTAAAGCCACAATTAGATATGAGCCTATTGCAAACTTTCACATTGAGCCTTACACTCCAAGCCAAATCAATACCAATTGTTCAACGTTTGATCAAGAGGATTATCCAAGCACTGATGAAGTTGACACCAAGGTTGGAAGTATCCCAAATCTGACTCTTGATGAATGGGTAAACAAGGTGTATGCTTTTGATCCTTATCAAGAAATAGAAGAATCTGAGTTAGGAGTCTATTGCATGCATGAAGAAAATCAACCTATTCCTAGCATTACCAAGCCAAACCAAAAGGATGACAATGAGGTATGGAAGTTGTTTTCTGATGGATCAAGGAGTAGACAAGGTGCAAGAGGGGGAGCTATGCTTGTTTCACCTCAAGGAGTTAAGTATTATTCATCTTTCAGATTTCAGTTTGCATGCTCTAATAACACTGCTGAATATGAAGCTTTGATACAAGGATTGCATTAGTCAATCCAGAGAGGAATAAAGAACTTGCAAGTCTTTGGTGACAGTGAGTTGATTGTCAACCAAGTTAAGGGGTAGCATGCTATCAATAATGATCTTCTCAATTGCTACGAAAATAGGGTGTGGGACCTCATTGAAGATTTTAAGGGCTTTGGCATCAAATCCATTCCTAGAAAAGAGAACCAAGATGCTTATAGTCTTGTAGCAGTTGGAGCAGCCTTTGATGTTGTTGAAAGCATCCAAAAAGAAAAGGTACAACCAAACATCCATGTGATTGTAA
The DNA here is from genome assembly GCA_018340775.1 of Taxus wallichiana var. yunnanensis. Taxonomy (NCBI): domain Eukaryota; kingdom Viridiplantae; phylum Streptophyta; class Pinopsida; order Cupressales; family Taxaceae; genus Taxus; species Taxus wallichiana. Next base: position 438,651,929 of record CM031235.1, on the reverse strand, counting down.
GGACTTTAGTGCCAGACAACAATGTGAGTTGGCAAGTGTTTGAAAATGATCAACAAATCATCCATTTCTTGCAAGAAGAGGCTGAGTTCTCAGCTAAAAATCAGGAAAGGTTGGAACAACAGTATGGTGACCAAGTGGTACAGCTAAGAACCAACAAACTACCAAAGGTACTTATTACTTTGGAGTCCATTTTCAATCCTAATGATCATTTTAGGAAGGAGAAAGAAAACATCCAAGTCAAGGGAGAAGATTCAGTATCCATCTCGGTGGAAGAAGGAAAATCACTCCAAATTGGTAAGGTGACAAATGAACAAGAAAGGTATGAGTTCATATAGCTTTGTCAAGAATTCCCTGATGTGTTTTCTTGGAGCTATGAAGATTTGAAAGGTTTCAATCCCGAGTTAGCTCAACACACCATTGAATTGGATCTAAGTACTAAACCCATCAGGAAAAAATAAAGGCCAGTCAATCCACACATGGAGCCTCTCATGAGAAAAGAATTGAATAAGTTGATAGAGTCAAGAATCATATTCCCTATCAAGCATTCTAGTTGGGTGGCCAACTTGGTTCTAGTTAGAAAGAAGAGTGGGGAAATCAGATTATGTGTTGACTTCAGATATTTGAATAGAGCATCTCTCAAGGATCATTATCCACTTCCTTCCATGGAGCAAATTTTACAAGTTGTTGCTGGCTTTGAGAGGTTTTCATTACTTGATGGCTATTCAGGGTATAATCAGATTATGGTGAAAGAAGAGGATCAATTCAAGACAACCTTTACAACCAAATGGGGAACTTATGCATACAGGAAAATGCCATTTGGGTTGTCCAATGCTAGAGCTACTTTCCAAAGAGCAATGGACATGGCGTTCAAGGATTTGATTAACAACATGGTGCTGATATATCTTGATGATATCACTATTTTTTCAAAAAATGTAGCAGACCATCTCTTTCATTTGAGACAAGTGTTCCAAAGGTGCAGAAGATTTGGAGTATCCTTGAATCCTAAAAAGTGTATTTTTCTAGCCCATGAAGGAAAGCTCCTTGGCCACATTGTCTCCAAAGAAGGATTAGCAATTGATCCAGAAAGAGTTGAAGCCATAAGAGCACTACCATTGCCAAGCCACAAGAAGGCCCTTCAAAGTTTCTTGGGGAGAATAAATTTTGTTCAGAGGTTTGTCCCAAATTTTGCAGCTCTAGTCAAGCCTATCACCAAGATGTTAAAGAAATTCATGGCTTTCAAATGGACATCAGAATGTAAAGAAATTTTTGAGCAATCAAAGAAGCCATCTCATAAACCCAAACTCTCATTAACCTAGATTTATCCAAGGATTTCATCCTCTATGCATTTGGGGGTGGTGATACTATTTCTACAATTTTGGTATAACAGAACAAAGACAATGATGAGCAGCTAATTGCTTTCTTCAACCAAATCCGGAGGACTATGAGGTGAAATATTCTTTCATTGAGAAGCATGTTCTTGTAGTAATCGGAGATTGAAGAAACTCAAGCATCTAGTTTCAAACAACAAGGTTCAATTGTTGGTTTCTCACGTGGGAGTTAAAGACTTCCTCATTAACAAAGACTTGAATGAAAAGAGAGTAGGCTAGATTACTCATGTCATGGAGTATGACATTGAGATCAAATTTACCAAGTTAGTTAGAGGAAAAGGATTGTGTGATTAGCTAGTCTTGAATAAACACAAGGAAGCATGCAATGAGAAAGAGGTTGTCTTGGTGTTGTAAGACAACCTTGAGCAAGGAAGCACTCAAGAGGAAAATAATGGTGTCCTCACTCCTTGCTGGACCCAAGACATAATGCACTTCCTAAGCACAGGTCTATGCCCTCTAGAGATGAACAAGACCAAAAGAAGACACTTCAGATTGCAGGCTGTCCCATATGCCCTTGTTGATGGTGTTTTGTTCAAGAGGGATGTGAATGGAGTGCTGCTGAGATGCATTGGTACAAATCAGATTCACAAGGTGTTGGAAGAGTTCCATGGTGGATCAGTTGGTGGTCATTTTGCACCGAGAGTGACAGCTCTAAAGATCATGAGGGCTGGCTATTATTGGCCCAAAAATTTTAGTGATTGTTATGCATGGATCAAGAGGTGCAAGAATTGTGCATTCTTCACAGGTAAGGAGAGACTAGCTGCCCTTCCATTGCATCCAATTTCAGTTGACCAGCCATTCATGCAATGGGGTTTAGACTTCATTGGAGTCATTAATCCAAATTCAAGCCAAGGACACAAATGGATTTGAACAGTAATAAATTACTTCACCAAGTGGATTGAAGCAGTAGCACTCAAGGAAGCAAATGAATCTAGCATCCTGGACTTCTATGAGGGAATAGCAACTAGATTTGGCATACCTACTACAATAATATCAGATAATGCATTGGCATTCATTGGATCCAAGGTAATTGAATGGGCTGTCAAGAATGGGATCTACCTAAGAACTTCATCAAATTATTACCCTTAGGGTAATGGCCAAGCTAAATCTACAAACAAGAACTTGTTAAGGATCATTAGGAGGAATCTTGATGAAAATCAGAGGTCTTGGCATACCAAATTGAAATCAGCCTTATGGGCTGATAGGATAACTCCCAAGAGATCTATAGGTAATTCTCCATTCAAGCTTGTTTATGGAAGAGAGGAAATTTTTCCCATGTCACTTGAGTTGCCAACATTAGAACTCATGAAATAGTTGGAGTTGTTGGAGTTTGGGCCCATGGAGGTTAGATATGTAGAATTGATGGAGCTCCAAGAAATCAGAAATCAGGCATCCCAAGCAATGGAGAAGGATCAAGCTTTGATCAAGAAGACCTTTGATAGGAAGGCCAAGAATATATCTTTCCAAGTTGGAGATCTAGTGTTAAAATGGGATGTAGACAGAGAAAAACTGGGAAGGCATTCAAAATTTGACACCATTCGGAGTGGCCCATACATGGTCACAAAGTGTAAGGACAAAAATGCTTTCCAATTATCTTCATTGGATGGCGAAGAATTGTAGATTCCAATCAATGGAATCCATCTGAAGAATTGCTACTGAAGGGAATTCTCCACCTTGTACATATCAGCTTAGGTTTTCATTCCTCTAAGTGCTTATGCACATTTTTTTGTTGTAGATTAGCTTTTCTTTCCCTAAGTTCTTTGGCACAGGATTGTTGTTCTAGGAAATGTGTTTTTTGGGCCTTGCTCCAATTAGATGGTGTCCTACCTTCCATCTTCCTCCTCACAGTTTTCTAGTCAATTGGGGTACCAAGAAGAGAATTTGATGACTCCATGCCCAATGGATTGTTTCAAGAAACTGGTAACTTCATCCAGCAGGTAGATGACCCCTCTGAGTCACCAAAATTGTTATCCAAAATGAGCCCCTTGCTCATTATGTGGCTAACTCCCTTCATTCTTCCCTCTTTTGTGCCTCAGTAATAATTTTTTCTTTTTAGCCACTCAAGACCTTTTGGAAATGGCGTCATTGGATAGATCTCTTTCTCAGATTTCCAGAAAGGTAAAGTTTTCCTCCTAACTCCATGTATTTTTGAAGTTATGGCTCGGCGGAGATTTTGTGGGAAATTTTCCCTGAAAGGCCTGCAACCAATAATATGAGGCCACGTGTCCTACGAAGTGGCGGAGGTCGGAGGAAAACTTGGAATTTTTACCAAGTGTTTGGCAAAATTTCAAAAGGAATAATTCACCCCGTAGGCCCGCCTCGGTGGATCCTGCCACGTGTCCAGGGGGAGAAAATAGGAAATTTGATTAAGTGTTGGTGCCATGGAAAATTCTCCAGGAAAGGCCTGTGCCAAATCACATTGTGCCACATGTCCTTAGGCTAGGGGAGTGGCAGACGGTAGAGGAAAGATTCAAAATTTGGTAAATTGATTGGCAAAGGCACAATGCTAATTTTTCCGCCTCGCCACCTCATTGACAGTCAGAGCTCACCACGTGTCCTTGGGACTCAAAATGGTGGAGCATGGGGGAGATTGGGAATTTTTCCCAAAGGTAAGGTGCAAAAGGAGATGTTTTCCCCTAGGGCCCGCACCCATGAGAGCCTGCCACATGGCACTGGAGCTTGAAATGTGGGGGAAAAGTTGGAAATTTTCCCAAAGCAAAACGAAGGAAATTTCAAAAGGAAAAGTCCACCCCCAAACACGAGCCAATGAGATAGTGCCACGTGTCTCGTGTGGTAGTAAAAAGTATGGGAAAATCCCGCGGGGAAAAAGGAAAGGAAAATCCCGCAACCAATGGGGTTTCACCACGTGTCCAAGTCAAAAATATGGCCAAAAGTGATGGAAAAGTTAAGGGGTAGAGGCCCACAGCGAATCATATCATGCCACGTGTCCTCAGATCATCGGCCCGATGGAGATTTTTGGAAAAAATTTCCAATGGGGTGTGGGAATTTTTGGGAAATTTTCCCAAATGCAAAAAGTGGGAAAATTTCAAAATTTTCGCCCACCAATCCATTTTGGCCCTATTTTGCCCTAAATTTTCAAATGGCCATAACTTTCGATCCAGAGCTCAATTTTTCACATTCTTTATATCAATGGAAAGCTAGTGAAATTATCTACAAGATTCTGAGCTCATTTTTGTATTTTGATGGAGTTTAGAGAGAAAAAATTTTAAAATTCCTCTGGCACGTGGTAATGGACAGAAAAGACGTTTCAACCACCATTTTTAATGAAGAATGGCTCACATTCTCTCCCAGCATGGTGAAAAATGTCAGGGAATGGACCTATAGGGATTCCCATGCTATTTTACTACATTTTTAGTCAATGGTTGAAGCTCTCCAACATTTTCCTATGTTTCTCTCTCCTGGGGTCATTTCATGCATGGTACAAGCTAGATTTGGCTCATTTTTGAAAGGTTGAACATTTTTCATGTATGGCAGGCTCCCTCTTTCACCTTGAAAGTGATTTTGTGGAAAAATCAGACCTCTTCCAAGACTGCAACCTATTTTTTCCTCTCAGATGTTGTAATGTAAGTGTTTTTAATTTTAAAATGAAAATGCGTGCTCTGTGAATGAGTTTTAATCGTCTGTTTGTGTTGTTTGATTCATTTCTGACCTTCCATTATAGTTTATCAGTTTGTGCATGAAGTTTTGTTGCATTTATATGATTTCTGTCAATGTAGAAGTAAATACTACTCATAACTCCTTTGGTGCATCACCTTATTAGCATTAGTTTCAGTTTTTGCATTCTCTATCTCTGTCCCCTTTGGAATTTTGAGTAAGATATTGAATTCAAACCCTCTGTAATTTGCAAGTAACACACCTGATCAGAGGAGTTTAGGAACCAGCCTCTAACCTGGAGATTCTTTTCCCATTTTTACAAGTCCCACACTTGGGGAGAAGATTCAATGTTGTGCAATCACACTGGATGTCCAAAAGGTCAAGCTAGAAATATGATCAACATCCGGGGTGCTGCTGATTGCACCAACAATAACTTAAGTTTTCTACTTTCATAAGCTATGACATGATCATTTTGTAACAAAATACCTCCAAGACCTTCCCCTGGGTGCATCCGTTACAACAATAAAGTCTCCATTAGGGTCTGGTACAGCTAAAGTAGGTGTTGAAGTTAGCTCGATTCTTCAAAGTTTTAAATGCGATTCAAATTTCTCATTCTAAACAAATTTCTTATCCTTTTCTGCAATGAATTTATTAGTGTAACAACTTTAGAAAAATATTTTACAAATTTCCTATAGTAACCAACAAGACCCATGAAGCTTCTAACTTCATGTACATTCTTTGGTGCAGGCCACTTAGTTATAGCTACAATTTTAGAAGGGTCTACAATAATTCCATTCTTACTTATAACATGACCCAAATAGTGCACTTTTGTATCATAGAAATAACATTTTGATAGCTTACCATGCAATCGTCTCTTTCTCAAAATTTTGAAAACTATCTTCAAATGCTCATGGTGTTCCTCAATACTTTTAGAATATATGAGAATTTCATCCAAGAATACAAGCACAAATTTGTCCAAGTATTATTGAAAATTATTGTTCATTATATTCATAAAATCTACAGGTGCATTTGTTAATCCAAATGGTAGAATGGTGAACTCATAATGTCCATATGTTGTTCTAAAAGCTATTTTATGAATGTCCTCATCTTTAATCCGAATCGATGATATCCAGATCGAAGATCTATCTTAGAATATACTTGATGCTCCATGCATCGATAAAATAGATCATCAATTCAAGGGAGTGGATATCTGTTCTTAATGGTTGCTTTGTTTAACATTCGTAATCATTACATAATCTAAGTGTTCCATCCTTCTTTTTCACAAAAATTACCGGTGCTCCCAAGGTGAAACACCCAATCTAATCAAAACTTTAAACATAAAGTTATTGCAATTGTTCATTAATCTCTACCAATTCTATAGTAGTCATTTGATATGGTGCCTTAGAAATAGGCTTAGTACTGGTTTGATTTCAATTGTGAAGTTTAATTCTCTTTGGGGGTGGAAGACCTAGTAAATATTCTTGAAACAAATCTTCGTAGTTTTGTAACAGAGGATAACGTTCCATGAAATCACTATTTTCCTCAATAGATTCTAAAATTTTTACTGCATATAAGGTACAACCTTTATTTTTGGCCTTTTTAAGTTACATAGCTGACAATTTCCTAACTGAAATTTAACATTTCACACCCTGAATCTCTATTGTTTTCTATAGGTCATCTAAACAACTAATATGTTTTTCAAAACAGTCCACTTTTTCTTTATGATCAGCTAACCAATTAACACTTGTGATTACATCATATGATCCTAAAGGTGCAACATAAAGATCAACTTCGGTGGAAAAATTAGGTAAGTCAAAGACTGTCCCAAAAAGACACATACTAATCGCATGAACAACATTATTCCCATAATGTACGAGTCCATGTTTTATTCATTTTCCATCTTTTCTTTTTAGTTTTGATGCTAATTTACTAGAAATAAAACATTCAGTAGCTCCTGTATCAAAAATAATAGTTACTGGTATGCCAAATAACTTACCAGAACTTCTATTAGTGTGACTTTTTTCATCCTATTTCTCACCTTTGTAGCGTGTATCTTGTGCTACGATTATGATCATCCTTTTTAAAGGACATTGGTTTGCGTAATGATCCTTTCCATAGTTATAACAACCTCCTACAAGTCCTTTTTAGGCTCATATTTATTTCTATCCTTCAAGTTATCATTTTAACCTCCATAGGACTTCATCATTATTATTGTTCTTGACAAAATTGTTTCACACATTTCTAGCAGACTTATTTGTTACTTTTTTCTTATTATTATCAGTTGAAAACTTAATTTTTGTACCAAATTTATTCCATGGTCCTTTCTTAGGTGTAAGAGATGATGAAGAGGAGTCGGGAACTTTCTTCCTTACTTCCTCCTTATGAGTAGAAATTACCTTTAATTTGTGTTCCTGCCTTATAACCCCTTCCATAGTGGTTGGGTTGTGAACATCCACCTCTCCTCCTATAATGGGATTCAATCCCATGATGAATTTCTGTATCCTGAACTTCTCGTCAGTTTGATACTGAGGTACATACTTAAGGAGTTTAGTAAACTGCTCCTAATACTCAATTACAGTTAGCTTTCCTTGGGCTAAGTTCTAAAATTCAGTCATTTTCTAATCATAATAAAGTTGTGGCAGCCAATGTTGCCTAAAGTAACTTTTAAATTGATCCCAAGTAATATTAGTTTCATCAATATTCAACTCAGCCTTACGGCTATCCCACCATGAAGATGCTTCATGGGAAAGCTGATATGCTCCCCATATTTCCTTTTTTTCTTCTGAGAAGTTCCTTATTGCAAAGTACTTCTCCATTTTTTGAGTCAATTATTAGCTCCATCACCTAATTTGGTTCCATAAAACTTAGGTGGACTTATCCTTTTATATCATTAGTGAGTTCTCACAACCTAGCCTTTTTGTTTTCCGGATGATCGTGTATGTTCACATTGTTATTAACAACACCCAAATTAGCGTTGTCCTCGGAGGTGGCTGATAATTATTACCAAGCAACTTCTTCCTCCTCATTTCCCATTACTACACAAAACCAACAATAACTACCTGCAAAACTACATGAAAAACTACCCGAAATGCTTTCACATATGGTTCTCCATGTCTATTTGGTGTGTATAATAAGGAAGAGGGTGAGATATGACTCAAATTTGGGTGTTGAGTTGATTAGATGTCTACATTGATAACTTGAAAGATGTTTCCCTATTTTCTACCTACCAAATCCTATAAAAATACAATTTTAAGAAGTCTAACATGTATCCCAAGTCAATAGATTTCAAATGAGCCTAGGCATGCATGTGTCAAAGCCCTATAGAAAAATTTATGGCTTTGAGGAAGATCCACAGTGAAAATTAATCATGCAATACATGTGGTGCACACTAATTGACTAAAGGATTCTTCTAACTATTCAATTGTTTTGTCATTTCGCCACGTGTCATGTGTAGGTTGGTTAAAAGGATTTGACACCCTATTGGTGCACTTTGATACGTTGTGTGTATCACACTCAAGTTTTATAAGTCACCACATGACATAGTGATTGGTGTGGAAGAAGGTGCAAGGCACTAAAGGAAGAAGCGTGGGGCGTTAGAAGGTAGGCATGCAAGTAAAGAAGCATAACTACAAGAGATAATTTTGTAAGTACAACATGGGCATCTATCAAGGAATGTGTGGTGACAGAAAGGAAGGAACGGATAGAATAATCCATGAGGGAAGGAAGCACATAGCGCAAGAGTGAACACATGTAAAGGACTTAGCCAAATTCAAAGGCAATATTACAGATGTGTACGTGAGGAGTGTGTTACAAAATATGAATGAAAGTGGGTGCACAGGAGGAAGTTGTAAAGGGGATATGAAAGGAAATGGAAAAGGAATAAGGAGTTCACATAGAAAGCATGAGTAGAAGTGAAGGGAAGAGGTGACACAAGAAGAAATAAGGAAAGCATGCAGAGGTGTGCGTGAGGAGTAGAACAATGATAAGGAAGGCTAGAGTATGTGTAACCTGAAATGTGAAATATTAGAGTCAAAATACAAGTATAAGTTTTACAAATAACTAGGGAAGTTATTTGGGACAATAGTTTGGAAAATTTTGGAGGCCATCTACCCGCTAGATGAAGAGACTAGTAACCTTAGAAGCGGGGCATGGAGTCAATGTCGGAAACATGAAGATATGATCTCGTAACTTTAAGAACACCCTTAAAAACACTTGAATCACTTTATAAAATCTGGAATGACTACTTCTCTCTTTGAACATATTTCGACTTGGATTTGGAGAGTGGGAAATTATGCACGGACTATTGGAGCTACCTCTTTATAAAACTAAACTATTGTATTGGAAGCAACAAAAGGGTGTGCATAAGAGTGCATGGAAGGAAATAACACAACGCAAAAAGCACAAACCAAGAAACAACTATGTAAAAATCTAAAAACATACATGCTTCAAAGGAAACATGCACCTGTGCACGAGCACATGCTTTATTGAAAAAAAAACCTAAACTAACCTACAAAGAACTAGAGGAGAGGGGTGCTTAAGTAAAACATGTAACGGTAGGGAGAAGCAGCTATTTTTAATCATAGATTACGACCATGTAACTGATTTAGCATTGAACATGGTCGTAGTTAAGAGTGAGAGATTGATCTACAGATGGTCTTTCACTCTTTTCCTCAAACTATTAACAAACAAAATATATACCTCTTTTGGTTTTTCTACGTTTGGATTTGGGAGGCATTCTTTGCTAACCTTTGGTGTGTTGAATTTCTACCTCATGCTCTAAAATGAGCATGACCAATGGAAACTCTATCCTTGAATAAAAGACTATCTAAATATCTTATTGGACATAGCTCGATGCTTGTGGTTTTCCCATTTCTTTCAATTTCAATCCCACATATAGGATTCTCATGTAGACTCTCCTCCTGAAGGTGACTATTTATAGGCTAGATCGTGCATATTTTTGTCTCTATAAGCAACTATGTCCCCTTCAAAACAATGCCCTCTAAAAATGATCAATATTCTCGATGAAACAAGCATCCTCTTTTCTCAATTTGTAGGATCTCATCCTCCCAATCGAGTTGTTGGGCCTCAAAATATTGGCTAATTACAACAAGGCACATGGGTACGTGGGACCTATGAGAAGAAGGGTACATGGGGTGAAGGCACGAATGACAAGGGCTTTAGGAGGGTTTAATAAAACCCATGGCACATGTGCTAGGAAAAGAAAAAGGTTTTAAGACTTGGCCATATTCAACATTCCATGAATCACACAAGAAAAGTGTGACCCGACTGAGCATGCAGAGTGGATAAGGTGTCAGCCTAGAAACTTAGTGGTCAAGGAAGGAATATTTCATGCGATGGAAGGATCCAAAAATACATCATTGCAAAAAGTGGAGAGCTCAGCTAGGAAGAAGCATGCCCCATTAAAGTACCACATGGACACTTGGAAATCAATCTATTACTTTAGGAAGGCATGGCGGTGGATGGTAAAGCTATATATAGAGATGATCGGGTAGAAGGAAGGTATGAATTTTTGAGAAAAGTGTGTGGTCATTGGCATCACATAGAGATTGAATAGGTGAAGCTCTGCAAAAATAGTAATGGGTTATACAGATTCTCATTAGTAGGACGATAGGAGATATGGCATATTTATAGGGATGGGTCTCGTGATAATTTTGGTAATATGGGAAACATATTTAGGATTTATAATGGATGAGTCTTATCTACATTGATGTATTGGAATGTAATGTGGTTACTGAACTAAGACCAATAAGGAATATATGGTTATGTTCTAAATATACATTGTTCATGGGTGTAAACCCTAGTGCATCATCTTTATATTATGAATCAGAGTTGTTATCTATTTGATGTTTCTCTAGTTATCTTACTGGGTATATTAATATAATACCTCATCTTAAGATCTCAGAATGAATGTATTTGATTAATGTATTATCACGAGAATCACATAAGGGAGGGGCTCAACACCCGTGTGTGTGCCTCAGATGAGAACCCAACACTGTTGGGTCATATGCCGACATGCATGGGATTATATTTATTATAAGGGTATAAAAATGACTACATCTTGGTTTTTTTGTCGAGATCTCTCTTTCGAATTCATTGTGAGAAATGGATAAATCTACATCTTGGTTCCATTGATGTGTGACGATTGAGCACCCGACCTTAGATAATATGTAAGCATGATTTAGGAGCATGGAGGATGATTTTTCTCAAAGGTTCAAGAGATTAGACCCAAGTTTGATGCATGTATATGGGTAGAAGAGCACATATACCATGAGCTATATGAAAATTTATTCTACTAATTTTCAAGTAGAATTATATGAATGGCTTTCGGCATATGCATCTAGATCAAGTCGATACTATAGATCTCACGTATGGACCTAAGATGATAACCAAAAGCTGCAGGATGTGGATCTAACTTAGACGTGTGTTATAAATCACTAGTAGAAAGGAGTGTTGACAAGTTATAATCTAAAATATGCCATTTCTATGTATTCTTGTCAGAGGTTGCTGAATTCAAATTCCTAAGGGAACCCAGAGGATCATTTTTACGTGTTTTCCCTTTGGCTATGAAGATCTTGATCATTACCCTAAGTTTAGAGGCATTTCCTATGGCTAGCTAAGCATCTCAGAGCATTAGGCGAGGAAGTTAGTGTGGAGGAAGATGATGCAGGACGTCATGGATGAAAAGGAGAGGGAAGAGAGATGAATCAAGTATAGTGAAGCTCGTGAAAGGGATATGGTTAGATAATGAGAGGTTACAAGTTTGATGGATCTATGGGAGGCAGACATTACGAGGAGTTGAGGTTCACGCAGAGGATGTGGAACCTGAGCATTTTGTGCTACCCCATCTTGGCAAGCATGGGAGAGAAGCTCCTTCAGCCTCTTATGAGATTTCATCACATGGAGAAATGAGAGCCATCAACATGCATTTGAACCCACCTAGTGACCAACCCCTGGTGCTTGTTTTTCTAGATCAAGGGAGAATTATTGTTAATCCGGTTGGTATCGGTAGAAGTAACCAATCTATGCCTAGGAGATATAATTTCTCATTTAGGACATCTATGTCTGCACAAACCATTCTTTTGTTTGGAGGAATTTTTGGAAAAGGTAAAAATACACAAATTATGGGTATTGCATTAGGATTAGCACATGGGAAACAAAAGCTGGAAGCGGGACAATATCACAAACCATCAGTGTGTAGTTCATTGGGAAGTTGGGGACACTAGGTATGACCACTTCAAACCATTTTCTGACTACGGGAGGTGGATGTGGTGGTGTAAGGACTGGAGAAATTGGTATACCTAGTGGATCTAGAGGATCGGTGGGTCAAGAGGGATAAGACACTGGGGGATCTAGTAGATTTGGTGATGAAGGAAACAGGAGGAAACCAAGGTTCTGGGTTAGGTGGACAAGGGCATTAGCCACCCCTTCAAGTATTTTTTGATATTTATTTACACCTACCAGAATAAATAGGTATTGAGGATGTTGTAGATCATGTGCACAAGTGTGAATTACTATGGCACGCAAAGGGGATCACTACCCCAGAGTGAAAGGCAAGTCATTTTACAACAATGTTATAAGGTCGCATGCATAGCTGGTACCACAAGTATGACCCTAGTTAATAGTCATGAACTACACCGCATTAAAGAACACCTTCATAGAAAAGTTCCATATCCATGAGTTTGAGAAAAAAACATCAGTGCCTTAAAGGATATCCAACAAGGAATAGTAGAGAGTGTGTGAGAGTATGATGCTCGGTTCAAAATTCTCTTATCAAAACTATCCTATGACATAAACCCCTATCAACATGCTCAATGGTTTTTTGGGGATTGATAACATCATTTATAAAGGAGCTATCACATAAGACTTTCATAGACCTGCATGAGACCTTGGAAGCTACCTTGCATACTGAGGCTATTGGGAGCATTGATACCAGTGTGCTCCCTTTTTTGGAGGCTCAAATTGCTGCAATGGAAAAGTAGTTGGAGAAGATGTCTAAAAATTCAGTGCATGAGGTTCGTAGTGGTCTTTGGTGCATAGAATATCAATTGGGGGACATACAAGATAGTTTCCCTTGGAAGTCGGTATGTGCCATGGCTAGAGATTGTGAGATTTTCCATGGAGATCATGATACAAATAGGTGACCTCTACTACAACATGTAATCCAAAAGAATGTGTCTTACTATTATAATATTTTTACCTCTATGACCCATGATACTAAGGATTATAGATTATTGACTAGATTCATGATGCTATTGATCTGGTGTGCACTAGACTAGCCTTGCAAGCAGCTCTAAAGATGATGATTGCCATTATGAAGGGCATGCGAAGGGAGAGCACATGGTAGATGTTTTTGGGTAGGATTTCATGGTCACATAACTATGGAAGGGGAAGAAGTGAATTCCCACATGGAACCTATTATGATTGTGGATTGACAGAGCATTATAAACACGAGTGTCTTGAATCATTGCAATGCTTGTTGTGTGGAAAAAAACATAATTATGTGGAGTGCCTTGAGCTATTTGAACATACGAGCAAACAATACCGAAAGGATAAAGGTGTTGGGATGGTAAGTATAAAGAAGGCCGACCCACAGTGGATGCCAAGAGTGGCACGTGAGTTAGGATTAGAACCTTTTTAAGTGACAATCGAGAAGAGGAAGCCCACACAAGGGATATGCCAAGATAGAAACTGGTTATTAGGGAAGAAGTGGTACATGGGAAGTATTTAAACCCTTCTCATCAGAAAGAGGTATATCAAGAGACTATGGATGTGATTCGGGGATTATAAGGAGAGATCCAGTGTCTAAAGGAGAAGTCAAGGAAGTTGGAATAGAGGAAGAATGTTGAGGCTCCACAAAAGGATATGGATGAGGTAAGGGAAGTGTGTAATTTGTTAAGGTAGGAGAATATCATCCCCTTATTAGGAGAATGGTTACAGGAGAAGGTACCACACTGCGATAGAGAATATGAAAGGAAGGTTCTACATGTCAACCTTCCTCCTCACAACCTTGACTATGATAAAGAAATCACATTGAATGCAGTTGTTGATGGGTAGCATTTGAGTAATATCCTTATTGAAACAAGAGTAGAGGTCAATGTTCTCACCTTGGGTTCATATCATCAAATTGGAAGGCCTGCATTACATTCATCTTCAAATGTGTTGTATATGGTGAAAAAGACAATGAAAATGCCCATTGGAGTCTTGAAAGATGTGGTTATCACTATTTAAGGGCCAAGTTCATTGGGGACTTTGAATTCTTGGTGCTTACCGAGGTGGGTGATTTTCCATCATTACTTGGGCACCCTTGGTTTTATAAAAACAATTCCAACCTGTGGTTTAACAAGGCGTATATTAGTTTTGAGAACTAGGAATAAAGGGTGATCATCCCTTTAATAGATGGGAAGTCAGCGCCCTATATTGAGCCCTTAGGAGAGGAATTCCTTGATAGAATCTATGTGTGTTCCATCAAAGATCCTGAGGTAATTCATCCTATAGAAGGAGTTATCCAATTTGAATATGCTCAGTCGATGAGTGATACAACTAGCATAGCATGTGACAATTGGGTGCATGGGACTTATGAGTTAATTGGGAAAAAATTGAGAGGATCTATAACAAGGGTGATGAAGGCATGCTCAGTCAAGCACCTAGGAAGGAAGAAGCTACCAAGTTACTCTAGAGGAGCAAGCCCGATGATTTCTTATGAGAAATGGAGGCTCAGTGGAAAAATGAGGATGAAATAAGAAGTATGCTCAGTTATAACTTTCTCGAGACTACAACGTGTTGGTGGGAAACACATCGTGAGAGTCTCCTATAATGATACGAGGTAAGAGTCAAATTTTATGTAAGGTTATGCAAAATCAATGCGCCCACTATTATCCAAGACTACCATGGAAAAAAACCTACCTCTTCCCATATCCAAGCATGTGAGAAGGCCTAGATGGAAGGCACAGAAGATTTACCACATTCATCATGGGTGCATAAGTTATATTCCACTTTAAAGGGTTGTGCATATGCATGGCATATTCACTCTAATACATGTCGTCAGGAAGGGAATTTGGAGGAATTAACGGTTGATCTCATTCAAGCATTTGAGTATCGAAGTACCAAGCCATCAATGGATAAGGTGTTGCAAGTTATCAAGCACCTTACAATGGGAGATAGTACTATGGAAGAAGATAGGTTACTAGAGTTACTAGGTGAACCTAGTTTGGAGACATGTTTCAATGAAGAATAATCAGAAGAGATACAATTTGAGCACACGTGTATTGAAAAGGAAAAAGGAAATATGGTCTATGTAGTAGATTTTGAAGAAATGGAAAGTCTTGATGTTAACCATTCTGAAGGTGCATGAAGTAATAGATAGAGCGATGAGAAAGCATGTGTCTACCACGAGCCTTTGAAAATAAATAAGATTAACATTGGGATAGAGATAGAACCTAAGGAAGCTATCATTGGGGATTATTGGTTAGAGGAAGAGGTTTCAAAAATCATTGATACATTGACTTGAGTTTTAGGATCTATTCTCATGTGAGTACCATGAGCTTGAAGGCATTCAAAATTCCTTAGGGGAGATAAGGATCAAGTTTAAGGAAGGTGTGCACCCAATTCAAAATAGACCCTATCAGATGAATCTAAACTTGTACGTAAGAGTTAAGGAGGAGATAAATAAGATGATAGCATCATACGGTATCATTGAGTTTGTGGAAGAATTATAATGGGTAAGCCCAATCTTTGATAAGCATTAAGAAGGATGGAAGGATAAGGATCTGTGTTGAATACAGGGACTTGAATGCAAAGTGTGTCATTAACCCTTTTCTAACCTCATTCACTAAAGATATTATAGGAGTAGTCGGGTGCGAGGTCTATTCTCTCATGGATGGGTTCTTAGGGTATCACCAAGTTAGGATACCAAAGGAAAACTAGAAAAATACAACTTTCACCACTAAGTGGGAAATATTTTCCTACATGGCCATGCCTTTTAGATTGAAGAATGCACCTTTTTTTTCTCATGCATCATGGTACAAGCATTTCAGGACTTCATCCACAAATTTCTTCAAGTCTACGTAGATGACTATACTATGTATGGGCTGATAAGAGACCATTGTGAAAATTTGAGGTTGATGTTTATAAGATGTCGGAAGTTGAGGATATCCCTCAACATTAAGAAATATGATTTTCTAGTCCATTTGGAACCCTGTTGGGACATATTATATGTAAGGAGGGCTTATTAGTCGATCCCACAAAAGTTAAAGTTATTGTGGGATTGGGATAGCCTACTAGTCAGAGTGAAGTGCACATATTTATTGGGCATACGGGGTACTACAAGAAGTTCATCAAAGGATATGTCAAGATATCCACACCCTTGGAAGAATTTTTGAAGAACAAGAGTTCCTTTCATTGGGGAGAGGCACAACAGAAGTAATTTGACACTTTTAAGGATAGACTTGTCACTTGTGCCCATATTATGATTTCCTTCTTAAGATAATCCTTTCCATGTGCATCTTGATGCCACAGGAACAACCATTGGAGAAGTACTAGCACAACCTGGTTAGGGGATTGATGATCACCCCTTGTGTTTTGCAAGTAGGAATTTGACACCATCAAGATAGAATTACACCACTATTGAGCATGAGGCAATCATCAATGATCTACGCGTTGCATAATTTTAGGAAATATCTGCTGAAACACCTTTTATATTCCAAAATATCACATGACACTGAAGTATTTGGTAAATAATCCCATTTTGCAAGGGCACATATGTCGTTAGGTCTTGTTATTTCAAGAATTTGAGTTTTCAATTGTTGTAAAAATAGGAAAAAGAAATTCAATACTTGACGACTTATCAAGGATTAACTCGAGAGAGGACGTACAGGACATTGAGGATACCATGCCGGACCTATAACTATTTAGGTTACGGTGCATGTCCTTGAACTTATAATATATTACAAAGTGTTCCTTAAAATAAATGTAGCACCAAATGGGATGAAGGATTTGAGAGGAAATAGTTGGCAATCCATGCCACACGGCCTACATCTTGACTACTAGAGATTTGTACAAGTTAGGTTGTGATGAGGTTCTACGATGATGCATATTAAAACATGAGCATGTAGTGATTGTGGAGGAAGCACATGGTGGGATTACAGGAGGGAACTATGTAAGGAATGCAACCGTGTGAAATATTATACTCACGGGGCTATGGTGGGAAACCATCTACTAGGATTGTATTGAATTTTTCAAGGCTGCGACCATTGTCGAGTGTCGGGATAACTTGGAAAGAGGGATGAGATGGCATTAAGGCCATTTTAAAAGTGGGAGATCAAATTTGTAGGACCAATTTTTTCGGTCATGCAAAGGATCGATTCACAGTATATAATTACTTGACTTGATTACTTGACAAGATGGGCGGAGGAAGCACCTCTAAAGGATTTGACAATAGTGATAGCTACTATATTCTTATGGGAAGACATAATCAATAGGTTTGGATGTCATTTTATCTTGACAAGTGATAGGGGTACACATCTTTTGAATGAAATGGTCGGGATTCATTAGTAGAATTTATGGTGGCCCATCAAAAGACTACCCCTTATCACCCTCAAGCGAATGGGCTGTTTAATCATTTAACAAGATATTGAGTCACACATTGACCAAGATTTGTGATGTTGGAAGACAAGACAAGGATGAAAGAGTATCAGTTATTCTATGGGCATATAGGACAACCAAAAAGAGGTTAAATAAGGACATGCCATTCAATTGGTGTTTGGCACAGAGGATGTTTTGCCATTTGAATTCATGTTACCATCGCTACATATAGCGTGCTCAGGAGGATTGGCTGATGAATAAGAGCTCGAGGAAAGGATTGATAATTTGATGTGGTTAAAAAGACATGATCACTTGCTAGATGGAGTCAAAAGACTGAAAAGGCTAGACAAAAGGCATGACATGATCATCATATCAAGAACAACTAGTTTGAGGTTTGGAAGATAGTTCTATTGTCTAATTCCAAGTTTTACACCATCCTAGGAAGTTGAAGCTTC
This sequence comes from Taxus wallichiana var. yunnanensis, assembly GCA_018340775.1. NCBI lineage: Eukaryota > Viridiplantae > Streptophyta > Pinopsida > Cupressales > Taxaceae > Taxus > Taxus wallichiana. Next base: position 438,633,871 of record CM031235.1, on the reverse strand, counting down.
ATTGGTTAGGCCCTTACATAATCTCGTACATCTTTGATTCAGGTGCATGTCAATTACAAGTGTTGGATGGGACAAAGTTACTTGGCCATTTCAATGGGAGTAGGCTAAAGCCCTACTATAAATAAGCATTCCTTGTGTTTGTAAATAAGGCATTATTACCAGTTAGCTTAGGATTTTGCTTTATGCATTTTCTTTTCTTGTTCCTTTCTTTTTATTTTTTTTTGTACCTTGTGCATCGGTAACAACTTATTACTTCAAAAGATTTTGTATGTGCAAAGGACTACGCATCTGATTATGTTTTGGGTGGAGTAATGTGGAGTAGTTTAAAGTGCGATATAGGCCAGTAGTGAAAGTTGTAAGGCCTAGATGAAAGGATTAAAGGTGTGAAAAATAGAAGAACACATGTGGAAATGGTGGATAATAATTTTGGTGTCAGGATAAGGCTTTACAAAAACCACATACAAAGAAGGAAAAGCACAAGAACAACATGAGGTAGGCAAGGGAAAAAATCAGGTCAAGGGTAGAAGAAGTGCCTCAGCCCGATGCGAGTCACGCACGTAAGAGTCTTTGGTCAGTTAGGAGTTTTTTTCATGTCGAGAGAAAGTTGTAAAAAAATTATGCAGGTTTAGGCACATGGGTAAGGGTGCTTAAGGTCATATTTAGTGTAAAACACTGAGTTTAATGTTAAGTACATTAGTAGGTGGTCTAGCATTTATTCATTGGAAAGGAGGAAAAAGCTATAAGTATGAAGTCAAGCATGTTATTATTTACCTTGCAATAATGAAAATGAAGAGCTCTTGTGAGCTAGCGCATCCATAAAGAGATATTTGTGCAAATAAGGAATTATAGAGATCCGAGTGCGTGACTAGGGTTGATCTCTAAACCAGAGTGGAAGGAGTACACGAGCGCAGGGATGAAGTTTCAGTGGAATACGATGTCTTGTGGAAGATTTTTTCCAAGTTAGGATTTTGCAGTTAGGGCATGAAGATAAAAGGATTCTTTCACGAGAGATGAGCCACAAGATTGGGAAGATTTGGGAAGTAGAGTAAGGAAGACAAGTTTAGGGTTTATCCAATAAGTAAAAATGGCACAAAAGAATGATACCGTTTCACCAAATAATAAGGGAAAGGGAAAGAACTGCCAGTAACAAATTTTAATGAGGAGTGGAATGCAAATATGTAGTATCTAGATGGAGTATTGCTAGGGAAAGAATGGGTATCACACGTTAGGAAGATGGCCGTGAGTGACTACAACCATCACATGAGTACCACAGAAAAGGAGATAGCATTGGAACTGGTTCTTTCAATTGATATGAGAACACCATAAGGTATGTGAATCTACAACGATGAGGTGAAGGTAAATTTGGTTAAGGTTGGGTTACTGCAACTATATGAGTTGCCCTATTTTGGAAATCCTGAGTGGTTATACCAGTGGTTGATGTCACATGTGCATGAAGACCATTTATATTTTATAGGCCATAAAATGTGCATAAATCCTCAAATCATATCAAATTTCACTTGGCCTGATTTGCGAAGCACACTCTATAGTTGACAACTTGGATGATAAGGAGGACATCAAGGAAATTGTGGAGGCCTATGACTATAAGAAGGGTTTACGCTACTTTGATATCGTAGATATCCCGACCTGTAATGAGGATGGATGCGTTGTTTGTAAAGATGAATGGTCAAGCAAGATGGACCGAAGTGAACAAGGCATGGCTGAACATATCTTTGAAAGATCTTAGTAGGAACCATCTACAACTTATCTACCTTCATTCAGATGAAATCATTAGTAGCACATAAGAGGGAGAAAAGATAATGTTCATAAACATTCTCATCACAATTTTCTTCTCGAGAGATCGAGTGCCCGATGGGCCAAATAAGTTTGTATGGGAATACCCGGAAAGAATATGTTTCTGAAAGAGATTTGAGGAATATACCTATGATACCATGATGACCACTCATAAGGAATTCTTAGAGAAATGGTAAAAGAGAATGTGTGATGCATTCATGGTAAAGTAGGGATACGAGCAACTTCCCGCACTTGTAGATAAAGAGGATGAGTTTGTTATATATCACACTTACGGGATCGGAAGATTCACTTTGATAGATGGGACTAAGAGTCCATGGTGCAAGTTTCCATTTTCCTTCACCGCACAATACTTCCAAGTGGGGGTCAACCATTTTAAGGAGGCAAAAATACTAAGGTTCAAACTTAGTGAGGTAGACCAAAACCACCACAAGCTGTGCCAAAATCTCATATTTCCAAAGAAGTGTACATATGTGGAGAAGTATGTCTCCCATGAAGTATAGATGATGAATCCTTTGACACTACCAATCATTGGGAAGACTACTACAAGGATATACTTGCACATCAGGAAAAAGTTTGAAAAGGGCACCTACCTGGAAAATGATGTCTCCATTCTGAGGACCCCGGGAAGGAATAAGGCTCCAATAAAGAAAAGTGAGAGGGAAGTGTAGGAGAAGAAAGCACCTAATTTGTAGACAATACAATGTGGGCATGCTAGGATAAACAACTAAGCCAAGCACTTATGCACACAAGAAAAATTCCTAGTTAGGAGAATACCCCACAAAAGAGGATCCAAAGTAAGAGGAGCCTCCCACATAAGAAGAGTCTCCAAGGAGGGAATCACCCGGTGGAGTGAGAGAGGGAAGAGTCTCCTATCTGGAATCACCGGTTAGGAAGAAACAAAAGGTGGAGAGAGGGAAGACTCGGAGGAAATAGAGGGATTAGATGCCTACAGATGTGAGAAGGATGATGATGAGGATGAAGAAGTTCATAATCATCCTGTGTATGATATATAAGATTCAGAAGAAGAAGGAAAAGAATAGAAGAATGGCAAGGAAGAAGAAGATTTTCAAGATAAAGGGGTGAGAAAATAAGTAAGCACAAGATATCATAGGACCCCAAGCCTCACCAAGGAAAAAATAGAAGAGGCCACAAAGAGAGAAGTGGTAGGAATTATCAAAGAGTTATTAGAGCGGGAGGTAGAGTGCGGTGTGGGTGAAATCCTCAAGGATATAGAAGAGGAGAACATTGGAAAAGAGTATGGCAACATGGGCGAAGACCCCAACCTAGAAATAAGCTTTCCAAAGGTTACAAAAATAGGTGGGAAGAGTGTAGTGGTAGCACATGGGAAAGGAATGAGTTAAATTAATGATCCAATAAAGGTGTTACGCACACTCTTTCGAGCACCATGCCAACAGAACAACATCGGCCATACCCTTATTTGATGTAGAAGGCACATACCAATGAACCAATAAAATGTTATCTTGAGCATTTGAATCTCATGTCGATGAACCCGAGTTTGAGGTAATCCAAGGGTGCTATAGAGAAAAATGGATAAAACCCTTGGTTAATGCTCAAAATTTGTTAGATGAGCATTCACGTAATGCACTCAACAAGGTTTCAATTGAGGTTGAGGCAGACTTTTTGGAAGGAATGATAGGGTGAGATTCCTAGAGGTAGAATTGGAGAAGGAGGAGGAGATTCTCGAGAAAAGAAAGGATCTGAAAAAAGAAGAACTAATAAGTGCATAGCTAAGGCACAAACTAAAAGAGGAGAAGGAAAGGGTGTGTGAAGTGTATAAGAAAATTGAGATGATTACGGATGTTATTGTCTTAAAGCATCTAAAACTAGCACCATGCGAGAAAAAATATGAATAAACTTTGCAATGCCTAGAGGATCTGACTCATATCCTCATAATGGAGAGGTATCCACTTGCCTTAGAATCCACAAAAGAGGCATTGATGCTCTAAGAAATGGAGGAGAAGCTAAAGGTGGTAGATATCGTTACTTGGTATACAAAACTCCTTCTGACACATAATGTCCATCATGTAAGTTTTGAGGATGCTTATGATAATTTTTCTAATAGGGATAGAGTAGAAATCATTTTATTTGCTACACATGAAATGGAGCTCAAGGAATTTCAAGATAAGAATAAAAGAAACACAACAGAGAGGGATAAGATCCTAGCGAAGTGGAAAAGAAATCAGAAGCTATCGAGACCTTGCGAGGATCGATCAAAAACTGGCTGAAGGAGTTATATCCCAGATCACCCATAGAATGGACACACTTGATGACCTTGGAAACCAACTGGAAGGTATTTTTATATGATGAGTTCCAAGGGGGAGGAGCTAAGTTTTAAGGAGGTGAGCACCCTAGTAGGTGACCTTTGTCAGCAAGCACAGAGTGAGGTAGATTCTAGGAGAAGCTTGAGGAAGATATTGGAAAGGATTTCCCACTCCTCCTTTAACAATAGACAAATTATTCTGTGTTCCCCATTCTTTAGTTCATTATTTCCTCATTCTTCATTCCTTCATTCTGTATTCCAACTATTCGGATTCCGTCATTATTTATTCATTGAAGGAAGGTGTTCCCTGGAGCGAAGAACATGATTAGTGTGGGGTGATGTTGGGTCTTAGAGTATTAGTTGAGTATAAGAAGGCACGTGGGCACGCAGGACCTATATGAAGCGGGGGTGCATGGAGTGAAGACACATAAGACAAGGTTTTTAGGAGGGTTTAGTAAAACCCACGGCGTGTGCTAGGTAAAGTAAAACTTTTTAGGAATTTTCCATATTCGACATTCTAGGAAGCACACAAGAAAAGCACGACCCGATGATCATGCAGAGTGAATAAGGCACCGAGAATGGAAACTTGGTGGTCAAGGAAGCAATATTCTATGCAATGGAAGGATCCAAAAATAAATCATTATAGAAAGTAGAGAGCTCAGATGAGAAGAAGCATACTCCATTGAAGGACCACATGGACACTTGGAAACCAATCTATTACTTCAGGAAGGTATGGCTATGGATGCTAAAGCTATATATAGACATGATTAGGTAGAAGGAAGGGACCACTTTTAGAGAAAAGTGTGTGGTCACTAGCATCACATAGATATTGAAGAGGCAAAGCTCTTTAGAAATAGTAATGGGTTTGATGGATTCTCATTAGGAGGATGGTAGGAGAGATGGCATATCTAGAGGAATGGGACTGTGATTCTTTTGGTAATATGGGAAGCATAGTTAGGATTTATGATGCATGAGTCTTATATGTATTGATGTATTGGTTTGTTATGGCCTTAACGAATGTAATGTGGTCACCTTGAACTAAGACTAATAAGGAATATATGGTTTTTTTATAAATATAGATTATTCATAGGTGTAAACCCTAGTGCATCTTCTATATATTATGAATCAGATTTGTTATCATTTGATGTTTATATGGTTATCTTAATGGGTATCTTAATATAATGCCTCATCTTAAGCTCTCAGAATGAATGCATGGCTCTTTACCTTTTTGCATCTAAGTTTCTTTCTTTTATCAATGTATTCTCATAAGAATCACATAAAGGAGGGATTGGTGCCCGCACATTCCTTGGGTGAGCACCCAACTTCCACTTGGGTTATAGGCCGACACACATGGGATTAGACTTGTTCTAAGGGTATAAAAATGACTATAAGAGTCATACTATTATTCAATGGTTTTATAATCATCGTACATGATGATACTAGTTAGGGATGATTCGAGAGGTGAGGGACTATTTGTTTTTATCATAGTTAGGCATAGGGGACTCGAAAGAAGAAGGGAAATAGGTGCCGAAGGAGTAAAAGGCGTGCATGCACAAGGTGGGGGTGCGCACGAGAGGGATGTTTGAAGATATATGAAGGTGAAATGGAAGGGGAGAGGGTGGAGGAATGGAATTCTTGATGGGGGTAGCACATAGAAAGATGGTAACATGGATAATGGGCTAATATAGTGTAAGTTAAGGAGGAAAGGGTGGGTTGTAGGATGGTAGTGCGGGGTTTCTCCATTCATAGGGTTTTCCCAATTCTAGATTTTTAGCCTCTATTTCTTCATCCCGGGAAGCATCACAGTAATGAATTTCATCTTCTATTGGGTACTAAACCAGCTTGGCATAGGGATGACCCATGGACAAGGGACCTTGAATCCAAATCTAGCTACCTTTATGGATCATTTAACTCTGAGCTGCATCATGTTCATCTCTATTTATTTCAGCTACCATAATCTATAAAACCATGTTCTTCATAAACATTTTGGTTAGAAAAATAACCATATTCATTAATGGGATTTGGGTCATATGCATATTCTTGATGGGGCTCAAAAACTAATTTAGATGAGGATTTTGAAACTATGGGGATGGAGGGAAATAGTTCTACTACTGCAAATGGGAATTTCGGGAGGTGAAATAAGTCATGACTTAACAACTTCCAAAGAGGAAAATGGAATGATGGAACAAGGAGAAATGGGTGAGAAGAAGGAAGGGGACTAGTTTACGAATGAGACAATTGGTTTGTTGAATTAGTGGAGTTGTTAGATGTGCTTAGAAATTCTTCTAAAGGATAGATCTCAACAATTACACATTAAACTTTATGAGATGAAGATGTATAGCTCTTCAAATTGTTGTTACTCGGTGTGAAAGCTGTTGGATCTCAAAAGTGCACCACAATGTGATCATGATGGATCAAGAATTATGAGGAAATAATTAGACTGTCTCCAAGTTATGGGACCTTGTGTGCTTGAGATGGACCTTTGGATAAGGTCAGTTCCTCTACTTATTTCTACCATTGACACTACTCCTAGTGTAGAAAATTAAGCTATCTATGCTACTCTATGATTCCAAAGGACCAGGGTGAGAAGGAGATGCATGAAGGAAATCCTAAGCTAAGGGAAGGTGATAGTGCCAGAAAGAGGGTCAATCGCTCTCCACGAGGGGAAGGAAAGTGAGAAAACACGAGAGCGAGGGTAGATAGGTGTGCTCCATAGACAACCATGCATACTCAGCTTCTAACACATTGACAAAACAATGAAAGTGGAACACCGTAAGTGGGAAATGCACACAACATACCAAAAATGTGAATAGAGAGAAAAACACAACATAAATGAGAAGAGGAAGACAAACATTCCACAAGACTCAATTTTATTACTTAAAAGATGCACAATCATTTACATTCATGGAAGGAGGTGGGAATACATTGTAGAGATGAAGCCCAAGGTCTAAAACTTGTGGGAATTTGGCCACCATTTTGGCATGGTGTCATTACAACAAAGAGGGATCCATTTTAATGATCGAGCTCTACAATTTATATTATAAGGAGAGAAGAGAAAGAGAAAGAGGAGGGAAACTCATATTCAAATTTTCAACCACCAACAACAAGTAATAACTACCTACAAATCCACTTGTAATGTTGTCAGATGTGCTTCCCCATGTCTATTTGGCATGTAGAAGAAGGAAGAAGGTGAGATATGAATCAAATCTAGTGGTTGAGTTGATTAGCTATCTATATTGATGACCTGAAAGACGTTTCCCTATTTTTTGCCTATAAAATAACACCAAAATATTATTTTGAATAGTCTAACTTATAGCCCACATCAACAACTTTCAAATAAGTCAAGGAATGTATGTGTTAGAGCGTTAAAACAAAAGTTATTGGTGTCAAAAGATATACAAGTGTAAACTAAACATGCAAGACTTATTGCATGCACCTATTGATGAAGGAATCAACTAAAGTTTTATTTTTATTTTCATTTCTACCATGTTTCTAGTGTTGGTTGGTTGAAAGGATTTGGCATCTTGTTGAAGTGCTTTGATAGGTTGTGTGAATCACACTCAAGTCGATAAGTCTCCATGCAGCATAGTGGACCGGCACGTAAGAAGGCATAAGGTGTGAAAGGAAGAGGCATGAGGTGGAATAAGACAAGTACATGAAGATAACTTTCGTGGAAGGAAAATATGCATAAGCTGTAAGAGGATAGTATGTAAGCGAGGAGCAGGAATATGTAAAGGAATGCACAATGACAAAATGAGGGAGCACGCGGACCAAGCCGGGAAGGAAGGAATCATGTAGTGTACAAGTGCAAAGACATGCAAGGTACTTACCTAAATTAGATGGCAATATTACAAATGTGCATGTGAGGAGTGCGTGACAAACTGTGAATGAAAGTGGGTGCACAAGAGGAAGGCATAAAGAGGAAATGGAAGGAAATAGGAGGAAATGGAAAAGGAATAAGGAGCACACGAGAGAAATCATGAGCGGAAGTGAAGGGAAGATGCAACACAAGGAAAAATTAGGGAGGGCACATAGAGGTGCATATGAGGAGTAGGAATTGTGCCAAGGAGCTGTTAGAGTGTGCATAACTTTGAAATGTGAAACATTAGAGTTAGAATACAAATATAAGTTATCGAAATAACAAGGGAATTTATTTGGGAAAAATCCACCCATTCTTCATTTCTTTTCCATTCCAATCCATCCAAAGTGCTTCCACAACACCAAAACCTTACTTTTCAGTTGTCACCATGCCAAAAATATTCCAAAAGCTTCCATGAAAAAATCCCTCAAATTCTTCATATCTCACAAACTAGCAACTGGGTGTTGCTAAAAGTTTGGCCACCTATCTTCCTCCTAAAATTATTCAAGCTCAAATAAATATAATATTAATAGGTTACCCCATTATTTTACAACAATAAACTCTAATAGTTTACTATAAATATTTCTTCAATTTCTCATTGATCTGGAGAGCGGGTTAATCTAAAATTTTAAACGCAACATCTAGAGAAAAAAACCATCATAGGGAAGTTGATTTTTCATCAATCCTAGGTGGGAAATAATGCTGCCAAAATTTTCATGACTCTATTAATGGTTATCATGTAATCTCTCCGCCTAAATCCCACACTAGGGGAAAAAAATGTTTTTATTTACAAGCATTCGTGTGGGCAAAGCATGGTGAAAGTTGGAACATGAGATCGGGACGGAAATATGAATCTAAAATATCATCCCCATCACAAACGAAGGCCATTTTTCCACTTATTAAAATTAGCATATTTTATTCTCTTCTACATGTTAGAAATAGTAAGTCCCCCAAATTACAAGTTTGATCACTCGGGACAATCAAGAAAGATGCAAAACAGAAGACATGGCAAAACCGATAATTTTCCCAAAATAACACATCCCCAAAAATTAACATGCTAAAAATATAAATGTGCTAAAAATAACAATGCCTTAGAAAAATAATAAGATGGAATACGCTATAAGGTTCGAAGGTGAAATTTATGTAAAACAAGTGATATGTCCCAAAATAATATGTCATGGTATTACTTGCTAAAAATAGAAAATATCTATTTTGGGTGTAGAAAGTTGCAGATTGCCTTATTTTTCTCATCTTTCCACTTTTTAGACTCTCCACTAGATAATGGGATGATTTAATGGTTTCAAAAAAGAAGTGATAACTCTATATTGGCCTTCGAAACATCATCTTGAGTTCAAGTTTGTTTAGAAGCAAAGCAAAGCATCGTAAGGTGTAACAGATGAATCCATCTTTATCACTCGGGAGCTAAGTGATTTGAGATGAGCTTGTCAAAGTGATAACATTAAGCTAAATGAGTTGATCTGGTGAGATAGGTGAGTTGGTGACAATGCAATAGTTGGCTAGTTGAGTGGATTAAATTAAGTGTATATATTCGGTAGTAGTGATTTTGAGTTAGGTTGGTTGCGATGGTGAGATATTTCATGAACTTATCCTTTTTGAGGAAGATACTTTTACTAGTAAACCAATTCAAGCAAGCTAGCGAGAGATGGATTACAGTGATATGAGTTGGTAAATAAAATGAGTTTTGGAAAGCTCAATGAGTCAATTGGATTGAGCTCAGTGAACTCAATGATTTCAATGAGCTAGGGGATTTGATCAATCGAGCATCAAGGAGATAATCATGAGAAATTCCTACAGTCATGTTGAGCTTATACATGAGGATCTCTCAGCAGTGTTTCTAAAAAACAATTCGACAACCTGAGGGGTTCGTGCATCATGCCAAAGAAGTATATTGTAATTGTCATTGACAAGTTCTTCATCATATGGAACCTCTTCATCAAATGTGATAACCTCTCATTTTTTTCTCTCTTTCTCCCTCTTCTTTCTCCCTCCTTTCTAATTATTCATTTGGAATAATCATTGTATTTTGTCTCATTCACTTAAGTGACATCATAAAGTTACATTGTAAATCCCCTTTAATTTATAAAAATGGAACATATCTCTCACTTCCTAGGAAGATGAAAAGTCACAATTTGAATGACACCATGAAGAGTCATGTGGGGGATAAGCAAAGAGTCAATTCACATTGTTATAAATTGAGATGAATTATCTATTCCAAGGGATCCTAATATTTTAGATATTGATATGATATATGTTATATAAATTTTATACTATGGTTGTTGGACTTTGTGTCATTAATGTAGATGAAACAAAGCTACAATTCTTCCATTCTCTTTTTCTTGTGTTTCCTTTATTTCTCTCTTTTATACACTTTGCAAGCATAGTTGATCTGGTATGGTGTTAGAGAGGAACTTTTCTTCCTTGATAGATGAGTCAAAAATCTTTTTGTTTTAATTCATTAGTCCCGATAGCTTCATTGTTTTTTTCCTATATTGAATGTTGAACTACTCCAGTTACTAGGTGTGAACTCTACAATTGGCCTACTCATGGAAATAACCTTCCTTTCCTAATTTCTCTCCTTTCCCCTCATCATTATGATTTCCTCCCTTATACCCCATACAAGCACTTTGCCACAGGTTCAATGGAGTTTCCATGTGTGATCCCCAACCTATTTGGCCAACCCACAACATTTATATTAGGATTAGATTAGTTACATTCAATAATAGGAGCTGCACCATTCAATGCAAGAGGGACATAGCCCGTGAACGTTGGTGGAGACACCTAATTTTTCAAAATGAAAAAAAATCTCACCAACAACTACATCACTTGCAAGAAATAATCCATGGTACATGGAAGGAACTCTCCATTTGTGCGAGACCATACCACCGATGTCTAAACCCGCATCTGTTTTCCCATAACAACCATGATTCATGAAAAAATACTTTTGTGAGCACACAATCATGTGCTCTTTATTTCTGTATAAATTGGTCAAAACATAGTCAGGCATAATCTCATTGATGAGGGTGTTTGTACTTGTGTGGAATCTTTATAATTCATTAAGGCACTAGGATACTCAATTGAAAATATCAAAGACCACATGTACTACATGTCAAGGGTATGATAATCAAAAAATTCCACCTATGGGTTATATTTGGTTACCAATCACTATCCCCCTATGAAAGTACGTGTAAAGTTCATGGTCATAAACTTTCCTTTATCTTACAAAATTCTCCTTGGCCGACCTTAGACTCACTACATGCATCTGGTTGCCTCTTCAACATATCAATGTGTTAAGTTTAGACATCAAGGGGAAATATATAAAATACAAGGTTAGGTCAAGTCATGCATGACAAAAACCTGACTCTCATGTCCTATTTATATGGAAACAAGTTTAGATCTAACTCCTCTTAGAGACATCCACATTCCCCTAGACCATCTAGACAATAACCCTACATATGGACCTCCACCTAACCTTGAGCATCACCTCTCTCTTAATGAAATTCAGCATGGTATCCTCGTTTGGTAGGAAGAATGCATATATGACACCCTATTTTCCACACAATCTAAAGCCAATCATCAAGTATCTATTACCAAGCATTCTATAGAGGACCTCATGACTCAAGTGTGCAATCATATCTTGAACCAAGTAGATAATATCATCATCAATACACTATGATAATTCTCCCCTCATGGTTGGGCACATCTCTTAAGCATACCACTATTATTTTCTTTGTCTTGGGTTCTCACCTTTTCTCAAGCTCTAGGGCCCCATTGGGTTTAACATACATCTACACCAATCATATCCTTGTTTGTCCTCTTCTCCATGCTTTAGGTTTATCATCAATCTATTTTACACTAAAATATCCCTTTTGTTGGAATGTTGCATTCTTGATTATACCTCTTTTGGCTCCAATTCACCCTTGCATTCCCTAAGTGGATTTCCACGGTCATTTAGATCCTCACTTAGGTATTTGACCTTTCTTGGATTTATCTCTCATCTAACTAGATTTCTTTCCTAATCATCACTATCATTATTCCTAATTACCATGAGTATTACTACATACATGCATGAGAAAGAAAGGAAAGTGATAAGTAAATAATCATTCATCAATTTAAATATTCACCAACATCATCAAAATAATCATCATACATTTATAACAAATCAATTTTTATATACATCAATATTTATCATGATACATCATTTCTATCTAGGTGGCTCAAGCATCCTCACCCCCTTGGGGTGGTCTTTAGATTATTTTTTCCAAAGGTGTTGCATTGTATTCTTGGGATGTGGGAGCTAGAGACTCTACCCTATATCGGGATTCGAGGCCTCTCCCCATGCTCTCACAAGATGTTCCTATAGCCTCATGATCCTCTCTGTAGCTCTCCTAGAATCTAATTAGTGTGCTACCTACTCCTGAATTAAGCCACCCTGTTCTTTCCATAATACCTGCAACATCATATCTATGTTTCTCATATCTACCATCACTTGCACATATTTGAATCTCCACAACATCTTGAAAACATCTCCCAATAACTAAAATGCTCCTAATGACTCCCCAGATGATGGCATTGTGGTGTCTACCATGACTGAGGTATCCTAAACATCTAACACTAGATCCAGGATCTCATGGTTTACACTCTCAATTAATGAGTTCCAATCTTCTATTGTCCACCCTGCCAAACCTAAAATTCAATCATTAATATCAATATAAGTTATCAAATGTAATCATCTACATAATCATAATCAAGTTTTCACATCCATACCTAACTTCCTTGCTCACTCGATGATGGTCTCTCGATCTGTGTTGCCACCCAATATCACCTCAACCTCATCAAATATTTGTGATCTCTACTCGACGTATTGCTCCCATGTATCTTGGGGCACTAAAATAACATCTCCTATGTGGCGGTCCCTAGGTTTGTCTTGTAATTTTAGGGCCATATCTATACCTAATTGTGTTAGATAAATACCTCATATGTGCCACATCTTGTGCTCTCTTAGATATAGACATGGAATTATATTCTCTCCTCCTCTAGTGATAGGACCATATATGCCTATATCACCCACCTGTGGGTTTGGGTCAGTGGGTCCTCCACTTGATTCCTCATCTGATCTCTCTACTACAATAATGTTTAGTGGGTCCTAAGATGCCCCACCTCCCCATTTATACCTTCATCCTTGTCTACATATGGCCCATACTCTCTAGGTATGCAATTTTGGTAATCCATCCACTACTCTTATGGCCTCTCTCGCATGTCCCGACATCTCCTTAGATAACTCTTATTCCTCTACCAATGTCCAACTTGGCCATTGATCCACATTCCATGTATATGGCTCCCATATGACCTCATCTAGTTATACCTGTCGTAATGACCAATAATTTGAAAGTGCTCTCATCGGCATCCCCTGTGCTAGTGGAGTACTCTAGAGACACATACTATTGTGATTAGGGGCATCCCTATGGGCCCATACATGAGAAACCTCTCATATATCTAGGCTATTAACAATATCACAGGATCTATTCCCCTCTATGCCCTTTATTGGACCTTGTATAGATCATGTACTAGCTACTGACCATATAGTGGTCCCTTAGTGAATAAAGAATCTTGCTTAGTAACATATCTACATATAGCCACAAAATACAATGGAATCATACCATATACCTTGTGACACAATATGTGTGCCACAAGTAATGTCCATAACCACCTTCCAGATTACATGTTGAGATCAAGAAAGAAAGCTGTAAGTTGGTGATATATGACTAAAGGTATGGTTAATAATTTTGATTAATTTTCTAATAAACCTCCAGTCCATGAGGATTTAAAAATTTTAAATAAAATCACATTGGGGGATAGATCAATATAAGAGTAACTCATTCTTTAGTTACTTAGAGACCGTGATTCTAAAATACACGTAGATATGTTGGATAAGATGAGATACAACTAAGCCATGCCTAGAAAGAGAAAGATAAAGGGAAGTTATTCTACCTGATTGATGAAAAGAGGTGGATAATTTAGATATTAGTCACAGAAGGTGTGTGCAAAGTAATTGACACAATAGATGAAAAGGAACATGCTTACCATGATCCTATGTAAACAAAGAAGGTTAATATCAACACGAGGATGTGCCTATGGAATCCATCATTAAAGACTACTAGTCGAATAAGAAGTAGAAAAGATCGGTGGGCTCTTGTGTGACTTGCAAGACTTATTTCCATGGGGCCATCATGAGTTGAAAGGAGTACACCCCTCATTGGGAGAAATGAGTATTAAGCTGAAATAAGGCATGCATCCAATTTGAAAGAGGCCTTACAAGATGAATCGAATCTATGCATGAAGGTCAAAGAAAAAATTGATAATATTCTTAAGTCTAGAATCATTGAACCAATTGAAGAGTCTGAGTGGGTTAGCCCTATGGTTATTATCATAAAGAAGGATGGGAAGATCAGGATCTATGTATATTATAGGGAACTTAATGCTTCATGTGTCATAGATCCTTTTCCTATGCCATCCATAGAGGAGATAATTGAGGGAGTTACAAGATGTGATATTTACTCCTTCACTGATGGGTTTTAAAGCTATCATCGGTGTGCATTATGCTCAAGGATAAAGAAAATACTACCTTCACCACTAAATGGATGATTATTGCATACATTGTGATGCCTTTTGGATTAAATAATGTGCTATAATAATTCTCACGCATAATTGTGCAGTCTTTTCATGATTTTATTCATAAGTTATTCCAAGATTATCTAGATTATTGGACTTTCTATGGGTTAGTAAATGATCACTATGATAATCTGAGGCTCATGTTTTAAATATGTAGGTAGTTAAGCATATCTCTTAACATTAAGAAGTATATATTTTCCACACCCTTTGGAACTTTTCTTAGGCATATCATTTGTAAGGATGGATTATTGGTAGACCTGACTAAGATTGTAGTAATTTTGGGATCAGAAGAGCCTACCAATCAAAGTGAAGTGTGTGGATTTTTGGGGCATACTTGTTATTCTAGAAAGTTTATCAAGGGATATGTAGAGATTGTTACACCCCTAGAGGAATTTCTCATGGCCAAAGACAAATTCTACTGTGGTGATGCACATCAAAATAAGTTTGATATCCTAAAGGAAAGGTTGACAAATAATCCTATTTAACACTTTACTTCTGGACCAAAATATTCCATGTACATGTTGATTACTCTAGTATGGTGTAGTCTTGGCACATCCTGGTAAGGGTAATGGGGAACATCCCATATGTTTTTACAAATAGGAAGTTGACACCAATTAAGTAAAATTATACTAAAAAGCAGTGCGAGGCATTGTCTATGATCTATGCACTTCATAAATTTTGATAGTACTTGTTGGCCACCCCATTCATATTTTACACAAATCATATGACATTGAAATATTTGGTCAACAAGCCTATTTTGCAAGGGTACATCTATCGGTGGATACTTATTTTTCAGGAGTTTGATTTCACAGTTATTGTAAAACTAGGCAAGAGAAACTTAGGGTTTGATCATTTATCAAGGATCAAATTTAGAGAGGACACATAGAGTATTGAGGAAACTATGCTAAATGAATAACTATTCTATTTCAATCGAGTGCACACAAATATGGAAGATATAACATTATTATTGCGCATTGGACTTATACGAGAAGGGATGAAAATAATGGAAAATAAGTAGATTTTTTCCGAGTTGCACCTTATCATCTCATTAGAGGAGACTTGTCTAAGATAGGTCGGGATGAGATCTTACACATGTGTGTTTTCAAACATGATCATGAAGTTATTATGGAGGAAACTCATGGAGGCATTGTAGGAGAAAATTTTGCATCGATGTTCGCATGCAAAATCCTTATAGCTAGCTTATGGTGGGAGATATTTTACAAAGATACCAAGGATTTTTTTATAGATAATAATTTGGAAAAAGGCTCCAAAGGACCAATTACAAAAAATATATTACAATAAGTTTCAAATGATACTTAATATCTATCAAAAAACCAACCAAAAAAGAAAACAGGGCAGGATCAACGGGAAAAAATTGATCCACAAAAAGCCCAGCCAAAACCAGAAAAAAACAGCTATACAAAAACCACCAGTTAGCACAAAGGCCACAAAAGGACCTATTTATTCTGGACCTAGTACAAGAGCTTGGCCCAGCTCCATCCACACCACCCACATAGCTATCTTCCTCCTTAGAGGATGAAATGAACAACTATCTCTTTTTAACTGTAATGCTCGCCACCAAACCTTGAAGGGTATCCACCCTATTCTCCAAAGCTCTGATCTCCCCATTCGACCTCTGCACTCCCCTAAGCAAATTTTTGTTCGAGATTTTACTTGGGTTATAGATTCTTCCAAGGCTTCTAATTTACTAGCCAAAAAACCAAAACCGAATCTTTCTCCCCTTCTTCCGCCTTCTCACCAGCTAAATCCTACAAAGCTGACACTACATTTAGCTCCTTCACAGCCCTCTCCTTGATTTTCAAAAGTTTTCTCAATCAGCCAATGGAATGTAATCTTCCCAATCACTACCTAGATGCCCACTAACCCCCTTAGTATTCAGAATAGGTTTTCTAGCTCTAACCAACAACATAATTAAACCTTGATGCAAAATCAGCTCAGTTTTCTTCTCTTTAAATTTTTTAATTGAGGCACTCAGAGAGTTGAAAATATAAAATGGAATACTAATATTTTTATTTCACCTGAAATGGTTTAGTAGCATAAGATGATGAGAGATACCAAGGATTATGTCAAATCATGTGACCATTGTAAGTGAATTGGAAGGTCCGGAAGTAGAGATGAGATGTCGTTGTGACCCATAGAAAGCACAAAACCTTTTTAGAAGTGGGTTGTTGATTTTGTGGGACCTATTTAACTTCCCATGCATAGTACTAGAGTGTGCTACAGAATTACATGCACTAACTATTTGAAAATTTTGGAAGAGGTTTCACCTACAAAATATTGTATTACAACCAAAAGCAGTGAGGTTCTTTTGGGAAAATATCATTAGCATGTATGGTTGTCCATTAAGCTTTACCAGTGATAAAGGAACTCATTTCTTGAATGAGACTATCATAAGTTTATTAGCATATTTTATGGTGGCACACCATAAAAATACCCCTTATCACACTCAAGCTAACGATCATCGCAAAATATTTCAATAAGATCTTGGGACAAACTTTGATGAAGATTTGTGATGTTAGAAGGAAGGATTGGGATGATAAAGTATTAGTTATATTTTGGGATTACAAGACCACATATAAAAGGTTGAGCAAGGCAACACCACTTTAGTTAGTGTTTGGCACTAGTGCAAAGTATTACCGTTGTAGTTTTTGTTTCCATCCCTATGTATTGCACGCATAATAGGTTTGTCGGATGAGAAGGTTGTAGAAGAGTGCATTGAGAAAATAATGCAACTAGATGAGTTACATGCCATTGTGTGTTAGATCCAGAAGACTGAGAAGGAATGAAAGAAGGCTTATCATGATAAGAACATTAAGATAAAATCATTTTCCATTGGAAAGATGGTCATTCGTATGACTCTAAGTTTTCACGCCATCTAGAAAAGTTGAAGGTGCATTGGTTGGGAAATTTTGTGGTAACCAAGATATTTGAATCGGACACATTAAATTGTAGGATTTGTATGACACCATGTTGCCTGGTTACTTCAATGGAAGTAGGCTAAATCCCTAGTATAAATAAGTTTCTTGGTTTTTGTAATAAGGAAAAGTTTTCACTTAGATTACATTTGTGTTTATGTTTTGTTTTCCTTTTAAATTTGTGTTTTAGCTTTGCTTTTTTATTCTAATAAGTGCACATATGCATGGGAAGTTAATTACTACTTATTGAGATGATGCATAGAGGACCATGCATAATTTTAGTATGTGGTGAACCAGTGCTGTGTGTGTGATAAATTTGGTGTAGATGTGCATGGAACGGTAAAAATATGGGATGATGTGTAAAAGGTGCATGCAGAAAAAAGGTGTTGTAGGTGTTGATGATTGATTGGGTGTTTGAAAAATTTCTCATATTGAGGACCATATAAGGAAGAAGTTTTGAAGTATAAAAAAGGTAGGTATCAACATGTTGGAGCTATTTGGTATGTGGTGCATAGGAAGAAGTGTTACGAAACATAGAAGCTCACACGAGGATGTCCACTGACCTAGAAGTAGTTAGCGCGCAAGAAGGCAAAAACTGCCACGTGTATAAAAAAGAAGAGTAAAGCATGGAAAAAGTAAAAAATGTATTTAAAGATGAACTATGGTGGTAGGTGAGGAGAAGTAAATGTGGAACATTTTTTAAAATCTATAAAAGGGGTGTGAATGAGTTCATTCTTACCTTGTACATTGAAATGTTGGAGCCCTTGAAAAATGATTTAAGTATGAACCATGTGTGAAGAGATTGTGTAAAGATAATTTATAACTAGAGAGGATTTATCACAGCCTAGGTTGGAGCTCCTTCGGAGGAAGTTTGAGAATGAAAAAAATGTGTGGAGAAAACAATACAAGGTTTGGTGGTTGGTTTACGAGCTAGAGTTTCAATGGACATAATTCACAGAAGATTTCACTTTAAAATCTAGGGCATGAAGGGTTTTAAGAACAAACAAGTTCTCAAGAGTGGACCAAGAATAATGCAATTCTCTACCATTCCTAGTCTCCCATAAATCTCTATAATGTGGAAACCTAAGTGAATAAATAAGGCACGAGATAGCTTCCCACTTCTTGAGTGGCACCTCGGGTAACCAATATGTCAAAGTTGTCGGGCCTAATCTTGACAAGCCCATGGAAGAGATGACTTTTTCTAATTATGAGATGACACACATCTCATTGGGTCAAGCTTCTCATGAAGGTGAAATTCACCTATTCAAAGAAACCACCTCTCATCTTCTTGCTCGGACAAAAAAATACGAGAAAACCATTATGGCGGAGTAATATGTAAGATCTCTCAGTGTATACATTTGATGCACCTAGAATTCACCAATACAAGCTCAAGTGCGGCGGCACATCACTCAGCCTAGACTTAGTACTCACTCAAAGCATGCAAAGGTACCATTCCCCTCTTTAGGGTTGTTGTTGTAGGATGTTAGCTTGATGAAGACTTGAGGCATTCGGATCTATTATTAATATATCATTCCAAAGTGCATGTTCATATCTAGATCTAGAAAATAATAGAATTAAAAGATAACCATGATGAAATCAAGCATGAAATACTGAACTATAACCATGATAACACCTTAATTCAATCGATATTTTCCATTATATTAAATTCAGTAATACACATAAGGTTCCTTACAATAACAAGTAGCATGTGCTCATGCATGTATCGATTTGGTAGCATAATCTCACTACAACATAGTTCTCACACCCTCTCTTAATGCTACACATTTTAATATATATTTATAAGGGTGGGAACTTTCCCTTCACTACTTATCTAATCCCAAAATAGGTCACATGTTATTATTAGCCACGTGCCATTACAAAAATAGCCACACATGCAAGTGCGCTAATAATAGACTGCTTTTAGTTAACTCGATAGTAGTAGATATATTCCCATCCTATTTCCATGCAAAATTATTTGTATCTGATCCTCCAAAAATATCCAATGCATGTCATGCAAGTCTTTGACTTTGTTTTGTGCTCCACACGCTATCTCTAAAAATAGATCCTCACCGTAAAAAACGGCTAAGTCCCAAACTTATTCCTTTTCTTTCTTTTTGCGATCTTTTCGATACTCTCACTCCTTTGAATGTGCTCTTATCTCTTGTGTGAACCTTCTGCATTTCTTTTTCTAAGTTTTAGATTTTGGTGACCAACATTACCCCACACTAGTTGTATTTTCACCCCGGAAATAGTTGTCTCCAAAATGAATCAAAGAATATGGATAGAAAAATAGAAAGAATTTTGATGAATAAAATAATATCTTTACCCTGTAACATCTTCTTCTTCAACCTAAATAATTAATTCTAGATATTCTTCTTTTATTTCCACCTCTATATTTTGTCAATCATGAAGCGCAACCTCTACCTTCTCTGGAATATCCACTACAATTGACTCTAACTTATCCTTTGCAATCTCTCCTTTCTCATTAGGCAAGACCAACACAATGTTGGAAACAATAGTCATTCTACCTTCTATTAAGTCCATATTTTGTGTGATGAGTTTCCCAATCTCATCCATCCTTTCCTTGTGTGGTTCTTGAGATGTTGTAAGGGCCTTGTGCTTCTATTTGACAAGTGTTAATCATTCTGCATGGTCCAATGTTTCATCTTTCGTGGCCTTGAGGACTTCATTGTCTTCACAAATGGTCCTAGTCCTTATAACAGCTTCGGCACTATATAAATATTCAGCACTTGATCCACCTTCTTTAATTCCTCCTACAAACTCGAAGAAACCCCTCATATGATTCAATCTTCTACATCACTGAATCCTTTTCTCACTCGCTTCATATGCTAGATATTTTGGTGTAGGCATGCATAGAGGTTCATCTTCAAGAAATAAGTCCACCAATGTACTTAGATAATGTATTTCCAAAGGAAACATTTTAGGTACCTTTGGCTCTAAGTGTGGCCTAGCCTTCTTGACATTGTCCCCAATCTCCTCTACCATGCTGATAAAAATAGTGTTCTTCTTCTATGTCAAGTATTTTTCCTACTTTCAGCACATTATTTCCTCATCCTTAGTCTTGATCTCCTCCTCAAAGCACCCTAATTGTTGCAGCTTTATCCATATTCTACCATGCCACTTCTGTCAAGACTTTCACCAAAGAATTACTCACTTGTTCATCTGACATAATAGTAGGATTTATTGTTATGTGCATGGCCTCATATGCCTTATTCAACCTCCTTGAAATACATGACTCTTCACATACATCAAAATCTAGTTCATCCATGTGTGTGTGCATCGACCATGACAGTTGCTTCCTTGTGTGCACAGTTTCCATATCTTCATCCATTAACTCCCAGCCATATAACTCCTTTTGTGTCATTGTGCTTTGGAAATGGGAATGGAAAATTTTACTTATGTCCTCGACATAGCCCATGATTGGTGGAATATATTCTCCACTTTTTATTTTTGATCTAGGCTGCTTAGGAACTTAGGCTTCAAGATTTGGAACTTGTGATGTTGTGTCTTAAGTAGTCTCAGGTTGTTGTCTCATCTACCTCCTTTCCTCCTTCCTCTCCATCCTTCATATCTTTGTCTTCTGGTTCATCCTTGTTCTCTAGAGATTTAGGGAATCTGGTATAATTTCCTCGACTCTTCCGCTTCCTCATTCAACTTCAATTTCCTTCTTCTTTTCTCAGTTGTCTCCTTTTATGGAGAGAGTCAAGGTGATCTATGCACTGATTGTGGAGTAGCACCTAGGGTCCTTGTTCTCCTGAATACTCTTTTGAAATGACACTCTCCTTAGACTGCATCTAAGTCCTCATCATCTCCCTCTTGTGGCTGAGGTGGTGTAGTCACACACTCAACTTATTCCTTATTTGGAGGCTATCTTCTGTCCCTATGCTCCAAACCACCACTATCTTCATGTTCTTCTTCTTCATCATTTACTTGAATTGTTTTTGTGGGCTTAGGCATTGGAACATTTTCCATTATATTCCTACCTTTTGGAAACCCTGGGAGTTTGAACTCATTCTCCACATGCTTAGTGTTCTCCATCTTGGGTTTGAGTTGTAGGTACACAAGTGTTGCTCGGTGTCCCCAACTTTGAAGATTATCGACTTCATGCTTATAATATCTAAGATAAGCCTCTTAATGTAGGAATTCTACCCTAGATATACATATTTCTTTCTCAGAGTGTGGTAGTCACAATCTACCTTGTATGCATTGAAGGTTAGGTGGTGCACATCTAAAAACTGGTGAACTGATGCTTAGAAATACCTTTTTGTGAAGGCATATGGTAGTTTTCACCATGGGCTCCAAGCCCCATCCTTCATAAATTTTTTTGTGATGTATAAATGTTGGTAGATGGAAAACTAAACTGCCTTACCCACCATTGAAGACAAATCCTTGGGTATGCACCATTCTTCTTCAAATGCCATGCGGAGTCTATCATACCACATCTCTACCCTCTACTTGAATGGTCTACTCATTGATCCATTACACAAGTACTTGCCAAATATTTCAACACATGACTTGTGTTCTGTGGGGTACTTCCAAATCTTATCCTTTGGCCCATTAGGCAATCCAATCTCCATAAATACTAAAGATAGTAACACGGCACCAAAAATTCTTCTCGTCACTTGTCCATGATTCTTCAATGATTGTATTTTCTATGTGATCTGCAATGTTTTAGACCACTCCTTTAGACATATTCTTTGCGATGTGTAGCCAAATTGTGTTTACATGTGACCATATTCCTTGGTCATTCAACTTTGTTACAAGATGTGTAGTTTCTTGCACTACTAGGTATTTCTTCAATTTGTCAATGTCCATGCCACGCAGAGACCTTTGGTATTCCCTAGCACCTTCTTAGTCTTGAGGATTGATGCCTTATCGTTAATTCATTATCTAGATCCACTCTTGAGGCCCTTAGTCTGTCACAGTTGAAATCAAAGAAGCTATGAGTCTAACCCTCTATCCTACAAAGTAGAAGAAGTCCTCATGGACTCTACTCATCAACCACCGATATAATGGTTCATACTTTCCAAAGTATGGAAGCTTGTAAATCTAGTAGACTCGATTTTACTTCAAGTAACTTCTCACCAAAGTGTCATCGTACACTAGCATATCTTTTGTTGTGTTATTGTTCATTTTTGTGCTCAGCAATGCATCGAGATCCTTTTTATTATCTAATGTTTGATGGTTATAATCATTGATTTTACATTGATGCATGTGGGAATCCCATTTTGTCCCACAATCATGCCTTTCGGATATTACGTTTCGATAAATTACTCTTGGGAGAAATTTCTTCTTCCACTTCAACCTTCTCTTCCCTTTTTTTCCTACTATGGGTGCTTTCTTGGGCGCCATCTGAAAAATCTCTTTTCTCACCTCTTTACTCGAGCAAGTTGAAACCCTAGTTTAAATCTTCATGCTCTAGTGGAAATCATATGCCCTAGCTTGTTTGTAACATGTTTACTTTGCTCAAACCCTTCACCTATGGGAACGAAAGATTCTCTTGTGTATAACCCTTCTTTGTAAGTTTGGTTTCACACTCTTCACACCTCAACATGACTTCTCTGCTCATTTGTACTTATCTGTTTTCAAATTCTCTCAATTTTAATAGTAAAAATGAACTCACAACCCATCCTTATATAGAATTTCAAAAAGTTAGTGAATTTCAATAATCCTATCATTAATTGACCATTATCATTCTTTCCGTATGGTACATCTTCCCTCCCAAGCTATAACCTTCTAGCACACCCGCTACATTTTTGTCAAGAATTCTCTTGAGTGCATTTCCATGTGCCTGAGTATCTCACCACTGCACCTTCCACTGGTAGTCTTCACGCCCTTTGATTACCTCACATTATACTAGTTTCTTCATTTCTCTCTATCTATGGTCCTTATGTCTAGAAGAAATATTTTTGTTTTTTAGTTCTCCAACCTTGAATATCACATGTAGATAGTTCCTTTCATGTGTAATTATTTTCATCGTTCCTCTACCTAGATATAAACAACCTACCCCACACTAAGGGTATATGTACTCCTCTGTGCATAAAAATTCTTTAAATAGTAATTAGCTTCTGGCGCGTAAACATGCTTATTACACAAAAACACCAACTAAATTAACAAAGCATAGCAACAAATAAGGAAACACATTAAGGAAATGCAGAATTGAAAACCTAATCTAAATGGAAACACTACCTTATTACAACTAGCAAGAGCACTTATTTATACTTGGGTTTCAACCTACTCCCGTTGAAGTAACCTTAGGGTAACCATATTCCATCAAGTGTCTCTAATTACAAGTGCCTGATTTAAGTATGTGAGTGATAAAATACAGCCCCAACCAATGTACCTTGAGTTTTACTGAATGGTGTAAAAATTTAGAATCATAAAGGAGCACCATTTGTCCTATCTCATGATTTGTATCCCCGATGTGCATGTCATACCATGCTTTATTCCTAGCCTTCTCTTGTTTTTGACTCTAATGTGCTATGTCTCGTCACTCATCTAGCTTGATTAACTTTCAATTCATTCTTCTAATGCTTGCTTATCAACTAGACCTCTAGCACGCGTAATATGCAAAGAAGGTAACATAAATTTCATAATAAGAACCGCTTCGCACCAAACACTAAATGAAATGGTGTGGCTTTGTTCAACCTTTTATATATTGTTCTAGATGCCCAAAGTCATGTAGATACTTTATCGTCCCAATCCTTTCTTCCAAAATCACATATTTTTGTCAATGTATGGCTCGAGAATTTTGTTGAAAGCCTCGGTAGTTCCATTTTCCTAAGGATGATAGGTTGTAGTCTTATGGTGTACAATCATGAATTCATCCAATAAAATTCATACTGTCTCATTAAGAAAATGTGTGCCCCTATCATCGGTTAAACTTAAAGGACATCCATACCTTGTAATAATATTTTCCCATGGAAACACGGTTGTTGTAGCGCTCGACAATCCTTTGTAGGTACTTACTTCGCCCACCTTGTCAGATAATCTATGCAAGTTATGATGTACCACGATCTAGTTCTTCACGCAGTGGTGAAATAGGACCCACAAAATCTATAGCCCATTTCTCAAACGGTTTTGCACTAGTAATAGGTCTTAGAGGCATTTCATCTCGTTGACCTAGTTTCCCAAGATGTTGAAAATGATCACAAGCCTTACAAAATTCCTTGCAATATTTATATAAGGTCTCCCACCATAATCCAACAAGTAGAATCTTACGTGCAGTGGCATCACCTGCATAGTGGCCACCTGCAATACCACCATGAGCTTCTTCCATAATATTGGTAAGCTCATTTTTCGGTACACAATGGCGTAGTACTTCATCCTGGCCTAACTTGTATAGGTCACCACTAATAAACATGTAGGGGTTGCGTGTATAGAAATTTGTTTCTTCTCCAAGGATTTCATTCCTTCTGGTGTAATACTTGTTCATAGAAAGACAACAATGTCCTCTAGTTCTAATGGCACCCATTATAACCTATATAACTATACGTCTCACATGGTATCTTCAATTTCATGTGCTTCTTCCCCTTACTATATTATGGATAAATGGTCTGGTCTAGAATTACATTTCCCTAGTTTTACAATAGCTGTGAAATCAAATTCTTGAAATAAGAGTACACATTTGCATATGCTCCCTTGTAGAATGGGCTTGTTTACTAAATACTTCATTGACATGTGCTCTATATAAAAGATGAATCGTATAGCTACATGTGCATCGTTGGAATTTATGTAGCACATGGATCATTGAAAAAGCTTCACACTCTGTAGTTGTGTAATTATTTTCTATAGGAGTCATCTTTCTACTAGAAATAAAAATAGGATGATCTATAATACCTTCTCTAGGTTGAGCCAACACCATGCCAATGGTCATGCCAGAGGCATCCACATATACATGAAATGTTTGGTACCACTAAGGAAAATGTAGAATAGGTGTGGTAGTAAGTTTCTCCTTCAATGTATTGAATTCACATTACTACGGTTCTCCCAAAAGAACGTACCTTTCCCTCTCAGTAACTCCTCCAATGGAATGACAACTTTGGCATATCCTTTGATAAACTTTCTGTAGTATCTTGTATCACCCAAAAATCATGCACCTCTCTCTAAATGGTAGACTTGCTTAGGCCTATAATAACCGTAGCTTTAATTTGGATCAACCAACAAACCTTCCTTGTAGATTATGTGTCCCAAAAAGTATTCCAAATGGTGTAGAAAATATGCACTTCTTGATATTCAAAGAGATACTCAACTGTCTACATCTTTCAAACATTAAACACATATTGTCATAATGATACTTAACTAATCCATACATTGTCCAATCATCCAAATAAACCTATAAGAATTTGTGAATAAATTCCTTGAATGTTTGAACAACTATGTACAAAAATATAGCAGCACATTTTTCAAAACAAAAGGCATTACAATATAGGCGAAGATACCCCATTTAGTAGTAAAATTAGTTTTTTCTTGATCCTCCTAGGAAATCTAAACCTGATGTTACCTAGAGAACCCATATGTAAATGAATAGATTTCAGACCTGCAACGCCTTCTAGTATTTCCTTAGTGAATGGTATAGGAAAGGGATCAGTCACACATGTAGCATTCAGCTCCCTGTAGTCCACACAGATCCTAATTCTTCCATCCTTCTTGATATTGATCACCATTGGACTAACCCATTCTGACTCGTCAAGGGGCTTGATAATCCCAGACTTCAACATTTTTTCGAACTCTTCTTTGACATTTTCATGCAAGTTGGGTTAATCCTGTAGGATTTCTTTCTAACTAGGTGTGCACCCTCTTTAAGATTTATCTTCAACTCCCCTAATGATTCATGCACACCTTTAAGTTCATGGTACCCCCTATGGAATAAGTCCTAATAATCCCTTAGTAATCTGTATGATTTTTTCCACATCAAATTATAACCAATAGTCTCCAATTATGGCTTCTTTAGGCTCAGCATTTGATCCAATATTAACCTTCTTTATCTTTATAGGTTCATGATAGGTGTGTGTGATCTTATCTGCATTGTCCAACACCTCATGCCTACCTATTGAATGGTTTACATCCAGATTTTCCACTTCTTCATCATCCACTAAGTAGACCATTTGTACTTTTTCTTTCTCAAGGAAAGAACATTGAAGTAGTGTGGCATAGGCCTCTATCTCTTCAACAAGATGAACTCCTAAGTTTCCTTCATCCAATAACTCATGAATTTTTTCTTTAGCCTTAGCACTATCCCCTCTAGTTAAGCACTTTATGGTTCTTAATGCTTCTTTCACCGGAGGTTTAGTAGAGAAGAAGTCAAACGTCTAGGCCATTCCTACAATTAAATCCTACCAATTTCTAGTCTCTCTATGGAGCTCTGCATATACATACCAAGCATGTGTGCATCCTTATAAAGTGGAATAAAACTTGTGCACCCTTATCGAAGGTGGTAAAGCTTCCTACCCTCTATCTAGAGTTTTTCGCACTTCTGAATGTGGTGCTAAACAGGTTGATTACCATGATAATTGCATATTTGAGTAGGTGCATTGCTCATGAAGAAACTAGTAGCAAGAGAAATCCTAATTTCACTCCAGCCTACAAGATTATCTTTGTGGACCATCCACCAAAGTGTGTTGTTGTCCCACGTAGTGTATATGCTAGCATGATTTTTATTTCCATCAGGTCTATCCACTATTCCTCCATGGCGCACAAGAATACCATAGGATCTCCTTCTCTGGTGTAACAAGGCACTGCGTTGTTACCTATTCTCTTGACATAACACGATTTTCTTCCCTCAAGAAATATGCTCTTTACTTCATGCCCTATCAACTCATAAGGGTTATAAGCCCAATTATCACAAGCAACACTTTTAGTATTACGAATAGACTCTCCATCCTCCTACTAAATTATTCCTTCTCTAGAGGGCTCAAGCATCTCTAGATCTCGAATGACACAAACATAAATCCTATTTAGGTCTTCTTCACTCAAGGGCTCAACATAGGGCACAAATTTTCCATCTATTAAAGGGATAATAACTCTTTCCTCATTATTTTCAAAACTAATATAACCCTTGTTAAACTAAATATCAACATTATTTGCATAGCACCAAGGATGCCCAATAGAGATGGGAAGCTATCTGACTCTTTCGGTGCTAAAATCTCAAAATATCTAATGAACTTGGCTCCTTATATGGTAATGGATGCATCTTTCAAGACTTTGATGGGAGTGGCCTTAGTCCAATTAGCCATGAACAATACATTAGAGGATGGATGAAATGGAGGTCTTCCCATTTGTACCCATGCATCTAAAGTAATAACATTGAATTCCATCCCTGTATCAATCAATATATTACTCAATAACCACCCATCCACAATAGAATTCATAGTTATTCCCTTTTCATAATCTAGGCTATGAGGGGGAATATTTGCATATAGGATCTTTCATCTAGTCTCAAAACTTACGTGTGGAGTGTTTCCATTTAACCAATTCCCTAATAGTGGAATGATATTCTCCTGGCACAATAATTTACACAATTCTCTCAAGTCATCTCTATTAGTTTGGACCATCTTTGATGCTTTCTTTTGCTTCATCTACCATGTGTGCTTCTTTAAATATTGTATTTCACCCTAAATATTCTTCAATTACCTCCATGGTTTCTGATAAACCCCCTTTTGATAGGTAAGGTCGGGTACCATGCCCGAAGAACTTCCTCCTTAGTGATGGTAGGATTCTATTAAAATGCTTCTCGGTGCATGCTACCTCAACGTGGGTCGTGATATTTACCTACAACACCTTGCACTCTACTTCCAAGTTAGGCATCCACTAATTTTCCACAGCGCATTGTATCCTAACCATCCATGCACCTTTATTTTCTTGTTTATGTTACTTTCTAAGATGCTCATACAAGTTCGGGAACTCCTCATAGCTATGACTCTTTCCATAGAAAAAACATGTAATATTATGAGGAAATTCACACTTGTAGTGGTCAAGAGATCGAAAGTATAACATGTTCCACGAGGGAACTCACTTCTTCCACCACCATGATATCCTCAACCTCTGCCATGACCACCTTCAAAATTCCCTTCATTTTGATCATAGCACACCTAATTGTGATCCCGATCCTGATGCTCATTCTTTCCTTTAGAGTTATCTGAAACTCATTTCTGTTGTACACCAATATCTATAGCATCATGGATCTGACCAATCAGTTGGAAGTCTTCTATGTCATGAGTCGTGGACCTGCAGATTTTATAGTATCTTGAAATGTTCTTCCTTATCACGCATTATAGTAATGGGCATTGGCTAGAATCATGGTTTAAATGGCATATCTCATAATCCAACAACAAAAAGTGCACCGATCTACGGAAAACTATCCTTTGTGTGACCTTCTACTTCACAATTTGTGTACCAAATCCTTTGCGCATCTCATGTGCTGAATTTTCCAATAGTTTCTCTAACTACTTTGCCATAGCTATGATATGTGCTTCTAAAAATTGGCTCACCCCAGTGTCTATGCTTCTAACTAACTTAGCCCATAAGGCTGCTTCAAGTGCTTCACACAGATCAGTGTATGTATTATGTGATAATGCCCTCCTAAAAGGGGTAATTAGGCCCCAATGAACCATTGTGCATGTTGGATTACGTGTATATAATAAGAAATCTTAGATAAGAGTATTTTAAAATGGGCATCATACTCTCTGACACTTTCAGTAGTGGCTTGTTTAATATCCTTGAGTGCACTTATACTCTTCTTCTCAAACTCAAGGATGTGAAACTCTTTAAGGAATGCATCTTTTAAAGTTGTATAATCTATGCAAGTCTGATCAGGGTCAAACTTTCTATACTAGCTATGTGCATGCCCTTGTAACATAGTAGCAAATTGGATTTCCCTACACTCAGAAGCCGTGATTCCTTTTACGCACCACAATATTTCACACATATGCACATGTTCAAAGTGACATCTTCTATGCCCCTATACTCTAGAAGATGAAGAGACATCTCCATGTAAATATTTTGGGGTTGGTGTGGACCTTGCCCACCTGATCTAGAACCTCCTATGTTTCCTCTACCTCTAGAACCACTAGATCCACCAGAACTAGAGCCACCTATGCAACCTGATCTTGAACCTATAGTTGGAGTTAGACCTGAAGATATACTTTCCTATGTCCCAATAATAGAACTAAACTATACCCGAAAGTCTGTGAAGAATTAATAATCCTAGAAGATAGTCCAAAATACGTGTGCCTAAATTCTACACTAATGACACACCCGAAGAGGTACTCCCATATAACAACCAATTCATTTGTATTACCATTGTTGTGCCTCTTATAAGACTCACTCCTACTCTCCCACTGCTTGAATTAGCTTGCTGACTATTTGTTGTACTAAATGCTAGAAAACCAAACACAAGGGCAAGGTTACAGGTGGATTCAGATGTGATCATGTGGTCCAGGTCATCTCTATTTGTTCTCTCCTACATGAGGTGAGGAGGCTTCCTGTCATGTTTTATCGAATGGGGGAATTCTTAAGTCTTGGGTTCTATGTCTTCTACATGAACTTCCACTCCTTCCTAAACTATCTTTCTCCACAACACCATTTGCTCTGTAACCTCCCGCTGCTTCTCTACCTCCCTCTCACGCACCTCATTATACTCAAGCCACTTTTCCTCTCTCTACCTCTCTTTCACTAGGTCTGCCATCTTTCACAATACCTACTACGCCCAAAGATGTGGTGAGATTTAGTTCACCATTGGTTTACTCTCCAAATTCAAATTTACCATCGGTATCTTGATCATGAGTGGAATGCCTTGTAGGTAAGTTCCCTTAGATATCATAAAACTGGAATTTGGCTACCTCGGGATGAATAAGTGGAAATTGAGTACTCCAAGATATAACTATTAAAAACACCATAGTACCACATATCCATAGTGCAATTCCAAATCAAATCAGCATCATAAAGGGCCTAAAATTATTCTTACATCCAGACAAGTGTGTGATACCTCTAATTTATCTTAGATGCATAATCAATCAGTAACTCATATAATTCTACCGAAAAGATATCAAACAATATCTCAATAAATTGTCATACAAATTTTGTTCCACCCACATGCATGCGTTAAACTCAAATCCAGTGCTAAACCACCATGTGTATTCTTCTTCTAGATCATGTATCCACTCCTCAATACTTTCTAAGGTCAACCTATATGTCTTCATCATGAACCATCCTAAAAACAAGCTGAAAAAAAGAGGTCCCGCAACGAAACCAATGATGTGGCCTAGAATTCACCAATACAAGCACGAGGCATGACACATCACTCGGCCTAGATTGAGCACTCACGGGAAGCACAAAAAGGTAAGAGGCCCATCTTTAGGGTTGCTGTTATAGGATGTTAGCATGATGAAGACCTAAGGCATTCAGATCTATGAATAATATATCATTCCAAAGTGCATGTTCAGATCTAGATCTAGAGAATAACAAACTTAAAATATAACCATGATGAAATCAAGCATGCAATACTGAACTATAACCATGATAACACCTTGATTCAATCCATAATCTTCATTATATTAAATTCAGTAATACATAGAAGCTTCCTTACAATAACAGTAGTATACACTCATGCGCGTATCATATTTGGTAGCATAATCTCACTATAACATAGTTCTCACACCCTCTCTCTATGCTACATAGTTCAATACATATTTATAAGGGTGGGGAATTTCCTTCACCACTTATCTAATCCCAAAATAGGTCACATGTTATTATTAGCCATGTGTTGTTACAAAAATAGCCACACATGCAAGTGCGCTAACAATAGACTGCTTTTAGTTAACTGACAGTAGTAGATCTATTCTCATCATGTATTCATGCAAAGTGCTTCATAGCTGATCCTCCAAAAATAGCCAATGCATGTTGCACAATTATTTGTGACTGGTTTGTGTGCTCCACATGCTATCTCCAAAAATAAATCCTCACCATAAAAATGGCTAAGTCCCGAACCTGTTCCTATTCTTCGCGTGTGATCCTTTTTGATACTCTCACGCCTTTGAATTTTCTCTTCTCTCTTGCATGAACCTTCTATGTTTCTTTCACTAAGTTCCAGTTATTCGTGACCAACAACATTCAACCCTTCTCTAGGGCCAAATAAACACCTTACCTTCTGTTCAAATATATTTCACCAATCAACATTATCGACCCCAAGGAAATAAATAAAGAACATGAATATGTGATGTGGGGAAAATCCTATGAAAATTAGATTAAGGAAATCATTGATCAAGGCAAGGAATTGTTTCCATACATCATATATCTCATCCAATATGCTCATGTAACATTATCTGAAGTAAACAAGATAGAGGATGTAATTCCTCTAACTTGGTTGATATCTATGATGACTTCTTTACTCGAAGTTGCAAATGCTGATATGTGATTCTTATTTGAAGATGGTGTACTCTTATGAACTAAGTAATCATGTTTGTTATATATAATATGTTATCTTCTAAAAATAGATACAATTATGGCATGTCTATTCTGAAATTAGAATGAAGTATTTCATTCCTTCTTATGTTGAATGTTCATTGCATGTGGATAGAGAAAATTGATTCAGCTTAAAATTGTTCATAGTCTTTATTGCATTTGAACTTTTGCTTCAGTATTTATGGTCTCTGATGTAGGATAGCTATACCTTGGATCAATTTTAGTGATCTAAGGCATGATTTCAATTTTATGATGTCAAGGTCATCTTGACCAAGCTGGGTAGAATGTTAGATTTCTGAACCCAGGCTGCCACGGGATCACAGGTGACTTTTTCTACTCACGTCCTTCTTAAGTGATCCAATAACATCATTTGGATTCTTCATTCGGTAATGTTGAATTGGTATTTTAATAATTATTAGGGGGCCTAATGTTATCTAAATTCCTAATTTGTAATCTTATCCTAAGTTTAATCTGGATGATATTATTATTTTGGTTGTTTATTAGAAAGGGGAAACCTAAGACTAAACTAATAAACTAACCTAAGGACCTAAGTTGGTTTCTAATCTAATGTTTATGAACCTAACCTAAGGCTTGGACTAGCCTAAGGGGATGGCATGGATGACATACTAAGAGGTTTCAGTGGCACCAATTTCTAAGTATTTATGAGGTTTTAAAATCTTTGTTGCCGCCAATTTTGGCGAGTGCATGAAAGATTAGTAGAGGCTAAGTTGTCACCTCTACTAAAGTATTAGTTGCATGGAGTTTTAAACTTGGTAATAGATAACACTGAGTTTGTAAATGCGGGAAATAAGGAAGGACTCTGTCAATCCTATTTGCATTAATTGATCTCAACCATTGCAAAAAAATACCCTAGGAAATAGGGGAAGTTGGAAGAAAAGGTGGTTTTCGGTTTTCATTGTTTCATTTGGTTTTTGTGAGCTTTGTAGCTCTACATGTGGTTTTCATATTTCAAACCTCTAGTTCGAATCTATGCATGCTTATTTCACCTTGCATGGTGGTGATGGTAATGGGAATTAAGTGAGGAAGTTATAAGAAGAAGGAAAATAAAGTTTTATAGTTGGTTTTTGGCATTTTCGTAGAAATTTTGTTATCAAGGTTACGCTTCAATATTTACAAACAAAATCGAAGATAGGATCTCTATCAGGAATGATAGGCCCTATCTCTTTAAATCTTCTACTTTTATTTAAATGTATTCATTAAAATAACTCTTCTCTTTTTGAAACTTTCTAGTTTTGGTTTTGTGTTTCTTCTCCTTCAATGGAATTTCGACTTGGTTTCTTGGATGCTTTATGATGGTGTGTGTGTTGTATTATTGTGAATCTGGGTTGTTTAGATTTAATGGAAAATGTGTTAACTTATTTGCATATGAACTTTCTTTGACTGATATGAGTCTGTGTTTGTATCTCTATTGAGTGAATACCTTGTCTGGGTATTGTGTATGCATTAATAGTAGCCTGGTTTTTGTTGGAATCTATAGATTCTCACTTAGAATGATCTCCTTATTATTATGGTTAAAGACTAACTTTATAGGAGACTTCGTCCTAATAATTTATGATTTATGACTATGTTTCAAGAGAATATTTGTGTTCTTCATTTTCATTTGGCTTCTTTGTGATAATAGTTGGAACCCAAAAATATTGGTTGACTAAAATCATGTTTATACTTTTCTTCTTTTAATCATTCAGTTATTACTATTCGAGTTATGAGTATATGAATACTCACCATGAACTGGGAACTGTATCAAATATTTTGCTCCATTTGTTGAACCCATGTTTGGGAGACTGTATCTTTCGTGGAAGATGAATAGGAAGGTATACATGTTGATTGATTTTTTGTTTTGTTCTCTTCAATTGATTCATTTATTATTACCCATTCTAGGCTATGTGGTTACTATAGGTAAGATATTGTTGATCTTATTTAGGCATTCAAAGTCATCGACATGGAAGTGCATTCTTATTTAAGGGAAACTATTTCATTTTCTTGTCTTCTTTTTTGGTATTATTGCTATATTTTTCGGTTGGACCAGTTGTTACAAATACTTGTATGTGCTTCCTCTTCATAGTTGAGTATTTGGAATGAATACCCGGTTAACCTGGGAAATAGGTAACAGAAGTATGGAATGTTTTAAGTTGAGGTTTAACTTATAAATGTTTAAGAGGATTTTGAGGTTTGAATAAACCCTGATATTATTTTGGGAGGATGTAAACTCCATTTTTTGGTTACTCTCCTTGTTTTGATTCCAACCTTGAGTTGATGAGTCTTTTGGAAGTTCTAGGTTGTTCACGGTAACCTAGGTTTTCTTCTTTTGTAACTTTTGTTCTTGCATGGAATTTTGACCACTTAAGAGAGGTTTGGTCTTCTTTTATTGGGTGTATATTAATTTACTTGAATTTTTTTTTTGATCATGGTGTTTCCTCGAACTTAGTGCAAATGGGTCTGAGTGTAAGATTGTTCTAGGAGTGATAGAGGTCTAGAGTTGTTTATGAACTTCTAGTTTCCCCTGTTCCTTTCCTTGATTTGGAATTGTTTTGTTGAACTTGTGTGCTCATTCTTTCTTGTAGCTTGTAAAACAATAATTATGTAGTTGTTGATATTTAAGAGACTACATGGTGTTATCTATGGTTGTTCCTTTGAGTTTTAAACTTAGATTTGAATGCAGATCTTTAGGGAACTTATGTAGATATGGTTGTTTTGGGAATCCTGAATGTTAGTTATGTATTGATCATTTAAGATCCTAACTCTGAAATGAATTTAGGTTTGCAGGGAACTTATACCGTGAGTTATGTTGGTCTTGTTCTAATTTTCTTGATTGGTTAAAATTTTCTTACCTGTAAGTTGGGACTTGTTCTTGATCAATATAATCCTTAGACTCTGAGTTGAGCCTGAGTTAGGTAGGATTGTTTGATGGAATGATATTCAAATTCTTGTTTGATCATTTAGTTTTAATACAGGTTGTTAAATTTTGAATACTAAAACAATATACTTGTTATAGAAAGGTAGTTGTTTATATCATTGTACTTCTTCTTGAATAAGCAACAAGTTGAGTTGTGGAACTTAAGTTAGAATCTTGGTTGATAAGTTAAGATTAAGTT
This sequence comes from Taxus wallichiana var. yunnanensis, assembly GCA_018340775.1. Classification (NCBI taxonomy): domain Eukaryota; kingdom Viridiplantae; phylum Streptophyta; class Pinopsida; order Cupressales; family Taxaceae; genus Taxus; species Taxus wallichiana. Next base: position 438,598,699 of record CM031235.1, on the reverse strand, counting down.
AAAATATGATTTACTTCTTTCTTAAATATTGTTGTTTAGATGACAAGAAAGTTGTAATGAGTTCATATTTGTGTTTGAGATAGAATTAATTATATTGATTTAATTAGTTCTTACTTAAAAATTACTTATTGAAGAATCTATGATCTTTCTATCTCTCCTTCTTGGTGTAATATTTTGGAACATATTTCGTTGATCTTAATTTGAGATTTTAGAATTGTTTCATTAATAGCAAGGTTCCTTTTATGAAACAGTTAGATAAAAGAACATTATTTTAATGTTGTAGTGCTTATCATACTCATTTCATATGAACCTGACTTGTCTTAAAAATTTTGCAGATGGATTTTGTAAAAGATGAAAGGAGAAAGACATATAGAAAGTTACATCTATTTTACTAAATAAATTATCTCTTTATTATGATGACTATGTAGTGACATTACTTGAAATGTACTTTTGTTGGGAAAAGAAGATGTATTAAAACTAGTTTTATATTGATGCAATGAAATTTTTAATCCTTGAAATATTTCTAAGTTCAGTGAGTGGATCACTCCCTTTTTATAAATGAATTGCTTTGATGATTGTTGATTACTGATTTACTTATGAGACTTTCATTGGCATAAGTTGTGTTATATTACTAAGTAATATCATTCATGATGGGGGAAATTTGGATATGCATGTGATATGGGTCACTAAACTTAATGGATCTTATAATATATATATATATATATAAGACTCTTGGATTAAGGATCTATAATAATAGTTTATTTATTTCCGAGTGAGTTGATACTCTTTAGTAGATCCTTAAATAGTAAAAAGGGGATATGATTTGATTATATAAATGTGTATGAATTCTTTGTTATGCTAAGGCATATGTGATTTGTTTTCATAGTTAGGACATTAGTCCTTGATAAGGAAAAAGGATACTTTCCTTGTAATTAAACTAAGAGCTTAATTTGAGATCTTGTTAGGTGTTATGATTAAAATTATGAGGATGGTTGGTTGTGTTTTCCTTAAGAATATTTCTGTAATTGAAATAGGAATGCTTAAAAAGGATAATAAAAGGATTTAGACTTCAAATTTATGAAGTCTAAAGTAAAATTTTCAATAAGCTTTTTACAAGCTAAAACTGAAGTAAAAAGATCTATTGATCACACTTTCATAACATTAAGTTCAATCATGACGACATATGAAATAGACAAATAAGATTAAGATAAACATAAGCATGAATTTAGAATGGTTAGGAAAGCATATTTTATTTGCATACCTACCTCTCGTGTAATTTACACCTTGTAACCTTCTTAGGTTAAATGATGCTTAGTTGACCCTTAAAAGCATTGTTATCGTTAAGCTATAAGATAATAATTAATTGGGTTAATAAACTTATAATCTTAAGTATGTTAGTCTAGTTGAGGAAACTCAGTTGGATGTTGGAACATAGAAACTGTGGCATAGTACCTTCATAATGATAGGGGTCATTACGAGGATACTATGATGCAACCTGCTATGCCTCAACACCCCACTTAGTTTAATTAACTCGATTGACATAAGTGGAGGTTTGGCTCATGGTTCCACCTAAACAAAGATAGAAACTGAGCTAGTGTTGTGGTCAACTCATGTTGACTTAGGGTGACTAGACACACCCAATCGATGTAAGTCAATTGAGTATGTCTATGTATCCTTAGTCACCACAAGTAGTCTTCCACACTAGTGCATGTTGTTGCCCTTGTCTAGTGTGAAACCTTGAATCAGATTGGGTTGACAAAAGTCAAGAAATACCATTCTAGATAACAAAAAAAGTGTGGTGAAGGACATATTCCTTTTGATGAGTATGTCATCTTGGAATTTAAACATGGTAAACATGTTTAAAAACATTAGTCAAAGTATCGCAAGATGGTGGTCATGTTTTCCTATGTTACCTAGTCTAAGATGTAGGATTTCAAATAAATATCGGTAAACGGAACACTTGGGTACCCATAAAAGGGTAAAGGAACCAAGTATACATAATATACACATTATTAAGTTAACATGAGAGATCAGTTTAATACCGAGTCATGGAATGAGAGATTGGTGTTTCACCGAGTCATTACAGTTGCATATGGTTTTCTATTATGAGATGGATTGACAATGGAATGTGTGTTCTAAATTATATTAATTTAGAATAGAGAACATTATGTAAAAAAATTCCCTTGTTTCTAAAGTCTTAAAAAGTGGATGTTACAAAGGTGGATTTTGCAAAAGAGGTTATTCATTTGGAGGAGATACTCCCACTAATTTAGGAAATTATTTCCTTCAACTCTCACACCTTCATGAACAAGGGAGATTTCACATCAACCTCCAAGTACTTGTCTTAAGTTTGTATCTACATCTTGGATGTGTGGTATGCAATTTTCAAAAATTCCATATCCGAATTGAGCTCCCATGGGTACAAGGTTTCGGGAATCTTAAACAAATTCTACCATTATGTCCATAGGTTTGAGTTCCTCCTGCTCACTGAAGACTCGTCATCATATAAACTCATCATTGCATTTAAATATAAGGTCAAGAAGGAGGTATGTGACTCTCTTTTCTTCATTAAAGACAACCTATAGTCCTTGGATGGCATCAGGTGTTGCATTGCTACAATTGCAATGGATCACAAAGAATGGCTTCATCAATGTAAAAGGATCAGTGGTGTCCCTGAGACATGGAACAAGGTGTTGGGATGCGTTTGCATTCTAGGGGAAGATAAGATGATAGCTGCAATAGCTCAATTCAACAAGGAATTCAAGGAAAAGGAACCCACTCCAGAGATCCATCGAAGGAGGCATTATTCAAGTAAGAGGTTTCTTCATTAGATGTGGTAACATTTCATTTTCTTCTCTCTCTCTCTTCCTTATCTCCCCTTTCTAATTCTTTGTTGGGTGTAATCCTTGTATTTTGTCTCATTCACTTAAGTAAATTTATAAAGTAACATGGCAAAAATGCCTTTAATTTATAAAAAGGGAACTTATTTCTCACTTCCTAGGAAGGTGGAAAGTCACGAGTTGAATGAGACAATTAAGAGCCGGTGGGGAGTAGGAAAAGATTCAATCTACATTTCTATAAATTGGGATGGATTCTCCATTCCAAAGGATCCCAAAAAATACATCTTGAAAATTATGTACTTTTTAGCAATAGTGGATTGTAATATGTTGTTGAACTTTATGCCATCAATCTATATAAAATAGAGCTACATTTCTTCTACATGATTTCTTCTTTTCCCTTTGCTTTTTACAACTTGTGTAAATGTAAATCAAGGAATAGATTTTCTAATTTCAAAGATGCATGAATGTGTACAACATTGTATGCATGCATAGCTTCCTCTCACTATTAAAACAATAAGCATATTTATTATAGGAATATCATGTTGCTTTTGTTTCCCTCTTTATGCATTCTACAAGCAACAAAGATGTAATATCTTTGTATCTTTGATAAATGAATCGAGAACTTGGTGTCTAAGTTTATCCATCTCACTATATAGCTTCATTGTGCTTTCCTCTATATTAAATGTTGAACTAATTGAGTTACTAGGTGTGAGTTATGCAATCTACTCACGATAGTAATCTTCATTTCCTAAATTCCCTCCTTTCCCCTTATCACTATAATGTCCTCCCTTGTACACCTTTGTATAAGAAATTTTCCATAGGTTCGGTGGAGTGTCCCCTGTGTGATCAATTTGGCCAATTTTTTCACCCACAACATTTAGATAGGATTGGGTTTAGTTTACTTTCAATAATGAGAGTTTCACCATTCAAACCAGAGGGGCGTATCACCATGAACGTTGGTGGAGACACCTAATTTTCCAAACCAAAAATTTTTCTCACCAAAAATATTTAGTGACTCTCTTAGGAAAATATTTTCCCAAGTGCACCCAAAAAGGATCTCTTCGAGAAAAATACAAAAAGGATCTATTAAAAAAATATATATTTCAAAGATAATCATTTTTGAAGGTGACTTCGTCAAGGAACAAACCCTAGTTACATTTGTTTCCTACATCACAATGAAGAAATTTCCAGATTGGAGTGAAGTACAAATGAGTTAAAGTAAAGAAGAATAAGAAGATGGTTTCCTGCAAATTAAGATTGTTGATCAACCATGGTTCCAAACTAGTTCTTTCAGAAAGGGAACTCAAGAATAGTAAAAGGGTCTCCTACTTCAAGAAATAATCTGTAGTGAAATAGAGGAAAGAAAATATAAATTTCTAATGAAAAATAAAGTAGGGAGTAGCTAAAGAATATTAAAAAAATACAAGATAATGTGTGAAGCCCAAGAATATGCCAGAGGTAATACTCTCAATTGTGCACAACTAAATGAAAAGCTTGGGGCCATGTCTTTCATCACCCTCCCTTGGGATGATTTCCTTGCATATAGAAATGATGAAATGGAAGCCTTAAAAATTGAGTATATGGAAATAATCATAAGAACTATGCAAGGAAATTCTAGTCCACAAATCTATCTCAGAATTCTGAAATATGTTGAAGCCTTATAAGATATGTATGAGCAACTTGAAGAAACCCGTAGAAAAGAATAAGAAGAGGAAATTTATTCTATAGAGGAAGATCCAGAGGATAATTCATACCACAGGTGTTCATCCTTGAAAGGTTCTTAAATGCTACTAAATAAAATCCTATCCTTGAGCCTTCCAATGAAGATCAAATCAGCACTATGGAAGATGATGCAAGATCCACTAAAGAATACTTTTGCAACCTCACACAATTCACAATATAATTAATAACATCATATTTCTTTTTCCACTCTATAGATTAATTCCTCACATATGATGATGAAGAAAAAAACATTTTTAATATAGAATATGTGGTAAGTCTTGAGCATAATAGATAGAAATTTTTACCTCGAAGCCTATCATGAAATTTAGAGGAATGCTCTAGATTTGCAAATAAGGTATGAACACCTTGAATCACTTCATGTTTTCAGTAACAAAGAAACTCAAGAATATCCTAAAAATTTCCCATACTATGAGGTGTTCATCTCTGGAATATTCTTGGATGATCCTAAAGAAGATCTTATCCTTGAACCTTCTAACGAGAACCAAAACAACATCATGGAGGATGAGATAGAAGAAATGGATATGGAACCACCATTCCTTAATTATTTTTTATCTTTAGGCACAACCCATTGAAGGAGAAATGTATTCAAAGATAGAATCTTTTTATATGGTGGATGATTCAATGCTTTCTAAATACTCCACCAACAATGAAGAAGCACAAGATAACCAGTTTGATGCAACCATGGATAATATCCTTTTAGATTTTGATCTTTCAATTAGTGATGGAATGAATATATATCCAAACAAGTACAAGAGAACCATCATGCACCTTATAATCTATAGGATGAATTCAAAATGATCATGGAAAATTTTCCTTCCTATTTTGATTCTTCAAGTGATGTAGAAATGTTGAATGAAGAAATGAAGATAGTTGAAGAATCAAATTCACTTCTTGATTCAATCATGGATGAATATATGGAAGAGGAAAATTTCTATCCACGAATCCAAATAGAATGAACAATTATAACACAACCTCTTCTCACTCAAGGAAAATAATTATTATCATGGTGAGTATGGATTCTTTCACTTTACATATGAGAAAGATGATTCAATGAAAGATGATTCAATAGTAGATAATCAAGATATAATTTAAAATTCTTCCCATATCTACTGCTTACATCATGGTTCTTTTCTTCTCACCAAGAGGATGATGAAATTGATTTCAAGCTCAAAATATTTCCCTTTACACAAAGCATGGACCTCTTCTCCTTGCCACAAGGTGTTGTGAGTCAATTATTCATGTGTTTACAAGAAAGGGAATCATTGGCAACAAAAAGCATGGGAGAGGTGAATGAGGATGTTTCAAATGAATCATGGGCCTAGATGGATCATATTTTTAACCATGTCTTGAAGGAACAATAAAAATTTCCCTCCCATAAGGACAAGGATGAATATATGGAAAGCTTAGAAGAGTCATTTGTACAAGACATCTTGAATGCCTCAGAAGAGAACAGATACCCTCATCTTAGTATTGAACTCTTGACTCAAGCTATGGAAATGAAATATACGTATGAATCAAATTGTGTTTCTCATTTTGATACACCAATGTTTTATGCCAAGATGAAGCCAATGATTGGAATGGGTGTCTTCCTCAATGCCTTGGTTGGCGAGATCAAATGTAAAATCATGTTTTTTTCTTTCCTATTATGTGAAGAATATCATAAGTGTAAAAAAAGGAAGGTTGTTGAATCTCCTTTAGATATCCTTGATATTGAATATGTTGTCTCTGCCCGAAGGAAGATAGTAGGGAAAATGTCGAGCTGATTTTCATGGAAGAAAATTTTACGGAACAAAATTAAAAGATACAAGATACTTGGGAGTGTGTTCAATATAAACTTGTTCCCACCACTTTGGGATGTTCTACCAGTGCAAAATTATAGTTCATATGGAAAATTCCACTTGAGGGTAAAGAATGCTTCTATGAAAAAATTGAGGGTTACAACTTTGTAAAAGATACCAAGATGGACTTTGAGTGGGTGGATATAAACAAAAATGGTTCCAAACAAAAAATTAAAAATGTGCATGATTCTTGTGAAAAGATTCAAAATCAGATTGCACTCATCATTTCCCAAGTTCTAAACTATCTTGAACATATCTCAATGTAGAAAAATTTTCCTAAGGAAGATGAAGGCCTCTCGATTCAATAATGTAACCTATATCTTGAAATTACTTGCTTAGATAAAAAAGTGACATGTCTGGGAAGATATCAAATGGGAATAAAATTAGTTTGTTCTCGCTACCTCTAAGTGCCTAGATGATCCAATAGAAGTCCCTGTTATCACCAAATGAAAAAACTCTACGATTTACACAAGTGTGTGTACTTGATTTCACGGTGTGACTAGGTAACATGGGTACTATCTCCAATTTATGGGACTTGATACTTGAGATAGACCTCCAGAGAAGGTTGGATCCTCTTCTTACCCCTTGTGCAAGCCAACTATAATGAAAGAAAACTACTGACTATCTCTATCCTATAAGTTCTAATGGAATAGGGAGAGAAAGATAACATGCAAATAAAGGAAAACTACATTACATAGGTGATACACCAAAATAATGGTATGAGAATAACTCCCAATGTGTGAAAATGGAAGAAAAACACATGTTAGAAAGGGTGATGACAGTTCTCCACAATCCAACAAAAACATCTCCAAAAACACAATAACAATGGATCCTCGGGAGCATAGAATAGACACAATATATTTGCAATAAGATTGAAGAGGCAAGAAGAATGTAACAAACACAACAAGGGAAAATACATCCACAACTTGCATCTATTGCTTCATTAGTATGCATAGTTTAAAAATTACAAAGCAAGGGCAAGGATCACCATGCAAGGATTCCCCTATAAATGCTTGTAGCACATTGGCTTCAAAAAACAAAATGGGAAGACTTTTTCTACTCAAATCATACTCCCTTTACAATGAGCCCAACACTTGAATCTATAGAATTTTGGAAGAGAGAGAGAGAGGGGATGCAATTCCCGAAATTCACTTTCGAAAAAAATTCAAGTCAATATAAATGAGCATAGTTGGTGTTTTTGGTCCTGGAAAAGTAATCTCAAAGTTTCCCATAACTGAGTGCAGTAGTGAAAGAATGATTTCCCATGCTCATTAAATTCCCCTCCAACCACAATCTAACAACTAAACTAAACTAGTATCATTTTTCTTTAAATCCTCCATCTAATCTTCATTAGTTTCTGTATTTATTGGTTTATATGTGTCGGGGTTGGAGCCACAATTCCAACGAGACCAATTTTGTGTGATTCTATTAAGAATTTCACCGATTATGGCTTCCTAAATGATTGTAGTTGTTTTGGGAATTTTCAGGATTGCTTGTTCCACGAGATCGGTAATAAATTCATTGGTTGGAAATACATTTTAATTATTTTCCCTCCTTCCTAATATTTTTCATAATCATTTAAAATGATTTGGAATTTTAAAATTATATGGGCCCACCTTTTGATTTGAATGCTTTTAAATAAGGGGATGGGAAGTTAAAGTTTAAATGTTTACAATGTTTGTCGACTTGACCCGCTCGGCCGAGATGGCTTCTTATTGCATATGAAAAACATGTTAACTCAAAACCTCCCACATCACCGAGCTTACCTTAACTAGTTCACCTTGTGCACTTTGAACCATCACTCCATGTGCATACTAAGTCACCCTCTAGTGGGGAGATTATCTTTATCCACGCTAGCAAGATTCTCTTTCCACCTTTCACCAAAGCTGTTACTTTGTGTCTCAAGCCCAATCATGGGCTGGCTCACTGTCACTTTGCACCATGGATCAAAGCCTCCCATAGAAAACTCAACCCTTTGCAACATAGGTGCTCGGATCGGTTACACCCAACTCACCCGAATCCTCCCGCATGGTTTCACCGACTAGGACATGAAGGCTATTGACCCCTAACCTATATGCATTGCATGCTCCACAACAATGTCAGGTGTTATCCACACTCACATTCTATGGGACTTCGGGTCATTTTTTCTCACCTTACTCGCACGTAATGGTAGTTGGTTATTTCAATCCCCCACGCCCCGCAAGGTATGAGTTCATTTGGGACACACGGAACCAGATTCCCTAAATTTCCCACACTCCATTACATGTGGCATTATCATATATATTACACCCAATTGTCTTGAGTTTGTTCGGGCTCTCTATGCATCATTTTTTTACATCATCACGAAATGGCCATTCCATATCCTAACTTGGCCATTGATTCCTCGTTGATGCATCCATTTTTCTCTGTTCTTACAAATGCACCCCTGTGAAGACTTGGTCGACTTATTGCTTAAATTTGATGATTAAAGTGCTAAGATCGATATATGCTTCCTTACATTACGAGAGAATGATGGATTTGTCAATAAACTTGATTCTACCTTTATCCATGGACCTATGTGACCAATAACATCTCAAATATTTTGCTTAATGTCTCATGCCCTGCCATGTCCCGTCCCGAATAATTCAATCACCTCATGCCATAACATGGATTTTTATTCCTTCATAGAAGCTTAAACCATCCCATTTATTATTCTTGAATCCTCCATCATAATTGTGGCTTACCTATGAGGTTACGCGATTCAATTTGATCACAAAGTAATTCGTCTTCCCAAGTACTCAATTCATGTTTATGTAATCCAATTCATGTGATGAGCTCAGCCTCGTTGTGATGCAAAAATAAAATTTAGTTGATCCAAGATCTCACATTCATGCCACTATGCATGAGCCACTATGATACTTATAACAACTTGGTCCAACAACATCAACTCATTAGTTTGGTGCAGCATTATCTCAGCCTCAATTCCATTTGAGACACACTGGGAGCTCGGTTTTGAGAAATATCTTGATTGGCCATAGAATTGGGCTTGGTAGTGCATTTGAACTTAGTCTTCCAATAACAATAGACATGGCCCATTGCTCATTGTGAAATTTAATTTGAATTTTCATTTACGGATGCACTCGTTACCCTATTTGGTGTTACTTGGTAGGCTTCTACATGAGCTCGGTTATAAGTTATCTCAATGAGTCTATGAAGAATGATCTTGGCTTCCTTGGGTATTAAATTCATGGTATGAGCCCAATACCATGCCATGAAAGCTCTATGATAGCTTGTGGCTCAATTCATACTTAATTACTTTGTTTATGAGATTAATGTTTCCCTTTTTTTGCAACTCGGTGGAGTAGAGAGTAGCTCGGTCATGACATGATTAGCTCTATGAACAACCCCTAGAGCTAAAAGTTTTCTACTCAAAATCTACATCCTCCTCAAATATTTTATGAAACTCTTATATCTCCAGTGCACTAGATTTGTGTGGAGATGTTGAAGGCACTACTAGATTTTGAAATTTAGTGTTGCAATGTGGGCCTGTTGCATTATTTCTCAAATTGAATAAAAATTGAAACTTGATGAATACCAAGAAGAGGAAAAATCCTCTTGTAACCCTCAATTCTCTCAATGAACCTGATTTTGCCTTAAACACTGAAATCTTCTGTATCTTGAAGTTCTTATAACTTTTTCTATTGTCTAATTTTACCGGGGTGAAATTGGAGAACAATTTAAGTAACTCGTGGGATCATTTGACTGCTAAATGGACTTTGAACAACTTCCTAAAGCTATCCATTGGGCATGGATTTTGCATGATTATTATGAACTGAGTCGAAATTTGAAAATATTGAACTTAGAGAATCTAAAATGTTACTACTTGTATCTAGAACTACCTTCGATAATCGCACTCAACTTTCATAATAAAATATTGAAATTTGTTTTATGAGAGTAGAAAATTGTTTTAAACTTGAATTCCACTCATTCTTGTAGCTGCGATCTATTGAGGTTGAAGGATGATCATCTTTCAATTTGGACATCATGGAACTCTATTAAGTTCTAATTTTCTTTCTTCTTATGGAAGTCCAATGCTATTCGAGTGGAGCTGATTTCTAACTTGGGATACTTTGTTGAAGGATGTGAAGATATTTATCAAGCTATAGAGGAATACATGGTCACCCATGTCTATTGCTTAAATTTTGATTGAAGGTTGAGTGAATACTAAGGGCTGTCATTTGCTACAACATCGATCTACCCCGGGGCTGATTCCTTGATTTGGTGAAGGGCACGAGAAACTTAGTTGTTGATTTGAAGAAGCAAAAGAATGAAGATTTGAAATTTTCCTCTTGACTTGATTTTAGTTTCTTTGTATTTGAGTTCTCTTGAGGATGGAAAGCTGTTACTTACTTGCAACACTAAGTTTCTTTGCTACAAATTGTCTTTCGGGAGCATGATGAACTGTATACAAGACATACACTAGAAGTAATAAAATGTGTGCACCAATACTTAGGGAAGTTAAAACCTATTCCAACAACTATAACAATGTACACTAACACTTGGAGGAATTGAAAATTCCTAAACTAATATGTACAAGGGTGATAAATATTCCTTCTAGTATCGTTTTTGAGGTAGATCTCATTGATAGGAATCTGTAATTCTTCACCATCTAACTTAGCCAGTTGGAAGGCATTGCTACTTTTGCACTTAGTGATCATATAGGGACCACTCTATATGGCATCAAACTTGGAATGTTTTCTCAATTTTTCCTAATCGCATCCCACTTTAGCACCAGATCTCCCCCTTGGAATGTCTTGGCTTTAGCTTTCTTGTTAAATCTTCTCTTGATTAGTACTTGATATTTTTCCATGGTTTGCATTACATGCTCTCTTGTTTCTTCCAATTCCATGAGATCTGCATACTTGATTTCTATGGGTTAAAACTCAGTTAGTTCCATCTTCTTTATGAGTTCCAATCTCGTAAACTCAAGTGATATAGGAAGCACTAATTCCTTCCCGTATATAATCTTGTACGGAGAGCTTCTTGTAGACCTTTTGGGTGTTATTCTATAAGCCCACAATGCTGATTTGAGCTTCATATGCTAGGTTAACTAATTCTAGTCAAGAGTTTTTCTTATGATCCTCAAAAGGTTCTTGTTTGTAGATTATTCTTGACCATTACCCTGGGGGTAATAATTAGAAGAAGTGTTAAGGTAAATCCCATTCTTGACAGCACATTCAGTGATTTTTATGCAAATAAATTCCAATTCATTGTCTAATATGATAGTGGCAGAGATACCAAACCTTATGACTATCCCCTCATAGAGATTGAATATGTTGGATTCATTTACCTCCTTGAGTGCCACCACTTCAACCCACTTAGTGAAGTATTCTATTGTCATGAGTATCCATTTCTAGCCTTGACTTAAATTTGGATTGATAATTCTAATGAAGTAAAATCCCCATTGCATGAATGATTGGTCCACTAAAATTGGAAAAAGGGGCAGCATTGCTAACCTTTCCTTCCCTGCAAAGAATGCACACTTTTTTCACTTTTTAATCCATGATTACCAATCACTAAACATCATAGTCCAATAGTAGCAAACCTTTATGATTTTGAGAGTTGTTACTCATGGAGAAAAATGGCCTCCCACTTCTCCATCATGGAACTCATGTGACAATATATCAATTTGATTTTTTGGGACACACCTCAATAACACCCCATTCACATCCATCTTGAACAAGATGATGTCAAGGAGCACACGCAGAATGGATTACAATCTGAAATATATTCTCTTAGCTTTGTTATATTCTAGAGGGCATAAACCTATTTGGAGATAATCCACCATGTCTTGAGTCCAACATTGAGTGAATGCATCCTCAACTGGCTGCTCTTGAACATTTTGTAGCTCTAAGAAAACTCCTCCTTCACTATCTTATTTAGCATGAGTTGTTGGGAAGCTATTTGCTCAAAAAATCCTTTGCCATGAACAAGCTTTGTCACTTTTATTTCAATGTCATACTCCATCACTCAGAGTAATCCAACCTACTCTTTTCTCATTCTAATATTTGTTCAGGAGAAAGTCTTTGAAACCTCCATGAGACACCAACAATTGAATCTTATTGTTTGAGACCAAGTGCCAGAATTTCTTTAGGATTCTAATGATAGCAAGAACATTCTTTTCAATGAAGGAATACCTTACTTCATAATCTTCCAATCTCTGAATGAAGAACACTATGGGTTGTTTTGAACCTTCTTCATTCTTATGTACCAAGATAGTTGAGATTTTATCTGGACCTCTAAAAGCATACAACATGAAATATTTTGAAAATTCTAGGTTGATAAGGGTTGGTGCTCAAGATATAGCATGTTGGATGGCCTCAAAACTCTCTTTTCCTTCTATTTTCCATTTAAATGCCATGCTCTTCTTAAACATAATTGTCAATGGGCTTCTCCAAGGTGGCAAAATCAGGCACAAATCTACAGACAAATTTTATTCTCCCCAAGAAACTTTGAACAACTTTCTTGTGACTTGGCAATGGAAATTTTCAGATAGCTTCAACTCTTTCGGGGTTAATTGTTAGTCCTTGCTTTGAAATATTATCACCCAAAAATTTTCCTTCATGTGCCAAGAATACACACTTTTTGGATTCAAAGACACTTTAAATCTCCTACACCTTTGAAATACTTTCCTGAGGTGAAAGAGATGGTATGCTACATTTTTAAGAACACAATGATATCATCAAGGTAAATGAGAACTATATTTTTGATTCTCCCCTTGAATGCCATATCCATCACTCGATGAAATTTCACTCCAAAATTTGACACTCCAAATGATATTTTCTTATAAGCATGTGTTCCCCATTTCATAGTGAAGGTTGTCTTAAACTGATCTTCTTCCTTCACCATTATTTGATTATAGCATGAGCAGCCATATAGCAATGGAAACATTTTCGAACTAGGTACTACTTGCAAGATTTGTTCCATTGAAGGGATTGGATAATTATCTTTGATTAAAGCTTTATTCAAATCACGAAGTCTACACACAATTTGATGTATCCAATTTTCTTTTGCACCGGCACCAGATTTTCAACCCAACTCAAATGCTTGATAGGTAATATGATGCTAGCTTCAATCAACTTGTTCAAATTTTTTCCCATGAGAGGTTCAATGTGAGGATTCACTGGCCTTTGCTTCTATCTAATAGGCTTGGAATCTAGATCCAGCTCAATAGTATGGTATGCTAACTTTGGATTGAAACCTCTTAAATCTTTATAAGTCTAAGAAAATACATCTAGGATTTCTTGACAAAGTTGAACAAATTCAGATTTCTCTTGTTGAGTACTTAATTTGCTAATTTGCAACATCTTGCCTTCACCTACTGAAATAGGCTCTAAATCTTCACCATTTACCTGAATGTTTTCCTTCTCTTTCCAAAACTGATAATTTGGGTTGAAGATTGACTCCAAAGTTACAAATCCCTTTTTTATTTTGTTATTTCTCAGCTACACTATTTGGTCATTGTATTGTTGCTCCAATTTATCTTGGAATCTATCGAGAATTGTTATCCAAAATGATCCCCTTGCACATTTTGTGGCTAACTCCTTTCATTCTTCCCTCTCTTGTGCCTCAGTCATAATTTTTTTCTTTTTAGGCACTCAAGACCTTCTGGAAATGGCACCATTGGATAGATTTTTTTCAGCTTTCCAGAAAGGTAAAGTTTTCCTCCTAACTCCATGTATTTTTGAAGTTATGGCTCAGCAGAGTTTTTGTGGGAAATTTTCCCTTGGAAGGCCCGCAGCCAATAATATGGTGCCACGTGTCGAAGGAAGTGGTGGGGGTCGGAGGAAAACTTGGATTTTTTACCAAGTGTTTGGAAAATTTCAAAAAGGAATATTTCACCCCGCAGGCCCGCCGGCGAATTGGATCCTGCCACGTGTCCAAGGGGGAGAAAATTGAAAAAATGACTAAGTGTTGGCACCATGGAAAAATCTCCAGGAAAGGCCCACACCCAACCACATTGTGCCACGTGTCCTTAGTCCACAGAAGTGGCGGAGCGCGGAGGTGAAGTTAAAATTTTGGTGAAATATTTTGTGAGGGCGCAAGGTCAAATTTTGCCACGGGGTGCATCCAATGGCCTCATGCCACGTGTCTCAAGGCCCGCGGACCGTGGAGGAAGATTTGAAAATTTGGCAAAGTGTTTTTGTAAAATTCAAGAGGAAAGTTTTGGCCTGTAGGCCCATCGGCAAATTGGATCATGCCACGTGTCCACGGGGTAGGACCTGGCTGAGCACGGGGAGATTGGGAATTTTTCCTAAAGGTAAGCATGGAGAGAAGTGTTTGTCCCCATGGCCCGTGTCAAATGAGAACATGCCACGTGGCACCGAAGCTTCGAAAGGTGGAGAAAACTTGGGAAATTTTCCCAAAGCAAAATCGAAGAAATTTCAAAAGGAAAATTCCACCCCCCAAACGCGAACTAATGGAATTTTTCCACGTGTCCATGTGGCAGCAAAAATTGTAGAACAAGCCCACAGGGAAAAAGGGAAGTGAAAAACCGGCAACCAATGGGGTTTTGCCACGTGTCCAAGTCAGAAAAATGGTCAAACAACCACAGAAAATTTGAAAGAGAAGGCCCACATCCAATTAGAACATGCCATGTGGCACCAAGAGTAGCGGAGCGTGGGGATTTTGGGAAATTTTCCCGAATGCAAAAAGTGGAAAATTTCAAATTTTTCACCCGCCAATCCGTTTTGGCCCTGTTTTGCCCTAAAATTTCAAATGGCCATAACTTTCGATCTAAAGCTCGGTTTTCACGTTCTTTATATCAACAAAAATCTGGTGAAATTATCTACAAGATTTTGGGGTCATTTTTTATTTTAATGGATTTTGGAGAGATAAAATTGAAAAACACCTCTGGCACGTGGTCATGAGCAGAAATGACGTTTCAACCACCATTTTTAATGAAGAATGGCTCGCATTCTCTCCCAGCATGGTGAAAAATGTCAGGGAATGGACCTGTAAGGATGCCCATGCCATTTTATTGCATTTTTGGTTAGTGGTTGAATCTCTCCCATGTTTTCCCATGTTTCTCTCTCCGGGGTCACTTGCACTGTAAAAGCTAGATTTGGCTCATTTTTGGAAGGTTGAACATTTTTCATGTATTGCAGGCTCCCTCTTTCACCTTGAAAGTGATTTTGTGGAAAAACTAGACCTCTTCCAAGATTGCAACCTATTTTTTCCTCTCATATGTTGTAATGCAGTGTTTTTGATGTTAAAATGACAATGCAGGCTCTGTGAATGAGTTTTAATCCTCTGTTTGTGTTGTTTGATTCATTTATAACCTTCCATTACAGTTTATCAATTTTTGCATGGAGTTTTGTTACATTCCTATGATTTGTGTCAATCTACAGAAGCAAAAAATGCTCACCACTCCTTTGGTGCATCACCTTATTAGCATTAGTTTCAGTTTTGCATTTTCTATCTCTGTCGCCTTTGGAATTTAGAGTAGGATCTT
Source organism: Taxus wallichiana var. yunnanensis (assembly GCA_018340775.1). Lineage (NCBI taxonomy): Eukaryota > Viridiplantae > Streptophyta > Pinopsida > Cupressales > Taxaceae > Taxus > Taxus wallichiana. Next base: position 438,582,785 of record CM031235.1, on the reverse strand, counting down.
GAATTCAAACCTTCTGTAACTTGCAAGTAATATACCTGATCAGAGGATTTGAGGAACTAGCATCTAATCTGAAGATTCTTTTCCAATTTTTGCAAGTCCCACACTTAGGGGAAAGATTCAATGTTGTGCAAACACACTGGATGTCCAAAATGTAAAAATAGGAGTTTGATCGACATCCAGGGGTGCTGCTGATTTGCACTAACAGTTTTGGCACACCTAATGGGACCTTAGAGGTCTTCATCTTCATTACAACAAAATTGATGTGTATTTTTGCAAGTTTCTTGCTTAAAAGAGCCCTAAATTGCACATCTGGTGACTCTAAGGAAGAAGAATCAGCTGGTTTTAGTAGTGCAGACCTAAAAATCATGAGAAGAATCACCACAAGGTCAAGATTTGGAGAAGAAGAGGTGATGTTTGAGTATCTGTAGTTATCCCCAAGAAGAAGGAAAAGAGGGAGGAGAATTCAAAGGTCTCCATCTCCACCAAACAGAACTCTATCAACTCCTCCACCTGGTAGGCCTTTCATTCAATCAACAAGGGTTCTAAGGCCAATCAGAATGGCACAACACAACCCCTATGTCAACTTCACTGGAAGCAGCCCACTTGCTCTCAATGCACAAAATCCAATCCTAGTTGTAGCATTGAAGAACATTCCATACTTTACTAGAGAGAATCAGACCACTCCTGGTGATCATGTTAAGGATATTGCTAATATTTGTGCAATCCATGAGATTAATGAGATGCAAGTTGTTGTCAAACTACTGGCATATTCATTTAAAGGGAAAGCTTTGCAATGGTTCAGGAGTCTTACCTCAAGTTCTATCCAAAATTGGAATCAGCTATGTATAGCCCTCCATGAGCAGTTTGGAGAGAAGGGAGATAACTTGTCCCTTTTGGAACAGTTGACAACCATCAAGAGAGCTCCCAATGAGCAGCTAACTGACTTCAACTTCAGGTTTCAAATGACTTGGGAGAGAATTCCAGTGGCAGTAAGGCCAGCAATAGAAGGTGCTTTTCTATATTACCTTAAAGCTTTAAATTCTGATATTTCTATGTTGATTCAATCCATGGGAGGCACAACTATCCCTGTTGCTTATATCATTGCCATTAGAGCTGAAAATTGTCTGATTCAAGCTGGCAAGCTAGCTCCTAGGCCTCCAATGCCATTGTTTCCAAGTTTAGAGAGCCCAAGTACTAGTCAAGTGCCTATTTTAGCTCCTATTCCCACTCCTAGAAATCAGAATTCAAGTGAAGCTTCTACTTCATCTTCTAGTGCCTCAAACAAACTTCAAGAAGTCATGAAGCAGTTGCAAAATTTAGGTAATGATCTGGTTACACTCAAGAGGTAGCAAGCCCAAGGTTTTAGACCTCCTTTCCAGCCTCAAGCTCAGCCTAATAGGTAGCCATACCAGCCTCAAAGACCACCCAGTCTAGTTGTAAATCAAAATCAAACAAGACCTCCTGCCAATAGACCATTTTAGCCCTATAATCCCAATGCTACATCTACCTCTAAAGCAATAGTGCCAGTGCAAAACAACATAGCTCAAGAGTATGATTGGTGTTTCTATACGCCGGAAAAGTGACAAGTGAGCGTGGGAATCTACAGGTAACTCTTCCGCATACCCGACCTCCCGAGGTCGTGCCGAGGTGGTGGGGATGGAATATGCCTGGGATGCAGAAAAACTAGTTAGGTAGTCTAATGTCTTTGACACGCACTAATGGAATTTGTGAATCTAAGGCAAAGAAATCCCTTCTAACTTGGGCTGGTGTGATAGATTGATCGGCAAGGATGACTGTTCGAAGGCTTCAATCAATATTGAGCTTTGGCGTGATTCGATCTATGGGTTGTGGGATACGTGGGAAATGACCTGGGATAGTTTCGTGTATGTCTCCAGATAAGGTCATATGGTGGATGGTGGAAACAATTGACTCTATGGACAATTCTACGGCCTAGTCTAGAATTCTCTAGCTTCGTTAGCCGTTATATCTAATAAGGACAATTGTTCGATGATGATGGGTGGAAGTGGAGTGGATTGGAATACTAGTGTGCGTAGGCCAGTGTTTATATCTGATCAACTTATGGATTCGTTAGGCTGTGGGACTTGTGGGTCACAACCATAGGTTCGTGGTTGTTGTGGGCCAGCTATGGTCATATGTGGAGTCAAGTCCTGATCCCTAGTATCCAATAATCATACGCTTTCTCAGCTTCTATGTTTAGAATCAACAGTTGTGTGATCTTCTCAGAATACCTCACAGGCGTTCTTGCAACCTAGATTCTTAGGCCGGTATCTATATCTGTGAGGGTGTCTCCTGCGTCTGGTTGTGGAACTAAAGGGTCACACCGAATGTTTGTTCTCTTTCAAACCCTTCTGAGTCATATAGATGTTTTTCTAGGGTAATCTGTAGTTTGGCTGATTTGACGAAAACGTATGTGCTTGGTCGTCTTCTATGTTTAATCCTTCTAACTGAGATCTGATCTGCTGGAAGTCTGTTGTTGTTTGGAAGACTTGGATTCTAAGATTCTGGTCAATATTAGTTATTGTTGTTATTAGATTTGGCTGAGGCACGATTGGCTCGAAAACATATTCTCCGGCTCCTAGGTCCCGTAATTATCATACAAGCGCAATAATATAAACAAACTGTAATAAAGTGAACTCTAAGTATACGAAATATATTTAAGCATATATGACTTCTTTTTGTATTTTTTTGATGATTTATAAGAATTTAAGAAAGCAGCTATTTAAAATATTTAGAATTGACAACTAAACTAATAATTTAAAACAAACAAAATAGCCGAGTGTAGCTATTTGTCTGTGCAATTTGTATATCTATTCTAAACAATGAAATAACTAATCTATTTGCAGGATTCTCGATCCTACCTCAGAAGTGAGGAGTGAATCATAGTTTCTCAGAAACTATCAATCCCCACAGCTTCCCTGGCAATATCGAGAATAGAATTTACTGAAATAAAGTGATTAACTACTCTATTTGATATGATTCTAACTAGAACTTTGAAAGCTAGAACCTGGATTCCGCAGAACAGTGGCGAATCCGATGGTGTGTGTGATCTTGTCCCCTCAGTATGATCTCCTCATTCTTTCGTGTTCACGTGGATCCAGAAAAGCGTGTAATGCCAACATTGATAGAAATAGATATTGGGACAAGGATGGCTCAGAATGCAGACTGAAAATGTGAGTAGGAGAGGGATAGCGCAAGAGTACAGAGCTTGGCTTATGCAATTCCTAGCGGGATTTTACGAATCATGCAACATAATGCGTCCAGAACCTGAAACTATCCTGTTTGAAGAGCAAAACCTGCAACTTTAATGGCTTCCTAAGCTATTCTACTTCTAATGGATTAGATAGAACAGCAACACTGTTTGCACAAGCTGGATATGTGGCTTACCAACAGTTGGACAATGCTAACTAAGCATGCAAAGAATTAAAACTATGGCTTCTAAACGAATAACTGACTAAGCTATGAAAAAGGGAGCATGAAAGTGAAATCGGGGCAAACCTCCAGCCATGACAAAGCATTTACACAAGATGGATATGTGGCTTACCAACTGCAAAACAATGCTAACTAGGCATATAATGAACTAAACTAAGAACTCTAAGCAACAATGAAAATTAAATCTACAAAAAAAAGAAATTCAAAGGCAAAATTCGGGCCATTTTCTTGAGCACAAGTAATTCATTTATAGGAATTCAATCACCCAAAGATCAAAATCAAACTGAACTCCTAAACAATAAACAAAGGAAAAACACTATTCCAGGGGACCAAAAACATAAATGCAAGCTTAAGTCGGCAAGGAAAGCTGGTGAAACGTTGATATTTCATGCGAGTCGCGTCAAAAGAATGTTCGGAAAACACGAGGGACCGCCGCCTTATTCGGGTGGTGGAGGTGCCGCTGCCTGTTCAGGGTGGCGGTTCTGAGACCGCCACCAAAGTCGGGCGCGGTTTCATTACTAAAGAGAAAAGGGGCAAGAAAAGAGGGAAAAGGGGAAAACAAAGCACGCGGGGCTAAGCGGGGTATGCGGGATGTTAACGCATATTCGGAGAGCTTTTCCGGACCCCGAACACCTTGCGAAGAGACCTGCATCATCATTGGGGCACTTATTACGCTGTTCTGTAGTACAGTACCTTACAATTTTGGGTACGTACATATTGCCCCCTCGGAGAAGCATTTTAGCCATGAAGAGGCATAAAATGGTGGGTCCGAGTATGGCAGTCCCGAAATGGGAAGTTAGAAGTTATACCTTACACGTCCGTGTGTTGAAATTACGCCATCCAAAATTCCTGCTATCTGCAAAATGAAAGGAGAACTCAAGTGCAGATAGATACAATAATTTGGAAAATAAACGCTAAAATAATTGGGAATGAGAACGTACCATTCGCGCGGGGATAGGGACTTACCTCCATCAGCGCTCCAAACCTGCGAAAAAGTCTTTTAAAACGAATCAGGGTGCTATATATATGAAAGTGGGCCCATTTTCCTATTCATTTGCATGAGTTGAATTGGTTGTTTTTGAGCTCTGGGACCCACGGCGACGGTTTCTTGCGTGAGTATAGTCAAAACGTCCGCAGTGAGATCGTGATCATGCCTCCACGTGCGAACACCAGCCCTGCTAGATCACAGGTTGGTTTTCTTCAATTTTGTGTTTTTCCCCCTTTAAATTTGAAATGTTAAATTTGTTGTAATGGGGGGGTTATTTTTGAAAATATTAGGTTCAAAAGGTCCACCTAGGGGGGGCGCCTACTGGGTAGGCTCCATTTTTAGGTCAAATGGTCATTTTTTGCTTGTTTTAGGATTTTTAAGATTAAAAACCCGTGTGGGTTTTGAACACACGACCGCCGCCCAGACGGGGTGGCGGATTCTGACCGCGCCCTGCTCGGGGTGGCGGTTACACGACCGCCGCCTTTAAGGCGGCGTTACAAAACTACCTCCCTGCTCAGGGTGGCGGTTCTGCACAGAATGCAAAAGAACTTATATTTGAGATTGTGTTTGTATTTTTTTACACTTCTACGCATTTTTATGACCTTCTTGGTATTGTTCAGATATTAACTTGCTCTGTTTTGTGTGTTTTTGGGTGTATGCAGGCGAGAGAGGAGTATATTAGATGGAGTAGAGAGAGAGTGTGATTGGCTCTCAGGAGTACTGGATGCCCTCTCGCAGGATGAGGAGGACACACTTCAGAGGGCTGGTATACTACGTATATCGCGTGTGCCTCATGTTGCACCATCTAGTCACATCCTTTGTGACTTATTCTCTCTTGGGATGCAGATCGGAACACCTTCCGACTGCCAGGGGTCCGTGGTGAGTGGACCATCACACTCGAGGATGTCTACCGTATTTTGGGGGTCCCGATCATCGGGAGGAGACTTACATTAGAGACAGCAGGCTCACAGGCACAGATTGCACAGTGGGCAGCATATATGGGAGATGCAGTTATCTCCACGGGGTCGAAGAAGGGAGTGAGAGTTCGATCCATTCCTTCTTTGCCTATCCCCGTACTTCGACAGGCCGTCATGGGGATCCTTGCCTCGAGACTGATCGGGGACAAGGGAGGGGATACATTGTTATACTGTTGGGCCCCCATCATTGTGCAGATAGAGGGGCATGGCCGGACATACGCTGGGGTGCAGATATTCTGGGACCACCTACCATGATTTATACATCCCTTGGCATGGGGTGGTCTACGATGGTAGGACAGTCATTGAGCCACCCAACTTTAGTCATGAGTTGGGTGTATGAGCGTTTTGGCCATTTGGGGTTGAGAGGGGTTGAGAGACCATTTGGCCCTTGTGTATTTTGTACTATTATATATCACGGGCTCTTTGAGCGTTTTGACCATGCCTAGTGCATGATGGCATTGTATATAAACATTGATTATTTATATATATGCATTCGTTTTGGATCAAAACTTGGCACTCATGGTTTCTTTTCTATTTCCAGCTTCTTTGTGTATACTACGATGTATGTTTGTATGCTTTTTAGAATGTATGCAATGGTGAACAAATGATGTAAATGCTTGTTTTCTTTTTGTGTTTCATGATCTTTGATACATGATAATGTAGATATATTGTGATTTTGAATCTTAGCTTCTATGAGCAATATGGATACCTCATGTTTGTTTTGGCAAAGTGATGAAAATGACCAGTATGATGAATAGATTAACTTGCCCCACTCCTAACTCCATGCAACTAGTAAGATGCGAGGGCTCATCACCAAGAGCCAAGAAGGGCGCAAGTTATGAAATGTGGTGAAATGATAGTGATGAAAGACAGACAAAGCTTTGGCGGAACCAAATTGGAAACTACAAGCCAACTCCACTCGAGTGACTTCATAGTTTTGGATGCAACTTGCTTTGCGGTTTATCCAGACTTAGACCCGTAGATGGCCACATAGTAGACAAAATCTGGGTTTTTAGGATTTTAACTCTTTTGGGATTTTGAACATCTATTTCATTTGTTTTTGACTCAAATTTTGAATTTTTTGCGTATGACCATTTGTACTTATTTGTCAAGAAGACCCCCTACACTTTGCCCCATGCTACTAGTAAGAAGCGTGGGTTTATCACCGTGGGCAAGGTATAGGCGAGTAAGGGCATTTCCATCCTTTCCCAACCCTACGTCACTAGTAAGAGACGCAAGCTCATCACCGAAGGTTGGTGGGGCAAGGAAATGTGTAAAATTAAAATTTTCTGTTTAATTACTTGTTGATTTGTTTCTTTGAGTAAAATGTCAGTATGTGCTTATTCCCAAAGAGATATGCATATGGGATAGATGTGACACCATGAAGCTTCTAGAACAGACCATAGGCAAGACACCTATCCTAAGAAGAAATCAAAGTGAGAATAAACTTGCAGATCTTGGTATGGTTACCGTTAAGACTTTGTCATGTCTATCTTTATTTGATAAAAGATTCCGAGATGATTCGATGATATATGAAGATGGAGAGGTATGATTAAAGAGCTTTATGCCAACAACATCATGAGTTTGTAGTGAATTGCTTTGAGAATAGATTCCTTGATCACAATTTATGTAAGGAACAAGTGGACAAAATGATCTTAAACTGTATGAAGATGCAATGTAGATAATTATACAAGTAGTGCTAGCTGCTTATGCGTAGAAATGCTTGAGGTGCAGGGAATTGACTGTTTCGCCAAACTCCTCACCTTCTAGCGTACATAAGAGGTAAGCACCATTTCCGTAGTCCTTCATGACTCGGTATGGGCCCAACCATTTGGGCCGGAATTTCCTTCCTTCGCCGGTCTTCTTGTCGATCTAGGCTGTCTAGTCTTAGAACTAGATCACCTTCGTATATATCACGTTCATAGACCTTCTTGTTGTACTACCGGCACATTCAGTCAGCATAAGCTCTATGCCAGCTGCTCAGATCTAACCTAGTTTCATCTAGGATTTCTAGTTGAGAAAGACATGCTTCTCTGTAAGCGTCTTCATCCAGAATCCCTTGTAATGAAATGCAGAGACTGGGTATTTGACCTCAAGTGGGAGAACTGCTTCTACCCCAAATACTAGCGAGAAAGGAGTTTCTCCCATTGGTGTTCTTATTGAGGTTCGGTGGGCCCACAAGGCCGGATATAACTTCAAATGCCAATCTCATTTGTTTTCTTTCACCGTTTTAAGGAGAATGGCTTTCAGTGTCTTGTTTGTTGCTTCAGCCTGCCCGTTGGCTTGGGGATAATACAAGGAAGCCGTATGATGGCTTATCTTAAATTTATTGCATAGCTCACGAACCTCTTCATTCTTAAAAGAAGTTCCATTATCGGAGATAATGATTTGCGGGATACCGTACCTGCAAATGATTTGATTCAAAATGAACTTGGCGATTACAGAACCAGGTACAGTGGTAAGAGGCATAGCCTCTACCCATTTGGTGAAATATTCAGTGGCCGTGATTATAAAATTATGGCCGTCTGTGGATGAGGGAGAGAATTTCCCTATTAAGTCTAGGCCCCATGTAGAAAAGGGCCATGGAGTAGCGATTGGTTGCAGGACTTGTGCTGGCATGTGGATCTCATGGGAGAATTCTTGGCACTTACGACACCTGCGTACAAACTCTATTGCGTCATGTTCTAGAGTGGGCCAGAAATAGCCCATTCGATGTATTTTTCGAGCAGTGGCGTGGCCACCGAAGTGGCCTCCACATATTCCACTGTGAGATTCATGGAGAATCTTCTTGGATTCCTCCGTGTCGACACATCTTAGGAGCATTCCATCGAATGCTTTTCGATAGAGCACCTGCTCTATAATGACGTATTTAGCTACGATTATGCGTAACCACCTTCTTTGTTGTGGTGTAGCTCCTTCTGGATATGTATGGTCCATGATATAGTTAATGATGTCAGCGTACCAGGGACACTCAGAGATAGCGGGTCGGGTTTCGATGTAGTATACGCACTCATCTGGAAAGTCTAAATCTACTAGATCACCTCCATCTAATGGGTTGTCAGCTAACCAATCCGCAATGATTTGTCCTTTAACTGAACTTCGATTTACAAATGTTAATTCGAATTCTCCCATTAAGGTTATAAAACGTCCAGCCTTTTTAGACAAGGACCCTTGTGTGAGGAAGGTTCGTAAGTGGTCCATTTTTACCACGACCCTTGTTTCTTGATTTAGCATATAGTGTCTTAGGCATTTGGTTGCAAAGACTATGGCGAGACATTCTCGTTCTACTTGTGTATAGCATGTTTCATAGTCGAGCAGTTTTGCTGATGAAATAAATCACGCGTTCTCTTTTGTCATCGTCTTCTTGGGCCAACATGCAAGCTAATGAGACATTGGTAGCTCGTGAGTATAAAATCAAATGGGTGGTCTAGCTTAGGTGGCATTAGTGTAGGTGGTGACAGCAAGAAACACTTAACTGCACTAAAAGCTTCATTGCAGTCTTCGGTCCAATCAATGCTATAGTCTTTCTTGAGTAAATTATTAATTGGATGAATAGCGAAGCTCAAGTCTGGGATGAATCTTCGGATTGCACCTAACTTTCCGAGAAATGACCTGATTCTAGACTCATCCGAAGGTGGAACCATTTCGAGGACAACCCGGATTTTGGTTGGGTCGACATCTATCCCTCGTGACGATATGATATAACCTAGGAGCTTCCCTCCTGTTACACCAAAGACGCATTTCTCTGGGTTTAATGTGACTCCGTATTCTATTAGACGTGAAAGAATGACGCGGAGTACTTCGGGATGGTCACAACGCTTCTTGGCCTTAGCCAACAAGTCATCTATGTAGGATTCCATGATTTTATGAATTAGATCGTGAAATATATATGTCATGGCCCGCTGGTACGTAGCACCGGCATTCTTGAGACCGAATGGCATAACAGCGTAGCAATAGGTTCCCCAAGGAGTTATAAACATGGTTTTAGCTTGATCTTGCTCAGATATTCTGATTTGATTGTATCCCGAGAATCCATCCATGAGAGACAAAAGTTCAAAACCAGTTGTTGCATCAACAATAACATCGATGGATGGTAACGGGAAGTCGTCCTTAGGACATGCTTTGTTGATATCTCGAAAATCTATGCAGATGCGTATCTTCCCATTCTTCTTGAGAACAGGGACGATATTAGATACCCATTGGGAGTAGTCAACTGGCTTGATGAATCCTACCTGAAGGAGTTTTATTACCTCCTCTTTTACCATGAGAGCTACTTTGGGCTTCATGGGTCTTGATTTTTGTTTAATTGGCTTTGCATCTGATTTAGTGACGAGGTTGTGCACCGCAATGTGGGGTGTGACTCCTGTCATCTCCTTATAATTAAATGCAAATGCCTTTTGATGTTCTTTGAGGATCTGAGTATGTATTTCCACTTCTTCTGGGGTTAACGAAGAACCTAGTTTCAATATTCTTGGTTCATCTTCTGTCCCGATGTTGACATCGATTGTCTCCTTGATCAAAGAGGCGTTACCCTCTTCAAACTCAGGTGGTGCTGGAGGTAAATCCAAATCCTCCCCATTTTCTACTGCGTATATGCTAGGTTCCGTTTGTGAGGGGAGATCCATCATGGGATTCCCGAAGTAGGAAGACGAATGTGGAATTAAGGACAAATCTAGCATATGATAGGAGAGATGTAATGCCGCATAGGCATTTAAGTATTCCAAAGTAGCCACATCACTATCAATACGGTCAAGATGGGAGATTTACTTTCACTTGAAAGGGGATTTGTCGTTATTTTTATCAATGGTTCATCACGAATGGACACCGTGAAATGGGTATCTTCTAACTCATTACTTGGAGTAAAACGTGATCTTGAAGTTGTTATTGAATGGCGAGAAGATTTTTCTCTCGGGATTGCTTCAATGGATATGAAGTTAAATGCCTTGCTTAAATTTAATACGGCTTCTTTGTAAAGCTGCAAGTGTTCGGCTTTGGTTTCGTATACCTCAGAAACTTGGTTTGCCACTAATTACGAGTCTCCTAAGACTCTGATGTTATTAAAACCAATTCTTTTGGCTAAGGTGAGGCCAAGGAGGAGGGCTTTGTACTCAGCGCCGTTGTTTGTGCATTCAAAGTTTAACTTAAAGGCAAATGGGAGGACTTTCTCCTCGGGCGAAGTAAGAATTATACCTGCCCCCACTCCATAACGGCATTTAGCTCCATCGAAATGGAGAGTCCAATACTTAGTCGGGAGTATAGATGTTGGGGCATTTGCTGCGTTTGCGCACTCTACTTCTACCATACAGAGGTCCTCTACTGGAAGGGAACCAACACCTAGGGAATATCCTATGCCTACTAAATCAAATGGTAAGAACATTGGTGAATCTTGTTCTATCAACTCAACGATTTTCGCAGTAGTCCCTAATGATACTGTTTCTTTAGTTTTATCTTTGGGGGTTGGGATTGTTTTGGCTATGCTGATAGTTTCAAGATCCGTCGTAGGTACCAACTTTTCCTCTGGTTTTGGGTTAGTGGGTTTATTAAGTTGGTTTGTTGGAAGTTCAAATTCTGAGTGCACCCCTGGTCTTTTCTTTAAATCAGCTAGGTGCAAATCGAAAGGTTTTGGATCAGCCTTTGGCTACAAATACCTTTCCTAGATGCAAGAATCTCACTTCTTGAAATAAAGTAGAAGGGATTGCCTTCATTCGGTGTATCCATGGTCGGCCGAGTATCATATTATAATTAGTTTCCCGATCTATAATATAAAACTCAGTTAGGATTGTTTTGGGCCCTAAGGTGACCGGCAGTATTATAGTTCCTATCGAAGTGGCTTTAAGGCTATCATAGCCTCTCAACGTATTTCGAGTGGTGGAACAGTTTGTTTCCCCATATCCTAGTTTTTGGAGGAAAGAGAAAGGAACTATGTTAATCTGGCCCCATCGTCAACCATTGCCCATTTTACATAGTTATTATAAACCCATACTTGTAAGTGTAAGGCTGGATCACCTCGGCGTGTGATCTCAGCATCTGTGGGCATTTTACTTATTTCGAATATGAATTCGACATCCTTTTCTGGCTGCCCCGGAGGGTGGATATCAAAATCGACATGATTTACTTGTGTTTCAGGAGGTGGAGTGATGTTAATTAGATGACCTAGACCTAATGCTTCTAAAAGAGCAGCTCTATGAGGAGGAGAGTTCTTTAGTAAATCCAAGAATGAAATGTGTGAGAAGGTTTTTGTTAGGTCACTAATTAAATCATAGGCACCTACGGGTTTTTCTACTATTTGTTGACTCTTATCTATTTCTGGTAGATGACTTGGGCTCGGTTGAGAGAAATATTCTCACGTTCTTGTTATAGCTTCGATAGGTAGTTCAACGCATCTAATTCTACCAAAATGACTATCTTGGGTCTTCGGTTGACTTCCCAACTGTGGCGCAACTGATGGATTTAGTGAAGTCGAGGCTTTATGATCATTGTTTCCTGTCATTGCACTTTTGTTTGTTCCAGTTGGATTTAGCCTATTGCTATCATGATTTGGGAGTGGATCGTTAAAGATCTTGAGAGGAGCATTCTGAGGGGAAACTGCCCCTGCGAGCATATTTGGTGGTGATGAGACGGGATCTACCAAAAACAAATCTGTGAAGAACTGTCTTTGTTCTTCTGGTAAACGTTGCATGAATTTATTGTAGTCACGACACGTTCTAGTATCATGACCCCGAATTTTGTGGAAACCACAATAAGAATTGGGATTGTAATTCCTATTTTGTTGGTTTGGTGTATATTGTGGCCTAAAATTCTGATCAAACTATTGCCTATTAGGATTAAAATTTTGCATTTGTTGTTTCTGGCTTTGGTTTTGATAACCAAATGAGTTTTGACTTGGCCCTTGTATGGGATTTTTCCGTTGTTGTTGTTGTTGTTGTGGATGGTTAAAATCCATTGTATTGATTTTCGGGGTAAAGTTGTTGTTTCGTTGGTTGTTTGTTTGTGATGGAGTATTGACAACATTTACCTTCTTGGGCTGGTCGGTTACTCCATCCGTTGTTACACCCCGATTTTTGTTAAGGATTTTGGGTCCTTGGTTGACATTTGTGGTAGCGGGATAATTTGTAGTGTTCTGGCTGGGGGTGATTAACCTCCCGTTTGCTCCATATGTCTTACGACCACTATCTATCGCTGCTTGGTCTATTCGAAGAGCGCTCTCAAGTACTTCATCGTAAGTTCTTAATGGGAACTTTTGGACTTCTTCTTTCACCTCTCTGCTGAGAGAATGAAGGAATAAATCACATAGTTCCATTTGATCCATGTTTGGAGCACTTGCTGAAGAATAAAGAACTGTGCGCCACCTTTGGATGAAATGGGTGACAAATTCGTTGTGTTCTTGTTTGATGTGCAAGAATTCCCTGATTCCTGTTCTTAATAGTTTGTTCATGTCGAAGGCCTTAATGAACTCTGATACGAGCTGTTTAAATGAATGGATGGAGGCTTCATGTATTCTATAATACCAGTCGAGAGCGATGCCTTCCAAAGTTTTGGGGAATATTTTAGCAACAACCCCATCCCATGGGAGTAGCTCTCGAATGGCTGTAGCGTAGGCTTTGATATGTGCGTTCGGATCTCCCTCGCCTTTGAACTTGGGTAGATCGGGAAGGGGTCTTGGAAGCATGACGCTTTGTATGGCAAAATCTAAGGGCTCTTTTAAATATTCTGAGTAAGTCCCTATCGCATATGTTTCAACCATTGATGGTGGTTGCTGAGGGAGTGGTGGTGGGATGGGTTGTTGATATGGTGCAGCGTATGTGTTGGCAGGGGCATAGGGAAGTCCCTGCGTTTGAGCAAAAAGGCCGGGAGAGGAGAACATATCTCCTTGTGGTGATTTGGAGTACATGTTTAAGTATGACGGGATATTGTTTAGTAATGGATTATTTGATACTAGACCGGGAGGAATAGTATTAGAGATGATAGGCCTTGTTGGTGTTTGTTATGGATAGTGAGGCGGCATGCCTAACGTGCCTACTCCTGTGAGGAGATCTACCTAGCCAGGGTGGTATGGAGGGTTGGAACTTCCTGCTTGAATGAACGGAGAATTTTGACTTGCTTGAGCAAGTTCTAACCCTCTCACTTTTTCTACTAACGTTGAAATGACTTCATTTGGTGAAGTCATGATGCTTTGACTGAGCGGCATTTGTTGTATACCCTGGTGTTGTATAGGCATGTGATATCTCGTCATGAACTCGATTGCTATCTTGCCAAGTTTCTTCAAGAGTATTTCCTATATGTAGTGGCATAGAGGGATTTTCTTGAAAAGAGACCTCGGGTTGTATTTGTAAACCTCCTATAGGTGGGTACATACCCCGAGAATGTTGTTCACTCCTAGGATAACGTATTGACCGTTCATCATCTAAGACCAGATACGGGTCTGATTTTCTACTAATTTGTGGTCTAAGTAGCATCTGAGGAGATGAACCATATTCTCCGGTAAACGTCATATTGTTCGAACCTGAAGGCTCTATCTGTTGGGTTTAAGGAGGTTGATCTAACTCCCCCATTTACAAAGACAAGTTATATCTGATTCTTGGGGTTTGTGTTGACAACTGATTAGTTGAATAGTTTTCGCCCCATACTGAGAGCGAGGGTGATGATTGCCTATTCTGTTGGGCGTAGTATGCCTCGAGACCCAAGAGGGGTCTGCCATATTCATCAAATCCCGACATATTCGGGGGGTATATGAATACCCGCAGAATAATGGGAAGGAACGAAGGTGATTTGTGAAAGAACACGTGATACTATAACTCGAACGAGAAAGTAGGAATTTTACGTCAGCTTCACTAATTTTGTTTGTTTCACGTTGGGTTCACCAATTTTGTACGCCGGAAAAGTGACAAGCGAGCATGGGAATCTACAGGTAACTCTTCCGCGTACCCGACCTCCCGAGGTCGTGCTGAGACAGCCGGTGGGGATGGAATATGCATGGGATGCAGACAAACTAGTTAGGTAGTCTAATGTCTTTGACACGCACTAATGGAATTTGTGAATCTAAGGCAAAGAAAGCCCTTCTAACTTGGACTGGTGTGATAGATCGATCGGTAAGGATGACTTCTCGAAGGCTCCAATCAATATTGAGCTCTGGCATGATTCGATCTATGGGTTGTGGGATACGTGGGAAATGACCTGGGATAGTTTCGTGTATGTCTCCAAATAAGGTCATATGGTGGATGGTGGAAACAATTGACTCTATGGACGATTCTCTGGCCTAGTCCAGAATTCTCTAGCTTCGTTAGCCGCTATATCTAATAAGGACAATTGTTCGATGATGATGGGTGGAAGTGGAGTGGATTGGAATACTAGTGTGCGTAGGCCAGTGTTTATATCTGATCGACTTATGGATTCGTTAGGCTATGGGACCTGTGGGTCACAACCATAGGTTTGTGGTTGTTGTGGGCCAGCTATGGTCATGCGTGGAGTCAAGTCCTGATCCCTAGTATCCAATAATCATATGCTTTCTCAGCTTCTATGTTTAGAATCAACAGTTGTGTGATCTTCTCAGAATACCTCACAGGCGTTCTTGCAACCTGGATTCTTAGGCCGGTATCTATGTCTGTGAGGGTGTCTCCTACGTCTGGTTGTGGAACTAAAGGGTCACACCCGAATGTTTGTTCTCTTTCAAACCCTTCTACAGTCATATAGATGTTTTTCTAGGGTAGTCTGTAGTTTGGCTGATTTGACCAAAACGTATGTGCTTGGTCGTCTTCTATGTTTAATCCTTCTAACTGAGATCTGATCTGTTGGAAGTCTCGTTGTTGCTTGGAAGACTTGGATTCTAAGATTCTCGATCAATATCGTTATTGCTGTTATTAGATTGGGCTGAGGCACGATTGGCTCGAAAACATATTCTCTAGGCTCCTAGTTCCTTAATTGTCATACAAGCACAATAATATAAACAAACCTGTAATAAAGTGAAATCTAAGTATACGAAATATATTTAAGCATATATGACTTCTTTTTGTCTTTTTTTTTTGATGATTTATAAGAATTTAAGAAAGTAGCTATTTAAAATATTTAGAATTGACAACTAAACTAATAATTTAAAACAAACAAAATAGCCGAGTGTAGCTATTTGTCTGTGTAATTTGTATATCTATTCTAAACAATGAAATAACTAATCTATTTGCAGGATTCTCGATCCTACCTCAGAAGTGAGGAGTGAATCATAGTTTCTTAGAAACTATCAATCCCCACAGCTTCCCTAGCAATATCGAGAATAGAATTGACTAAAATAAAGTGATTAACTACTCTATTTGATATGATTCTAACTAGAACTTTGAAAGCTAGAACCTGGATTCCGCAGAACAGTGGCGAATCCGATGGTGTGTGTGATCTTGTCCCCTCAGTATGATCTCCTCATTCTTTCGTGTTCACGTGGATCCAGAAAAGCGTGTAATGCCAGCATCGATAGAAATAGATATTGGGACAAGGATGGCTCAGAATGCAGACTGAAAATGTGAGTAGGAGAGGGATAGCGCAAGAGTACAGAGCTTGGCTTATGCAATTCCTAGCGGGATTTTACGAATCATGCAACATAACGCATCCAGAACCTGAAACTATCATTTTTGAAGAGAAAAACCTGCAAATTTAATGGCTTCCTAAGCTATTCTACTTCTAATGGATTAGATAGAACAGCAACACTGTTTGCACAAGCTGGATATGTGGCTTACCAATAGCTGGACAATGCTAACTAAGCATGCAAAGAATTAAAACTATGGCTTCTAAACAGAATAACAGACTAAGCTATGAAAAAGAGAGCATGAAAGTGAAATCAAAGCGCAGACCTACGCCATAGCATTTGCACAAGATGGATATGTGGCTTACCAACAGCTGGACAATGCTAACTAAGCATGCAATGAACTGAACTAAGAACTCTAAGCAACAATGAAAATTAAATCTACAGCAAAGAGAAATTCAGAGGAAAACTTCAGGGCCATTTTCTTGAGCACAAGTAATTCATTTATAGGAATTCAATCACCCAAAGATCAAAATCAAACTGAACTCCTAAACAATAAACAAAGGAAAAACACTATTCTAGGGGACCAAAAACATAAATGCAAGCTTAAGTCGGCAAGGAAAGCTGGTGAAACGTTGATATTTCACGCGAGTCACGTCAAAAGAATGTTCTGGAAAACACGTAAAGGACCGCCGCCTTGCTCAGGGCGGCGGTTCAGACCGCCGCCTGTTCGGGGTGGTGGTTACTGAGACCGCCGCCTTGATAAGGGCAAATTTGTTTCGTTACTAAAGAGAAAAGGGGCAAGAAGAGAGGGAAAAAGGGGGAAAAAAAAGCACGCGGGGGCTAAGCGGGGTATGCAGGATGTTAACGCATATTCGGAGAGCTTTTCTAGACCCCGAACACCTTGCGAAGAGACCTGCATTATCATTGGGGCACTTATTACACTATTCCGCAAAGACTGATTACCTTACAATTTTGGGTACGTACAATTTCCCATGCAATGAACCTCACAACTAGTCTATGTGCTTCAACGGTGCCTTAAATCAATCATTAATGGTGAAAACTACTAGTGTGGAGGATGAAGGTAGTCAAGGAAATAACCAACAACAAGAAACATTCTAGCAATAATCAGCTCCAAATGATGCCACACTTGTAAACTGGCAGGTAGAATATTTTTGTGGCATGAATCAAACAACTTCCCAAAGTGTTGCAGCCAACACAAGGTCAAAAAGGAGAAATTTGGGTGAAGAAAAGCCATTGGCTCCAACTAAACCACAATATTCTATCACTCCACAAATTATTGGAAAACAAAATACGCCCAAACACGCAAGGGCTGCCTGAAATAGCTCCTAGGCTAACTCAAATGCGATTGCTGCTGCCCATGTGCAAGGAATGAATGTGCGGCAGCCAAGGGACAACAGAGAGATGATTCATCTCCATTCAACATCATTGATCGATGAAGAAGACAAATGTAAACATATCCATGTGGGAATCACTATCCATCCTGGACCAAAGAGATTTGTTACAAGCTACCATGAAGGACTGGTCAACTTTAAATCACGAGTCCAAATGCAAGAGAAGGTGCTCACAAATGCTGCCCAGCCTGAGGGGAATCATGGAGGACAACAACGTAAAATGTTGAAACCCCCTCCTTTCTATGTTTCATTAATCATTGGAAACCAATTAGTACACAATTACATGATTGATTCCAGGAAAGTAGTTCATTAATGCCTAAGCAAATAGTTGATCGCTTAGGGATTCAATATGAAGTCATGTCTAGAGGGGTAGTACAATTGGATGGGACAGCAGTAACAACAGTTGGAGTGATTAAAAACTTGATTCTTACTTTGCATGCATGCCCCAACGTTGTTGTTTTGCAAGATGTCTCAGTAATAGATCTTCCACCACACTTTGCCCTATGTCTGTCAAGGGATTTCACAGCCAAGATTGGGGGTTACTTATCTATTGATTGGTCACACATGTTGTTAAAAACAAGATATGCAACTAAGGCCACAATCAGATATGAACCTATTACAAGCTTTCACATTGAGCCTCACACTCCAAGCCAAATCAATACCATTTGTTCAACGTTTGATCAAGAGGATTATCCAAGCATTGATGAAGCTGACACCAAGGTTGGAATTATCCCAGATCTGACTCTTGATGAATGGGCAAACAAGGTGCATGTTTTTTATCCTTATCAAGAAATAAAAGAATTTGAGCTAGGAGTCTATTGCATGCACAAAGAAAATCAACCTATTCCTAGCATCACCAAGCCAAACCAAAAGGATGACAATGAGGTATGACAGTTGTTTTTTGATGGATCAAGGAGTAGACAAGGTGCAGGAGGGGGAGCTATGCTTGTTTCACCTCAAGGAGTTAAGTATTATTCAGCTTTTAGATTTCATTTTGCATGCTCTAATAACATTGTTGAATATGAAGCTTTGATATAAGGATTGCATTGGTCAATCAAGAGAGGAATCAAGAACTTGCAAGTATTTTGTGATAGTGAGTTTATTGTCAACCAAGTTAAGGGGAAGCATGCTATCAAGAATGATATTCTCAAGTGCTACAAAAATAGGGTGTGGGACCTCATTGAATATTTTGAAGGCTTTGGCATCAAATCCATTCCTAGAAAGAGAACCAAGTGTTGATAGGATTGTAGTAGTTGGAGAAGCCTTTGAAATTGTTGAAAGCATCTAGAAAGAAAAGGTACAACCAAACATCCATGTGATTGTAAGGCCTTCAAAGTGCAGATAACAATGTAAGTTGGCAAGTGTTTGAAAATGATCAACAAATCATCCATTTCTTGCAAGAAGAGGTGAGTTCTTATCTAAAAATCAGGAAAAGTGGGAACAACAAGATGGTGACCAAGTGGTACAACCGAGAACCAGTAAACTACCAAAGGGATTTATTACTTTGGAGTCCATCTTCAATCCTAATGATCAGTTTAGGAAGGAGAAAACAAACATCCAAATCAAGGGAGATGATTCAGTCTCCATCTTGGTGGAAGAAGGCAAATCACTCGCAAATTGGTAAGATGACAACCAAGCAAGAAAGGTATGAGTTCATACAGCTTTGTCAAGAATTCCCTGATGTGTTTGCTTGGAGCTATGAAGATTTGAAGGGTTTCAATCCCAAGTTAGCTCAACATACCATTGAATTGGATCCAAGTACTAAGCCCATCAGGCAAAAACAAAGACCAATCAATCCACACATGGAGCCTCTCATGAGAAAAGAATTGAATAAGTTGATAGAGTCAAGAATCATATTCCCTATCAAGCATTCTAGTTGGGTGGCCAACTTGGTTCTAGTTAGAAAGAAGAGTGGGGAAATCAGATTGTGTGTTGACTTCAGAGATTTGAATAGAGCATCTCTCAAGGACCATTATCGCTTCCGTCCATGGATCAGATTTTACAAGTTGTTGCCAACTCGAGAGGTTTTCATTACTTGATGTCTATTCAGGTTACAATCAGATTATGGTGAAAGAAGAGGATCAGTTCAAGACAGCCTTTACAACCAAATGGGGAACTTATGCATACATGAAAATGCCATTTGGGCTGTCCAACGTTGGAGCTACTTTCCAAAGAGCAATGGACATGGCGTTCAAAGGATTGATTAACAACATAGTGCTGATATATCTTGATGATATCACTGTTTTTTCAAAAATGCAACAGACCATCTATTTCATTTGAGGTAAGTGTTCCAAAGGTGCAGAAGATTTGGAGTATCCTTGAATCCTAAAAAGTGTATTTTTCTAGCCCATGAAGGAAATCTCCTTGGCCACATTGTCTCCAAATAAGGATTAACAATTGATCTAGAAAGAGTTGAAGCCATAAGAGCACTACCATTGTGAAGCCACAAGAAGGCCCTTCAAAGTTTCTTTGGGAGAATAAATTTTGTTCGGAGGTTTGTCCCAAATTTTGTAGCCCTAGTCAAGCCTATCACCAAGATGTTAAAGAAAAGCATAGCTTTCAAATGGACATAGAAGGCAAAGAAATTTTTGAAGCAATCAAAGAAGCCATCTCTCAAGCCCCAACTCTCATTAACCCGTATTTCTCCAAGGATTTCATCCTCTATGCATTTGGGGGTGATGATACTATTTCTGTAATTTTGGTACAGAAAAACAAAAACAATGATGAGCAGCCAATTGCTTTCTTCAGCCAAAGCCTGGAGGACTATGAGGTGAGATATTCTTTCATTGAGAAGCATGTTCTTGCAGTAATCAGGAGCTTGAAGAAATTCAAGCATCTAGTTTCAAACAACAAGGTTCAATTGCTGGTTTCTCATGTGGGAGTTAAGGACTTCCTCCTCAACAAAGACCTAAATGAAAAGAGGGTAGGTTGGATTACTCATGTCATGGAGTATGAAATTGAGATCAAAGTCACCAAGTTGGTCGAGGAAAATTATTGTGTGAGCAGCTGGTCTTGAACAAACACAAGGAAGCATGTAATGAGAAGGAGGCTATTTTGGCATTGCAAGATAGCCATGAGAAAGGAAGCACTCAAAAGGAAAATGATGGTGTCCTCACTCCTTGCTGGACCCAAGACATAATGCACTTCCTAAGCACAGGTCTATGCCCTCCAGAGATGAACAAGACCAAAAGAAGACACTTCAGATTATAGGCTGTCCCATATGCCCTTGTTGATGGTGTTTTGTTCAAAAAGGATGTGAATGGAGTGCTATTGAGATGCATTGGTACAAATCAGATTCATAGGGTGTTGGAAGAGTTCCATGGTGGATCAGCTAGTGGTCATTTTTCACCAAGAGTGACAGCTCTAAAGATCATGAGGGCTGGCTATTATTGGCCCAAGATTTTCAATGATTGTTATGCATGGATCAAGAGGTGCAAGAATTGTGCATTCTTCATGGGTAAGGAGAGGCTAGCTGCCCTTCCATTGCATCCAATTTCAGTTGACCAGCCATTCATGCAATGGGGTTTGGACTTCATTGGATTCATTAATCCCAATTCAAGCTAAGGGCACAAATGGATTTTAACAGTAACAGATTACTTCACCAAGTTGACTGAAGCAGTAGCACTCAAGGAAGCAAATGAATCTAGCATTCTAGATTTCTATGAGGGAATAACAACCAAATTTGGCATACCTGCTACAATAATATCAGATAATGCATTGGCATTCATTGGGTCCAAGGTAACTGAATGGGTAGTCAAGAATGGGATCTACCTAAGTACTTCATCAAATTATTAGGCTCGTGGTAATGGCCAAGCTAAATCTATAAACAAGAACTTGTTAAGGATCATTAGGAGGACTCTTGATGAAAATCAGAGGTCTTGGCATACCAAATTGAAATCATCCTTATGGGATGATAGGATAACTCCCAAGAGATCTACAGGTAATTCCCCATTCAAGATTGTTTATGGAAGAGAGGAAATTTTGCCCATGTCACTTGAGTTACTAACATTGGAACTCATGAAACAGTTGGAGTTGTTGGAGTTTGATCCCATGGAGGTTAGATATGCAGAATTGATGGAGCTCCAAGAAATCAGAAATTAGGCATCCCAAGCAATGGAGAAGGATCAAGCTTTGATCAAGAAGACCTTTGATAGGAAGGCCAAGGATAGATATTTCCAAGTTGGAGATCTAGTGTTAAAATGGGATGTAGATAGAGCAAAACCGGGAAGACATTCAAAATTTGATGCCATTTGGAGTGGCCCATACATGGTCACAAAGTGTAAGGATAACAATGCTTTCCAATTGTCTTCATTGGATGGTGAAGAACTGTAGATTCCAGTAAATGGAATCCATTTAAAGCATTGCTACTGAAGGGAATTCTCCACCTTGTACATATTAGCTTAGGTTTTCATTCCTCCAAGTGCTTGTGCACATTGTTTTGTTATAGATTAGCTTTGCTTTCCCTAAGTTCTTTTGCACAAGCTTGCTATTCCTAGAAGTGTGTGTTGCAAGCCTTGCTCCAATTAGATGATGCTCCACCCTCCACCTTCCTCCTTGCAGGTGCTCTAGTCGGTTGGGAATCTTGTTGATGCAAAATCACCGCACCCATGGACGCTGATTAGATTTCTAGGTTGATCACTCTAGCATCTAGTATGATTGCACAACATTGAATCCTCTCTCCAAGTGTGGGACTTGTAAAATGAGAGAGGAATCTCTAGATTAGAGGCTAGTTCCTCCTCCTAAACTAACGCCATAAGCTATTCCGGTGCAGGAAAGCTAATCTAATCCTAATCGAACCGCCAAGGAGACAGGGAGAGAGAGGGAAGAGAAAAAGAACAAAAAGCCTACACTAAAATGGTGATACACCGAGAGAAGGAGAATCTTTGAACATCTATCAAAAGCTGCCATGGAACAAAGAGAGGTGAGCAATGGGAAGGATGGACGAGATGCATCACAGCCCAAGGATAGATTTCACACAGAAAATTTCCCAAAACTCCATGAACACAACTCCAAACCTGCTATGAGCATTCAAAACATACACAAATACCTACAATGAAGAGAGGCAAGAAGAAAACAAGTGAAAAATGAGCAAGGATGGACAGGTGCATCACGAAACACGTTTTTTTGTTGCTCGAAGTTTTGCAGAACATCATTTCAATAGTAAAGGCAAAAACGCCATTACAGAGCGGGGAGGAGGTTCAAACTCCATTTTTTCAACCCTGGAGAAGAAAAAGAAGGGACGGCGAGCTGAAAAGATGAACGACCATGAAAGAAGCCCCTTCTTACAATTTATAGGAAGAATGAGAGAGGGAGAAGAGAGGAATTTGAAATCTACCCCCAACCACCTCCAGACTACATTTAATTATCTCATTATGGTGGTAGGCGAGAACCCTAGTGAACCCAGAAAGTGGCGAGCTGTATTTTGCATTTTTAAGAATTTTTTCTCACCAATTAAAGATATCCAGTCATAGTTGGATAGAGGATCTTGTAATCTTTCCGAAAAGTCCAACCTTGCATGAATCCAAGCTCCCAGTCAAAAGTTATGGCCATCTAAATATCTGCGCTGTGGTCGCCTCTGTCAGCGCTCAAAATGTTACGCCTCCTGAAGGTGTGCCATAGGCGCATCTGTGTGTGTTTCAACATCCTCTTACATGCACCAAGGTGTAACTTTTGCCATGTTGACATCCATTTCTATGCGCCACTTTCCTGCGCCTTGGTGCATACATTTTCATGTCGACACTCATTATCATGCGCCATTTCCGTGCGCCAAGGGCGCATCCTTTACCCTGTCAACATCCATTGTCATGCGCCTCTTCCGTGCGCCAAGGGCACATCCTTTACCCTATCAACATCCATTGTCATGTGCCTCTTCTATGTGCCAAGGGCACATCCTTTACCCTGTCGACATCCATTGTTATGCGCCTCTTCTATGCGCCAAGGGCGCATCCTTTACCCTGTCGACATCCATTGTCATGCACCATTTCTATGCGCAAGGGCGCATCCTTTACCCTGTCGACATCCATTTTCATGTGCCACTTCTATGCGCCAAGGGCGCATCCTTTACCCTGTTGACATCCATTGTCGTGCGCCACTTCTGTGTGCCAAGGGCGCATCCTTTACCCTGTCGACATCCATTTTCATGCACCTCTTACAGTGCGCAAGGCGCATCCTTTACCCTATCGACATCCATTGTTATGCACCATTTTTGTGTGCCAAGGGCACATCCTTTACCCTGTTGACATCCATTGTCATGCGCCTCTTCTCCTGCGCCTTTTGAATGTCGAGGATTTGAGCTTCTTTGATTTCTATATTCTCCTATTTGTCTATATCGACGCTGGGGAAAATATTTACAACAGTACCAAGCAAAGAATTTGGTGACTCCATGCCCAATGGATTGTTTCAGGCAACTGGTAACTTCATCTAGTAGGCAGATGACCCCTCTGAGTCGCCAAAATTGTTATCCAAAATGAGCCCCTTGCACATTTTGTGGCTAACTCCCTTCATTCTTCCCTCTCTTGTGCCTCAGTCATAATTTTTGCTTTTCAAGCACTCAAGACCTTCTAAA
This sequence comes from Taxus wallichiana var. yunnanensis, assembly GCA_018340775.1. Classification (NCBI taxonomy): domain Eukaryota; kingdom Viridiplantae; phylum Streptophyta; class Pinopsida; order Cupressales; family Taxaceae; genus Taxus; species Taxus wallichiana. The sequence goes on along the minus strand of CM031235.1, from coordinate 438,558,886 downwards.
AATGGCACCATTAGATAGAGTTTTTCTCATCTTTCCAGAAAGGTAAATTTTTCCTCCTAACTCCATGTATTTTTGAAGTTATGGCTCGGTGGAGTTTTTGTGGGAAATTTTCCCCTGGAAGGCCCACAGCTAGTAATATGGTGCCACGTGTCGAAGGAAGTGGCGGGGTTCGAGAGGAAAACTTGGATTTTTTACCAAGTGTTTGGAAAATTTCAAAAAGGAATATGTCATCCTACAGGCCCGCCAGCAAATTGAATCCTACCACATGTCCAAGGGGGAGAAAATTGAAAAAATGACTAAGTGTTGGTGCCATGAAAAAATCTCCAAGAAAGGCCCGCGCCCAACCACATTGCGCCACGTGTCCTCACCCACAAGAGCGTCGAAGCATGGAGGTAAAGTTAAAATTTTGGTGAAATATTTTATGAGGGCACAAGGTCAAATTTTTCCCACGGGTCCATATCCAATGTCCTCATGCCATGTGTCTTAAGGCTGCATGAACGCGGAGGAAGATTTGAAAATTTGGCAAAGTGTTTTTGCAAAATTCAAGAGGACGATTCAGCCCCAGCTGAGCCCGTCGGTGAATTGGATCATGCCACATGTCCATAGGGGTAGGACTGGTGGAGCACGGGGGAGATTGGGAATTTTTCCCAAAGGTAAGCATGGAGAGAACTGTTTTCCCCATGGCTGCGTCGAATGAGAACATGCCATATGGCACCGGAGCTTCGGAAGGTGGGGAAAATTTGGGAAATTTTCCCAAAGCAAAATTGAAGAAATTTCAAAAGAAAAATTTTTCCCCCCGAATGTGAACCAATGGAATTTTTCCACGTGTCCATGTGGCAGCAAAAAATTCCAGAATAGGCCCACAGGGAAAAAGGGAAGTGGAAAACCCGCAACCAATAGGGTTTTGCCACGTGTCCAAGTCTAAAAATGGTCAAACAGCCACGAAAATTTTGAAAGGGAAGGCATGCATCCAATCAGAACATGCCACGTGGCACCAGGAGCGGCAGAGTGCGGGGATTTTTGGGGAAATTTTCCTAAATGCAAAAATTGGAAAATTTCAAATTTTTCACCCGCCAATCCGTTTTGGCCCTGTTTTGCCCTAAAATTTCAAATGGCCATAACTTTCGATCCACAGCTCAGTTTTTTACGTTCTTTATATCAACAGAAAGCTAGTGAAATAATCTACAAGATTCTATGGTCATTGTTGTATTTTGATGGAGTTTGGAGAGAGAAAATTGAAAAACGCCTCTGGCATGTGGTCATGAGCAGAAATGACGTTTCAACCACCATTTTTAATGAAGAATGGCTCGCATTCTCTCCCAGCATGGTGAAAAATGTCAGGGAATGGACCTGTAAGGATTCTCATGCTATTTTATTGCATTTTTGGTTGGTGGTTGAAGCTGTCCCATGTTTTCCCACATTTCTCTCTCCTGGGGTCGCTTCTTGCACTATAAAAGCCAGATTTGGCTCATTTTTGGAAGGTTGAACATTTTTCATGTATTGTAGGCTCCCTCTTTCACCTTGAAAGTGATTTTGTGGAAAAACTAGACCTCTTCCAAGACTACACCATGCTTTTTCCTCTCAGATGTTGTAATGCAAGTGTTTTTGATGTTAAAATGACAATGAAGGCTCTGTGAATGAATTTTAATCCCATTTTATATATTAGAACAAGATTTTTTTATTTTTATTTTTGATAAGTTCTTTCTAGTTATAAATTCATAATTTAGAACTCACATATCAAAAAAATCATTCTTATAACAGAGATAACCATATGCATTTTATGTAATGACTCGGTGTACGACCGATCTATTCATTCCATGACTCGGTGATCTACCGATCTATTCATGAGTATCATAGAGTTGGCATTTTTATTTTAACACTTCACTCTTGTGGTTCTCTTCCCTAATCTGGGATTTCAGAATTCTCTATCCAAGGAACCTATCTGAATAATTGTTACCATTATTCATCGGCATCACGTCCCTCAGACTAGGTGACATAGGACTACATAATCAACACTTGTGATTCTTTGGCCAAAGATTTGAAACATACTGTTCATGTCTCCTATTCCTTGGCAACATACTCATCAATCTGGAATACGTCCTTCACCCCACTCCAATGTTAAATAGAATGTCTTATACTGACTTCTGTCAGCCTCCCCTGTCCCAAGTCATTCACTCAGGAACGGATTAATAACATGACACACGTTATAAGGATGCTCTTGAGGACTAGGGTAAGCTGACATACTGGGTCAACCACAGTTAACCCTGTGTGTCAAGGTACCCCAAGTCTCCAAGGGTAGCCTCATAACATGACCATGGTCCTAACCAGTCCCAGAGTAAAAACTTGTTCGAGTTTAAGGTGTAAATCTTAACGATCAATGCAAAGGGTGTCGCCATAGGTCACCTGCATTGTTGTATCCTTGAGAAGATCCTAATCTTCTCAAAGGTACAACCCTGCAGTTGACATGTGTCGACATCCTACAAAACCACCTCGGAAAGATTTACATAACTTCAAGGAGTTACTTAAGTTGAGTTGAAATTAAATTTAAGACTCTCCTAACTGGGTAGTCTTTTCCCAACCCCTGGGTTCCACACCTTTGAGTTGCCTTACGCAATTAAGTTCAATTTCACAGAGAGAAGTTTAATAAGATTTGAGATCTCGTCTAGGAGATCATTGGTTCCCAATAATCTTATTCTACATAATTGGGCAATAGCCCTAAGTCCTCTCATAAGGAAGCTAACTAAACCCATATGGGTTTATATCAGCTCCCAAGACTGAAATATATCTTACTTATTGTTATTAAGATATAGTGATTTAAAACCATCAATTACGTTGTCTTGACTTAGATCATGGATAGGGAGTAATAGATTACTCTTCCTGTTTCAGCTACCTATTAGGGTGTAGTTTAACCTTGACTTCCCAAAAAGGTAGTGGACTAATTTCCAATTTAGCCTTATTCATAATATGAAAGAATTTACTATTCATTCATGAAGTATTCAGTCACATAATTTTTACAAGGCCTACTATGCCTAGCTCCAATAGCATATAATAATGAAAATGCACTCTCATTCCTTCTGACGTAAGAAGTTCAATTCAACAAATAGAAATGCAGCCACATAAGTAACAATTTCCCCTTTTCATTTATTTCCAAGCCATACAATTACAATTTATGCACTTCAGCATATTTGATACAATACTCAACAACAAAAGAACAACTTTCTTCATATAGTACAAATAGAGAAATCAAGTTGGAATTCATCATAAAACCAGATTAAACAATCTGAGCATCATATCAGATCTGCGTGTCTTTACCACTTATGATGACCATCTGCAAAAATTGCTAGCACGGGTCAGTTCAATGAACTGAGCATGATAAGCACTAATTCTTAAAACAATTACATTCCACCAATTGTTTCCATTAGACAACTTTGTTTAAATGAAATCATTTCATCAAACCTATAAACATGAATCACACTAATTATCTTTCTACCATACATGACTTTTTAACATAATTTCATAATATAACTACCATATTGACTCTTTCTCGATAATTCATCTTATGTTAGAGACTAAGAAGAACAAAATGAAATTAATATATATCCATCCCTTTGAAATCCAAGGATAGTAGCAATCCAATAAAATTACTCCATTCCGAATGAATTCTTACCGGTGCGTGTATCCAACTGATTTGCATTTAACAATTCAGCAAAGACCAGTTATAGCCTCTAACAAAATTCCTTTATACTCATTGCATTATTTCCATGACATCGATAGATATACCAAATTCTATTACAATACTACTTTTATTAAAGTAGATAACTGAATAACTCAAACAAGGTATTATTATAACTGTAAATAAGAAACGAACTTAGGTCAAGACTAAACATTTACCATTATTTCCTCATACATTTAACATTTTAATCATCTTATACCCCTATAGCAGAGTTCTTATGGAAATACAAAAGAAGGGAGTACTAATAATTTTCCAGAAAGGGAGAGTATACTTTCGTATTCCAAAACTCCTATATCCACATGTGCTTTACAACTTAAGAGAAAGAACAGAGGCATTCAGATCTCCATTCCAAACAAGTTCAGGATAGTACCAACTTTCCAGGAGCAAAGCATATACAATCAATCTTGAATTCATTTAGGGAAGAAAAGAAAGCAAGAAAATCAACACAATCCCATCCCTTCCAAGTACAAAACCTAATTTCCATCATGCAGATCTAGGATTACCCACACGTTATTAGGAATCAGAGTTCCTCAAAGCAAGATTTCTCTCAGTCAGACTGTGTTCCGTTAACCAAGTTAAATCATAAGGAAAACACAGCTACACTAGATATTTCATCACTTACAGAACCCATAATTATTGACCATCCCGACCCCTTTTCAACAGAGGTACAAGCTTGTATTCATACATTTTTCATACGCTTGCCACTAAACCAATTGAGCTCCATAGAAGGAATTATAGTTTCATCACAAATCAACCATGTATTCACCTGAAGCTATCAAGCAACAAAAAAAGCTCATACGACCAACAATAAACAATAAACCAACCAAATAAGACACAACAATTTTCTTTTATGTCATTCCTCAACCAAGAAATCATCCAGCATAACGTCTAACATGGTACAGTTAGGAACTCATTACCTCAGTCGATCAAGAAGCAAGGAAACAACATATACAGAAGTCGAATCCATATGTAATCACAACAAGGACTTCAACAGAAGTCAATCCAAAATGTAAACACAACTAGGATTTCAACAGAAGTCGAACCAACATGTAAACATAGCAAGGACTTCAAGCAGAAGTCGTGTTCATATGTAATCATAGCAAACACTTCAACAGAAGATGAATCCATAATATAAACACAGCAAGGACTTCAATAGAAGTCGATTCCATAATATAAACTCAGCAAGGACTTCAACAGAATTTGATTCCATAATATAAACACAGCAAGGACTTCAACAGAAGTCGATTCCATAATATAAACTCAGCAAGGACTTCAACAGAAGTCGATTCCATAATATAAACTCAGCAAGGACTTCAACAAAAGTCGATTCCATAATATAAACTCAGCAAGGACTTCAACAAAAGTTGATTTTTAACAGGGTCTACGCATAACCAGGGATTCCCATATCAACAAGAAAAGAAGAAAACCAATACATTGCTTCCAGCCAAGCCAACTGTACAAAAAAATCATCTGAACAAAGTTGTTCTAATGAAAGCATTTAAAGGAAAGCAAGATTTTTAAAAGTTAGGGCCTATCATGCCTGATAGTGTCACTTAAAAATTCAAAGAAGACCTCTGAATGTGCTCGCACCTTCTCTTCTTCTTCCACGATAGATTAAACAACAATAAATTGTTACCTTCATGCCTTATAAACTTTCCCTGATAGAGAAGGAAGCTAGAAATTCTCAAAGTTTCCATGCAACACAGAGTAGACGACTGGTTCAAAGAACCAGTGCTCAAGCAGAGTGAAAAACGGAATGCATGGAAAACCAAACAACCAAACAATATTCCATTTGCATGCCTTCCCAAGCAATCCGTGCTCGGGAACCGAAGTTCATTAATTACATTAACTTCCATCCTCCTGCCTATTCTCCATTGCCACCGACCGCCAAAATTGGTGATCACCAAAACAAAACAAAAAACCATTCCCATACTTGGTGATATTTCCATGTCAGGTCACATTAGCCATTTGCAACCTCTCGCCAGATCTCGACAAGACATCCCAAGTCCTTCAACCTTATCCCCCTCATAAATTCCATGGAAACCACCGCCCATGACTCGCGCCCCTTCATAGGTCCCCCTCCATTCTTATCATTAGTTAAGATAGGTTAGAAACATAGGTTAGATCATAGGGTAAGACATTAGTCTTACATCCATAGCGCTAGAAGAAGTTAACTCTTAGGAGCATTAAGCTTATAGTTTAGGGCTAGGTTAGATTAGCAATTATTTTAACCAATAGGTTATAGTTTAGGTTAAGATTATTAACCTTAACGAATCCAGTCTAGGTCTCCAAAGTAGGACCAATCAGTATTAGAGCCAAACAGGGTAAAACATTCCTGTAAAGGATCCTATCTGGCATTGCTAAATTAAGCTTACGGTATAAACATGAACATCTTACCTGGCTTAAGGTCTAGGCCTTCCTGATGTTACGATATCTGGAACCAAATTTCATTTATCATGATCAGCCTGAGTTAAACTCGGGATTTCTCATTCAAACTCATTCAGACCTTGTAACTTTCGTAAGGTCCATAAATTTTGTTCATCCTAAATAAGCTTAAAACATTCCTTGGATCAATGCAACTGATCCAAGGCTGAGTCAAAGATCTTCAAGAGAAAAGAAGATACAATCCATATCAAGCATGACTTCCCAAAACCAAAGGAACATGTCCTTATACAGAAGAAATCATATATCAACACTTGAATGCTCAGGAGAAGGTAACAACAGTTCAGGGTGTTACATGCTTCCCTCCTAAAAGATTCATCATCCCGATGATTACATCCTTGATTTACCTTAAGGTCAATCAATTTATTAGTTCACAAAACAAATGACTATTTCCAACTTGAATAATTCCAGAAATCAATGTCATGATACAATTTATTCAACCTGAATAATGTTTGCCTCAAAGCTGGCTTACATAAAGACATGAAAAAGATAAGTTCATAATAATTTTTTTGTCAACAGATTCCATTCTGTTCAAAAAGAAAGGGAAAATCAATTTTCATCTCTTCTAGATTTTCCCAAGTTGCACTTTCTTCGTTAAACTGGTCCCACTGGACCTTACATTGCTGTATTTCATGATTTCTCAAATGCAATTGGTGAGTTTCCAGCACTCATGTGGGTTTAACCATGATTATTCCTGGGTCTTGGACCTGCAAGGAATTCCAATTTAAAACATGTGACAAGTTTGAAACATATTTCTTAAGTAAAGAAATATGGAAAACATCATGCATGTGAGACAAAGTAGGTGGTAATGCTAATCGGTAAGCTACAAGATTGATTATTTCGACAATTTCGAAAGGTCCCACATAACGAGGTGACAACTTGGCAGCCTTGCCAAAATTTATAGAACTCTTTCTAGGTTTAACACGAAGAAAAATCTTTTCACCAAGTTCAAACCTTGGATCAGCCCGCTTTAGGTCAACATAGCTCTTCTACCTATCTGCTGCTTCTTTCAATCGTTCACGAAGCATTTTAACTTGTTGTTCCATTTTAGTGAGGATTTCTGGCCCAATTACCACTCTATCCTCAATACTATCCCAACTAACAGGGGTTCTGCACTTTCTTCCATAAAGTGCCTCAAAAGGTGCCATTTTAAGAGATGAGTGATAAGTGTTGTTGTATGTGAACTCAACTAATGGAAGATACTCTTCCCATTTATATTGTTGATCCATGTAATACATTCGCAACATATCTTCCAACACTTGATTTACTCTCTCAGTTTGTCCATCCGTTTCTGGATGATATGTAGAACTGAAGTTTAGTTTCATTCCAAGAGCTGCATTAAGTGTTTGCCAAAATCTTGATGTCATTCTAGGATCCCTGTCAGATATAATCAATTCTGGTACTCCATGTAACCTGAAAATTTCGTGCACGAATCTTTTTGCTAACACTGGAGAATCATCCTTCAGATTTCCAGTGATGAAATGAGCTACCTTTGTGAATTTGTGTACAACTACCAAGATAACATCATGTTTATTTCTCGACATAGGCAACCCTTGTACAAAGTCCATGCTTATTACTTTCCATTTATACTGCGGTATGCTATGGGGATATAATAGACCAGCAGGGTGCATGTGTTCTGCCTTAACCCGCTGACATTCTAGACAATGAGTCACAAAATCAATAACATCCTTTTTCATTCCTTTCCAGAAGTATTGTTGTTTTAGATCAGCGAGCATTTTAGTAATACCCGGGTGTCCAGAAAAGGGTGAATTATGAAATTCAACTAACAATTTCTTTCTCAAATCATTTAGCAAAGGTACATATACCCTATTTTCATAATGTAAGATTCCTTCATTATCAAAATGAAAACCTTTATACCTTTCATCTTTTGGTTCTGCAGCAAGTGCTACTTTTACTTGCTGAAAGTATATATCAGATTCTGAGGCACTTTTTACCTCATCTTTAAACTGAGTTCTTAATGTTATAAGAGTAGAAATGTGCTTCCTACGATTTAGAGCATCCTCTACTCTATTCTCTTTCCCGTTGATGTAGCTAATATCAAAATCATATTGAGATAAAAAATCTAACCACCTTCATTGTCTTGCATTTAGATTATTTGAGTGAAAATATATTTCAGCCCTAAGTGATCAGTTTTCAACTCAAAAGGTTTCCCAAGTAAATAGTGCCTCCAAACTTGAAGTGCATGAACAATTGCAGCAAGCTCTAAATCATGAGGGGCATAATTCAGCTCATGTAACTTAAGTTTTCTACTTTCATAAGCTATGACTTGATCATTTTGTAACAAAACACCTCCAAGGCCTTCCCCAAAAGCATCCGTTACAATAGTAAAGTTCCCATTAGGGTCCGGTACAGCTAATATAGGTGTTGAAGTCAACTGGCTTTTCAAACTTTTAAAAGCAGTTTCACACTTATCATTCCAAATAAATTTCTTATCCTTCTTCTGCAATGAAGTTATCGGTGTAGCCACTTTAGAAAAATCCTTAACAAATTTTCTATAATAACCAGCAAGGCCCATGAAGCTTCTTACTTCATGTACATTCTTTGGTGCAGGCCACTCGGTTATTGCCACTATTTTTGAAGGATCTACTGCAATTCCTTCTTTACTAATGACATGACCCAAATAGTGAACTTCAGTATCAAAGAAAGAACATTTGGATAACTTACCGTATAACTTTATTTTTCTCAAAATTTCCAAAACTATCTTTAAATGCTCATTGTGCTCTTTGACACTTTTAGAATATATGAGAATATCATCCAAGAATACAAGCACAAACTTGTCCAAATATTCTTGAAAGATATTATTCATTAAGTTCATAAAAGTTGTGGGTGCATTAGTTAATCCAAAGGGTAGAACCATGAATTCATAATGTCCGTACCTAGTTCGGAAATCTATTTTATGAATATCTTCTTCTTTAATCCTTAATTGATGATAACCAGATCAAAGATCTATCTTGGAATAATCTGCTACCCACACATCTGATCAAATAGATCGTCAATTCTTGGAAGTGGGTATCTGTTCTTAATTGTTGCTTTGTTTAACATCCGATAGTCAATACACAGTCTAAGTGTTCCATCCTTCTTTTTTACAAATATTACTGGTGCTCCCCAAGGTGAAACACTTGGTCTAATCAAACCCTTAGAAAAAATTTCTTGCAATTGTGCCTTAAGCTCGACTAACTCTGTAGTATTCATCTGATAAGGTGCTTTAGAAATAGGTTCCATCCCTGGTTTGATCCCAATGGTGAAGTCAAATTCCCTTTTGGGTGGTAAACCTGGTAATTCCTCCGAAATACATCCTTGAAACTTTGCAACAGTGGGTATCTTTTCATGGAATCACCATCTTCTTCTGAAAATTCAGATATCTTTACTGCATATAACATACATCCTTTGTTTTTATCCTTTTTAAGTTGCATAGCTGACAGTTTCCTAACTAAAATTTCCCGTTTCACACCTTGAATCTCTGTTGTTTTCAGCCGATCATCTAAACATCTTATATTCTTTTCAAAGCAGTCTACTTTTGCTTTATGGTCAGCTAACCAATTGACACCGATGACAACATCATAGGATCCCAAAGGTGCAACATAGAGGTCAACTTCTATGGAAAAGTTAGGTAAGTCAAGGACTGCCCCAAAAAGACACATACTCACTGTATGAACAGAGTTATTACCATACTATACAGTCCAAGATTTATCCATTTTTCCAGCCTTTCTTTTAAGTTTAGAAGCAAGTTTACTAGAAATAAAACATTCAGTAGCTCCTGTATCAAAAAGAATAGTGACAGGTATGCCAAATAACTTACCTGGAACTTCTATAGGTGTCACTTACTTTTCAGCTTGCTTGTCTGCTACTGCAGCATGTATCTTATGCTACTGATTACGATCATCCTTCTTCAAAGGGCACTGATTTGCGTAGTGGTCTTTGCCACAATTATAGCAGCCTCCTACAGGTCCCTTTTTAGGCTCAAAATTACTTCCAGCCTTAAAATTATCATGTTGTCCTCCATAGGGCTTCTGCCCATTGTTATAATTTTTGGCAAAACTATCCCTTATATTTCCAGCAGGCTTATTCGTTGTCATTTTCTTATTATTATCCACTGGAAACTTACTGCTTTCCAAAATTTTCCATGGCCCCTTGGGTGCAAGTGAAGTTGAAGAAGGGTTTGCAATCTTCTTCCGCACTTCCTCTTTATGAGCAGAAATAGCCTTTAATTTCTGTTCTTGCCTTATGGCTTTTTCAACAACCCCTTCCATAGTGGTTGGGCTGTGAACATCGACCTCTCCTCCTATCATGGGATTTAGTCCCATGATGAATTTCCATATTCTGAACTTCTCGTCAATTTGATATCTTGTGGTACGTACTTGAGGAGTTTCATAAACCACTCCCAAAGTATTCGATTCATCGTTAGCTTTCCTTGAACTAAGTTTTGGAATTTGTCATTTTCTGATCATAGAAAAGTTGTGGCAGCCAACGTTGCCTAAAATAGCCTTTAAATTGATCCCAAGTGATATTGGTCTCATCAATATTTAGCTCAGCTTTACGGCTGTCCCACCACAAAGATGCTTCATGGGAAAGCTGATAGGCTCCCCAAATAGCTTTGGTTTCCTCCGAGAAGTTTCTTATTGCAAAGTACTTCTCTATCTTCGCTGAGCCAGTTCTCAGCTCCATCTCCTAATGTGGTGCCATCATATTTAGGTGGACTTATCCTTTTTATATCATTAGTGAGTTCCACGCTAACTTTGGCCTTTTTGTTTTCTAGTTGGAAAGGTACATTTCTAGTGTTATTACCAACACCCATATTAGGGTTGTCCTCAGGAGGTAGCTGATTGTTGTTACTAGCTTCTTCATCCTCCTCATTTCCCATTACTTGCTGTTCAAGTACAGCCAAATGATCTCTTGTGTCTAATAGGGAAGCAAGGATCTCATCAAGTTTTTGGGTTGTTTCTACCCCTCCCTCTGGTGGAGCATTATTCGCAATGTTCCCTCTTTTTCTAACCATTTCTATTATAAGAAAATTTAGGTTTTTATCAGATTGTGGACACAATAGGTCCAAGAGCTGCAACCTTCAACTCTGATATTTTTCATGTATTGCAGGCTCCCTCTTTCACCTTGAAAGTGATTTTGTGGAAAAACCAGACCTCTTCCAAGACTACAACATGCTTTTGCCTCTCAGATGTTGTAATGCAAGTGTTTTTATGTTAAAATGACAATGCAGGCTCTGTGAATGAGTTTTAATCCTCTATTTGTGTTGTTTGATTCATTTCTAACCTTCCATTACAGTTTATCAATTTGTGCATGGAGTTTTGTTGCATTTCTATGATTTGTGTCAATCTACAGAAGCAAAAAATGCTCACCACTCCTTTGGTGCATCACCTTATTAGCATTAGTTTCAGTTTTGCATTTTCTATCTCTGTCCCCTTTGGAATTTAGAGTAGGATCTTGAATTCAAACCCTCTATAACTTGCAAGTAATATACCTGATTAGAGGAGTTGAGGAACCAACCTCTAATCTGGAGATTCTTTTCCCATTTTTACAAGTCCCACACTTGGGGGAAAGATTCAATGTTGTGCAATCACACTAGATGTCCAAAATGTCAAACTAGAGTCCGATCGATCCATGGAGGTTGCTTGATTTGCACTAACAAGAACTCACCTTCTTCTTACAAGATGTTTATGATTTACCATGATCATTCTCAAAGACTTTCCAACTTATATTATTATGCGGGACAACTGATCTTACCACAATCTTGATTGTTGCAATTCTATTTGTTGCCTTATTGTTCTTTCTCGAGATGTAATTGATGCTAAAATATTCAAAATCTTCAATAATATCCCATACTTGATTCTTGTAGTTCTTTAGGAGGTCATTCTTAGCAGCATTTTTTCCTCTGACTTGGTTCAAAATCATCTCACTATCTCCAAACACTTGCAAGTTTTTAATACCTCTCTTCCTTTCCTAATGAAATTCATGGACTAATGCCTCGTACTCAGCTGTATAGTTTGAGAAAACAAACTAAAAATGGAAAGTTGAGAAATATTTTGTACCTTGTGGTGAAACAAACATATCTCCTCCTCTAGCACCTTATTTACTCCTTGATCCATCAAATAATAGTTTCCATACCTCATTATCATCTTTGTGATCCACTTGGTGATGCTAGGGAGAAGGAAATTCTTTTGTACAAGTAATAAATGCCTAACTCAGCTTCTTCCATTTCCTTTTAAGGGTTGAATGTATCCTTCTTATTTTCCCATTCATCAAGAGTCAATTCTAGAATGCTTCCGACCTTGGTATCCACTTCGTAAGTGCTTGGGAAATCCTCCGATCAAATGCTAAGAATTTTTCATTGATTGGACTTGACCCATAAGGCTCGATGTGGAAATTTGCAATAGGTTCAAATCTGATCATAGCCTTGGCTCCATACCTCATTCGACTAACATGTGTGACTAATTAGTAGACAAATAACCTCTAATTTTAGTGGTTAAGTATCTTGACAAACACAATGCAAAGGGTGGTGGCAAGTCTATGACTAATACATCTTGTAAGACTGTGACATTAGGACATGCATGTAATGTAAGGTTCAATCCTTACATCACTCGAACTATTGTCACCATTGTCCTGTCTAATTACACTACACCCTTGGAAATGACATCATATTGAAGACCCAACTAATCAGGTATTTGTTTCAGCATGACAGAGCTTCATTCTTCCTAATCAATCATGTAATTGTGTATAAGATTGTTTCCAATGATTAGAGATATGTAGAATGGGGAGGTTTCATGTTTTTACCTTGTTGACCTCCTTGATTTCCTCCCTACTAAGTTGTATTTATGAGTACCTTCTCTTGATATTTGGATGATTGATTTGATGCGAGACCAATTTACCATGGCATCTTGCAATAGATCTCTTTGGCTTGGGATAGCTAATGACTCCCACATTGAAATGTTCACATTCATTTTCTTCATTTTCTCAATAATATTGAATGGGGATGAGCTATCTTTCTACTGCCCTTTACCTGCACAGTCTTCTCTTGCACATGGGCTGGTCTCGGAAGGTGGCTTGGGCTAACTTTACACATTCGGGGCTGCACTTTGACTGCTAACACCTTATGGAGTGATAAAGGGGTATGAAGTGCTTAGATTGGATGAATTCCCTTCCTCAATATTTGTCTTCATGGATTGTGTATTGGATGCTACACCCTGAGTTGGAACCTGATTATTCCAAATAAATCTTCAACTTTCCAATTAACAAGTGTGGTCTCATTTGGGGGTGCCTCTTGGGTAGCTTCTTTCTGCTGATTTTATTCTTGGCTTGTATCTTGTTCCACAACCATTGTTATCACCATAAGAGCTTGATTCAAGGCACCAATGAAACAAATTGACTGGTTATGAGGTTAATTTTATGGGAAGCACCGGTCATAATCTTTATCTATGTTATTTTTACTAGTACCCTGGCTCTAGACATGGATACAACGTTAGTATTGTAAGGCTTAAATGGCCTATTAATAGGTGGTTTTACTTGGTTATGATTTAAATCTTGACAAGGTGGCTTATTAGACGATACAAAGGTCTATGGGCTAGGTTTGAGGCTGATATGACCTAAAATTTTGGGCCTGCTACATCTTAATTGTCACCAACTCATTTCCTATGTTTTGCAACTATTTCATGCCTTCTTGGATCTCATTTGAGGTACTAGAAGAAGAGGTAGAAGGTTCAAATGAGAACTCTAATTTTTTTGGAGAGGGATGGGAGCTAAGGTAGGTGTTTGGCTAGTGCTCAAATTTCATAGTTCTAGATAAAGAGGCATGTATGGCCTATGTGTAAGTTTACCAGCTTGAATCAGATAAATTTCAACTCTAATAGTGATGTTATAATCGAGCGTAAAGTTTTACCTCCCATGGATTCTATCATCATTGCAATATCATAATTTAGAGCTTTTAGGAAGTAGAGAAAGGCACCTTCAGCTTCTTGGTCTCACAACAAGTAGAATTCTATCCCATTTCCTTTGAAACCTGAATTTGAAATCAACCATTTGCTCATTTGGTACTCTCTCGATTGTGGTTAGTTGTTCCAATAGAGACAAGTTGTCTGCCTTCTCCCCAAATTGACCACAAAGAGTTGTGCATAACTGATCCTAATTTTGAATTGATCCCATTGTCAATCTTCTGAACCATTGTAAATCCTTTCCTTTGAAAGAAGAGGCCAACAATTTGATAGTCACATCCATTTCATTAACCTCATGTATAGCATAGACATTTACAATGTCTTGAATGTGATCAATCGGAGTTGTATGGTTTTCCCTAGTGAAATATGGAATTTTCTTCAATGCTACAACTAGAATTAGATTTTGTGCATTGAGAGCAAGTGGGTTGCTTCCCATGAAGTTGACATAGGGATTTGGTGGCCCTTGTGGTGGTTGTTTTTGTAGATGTGCCATTATAATTGGTCTAAGAACTCTGGTTGATTGAATGAAAGGCCTACTAGGTGGAGGTGTTGATAGTGTTCTATTTAGTGGAGATGGAGACCTTTGATCTCTTCTTCCCCTTCTTCCTATACCTGGAGATAGCTACAAGTATTCAAAATGCCTTCTTCCCTATTACTTGACATTTTTGAATTCTTCTCATATATTTGACAAGCTTGAGCTACTAAAACTAGTGGATTCTATCATTTGGAATCGTCGGATATGTAATTTCAAATATTTTTACAAGCTAGATTTTCAAAACTAGAACACATCAAACTTGTTGTAATCAAAATTAATACTTCTTGTCCCACTCGAGCATGCTAGAACTATTATCACCAAATCACAACACCCTCTAATTTTCACAAATGTGTGTACTTGAGCTCATGGTGTGACTAGATAACATGGGTACTATCTCCAAGTTTTGGGAATTGTTACTTCAAATAGACCTCCAGAGAAGGTTGGTTCCTCTTCCTACTCCTAGTGTGATCCAACTCTAATAAAAGAAAACTATTGACTATCTTTATTCTATAATTTCCAAGGGACCAAGGAGAGAGATAACATGTAAATAAAGGAAAACTACACTAAAGAGGTGATGCACCAAAAGAAGGTTATGAGAATAACTCCCCAATGTATGAAAATGGAAGCAAAACACATGTTAGAAAGGGTGATGATAGTTCTCCACAATCCAATAATGAAATTCACAACATCTCCAACAAACACAATAACAATGGATCCCTAAAAGATCATATAATAGACACAATATATTGACAATAAAATTGAAGAGGCAAAAAGAAAGGAACAAACACAATGAGGGAAAATACATCCACAATTTGCATCTATTGCTTCATTAGTATGCACAGTTTAAACAATTACAAAGCAAGGGCCTAGATCACCATGTAAGGATTCCCCTATAAAGTCTTGTAGCACATTGGCTTCACAAAACAAAATGGGAAGAGTTTTTCTACTCAAATCATACTCCCTTTACAATGAGCCCAAAACTTCAATCTATAGAATTTTGGAAAAGAGAGAGGGAGGGGATGTAATTCCTGAAATTCACTTTCCAACAAATTGCAAGTCAATATAAATGAGTGTAGTTAGTGTTCTTGGTGTTGGAAAAGAAATATCAAAGTGTCCCATAACCTACATGAGATAAAGAATGATTTCTCATGCTCATTAAATGCCCCTCCAACCACTATCCAACAACCAAACTCGAATCGGGATGGTTTTTCTAAAAATCCACCATCCAATATTCATCAAATTCTATTTTTATTGGTTTCTTTGTGTCGGGTTCAAAGCCACAACTCCAATGAGACCAATTTCGAGTGATTCTCGTTAAGAATTACTTTAGTTATGGATTCCGAGTGATTGCTGGCTATTTTGGGAATTTTCCAAGATTGCTTGTTCCACGGGATTGGCAATTAATTCATTGGTTAGAAATACATTTTAATTATTTTCACTCCTTCTTAATGTTTTTCATCATCATTTAAAATTATTTGGCATTTAAAAAGTCTACAGCCTACCTTTTGATTTGATTTATTTTAAAGAAGGGGAGGGGAGTTGATGTTTAAATGTTTACAATGTCTCTGCTAGCTCAGACCATCTCGGCTAAGCTAGCTCTTTATTTCCTATGAATAACATGCCAACTTAGCACTTCCCACATCATCAAGCTCACCTTAACTGGTTCATCTTGTATACCGAACCATCACTCCACGTGTATGTCAAGTCACCCTCGAGAAATGAGCTTATATTTATCCACATTGGGCTTCTCTTTCCACCTTTCACCAAACTGCCACTTTGTGTCTCGATCCTGTTCCTCTTTCACATCACTGTCACTTTACAATGTGGATCAAAACCTCCCAAGGATAACTTGATCCTTCACGGCCTGAGTTTTGACCTGCTTGCACCCAACTCGCTTGAATCCTCCCACCTTGTTTCACATTGACCAAGCTATGAGCGTTGTCTGACCTCGACCTATCTACATTACATGTTCTACGATGATGTCGATATTTAGCCATACTCACATTCTATGGGCCATGTGGGTGATTTTTCCCACCTTACCCACATGTAATGCTAGTTAGGTATTTCAGTCCCCATGTCCCGTAAGGTTTGAGTTCATTTGGAACACGGGACATGATTCCCTAATTTCTTGCACTCCATTACATGTGGCATTATCGATCTATTGTACCCAATTTTCTCAAGTCTGTTCAAACTCTTTGTGCATCATTTTTATGCATAGGCCAAAATGGCCATTCCATATCCCGACTTGGCCACGAGTCCTTCCCTAATGCATCTGTTCTCCTCCATCACTTTGAATGAACCCCTGTGACAACTCGGTTAGATTATTGCTTACATTTGATGATTAAAGTACGAGCTCAATCTCTACTTCCTTGTATCGTAGATCTCTACAACTTTTTCAATCAACTCGGTTTTACCTTCATCCATGGCTTGATGTGACCAATAACATCTCAAATATTTTTCTTAATGTGTTGGTTTCAACTATGATACTACCATGTCCTATGTCAAATAATTCGATCAGCTCATGACATAACATGGCTTGTTATTACTTTAGAAAATCTTGAATCATCCCATTTGTCATTTTTCGGTCCTCCATCATAATTGTGTCTTGCTTATGAGCATCCGCGGTTTGGTTTGATCATAGAGTAATTTGTCTTCCAAGAGTACTTGTTTCATGCGTATGTAATCGAGTTCATGTGATGAGATGGGTCTCGTTGTGATGTAAACTTGAATTGGAGTGATTCAAGAGCTCACAGTCATGTCACTATGCAAGGGCTGCTATGAAACTTGCAGAAACTCGCCTAACAACATTGACTCACTAGCTTGGTGTAGCATTATCTCAGCCTCAATTCCATTCAAGACACTGGGAGCTTTGTTTTGAGAAATAGCTCAATTGGAATTAGACTCGGGCTCGGTAGTGTATTGGAACTCGATATCCCAATACCGGAGACGTGGCTTGTTGCTCACTATGAAATTAAAATTCTATTTCCCTTTTCTAGATGCACTTGGATAGCATGTTCAAAGTGACTTAGTAGGCTTCTATATGAGCTCAGAATAAGTTATCTCGATGGGTATTTTAAGAATGAGCTTAGATTCCTTGGGTATGAACTCGATGGGATGATCCCAACGCCATGCCATGGCATATCTATGATAGCTTGTGGCTCGGCTCATACTTAACAACTCTGTTTATGAGCTCGATGTCTCCCTTTTCCACAACTCATTGGAATAGAGAGTAGATCGGTAATGGCATGATTAGCTCTATGAAAAAACCCTAGAGATAAAATTCTCCTACTCAAAAGCTACATCCTCCTCTAATATTTTATGAAATTATTATATCTCCAGGTACACTAGAGCTATGTGGAGATTTTGAAGGCACTCTTTGGATTTTAACATTTAGTGTTACAAGGTGGGCCCCATTGCATTAGTTCTCAAATAGAATAAAACTTTAAACTTGATGAAGACCAAGAAGAAGAAAACTCTTCTTGAACCCACAATTCTCTCAAAGACAATGATTCTTGCTTAAACATTGAAATCTACCCGCATCTTTGAGGTGCTTACAAATTGTTTTGTCGTCCAATTTTACCTACGGTGAAATTGGATAATAGTTCTCATGCCAAAATTCAAGGATGAATGATTTTTCCATGATGAGATAAATTTCCACACACTTGAATACATGGAGAAATGGTGTCTCATGGTCACGGGGTGTCGAGACAGAAGCCTCAAAGTACAAGAGCATGGAGAAGATAATGAAGTGTTCATTAATTACATAAACATTTTCTCTGTAGTATGAGTATGAAGATGGAATCTTGGTGTGTCTTATTCTTATAAATCCATGCAAACCCATCACAAAATCATGGTTTTATCAAATAAAAATTTATGTGCTTCAAAGTTTAAACTTTGATCCGTTGTTTCACGATGGTATGTACTTTATTCAACCGTTGTCGGTATGTGTATATTCTTTCCCCACCTCTGTAAATATCCCTCCCCCTGTACATAGTTTCCCTTTTTGTTGTGTGTTGTTTTCCCTTTTGGTGTGCTTCCCTTATAGTTGTGTGCATATGTGTGTGCGTGCTCATTAATACAAGTGTGTAGTATATCTTTCTGGTGACTCTAAATCCCAATGGATAAGGCATCTATCCACAAAATACAATTGAGATTCTAGAGGCATTATGTCATGTCCTCACATCACTCAATCCAAAACATTTCCCCAATCTAGATCTATTTTTTTCATGTAAATGTGTAATAGGAAAATTCTCAATTTTCAAGCATGACAACGAACCCTAGTGTCGAAACTTTTGGTTGTAGGCCTTTCCAGACACTTTCCCAAGTCACCCTAATCCTTGTGTCAATCTTATCCCCTTTCTCTAGATAATTTCAAAGCATCATGTCAATGTTTCCATAGGTGATTTAGGGTTACCTAGTCATTCCAAGTTCTTCCAAAGCAAGATCCATCAAGACAACCTTTTAGCAAGCTTGGGAAAGGCCATGTTTTGATCTTCTCAAAGCTAGTGTGCACCCCGAAGTAGAGTGAAAGACTTAAATTCATCGGGGAGGTATATAATAGAGTTAGTAACATTTTTAATCATTATTGGAAGATTCTAAGAGGTTTTGGAAGTTTTGGAGTAGTTTTGAAAAAGTGGGTCTTGAAGGCTTAAGCAGTGCATAGTGTGAAAACATCCCCTGAGCTTCAAGAAGTCATTTGGGAGCTCGAAAGATTTAGGATTCAGAAAAATATCTTAGGAAATTTATTTCAGATCCCTAGAGGATGGTAATATCATATTCTTCACAACACCTAGGAGGACTATGTTAATAGATAATTTTTGTATGCTCAACCTTGAATCCAAAACAAAATCCTATTTTTAGGGGGAAATTTCATGATCAAGAGCTAACACCCAAAACATTTGATTAATAAGGTAATTTTAAGACACAATCATATAAAATTTCATCAAAAATTCCTCCAGAGGCTTAAGATATGCTCTGACAGACTGACCTCCCAAGGTAAGGCTTCACGAGTTAGTCAATTTTAGGAATTGAAAATCTAGCCAATGGGAGAGTGGAACATGTTTTCAAAACAAGTACACCAAATCCTTGGTACATATGGTGTAATAAAATTCACCAACTCCCAGTTGAGCCTCACGGATCCCAATATAACCAATTTTAAGCTTCTTCTTGCAAGATAATCCCTATGCATTGAAAACCTAACACTCGCTCCATAACCATCATCACCCATTCATCATCCTTTAGCATTACTATAGAGAAAAAATATAAGATTTTCAATCCAAAACAAGAACTACATGTTGTCGAAACCCTAGGCTCCAAAATGAGAAATTGATCATATCTCCCAAACCGTGCACCCAATCTCTATGAAATTTTGGGAAGATATCCCTCATCCAAGAGCCTTGGAGAAGAAAAAAATATCATAAACAACATGGATTTTTAATTTCATCCTAGTGAAATTTTATTCCCTAAGGTGTTCTTCCTTCATTTTTAAATCAACCTAGGAAGCGGTTTGACTTGAAAATTCATTGAGCATCAAAATCAAAAGCCGAAATAATCCAGGTTTTCTCATCAATCCGAAATGGTGATTTTCATATTCTAAAATTATAAAATTTCATTGGTTTGCAATTTAAATTTTAATTAAGTTTCTAAAAAGGAAAAACTCTTTAGAATAAAGAATAGTAAAAATAATACAACTAAAAACTAGGGCACATGGGTCAAAAAGTCAAAAAAGTAAAAATCAAAAATCAAAAAACAACTTTCCAAACATATAAAGTTATTTCAATTTACCCCAAAACATCTATAGACATGCTCGAATATGGTAACAACCCCTTAGTACCAACAACAAGATAAAAATTATTCTTTCCTAAAATAACAACTTTTGGATCCCGATGGTTAAAAATGGAAAGTCCCAATGTTGAATGCAAAAAGTTGCAGTAGGATCCTTTTTAAGTGATATCACTTATTTTTATCATCCTTTCAAGGTTTCAAGAAATTTTCTTAGCTCAAACATGTTGAGTGAGTTTGGAAAGCTAGAAGAAGTGTGGATATCTTCTCAAGGTGATCAAGAGCTAGCCCCATGACATGCTTCTACAACCACTCCGGTGACCGACATCATGGTAACCCCGAAGAGTCATTTCTATGGATTCAAGAAGTACTCAAGAGTGGGCCAAGAAAAGTACAATTCACTACCATTCCCAGTCTCACAGAAATATTTGTAATGTGGAACCCCAAGTGAAGAAAGAAGGCCCATATAGATTCCTACTTCTTGGTGACACCTCGTGTAACTAGTTTGTCAAAGTTTCCAAGCCTAAGATTGAAAATATCATAGAAGAGATGACTCCATCTGATTATGAGATGACCGAAATCTCATTGGGTCAAGCTTCTCATGAAGGTGACATTCACTTGTTCAAAGAAACCACCTCTTGTCTTCTTTGTCAAACCAAAGAATACAAGAAAACCATTATGCAACTAGAGGAACATGTAAGATCTCTTAGTGCATACATTCAACCCTTCTTCAGGGGCCGAATCAACACCTCCACTTCCCATCAAAGATATTCCCCCAATCAGCAGTATCAACTCCAAGGAAATCAAGAAAGCACATGAATAAATGATTTGGGAAAAATTGTATGAAAAGTGGATTGAGGAAATCATTGAACAAGGAAAGGAATTATGTTTAGACATCATTCTCTCATTCAATGTGCTCATGTAACATTGTCTAAAGTACAAACAAGACAAGGGAGGAGTTTGTAAAAGAGGTCAAACACTTGGAGGATATACTCCCACTAGTTTCTTAAATGAGTTCTTTTGGCTCTTAGGCCCTCTTTGAAAAGGAAGTGTTCACATTAACCTCTGAGGAATTGTCTCAAGTTTGGATCCACATCTTGGATGCATGGTATGTAATGTTCAAAAATTTCATATTCGAATTGGGATCCCATGGGTTATAGGTGTCTAGAATCCTGAATGAAGTCTACCATTGTGTCAAAAGGTTCAATTTCCCCTCTCTCACTAAAGACTCATCATCAGAGGAAATCATCATTACATTTCAAGATATGGTCAAGAAGGAGGTAGGTGACTCTCTTTCCTTCAAAGAAAGACAACTTAGATTCATCGTCTTGCATCAAGAGTTACATTGTTGTAATTTAAATCGATCACGAAGAATGGATTCATCAATGTAAAAGGAGCAATGGTTTCCCTGAAGACATGGACCAAGGTGTTAGGCTTTGTTTGCATTCCAGAGAACGATGAGATCATAACTACAATAGCTCAATTCAACAAGGAATTCAAGAAAAAGGAACCCACTCCAGAGATCCATCACTAGGAGTCATGATTTAGTAAGAGGTTTCTTCATCATATGTGGTAGCTTTTCCATTTCTTCTCTCTCTCTCTCTTCTTTCTCTCCCCTTTCTAACTCTTTGTTAGGCATAATCATTGTATTTTTTCAATCACTTAAGTGACTTTATAAAGTAACATTGTAAAAATTCTTTTAATTTATAAAAGGGAAGTTGTTTCTCACTTCCTAGGAAGGTGGAAAGTCACAAGTTGAATGAGATAATTAAGAGTAGAGTGGGGGTAAGAAAAGATTAAATATACATTTTTATAAATTGAGATGGCTTCTCCATTCCAAAGGATCTTGAAAATTTTGTAATTTTTAGCAATAGTGGATTGTAATATGTTATTGAACTTTATGTCATCAATCTATATCAAATAGAGCTACATTTCTTCTACATTCTTTCTTATTTTCCCCTTTCTTTGTACAAATTTTCTAAATTTCAATCAAGGAATAGAGTTTCTAATTTCTAATGTCAATAAACGAATCAAGGAATAGTGTAAATGTCAATCAATTTAAAAATCTCTTTAATTTATAAAATGTAATCTGTTTCACCACAGAATGTTTCAGTTTTGGAATAGAGTTGCTTCTATCCTTTCATTCCTTTGAGAAACAGATAAGGGTTAGGGCTAGGAGGAATACCTGTTGAATGTCGAGAGGGTGTGCGCGTACCGTAGAGAGAGATCAGATCGATTGCAAAGAACTCCTTTTTGTCTGGGAAGGACTACCTGCAAGTAAGAATACAAGACCACCAGATTCTAATTAGATGATAAGTGAGGGAACTGCCTTAGGCCCAGGAAATATGAGACTTCCTTTCGAAGGTGGTCAGTTCCCCTGCTAATATGAATTAACACAAATTCTAACAAATAAGCTATTGTCCAATTACAATTTGTTTACCTCGTTAGAACAATAGAGAAAAGGCTGGTCTTGGTTTTGAATCACGGTGACCGACGCCGGTCAGTGTCACCGGTGCCGGTTGATGATAACCGATATCGGTAGGGGTAGTGATTTAAGGGGTTTGGTAAAAGGTTGGCTATAAGATGACTATGGTGTTTATAAGGCTAGTAAATGATTGGGGATGGGTAACGGGGTGATAGAGAAGGCTCAGAGGGTATGGGAGCTGTTCTTGGGGTAGTGTAGGGGTAGAGGAATGATAGTTAGATGGGGGGTGTTACCGGGTAGTGGATCTGGGAGTAGACTTGTAATTACTGTGATTCAGAAATCCAAGAAATATTATTAAAAGAACGTATAAGACTTACTTACTAGTTCCTGATGAAAAATGTAGGTTCAAGGACTGTGATGATGAAGGCAGGGTTCAGGTAGGATGGTCTGACAATCGAGATGAGCTATCTCCTCTCCTGATGCTTGGATGAGTGTCACTGGGCTCTGGTTATTCAGTTGCAGTCTTGGGCTTGATGTCCTTCTCTGTAAACTCCTCTCTTTCCTTCACTTGTCTCTGTTCAGCCAAGTAAATTCCAGATCCTTCCAATGACTTCTCGTTTAGATCAAATGAAAATCCAACCCTTTGTTTTTGGTTGGGGGAGGTCATTTACAGGGAACCGATGGCGGTTACATAACCGACGGTGGTCGAGTAGGAACCGGTATCGGTCAGGTCAAAGTGGGCTATTTTTAGTAAAATAGCCAACTTTCCCTCCTTTTCTCCCGAGGGATTAGTTTCGAGCTTGGTCAAGTCATTACGAGGTTGGTTTTAGGTGTAGGTGAGGAGTCATTTAGTCATGGGTGTGGATGTAGACCAAGTTATAGGTCTTAATTAGGTTAGTTTAGGGTTAGGACTAGGTCATGATGAGGTGGCGAGATGAGGTGGCAGGTATGGCGATGTGGATTTATTAATTATAGGGTAATTAATAAATAATTGTGTAAGGTTTAGGTGATGAGGTTAGGTTGCGAAATGAGATGCGGGGCACAGGGGGTCGTAAGACACAAATTTGGTGTCTACATTAGCCCCTTATTGTCATGTAGCTTGTCTTGTAAAGTTGCACAGACAATAATATGAAGTGGTTACCCCTGTGTTTCCCTCGGAAATGTTTCGTTCCTTTTAGAAACAGATAAGGTTAGGGTTAGGAGGAATACCTGTAGAATGTCGAGATGGTGTGCGCGTACCGTAGAGAAAGATCGCGATCGATGCGAAGAACTCCTTTTTGTCTTGGAAGGACTACCCGGCAAATAAGAACACAAGACCACAAGATTTTGATTAAACAATAAATGAGGAAACTGCCTTGGGCCCAGGAAATATAAAACTTCCTTTCGAAGGTGGTCAGTTTCCCTGCTAATATGAATTAACACAAAAGACTGTAAAATATCAATTAAGTTGTTTCGTTGAACTGGGTAGGGAAAAGGCTGTTTTTCTGGTTTTGATCAGAGGAAGGCGTCTTTGGTTTCGATAACCGATGCGGTTCCGATAACCGATACCGGTGGGTTATAGGATCTTCTTAGTAGCTATGGTGTTTGTAAGGCTAGTTTATGGATGATATTAGGAAATGAGATGATGAGAGGTAAAAGAATAACAGTTAGATGCAATGGCACGTTGGGTAGTGGACTCAGAAACGGATTTAGGAGGACTGAGATTCAAGAAACATAAGAAATGTTATAACAGAGGACATGCAAGATGTGACTTACTGGTTTTGACCAAGATGCAAGCTGATCTCCTTTGCTGTAAACACTTCTAGTATTTCCACTCATCTCTGCTTGGTCAAGTGAAGATCTGGACTCTGTTCCTCGCTCCCAATAATCTCTGTTGATCCAGAAATCCTTCGACTGATCTCCAAAATGAAATTCCGATCCGTTGTTTTGGTTTGGGGAGCCCATTTACAGGGAACCGATGGCGGTTGCGTAACCGACGGCGGTCGAGTAGGAACCGGCATCGGTAAGGAAAAAGTAGGCTATTTTTAGTAAAATCGCCCACCTTCCCTGCTTTTCTCCCGAGAGATCAGCTGCGGGCTTGGTCAAGTGACTAGAAGGTCGGTTTTGGGTGCGAGAAAGGGGTCATTAGTTATGGGTGTAGGTGTAGACCAAGTTTTAGGTTTTAATTAGGTTAGTTTAGGATTAGGGCTAGGTCATGATGAGGTGGCAAAATGAGGTGGCAGGTGAGGTGATGGGGATTTATCAATTACAAGGTAATTAATAAATAATTGTGTAAAGTTTAGGTAATGAGGTTAGGTTGCGAAATGGGATGCGGGTCATGAGGGTCATAAGACACGAATTTGGTGTCTACACCTGTTAAGGGTATAGCTAATCCCCCTCAAATCTATCACGCAGATTGAGGTAGCGTGAAATCGAGATAGAATTGATAAAGGGTAAATGGTGTTGAGATGATGGTGAGATGGTGGGGTAGGTCAAAAAGCGAGGCGCTTGCGTTGAAATGCGAGAGTGCGACAGGTACATGATTTGAAGAGCAAACAAGCAATTCATAGGCAAAGGTCGATAGTTTATCCAAACAAGGGTGATATAATCCTGGTATCAAGGCATATGAAGTAGCTCGGGGATATAATGGGTAAGGTAATCTTTGGACGCGTTTAGGCATGTTCGGTAGTACAAATGGTTGGTTTGGTTGAGATAAACGTCGCGGTCTTGGTCAGGCAAAGTTGGTCGGTTGATCAAGTCAAGTACCTAATGATGCTAAAACACGAACAGTGATCTCGATTGAACAAAAAGATACATGTTGGGTGGATAAAATTGTAATTTGTTGGTTTTGGGCAAGGTATTTGAGTGGTGTGGCCTTAGGTCGGGCCGATTGATGAGTGAGGCCCATGGGTTGGCCCTGATTGGTTGTTTGTGGCCTTGGGTCGGGCCAAATGGTCTGATGTGGCCTTGGGTCAGGCCAGATTGGTTGGTTGCGGCCTTGGGTCGGGCCAAATGGTTGGTTGTGGCCATGGGTTGGGCCGGATTGGTTGGTTGCGGCCTTGGGTCGGGCCAAATGGTTGGTTATGGCCTTGAGTCGGGCCAAATGGTTGGTTACGGCCTTGGGTCGGGACAAATTGGTTGGTTGCGGCCTTGGGACGGGCCAAATGGTTGGTTACGGCCTTGGGTCGGGCTAAATTGGTTGGTTGTGGCCTTGGGTTGGGCCAAATTGGTTGGTTGTGGCCTTGGGTCGGGCCAAATTATTGGTTGCGGCCGTGAAGTGGGTCAATGAAGTCAACAAAGGGTTTTCAGCGAAGGCGGATATAGGTGATGTGGTGAGAAAGGGCAATTAGTAAATAAGGGCAGAAATTGGGGAAAGGTGAGATTAAACCGATATTGATTTTCTATGACTGGTATCGGTTATATGACCGATACCGGTTCTTTAGGGCATTATATAACCGATATCGGTTATAGGTTGAAAAACCTATAAAAAGAAAAAATACGGCCTGTCATTGTCATATTGTCAATTTGAAAACCAATTTTAGTTGTCTGAGGTGTATTAGCAAAATTTTTGAATTTGTCAGCTGAGGTGGCACTATTTGAGTGGAGAAGTGAGTGGTTGGTAGGCCCGAGCGAGTAGGAGGCAGCATTTGATTGGAGGAGGATCCAGCAGAGGAGTTTTAGATCCATGGCACAGCCAGGAGGAGTAGGAGGAGTCTTTGGACCAGCTAGACCGCCACCACCTATCCCACCATGACGACGTGTAGTCGTACCGGTAGGTTCGAAACCTCTCATTATGTGAATTTAATGTTTTTAAGCTAGATTTGGGTTTTGGGTAGGAATCCATGTTTTTAATAAAAGAATGAATAAATGGAAGTTGTTTGGAAAATGGAGAGGGTAGGTAGGTTAGTTAGGCTAAAACGGTAGGGTGGGTAGGTTTTTAGGGTTTTTTTATTGGGTAAAAAGTGGGTAATAGGCAAAAAATGAGGTTGGGGGGCCGCGTCGGGTTCGGCTCAAGTGATTTTACAGTGACCAATGTTGGTCGCTTAGCGGCCGACATCGGTCATGAATTCTTTAGGTAAGGTGGTTTTTTTGGTCAACCGGTGTTGGTTGGATGTCGGCGGCGTCGGTGGAGAAATCTTTGAGAGAGTACCGGTGGCGGTCATGGGTGACCGGTACCGGTCCTTAGTTAGGATTATTTATTTTTTTGGTTTGGTTTTGTTGTTGTTTTGGGTTGTTGTTTGGGTGTTTTGTTATTGTTTGGGTTGTTGTTTGGGTGTTTTGTTATTGTTTGGGTGTTTTGTTATTGTTTGGGTGTTTTGTTATTAGTGGTTTGGGTTTTGTGTTTATTGTTGGGCTTTGTGTTTTTGGGGTGAAGAGGGAAGGGGTAGAGGCCGGGAAGGGTGATTGGTGGGTGGGGGAAAATGGGGCGGTTATGTGGTTGGTGTGGTTAGGATAGATTAGGTGTTGGGCATGAATGGGGAGGTGTTAAATTTGTAGGGGCATAGGTAAATGGCGAGAGTAGAGTGAGTGATTGGTAGGGAGCGACATAAGGCAAGGGATATCGTAAAGGTTTTATGGTAAAATAGGTAGGTGTAGGTGTGTGTTATAGAGTGGGGTGTGGTCGGGTGGGTAAAAGGGGGTATAGAAGGTTAAATTAGTTGTTGTTTGAAAGGGTAGGTCTAATGAAGTGGGTGATTTTGTGCAGCATGTCAAGGCGGTGACTATGCGAGATAGGATGCCCCCGATGTTGAGACGGATGCAGCCACACATGTGCGGGCAGTGTGATGGGCCATTATGTGCGAGGTGGGACTCGGCGGAGTCCAACGATATAGGGCTATAGATAGGGATCACAGTCTTATGGTTGCCCTCATCGAGAGATGGGATCCAGTGACCAATGTGTTCCATCTCCCGACTGGAGAGATGAATATTACCTTAGAGGATGTATATCGCATCCTGAGACTGCCGATTGTAGGAGAGGCAGTATTCCAGGTAGATGCAGAGACAGCTATGGACAACATTCTATAGGTATTTGGGGATGTAGCCGCGCTATTGACTTATCACAGTGCGAGCATTACCTATGGGGACATGTATCATGCCCATAGACATGAGACACGGCTTGCCATGTTGATGATGATAGGCATCACATGCTTCACCCTCCCAGACTCAGAGGGAGGCTGCTTTCCATGGGTGCTTGATGGGGGTGCTGCACGAGATGGTGGAGGAGCATACGTGCTATGCTTGGGCACCAGTATACCTGGTGCAGCTATACAGAGAGTTGTGGGGCTATCGCCGGATGAGGTGATTTGGGATTTGTTCCACATTTTTGTTACACTACTGGGCATATGAGCACATCATATGTATTCGACCAGTAGGGCTGCCCCAGCAGCCAGGGCCACAGGTGATATACAGATATGGTTTTCAGAGGTGGTTGGGGGTCGTGGGCCAGCCACGAGCGGTGCTCGCCGAGACGGGATGTAGCTTACTACCGTCATTTGCTAGAGGGCGTGACCGCATTGGATATTGTATGGAGGCCTTACAGAGGTCATCAGCCCCATGGAGGAGCCCGATCACAGTTGCGTTGGATCCAGTATACTTTCTGGATAGCAGGACGGAGGCCGGGAGAGTATGAGCGGATACCCCTAGAGAGGGTACGACGGCAGTTGGGGCTACGATAGGATGAGCCACCTCCCTTCCCTCAGTACTGGAGGGAGGATGTAGAGGCCCCACTGCCTGCACCATAGCCCGTGGACCCAGATTGGGTAGCAGAGAGGCCGGCAGATGATACCATGGACGACGCTGGCTGCACAGGATCATTTTTGGTATGGTGGGTAGGGGAGAGAGCAGTGAGGAGAGCATAACCTGTACAACCAGACTTAGCGGTTGTTATAGCAGAGAGGGACCAGCTCAGGGGACAGGTGTAGTTGTTACAGGGGTAGCTTACTGCTGCACAGGCACAGATAGGTGTCTTACAGGGCAGCTAGCCCAGCATTGAAATGTGCACTGTGCACAACCCCGGTACACCACATGCACCACCACAAGCACCACCACAGGCACCACCAGCGCAGTGCACACCACGGCCACAGTGCAGAATGCAGTACCACCAAGTGCGATCACGAGCATAGGTACACGCCACGGCACCGGCAACGACCACGAGCACGGGGTGTACTGGTAGGACAGGGGCCATTGTTATTAGGAGTCGGGGGACCAGCCCCGATTATGGTGGCACGGGCCCACTATATGGAGGTGAGAGCGGAGGCCCGGTATTATCAGGATGTCTTTGATGGTACCGGGGCTGACTATCACCATATGTGGCGCCTGCAGAGCCGAGACCTCTCGAGTCGAGATCCGAGAGATCCAGGGGTGCAGCTATAGCCGGTGGGGAGAGTTGAGACATCCTCAGAAGCGGAGATAGGTGTTTTTGTTTGTACATTGGATATAGGCACCGGTCTACGAACCGGTTATGTATATAGAGGCTGCGTGCCCACATATTATTCATTCATTCATTTATTCATCTTGTTGTATATCTTGCTGCGAGCGAGT
This sequence comes from Taxus wallichiana var. yunnanensis, assembly GCA_018340775.1. Lineage (NCBI taxonomy): Eukaryota > Viridiplantae > Streptophyta > Pinopsida > Cupressales > Taxaceae > Taxus > Taxus wallichiana. The sequence continues at coordinate 438,529,493 of CM031235.1, read as the reverse complement.
ATATTTTTGATATAAGAGACCGGCCTGCAAGCCGAGTCAAGATTTTACTGATTATTGCGGCTGTGTGCCGGCTTTGTATTATTATGAGATCACGAGAGGCCCCTATGCGGGAAAGTTATATATTTGAAACCTTTGATGTATACATATATGATGATTTTGACTCACATGGTTTATATATTGATGGTGTTGATGGTTTTGAAATGGAATGTGTGTATATATATAGATGATGAGTTTGATTCACATGGTTTATATATTGATGGTGTTGATGTCTTTTGTTGATGGATTTTGAAATGGAATGTATGTATATATAGATGATGAGGTTAATTATCATGGTTTATATATGGATGGTTTTGATGTCTTTGTTGATGGCTATTTTTTTTTATTATAGATAGATGATGTTGATGAAATTGTGATGAGATACGATGTGATGTTGATGACAAATATGGATAATGGTGTTGTTATGCGGGAAAAAGAGGTGGGCGCCACAAAAAAATTGGGTAGAAAATAAAGGAAAGGACTATGTTTAAGAAAAAGTAGGCATGTGGTGATATCGGTTAGATAACCGATGTCGATAGAGGATAGACCGATATCGGTTAGGTAACCGATACCGGTTATTCCAAAATGAGATTTTCTAAAAATAGAAAAGCTTGGGTGGCAACTTAAGTTCTTATTTTTAGAGTCATGCAAGAAGTTAAATACGCGAATGTGACGTTGTTTGGCAGTGAGACGAGTAATTGCATGAAAGAATTGAGTGATAAGGAGGAAAGAGACAGGTAAAGTGAGTGTGGGCTGAGATTCAAAAGGCAGAAAGGCAAGTTATATTTGAAAAGGGTGGTGAACATGGTTGAACGAGGAGAAGCATCCGGCGAGGAGAGACGAGAGGAGAGACAGGGGTCCACCTCTGCTGCTTGCATCCCAAGAGGTAAGTTGTTTGGTTGTAATTTGATTCTTGCATGTTTTGTGAATAGGATGAGGGAGATTAAGTAGATAAAGATGAGAAAGAAAAGGTGATAGGCAAGGGTTTGGGATGGGGTGAGTGTGATGGGGTAGGTAGCGGGGATTTCATGTATGTTGTTAGGTATAGAGACGAGTAAATGGGTAAAATATTTATCGCAGTGTATGTTTGTAAGTGAGGTGTATATTTTTGATGTGGACCGGTATCATTTAGAGATAATCGGTATCGGTCGAGTAAAGCAGTATCGGTTATCTATAACCAATACGAAGTTCTTATAGGAGTTTCAGAATGTGAGAAAAAACCTATGGAGATTTGTTTTATTGAATAATTATGTGTCATTTGATGATGTATGCAGACGGAAAGCGGGGTTAAGGATGAATGATATTGTGCAGTGTTGTTGTCACGAATCGGCGGATGTAACACCCGGCTGAATGGGCATTGATAAATCTTTTGGGGTTAAGTGGAATTCTCTATTATTCACGAATCACATGTAACCATGCTATGTTGCAGGCGTTGATTGAGAGATGGAATCCAGAAAAGAATACCTATCTATCCGCCAACGAGGGGAGATGCATGGTGACATTGGAAGATGTGTTCCGTATTTTGAGACTCCCAATTACAGGAAGACCAGTATATCAGGCATTGCCTAAGCGTAGCACGAGGAGCGATAACAGCAGTATTTGGTCCATACGCACGAGATTTGACACAGCGAGGTTTAACATTCACTTATGGTATAATGTATGCAGCACACCCTGAGGCAACAAGGTTGGCAGTAGTATTAATGATAGCGGTGGGGTATTATGCATTACCGAGGGCGGATGGCGGAAGATTTCCAAAAGCATTGATGAGTGTTATTTGGGAAATGATAGAAATGAGCGTGACTTTCGCATGGGCACCTGCATATCTGGCAGAGTTATACAGGGGTTTATGGGCCTGCAGGTGAAAACACAGGATGACACTAGATTTTTCATACTTATTACATTTTTGGGCCTATGAGCACATAGTTTGTGTATGCCCAATAGATTGAGTCGGGAGAGACAAGAGTGCGAGAGGTTGGGATTCAAACGATGGGTCGAGATAGAACAAGAGGTGAGATCCTAGGCCATGATAGATGACATCGAGTATTATAGATAGGTATGGGAGATGGTGACGATTGTGGATATTTTTGGAGGCCTTACAGGAAACTACATGGTGACAGAGAGAACATAGTGAAGAGTTGATGGGTGTAGAGCGCTTGAGGTGGATCACGGGGAACAGGCTAGGTGAGTATGAGAGAATTCCTCTAGATCGCGTGCGGTGACAATTTGGGTTCGTTCAGGATATACCTATGACATATAGACCATACATGAGGATTGCGCGAGGAAGCATTCTCACCTCCCCGGCCGACACCTCCAGAAGGGCCAGAAGAGATAGCAGCCGATCGTAGTGTAATGGATGCGGGAACGACAAAGGCCTATAGAGTATGGTGGGTAGCAGAGCTACGAGGTGCACGTGAGTGCCCTGACATAGCTGTGATTACAGCGAGAGAGATATTGTCTATAGGATTTGGTTCACCAGCTTCAAACATAGGTGAATGAGACAACGGGATTATTAGAGGTTTCACAGTTACGAGTAGAGAGACTAGAGGCAAGATTCCTCCACGCGTGAGGACGTATTCGTATGTTACAGGAGATGTTGGCGGATCAGTGGGAGGAACCAATAGTAGTGGCACCTTTGAGGATGGAAAGGCCAAGTGAGGGGCGTCGACGATCATGATCACCACCGGATTCGGGAGGAGGCGCAAGGGTCTAAGTGAATTTCATAGGAGTATAAGAATAAATAAGGATGCCGACCTGTGAGTCGATGATAGAGAAGATGTATTTGTTGAACATCTAAATAAAACTGAATATGTATGTTAATTTGAGTTATAATAATAAGAAGGGTCGCGTTGTGAATGTTTGTTTTGAAAAAATGATAAAGATGAATGTTGGTGAAAAGAAATACACTAAAATATGTATATTTACAACACATGATAGGTTATGGTAGGGGATGGTCGAGCTAACCTTGGGAGACACCATGTCTCCTAAGTGCTGCCTACATAGCCCATTGCACAAAGCAAGGAGGGGCCTCAGACCGATGTAGTTCTCCCTTAGGACCAGGGAGAGGTGAATTCAGGAAATTTAGGTATGGTTAGGCAATTTGTTGGTTGGTAAAAATATTGATATTGGTAGGGTAATGTTGTTGGTGTTGGTAAGGAATTGGCGATGTTGGTATAGGTATAGGTGAAGTGAAAGTTAGCCTACCCAAGTGGTAGGGAACCGTATCCTGATTAAGGTCAACACACAATCATAGAGTCGAGCAAAAGAGGCAAAAGTGTCCCGTAGTTGAGAAGAGCTAAACAAACCACATAACAACGTAGAATGAGCTTGAACCTCTAGGTACCTTGCATAGACGAGAAGTCAATAGGTGAAAAGAGTGGTATAATCACAATATATTGGGTATACATCACGTCCCTTGAGGTTCGTTGTTTTAAACAAATGGTGGGGTGAGGTGGATCACGTAGCTGAGGCACAGAGAACTTGTTATAAAGTGAGTATCCTGACGAAAGAGAACCAAACCTAAATAGACAAGTCCATGACTCAAAAGTGCTTTTGAATGTGGCTTTTATTTTGCTGAATATAGGCGAGTCGATGCGGGAAGTCTAAAAGGGATATGTATTTTGTTACTCTTGAGGTCTTCTGAAGGTGATCAATGCGAGAAGCTTCTAATAAAAGGCTATTTGTGTATAGTAATTTGTCCTTGAGGAGGAGATCTATTTATAGTAGCAGATGTGGTGTTTGTGTATAGCTGTCCTTTGGGGAGCGATCTATATATAATAGCAGCAATAGTTTAGCATATAGTTGTCCTTCGAGGGAGCAGTCTATGTATAAGTTCGAGGTCTAGATGTCCGTTGGGCATAAAGCATCTAGTTTTGTAGGAAGTTTGACTCAAGAAAATCCCATAAGTGTTTAGTTAAGAATGTGTCATTGTGATACTTTGAAGTCATGGACTAGTCTAAAAATGGGAAGGCATCTTTAAGGGGAGGTGATAATCAAACCATGTGAGCTTGATTTGATTTTGAGATGTAGGAAAAAAAGTGTATGCAATGGTAAATGAGCTCAAGGGACGAGCACAAGGTAGATAAGAAGTGATATAACACTAAATTCAACAGTAGAATGGTCGAAGATGCAAGGCATTAAGGGGCTCAGGCTCAGGTTTACCATTAAGCGAAGCTAAATGATAAGTGCCTGATCCATAAGTGTGAGTGATAATGTAAGGCCCAATCCAATTGGGAGAAAATTTGCCATGTTTTCTCTTTTCTAGTTTGGTTACATGTTGATTCTCTTTGAGGACAAGATCACCAACCTTAAAGGTACGCTCATGAAGTCACTTATCATAAGCACGCTTGATGCATTTTTGATAGATTTGAAGGTGGTCAAGAGTCGTAAGACAACGCTCGTCAAGAAGCTCTAATTGGCTAACCGCTCTGGCGGAAATCATCATTGGTGAGAATGTCTTGAAGAGATATTCGAGGGAGGGTATTTGTATTTCGAGAGGAAAGACGGCCTCGATACCATATACCAAAGAAAATGGTGTGACATTAGTGGAGAGTACGAATGCTAGTACGATAAGCCCAAAGGGCAAAGGGGATGTGATCATGCCAATTTCTTCAGAATCATTAACAACTTTCATGAGGATTTTGGTTAGGGTTTTATTAGAAGATTCAAACGACCATTGGCTTTGTGGATAGCAAGGTGATGAGAAACTAAGTTTGATACCAAAGTTGTCACAAAGGTCTTGTAACAACTTATTTTTGAAAGATTTACCATTATCATTATTAGGCGATGAGGAATACCAAAAGCGACAGATAATGTGATGGTTAACGAATTCGACGATTTTTTCTTTTTTGGTTGAAATGAGTGGAATAGCCTCCACCCATTTTGTGTAATATTCGGTTGCTGTGATTATCCATCGGTGACGTTGCGAAGAGGGTGGATGAATCTCACCAATAAGGTCTAAACCCCATTGTGAGAAAGGCCAAATATCTCGTGCGACCTATAGCGGATGGCTAGGAGTATGTTGAAGGTTTGCATGTTGTTGACACATAACACAACGCTTAACATATTCGTAGCAGTCGTTATTAAGAGTAGGCCAATAATAGCCTAGGCGAAGGATCCATTTGGCCACGGCAAGGCCACTAAAATGTCCACCACAAATACCGTCGTGGACTTGTTGGATGGTATAGGTGACCTCCATGCCGAGTTAAACATTGAAGGAGGATGCCATCAAAGCCACGTTTATAAAGGAGTCCCCCATGACGAAATAACGAGAAACATTTTTAAGAAAAGCACGTTTCTTTGGTACTAGTAAGGTCGGGTGGGAGAACGAGAGGTTGTAAGGTAGTCATGAAATTGGTGATACCGGGTATCGACAAATTAGAGACACATTATTTATCATACAAACAAGCTGAAATTTGAGTAAGATGGGGCAAAGAGTTGTTGTACCAAGGCGAATATGTCGAGTCGATTGGTGAGGCAGGAATTTGCGAGGCTAAGCAAGCCATAGTATCTGCAAATTTGTTAGTGGAGCGGGGAATGGTTTGGATAGAATAACGAGTAAATAAGGTGAGAAGTGAAACCATGTAATGTTTGTACTTTTGAAGTTCCTCATTTTACATTGGTAGATTCCCATAACTTGGTTGACAACCAATTGAGAGTCGCCGAAAATGTTGATAGATTTGACACCTAAGTGTAACGCATGACAACAGAGACCCAAAACAAGGGCCTCGTATTCCGCTGTATTATTAGTGCAGGGGAAATCGAGCTAGAATGAAAGAGGCATAGGCTCAGCGTCAAGAGGAATGAGAACAACACCGGCTCCTCCACCATGCTGGCATTTGGATCCATCAAAGAAGAGGGTCATTGGATACGACTCCTCCCTAAGTGAAAGAGTAGCGATGAGTTTGTCGGGAAAATTAAAATTGGTAAATTGTTCCCCAGGTAAAGGGGCTTCCGCGAGTTGGTCAGCAATGGTTTGTCCTTTGATTGACTTCTGGTGTATAAATTCAAGGTCGAGGTCAACAAGGAGCATAAGCCATCGGGCGATGCATTGGTTTAGATGAGGTTTGGCATACATATAATGGATGGGGTCCGTGTTGGTGATGACGAAAGTTTTGTGATTCAGGAGGTAGTGTCGGAGTTTGGTGGCCACGAATGATAGGGCTAGGCACAAATTTTCTACATGTGTATACCTAGTCTCATAATCCACTAGAGTACGACTTATATAATAAACGGCTTGTTCTTGATGTGCCGAGTCCCGATGTGTGAGCATGGCTCCTATAGCATGGTCAGTGGCAGAAAGGTAAAGGTAAAAAGGGCAATCATCGACGTGGGATAAGCATGGGTGGCTACTGAGAGATAGGCTTTAAGAGCCTCAAAGGCTTGGTGGCACTCTTCACTCCATTAAAAGGCAATGTCATTTTTAAGGGGTGATGGAAAGGTTGACATTGATCTGAGAGTTGGGAGATGAAACACCGGATAGATTGGATTTTACCTTGCAAACTACGCAATTGTTTGAGGTTAGTAGGTGGGGGCATTTCTAGGATAGCTTTGAATTTAGATGGATCAACCTCAATGCCATGCAAAGAGATGATAAAACTAAGAAGTTTTCCCGAAAGGACACCAAAGACACATTTCTTTGGTTGAAGACGGATAGAATATTGTAACAGGTGATCGAAAATAATGGTTAAAACATCGAGATGTTCACTGCGATGTTTAGATTTGCCAAGAAGATCATCAACGTAATCCTCAAGGATAGTGTGCATAATGTCATGAAAAATGTAAGTCATAGCCGATAGGTCACACCAAAGCATTCTTAAGGCCAAAGCGGCATGACACGATAACAGAAGGTTCCCCAAGGAGTTATGAAGGTAGTTTTATGTTGATCGGCGGGGCTACCAAAATTTGATTGTATCCCGAGAAGCCATCCATGAGAGAAAGCATCTCATGACGGCAGTGAGATCAACAAGTTGATCAATACTTGGTAGGGGAAGTCATCCTTTGGGAAAGTGAGATTAAGGTCCCGAAAATCCGTACATATCCGAAGTCCCCCTGCCGCTTTAGTAGCGATGAGTGCGATGTTAGAAATCCATTGAGGATAGTCAATAGGTAAGATGAAGGAAATAGAAAGGATTCGTTGAAGCTCTTCTTTGACCAAGAGGGCAATGCGTGGATGCATTTTCTCGGATTTCTTTTTAAGCGGCTTGGAATCAGGTTTTAGGGGTAATGTTATGGACAACAAATATCGGGATCAATTCTGGCATGTCGGCAGTAGGACCAAGCGAAAGCTTGGTTGTGGGTCTGAGAGAAAGGTAGTAAAGGTGGCTTGTTACGATGTGTTAAGGGATTGTCGATCTTCACAATGTGAGGATCCTCCTCGTGTGGATGTTGATTTCTATAGTTGACTTATTCAACATGGTTTGAGTTTGAGACGGTAAGGCACGTTGAATATAGGAGTAAATCCGCACCAAGGTAAGTGAGGATAGAGTTGTCATCATCGGCACTCAACAACATTAATTGAAGGCGAATCCTCTTCAATCATGTGCGGATATAGAAAGGGAAGAGAAGATGGATCCTCATTATCGTGTTGATAAGTGAGAGGACCTAGGAATATAGCATTTATGAAAAAAAAAAGTTAGGAGGGATAGATTCGGGATCTATCGACTGCGTGGGTGCGATGGCAAAATGGGTGATGATGGTTCAGTAGGGGTGGCGTCATCATCTTCCGGAGTGACAACCGACACGAGGTTCCTTCGGTGTAAGTGTTTCAGGAAATCCGAGACCACTACGATCATTGTGCTTGCGTGTAGTTATGGGAATGATTGTATGTCGGCCTTGTTCATAAAGACCAAAACCAAAGCCTGTCCAAGCACAGTGAGTCAAGAAGGTGAGGGTGAAATGACGATTTGTCAGGTATTGAAAATTAGATTGGAAAGGAACCACACCAAGAGGAGGTTTAGGGGTAACAGAGGATGCGTCGACACCCCCATACATTAGGTTGGTGCAACAATTAGGTGGTCGTAAGAGATTACCTCCCCCCACCATGACGGTTGTAGGTAGGATGTGCATATAATCTGTGTCTGTACTCGTGGGGTATGGAAAGAAATAACGTTATATAGGTGATACTCCCCAGCGTAAGGGGTTGAAAAACATCTACTAAGGGGTCAGAGGTTGGGATGTTAGCTGCGGGAAAGGAAGTGGTATTTATGACGGTGGTTTCATTGGTTGAAGGTGTAGGTGTTGTTGAAGTGGATGGTAGAGGTGTGGTTGAAGTGGATGGTTGGGTTGGATGAATGGGTGTCTTGACCGTACAAGCACATCATTAGGCGATATAACATATTACAGGTTTTAAAGGGGGAGGATCAGCTTTTACGGTATAGGACTTCCCCTCGTACTCAAATTTTATGCATCTACGTAAGGTGGAGGAACGCATCCATAGCTCGAGATCAAGGGCGGCCTAAAAACATATTGTATTGGAACTCTCCCTCAAGGACATAGAAGAGTTCGGGTAAAGTGCGTGGCCCTACACGAATGTTAAGGATCACGGTACCTAAGGTAGAAGTAATAGCATCATTGAATGACCACAACATAATGGGGTTGGCACACATGCAGCTAGAAGGGATATTCATTTGTTGGAAGGATTTTGAAGAGATGATGTTTAGGCTAGCACCCCCATCAATCATAACATACGCGTGCCGAATGTCCCGGACATAAGTGAGATGAGCGAGTTGGAGTCGGGATCTTACGCACCAAAGTCAACAATTTTGTCTTGAGAGAAATTGTGGCGGCGACTGCTTTGTGCGAGACGAAGTGGTTGGGGAGATAGGTTGTTTGGTGAGTGAAGCAACGTGATTGGGTGTTAGAATGGAGGTAACAGGAAAGGTTTCATTAGGTAAGACCTCTATCCCTTGGAGGATGTCAACGAGAGCTTGTCGATGAGATTCAAAAGTCTGAATGAGATCATACAGTGTCATTTTTATAGGTGATTGGTGAAGCTGTTTGATCATGGTTTGGTGGGCAACTCCATTAGAGATGGGGTAGGCGGGTCCACGAATAACCACTTTAGGTGGTGGTGCGATCGGGATGGTGGATGGAGAAAGAGAGGCCGCAGGTGTGCTTTCTTTCGCCTTCCCATTGTTTTTCTGCCCTCGAGTGGCAACACTAATCATGTTGATCTCGTGAACACGAGAGGAGGAGGATGGTAGGGATAAGTCATGGTCTTCGAGAGGTGGGGTTGTAATAATGATAGATTTTGATGAAGCGAGGATAGGTGGTATAGGAGAGGAGATTGAAGCTAAAGGTTTCTCCCTTCGTAAGTTGTCTTATTTAACCTTTCATGCGAGAGAGGTGGTGATGAAGTATGGCTTTCAACGCTTTGCATCCTTCTACATCATGTCTGGTGTGCGGTGGTTAGCGCAGATTTTAGACTCATCATAACCTATAGGTCGAGGTTTAGATGGATCATAAGGTCTAAGTGGGGGTAGGGAAATGGTCGTATTCTCCACCAATATAGAAAGGATTTTGGCGTAAGACCCTTTGAGTGGGTCAAATTCGAGAGGAAGATGAAGCTATTGACTAGGTAGTTTTTGGTAATGACGGGGTATGGTTAATTTGTATGGGTGGCGGTTTAGCAAGGGGTTTTGATGATGGGATTTAATTAAACGTGGCTTCTTTAGCGCAGAAGCTATGTTTAGCTGGTTAGATGATGAGGCTACAGATGATGTGGTATCATAAAACAACCATGGAGAAATAGGAGTGACAACAAACAAATATTTTGATTATGGAATTTGTTTAGGGTTGATAGGTGGACAGGATACGCGGGGTGATGGTGTTGATATACCCTTGGATCTCTGTATGGGTGCAGAAGGCGTAGGTCATTTTAAAGAAAACACAGGAGGTATGATATATTGATGCAAGGTGGAGGGATGAGGTCCCAATATGGAAGGTAGGTGTGACGATGATGGTTTTAGTTGTGATAGAGGCATAGGTTGAGGAGATTGAGTCTATCTCCTAAGTGGATGGACGGCTTTATTTTTAGATAAATCTAACCACTTAGGTGGGTGTGTTAGACTGGGTATTGGTGAGGTCCCAAGCATAGGGGAAGATTTGGTTAGGCTAATAGAGGTGGATGAGGTATTTGGTAGAGATGAGGGGGGTGAAGATGAGGACATAGGCATTTTAAGCTTCTGTAAACACTTCGGGTATATGTTAGAGGCATCTGGATCGGTCATCTGCATTTGAGTAGAATATGGGGTACTCAAACGTTCCCATAGGACTCGTCTATCTTCGAGGATGAAAATCCTCATGTGTGAATAGGAACTTTTGTATGGAAGAAAGGTGGGTTGTGATTACGGTCCACCTTTGTGGGTGTAATACAGGGGGTAAATGAGGCACTGTATCAAGAGGCATTAAGAGGTCAACCGTCATCGCTAAAAAGATTTAGGCGATGAAGAACTAATAGGTAGGAGGGCATGTTTGAGAGGATCCATCATGATTAAAGAGTGTGGTGATGTCAGTGCAAGAGGTTTCTCATCTAAGGATGAAAAAATAAGTGGTGAGCCTTCCTCTTGTACAGCAAGAATGGTAGAAGAAGATGTTTGGGAAATAGATAAGTTAGATAACATCCGCTCATAGTCTTGCAAGGATGTGGTGTAAGAAGGCTCATCTGTGAGAAGAGACCTCTAGGTGGTTAATTCCTTGATGGGTAAAGGAACGGTAAGAATTTCGTCTTGTCTTGATGGTGATGAAGGGGGTTCGGGTTCCTGCGTTAGTGAAGAGGCTTGATTCAGAATTTTTTCAATAGAGGCTTTTGGCTGGGAGTCGAAAACTACATGGATTTCATGAACACTCTCCTCGGCTAAGATATCTTGGTTTACATTACTGCTAGATGAGTGGTTCAGGAATGGTTTGTTGAAGATTTTCAAATTTCGGTTAGCGGGGGCATTAGGATTATCGAGGTTATATCCCTGCATCAACCATTTCTGCACCATGTTTTTCAACATCTTGCGGTTTTCGTGTATTTGTGTCCCTTTACGTGGTGAAAGATTACGAAGTCATTTTCTTTGTACCAAGAAGGTATAGCGCGGGTGGAATCAAACCCGGAGTGAGGTTTAACAGGAGGTAAGGTAATAGCTCCTGCTTTAAGCAATTTTTCCAATATCACACCATAAGTTTCTCCCAAGGGAGTGTAGTTGATGGGCTCCGCTTTATACTTATAGGTGGTTTTGGCGGGGTATTAGATGGTGGTTGGGATTTTACCATCACTTTGCATGCCTGAGATTCTTTTGATTTGAAGCGATCGATGTGTGAGGATTGGTGGTGTTAGGTTTGTTGGTGGAATCTTGGGTTCAGAAATTGGGGTTTTGTTGCCCAACCGCAATTTCTCTTCCTCTAAGGCTCGAATCTCTAGTGTTCGAGCCATAGTAAAACCTCGTCAAATGTGCGGAAAGTTTGAATTTGGAGGGTAGGAGAGATGTGCTTAGCGCGAGGCCCGTAAAAAGTTTGATAAGTTCGGCTGAGGCAAGGCATACGTAAGTTGGTTGATAAGGCCCGCCATCGTCCAGCGAAATCTGTGATAGATTCGTCTTCAAATTGTCGGATGGCATAAAGGTCGGTGATAGATACTTTCTTGGCAATGTTAATGGAGAAATGATCCAAGAAAGATTGGGCTAGTTGGTTAAAGAGAAGATTGAGTGTTGGGTTAAAGCAACTTTGTACCACTCAAGGCGGGTCTGAAATAAGGACATGGGAAAGGTGCGGAGTAGTAAGGCATTGTCATGAGCAATTAGATAGCAGGCATGTCTAAATGAGTGCAAGTGTTGTTGAGGATCATCCTTACTATTAAAGCGAGTAAATTTTGGTAATTCCTATTGAGGAGGATATGAATGAAGGGGACGAGAAGGGTGGATAGGCTCAGACAAACTTGCTCGTATGTCAAGTGCTACGACTTCTTGAAAGCGAGAAGCCTCAGATTTTGCATTTTGTCCATCATTTGTTTGATGAAATTCGTGGTTAGATGAGATGATGGTGTGTTCTGATAAACGGAGGTAGATTGGGCCAAGGGCCTCCACTGAACAATGGTGGCATTAAATGTTGATAAGGTATGGAGGACAAATTTGTTGAGGCAACCGAATAGGGATGTCCTATATAAGGCGTTGAGGTCACCAGGATACATGTGTGGAAATGAAAAGGTGGGCGGAGCTTGAGAAGGAAAGCTCGTGTGGATAGGTGGCGAAGAGAGAACAAGTCATGAAAGGAGCGATGCAGAGAGACAAGGTAGGAGTAGTCGGCGGTAATGATATGTGGGGCCCAAGATTAACCAAAGGAAAGCCAATCTGTGCCGTATGAACCCCTGAAGCCGCTGGATTGGGAAATGGGGCTAAGGATGCAGAAGCCAAAGTGGAGTTATCAGGCGGAGAAGGAGCTAAATGAGCAGCTATACTAATAGGCATGCCAACAAGGAGTTGACCATCGGGTGTACGGTCAGGGGCATGAGACAAAAATATATATGACAGCGCTAGGATTAGCATCCAAAATTTTTGCAAATTCCTTATCTCCTGAGGATTTTGGGAACCTCAGCGGTGTGTCGTAGGGTTCCCCATAGAATGTGAAGGGGGTGATTCAGGAAAAGGCACAGAGCAGGCATGTGAAACCATGGCAGCGGCTTACAGTGATAACAACCATGGACAACAAGTACAGTGTAGGGTTTCAATCTATCAAGAATAGAAACAGCCTCAGAATGGTGAAATTGGTAGGTTCTTTGGTTTATCGAGGGATTGTAAAAAGCGAAGCGATATCGGTCCGCTAACCGATGTTGATTATCTTTGTGCCGGCGTCGGTCACATAAGCGATGTTGGTATAATAGGACTAGTATAAGCGTAAGAAGCTGCTGATTTGAGTTTTTAACAATACTTAGTACATCTATCAAACTATTACGAAGTGATCACTTTGTCGATTATAGACAGAGAAACAGAGCTAAAAACAAGCAAGATGCACATGCAAATCCAGAGAGACTAACCCTAGGATTAGTTTTAATTAATTTGATCTTATGCCCTTAGATGCGAGAATGATGTCGAATCCTAAACAAAAGACTTAGGGAAATGTCAAGTTTGTTTTGGCTTATAAGGTTACCTCAATCGGGTGAGGAATCTTTGTGGAAAAAGGGGGATGTTTTGAGTTGTTGTGTTAATTGTGAAGTGATTCGGTATGTGTTGTGCAGTGAAAGTAAGATTAATTTCTTGTCAATACCGTGGAAATCACCCCCATGTGTACGACCTATTACTTATTCTCGTTCACTAGAATTGAAAACAAAGACGCAAAAATGGGATGCACGTGTTTTAAACCCAAATTGAAAATGTTATTCGATGAAGCAAAGAAGATGACTTTCACTAATGCAAAAGCTGGGAAAGCAAGACAAATTCTTTTACCAAATATAACAAAATATCGTGTGAAATTTTTAGAAGAAGAAAAAATCATGTATGCTCCCTATATGAAAGCAAGAAAGAAAGAAAGAAACCCAAAATGGGTCCCACCGGGCGTACCAAAATGTTTCACACAAAATGATTCAACTTTTGGAATAGAGTTTCTTCTATCCTTTCATTCCTTTGAGAAACAGATAAGGGTTAGGGCTAGGAGGAATACCTGTTGAATGTCGAGAGGGTGTGTGCATACCGTAGAGAGAGATCGGATCGATTGCAAAAACTCCTTTTTATGCGGGAAGGACTACCTGCAAGTAAGAATACAAGACCACCAGATTCTAATTAGATGATAAGTGAGGGAACTGCCTTAGGCCCAAGAAATATGAGACTTCCTTTCGAAGGTGGTCAGTTCCCCTGCTAATATGAATTAACACAAATTCTAACAAAAAAGCTATTTTCCGATTACAATTTGTTTACCTCGTTAGAACAATAGAGAAAAGGCTGGTCTTGGTTTTGAATCACAGTGACCGATGCCGGTCAGTGTCACCGGTGCCGGTTGATGATAACCGATATCGGTAGGGGTAGTGATTTAAGGGGTTTGGTAAAAGGTTGGCTATAAGATGACTATGGTGTTTATAAGGCTAGTAAATGATTGGGGATGGGTAACGGGGTGATAGAGAAGGCTCAGAGGGTATGGGAGCTGTTCTTGGGGCAGTGTAGGGGTAGAGGAATGATAGTTAGATGGGGGGTGTTACCGGGTAGTGGATCTGGGAGTAGACTTGTAATTACTGTGATTCAGAAATCCAAGAAATATTATTAAAAGAACGTATAAGACTTACTTACTAGTTCCTGATGAAAAATGTAGGTTCAAGGACTGTGATGACGAAGGCAGGGTTCAAGTAGGATGGTCTGACAATCCGAGATGAGCTATCTCCTCTCCTGATGCTTGGATGAGTGTCACTGGGCTCTGGTTATTCAGTTGCAGTCTTGGGCTTGATGTCCTTCTCTGCAAACTCCTCTCTTTCCTTCACTTGTCTCTGTTCAGCCAAGTAAATTCCAGATCCTTCCAATGACTTCTCGTTTAGATCAAATGAAAATCCAACCCTTTGTTTTTGGTTGGGGGAGGTCATTTACAGGGAACCGATGGCGGTCGAGTAGGAACCGGTATCGGTCAGGTCAAAGTGGGCTATTTTTAGTAAAATAGCCAACTTTCCCTCCTTTTCTCCCGAGGGATTAGTTGCGGGCTTGGTCAAGTCATTACGAGGTTGGTTTTAGGTGCGGGTGAGGAGTCATTTAGTCATGGGTGTGGATGTAGACCAAGTTATAGGTCTTAATTAGGTTAGTTTAGGGTTAGGACTAGGTCATGATGAGGTGGCGAGATGAGGTGGCAGGTATGGTGATGTGGATTTATTAATTATAAGGTAATTAATAAATAATTGTGTAAGGTTTAGGTGATGAGGTTAGGTTGCGAAATGAGATGCGGGGCACAGGGGGTCATAAGACACAAATTTGGTGTCTCTGAGTAACTTATTACCCACTTCCTAGGAAGGTGAAAATTTTCGAGTTGAATGAGACAACAAAGAGTAGTGTGGGGGGAGAGCAAAGAGTCAATCTACATTTTTATAAATTGGGATGGCTTCTCTATTCCAAACGATCCTGAAAATTCTTTACTTTATAGCAATAGTGGATTGTAATATGTTTTTGGATTTTTTCATCAATCTACGTGAAATAGAGCTATATTTCTTCTACATAATTTCCTCTTTTCCCCTTTCTTTGTACAAATTGTGTAAATTTCAATCAAGGAATAGATTTTATGCTTTCAATATGTATGAATGTGTGCAACTTTGTACATTTGGTTTCCTCTCATCATTGACACAATAAGCATAGTCATTATAGGAATCCCATGTTTCTTCTATTTCCTGTTTTATCCACTTTGTAATCATAGTGATGCAAGATCTTTTTGTTTTCAATAAATGAATATGAGAACTTGGTGTTTGGGATTGTCCATTGAAGTAGATATATTCAGTTTGATTTTCTCTATATTCATTTTGATTTTCTCTATATATTCATTAATGTTAAATATAAACCAAGATTGACAGGGCTATCAAGTAACGGGGTGTTGTGATGTTATTTGCTGGCTGTAAAGTTGCTGATTACTGGTGGATTTGGAGCTGTTTTTGGAAGAGATATTATATGATGCATATATTTTTTTTATTTTTGATCTCTTCTGCTACTTTTTGGATCATTGTACATCTGGATCCTTTCTTCTGTTTTGTTGTTTTTTCTGACTGATGAGCCCTCTTAGGTTAGTTGTCTTGCCCTTCTCTGGGTTGTTTCTCTCACCTATGATATCTGGCCTTTGAGCCCTTTTGTATACAGGGTATAGTCCCTTCAAAACTATTTTCCCTTAATAAAAAAATGTTAAACTACTCGATTACTAGGTGTGATCTCTGCAATCTACGTATGGTAGTAACATTGCTTACCTTATTTCCCTCCTTTCCCCTTATTGCTATAATCTCCTCCCTTGTACCTCATACAAGCACTTTGCCCTGATTCAATGCATTGTCCCCATGTGATCCCAAGTCAATTTTACCACCAAAAACATTTAAATAGGATTAGGATTAGTTTTCTTTCAATAATGAGAGCTGCACCATTTAATTCATAAGAGTGTAGCCCCGTGAACATTGGTGGAGACACCTAATTTTCTATATCAACAAATTTTCTCACCAATATGAAGATAATTCCTTTTTATTTTCCTATCTTACATATATGCTTATACTTTTCATACTAGATCTTGTTTATTACTGATATATTAATTTTATCGTGGTCCTATAAGAAAGATTTAAATTTCTTTAAATCATTTGGTGAACCCAATCCTTACATTCCCATCCTCAGATCTTCCTATCTTCTATGTGTAGACACAAAATCACTCATTTTGGATAATTATCTAGTCTTGATTACATACTATTATTCATATGATTCATAAGTAAGAAAAGTACTAATCAACCCATTTATTTAGCCACCTTTCTTTTCTTTCTGTTGCTACTTTTAGTCTTGCACCCTTACTTGCTTGAGTCTACATTTTTACTCTTTGGCATTCTTTATCTTGGTCACTGGCACCCAACCAGGATGCTAACACCAGGTGCCCTCATCCCCTCTAGGCACTTTTGTCTCCTTTATACTTTACTCACACTTTTTGGGTCCTTTCTAGTCATTTGAGAATCTTATATTTTTGTATTCATAATTTTTGGGGTTAATTATGAAATTCAAGAAAAGGAATCATATAAATATAAATTTATGTGATCATAATAAGGGACCAAGCACTACACATTAGCTATCACCACCTAAGGTTACATCCATCAAGGCATCTAAGAGCTCCATTACATCCATCTAGATCCATCACAAGGGACAAAAGGGCTAATTTTCTTCATGACACTTCACAAGAGGGAAGTTCATTCTATTCCATGCACACATTTATTATATTCTACATTTAGCTACTTGTTCGCTATCCAAGTGTGACACATAAAAGAGAAACCTAGGGATAAATTTTACACACACTCACACAAAAATAATTTGGGTATAAGAGGTAGTCTAGTGCTTAGTCGTAAGTTCACCATTGTGATAGTTGAGGACAATCTGACTCCTCATTCTGCATCTTTATTTTTTAGGATTTCATGTCTATTTTAGGGTTTTGTAGGTTCATGCTTCATTGCAAGATTCTAATGTCCTGGTGATCTTTGTGTGACCTCGGAGAGTTTAAATATGACTAAAGGAAAACACCTTATGACACCTAAGAGGAGTTTTTTTAGCATTTCCATGAACCAAAGTGCCTAGAAATAGGTCTAAATCACCCAAGGGTGCCCGTACCCCTCTTCAGGTGCTCTAGTCTAGTTTATCTCTCTAGATCTAATTTTTATGAGCTTTGATGTGACATTTAGTGCTTCATCCTTTCCCATTTCAACTCTGTGCATTCTTCAAAACTCTGCGAATCAAGTAAGGCTTCTTACCCTTTCTTTCCACTTAGGTTTTTACTTTATTACTTAGTTTTTGGGTATTTATTTTTATACTTAAGTTTTATTTATTTACTACTGTAATAGCATTCATATTAGGATTTTATTTACATTTTAGATTAATCATTTTGGTGAACCTGATCTTGAATCCAATTTTTCTCTTTAGGTTTTTCTTCTTGTGTCCATCACCTTTAGTGGTTATTTTGGATATTTCAAACATCTTGAGCTTCCTCCATTTTCCCGTAGAATTTCCAAATCAATGGCTAAAATATCTACATCAATGGATACAACTAAAAATCCCTTTACTAACTCTCATAGTTTCCCCCTTAGCAAAATAAAAGCATCTAATAGTGAAAAAAATATACAATGAATATACCGACATTAACTAAGAACAATTAAACCCGCTCACTAATTCTTGAAAATCTTTGCAAAGTAATCCCATTCATCTTCCATATATTATACATGCTTTGATTACTGCTAAGAACACTTATGATGTTTCAATACCTCTTATTACTCACTCTTTTTATTTTATAGTCTCCACTCAACCCATTTATATTTCCACTCCCATTCCTACCACTTCCGCTCCCATCTTTTACCCTAGCACTCCTAGTGCACATATTGGATCTTCTTAGAGAACTCTGAGTTAACTTCTTTATATCAAGATTTTCAAATGAAAATTCTCTAGCTACAAATCGCTACCTCTCATGTATCACCATCTTCAGAATCCACTTCAATTTTGCACACTCCTTTTGCACCCTCCATTTCTGCCTATCAATTACCACCTAACTTCATCTCCCGAATTTATCCATATTTAAAGGCCATGGTGACCCACAAGAGTATCTATAAGATTTTCATGTAGCATTCCTCGACTATGCGAATGACCATAACATATTAGGAAATATTTTTCCCCACAGTTTACAAGATTATGCGGTGTGTTGGCTCTATGACCTACCTATCCCCTCGATAACATATTTTGCGCATCTATTCGATTATTTTCTTACTAAGTTCTCTATCAACATTGGATATAAGATATCTTATGCTCAAATATCCCAAATTAAACAAGGATATAATGAATGCTTAGCATATTATGTTTTGTGATACAAAAACTACTTAGCTAAGATGTAATTTATGCTTGTGGACTCTAAACTTTAGAACTTATTCATTCAGATTCTATTACCACCTCTCCAGGAGAGTTTTCTCTTTGATACGTCTCCTCATTAGATCAACTATGTCATACTATTAAGCTTTGTGAAACTAAGCTCTTATCTATAGGAAAGATTAAATATCAAGATAAAGCATCATCTTCTACATGTTTTCAAAGAAAATCAAAATTCAAACCATCAACAACCAAACCAATTAACTCCAAAGTAACTATCAATGAGGTATCCACCTCCACATATCTTCAATCACAACCACCTAGATGTGCATACACAAAGTTAATTGTCCTTCCACATATTTACTTCCATAGCTTATCGAAAATAATATCATCACATTTCCTCCTATGATCCAATTAGATCCATCTCATCCAAAAGGTCATAATTATGATGAAACATTCCACTATGAATATCATCAATGTGTAGGGAATTCTATAGAACATTGTTTCAATATTCATAATCTCATTCAAGATTTTATTTACAATGGAAAAATTGAGCTTCCAGAACCTACGACTTCTACACTTGTCAATGAAAATCATAAGCTCGAGATATTTAACAATACTCTTCCAAAACATGAAAATAAAGTGGCTAAATCCTCAGCTAATCATGTGTATCATGTAGTGCCTCCTCATGCATTGGGAGCTCTTGATTTCTTAGTTTCTAATGCATAGATGTATCCTCCAATCATTTCTTTCTTTAACCATGATTATCATGTGGCATTCTCTTCTGATCATTTACACATTCATGCTTCTATTGGATCTATCTCTAGCAATAACACCATGGTTGATTTGTCATGGCCAATCAGCACATGTTCTATTATAATTCTTGTTGCTATTGGCTATCCACTCTCAAAATTTTCATATGTAATGAAAAATTCATATGGTTTTTTCAAACTCCATGTTACAATTGATCCTCTCACTATGTTGGTACCCTTTTGTGTCAAACAAGCAATCAACAGTGTGACATGATCCTAGACCTCAATTGGATTCGTAGGTATAATTATATCATTTCCAAAAATTATTTGCATCTAAAATTCATTCACAAAATCAGCTCATTTCTATCAATGGTGTGCCTCCATATACTCCATGGTCATAATCTCCTCTCTCGATTTCCAATGCATCACCTAGTTCATCTAGTATGCCACAACCTCTACAAACTAAAGCACAATCTGCTCCTAGCTCACCTACTCTCACATGACCTATGTGGTCTTACCACTCTTCTATTATAGTACATCATTCTAGGTCCATCGCTAGGGAAACTCCTACATCCAGACGTACTTCACTACCTTATTTTATTCCACGTAGGTGTCTATTAGTGAAACATCCTACTTCGCAAAGGTCTTCATCACCTACACATTTTATTACAAAAAGGTTCCCACAATATACTCATTAGTAGCATGTATATAGACTTCACTCACCTACACAACATCTATCTCATATACCACCACTCTTAGAGCATGATCACATGCCTTCATCACACAAGCATCATGTAGAGGAAATTCTTCCTTTAATTTTATCAGATATCCCATTCATCAACACACACTTGGGAGCATTACGCTTATTTCTTCCCCCTAACATCGACACGCATCTTACACTCACCTTATTACACACCTACATTCTATCATATACATCTTGTGAGATGCTCATATCACCATTTTACGATGATGCACTCTTGTGTTTTGGTTCACACTTGACTATTGAGGGCATCTCATACACATGAACCTCACACACTATACATTTCACATTACACTTTACATGATTTACATGTCACAAACCTATGATATCTTCTCATCATCGCATCTACTACAAATTTTACACATTTGTTTCTACACGCTACACTCACTACCCTATGATGCACTCTAGTTCCATGGTCCATACTCAACTGCTGAGGGTTTACATCTCAAATGGACCTCATCAAACTCACACAATCAATCCATCAATCTTTTTCTCATACCATGTGACATACCTTGCTATTTCCTTCTTCACACATATCATGATATACACTTTATGCTAAATCATGCACTTTAGATACTATTTATCCCAGTTTCATATTACTATTTAGAAGATTCTTGAGCGAAGAAAATATTAACTATCCCTTGTCTTTTTCCATCTTATATTATTTTATCTCTTCATTCCCTAACTTTTATGCCTACATGCCTAGTCAAATTTCATCACTTTGTGTAATTTTAGCCTCGACTAGGGTGCTTAGGCTAGTATTGGGGCACCCATGGGAACCATGGGCTCCTCGATCCTTCTTAAACTTTCCCACCACTTTTTGGGCTCTTTCTAGCCATTTGAGGTCTTTATCTATTTAGTGGTCGACCATTTCAGGGTTAATTATGAAATTATATAAAGATAATCCTATAAATATAAATCTATGAGACCATAATGAGGGACTAAGCACTAGTCACTACTATCATCCACCTAGAGTTACATCCATATATTACATTAGAGATCACTTACATCCACATAGCTCTATCAAAAGGCACAAGGATAGGTCATTTTCATCACACACAACATAGAGGATGATTTTATTCTATTCCATGTATACATTCTATTACATTTTTCTACATCTAGTTATTATTCGCTACTTCATAAAGTGTGAGTGACATAAGAGCACCTAGGGTACATTATGGACACACTTACCGGAACTACATGTGCATTTGAAATGTAGTGCAACACTCAGTTAGTAAGCCCACTATTGTGGTAGCCAAGGTCAATCTAAACTATTCATTTTCATTCTTATTTTTTTAGGGTTTTGATACTTCTTTTGGTTGCTTGCAGGTCTTTTCATCATCTTATCATATCAGCAACATCCGGGATAGTAACACAAAGCTAATGCAACGGACAATGATGGTTTTGAGACCATCTTCCGAACCTATGAAGATAATTTTCAAATATTTTACATAGACCAGGGCACCCATTTTATAGACCAAAGTGCTCATAGGCACCCCAGTCCTTCTCTAGGCACTCCAATCCCCGAGATACTCTAGATCTATCCTTTTCGGTGGCTTCTACATGATTTTTTCTACTTCCAGATTTTCTAATCACCTCTACGACATAGTCCTGTGAGCATCTTCTATTCAGTTGAGTTATTTCCTCTTCCCTCTTACATATCAGGGTTAGAATTTCCTTTTACATAGTTTTTTAGATCATCTATATACTTCTTTACATTGCATTTATTTATTTTATTTAGAGCTATTCTTAACTTAGATTAACTATAGTGATCTATATTTACATTTTTAGTTAATCATTTTGGTGAACCTAACTCGATCATTCACGCTTCTAGATTCTTCATTCATACTTTACCATTCTAGGGTTTATTTTCCTTTCACCATGGCTCACTCTCATACTGATTTTATTGAAGAACATATTAAGGTCATTAATGATCATATTGTTGCACATCCACAATATCTAGACTTACTTTTACATGTGGCTCGTGAGGAGGCTACTAATTTGGTGGAACTCAATGCTTTCGCAGCCATACTCACTTTTGTTGATACTCAACCGCTATCTTTTAATATTCCACCTAATTATATTATTCTCGTTTATGTTACTACTCCTACCAATAATTTTACACGCCCTTTGTTTCTCATATATGGAAATTTTCATCCATTGGAAATCAAGACTTAACTTCTCTTTATCATGATCTTCAAGATCAAATTTGTAATTTGCAGGAGCTAGTTTACATATGCATCACCATATTTAGATTCTACCTTATTGGTACATACTCCATTTGTACCGCCATCTCAACTTATTCGCTTCCTCCTAGATTTTTCATCCCTAAAATTTCCATTTTCAATAGGCATGGAGACTCGCATGAGCATATTAGAGAGTTTCATGTTTCTTTTCTAGATTTTCCAACAATCATATTATATTATCTAAAATATTTCCTCGTAGTATCCATGTTTATTTGATGCATTGGTTTTATGACCTACATGTTCACTCGGTAACTTCATTCACATATCTAGTCGATGCCTTCCTTACCTATTTCTCCATCAATATAGGCTCTAATATCTCTTACGATCTACTAGCACAACTTAAACAGAATGAAATGAACACCTTTGACTATGTTTTGAGATATAATAACAATCTAGCTAATATGACAAATGTACTTGTGGACTATCGGCTTCAAGAATTGTTCATTCGAGTCTTTTACCACCTCTCTAAGATAGTGTTATTTTTAAAACATCTTCTT
The DNA here is from genome assembly GCA_018340775.1 of Taxus wallichiana var. yunnanensis. Lineage (NCBI taxonomy): Eukaryota > Viridiplantae > Streptophyta > Pinopsida > Cupressales > Taxaceae > Taxus > Taxus wallichiana. The sequence continues at coordinate 438,506,684 of CM031235.1, read as the reverse complement.
TATTTTATCATCGTGTCATATTCTTAAGCTTCATGAGACTAAACTCCTATCCATAGGAAAGTTTAAGTATCAAGAACAAGCTTAAATCCTATACTTGTTTTCCAAAAATATGCCATTTAAACCATCTATAACTAAGCCTACCAAAACTAAGATCAATTTCAAATCAATTACTCCTTATACAAAGACTCTATCATAACAACCTAGGTGCACGCTTAGCAACCTTCTAATAGCTTCACATCTTATATTGAAATAACTTCTAGACAACAACCTTATTATTCTTTCCCCATCACTTGAGTTAGATCCATCATGACAAAAAGGTAGGAACTAAAATGAAAAATTCCATTGTGATTACCATTGATGTGTGGGACATTCAACAAATAGATGTTCCAAACTCGTATACTCATTCAATATCTAATTGATGATTAAAAACTAGATATTTGAGTCTGCTAAATTTGCACTAAGAAATGATAAGGGTAAACTCAAGCTCATTTAACAATGAATCTCAATAATGTGACAAGAAGACACCCGATTCTTCTACCAATCATATGTATCATGCGGTACCCCTCCTAAATCAGGAGCTCTTGATTTCTTATTTTCAAACACTGATGCTTTGCCATCGATAATTTTCTTCTCTCGATCATGATTATCATACAAATTTTACATATAATCATTTACAATTCAAGGCTTCTTTTGGCTTGACTACTATTAACAATGTAACACCTTTGACAAATTGTTATCTTTCCTCTTTTTCATTGCAAGTGTTGACATGTGATTTTTCTTGATAAGGTGTGTTCCTTTGATTGTTGGAAATCATGCTTGCCATAGATAAGTCATTCTGCTCTTGGATTCATTTGGTTGAAATGTTGTTGCTTATCAAAAAATCCATTTTTGTTTTGGATAGATAAGTTGTAATCTGGTAATGATGGTTGCAAACTTATCTCTATTTATTATCACATCCTTGGACCAATTCCATTGATCCAAGGTATGTTTTAAATCCTCTTACCTGATCTGAATGGTAAACTGACATTCAGAGGTTTAAAGACATAATGGACTAAACTCTTGTATGTTTACAAATTCTTTTATCTTCTTGAAGGATCGTGCTTGCATTTTGTTGTATGTTATGTGCTCGAGATCTTTTTGGTTGATCTCTTCAGGACTCTTTACAAAGCATTAAGTGGAACAAGGCCTGCTTCAAGACTATTGAGGAACAATCTAAGTCCTAGACCTATGAGATCTATCCTAACGGGATTCTAAACTAAGGTAGATGTACCTATTTTCTATCTATGTCTACTTTATTCGGGATAACATCCTATCCTAAGTTGCATGTTCTAAGTTGGGGAATAACCTAAGGTGATGCTAGGTCTATTTCTAACCTAATACCTAATACTAAATGGTTGTGAAGTATGACCTATCCTAGGATGGAAATTTACCTATTGTAATGTTTGTAAACCTATGGTAAATACTTCTAAACTATCCTATGGTCATATTCTAAGCTAATGGTATCTATCCTAAACTAATGAAGTGTTGAAAAGGGACCTAAGGGTCGTATGGAAAAGTGGAATCTTGGCACAGTTCCTATACGTACCTAAAATTGTAGAGTCTTTGCAGCACTAGAATGATGCTACACATGCCCCAATGATGATATAGGTCACCTCGCAAGGTGTTCGGGATCTAGAGAAGCTCACGAAGTATATGTTAACATCCCAAATGCTTTATCCAAGTTCCTTGTGCTTTGTTTTATCCCTTGCCCACCTTTTCTTGGCCTTTTGACCTTCAATAACGAAATTTTCACCCTATCGGGTGTGGGTCCTATAACCGCCATCCTACTCAGGGCGGTGGTCCTTCACGCATTCTCCAGCACATTCCTTTGATCACGACTTACATGAATTTTTAATGTTTACCAACTTTTCTCAACCGCCTTAGCTTGTATTTATGTTTTTGGTTCCCTGTAATAGTGTTTCTCCATTGTTTAATGGTAAAAGAGTTCCATTCCAAGTTACCCTTTGGTGAATGGGAATTCTATAAATAGCTGGTTTGTTTTCAAACAAATGGCCCCTCATCCTCTTAATTATCTTGTTCAGTTTTTCAATTTCTTACTTATAATTTTGTTAGTTTTAGGTTTTGCTTCCATTGTTGGCACTTTAGAGGTCATATCATCTTCTTGTTTCAAGTCTTGTTTCATTATTTGTAGCATACTGATCAGTTTAAAACATAGAATAGATTCATTTCTAGACTAAAATCCATTAAAGTTACAGGTTTTTGTTTTGTCACAAAGATAATTTCTGAAACTCTCGGTACACTTGTGTTGCATTCCCGCTTAGGAATTTCATAGTCAATCTTTGTTCACTTGTGTTATCCCTCTCCTACTTGCATTATATTCGGTCTATATCCAAAGTTGCCATTGTTAGATTGTTATCTTCTATTGATACTATCATATACACACTTTTCGGATTCACGAGAACACGAAAGAATGTGGAGATCACACTTGAGGAGGACAAAATCACACACAACTATATTTACCATTGTTCCGTAAATGCCAGTTTGAGCTATCAAAGTTCTAGTTGCGACATATCAAATAGAGTAGAGAATTATTTTATTTCAGTTAAAAGATTATTCTCGGTATCACCAGGAAGCTATGGGGATTGATAGTTTCTGAGAAAATGTGATTCATTCCTCACTTCTGAGGTAGGATCGAGATCCTTTCAAATTCAAAATATATAGCTGCTTAGATATTTAGGATAAAATCACAACTACACAGGTGAATAGCCATACCAGGCTATGTTGCTTGTTTTTATTCTATTATTAGATTAGTTGTTCATTTTATAGATATACTAGAGTAGCTACTCTTTAATTTCATTAAAATACATCATTAAAAATACAAAAATAGAAGAATTCTTACGTAGTGTAATACCTCTTTCATAATCAGTTTATTAATGTTAGTTAGAGGTTAAATCATTTTGTATGACAATCACAGGACCTAGAGAGCCTAGAGAATATATATTTGAACCCATAGTACCTCAACCAAATTTACCCACAACATTAGCTGATATCGATCAGGACCTTAGGATATAGGTCTTTCGAGCAACAACAAACTTACAAGCAATTAGTGAGTAACTAAGAGAATTGAATATCGAAGATGAAAAAGCTTACACATTCTAGTCAAACCATCCAAACGATATATTGCCTTGATAAAAAACATGAATGACCATGCAAGGGTTCTAACGAGAACAAACATTTGGTTGCGATCCCTTGGTTCTAAAGCCTAATGCAGGAGACCTCCTCATTGACATAGACACTAGCTTATGTATCCAAGTTACTAGAACACCTATTAGGTACTCTGAGAAAATCATACAACTTCTAGTTCTAAACGTAGAGGTTGAAAAGGCATAAAATTATTGGATAGTTGGGAGAAGGGATTGATTTTTCACATGACCATAATAGGTCCACAACAACCATGAACTCACGGTTGTGATCCCCAAATCCCACAACCCAATGGGCCTACAAACCAGTCAAGTATTGACACCAGCTTGCGAATGCTGGTATTTAGATCTTCACCACTCCCACTAGATATTATAACACAATTTTCTCGTATTAAATATAGAGGCCAATCAATCTAATATTTTCTAGGCTAGACCAGAAAACCACCCATAGTTCACTACAAATCTATTAAACCACCTACCACCACTTTCATGACCTTGTCTAGAGATATATACGAAGCTCCCACAGGTCACTTCCCACATATCCAACAACCAAGAAATAGGATCTCGATAGAGCTTGACATCGATTGGAGCCTTCGAGCAGCCATTATATTTGAATGAGCCATTACACCAATCCAAGTTAGGAGGGCCTTCTTCACCTTAGATTCGTAGATTCCATTATTGCATGTTGAGGATTTAAGATTACCCGATTAGCTTATATATATCCATTCACATTCAACATTCACCAGCTATCTCGACATGACCTCGGGAAGTTGGGTATGAGGAAAGGGTACTTGTAGATTCCCATGCTCGCTTGTCACTTTTCCATCATACAAAATTGGTGAACCCAACGTGAAACAAACTAATATTCCTCTTTCTGTTTTCATTTCTTCCATCCACCTTCGCTCTTTCCCATTATTCTATGGGTATTCATATACCCCCAAATATGTCGGGATACGATGCATATGGTAGACCTCTCTCAAGTCTTGAAGTAAACTATAGTCAAACAAATAGACAACCATCACCCTCACTTTCTGCGTGGGTTGATAACTATTCGAGTAATTACTTTTCATCTCAAACTCCCCCTCACAGAACTAGTTCTAGTTCTTCATTTTGAATTGAGGAGTTTGATCAATTTGCACAAACACAATAGCCAAAGCCATCAGGCTCTAACAATATGACGTTTACTAGAGAATCTTCTTCATCTCCTCAAGTCTTGTTCAGACCACGATCAAGTAGACAATCGAACCACTCCCTTTTTGGATGAGGAGTACTGCACGCTTCAAAAATATGTATCCACCTTTAGGAAGTTTACAATTAGAGTCTGATACCCTATTCCAGGAGAACACCCCCATTCCTCCACCTATGGGAAATTCCTTGGTGAAGCTTGGCAGGGTAACGACCAATTCATAGCAGGGTATCATACCCCCTTACAACCTCAAGCTATACAACAAACACCCTTAAGGAAAAGCACTACGTCTTCACCGATGGAGGTCATTTCAGCCTTAGCTGAGAAGGTTAGAGGGCTAGAACTTTCTCAAGCAAACCAAAATTCATATTTTGGGCAAGCGAGAATCCCCAACCCTCTGCATCATCCCAGTCAAGTCGACCTCCTTACAGGAATAGGCACGTTAGGCATGCCTCCTCAAAATCCTTATACTTACCCACAACAAACACCAACTAGGACCACATTTTCAAATGCCACTCTAGTTGAAAACATGACACCTCCTAGCTTGGCACCAAACAACCCGTACCAGAACAATGCTCCTCCTTATTTAAACATCTATTCAAAATCACCACAAGGAGACATGTTCTCTTCTCTCGGGATGTTTGTTCAACCACAAGGATTCCCTTATGTCCCTACAAATGCATATTCTATGCCATATCAATAACCCATTCCACCTCAACCCCTCAAAGAAGCCCCATCGATGGTTGAGGCCTACGCAGTAGGGACTTATTTGAAATATTTAAAAGAACCCCTAGAATTCACCATACAAAGCATTATGCTTCCGAGACCTCTTCCCAATTTTCCCAAATACAAAGGGGAAGAGGACCCAAACACACACATTAAGGCCTATGCCACAACCATATGGGAGATACTCCTTAGGATGGGTTCATCGCTAAAATATTCCCTAAGACCCTAGAAGGTATTACCCTTGACTGGTATTACAGAATACCTGAAGCTTCGATACACTCATTTAAACAACTCATGTTAGAATTCATCAAAGCTTTTGACATGAACAAATTGTTAAGAATGAGAATCAGGGAGTTCTTACATATCAAACAAGAACATAATGAATCTACCACTCATTTTATCCAAAGATGGTGTACGGTTCTCTACTCATCAGCGAGTGCTCCAAATATGGATCAAATGGAACTATGCGATTTATTCCTTAATTCACTCAATAGAGAGATAAAGGAATAAGTCTAGAAGTTCCCACTAAGAACTTATGATGAAGTACTCGAAAGTGCTCTCTAAATTGACCAAGTAACGATTGATAGTGGTTGTAAGACATATGGGACAAATGGGAAATTAACCACTCCCAATCAAAACACCACGGCCTATCCTAGTGCTAGGAACATTAATAAAGGACATAATATCCTTAACAAGAACTGCGGGGTTACAACAGATGGAGTAACTGACCAAGCTAAAAGGGAAAATGTTGTAAACATTTCACCACCTATTAATAATCAGCGAAATAATAATTTTACCCCAACAATCAACGCGGTGGATTTTAATCATCCACCATGGAAACAATAACAATAGTGAAAAGTCCAGACGTAAAGTCCAAATCAAAACCCAACTGGATATCAGAGTCAAAAGAAAATGCAATAACCTCAAAATTTTAGCTCTAAAAACTAGCAACCTTATCATAATTTCAAGCCACTACAAGTTTCAAATCAATAGCCTCGAAATTACAATCCCAATCTATATTGTGGCTTCCACAAGATTCAAGGCCATGATAATAGGACTTGTCGTGAATACAATAAATTCATGCAGCATTTTCCAGAAGATCAAAAACAACTCTTTATAGATATGTTTTTAGAAAATTCTGTAGTACCCATGCCAAATGCTTATGCAGGCGATTTCCCCTCAAAATGCATCCTCAAGATCTTCAATGACCCACTCCCAAACCATTCTAACAACAACAAAGTTAGATCCTAATGGAATAAATAAGGGTGTCATGACAGAAATAGTGATCATGAAGCTTCAACTTCATTAAATCCACAGATCGCACTCCAATTAAGAACTCGACCTCAAACTAAGATAGTTGGTTTAGTGGAGTTAGACGTCGAGCTACCCGTAGAAACCATAAAAAGAATAGGGGATTATTCTTCTCAACCAACTCCAAGTTATTCATTAGAGCTAGACAACACTAAACAAACATTGCTAAAACCTATAGGCACCTATGATCTAATTAATGATTTAACCAAAACCTTCTCACACATCTCCTTCTTGGATTTGTTAAAAAACTCTCCCACCCATAGGGCTGCCCTCTTAGAAACATTAGGCCTTGGTCATTTAATCAACATCACTCCTCCTTTGGAAACACAAGTAAACTATGTGGATTTTGACATTTATCCTTTGGGACTGAGCCAGATAGGGATACTGAATTTATATTCGATATAAGAAAAATGCCAACAGATGTTGAAATTACACGAAGAGGTGACCTAGCTTTACATTTACAAGTTTGGGTCTACAATAATTATGTTAAATGTGCAATGGTCGATGATGGGGCAGTAGTTAACATAGTCACCTTCTCTTTCCTTCAAAAGTTAGGGTATGGAGAGACAAACTATTCCACAACGTGAAATACACTAAGAGGTTATGATAGCCTTAAAGATACTTCAATAGGAACCATAATTTTACCAGTCACTTTAGGTCCCAAGATGGTCCTCACCAAGTTTTATATTATAGACCAGAAACCAATAATATGATCCTTAGTTGGCCATGGATACACCACATGAAGGCAATCCCTTCCACATTATTCCAAGAAATAATATTTCTACACTTAGGGAAAATATTTGTGGCACAAGGTAACCCAAAACCTTTGATATACACCTAGTTGATTTGAAAAAATACCAAGTGTTCACTCCGAGTTTGAACTCCCAACAAATCAGCTTGTCAAACCAACTAATCACAACCAAAATAAAATCGATGACCCACCACCGAGTTGGAAATTACAAATCCAACCAAGGGCATTCCAAAGACTCAAAAATGAGACCAATGTTATAAAAGCAGTATCACTAGGGACTACCACAATAATTTTTGAGTTACTGGAGAAAGACTTACCTATTCTCCTACTGTTTGATTCCATGGGTATAGGACACACCCTGGGAATCACTTCTCTTCCATCAAACAATTTTTTTATAGTAGAGGTAACCGAAGTAGAAGAAATAGATACGACAGATATCCCAACATCCATTTTTCCAAGCAAGTATTGGACTCTCCACTTTGATGGAGCTAGATGTCACTTTGGAGCTGGGGCAGGGTGATCTTTACTTCACCTAAGGGAAAGATCCTACCTTTCACCTTCAAATAAAACTTTGAATGTACAAACAATGGAGCTGAGTATGAAGCTCTCCTCCTTGGCCTCATCCTAGCTAAAAGAATGGGTGTTGACAACATTAGAGTGCTAGGATACTCGTAACTAGTTGCAAACCAAGTCTCTGAGGTATATGAAACTAGAGCTAAGCACTTGACTCTATAAAATAGCAGATTAGATCTAAGTAAGGGATTTAAATTCATATCAATTGAAGCAATCCCATGAGAACAAAGCCTTCTCATAGACTTGATAACAACCTCAACTTCCCATTTCACCCCAAACAATGAGTTGGAGGATACAAATTTCATGGTATCACTGCATCGAACCATTAGTGCGTAAAATACAACAGACTCACTCGACTCATGGAGAAGTTGAGGATGATTTTTATATCGTGGGTCACTTCGATGATGATAGAGTCACTCTCAAATATTTGAACGCCTATGCAGAGCTACACCTTGCTCATCGTATAGTTGATCTTTCCCTAATACCTCATTCCTCTTCCTACTTTGGAAATCATATGGTAAAGTCTCCTCGATGAAAGATCTCGATATCTATGAGATAGAAAATGGAGAAAGCTTGGAAATACCTCCAGCCCCACTTGAATTTGAAGAAGGTAATGCTTCTTTGATAGAAGAAACCATTGATATAAACATTGGAATAGAGGAAGAACCAAGAATTTTGAAGTTGGGATCCTTGTTAACTCCAGAGGAGATAGAAATACACACCGAATCCTTAAAGAACATAAAAAGGCTTTTGCATTTAACTATAAAGAAATGATGGGAATTTCACCACAAGTCATGGTACATAATCTTGTCACTAAACCAGATACAAAGCCAATTAAACAGAAGTCAAGACCAATGAAGCCAAAAGTGGCTCTCATGGTGAAAGAGGAAGTAATAAAACTTCTCCAAGTGGGGTTCATCAAACCCGTTGACTATTCATAATGGGTATCTAATATTGTCCTGTCCAAAAAAGAATGGGAAGATACACATTTGCATAGATTTTTAGGATATTAACAAATCTTGTCCCAAGGATGATTTCCCATTGCCATCCATGACGATATCATTGATGCAATGGTTGGATTTGAATCTGTTGTCTCTCATGGATGGGTTCTTAGGGTATAATCGATTAAAATATCTAAACAGGATCAAGTCAAAACTACATTTATAACTCCCCCGGGAACATATTGCTACGTTGTCATGCTATTTGGTCTTAAGAACACCGGCGCTACATATCGAGAACAATGACATATATATTCCATGATTTTATCCATAAAATTTTGGAATCCTATGTGGGTGATTTGTTGGCCAAGGCCAAGAAGCATTGTTATCATCCGTAAGTCCTCTCGTATCATGCTCATGACTAATTGAGTATGGCTTCACATTAAATCTAGAAAAGTGTGTGTTTGGTGTGACAGGAGGTAAACTTCTGGGATAAATTATATCTTCACGAAGGATTGATGTTGATCCAACTAAAATACGTGTTGTTCTTGAAATGATCCCACCATCGAACGAGTCTGGAATTAGGTCATTTCTTGGGAAACTAGGTGCAATCTGAAGGTTCATGCCAGATTTAAGCTTTTTCATTCATCCAATCAACAATCTACTCAAGAAAGATTATAGCATCGATTGGACTGAAGAATGCAACAAGGCCTTCAAGAAGTTAAATGCTTCTTGTTGTCACCACCCACACTAATGCCTCCCAAGCCAAACCACCCTTTGATCCTATACTCACGAGCCACTCATGTCTTGTTGGCCTGCATGCTAGCTCAAGAAGACGATGACAAACAAGAACGCGTGATCTATTTCATTAGTTGAACATTGCTTGATTATGAAACATGTTACACATAGGTAGAGAGAGAATGCCTTGCCATAATTTTTGCAACAAAATGTTTGAGACATTACATGTTAAATAAGGAAACAAGAGTCATTGTAAAGATAGACCATTTACGAACATTTCTCACACAAGGATCTTTATCTAAAAAGGCGGGCCATTTTATAACCTTAATGGGAGAATTTGAGTTAACGTTCATGAACTAGAAATCCATTAAGGGAAAAATCATTGCAGTGGTTGGTGACAATCCACTAGATGGAGGCGAGATGGTAAATTTAGAATTTCCCGATGAGTGTGTATACTTCATCAAAACTAGGCCCCCCATTTCTACATGTCCCTGGTATACTAATATCATCAATTTTATCATGGATCATACATACCCGGAAGGTGCCACATCACAACAAAGAAGGTGGTTATGCATTATTACCACTAACTATGTTTTTTTAGACCAAATACTCTATCATAGAGCCTTCGACAGCATGCTTCTAAGATGTGTCGACATAGAAGAATCTAAGAGGATTCTTTCATGAATCCCACAGTGGGATATGTTGCGGCCACTTCGGTGGTCACGCCACCGCTCACAAAATACATCGATGGGCTATTTTTGGCCCACTCTCGAGCATGACATGGTGAAATTTGTATGTAAGTACCACAAATGCCAAAAATTCTCTCATGAGATTCACATGTCAAAGACAAAACTCCATACAACCAATAATGACTTCGTGGCCCTTCTCCACGTGGGGTCTAGACTTGATAGGGAAGTTCTCTCCCTCATCAACAGATGGCCATAATTTTATAATTACAGCTACATAATATTTTATGAAATGGGTGGAGGCCATGCCTCTCACCACTGTATGCGAGTTCGGTAATTGCCAAATTCATCCTAAACCAAATTATCTCTGCAAGTATGGTGTCCCATAAGTCATTATCTTAGATAATGGCACATCCTTTAAAAATGACAAATTCTTTGAGTTATGTAGAAAGTTCAAGATAAACCATCACACGGCCTCTCTTTACTACCCTTAAGCCAATGGGTAGGCTGAAGCAACAAACAAAACATTAAAAGTTATTCTCCTCAAAAAAGTCAAGTAGAACAAGTGAGATTGGAATTTAAAGCTATATCTAGCCTTGTGGGCCCATCAAACATCAATAAGAAAACCAACAGGAATAACTCCTTTCTCATTGGTATTCGGGGCAGAAGCAGTTCTCCCACTTAAGGTTGAAATACCCAGTCTTCGTATCTCATTACAAGGGATTCTAGATGAATAAGCTTATAGGGAGGCACACCTCTCTCAACTAGAAAGCCTTGATGAGGCCAGGTTAAACACCGAACAATGGCACAGAGCCTATGCTAACTGGATGTGCCGGTAGTACAACAAAAAATTCTATGAGTGAGAAATATATGAAGGATATTTAGTTCTAAGACTAGACAACTGGATCGATAAGAAAACCGACGAAGGAAGGAAGTTCCGGCCCAAATGGTTGGGCCCATACTGAGTCATGAAGGACTACATAAATGGTGTGTATCTCTTGTGCACACTAGAAGGTGAGGAATTTGGTGAAACTGTCAATTCCTTGCATCTTAAGTGGTTTTATGCATAAAACACCAAAGTCATTACTAGTACATTATAGCTACTTACATTGCATTAGTCTCTTAGTTGCTTCATTCTGTCCATTTCATAAAAATGATAGTCCAGGAGCTTACTCTTAAAATAATCTAATAAAAATTTCTAAAATATTGGAAAAATCATTCACATCACATCGTTCCAAGCATCATCAACTATTTTTAAATTTTCTCATCAATTTCGACACAGACAAAAATTGATGCAAACCATACCAAGACCTACATACTTGGCTTTGCTCTTTCTTTCTACTAGGTGAAGTTTTCCTTACCTACGGTATGTTCTAGAAGCTTCTTGGTGTCACATCTATCCCTCTTAAATCTCTTGGAATGAAAGGATATCCCAAATTCGTAGATCGAAATGTCAAAATCAAATGAAATCAAAAGCACCAAGCAAACAAAATATTTTATTTTACACACTTCTTTACCCCATCAACCTTCGGTGATAAGCCCACGTCTCTTACTGGTGACGTGAGATTGGGAAAGGAAATAAGTGCCCTTACTCACCTATATCCTACCTTTGGTGACAAACCCATGCTTCTTACTAGTGGCGTGAGGTAGGGTGTAGGGGGTCCAGTCACACAAATGAACAAATCTTGGTATGCTAAAAACACAAATCACCTCTATTAAGAGAAAGCAAATATCCAAATATCTAAATTCCAAAGAGATCAAATCCTCAAAACCAGATTTTGTCAACCAGGTTGCCATTTATGAATCTAAGTCTAGATGAATTGAAAGGTAAGTAGCTTTCTAAGCATAGTAGTAGTTCTGAGTAGGGTGGGTATGTAGGTCCAAATCTAGCTTACATTTACTAGTTTTTCTGTCTCTCACCATTCCATTCAGTCAAACTCATACAACTTGTGCCCTTCCTAACTCTTGGTGTTGAGCCCTCGAATATTACTAGTTGCGTGGATTTGGGATTGGGGCAAGTTCATCTCTTTATCACTATGAATTCATCATGTTTTGCCAACATAAGAAGAAATTATACACATTTCCTAAAGAGTTCAAAAGTTCAGTACTACCATATGTTAGTATCATCTCATATCAGCACTACAAAAACATACAGAGTAAAATATTCTATCTACTATCATTTGTTATCCATTGCATACATTTTGAAAACATGAAAACAATATTCTAAAAGCATCTAAATACACATTTAGAAATGAGTCACAAAATTCTAGGCACCAAGAGTCTGGATCCAAAAAGAGATACATATATATATATATAAAAATTAAAGTTTCATATATAATGCCATCATGCACTAGGCATGGTCAAAATGCTCAATGAGCCCGAAATATACAAAAGCACTCATATAGACATCTGAAAAAATACTACAAAAATAGTCTCTCAATCCCTATGGGATCCCTCAAAGGGTGCACGGTCATGCCTAGGAATCTGGTTGTGCCGGTGCTCGAATACACCGAGGGCTTGCGGTCACACACCAAGAGCTGCCATCTCGCTACAAGAATGGCTCCTCCTCATCAGGCACTCGGCTATCCTATATCCAGCCACCTCCGTGCAGAGAGAAGTCATAATCTTTGCCACATACCAGACAGAGGAAAAAACATCGGTGTGCTTTACTACCAGCTCGAGGGCTCCCCATGTCCATGGAAAGCTTAGCACGAGTCTTCTCCAAGGGGAGAAGTAGGGTATCGGTACACACTCGGTGAATCAAGTCTCACCACTCATCAGCGATTCACTGTAAACAAAGGAGAAAACAAGTTATAAAATAATCAACGATAGAATCAAGAGTAAATGAAACAAAACAAAATAACAAACTAAGACGAGTCTAACTAAAACAAATATCAGGAGAAGAGTGACAACTCACTAGGATCGTCAGGCCTAAGAAGGATCTCTAGGATCCGCGCCTACCATTGATGCCACCACCAATTGGTGCCCCTCTCCCACATCTAGGGCAATGTGATGGCCTGCAACAGACTCACCATCTCCACTTGGGTCCCGAGAGAGTAACTCCTCTGAAACCAGAGTCACCCTCTCTGCACTCTGCTCCACCCTCTCAGCCTGCAGGATCTCCTAGGTATCATGCCACTCAGGATCACTATCATCTCCCCACTACCCATCTCACTGATCTCCATCTCCTCTATCTCCTCCTCGGTCTCTCCCCTAGTGAACTCCTTAGACTCAAAGTCCACGTCGATGGGCTCATCACTGCTATGAGTGGGACTCGGTGGCAATCAAAGTAAGGGTGCCTGAGGAGCACCGGCTCTCCCTCATGCATGTACCACCCTCCTAGCTGCAATAGGAGTACCAAACATAACAATGGTCCACCCCGGCCTCTAGGACCTCCCCAAGCCTCGTGAATAGATCTATATATGGGCCCCACCGGAGGAAGCATGTCACTATAGGGGAGGCCGAACTATTGTTGTACTCTATCAAAGGGGTGGATCTCTAGCTTCCCCACCTTGTCTATCAACTGGCTAGTGGTTTGATAGGCAATCAAATTAATTCTATCCTCTCCCCATACCCCTACCATGGCCTGATAAGGAGTGGCCTCCATATCTACATTAGTCAAGGAAGCCACCTTTGGCGGTGGGGTGCTTAAGAACTGTCATCCCCATCTACCTCACCGCCCGATGGCCTTGGTATCCTCCACCTCTACACCTCTCTTGTATGGGATAATGTGCTCATACACCCAACTCATGACAAGATTTGGGTGGCTCGGTGACTACCCTGTATAAGTCATGGTAGGTAGTCCCGAGGATATCTTCTCCCCAAGCATAGACACATCCATGGCCCTCAATTTGTGTAATAATAGGAGCCCAACAATACAAGAGGGTGTCCCCTCCCTTGTCCCCAATCAGTCTAGATGCAAGGATGCCCATAATGGCCTTACAAAGCAAGGGAATGTCTGACTCAATAATAGAGTGGATCCTCACACCCTTCTTCGACCCCATCGATACAACCGCATCTCCCATATAGGTGGCCCATTGAACCACCTGTGATCTAGATACAACTATCTTAAGAGACAACCACCGCCCTAGGATCAGAACCTCCAGTATACGATAAACATCCTCCAAGGTGATAGACCACTCACCCTAACTCTTGGAAATCAGAAGGTGTTCTAATCCGCATCCCAATAAGAGAACAAGTCACACAGTATATATGACTGGTAGGTGCAACATGAGGAACCTATGCAATCCTCCATATACCATCCCTTTGGAGAGTATCCTGCTCTGCCTAGGAGAGTGCCTCCAACACTGCCAAGAGCCAATCACACTCCCTCTCCTAGCTCCATCTAATGTACTCCTCCTTCTGCATACACCCAAAAACATGCAAAAAGGAGTAAGTATCAAAATTACATTAGGAAAACTATTAAGAACATGCAAGAATGCTAAAAATGCAAAAAAAGTTAAGTAAAGTGTTGTTTTGACACTCTGTAATGGACCGCCGCCCTGTGTAGGGTGGCAGTTCTGTAACCGCCACCTTCTAAGATAGTAGTATCATAACCTCCACCCTACTCGGGATGGCAGTCTTTTCCCGTGAGTTCAAATGGGTCATGTGCCCTAAAAATTTCAAAAAATGCAAAAATTGACCATTTTAACTAAAACAAAAGCCTACCCATTAGGTACGCCCCAAGACAAATATTTTGACATTTTAACATTTTTGGTGCAAAAATGGTAAATCGAGAAGAACTAACCTGAGATCTCATAGGTCGATGTTCCACTCTCGGAGGCATGATCGCTATCTCACCATGAACATTTTGACTATACTCTCATTGAAAACCATCACTGTGGGTCCCAGAGCTCAAAAACTATCAAATCAAACACGTAAATGAATAGGAAAATGAGCCCGTTTTATATATAATAGTGTTTTGACTCATTTTTGAATGCCCCTTTCACAGGTTTGGAGTGCCGATGGAGGTAAGTTCTTATCCCCACGCAAATGGTAAGTCCTCATTTCATATTAATTTAGTATTTATTTTCTTGACTTATTTTATCTATCTGCACTTGAGTCCTCTTTTCATTTTGCAGGTAGCGGGAATTTGGATGGCGTCATTTCGACACACGGGAATGTCAGGTATAATTTCTAGCTTCCCATTTTGGGACTCGCCATATTTCTGACCCACCATTTTATGCCTCTTCATGGCTAAAATGCTTCTCTAAGGGGGAAATATGTACGTACCCAAAATTATAGGGTACTGCAGCGCTGGAACGATGTTACACATGCCCCAATGATGATATAGGTCACCTCGCAAGGTGTTTGGGATCCATACAAGCTTCATGCGAAGTATATGTTAGCCTCCCAAATGCTTTACCCAAGCTCCTTGTGCTTTTTTATCCCTTGCCCCCTTTTCTTGGCCTTTTGACCTTCAATAACGAAACCGCCACCCTACTAGGGTGGAAGTCTTGTGATTGCCACCTGCCAGGAGGTGGCGGTCCTATAACCGCCACTCTGCTCAGGCGGCAGCGGTCCTTCACTCGTTCTCCAACATGTTCCTTTGATCGCAACTTGCATGAATTTTTAACGTTTACCAGCTTTTCTCAACTACCTTGGCTTGTATTTGTGTTTTTGGTTCCCTATAATAGTGTTTCTCCATTATTTAATGGTAAAATAGTTCCATTCCAAGTTACCCTTTGCTAAATGGGAATTCTATAAATAGCTGGTTTGTTTTCAAACAAATGGCCCCTCATCCTCTCAATTCTCTTGTTCATTTCTTCAATTTCTTGCTTAGAATTTTGTTAGTTTCAGTTTTTGCTTCCATTGTTGGCACTTTGGAGATCATATCATCTTATTGTTTGAAGTCTTGTTTCATTCTTTGTAGCATACTGATTAGTTTAAAACATAGAATAGCTTCATTTCTAGACTAGAATCCATTAAAGTTACGAGGTGTTTTGTTTTGTCAAAAGATAATTTCTGAAACTCTCTATACAACTGTTTTGTATTCCCACAATAACTCCCACTAGGAATTGCATAGTCAAGCTCTGTTCACTGAGCTATCCCTCTCCTACTCGCATAATATTCGGTCTATATCCAAATATGCCATTGTTTAATTGTTATCTTCTATTGATACTATCATATACACACTTTCTGGATTCATGAGGACATGAAAGAATGAGGAGATCACACTGAGGGGATGAAATCACACACAACTGGATTTACCACTGTTCTGTAAATGCTAGGTTTGAGCTATCAAAGGTCTAGTTGCGAAATATCAAATAGAGTAGAGAATTATGTTATTTTAGTCAAGAGCTTGTTCTCAGTATCACTAGGGAAGATGTGGGGATTGATAGTTTCTGAGAAACTGTGATTCATTCCTCACTTTTGAGGTAGGATCGAGAGCCTTTCAAATTTAAAATATAT
The DNA here is from genome assembly GCA_018340775.1 of Taxus wallichiana var. yunnanensis. NCBI lineage: Eukaryota > Viridiplantae > Streptophyta > Pinopsida > Cupressales > Taxaceae > Taxus > Taxus wallichiana. The sequence continues at coordinate 438,490,164 of CM031235.1, read as the reverse complement.
GGCTGCTTATATATTTAGGATAAAATCACAACTGCATAAGTGAATAGCCATACCAGGCTACGTTGTTTGTTTTTATTTTGTTATTAGATTAGTTGTTCATTTTATTGATATACTAGAGTAGCTTCTCTTTAATTTCATTAAAATACGTCATTGAAATTTTTTTAAAAAGAATGCTTATATAGTGTAATACCTCTTTCATAATTAGTTTTTAATGTTAGTTAGAGGTTGAATCATTTTGTATGACAATCATAGGACCTAGAGATCCTAGAGAATATATATTCGAACCCATCATACATCAACAAAATTTACCCACAACATTGCGTGATATCGATCGGGACCTTAGGATACAGGTCTTTCGAGTAACAACAAACTTACGAGCAATTAGTGAGTAACTAAGAGAATTGAATATCGAAGAGGCGAAAAAGCTTACACATTCTAGTCAAACCATCCAAATGATAGATTACCTTAATAAAACACCGAATGACCGTGCAAGGGTTCAAACGAGAACAAACATTTGGTTGTGATCCTTTGGTTCCACAACCTAATACAGGATACCTCCTCATTGACATAGACACTAGCTTATGTATCCAAGTTAGCAGAACACCTATTAGGTACTCTGAGAAAATCATACAACTTCTAGTTCTAAATGTAGAGGCTGAAAATGCATACGATTATTGGATAGTTGGGAGAAGGGATTGATTCTTCACATGACCATAACAGTCCACTCCCCAAATCCCATAACCCAACGATCCTATAAACCAGTCAAGTATTGACACCGGCTTGCGAACATTGGTATTTATATCTTCACCACTCCCATCAAATATTATAACATAGTTTTCCATATTAAATATAGAGGCCAATCAATCTAATATTTTCTAGGCTAGACCAGAAAACCACCCATAGTTCACTACAAATCTATTAAACCACCTACCACCACTTTCATGACCTTGTCTGGAGATATATACGAAGCTCCCATAGGTCACTTCCCACATATCCAATAACCAAGAAATAGGATCTCGGTAGAGCTCGACATCGATTGGAGCCTTTGAGCAGCCATTATATCCGAACGAGCCATCACACCAATCCAGGTTAGGAGGGCCTTCTTCACCTTAGATTCATAGATTCCATTATTGCATGTTGAGGATTTAAGATTACCTAATTAGCTCATATATATCCATTCACATTCAACATTCACCGGCTGTCTTGACACGACCTCGGGAGTCGGGTACGAGGAAAAGGTACTTGTAGATTCCCATGCTCACTTGTCACCTTTCCATCGTAGGGTTCCTAAGTTATTAATTTGATTTGATTTTTGAATTAAAGGGACAGCGTACTGCTAGTTTAGGCAGAGGCATGTAAATTAGCAGAAGTCTACATGGATTCATCACTAAAATTTAGTAATGCATGCAAAAGTTGAATTAGGATTCACCAATTTTGGATGGCGGTGGCATGGAGAGATAGGTGGGAGTTTGAGAATTAATGGCATTTATGAACCTCATTTTTGGCGAGAAAACCACCTTGGAAACCATGCGGGTGGATTTGTTGGAGGTTGTTTGGTCATTCATGCTCTCCAATTTTTTCTCTGCATGGAGCTATCTGGTTCTTCAAACCAACAGTTCTATTTTCAATTTGTGGCTATTTTTGATTCCCTTGGTCTATTTTTGATTAAAGGGAAGTATATGAGACATTTGAGATAAAAAAAAAAAAATTGGTTTTTGATCTTGCTTGGAGAAGAAGAAGTTTTGGAGGCTCGGCTGGAAGTATTCTTCAAATCGACAAAAGCACTATCAGGCATGATAGGCTCTATCCATTAAGATTTCTTGCTTTTCTCAAAATGTTTCATTAAAACAACTCGATCTCATGAGATAATTGGGTTTCTATTTTTATTCTAGTTATTTTTTTTCTTCTTTGAAGGAACCTCTATTTTCTTGGTTATGAAACCTTTGCATGATAATCTTATCATTGGGTGCCTTCTCTGAATGAGTTGATGGTGAAATACACTTGGTGTTGTTTGAGACTTGAGTGTTTTTGATTGAATTTGTATTCTGGTTTGTTTTCTTGAAAAAGGGTTTAAGTAAGTTGTTTTTTCCTGAGCTTTGAACTAGAAGTCTCTTTTGAAATTAGAAGGTGAATGAATACTCTTCTCTGATGCATCCTTGAGTTATTAAAGTTGTATCACCCCTTTGTGGTCTGTATGGGTTTTTATTTTGAATCATTTCTTGAACATGAACTTGTATGAAGGTAAGGAATGGATATCTTGTTTCTTCTGTTCTGGGTAAACTTGCATTATTCAAACTGAATGTCTTTGATTGTTTTTGGAAGGTAGAAGAATACTCTCCTATGTCGTATCTTTTTTTTAGAAGTTTAAATACTCCTTTTCGGGACTGTATTTGTATACTTTGATCTGTAGTATGAACTCGAACTTGTGTTAAAAAAAGAGTTAATGGGTGAAGGAGGTTTATGGAATTATCTGTATTTTGTACTCTAAACTTGCATAAAATCGTGAAGGAATGATTTTCTCTATTTTTTTACTTCTTCAAACTTTAAAATTGATGGGAACTAAGTCAAACATGGTATTTTGACTTAACGGCTGCGATTTGGATGCATGAGGGAATGAAGGAAAGTTTGACTTAAAACTTTGTTGTTTGGTTTTAGTATTCTCTTTCGAAACTCTTGAAGGAATTATGGGTTTTAAATGGTCTTGGAATTTAACTATGGAAATAGTAGTGATGAAATCTTCTGTGTAGTTCATTTATGTTTGAGTCTTCCTTTAAAAAAATTGGAAGTTGAGCTTCGGTAGACAGTTAAAGTTATGTTGTTTAAATATTCATTGGAAGACGGTCTTCTCCAAATCGATATCATTATTATCATTCTTATCTTTGTTTGACTTTCTAAATTTTGATCTTTCCATCCTTAACACTTTTATGACTTGGATGTGGTTGATAATTTTTTTGTTTCTCACATCCTTCTTGGAATGATATAAGTAAATGATTAACGGTTGTTGTTTCTTTAATTGGTGTAACTCTTGGAAGGTTTATTCAAAGATACAATTATGTATGTAATAGGTTATGTATCTTCTGTATCTAATTTCTATATCTTAAAAGAATTGGGGGCATGGTGAACTGTCTCTACTGATTCTTTTACAACCTTATTTCTTTTGAATGAATGATAGAAACCTCTTTTGGCATAACCCCTTCCTCTTCCACTCTCAGTGGTAAGCTCTCCATTGTCATTTTGGAAACTATAGGGTAGGATGTCAATTATTCTTTATGAATATGCATATGGGAATTCAGTTTAATCGAATGATGAGGAAGTTGTAAACTGTTTACTCTCCATTTCGAGCTTCCTTTCTTTATATAAACCTTGTTATAGGTTTAATAGAATCAATTGCATTACTTTTATTAAATTAATTGAGTAGTAAATGTTACTACTTCTCCACTTATATTGTATTGAAGAAAATTAATAATTGTTCCAGTTAATTGAAGTAAAACATTGTGGTTGGGAAATACTTTTCTAATGCTAATAAGAGGCCTAATCTAAGAACCTAGGCTACTTATATTTTGACCTAGAATTAGGCTGCCACATCTAAATTGTGAATAATTATTTAATTTTTTGGATGAATCATCTTATAATTATTACTATGTTGGAATGAACTTGATCGTGCATATTTTCTTGAAACTTTGTAAAGATGAACAAGAAGGTTTTTGTTCTAAAAGTAACTATATTTTTAATATAGTGAAGTTGATTATGTATTTCAAATTCAGAAAGAATTATGAAATAATTAATTGATAGGAACTATTACTTGATATAAATAAGTAATTGTTTGGGTCAATACTTATCTGATATAATGCAATAGATTAGCTGATTATATTATGATCTCTTCTTATAAAGGGAATTCAGATTTATTATTGTGCTTCTTTTATGGTTGTTATTTCTTTTGACTTATTTGTATGACTTCACCTACTATTTTGTAAAAGCAGATTTGCTTTAATGAAATAATTGGTTAAAGAAATTTCGTTTTAATAATTAGTGCTTATCATGCTCAGTTCAATGAACTAACCCTTGCTACCAATTTTTGCAGATGGAATTTGCAGTGATAAAGGAAGGCAATAACTTGTATGATGTATTGGTTAATTTAAAGTCTAGCTCTTTTATAGAAGAACTCGATTCATTCTTGAGTTGTATTGAAAAAGGAAAGTTGTATTATTTGATGATATTTATGTTATTTGACATGTAGTATGTCTGAAATGCATGGTCTTGTAAATTGTGTATTTCTATCATGATGAATTGAAAAGTTTGGAGATTTACTACAAATTATTGTGTAATTTCTCTTGTACCTTTTATGAAGGAAATTAGAATACTATCTTGTTGATATTTTTCATATCTATTTGTATTCTTATTTCGTTGCCATTTAATAAGATGGATGGAGGGAATTAGTTTATTCTACCCCTACTAGGATGCAACTACTAAGTTGCATAAGATGATGCTCTTTATCTAAACAAATATAATAAGGTAAATTTATGTAAAATGGACATACAATTAAATTATAGAAGGTGTGAAAGATGAAAGGGTATGATGAACCCTAAACACTTAACCAAATAGAGGAAGATTCTTCTCTCTAAAAATAATGTAAAGAAAAAGAATGGTGTTTTTGATTGTTAATCATTTAGACTTCATTCTCTATGAAGTCTACTCTAGTAGAACCTGTGTGGTTGACACACCTTCTTGGAGCAGCTGAGTTACCTTAAAAATTAACCTTATGATGTATGTTGTTTTGTTTTTGGATAATTGCTTACCAAGCCAAAGTTAATAAGCATGAAATAAATTTTGAGTTAACGAAGTTCTTTAACATTAAATAAACTAAATATGGATGAAGAAATCAGGGAGTGTTGGATTTAGGGTTTTGCAAGGTTCTTTGTAATATGAATCTTAAATGTAAAATATTTATGTTTTAGTGACCTCCTAGAGGTATGTACATCATGATGAAGAAATTCATTCAAATGTTGGTACACGACTAACTACAAAATCAGACGTACCTTCATGAAGACTAGGGTCTTCACAAGGATACAATGAGGTAGTTGACATGTTGCGTCACCTTTTTGTATTAGTTCATCTAGATCTATACACATATAGACTTGAACTTATTTTCTCTCTTGGACAAGTTAGCAGTATGATTTGAAATAGGAAGTAGCTCTTTATAACTTAGGATAAAGAGGCACATTCGATTGACTTAGGTTGGTTGAGCATTCCCCTATACCCTAAGTCATTGTGAGCGGTTCCCTATACCAAATTATATCACTAACCTAGGTTAGGGTTAAACATGGGACAAGTGGACTGACAAAAGTTAGAAAATACCATTCTAGATAACAAAACAGTGAGCGTAAATGACGTATTCCATTTGTGAATATGTTGTCTAGGAATAGTAACATGAATAGTATGTTAGAAATATTTGGCCAAAGTATTGTAAAGCTTCCGGTTGCATTTTCATATGTCACCTAGTTTAAGGAACGTGATTTTCGATGAATATTGGTAACAAATATTTAGATAGGTTCTTTAAACAGATCACTCAGTACCCAAAATAGGGTAAGAAAACCAAGTATACATATTATACATAAAAGTATTTAATACTTAAAGACAAACATGAGAGATTGGTTAGAGACTGAGTCATGCAATGAGAGATCGGTAATTCATCGAGTCATTTACAACTACATATGGTTATCTGTTATGAGATTGATTGGCATGGAATGTGTGTTCTAAATTATGTTTTATTTAGAATAGTGAACATTATGTAAAAAAAATCCCTTATTTCTAAAGTCTTAAAATGGGAATGTTACATCTTGGTATCAGAGCTGAAGGTTATATCTCTGGACCTATTGTGTCCATAATTTGATAAAACTTAAATTTCTTGTTAACAAAAAAAATTTAGAACAAGAGGAAATGTTACAAATAATCCACCACCTAGTGAAGGATTAGCAACTACCCAAAAATTTGATGAGATCCTTATTGCCCTGTTGGACACAAGGGAACGTTTGGTTGTACTTGAACAACAAGTAATGGGAAATGAGGAGGAAGAAGATGCTAGTAATAATAATCATCCACCTCCTAAGGACAACGCCAATTTGGGTGTTGATAATACCAATGTGAACATACCTGATCAACTAGAAAGTAAAAAGGACAGGATGGTAGCAGAACTCACTAATCATATAAAAATGATAATCCAACCTAAGTTTGATGGCACCACATTAGGAGATGGAGCTGATAATTGGCTCGTAAAAATGGAGAAGTACTTTGCAATAAGGAATTTCTCAGAAGAAACAAAGGCAATATAGGGAGCATATCAGCTTTCCCATCAAGCATCTTCATGGTGGGAAAGCCGAAAGGCTGAGTTGAATATTGATGAAACTAATATTACTTGGGATCAATTTAAAAGTTATTTTAGGAAATGATGGCTGCCACAACTTTATTATGATTAGAAAATGACTGAATTTTATAACTTAGCCCAAGGAAAGCTAATCAGAATCGAGCAGTCGGGAGTAATTTACTAAACTCCTTAAGTATGTACCTCAAGTATCAAACCGACAAGAAGTTCGGGATACAAAATTCATCATGGGATTGAATCCCATTATAGGAGAAGAGGTGGATGTTCACAACCCAACCCCTATGGAAGGGGTTGTTGAAAAAGCTATAAGGCGGGAACATAAATTAAAGGTAATTTTTGCTCATAAGGAGGAAGTAAGAACTAAATTCCCAACTCCTCTTCATCATCTCTTACACCTAAGAAAGGACTATGGAATAATTTTGGTATGAAAAGTAAGTTTTCAAATGATAATAATAAGAAAACAACAACAAATAAGTCTACATTAGAAATGCACGAAACAACTTTATCAAAAATAATAATAAGGCTGAAGTCCTATGGAGGTCCGAATGATAACTTTAAGGTTGGAGATAAATTTGAGCCTAAAAAGCGACCTATATGAGGTTGTTATAATTGTGGCAAAGATCATTACACAAAACCGATGTCCTTTGAAAAGGATGATTCCAATCAAGAAGACAAGATATATGTTGTAGTAGTTGACAAACAAGCTAAAAAACAATTCACACCCATAGATGTTCTGGGTAAGTTATTTGGAATACCCATAACTATTATTTTTGATACAAGAGCTACTAAATGTTTTATTTCTAGTAAATTAGCATCGAAACTAAAAATAAAATATAGAAAAATGGATAAAACATGGACTGTACATTATGGGAATAATGTTGTTCATATAATTAGTATGTGTCTTTTTGGGGAAGTCCTTGACTTACCTAGTTTTTCCACTGAAGTTGATCTTTATGTTGCACCTTTGGGATCTTATGATGTAATCATAGGTGTTAATTGGTTAGTTGATCATAAAGAAAAAGTGGACTATTTTGAAAAACATATTAGTTGTTTAGATGACCTGTAGAAAACAACAGAGATTCAGGGTGTGAAACATGAAATTTCAGTTAGGAAATTATCATCTATGCAACTTAAAAAGGCCAAAAATAAAGGTTGTACCTTATATGTAGTAAAAATTTCAGAATCTACTGAGGAAAATAGTGATTTCATGGAACGTTATCTACTATTATGAAACTACAGTGATGTGTTTCCAAAAGAGTTACCAGGTCTTCCACCCAAAAGAGAATTTGACTTCACAATTGAAATCAAACTAGATTGAGCCTATTTCTAAGGCACCATATCGAATGACTACTTTAGAATTGATAGAGCTTAAGGAAAAATTGCAAGAAATTTTGTCGAAAGGTTTGATTAGATAGAGTGTTTCACCTTGGGGAGCACCAGTAATTTTTGTGAAAAATATGGATGGAACACTTAGATTGTGCATTGATTACAGAATGTTAAACAAAGAAATAATCAAGAACAAATATCCACTCCCTAGAATTGATGATCTATTTGATCAAATGTGTGGAACATTGGTATATTCTAAGATATATCTTAGGTTTGGATATCATCAATTATGGATTAAGCATGAGGAAATTCATAAAATAGCTTTTAGAACAAGGTATGGTCGTTATGAGTTCATAGTTTTACCTTTTGGATTAACAAATGCACTTGGAGCTTTTATGAATTTGATGAACGATATTTTTCAAGAATACTTGGGCAAGTGTGTGTTTGTATTCTTAGACAAAATTCTCATATATTTGAAAATTATTGAGGAACATCATGAGCATTTGAAGATAGTTTTTGAAATTTTGAGAAAGACAAGGTTATTTGGTAAGCTATCTAAATGTTATTTCTATGATACGAATAAGTACACTATTTGGGTCATGTTATAAGTAATAAGGGAATTGTTGTAGATCCTTCTAAAATTGTAGCTATAACTCGAGTGGCTGCACTAAAGAATGTACATGAAGTTAGAAGCTTCATGGGTCTTCCTAGTTACTTATAAGAAATTTGTTAAAGATTTTTCCAAAGTTTTTGCATTAATAACTTCATTGCGAAAAAGGATAAGAAATTTTTTTGCAATGAGAAATGTGAATTTGATTTTAGAAATTTAAAGGATCAGTTAATTTTAGCACCTATTTTAGTGGTATCAAACCCTAATAGAGACTTTATTGTTGTAGCAGATGCATCCAGGGAAGGTCTTGGAGGTATTTTGTTATAAAATTATCATGTCATAGCTTACAAAAGTTGAAAACTTAAGTTACATGGGTTGAATTATGCTCCACATGATTTAGAGCTTGCTGCCATTATTCATGCACTTCAAGTTTGGAGGCATTATCTGCTTGGTAAACCTTTTGAATTAAAAACTAATCATCTTTGGCTGAAGTATATTTTCACTCACCCAAATATGAATGCAAGACAGTGAAGATGGTTAGATTTTTTGTATCAATGTGATTTTGACATAAGTTACATTAAAGGCAAGGAAAATAGGGTAGTTGATGCTCTAAGTCATAGGAAGCACATTTTTGCTCTTATAATGTTGAAAAATCAGTTTAAGGATGAAGTAAAAAGTGTTATGGAATCTGATTCTTATTTTTCAGCAAGTAAAAATAGCACTTGTTGTAGATCCAAATGATGTGAGATATAAAGGTTTTCACTTTGATAATGAAGGAATCTTACGGTATGAAAACAAAGTATACATACCTTTGCTAAATGATTTAAGAAAGAAATTATTAGTTGAATTTCACAACTCACCTTTTTTGGACACCCTGGCATTACAAAGATGCTCGCTGATATAAAACAACAATATTTCTGGAAAGGGATGAAAAAATATGTTATTGAGTTTGTGACACATTGCTTGGAATGTCAATGTGTAAAAGCTAAACATATGCACCCAGCTGGTTTATTGTATCCTCACAGCATACCATAGTACAAATGGCAAGTAATAAGCATGGATTTTATATAAGGGTTGCCTATGTCAAGAAATAAACATGATGTTATTTTGGTTGTTGTGGATAAACTAACAAAAGTAGCACACTTTATTGTTGGTAATCTTAAGGATGATTCTCCTATTTTGGCAAAAAGGTTTGTACATGAGATTTTCAGATTACATGGAGTACCTGAATTAATCATATCTGATAGAGATCCTAGAATGACTTCAAGGTTTTGGAAAACCCTTAACTCGGCTCTAGGAACTAAGCTAAATTTCAGTTTTGCGTATCATCTGGAAACGGATGGACAGTGAAAGAGTTAATCAAGTTTTAGAAGATATGTTACAAATGTATTGCATGGATCAGCAGTATAAATGGGAAGAATACCTTCCATTAGTTGAATTCACATACAATAATACATATCATGCCTCTCTTAAGATGGCACCTTTTGAAGCATTATATGGAAGAAAATGCAAAACCCCTGTTAGTTGGGACAACATTGAGGATAGAGAGGTAATTGGACCTAAAATCCTTACGGAAATGGAACAACAAGTTAAAATTATTCGTGAACTCTTGAAAGAAATAATGAGATAGGCAAAAGATTTATTTGACTTGAAGTGGATTGATAGGAAATTTTAACTCGATGATAAGGTCTGTCTTTGGGTTAAACCGAAAAAGTGTTCTATAACTTTAGACAGGGCTGCCAAGTTATCACCTCGTATTGTGGGACCTTTTGAAATAGGTGAAGTAATCAACCCTATAGCTTATATTTTAGCATTACCTCCTACGATTTGTCATGAATGTATGATGGTTTCCATATTTCTTTGCTTAAGAAATACATTTCGGATTTATCACATGTGTTAAATTGGAATTCCTTGTAGGTCCAAGACACATGAATAATCATAGTTAAACCCATACAAGTGCTAGAAACTCGCTAGTTGCATTTAAAAAATCATGAAATAAGTCAATGTAAGGTCTAACGGGATCAGTTTAATGAAGAAAGTGTAAACTGAGAAAATCTGGAAGATATGAAAACTACTTTTTTGTATTTATTTGAACAGAAATGATTTTGTTGACTGATACAATTTGTGATTTTATTCTTTTATGATAATAAATCTACCAGTTATGGGCAGATATTTCTTTATTTAAAAGAAATAAACAGCTATGTAAATGCTGATTTTTGGAACTTTAAAATTTTGATATGTTATGAACATATGAAAAGAAAGTGAATAAATTAATTTTCCTTGATGCAAATTAAAAAAAAAAGATAATCATTGGGACGATGATTCTTTTAGGAGGGAAGTATGTAACACCTTTGAAAAATTGTTATCTTTCCTCTTTTGCATCAAGTAAGTGTTGACATGTGATTTTTCTTGATAAGGTGTGTTCCTTTGATTGTTGGAAATCATGCTTGCCAAAGATAAGTCATTCTACTCTTAGATTCATTTGGTTGAAATGTTGTTGCTTGCAAAGAATCCATTTTTTTTGGATAGATAAGTTATAATCTGGTAATGATGGTTGTAAACTTATCTCTATTTTATTATCACATCCTTGGACCAATTCCATTAATCAAAGGTATGTTTTAAATCCTCTTACCTGATCTGAATGGTAAACTAACATTCAGTGTGTTAAAGACATAATGGACTGAAATCTTGTATGTTTACAAATTCTTGTATCTTCTTAAATTATCGTGCCTACATTTGTTGTATGTTATGTGCTTGGATCTTTTTAGTTAATCTCTTTGAGGACTCTTTATGGAATTAAGTGGAACAAGGCTTGCTTCAGGACTATTGAGGAACAATCTAAGTCCTACACCTATGAGATCTATCATAATGGGATTCTAACTAAGATAGATATACCTATTTTCTATCTATGTCTACTTTATTCAAGATAGCATCCTATCCCAAGTTGGAGAATAACCTAAGGTGATGCTAGGTCTATTTCTAACCTAATACCTAATACTAAATTGTTGTGAAGTATGACCTATCCTAGGATGGAAATTTACCTATTGTAATGTTTGTAAACCTATGGTAAATACTTCTAAACTATCCTATGGTCATATCCTAAGCTAATGGTATCTATCCTAAACTAATGAAGTATTGAAAAGGGACCTAAGGGTCGTATGGAAAAGTGGAATCTTGGCGACAGTTCCTAAGTTATTAATTTGATTTGATTTTTGAATTAAAGGGACAACGTACTACCAGTTTAGGTAGAGGCATGTAAATTAGTGGAAGTCTACGTGGAGTCATCACTAAAATTTAGTAATGCATGCAAAAGTTGAATTAGGATTTGCCAATTTTGGATGGCGGTGGCATGGAGAGATAGGCGGGAGTTTGAGAATTAATGGCATTTATGAACCTAGTTTTTGGTAAGCAAACTACCTTGGAAACCATGTGGGTGGATTTGTTGGAGGTTTTTTGGTCATTCATGCTCTCTGATTTTTTCTCTACATGGAGCTATCTAGTTCTTCGAACTAGCAGTTCTATTTTCAATTTGTGGCTATTTTTGATTCCCTTGGTCTATTTTTGATTAAAGGGAAGTATATGAGACATTTGAGAAAGAAGTTTTTGGTTGTTGATCTTTCTTGGAGAAGAAGAAGTTTTAGAGGCTCGGCTAGAAGTCTTCTTCAAATCAACAGAAGCACTATCAAGCATGATAGGCTCTATCCATTAAGATTTCTTTCTTTTCTCAAAATGTTTCATTAAAACAACTCTGCTCTCATGAGATAATTGGGTTTCTATTTTTATTCTAGTTATTTGTTTTTCTTGTTGAAGGAACCTCTATTTTCTTGGTTATGAAACCTTTTCATGATAATATTATCATTGGGTGCCTTCTCTGAATGAGTTGATGGTGAAATACACTTGGTGTTGTTTGAGACTTGAGTGTTTTTTTGTATTTGTACCTTGGTTTGTTTTCTCGAAAAAGGGTTTAAGTTGTTTTTTCCCTGAGCTTTGAACTGGAAGTCTCTTGTGAAATTAGAAGGTGAATGAATACTCTTCTCTAATGCATCCTTAAGTTATTAAAGTTGTATCACCCCTTTGTGGTTTGTATGGGTTTTTATTTCGAATCATTACTTGAACACGAACTTGTATGAAGGTAAGGAATGGATATCTTGTTTCTTCTATTCAGGTAAACCTGCATTATTCAAACTGAATGTCTTTGATTGTTTTTGGAAGGTAGAATAATACTCTCCTATGTTGTATCTTGTTTGTAGAAGTTTAAATACTCCTTTTAGGACTATATTTGTATACTTTGATTTGTAGTATGAACTCAAACTTGTGTTAAAAAAAGAGTTAATGGGTGAAGGAGGTTTATGGAATTGTTTGTATTTTGTACTCTAAACTTGCATAAAAACCATGAAGGAATGATTTTCTCTATTTTTGTACTACTTCAAACTTTAAAATCGATGGGAGCTGATTCAATTATGGTAATTTGATTTAATGGCTTCAGTTCAGACACATGAGGGAAATAGAAGGAAAGTTTGACTTAAAACTTTTTTTTGGTTTCAGTATTATCTTTTGAAATTCTTGAAGGACTTCTAGGTTTTAAATGGTCTTGGAATTTAAATGTGGAAATAGTAGTGATGAAATATTTTGTGCAGTTCATTTATGTTTAAGTCTTCCTTTAAAAATTTTGGAAGTTGAGATTTGGGAGATAGTTGAAGTTATGTTGCTTAAATTTACATTGGAAGACAGTATTCTCTAATTTGATACCATTATAATCATTCTTAGATCTTTTCAACTTTCTAAAGTTTGATCTTTCCATCGTTAACACTTTTATGACTTGGATTTGGTTGATAACTATTTTTGTTTCTTGCATCCTTCTTGGAATGATATAAGTAAATGATTAACGGTTTTTGTTTCTTTAATTGGTGTAACTCTTGGAAGGTTTATTTGAAGATACAATTATGTATGTAATAGGTTTTGTATCTTCTGTATCTAATTTCTATATCTTAAAAGAATTGGGGGCATGGTGAATTGTCTCTACTGATTCTTTTACAACCTTATTTCTTTTGAATGAATGATAGAAACCTCTTCTGGCATAACCCCTTCCTCTTCCACTCTCAATGGTAAGCTCTCCATTGTCATTTTGAAACTGTAGGTAGGATGTTGATTCTTCTTTCTAAAGATGCATATGGGAATTCAGTTTAACCGAATGATGAGGAAGTTGTAAACTGTTTACTCTCCAGTTCGATCTTCCTTTCTTTATATAAACCTTGTTATAGGTTTAATAGAATCAATTGCATTACTTTTATTAAAGTAATTGAGTAGTAATTGTTACTACTTACTTCTCCACTTATATTGTATTGAAGGAAATTAATAATTGTTTCAGTTAATTGAAGTAAAACATTGTGGCTGGGAAATATTTTTCTAATGTAATAAGAGGCCTAATCTAAGAACCTAGGCTATATATTTTGACCTAGAATTAGGCTACCACATCTAAATTGTGAATCTCTTAATTATTTAATTTGTTGGATGAATCATCCTATAAACGTTACTATGCTGGAATGAACTTGACCGTGCATGTTTTCTTGAAACTTTGTAAAGATGAACAAGAAGGTCTTTGTTTCTGAAAGTAATTGTTTTGTTTATATAGTGAAGTTGATTCTGTATTTCAAATTCAGAAAGAATTATGAAATAATTAATTGATAGGAACTGTTACTTGATATAAATAAGTAATTGTTTGGGTCAATACTTATCGATATAATGCAGTGGATTAGTTGATTATATTATGATCTCTTCCTATAAAGTGAATTCAGATTTATTATTGTGCTTCTTTTATGGTTGTTATTTCTTATGATTTATTTGTATGACTTCACCTATTGTTTCATAAAAGCAGAGTTGCTTTAATGAAACAATTGGTTGAAGGCACTTCGTTTTAATGCTTAGTGCTTATCATGCTTAGTTCAATGAACTGACCCGTGCTAGCAATTTTTGAGATGGACTTCATAGTGATAAAGGAAGGAAATAACTTGTATGATGTATTGGTTGATTTAAAGTCTAGATCTTTTATAGAAGAACTCCAATTCATTCTTGAGTTGTATTGAAAAAAAAAAGTTGTATTCTTTGATGATCTTTATGCTATTTGACATGCAGTATGTCTAAAATGCATGGTCTTGTAAATTGTGTATTTCTATCATGATGAATTGAAAAGTTTGGAGATTTTCTACAAATTTTTGTGTAATTTCTCTTGTACCTTTTATGAAGGAAATTGGAATACTATCTTGTTGATATTTTTCATATTTGTTTGTATCCTTATTTTTTTGCCATTTAATAAGATGGATGAAGGGAATTAGTTCATTCTCCCTTACTAGGATGCAACTGCTAAGTTGCATAAGATGACGCTCTTTATCTAAACAAATATAATAAGGTAATTGGATGTAAAATGGACATACAATTAAATTATATAAGGTGTGAAAGATAAAAGGGTATGATGAACCCTAAACACTTAACCAAATAGAGGAATATTCTTCTCTCTCAAAGGAATGTAAAGAAAAATAATGGTGTTTTTATCGTTAATAATTTAGACTTCATTCTCTATGAATTATAATCTATTATAACCTGTGTGGTTGACACACCTTCTTGGAGCAACTGAGTTACCTTAAAAATTAACCTTATGATGTATGTTGTTCTATTTTTGGATAACTACTTGCCAAGCCAAAGTTAATAAGCATGAAAGAAATTTTGAGTTAACAAAGTTCTTTAACATTAAATAAACCAAATATGGATGAAGAACTTAAGGAGTGTTGGATTTAGGGTTTTGCAAGGTTCTTTATAATTTGAATCTTAAACCTAAACTATTTATGTTTTAATGACCTCCTAGAGGTATGTACATCATGATGAAGTAGTTCGGTCGGATGTTGGCACACGCCAACTGTAGAACTATACCTTCATGAAGACTAGGGTCTTCACGAGGATACAATGATGCAGTTGACATGTTGCAACACCCTTCTATATTAGTTCATCTAGATCTACACACATCTAGACTTGAACTTAGTTTCTCTCTAGGAAAAGTTAGCAGTATGATTTTGAATAGGAAGTAGCTCTCTATGACTTAGGATAAAGAGGAACATTCAATCTACTTAGGTTGGTTGAGCATGCCCCTATACCCTAAGTCATCGTGAGAGGTCCCTATACCAAATTATATCACTAACCTGGGTTAGGGTAAAACCTGGGACAAGTGGTGACGAAGTCAAAAAGACCATTCTAGATAACAAAAGAGTGAGGTGAAGGATGTATACCATTTGTGAATATGTTGTCTAGGAATAGTAATATGAATAGTATGTTGGAAATATTTGTGCAAAGTATCACAAGCTTCTAGTTTCATTGTCCTATGTCACCTAATTTAAGGAACGTGATTTTAGATGAATATTAGTAACAAATATTCAGATAGGTTCTTTAAACAGATCACTCAAATTACCTAGAATAGGGTAAGAAAACCAAGTATACGTAGTATACATAAAAGTATTCAATACTTAAAGACAAACTCCGAGAGAGATCAGTAATTCATCAAGTCATTTACAACTACATATGGTTATCTATTATGAGATTGATTGGCATGGAATGTGTGTTCTAAATTATGTTATATTTAGAATAGTGAACGTTATGTTAAAAAAATTCCCTTGTTTCTAAATTCTTAAAATGGGAATGTTACAAACAATACTAAGGTTGACCCATCATGGTCTATTTCACTTCTTAAGGCTATTAGTTATCCTCCTTCAAAAATTGAGTACCCTTTCAAAAAACCCTTCGGTGTTAAGTTACATGTTACGGTTTTTCCTCTTACTATGCTTGTGCCTTTCCTCTTTAGGAACACAATTGATGGATGTGACATGCTTCTCGGTATCAATTAGATTTATCATGCTCAATCTATCATTTCTATGAATCATTTATGACTCAAATTTTTCACAATATTCAATTTATATCTATTGACAGTGTCCCCACATCGAATCCATGGTCATCATCTCCTCACGTAATAGCTAGCACACCACCTACTTCATCTAGCACATCACACTCCATGTTACTCAAAGAGCATTCTATGCCTAGTTCACCTCCTCGAATATCATCTACATGACCACATCATTTTGCTAGTCCTATGCATCGGTGTAGGCCCATTCTTAGTTATGTCACCGCATCAAGGTGTAGGCCCCCACCCCAGTTTATTCCACATTATTTCTCATCACCTTCATATTTAAAATCATGTAGATATCCATCACCAATGCATTTTACTACACCATGACCTTCATCATATATTCATCCATCACATACGCATAGACTTCATTCACTAGAACAACATTTTTCTACCATACCACTATTGTTATATCATGGTCCTATGCTTTCACTACCACAAAAATCAGATGGAGGACCCTCTTCCTTCACTATCATTGGTTAGTTTAATCCCTCATATATACTTGAGGCATTGTCTCTTTTAAACCCCCCACTCTCCCTATTATATATCATCTTTGCATTTACATATAGCCTTCTTCATCACACGTTTGAGCATTGTCACTACCTGATGAAACACTCTTGTGCTTTGGTTCACACTTGAGTGTTGAGGGATTACTACAAATGAAACCCACACACTGCAATGTAGGAATTACACACTGCATCTACTCACATATTATGCATCATACACCATACATTCTATATTTCATATACAACATTTTGACATTTGCAAATTTTATATCATACTATTCTTCATCATACATACTTGTATCTAGAATTCCATACTACTCCTCATACATACTACTTTTATTCTACACCGTACATTACATCTTATACATTGTACATTACAAGTTCTACTCCTTACATGGTTTTATTTCATCAATATGCATACTACATTGTCTTCTATGCATTGCACTCACTACCTTATGATGCACTTTAGTTCCTTGGTCCATACTCTATTGCCGAGGGTTTACAAATAAAATTGACCTTACACTCATCACACATTTACTATTCAACCTTTCATCATGTGACATTTCTAGCCTAGTGACATATGCTTTAGGCTAAATCATCACCCATTCTATCATTTTGTAGTGGTATACACCTTAGGTTACATCACCACTCCTCATCTTGTAGTGATATACGCTTAGGGCTAAATCATCACTCACCCATTCATCTCATAGTGATATATACTTAGGCTAAATCATCACTTATATGTTCCATCTAGTCGTGATATATGCTTCAACTTCACGCACACATCATTTCTAGGTCACATCTCATTAATACACATACACATTCATCACAATGTGTTAGAAACAACACACACTTTGACCATTTCTGATGACACACTCTTGTTTACAATTCATTCTTTACTACTAAGGGGGAAAACAAAATGAACCTCATTGAATAAATTTCCATTCACTCGGGGGCACATGGCTCATATCACTCCATTTTGCATTCCATTCCATCCATCCATAGCATATACTGCATATTATGGTTGCTCTTACTCTTTCTTACTTTTTCTTGTTCATGGTCACTTTATTACACATGCTAGTTAGCTTACTTGTATGTCATTTATCTATATCATCCACACATGTGTGTTCACACCTTTTCTAGTTTTGATCAAAAATTCAGGTCTCTTTCATGCAATATGGATATTCACCTTCTACCCTTCCTACATGATTCGTTATGTGCATCCACATTCATCTCTCACATGTGTTATAGTTTTATTTTGTACTTATCACTTGACATTCCTTGGTTATACATGCTTTTCATATATCTTTATAACATGCTAATGATTTCTTTATGTGCAACATTTGTTATGCGGGGATATTTTTTTTCATACTTATTTATCTGTGTTTGCTTCTTATATGCAGGATTTTCCCTATGTTTGGTGTGCAAACTTGTTTTTTTTTTGTGGACTTGATGGCCTTGTGTGTCTTAAAATATCTTGAGTGATGTCCCATGTTTGCAACCCTCTTTTTGCAGCTTACTTATCTTCTTGTGTGTTTACACTATTTACATAGATTACACACTGTCTTTTACATCCATGCTTGTTTGTACTAACACTTGTCTTTTTTTAGCCATCCTTGTTTGTGTGCACCTTGGTTTCTACCAAGCGCATTCCCTTCCCCATGCAGGCTAGAGTTTCATCATTTGTGTGGTTAGTTCTCTTTTGGGGCCACATTCTCCTATCATTGACATCGCATGCACCCCCAAAGAGGGGGGTATCATTTGAGGTTTTACATTCTACAAATATTTACATCATGTTGGGCCCTGAAATTGACTAAGTACCAAGGAAGAGTTCAACATGCGTGGGAGGGAGTAATGAAGGAAGGTTTTTAGAAGAAATAGCGTAAGTGAAAGGCGAGATGGGAGAATAAGTTGGTGTGTGTAGGATCATGAAGGTTTAGGTACTTAACCATATTTTGTAGGAGTTGTCATAGGAGAAACACGTGAAAAGCCTAAGTAGGTGTGAAAAATGGATAAGGTGCTAGCCTTGAGCCTTAGAGGTCAAGAAAATAATATTCCATGTAAGGAATATTCCCAAGATTATCATTACAGGTAGTTGAGGCATTTGTAAGTTGTCATAGGCATTTGACCATGGAGGACCACACTTCCACTTGGCATGTGATCTATTCATGAAGGAAACCAAGGTGGTGCATCCAAATCCTATTTAAAGGATTACTTGGGTCCAAAATAGAAGAGGAGGAGAGTAATAATGACATGTTGGGTAAATGGAGAGTTGAAGGAGGCAACAAAGTTTTGTTAGAATGTTAGTATGTTCGAGAAAGGTCATTGAGTAATAACACGGCGCTATAGAAATGCTTACAAGAAGGTTTTTAAACATATTAGGCAACTATTTGGGTATGAATAAGGGTTGTAATGGGTATAATAGCTAAGAAATATCTTTGCAGAGAATTTTTCTCGGGTTTAAGATAATATTCCTTGATGTATTCAGTTTGTGTGACCCTTATGATGTAATGAGACCACTGTAAATTGTTTATAAATCAATATATGGTGTGTGATTCTGGTTATTCATGTTCTTAAGTATAAACCCTTATGTTATTCATATTATTGTGAGTCATAACTACTTTCATTATGCTTATTTATAATTTTCATTCCCATTTATGATGCATCTGTGCACGGATCTATTATTTGTATCTTCTATTTTTGAGTGAATGTCTATATTTCCATTCTTACAACTCATTATCCATTAATGGCAGATCATTCTCATGAAGCTCACATAAAGGAAGGGTTAGGCACTCACGTGTGCCTTGGGTGAGTTCCCAACACACACTAGGTGATAGCTTAATGCGCTTGGGGTAGAAAAAGGTAAATGAAGAAATGACTAGATTTTGGCTCCATTGTCGGGACCTCTTTTCGAAGTGTGAGGATGAGGTATGATGATGGATCACTTGACCTTGGATAGTTTCGAAGCATGGCTTAAAATCATGGAGGATGAGTTTCATCATAGATTTAATATTGGACCTAAGTTTGATGCACATAACTGGGTAGAGGACCACATGTATCATGAGTTATATGAAACATTCTTTTGTTGTTTCCAAATGGAATTGTATGAATGGATTTCAACATATGCATCTAGGTAAATTTGGTACTATAGTCCTTGTGTATGGACCCAAGATGATTATTAGTGATTGCAAGATGCTGATCTAAACTAGAATCATGTTGTTGATCACTGATGGAGAGGTGTGTTGACTAGTTACATGTTGGAGTACGCAATCTCAACTTATTCTTATCTAGAGGTTGCTAAGTTTGAGTTCTTGCGAGAACCAAAAGGATATTTATTACATGATTTTCCATTATCCATCAAGATCCTGATCATTAATTTGAGTTTGGAAGCCTTCCCCATGGCTGGATAAACTCCTGCTAGGTGGAAACGAGGTGCGAAAAGCTGGAGTGGTAGAGGATGGAAGGCCTTATGGCAGAAATGGAGAGAGATGAGAGGTGGATCAAGTATAATGAATCTCGGGAGAGGGAGTTGGAAAGATAACATGAAGCTGCAGGAGTGATGGATTTATGGAGGAAGACGTTGCGGGAAGGATTTGAGGTTGGCATGGAGAAAGTGGAACCTGAGTAGTCTGAGCTACCTCATCTTGGAAAGCACAGAAGAGAAACCCCCTCGACTTCTGGAGAGATCTCATCATATGAAAAAAGGAGGAGAGTCTGTAGGCACACATCTTAACCCACATGGTGAAAAAACCCTTACACTTATTTTTCTAGTTCCTAAGATAAGTTTTGATAATTCATTTGGTATCAGTATTAGTAGTAAAGTGACACCTAGTAGATATAATTTTGGATTCAGTACATCTATAAAAGCACATACATTTCTTGTATTAGGAGGTATCTCATGTTGTACAAAATTTGGGCAAGGTGTGGGTTTACAAATTATGGGTACCACATTTGGAAGTGGCATGGGAAACACATCTAGGAGTGGTTCAACTTTACAAACTATCTACATGTAGTTGAATATGATGATGGGTTCACAAGGAGAAGATTCATTAGGCCCCTTATCTATGGTAGGATGAGGATTTGGTGGATCTAGTGGTGTTAGAGGTGGTGGAAATATTGGAGGAGGCCAAGGTTCTAGATCTGGTGGGAAAGGGCCTCAATAACCTTAGTAGGTATTTTTTGAGATGTCTTTGCATTTTCCTTATTACAAAGGTGTGGAACATGTACATAAATTTGAGTTGCTATGGTGTGCGAAGAGTATCACTTTGTCTTAGAAAGGAAGGTGATTCATTTTGTAACTACATTGAAAGGGCATGTGCATAGCTGGTACAAGAAGTATGACCCACACCAAATGGTGGTGGATTACATCATGTTTCATGATGGGTTTTTTGTAGAGTTCCACATTCCTAAGTTTGAATAGAAGATCATAAATGCATTGAAGGATATTTAGTAGGGGATGGCGAGAAAGTGTGTGGCAGTATGACATGTGCTTTAATACTCTCTTGTCAAATTTTTCTTATGATATTCACCCATCTCAACATGCTCAATGATTTATCAAAGGGTTGATCACTCCATTCAGGAGGGTACTTTCAAATAAGACCTTCACAGATCCATGTGAGGCCCTGGAGGCTACCTTAGATGCTTAGGCTATGGGAAGTGTTGATACCTATGTTAGTCCATTACTTGAAGCCCAAATTTCTACCATGAAAACTAGTTGCGAGAAGCTGTCGTGAACTCGGCTCATCGGACTCATGCAATGGGCTATGGTGTATGGATTCAAATTAGATGGACATACAAAGGATAGTTTTCCACAAATATCGGTGCATTCCATGTTGATGGTGTGATATTTTTCATGGAGATCATTATGGAAGTAGATGCTCATTGCTACACAGTGTGTGATCCGTAAGAATGGATCTTATTATTTCAATATTTTCACCTCTATTACTCATGACATGAAGGATTTTAGATTGATTGATGAATACATGATGCTATTGACATTGGGATACGTCGGGCCAATGTTTCCAACATTTCTAAGGATGAGGGTTGTTATTACAAAGGGCACACATGGATGGAGGAAGTCATAGAAGAGGCTTTTCGGGGTGGATTTCAAGGTCATATAAATTACAAAGGAGGAAGAAGTAAATTTCCTCGTGGAACCTATTATAAATGTGGATCTACAAAAATTAAAAGTGTAAGTGTCCTAATTGGTTGTAGTGCTCTTGGTGTGGGAAAAATTACAAGTATGAGGAATGCCGGGATTGTTTGAACACATGAGCCAGAAATAATGGAAGGATAAAGACATCGGGATGGTAAGCATGAAGATATCTGATCCATGGTGGATGCCAAGGGTGGCATGTGGGTCAGATTTATAAACTATGTTGGTGATGATGTGATCTAAGGCTACGTGTGCCGAGGTAAATACTAAAGTGGATTCCACTAATCACAAGAGAATAAGTGGTGCATGGAAGGTATCTAGACCCTACACATTAGAAGGAAGTTTATCAATAAATTATGGATGCTATTTAAAGCCTACAAGGAGAGATCAAGTTCCTGAAAGAGAAATCATATAAGTTAGAGAAAAAGAAGAGCAATCGGGCTCCATTGAAGGATCTAGATGAATTCAAGGAGATATGCAAGATGCTTTGAGATAAGAGAATATCATTCCCCTATTAAGAGAGTGGTTGAGAGGGAAAGTACCAAGTGTTGAAGGAGATCCAAAGAGGTAGGTTTTACGTAATAATTTGTCTCCTCACAATATTTACTATGATAAGGAGATTACCTTAAATGTATTTTTTGATGGATGGCTCCTAAGTAATATTCTAATTGACACAGGCATGGAATTTAATGTTCTCACCTTAGATGCATGGAATCAAATGGGAAGGCCCCCATTATACCAAGCTTAAAATGTGTTGTATATGGCTAACATGGTAAAGGTGATGCCTATTGGTGTCTTAAAGGATGCTTCCATTACCATCCAAGGGGTAGAATTCACTAGAGATTTTGAGGTCTTGGCTCTTGCTAAGGCGAGATAAATTTCCAGCATTACTTGGGTGTCCCTGGTGCTATAAGAACAATGTTAACTTATGTTTCAATAAGTTTTATATACATTTTGAGAACAAGGAGGAGCATATTATCATTCCTTTAACATATGGAAACTCAACGCCCTATACCGAGCCCTTGGTAGAAGAAGACCTAGAAAGAATCTATATGCTCACTATCAAGGACCTTAAGGTGGTCAACCAACAAAAGAAGGAATTTTTAGTGGGAAGACACTCAATCTATATGTGATACAACTAGTGTGGCATGTGATAATTAGGCGCATAGGACATATGAGTTAGTCGGGAAGAGAGTTAAGAGGCTCTATGACAAGAGTAATAAAGGTTCTCTCGATCAAAACACAGGAGAAAAACATTTTTCGAGTTACACCGGGGAGGAAACCACGATGTTTTCCTATGAGCAATAGAAACCCGATGGAGATGTGAGAATCAAAGGATAAGTATGCTTAGCTATACTTTTCTCGGGACCATAACTAGTTGGTGGGTGACACATTGATATAACCTTCTAGAATTGCATGAGGTGAGGATCAAATTCTCTGTTAGGTTTCTCCAAAGTAATGCACCTACTACTATAAAATACTATAATGGGAAGAAACCCACCTTGTTTCACATTCAATCATTTTAGAAGGCCTAGATGGAAGGCATGGAATCCTTTCCTCCATATTTATGGGTGCATGAAATTTACTCCACTTTACAAGACTGTGTGTGTGCATGGTAAATTCATTGAGAGTTGTGCAATCAAACTAGAAAGCGGCAAGAGTTGACGGGTGATCTCATTCAATATTTCAAGTATCAAAGTACTAAGCCATCGAAGGATAAGGTGATGTATGTTGTTAAAGACATAATTATGGGAGATAGTTCTATGGCGGAGGATAGAGTACTAGAGTTATTGGGTGAAATTGGTTTGAAGGTGCATTTCACCGAGGAAGATTCAAAGGAGGTACAACTTGAGAGTGTATGCATGGAAAAGGAGAAAGGAAAGTTAGTCTATGTGATGGATGGTGAAGAAGTAGAGAACTTGGATGTTAACCATCTGTCAATATGCGTGAGGTTAGGGATAGCACTTATGAGGAAGTGTACACCTACCATGAACCTATGAAAACTAAAAAGGTTAAAATTGGCTCAGAGGAGGAACCAAAGGAAGCTACTAATAGATATTACTAGTTGGAGAAAGAGGTGTCTAAAATCATTGATCTATTGTTTGAATTCCTAGATTTATTCCTGTGTGAGTACCATGAGATTAAATGATTTCACCACTCCTTGGGAGAAATGAAGATCAAGCTAAAGGAAGGTGTGCACAAAATTCTGAAGAGACCTTATCGAATGAATCCAAATTTATGAGTCAAGGTCAAGGAGAATATTGACAAGATGATCGCATTAGGAATCATTGAGGCTATTGAGGAATTAGAGTGGATAAGTCTGATGGTCATCAACATTAAGAAGGATGGGAGGATAAGGATTTGCATTGATTACAGGGATTTGAATGTGATGTGTGTCATTGATCCTTTTCTAACCACCTTCACCGAGGATATCCTAAAAGAGTAACTGGCGTGAGATTTATTATTTCACAAATGGTTTCTCAGGATATCATCAGGTTATAATTGCAAAGGAGGAAAATAAAAAGACAAATTTCACTATTGAATGGGTAAGTTTTTCCTATACTGATTATGCCTTTTGGATGAAGAAAGTGCCTGTTGTGTTTTCACGCATTGTATTTCAGGCATTTTAGGACTTCATCCATTAATTTCTACAAGTCTACGTAGATGACCTGGATAGTATATGGATTGGTGAGGGACCATTTTGACTATCCGAGGCTAATGTTTGAGAGATGCCAGAGTTGAGTATATCTCTCAACATTAAGAAATGTGTCTTTGCTACTCCATTTGGCACCCTGTTGGGACATATCATATGTAAAGAAAGCTTGGTAGTGGATCCTACCAAGTTTTTTGTTATTATGGGATTGGGGGAGCCTACCAGCTAGAGTGTGGTATATAGATTCCTTGGTCATATGGGGTATTACTAGAAATTTATTAAAGGGTATGCCAAGATCACCACGTCGTTAGAGGAATTGCTTTGAAGCAAAAAGTATATTTCATTAGGGAGAGTCACAAAGAAATGACGTTTGACATATTGAATAATAGGCCTATCATTACACATGTATTACATTTTCCCTCTTAGGATAATCCATTCCATGTACATGTTGATTCTTGAGGGATGGCGAATAGATTAGTTTTAGCACAACCTGGAGAGGCAATTTTGACCATCCCTTGTGCTTTACTAATAGGAAATTAACCCTAATAGAATAAAATTATACTACCATAGAGCATGAGGCAATGTTGATGATTTACATGCTATAGAAATTTAGGTAGTATTTGCTGGCACCACCCTTTACATTCTACATAGACCACATGGCATTAAATTAATTAGTGAAAAAAACCCGTCTTGTAAGGGCGCATATGTTGGTGGGTCTTATTGTTTCAGGAGTTTGAGTTTATTATGGTGAAGCTAGGGAAAAGTAATTTGGGACCAAACTATTTATCAAGGATTGAATTAAGAGAGGACATGTAGAGTATTAAGGATACAATGTCGATGTACAATCTGTTTAGATTACAACGTGTGTCCTCTGACTTGGAAGATATTTTTTTGTTTCTCAAAATGGGTGTGGAATTGGAGGGAATGAAGACTTTAGAAAGGAAGTAGTTAGCCATACACACTCGCACCCTACATGTTAATTAGTGGAGACTTATACAAGCTAGGCCATGATGAGGTTTCACATCGGTGCGTGCTTGAGCATGAGTGCATTGTAATCATGGAAGAGGCTCATGGTAGAATTACAGGAGGACACTATGTGTGGAATGCTATTGCGTGTAAGATACTCATAGCTATAATTTTTGGGAGACTGTTTACAAGGATTGTATTGAATATTGTAAGGCATGTGATCATTTCTAACACCTTGCTAAACCAGGAAAAAGGGATGAAATTCCATTGAGACCAATAGCTAGTGTTGAACCATTTGAGAAATGGGAAATTGAATTTGAAGGCCCTATTTCACCTATTGCTTGAAGGACGGGTTTGTGATATATCATTACTTGCATTGATTATCTAACATGATGGGAAGAGGCAGCACCTAAAAGGGATTACATGACAACCACATTAGTAATATTCCTATGGGAAAATATAATCAACAAGTATGGGTGCCCGATGATTTTTACTAGTGATGGGGTATTCATTTTTGAATGAGACAGTCGATTTTTGTTGCGAGAGGTCATGGTGGCTCATCAGAAGACTACTCCTTATCACACTCAAGCTAATGGGACTGCTGAGGCATTTAACAAGATATTGAGTCATACAATTAATAATATCTTTGATGTTGGGAGGAAGGATTGGAATGACAAGGTCTCAAATTTATGCTATGGAAGTATAGAAAAATTACAAGATATTGAAAAAAACCATACCGCTCCAATTAATGTTTGGCATGGAATTGTTTTTTTGGTAGAGTTTATGTTACTCTCTTTATGTATTTTGCATGCAGGAGGATTGGCCAATGAAAATCATTACAAGAGCACATTAACAAGATAATGATGTTATTGAGAGGTGATCACTTACTAAGTGGAGTCACAAGATTGAGAAGGTGAGACAAAACGCATGGCATGATCGTCACATAAATAATAAACAATTTGAGGTTGGGCGAGATGGTTTTACTTTATGTTTCTAAGTGTCTCGCACCATCTTGCAAAGTTCAAGGTCCATTTTTTAGGACCGTATTATATTACCCATATACTTTATTCAGGCACTTGGTAGCTACAGGTGCTAGATAGAACATGAATTCTCAGGTATTTCAATGGAATTAGGATGAATCCCTACTATAAATAAGGCTTCTAGGTGTTTTTAAATAAGGTAGTCTTTCCAGTTAGCTTAGGATTTACCTTAATGTAGTGTCCTTTCTTTGTGTTTCCCTTTCTCCTTTATTTGTTCCTTTTGGTTTGTTTTGGGTGCGTGTGTGCACCGGTGGCTAATTACATCATAAAGTGTTATGCATAGAGGACCACACATATTTTTAGTTTGGGGTGGAACATAAAGGTGAAGTTCAGAAAGGACGTGTTAAGAGTTGGAGAAAGTGCATAGTAGTTACCTGTGTTGTAAATCTAAAACCGCGTGGGTTCGAGAAAAAGTGCACATAGCAGAGGTAATCATTAGAGGATATTGGTGTCAAAATTGTTTGAGAAACCACGTATAAGCATAAAAATTATAGGAGAAACATGAGGTAGGAAGTGGAAATAATTTTGTCCAATACATAGAGGAAGATTGACCGGTGTGGGAGAAAGTGTGAAGAGCTCTATGGTGAGGCGGTTGTTGCACACGAGAAATGTTGTGGGAGTGTTCACGTATGATTGCATGTGGAGGAAAAGTACTATATATAATGCACGAAAAGATAGTGTTGGAAAAATATGAATTTAATGTGTTTGTATGTTGGTAGGATGGAAAGCTATTTTTTCACCTTGAATTTTGTTATCGAAGAAGTTCTTACATTTTAAGGTAATTCTTATGAATAAGTGTGAAGAGGAGTGTGTGAATTTAAAGAAATTGGACTTGTGAACTAGTGTGGAAGTAAAGTGCATGGGCATACGTGGAGGAGTTTGTTTGTGGGTTCCCGTGGGTGGATATGTTGTCTTGTGGAAAGGAAGTGCTCTAGGTTAGGGTTTATAAGCTAGGGAATGGGTTTTCATGGAAATTTCACAGAATTAGAGCCGAGGGTTTGAGCAATAATAGAACTTGATGCAAGGGAGAAACTATAGAGGACCGAGGAAGAGAAAAATGGCACCAAGGAAAGGAGCAACCACTTCACCAAAGAAGGGAAAGGGCAAGGGAAAAGGAAAACCAACCATTTCCACCAGTTTCAATGAAGAATGGTATGCAAATATGTAGTACTCATATGTCTTTGTGCTACTAGGGAAATAGTGGGTTTCACATATAAGGAATATGGCCATGAGAAATTACAATCATCACACGAGAACCACATAAAAGGAGATGACCCAGAGTTGGTTCGCTCAATGGAGAAGAGGATGCCAGATGGGAAACCCATCTATGATGATGAAATAAAAGTGAAGTTAGAAAATGTTGGGCTTCTAAAACTTTATGATTTTCCCTATTTTTAAAAACCTAAGTCACTATACAAATGGTTGATGTCACGTGTGCATGAGGATCACTTTTACTGCAAGGAAGAAGAATACACATAACCCCACAATTTATTTCTAAGTTCACTCACCGATATGTGAAGGGGAGTTACAGGATGATGATTTAAGCAACAAGGAGGATATTAAGAAGATTGTTGATGTGTATGACTATAAGAAGGGTTCATGGTACTTTTACATCACTGTAATCACCGACCCTATTATGAGGATGGCTGCGTGCTTTGTGATAAAGTTGAATGGTTAGGAGAGA
This sequence comes from Taxus wallichiana var. yunnanensis, assembly GCA_018340775.1. Lineage (NCBI taxonomy): Eukaryota > Viridiplantae > Streptophyta > Pinopsida > Cupressales > Taxaceae > Taxus > Taxus wallichiana. The sequence continues at coordinate 438,461,900 of CM031235.1, read as the reverse complement.
TGGATGTAGATAAATAAAGGTTGGTTTAATGTCTTCCACAAGATCTCAGAGGGCACCATTTACAACGTCTCAGCTTTTATTGTAGAGTATATTATTGATGCCACGTGTAATAAGGAGAAGATCATGTTCGGTAATGTCCTCATTACTATTTTCTTTTCAGAGATTGGAGTGCTTGATGGGCCAGATAAGTTTTTTTAGGAGTACCCGAATGAGAAACCCTCTCCCACAAAGAGGTTTGAAGCTTATACTTGTGACACCATGATGACCACTCACAAGGTGCACTTGGAGAAATGGTATAAATGAATCCGCGATGCATTTAGAGCTAAATGGAGGATACCATAATAGCTACCTACACTGGTAAATGGAGAAATTGAATTCACCGTATACCAACACTTTTATATCAGCAGGTTTACCTTAACAGATGACACCAAGGTTGCTTGGTGTAAACTTCCCTTCTCCTTCACAGCCCATTATTTTCAAGGCACGGTAAACAGGTTTAAAGAGGTGAAGAAACTAAGATTTAATCTAAGTGTTGTATATCAAGAACACTATGAGATGCATCGACTTGGGTGTATCCCAAGAAGTGTGCCTATGTAGAAAAGTATGTATCTCATGACGTACACATGATAAAACCGGTGACATTTCCTATTATACGTAGGATGGTGGTAATGGTGTATATGCGGCTAATGAAAAAATTTGAGAAGGGTGCTTACATTGAAGATCATGTATCAATCCCGAGGACCTTTGGCGGGAGGAAGAATAAAGTAGTGGTAAAGAATAGAGAATGAGAGGAGATCCCAGTAGAAAAGGCACCAAGCATTCATACGGTGTAGACTGTTGGGGCACATGAGTCGTGCACGAGCACAAGAAACTTATGTTCTCTAAAAGAAGTCCCTGTATAGGAAAAGGAGAAGTCACTGTAAGAGAAGTGTCCCCTGTATTAGAGGGAAATCTAGTTAAGAATAAATAGAAGGTAGCCGAGATATTAGACTCGAGAGAAGATAGAGAGCATCAAGGATGATTATTATGTGGAGGAAAATGAAGGAGACAATGAAGAGTGTGAAGAAGGACATAATCCTCTTGTATACGATGTCCACGATTCTCGATGGAGGAGATGTAGAGAGGAATGAATATGAAGAAGTCACCCATCTCAAAGGATGAAGTGAGGAGGTGAACATGCATGGTCAGAGGACCCTAACCCCTACCAAGGAACAGATAAATGATATATTTGAAAATGAGGTGGTGGGTATTATATGAGATCTAGTGGGCCAAGAGTTCGAGCGCACCGATGAAATATTGAAGGAAATTGAAGAGAGTGCAAGTGTAGGGAAGGAGTATGAAAGTATGGGTGGAGACCCCAACTTAGTAGTTAGTTTCCCCATGGCGGTTTGCATGGGTGTAAATGGCGTAGTAGTGGCACAGATCACACCATGACTTATAGTAATGATCCATGTAAGGTACCGTATGCACGCACGGTTCGAAAGTACAATTCCCATAGACCAAATCCTCGTTTGGTCATATTTTGATGAAGAGAGTGTCTACCCACACACAATAAAGATGATGTCTTGGGATTTTGAGTCGCACATTGATGAGCCTAAGTTTGAGGTAAATAATGACGTGTTGATGGATACACCGGGCACTGAAGGAATGAACCACCTTGTAAATACTCAGTAGCTTTTGGATGAGAAAGTTTGCAATGCACTCAATAAGGTGTCAATAGAAGTAGAGGAAAGAATTTTTGGGAGAAATGACATAATAAGAGACTTGGAGGGGGAACTTGAAAAGAAGAATGAGGAGACCACTAAGAGGGATAGGGAGATAAAGCAAAAGGATTTGATCAATGTGCAGTTAAGGTGAGAGTTAAGGGATGAAAGGGTGAAGGTATGTGAGTCCACAAGAAGATATATGCTATTTCAAATTCCATTATCTTGAAGCACCTAGACCTAGCCCCTCCTAAACAAAAATACAAGTCAACCTTGCATTTCTTGGAAGACTTAACATGCATACTCACCATAGAGAGGCAACCACTCGCATTAGAGTCAACGGAAGAAGTAATGGTGTGCAAGATTAAGGAAGATAAGTTGAAGAATGGGGAGATACTAAATCAATACTTTGATCTCGTTACTTATAGTAAAAACCATGATGTAGATGGTAAAATTTCTATATGTCAAGCTGTGGCGATAGGGATAGAGTAAGCAAGCATATTAGTTACCAACCATGAAGCGAGATCTAAAATAATTTCAAGAGAAAAATAATGGAAATAGGGTGGGAACGAGATAGGATATTGGCCGAGATAGAGAATAAATCGAGGCGATCAAAACCTTAAGGGTTTTAATTACAAATAATATAAAAGAGTTGTACCCCCAAGTCACTCATAGGATGGATGATTTGGGAGACCTTAGCAATGATTGAAAGTATTGAAGATACACCGATGGCTAAGGGGGATGAGATGATTTTTACGAGGATAGTGTAATGGTAGGTGAATTACTTCAATAGGCATAGAATGAGGTGGATGTTTGGGTTAAGATTGAAGCCCCCATGAAGAAAGATTTCCCACTTCTCATGCAATAGTAGCAGGATTCTTCCATTCTTCCATTCTTTATTCAATCACAAATTATTTCATTTTCCCTATTATTTATTCTTTGGTGGAAGGGTAGTGTGTTTCTGAGGATGGAAAACACACGTAGTGTGGGGTAATGTTCAGCCCTAAAATTTACTAAGTCCTAAGGAATGGGTTAGCACATATGGGAGGCGAGTAAAGAAGGAAGGTGCTTGTAGAAAAATCATTCAAGGGACTTAGCCATATTTTGAAGGAGTTGTCACACAAGAAACATGTGAAAATCCCGAGTAGGTGTGACAAATGGATAAGGTGCCATCCTGGAGCCTTGGAGGTTAAGAAAATAATATTCCATGTAAGGAATATTCCCAAGATGATCATTACATGTAGTGGAGGCATTTGCAAGCTAGCATATGCATTCGACCATGGAGGACCACACTTCCACTTGGCATGTGATTTTTTCATGAAGGAAACCAAGGTGGTACATCCAGACCTTATTTAAAGGAGTTCTTGGGTCTAAAATAGAAGAGAAGGAGAGTAACAATGAAGTCTTTGGGTAAATGGAGAGTTAAAGGAGGAAACAAATTAATGTTAGAATGCTAGTAGGGGTAGAGAGGGTATCGAGTAGTAACAAAGCATTGCATGATTCTTGCAATAAGGTTTTTAAGCATATTTGGCATGGATTTGGGTATAAAAATGGTTGTAATGGGTAGAATAGCTAAGAACTCTCTTTGTAGAGTATTTATGTAGGGTCTAAGATAATATTCCTTGATGTATTCGGTTTGTATGACCCTTATGATGTAATGAGACTCTTGTAAATATTTTATAAATCAATATATGGTGTGTGATTCTACTTATTCATGTTCTTAAGTATAAACCATTATGTTCTTCATATTATTCTCGAGTCGATCCAGTTTCATTATGCTTATTTACAATGTTCATTCCCATTTATGATGCATCTATACATAGATCTCGTTATATGTATCTTCTGTTTTTGAGTGAATGTCTATATTTCCATTCTTACAACTCATTCTCAATTAATGGTGGATCATTGTCATGAAGCTTACATAAAAGAGGGTATTTTCACCCACGTGTGCCTTGGGTGATCTCCCAACACACATTGGGTGATAGGACAATGTGTTTGGGGTAGAAAGAAGGTATATGAAGAAATTACTACACATTGGTTTCATTTAGTGAAATTTCTGCCCTTTCCATTGTGGGTTTACATACGGTGAGTGCGTTGAACAATCTAAAAATCCATACACAACAGATTTTATAGGACATGGTGTCCTTGGCATTTAGAGGAGCAGTTAAAGGTTGGAGGATATAGCAAAATTCCTCCCTATGTTTCTTCTTTTTCCAAGGTTGGGTCACCCAAAACCAGGATGATACAAAGATCTCTTCACACACAATTTAGGAAAACAATTAAGGTTGGAGGGCGAGCATTTCCTCCCTATACTTCTTTAGCCTATGACGTCGAGATAGCCCAAAAACATGGCAAAGTATAGGATATCCTTCTACACTCTTTCTCTCGACATGGATTAGGTGCACATGTTCTATTTACACTTTTTAGTTTGCATACTTTTACATGTGTCTTTTACATTTCATTTTTATGCATACATACAAACATATTTCACTACTTGATCATTTTCTCCTTGCAAGTCCGATTGTATGAGTAACAAGTGGTCAAATGGGGCAAATAACAATAAAAACAACGTCAACAAAAACACTTCACGATAGCACACACTTTACTAACCATGCAGGTACACTACACACATCAACAACTACACACGCATTTCTACCCTAGGTTCACTCTCATCACTTTTTTGTGCATTTTCATCTTTAGTTTCCATGCTCCATCATATTTTTATCACTCCACACTTTTTCTAGTCCTTCAACATGCCTTCTTCATCACTCTACATTGGCATCAGGTACGCATCTCTATCTACTTTATGTTTCGAGCTTTCCACTCACCAACATAAAGTGGGGGCAAATGTAGTCACTAAATCATGCACTTTAGATATTATTTATCCTTTTTAATACTACTATTTAGAAGGTTCTTGAGTGAATAAATTGCTAATTAACCTCATCTTTTGTCCATTTTCTCTTATTTTATGTCATCATTCCCAACATTTTACACCTACATGCCTATTCAAATTTTGTCACTTTGCATTATTTAGCCTTGATTTGGGTGCCTGGGCTAGTCTCAGGCCCATGGGCACCCTAGTCCCACCGTGGGTACCCTAATCCCTCTTGAACTTTCCTGCCACTTTTTGGGCTCTTGTTAGCCATTTAAGGTTTTTATCTTTACGGTGGTCGACCATTTTGGGGTTAATTATGAAATTAGATCAAGATAACCCTATAAACATAAATATATGAGACCATAATAAGGAACCAAGCACTAGTCCCTACTATCATCCATCTAGAATTGAATCTATATATTACATTAGAGATCACTTGCATCCACATAGCTCCATCCCAAGACACAATGCTAGGTCATTTACATCACACACAACATAGAGGGGGATTTTATTCTATTCCATGCACACATTCTATTACATTTTTCTACATCTAGTTATTTTACGCTACTTCAAAAAGTGATACTCACACAAGAGAACCTAGGGCACATTATTCACACACTAGTGCAATGCCTAGTTAGTAAGCCCACTATTTTGGTAGCTGAGGTCAGTCTGACCCATTCATTTGCATTCTTTTTTTAGAGTTCTAATAGTTCTTTTGGTCTCTTTCAATTATTTTCGTCATCTTGGAATATCAGAGATATCAGGGACAATATTGCGAAGCTAATGTGACAGACAACGAGGGTTTTGGACCATCTGCCTAACCTATGAAGATCAATTTCAAAGATTTTACATAGACCAAGGCACTGATTTTGTAGACTAGAGCACCTGTAGGCACCCCAATCCCTATCTAGGTGCTCCAGTCTAGCCAGATAATCTAGATCCATCCTTTTCAAGGCTTCTTCATGGTCATTCTTGCTTCAATATTTTCCAGTCACCTCTATGACACGGTCCTATGAGCATCTTCTATTCAACTGGGTTATTTCCTCTTCCCTCTTGTGTAACATCCACTTTTTAGTGACTTAAGAACAAGGGATTTTTGTTTTTTACATAATTTTCTCTGTTCTAAATTCATATAATTTAGAACACACATTCTTATGCCAATCCATCACATAACAAAAAACCATATGTAACTATAATGACTCAGTATAACAATGATCTCTCATTTCATGACTCGGTATTAAATTGATATCCCGTGTTTAACTTGTTCATGTGTATACTATGTATACTTTTGTTCTTTTACCCATTACAAGTCACTCAATTTTTCTATCTAAGATGCCTATCTAAATATCTATTACTAATATTCATCTAAAATCCCACAATCTTAGACTAGGTGACATAAGACAACGCAACCAGCAGTTTGCGATACTTTGGCCAAATTTTTAAACATGTTTACCATGTTTACATTCCAATATGGCATACTCGTTGAAAGGAATATGTCTTTCACCCCACTCGAATTGTTATCTATATTGGTCTTCCTTGACTTCTATCAACCAAACCTGAGTCAAAGTTTCACACTAAATAGGGGTAGCTCACATACACTAGTGTTGCAGTCTACTCATGGTGACTAAGGATAAATAGACATACTCAAATAAAATTTCATCAATTTGGGTGTGTTTAGTTACCCTAAGTCAACATGAGTTGACAAACACTTGTCCATGTGTCTATCTCTATTTAGAGTAGAACTATGAACCGAATTTCCACTTATGTCATTTGAGTTAATTGAACTGAGTGGGGTGTTGGAGCATAGTTGGATGCATCAAAGTATCCTCGTAATGACTCCCATCACTAAGAGGGTATTCTACAAAGCAGCCCCTACATTACAACAACCTACTAGGTTCTTTTAACGTAACTGACATACTTAAAGAAACATTAGATTATTAACCTTCAATTTATTATCTTGTTTAATTATCATTAAACATCACACCTAAGGGTCCACTAAGTACAATTGATCCCAATAAAGGATTCGAAATGTACTTTTACACCAGTTGAAGGTATGTAGATAAAATCTATGTTCATGCATATGAACTCTTTAATCCTTAATCATTATTTCCATTTATCGATAAATCTTATTCCAATATCAAGTAAGTAAGATCATTAAGTTTCTTTACTATAGTTTAACAATGTAAACAATCTTGATTGAAAGCTTGTTAATTAGACTTAGTGATATCATAATATTTAAAACCATCTTACTAATTCTTTAAGCTTTCCAATTTCCATTTATCGTTTCCATATAGTAGAGCATACAACCAATCAACAATAATGATTATACTTTATCACATAAATAAGGATAACGTACTTAGATATGATTTAATGATAAAAAGGAAGTATCCTCTTCTTCATAATTAAGGACTATTGTCCTATTCATGAAATCTGAAAACATAAGGAGTATATATTTAATAAGAATTCCACATTCAACTATATAGTAACTATCCTTATTCCCTTTTCTCGAATAAGGATCTATATATCATAATCATCATAGTTATACCATTACCCCAAGATTAAATGAGTAAAAATATATATAATTCCTTATCCAAGCATCATTCTATTATTTAGATTCTATTAATCCATGCATGTTAATATTTAAGAATATTAATCAAATCTAGTCATGCATGTTAATATTTAAGAATATTAACCAAATCTAAGTCTTATGTGACCCTTAAAATAAATCAGTAATCACCAACCATTATACAAAAATTCATTTATCAAAGAGAGAGTTCACTTCATTCCAAACTTAATAAATATTCCATATGATTATAAGAAAACATTTTTCAATAGTACAAAATTAATTTCAGTTATATGTTTCAAGAGGACACCTTCAAGGTTCTTCCAAGCCATCCCAAAGTCGGTGATGATGTATGTTTGAGAAGCCACTTGAGGGTTCTTTTCTGATTTTTATTTAAATGATCGGAAAGCATAGATGTCTGAGGTAAAATATTATATCCTTGTACCACTCATAACTCACCAATTTCCCAAGAACATCTACCCTTTCTTCCTCTAGTTCATTCACTTCCATAGTTTGCATGTTACTCTCAGCCATGACTTGGAAAGAACCAAACCTCTTACTAGCTTTGTGGTTTGGATGTCCATATCATACTCATGTAGTTTGTTCACCCATCTACACCTTTTTCTTGAGATATCCATATTTGTTAAGATATCTTTTACCATGGTGGGAAACATAAGCAACAACTTTTGAACTTAAGATATAAGGCCTGAAAACCTTTGTTACTATCACCAAGGAAAATGCTTGTTTTTCCATGATTGTGTACTTCAACTCAACAACTTGTAAGGCCTTGCTAAAGAATGAAATAGGCCTCTCAGCCCCATCTTCATCCTTTTGGAGCAAAATAGATGCAATAGTATTTTTAGAAGCAAAGGAGAAGATTTGGAAAGGCTTCTTGTAATTTAGGGCTACCAAGACAGGTGCATGTTTCAATGCCTCTTTGATTCCTTCAAAAGCTTTAAGGGCAGCCTCCTCCCACTTGATAATTTGATCTTTATTTAACATGCATGTAAGCGGGAGGGTCAATTCAAAAAATTTGACACAAACATTCTAATGAAATCGATCGCCTAAAGAAAGATTGGATGCCCTTCTTCATTCTTGGAATTGGCACCCTTCCGATTGCTTTACTACTCTCATGGTCAATATGGACACTGACCTTTAAAACAATATGACCAAGAAGCTTTTCCTTTTACACCCCAAAGTGAAACTTCTTTAGATTGAGATAGATTCCAAATTATTTACATCCGATCAGCATTCTTTCCAAGTGCTATAAGTGATCTTTTCTGCTCCTTAAAAACACAGTCACACCATCACGATAAACTGCAATGAATTCATTTATATAACCAGAAAAAGAAACATGCATTGCTCTTTGGAAAGTAGCTCTAGCATTCATGAGACAAAAAGGCATTCTCACATAAACATATGTTCACCAGGAGTGGTAAAGGTAGTTTTAAATCTTTTTGACTCCTTGACAACAACCTGATTGTAGCCAGAGAAACCATCCAAGGTGGAAAACAATTCAGATCCAGTCACTAACTATAGCATGTTCTCTATGTTTGGCAAAGGATAATTGTCTTTCAATGAAGCTCTATTCATATTTTTGAATTCCACAAAAAATTTATATTTCCATTCCTTTTACGATTGACACAAGGTTTGTAACCCAAGATGAATACCTTGTGGGCTGAATGATCCCTCCCTCCTTCAGTTTTTTCAATTCATCTTGCATTTTCATGGAGAGGATTGGATTGATTGGCCTTTTCTTATGTCTGAATGGTTTGGAATTTTTCTCAAGAGGGATCTCATGTTGGAACAAGTCCTCTCTATATGCTTTCAGCTCTGAATATGACCAAGCAAGACAGTCTTCATATTTTTTTAACAATTGGAGGTAGGATTGTTTTTCTTCCTTACTTAAACTTCTTCCCAAGCAAACTTTCCTTGGTTTTTCCTTTGTTCCCAAGTTATGCTCTTCCACATCCCTTGTGGTAGACATTTTTCTATTGATGATGCAATCAACATTGCTAAAATTTTACTCAAGAGCAACAAGACCTCTAGGAATGGTGTTAGTTTTCAATTGGATAATATCTTTTCCAAACAAAGTATCTCTTCCTTTAGTCACACATACCATTAGTTCCCAATCAATATTCTGATCTACAAACTCACCTTGATTTTGTATGAGCCTTTGCACTTGAAAAGCATCATTAAACACTTGCCAATGCTTGATGTTTTCGGGACAGGTTGTCCTAGTTAACGCTTCAACATTATACTCTCAATAAGGTGAAATGGTGTAATCTCGAAATCTTGATCCCAAAATGGCCAACTTATCGGTGGCAGCATTGAAATTTTTTCATGGTGCACAATATTGAAGGAATCAAACATCTCAATTAAATCCCAAAGCGCATGCTTATACTATTTCATCCTTTGATTTTTGTAGCATGCGGTTTTATTATTTGTTTGACAACTAGCTCTGAATCTCCTTTTGCAATGATGTCCTTGACACCATAATTCCATGTAATTCTCAGACCCAACAACAAGTTGATACTCAACAATGTTGTTAGTACATTCAAAATTAAGCTTGAAGGAAAAAACAAACTCTTCCAAGCTAGGAGAAATCAGAATTATACTAGCACCTTTCCCAAATTTGGAGCAAGCTCCATAAAATAGCAAGGTCCAAGGAGAACTTACCGATCAAGGAACTTTGATTGATCCATCTTGTGTTCTTTTCCATCAGTAAACCCAATAAAATTATCCACTGATTTTTAGTAGAATATGTCTCTTAAGTAGTAGGCTTCCTTCTTATCAAATGCATCTGCATATTTGATTAAACAAGACTCATCACAAGGCCTCAAACTAAAATTTAACCTTCTCAAAGTTTTTTTAAACCTTGTGTTGAAGTCATGAACTAATTCATTGGGGTTATTCTTGATATTCTCAAATTCAGATAAGAGAAATCTAGGATCAGTCTTGTCACCATATTGTAACCTAAATGCATTCTTCATCATAGTCCAAGAATCAATTGAATTATCAGTGAGCCTTGTACCAATCCCTAGCATTCTCTTCTAGTGTATAAATGAAAAATTTAATATACGTATCTTCAAACTCTATTTCAAAATCCCCCATCATGTTAACAAAAATTTTGAGATGTTGATCACCAGTTATAGCATTGTTACCTTGTAACTTTGGAAACCTATTTCTAACATCTTGGGACAGCATTTGGGTAACCATCCATTCCTCTAAAATCTATGGGACCAAAGGTGTTAATAATAAATGGAGGTCTAGGATGAGCCATATTGTTTGGTGTAGGTGATCTTAGGGGTGACACAAGATGATGAGGAGTGCAAGGTCTTTGGGGCTCAAGAATGTATGACCTTCTGCTTTGTACTTAGGTAATTTCCTTCTCAATCTGCACCTTTATGTTTCAATTCAAATAAAACTCCCAGATTATGGAGATATTTTCAAAGCGAGGGCAAGGGTTCTTGAAGACATTGTATGACCTTGATTTTCTTTATGAATTTTTGTAAATGGATTGTATTCTTTTGTTGACACATAATGCAATGCAAGGGTAGTATGGGTAGGATTAGTTTGTTTGAATGAATTTTGGTGGGAGATTTTTAGACAAGACTAACTAGAATCTACCAAATTCTTTGAGGACCTTTGTAAGAAATTTGTAAGACCTAAACAACAGAATGCTTCAAAAGGGTTAAGGTACTCCTTCAACTAGGATATGTGCACCAAATGGAGGCCCAGATCTGTACTCTTCCACACAATATTTGACAACCTGCCACAAAATCTTGAAGCAGATGAACTAAAAAAGCATCCAGAAACCTCTATTTTATCATGACCTAAGGTGTACCCAAAGGTTTACAAACAATCTCTGAATTCAAGGAAGGTAAAGTGATTTTAAATTTGTTTATCTCTTTATCAGATGAAAGCTCTTCTGAATGTGATATTGCAAATGCCACTAAACTATCAACAAGAAATGAGACCATGTATGATCAAGAGAGATTTTAGACACAAGACTGCAATAGGAGCAAGAAACACAAATTGAAAACATTCTGAAACATAAGTGCATGCAAATTTTTCCAAGAGACAACACAAAATAATCTAGAATGACCAAATTTATCAAGGGGAATGTTATAAGAAAAATCTCAGATCTCGTTGATGGCTTTATAAGCTGAAACTAACTCAACATGATACAAATCTGATGTATAAAGGAATTAGAAATGGTTCTCAGGTGGTTTCTTAGAGAGTGGGATTCTTCCTAGATTTTCCCATGAAATTCTAAGTTTCTCCAACCTTTTTCATGTCTCAAAACATGTATTATATAACTTTTAATTAAATTTGATCCTTCTTTCCCAAGAAAAGAATATTCCCAACATCAAGTTTGTTACAAAATTCCAACATGATTCACAGATAGGGATGTTTAACATATTTGCAACAAAAGTTTCCAAGTGTTTCAAAAAATTGGAATCATTACAAATCCTACATCATTATCCATTATGGAGGCACGTTTTTCATTCCCCAAGCATGCAGACCCCTTTCATTTCATTATTTCATCCTTATCCCTTTCAAATTTTTACTCTGCAACTTTGGATTTGATTTTTCATGTGTTTTCTCGAGCCGGAGTAAAAATTCATTTGAAAAATGCCCTAGATTTGAAATTAAAATTTCAAATTGATCCCATTGATCCTTGAAGGCAAAAACGACATGAATTTAACAAAAATTTGATTAAAATTGATGCAAAATTTGCATTTCCACACTTCCTAGAGCAAAAATGGCGGCCAAAATGGAAAATGTATAGTTACCATTGATTTCCCCTTTTCCCTTCAATCTAGGCCCTCCACGTGTCAAAATACGATTGGGAATGGATTTGGGATCACTTTTTGACCTTTTAACATTTTTGAAAAAATGTAAAATTTTGACCTTTTTCTCCACCCCTCCGCCCTTGAAATTTGGTGTTGACACATGGCATATGGTGGGTCCCATTGAAGTCATGACTTAATTCTACACATTTCCACCCTTTTTGGGATTTTGGAAAAATTTCACTTTTTCCCGTGGGCCCGCACCTCTGCCTCTATCCTTGACACGTGTCCACCTCTCTATTGCTAAGAATCAGAGGCTTATTTCATGTTTTAACCCCTTTTCACGAGGGAAAATTTTCTACTTTTCTTCCACGGGCCCACACCTCTAATTTCTTCCCTACCACGTGTCTCCTTCTGATTTGTCATGGAGCCATGCCTCAAATTTTCATTCTAAGTCTTTTTGCAAAAAGGAAAAATTTCCTTTTGCCTCTGGCGGCTCTCGTGACCTTCTTTACCCACCACGTGTCTCCTATTGTTCATTTGGTGGACCTACACTTCAAACTTCCATTTTAACTCCTTTTGCAAAGAGGGAACAATTTCACTTTTGCCCCCGTCGCCCGCCAACCTGCACTCTCCTCTATGCCTACCATGTGTCCACCCCTTGCTCCATTGCGGACCTATGACCCTTTCCTTACCTTTTTCCCCTTTTCGCGAAAAAGGAAAAACTTGCCCAAGTCCTCCACTAGCCTCTCATTCTGCTTGTGTATGAGAAAGTGACACGTTTCCTCCTACGAAGTTGTGGGGGTAATTTTGAATTTTTGCTAAAACACCAAAAAATGTTAAGTTTTCAAAGAAACCCGTTGATCCTTGTCCAACCAGAAGTGGCCACATATGAGGGGAGGCTTGAGCTTAAATTTTACGGAAAAGGAAACCCGTCTGCACAACCGTAAAAAACATAGAATTTTCTGCGACCTCCAAAATCAATTTTTTCTTTGTGGATGAAGGATTTTTTTATCAAAAGGAAAATGGAAGGTATTTTAAAGCAATTTTCGACCATGGCAAAGGATTTTTGAGGGAAAAATGCAAAAAATGAACAACCACGAGCTCCAAAGGCCGGGAAAAGTGGAAAAAATGATAGAGGCCCGTGGATTTGGAAATTTAGGGCACAAAATAGGGCAGACATGTATTTTTCTTTCAAAACGGGGCAAAATAATAAGTTTGTGAGCTTTTCAAAGCATCCAATATGGAGAACAAAGTTTGAGACCACCAAATTCAAAGAAAAATGTTTTAGAGCATGTAGAACAAAGGGGGAAGATGGGAAAATAACAGAGGATCAAAATGGGCACCAACATATCTAACAAATTTGTGAAAGAAACACTAGTTTTTATGAAAATGTTCCAAGTACACAGAATAAGATCAAATTAAAAGACTTCCCAATAAGCCACAATGTCAAAAATAGAGAAGAAGTCACTAATCTCCTTAAGAATCATTTTCCCATAAAATTAGTTAAGTAATCCAACGAAATTAATTCCATCCATGTTACAGTTATGATAATCATTTCAAACATGATAACATTTAAAACTACAACCATCTATTAAAGAAGATAATTAATAAAAATTCTTAATCAATCTTCATTAATATCAATTAATTCAACAAGCCATAAGCTCCACTACATTACAATCAATTTCCTATCGACAATCTAAAAGGAATTGATATACAAACACAACAACTTGACATGAACAAAATGTTGTCACACATGATTATTATGACCAAATCGTGTTACTATCTAAATTAGGATGACATCAAAACAAATAAATAACTCAAAAGGAAATAAATGTACTCACTGTACATTCCTACGGAGGTTTACTCTAGCATTGACAAGACAAATAAAACACAAAGATATAGAACTCCTGAAGGATCTGCCAAAACAATGAACTGAGATCAAAAAACCATTTGATCAAATCATATCTATTTAACCAAGATGAAAATGAGAGATTCATAACACAACATGCATTTCAAATGATCAAGCTACAGTTGAATGCACAAGCAACTCTCACATAAATTACAGGATAAAGAAAACCAACAGTTCTAATGAACAAAATCACAGAGTACAACCTTCACCTGATAAGGATCAAGATCCAAGCTTTAAGGATAAAATTTTCCTTTATCAATAATCACAGTAACTCACAACTTCTAATCACACTCAAACGAATTCAAAATAAGAGCAATAGTTATCACATAAATGCTTCAAACCAACCAAAGATACAAGCTCAGTCTCTAATGAGATGCTTCATGAAAAGTAAACATTCAACAGACAACATGATTTGGTCACCAAGGAATACACCCACTATAACTCTCATGACTGATAACCACAAAAATCACCATGGTTGAGCAAGAATAGATACAAACCTAGGTGTCCAACTCACGACACTCAAAGACTAACAGATCTACAAAGGAATGTTTAAACAAGGAAAAGTGAAAAACCCATTTCGAAGTATAATACAAACCTGGGTCCCTCAAAATTCAATAGAGTTCAAAACTTAAGCTGACTCGAGAAGGGCGGTTTTGCAAAGAAAATCATAACAATCAAAGAGAGAGACAAGAAATTTACCATTCCTTGTTTGACACAGATCAACCTGAGAAGGGAAAATTATCAACAAAACGTAACTAAAACGACAAGAAAGAAAACTCTATTTGTCCAACATTTATATTTTGTGCTTGTAAAGCTCAAATATCACCTTCAAGAATACCAAACATGGGTTGAATCTTGACTTAAATAAAAATAAAAACTATATCAAAAATATCAATTATGAATCTAAGCCAAAATGAATGACCATCAAACTGAAATAGGAATCCCAGGACAGAATTTTAAATAGTTGACCAAAAAATATTTGATAATACCTAATTTCTCGACATCTGAAACATTAGCAAAAATAAAAAAGACTTCCACCATATCCTGCGAATTCATTTAATGCCAACAGGTACAATACTGAGAGATATATATTTATCAGTGATAAATATAGCACAATTTCCCCATGAATCATTCGTAGATTAATATATATAGCAAACACATTTTTTTCATTTTTTTTCGAAACCTAGAATCAATATAATAGACTTCAAACTAGCACAGAGTCATTTTTATTCAAGAAACCATAACTTTCAAGAAATACACAGAAGCAAGAAAAACAAACAACACATGAACATGAAAACCATTCTTAGAGACATTTTCACAAAGATAAGATTTCATTTAATGAAAAATTTTAAATAAAAGAAAGAAATATTAAAGAGATAGAGCCTATCATGCCTAGTAGTGCTCCTAGTTTCTCTTTTATGCTTCAAGTCTCTTTGTGAAGCTTTAACAAAGATATTTTGAATGAAAACACCAAACAAAGCCTCTGTAACTTCCCCATTTTCTTCTTATAGTTTCCACAACAAATTTTTTCCATTATTTCTGCCATGCAATGGTGATTTTTAATTTACAACAAAATCAAACTGATAGTTTGAATAATGAAAATACTACATACATAGCCAAAGATCTCAAAAAATCTGAATGCATAACAAAAACAAACCATTATTTTTTCCCCAAACCCAACTTACTATTCCCCAAGAAATTTTCACTAAGGTCGAGTCTCATTAACACCAATAGGACTATCGGTGTCCCCCAAAACTCACCATTTCCATATATTTGTTAGTTACAACTAACAAGTAAACTTTATTAAACAAATTTTAGCAGAGTTTCCAACTCAGTACATTCCATCACCTCCATGCCTTGGCCAAAATTAGTGGTAACAGGTCATTTAATGAAACATTTAAACCTTCCTAATGCCTTTGGAATGGTGCCACCATCATTCACCAACTTTTCATCCAAGCCAACCTCATTTCCCCTTAGGTTAGTTCGATCTTTGCTTAGTTAGGTTTCCTTAGTAATAATTTTTAAACCATAGCTTATGACCTTAGGAATAATTCATATTATAGCTTAGGATAATTAGTATCAAAGACTTAGGATAGTCCTTCTTACGAATGAATAATCATTACAATATAATCACCTTAACATAGGTTAAGGGTAAGATAAATAATCAAAGGCACTTAAATTATTTAGGTCCTAAATATTAATCAAAAGATAATACCTTTTATAATTTTATCAAAATGACATTATTAGATCACTTAGAATAGTGCATCCATAAGATGCTACAGGACACCCCCGTGATCCCTAAATGCAAGCCTAATTTCAGCAAACACACATACTAACCAGCTCAATCAAAATGATCAAAACATCACAAAATCATAGACATGCCTTGGATCACTACAATTTATCTAAGGTATGGTTATTCTTGTATTTTGAAATAGGAAGAGAAACAAGGTCACACCTTTGTAGTTTACGGCATGTACTGATCATAGTCTTATTGGACTGACTTTATTTCATTCACCAATGTAAGAACGTATTTCAAAGTTCAGCATAAGGAATATGTGAAATACTTCATTATTAATTCAGAATTGTCATGGCATGATTGTATCCAATTTTAGAAGATAAAACATATCATCTACAAAAACATGATCACTTAGTTCAAAAGAGTACACCATCTTCAAACAAGAATCATTTATCAATGTTTACAACTTCAGTTTTAGA
Source organism: Taxus wallichiana var. yunnanensis (assembly GCA_018340775.1). NCBI lineage: Eukaryota > Viridiplantae > Streptophyta > Pinopsida > Cupressales > Taxaceae > Taxus > Taxus wallichiana. The sequence continues at coordinate 438,445,336 of CM031235.1, read as the reverse complement.
AGCAAGCAAGGATAACAACCATGGCAGAGGCATTACATACCTCCCCTCTAAAAAGCATCATCATCGATGATTAACTTAATCCACATTCATAATCAATAAAAATAATCATAATTATAATTTTTCTATCCACAAAATTTTCAAACATGACCCGATTTACAAAAATTCAAGTTTTTCATAACTTATTACAACATCAAAATTGTTGTCCCAGTACTAAAAAAATATAGTACCTACCCAAAACTGACAGAAATTAAAGATAGTTTTCAATCAAAGTCTTTAATTATCTAAAAAATCATAATTAATTCTATTCAAATAGATGAGGAAAATCAGTTTTTATATCCTCAAGGTTTTCCCATGTTGCACTTTCTTCATTAAACTAGTCCCACTTTGGACCTTACATTCACTGATTTCATGATTTCGTAAGTGCAACTGGCAAGTTTCCAAGCACTCTTATGGGTTCAACCACGATTATTCTTGGGTCTTAGACCTGCAAGGAATCCCAATTTAATACATGTGATGAATCTGAAATGTATTTCTTAAGCAAAGAAATATGGAAAACTATAATGTTCGCTAAAATAACCCACTTGAGACCCAAGAAACAACCTAGGATTAGTTAGGGAAAATTATGGAATAATTTATTTATTTTTTGGGGAAATTTTCAAAAATTTCTCCTTTGCCCCTCCACCGAGCCTGACCAATCAAAGGCTACCACGTGGTACCACGAGGTGTTGGCAAAGGAGCGGGCCCCTTTTTAAGCTTAGTGCTTTCGGAAAATTTTGGGAAAATTTTCCAAATTTTTCCCACGCCCGTAACCAATTAAGTGATGCCACGTGGTGTCATGAGGCATCGGCGGAGGATCGGGTCCCTGTTTTTCTTTTACACCTTGGAAAATTTATGGAAAATTTTCCAAGTTTTCCTTGTTGTTTTTCCTTCACGACCAATCGATCGGGGGATACCATGTGGCATTGTGAGGTGCCGGTGGAGGCACGGGTCAATGTACCCTCTTAGCCCTTTGGGGTGTTAAGCCAATTTTCTCCCTGCCACCCTGCCTTCCCGCATTGCCTTATAAGATGTCACATGTCCCTTACAGACTCACGGAAGTGTGGGCACAAATTTGGATCCTCATCCACATGGGAGAATTTTTAAATGTCTCCCGCCACCTCATTCTCCCCGCGCTGACTTGTGAAGAACCATATGTCCCTTGTGGACTTGCGGACCCATGGAGCGCGCGAGGCACAAATGTGATTTTTTTCCCCATGGGGAAACATTTTCCAAACATCATGAATTCGTGACAAGGTGGGAGGTAGTTCTAAGTGATAAGCTATTGGGCTAATCACTTCCACAATCTCAAAAGGTCCCACAAAAGCGATGTGGTAATTTGGTTGCCTTACCAAAGGTAATAGAGATCTTTTTAGGCTTAACACGTAAAAAGAATTTTTCACCAAGTTTATATTTTTATTGACCCTTTTCGGATCTACATAGCTTTTTAACCTATTAGTAGCTTCTTTTAATCGGCCACGCAATTAATTTCACTTCTTGTTCTATTCTAGTAAGCATTTCAGGTCTAATTACCTCTCTATCTTCAATGTTATCCCAAATAACAAGAATTATGCATTTCCTTCTATATAATGCTTTAAAAGGTGCCATTTTTAAAGAGGAATAATAAGTATTATTGTAAGCAAATTCAACTCATGCAACTTGAGTTTCCTTCTCTCATAAGCTATAACATGATCATCTTGCAATATTATACCTCTTATTCCTTCTCTAGAAGCGTCTGTAACTACCGTAAAGCTTCTGTTTGGATCCAGAACAATCAAAATAGGTGCAAAAGTTAGTTATTCCTTTAGATTTTTAAATTTTGATTCACATTTATCACTCCACAAAAACTTTTGTCTTTTTTTTTGTAATGAAGTAATCGGGGCAATGAATTTTGATAAGTCCTTAACAATTTTTTTGTAATATCCAGAAAGCCCTATGAAGATTCTAAATTCATGTACATTTTTAGGTGCAGGACATTTAGTTATGGCAGTAATATTTGATGGATCAACTGATATTCCATATTTTCTTATAAAATTTCCTAAATAGTGCACTTCTATTTCATAAAAGGAACATTTTGACAATTTACCATATAGTTTTCTCTTCCTCAAAATTTCAAGTACAATCCTTAAATGCTCATTGTGTTCTTCTATACTTTTGGAATAGATAAGAATATCATCTAGGAATACAAGTACAAACTTTTCCAAGTATTCTTGAAATATATTATTCATCAGATTCATGAAAACCTGCAGGTGCATTTGTCAAACCAAAAGGTAAAACAATGAATTCATAATGTTCATACCTTGTTCTAAAAGTTTTTTTATGAATATAGTCATCCTTAATTCTCAATCGGTGATATCCGAATGAAGATCTATCTCTAAATAAACTGATGCACCATGTATCTAATCAAACAAATCATCAATCCTAGGAAGTGGATATCTATTTTTGATTGTTGCTTTGTTTAACATTCTATAATCAATACAAAGTCTAAGTGTTCCATCCTTCTTTTTCACAAAGATTACTAGTGCTCCCCAAGGTGAGACACTCGGTCTTATCAAGCCTTTAGACAATAGTTCTTATAACTATGCCTTAATTTATATTAGTTCAATTGTAGTCATACGATAAGGTGCCTTGGAAATAGGTTCAGTTCCAGGTTTGATTTCTATTATAAAGTCAAATTCTCATTTCGGTGGAAGACCAAGTAGTTCTTCCAAAAACACATCACTGAAATATCTTAATAGCGGATACTTTTCCAAGAAATTACTATCCTTTTCTATTTTTTTAGAAAATTTTATTGCCTATAAAGTGCAGCCTTTGCTTATGGTCTTCTTAAGTTGTGTAGTTGACAATTTCCTAACTAAAATTTCTTGTTTTACCCCTTTAATGTTTGTTTTTTCTATAGATCATCAAGGAATCTAATGTGTTTTTCAAAACAATCAACTTTTTTATGTTCAGCAAGCTAGTTAACACCAATAATGACATCATATGACCCCAAAGGAGCAACATAAAGATCTACTTTTGTTGAGAAACTTGGTAACTCTAAAAATGCTCCAAAAAGACATTTACTAGCAGTATGGACAGCATTATTACCATAATGAACAGTCCAATATTTTTCCATTATTCCAGCTTTTCTTTTTACTTTATAGCTAATTTACTAGAAATAAAACATTTTGTAACACCAGTATAAAAAAGTATAGTAATAGGTGTACAAAATAATTTACCTGGCACTTCTATAGGCGTAACTTGTTTTTCATCTTGTTTATCACCTACTGCAGCATGTATCTTATGTTGTTGGTTGATGTCATCTTTCTTTAGAGGGCACTAATTTGCATAGTGATCCTTACCATAGTTAAAACAGACCCCCTATAGGTCCCCTTTTTAGTTCAAACTTATTTCTGGTCTTAAAATGACTATTTTAACCTCCATAAGATTTTTTCCCATTATTGTTATTCTTCACAGAAGGTTTATTTGTTGTTGGTTTCTTATTGTTATAAACCGCAACCTTATTTTTAACTCCAAAATTTTTCCATGCCACCTTTTTAGGTGCAAGTGACGAAGAAGAGTTGGTAATTCTCTTTCGATTCTCTTCTTTATGTGTAGAAATTGCCTTCAATTTTTGTTTTTTCCTTATGGCTTTTTTTACAACCCCTTCCATGGTGGTTGGGTTGTGTACATCTACCTATCCTCCTATGACAGGATTCAACCCCACAATAAACTTATATATCTTGGACTTCTTGTTAGTTTTGATACTATGGAACGTACTTAAGAAGTTTGGTAAACCTCTCCCAAGTACTCAGTTATAGTTAACTTTCCTTGTACTAAATTCTGAAATTATGTCATTTTTTTATCATAATAGAGTTGTGGCACCCATAGTTTCTTAAATTAGCCCTTAAATTAAACCCATGTAATGCTTGTTTCATCAATTTTCAGTTCAGTCATACGACTCTCCCACCAGGAGGATGCCTCATGGAAAAGTTTGTAAGCTCCCCATATTGCCTTTGTTTCTTCCGATAATTTCCTTATTGCAAAGTACTTCTCTATTTCATTGAGCCAATTCTCAGCCCCATCCCCAGTGTAGTGTCATCAAACTTTTGTGGACTTATCCTTTTTATGTCATTAGTAAGTTCAGTTGTCAATCTTGCCTTTTTATTTTCAGATGGATTAGGTGCATTTGCAACATTATTATTTGCTGCATTCTCATTACCAATGCCGATAGTTTTAGTAGTGGCATTGTTTCTTAGAGGTGGCTGATTTTTATTATCAACATCATCTTCCTCCTCTTCATTTCCCATTACTTGTTGTCAAGTACAACAAGACAATCTCTTGTGTCCAATAGGGCAGCAAGAATCTCATCAATTTTTTGTGTGGTAGCTTCCTCTCCACCTAGAGGCAGATTATTTGTAGCACCTCCCCTTGTTCTAACCATTTTATGTTAACAAGAAATTAAGTTTTTAATTAGATATGGACTCAATAGGTCCAAGATTTGCAACCTTCAGCTCTAATACCAAAATGTAACATCCACTTTTTAATGACTTAGAAACAAGGGAAATTTTTTTTTTACACAATGTTCTCTATTCTAAATTCATATAATTCAGAACACACATTCTTATTCCAATCCATCACATAACAAAAAACCATATGCAACTGTAATGACTCGATGTAACACTGATCTCTCATTTCATGACTCGGTATTAAACCGATCTCTCATGTTTAACTTGTTCCTATGTATACTATGTATACTTTGGTTCTTTTACCCATTAGGGGTCACTCAAGTGTTATTTCTAAGATGCTTATGTAAATATTTGTTATTGATATTCATCTGAAATCCCACAATCTTAGACTAGGTGACATAAGACAACGCAACCAACAGTTTGTGATACTTTGGCCAAAGTTTTAAACATGTTTACCATGTTTACATTCCAAGATGACATACTCATCAAAAGGAGTATGTATTTCACCTCACTCAAATTTTTATCTATATTAGTCTTCCTTAACTCCTATCAACCAAACCCGAGTCAAATTTCACACTAATTAGGTGCAGCTCACATACACTAGTATTACAGTCTACTCATGGTGACTAAGGATAAATAGACATACTCAAATCAAATTTCATCAATTTGGGTGTGTTTATTTACCCTAAGTCAACATGAGTTGACAACAACACTTTTTCATTCTATCTATCTTTATTAAGAGAAGAACTATGAACATAATTTCCACTTATGTCATTTGAGTTAATTGAACTAAGCGGGGTGTTGGAACATAATTGGCTACATCAAAGTATCCTTGTAATGACTCCTGTCACTAAGAGGGTATTTTGTGGTAGCCCCTACATTACAACAACCTACTAGGTTATTTTAATGCAACTGACATACTTAAAGAAACATTAGATTATTAACCTTCAATTTATTATCTTGTTTAATTATCGTTAAACATCGCACCTAAGGGTCCACTAAGTACGATTGATCCAAAGAAAGGATTCAAAATGTACTTTTACACTAGTTGAAGGTATGCAAATAAAATATGTATTCATGCATATGAACTCTTTAATCCTTAACCATTATTTCCATTTATTGATAAATCTTATTCCAATATCAAGTAAGTAAGATCATTAAGTTTCTTTACTATAGTTTAACAATGTAAACAATTCTTGATTGAAAGCTTGTTAATTAGACTTAGTGATATCATAATATTTAAAACCATCTTACTAATTCCTTAAGATTTTTAATTTCCATTTATCGTTTACATAAAGTAGAGCATACATCTAATCAACAATAATGATTATACTTTATTTCATAAATAAGGATAACATACTTAGATCTGATTTAATGATAAAAAGGAAGTATTATCTTCTTCATAATTAAGGACTATTGTCCTATTCATGAAATCTAAAAACATAAGGAGTATATATTTAATAAGAATGCCACATTCAACTATGTAGTAACTATCCTTATTCCCTTTTCGAATAAGGATCTATATATCGTAATCATCATAGTTATACCATTACCCTAAGATTAAATGAGTCAGAAATATATATAATTACTTATCCAAGCATCATTGTATTATTTAGATTCTATTAATCCATGTATGTTAATATTTAAGAATATTAATCAAATCCAATTATGCATGTTAATATTTAAGAATATTAACCAAATCTAAGTCTTATGTGACCCTTAAAATAAATCAGTAATCACCAACCATTATACAACAATTCATTTATTAGAGAGAGAGTTCACTTCATTCCAAACTTAATAAATATTCCATATGATCATAAGAAAACATTTTTCAGTAGTACAAAATTAATTTGATACATCCTCATAGTTTTTCCAACAAGTTCCTTTCAAGATAATTTCAATACATAAAGCATCGAATGAAGAAAATGACTTCGTTAATAAAACAAATACAATTTTCTATAAGTCTTTCTCTTTTCACTTTTCACAAATTCCATCTGTAAAAATTTAGCATGAGTCAGCTCACAAGAACTGAGCATGATAAGCACTATAATGCTAAAACAATATGATTTTATCTAACAATTTTGTAAAAGGAACACTGTTGTTTATGAAAATGTTCCAAGTACACAGAATAAGATCAAATTAAAAGACTGCCCAAAAATCCACAATGTAAGAAATAGAGAAGAAGTCACTAATCTCCTTAAGAATCATTTTCCCATAAAAGTAGTTAAGTAATCCAATGAAATTAATTCCATCCATGTCACAGTCATGATAATCATTTCAAACATGATAATATTTAAAACAGAAACCATCTATTAAATAAGAGAATTAATTAAAATTCTTAATCAGTCTTCATCAATATTAATTAATTCAACAAGCCATAAGCTCCACTACATTACAATCAATTTCCTATCAACAATCTAAAAGGAATTGATATACAAACACAATGACTTGACATGAATAGAATGTTGTCACCTATGTTTCTTCTAACCAAATCCTTGTTACTATCCAAATAAGGATGCCATCAAAACAAAGAAATAACTCAACAAGAACCAAATGTACTCATTGTACATTCCTACAAGAGGTTTACTCTAGCATTGACAAGACAAATAAAACAAAAAGATATAGAATTGTTGAAGGATATGGCGAAATAAGGAAGCTGTGATAAAAAACCCATTTGATCAAATCATATCTATTTAACCAAGATGATAGTGAGAGATTCGTAACACAACATGCATTTCAAATGATCAAGATACTAGTTGAATGCACAAGCAACTCTCACATAAATTATAGGATAAAGAAAACCAATAGTTCTAATAAACAAAATCACATAGTATAGCCTTCACGATAAGGATTAGGATCCAAGATTTAAGGATAAAAGTTTCCTTTATCAATAATCATAGTAACTCGTAAGTTCAATCACACTAAAAAAATTAAAATAAGAGAAATAGTTACCACATAATCACTTCAAACTAACCAAATACACAAGCTCGGACTCTAATGAGACACTTCGCAAAAAAAAGTAAACATTCAATAGACAACATGATTCGGTCCCCAAGGAATACACCCACCTTGTAACTCGATGACTGATATCCACAACAATCACCATGGTTGAGAAATAACAAATACAAACCTAGGTTTCCAACTCATGATGGTCGAATACTAATAGATCTATGAAGGAACATTTAAACAAGGAAAAGAAAAACCCATTTTGAAGTATAATACAAACCTGGGTCCCTCAAAATTCAACATAATTCAAAACTTAAGCCAACTGAGAAGGGTGGTCTTGCAAAGAAAATCATAACCATAAAAGAGAGACAAGAAATTTACCATTCCTTGTTTCCGACACAGATCAACCCGAGAAGGGAAAATTATCAACAAAATGTAACTAAAAGGACAAGATAGAAAACTCTATCCATCCAACATTTCTATTCTACACATGCAGTGCTCAAATACTACCTTCGAGAATACCCAACATGGGTTAAATCTTGACTTACATAAAAACAACAAAAATATCAAAAATATCAGTTATGAATAAGCCAAAATGAATGACCATCAAATCGAAATAGGAATCCTAGTAAAGGCATTTTACAAATTTGAACAAAAATATTTGATAATACCATTTTCTCAACAACTTGAAACGTCACCAATAACCAATAATATTTCCACCAAATCCCCTGTAAATTCGTTTAACACAAAAAGGGTACAATACAAGGAGATATATATTTATCAGTGACAAATATAGCACAATTTCCCCTATCAATCATTCGTATATTAATATATTTAGCAAACACATTCATTTTTCCAACTTTTTCCAAAACCCATAATCAATATAATAGACTTTAAACTAGCATAGAGTCATTTCTATTCAAGAAATCTACTTTACAAGAAGTAAGAAAAGAAAACAACACACAAACATGAAAACCATTCTTAGAGACATTTTCATGAAGAGCAGAGTTCATTTAATGAAAACATTTAAATAAAAGCAAGAAATATTAAAGAGATAGAGCCTATCATGCCTAGTAGTGCTCTTGGTTTCTCTTTTACGCTTCAAGTCTCTCTATGAAGCTTCAACTAAAATATTTCCAATGAAAATGCCAAACAAAGCCTTTGCAACTTCCCCCATTTTCTTCTTATAGTTTCCACAACAAATTTTTTCCATTATTTCTGCCATGCAATGGAAATTTTTAATTTGCAATCAGAATCGAACTGATAGTTTGAATAATGAAAATACTACATGTAGAGCAAAGAGCTCAAAAATATGAATGCACAACAAAACCAAACCATTCCTTTTCCCCAAACCCATATTACTATTCCCCAAGTGGTTTTCTCTCAGTTTGAGGCTCATTAATTCTAGCATGACATGATCCTTTGTCCCTCCCCCCCCTAGAACTCCCCGTCATTGCCATCTATTTGTTAGTTACAACTAACAATTAAACTTCATTTAACCAAAGCTTAGTGGAGTTTCCAACTCAGCACATTCCACCACCTCCATGCCTTGGCCAAAATTGGTGGCAACAAGTCATTTAATGAAACATTTAAATCTTCCTAATGCCTTTAGAATGGTGCCACCACCATTCACCAACTTTCCATCTAAGCCAACCTCATTTCCCTTAGGTTAGTTTGATGCCACTTAGTTAGGTTTCCTTAGTAATAGTTTTTAAACCATAGCTTAGGACCTTAGGAATAATTCATATTATAGCTTAGGATAATTAGTATCAAAGAATTAGGATAGTCCTTCTTAGGAATGAATAATCATTACAATATAATCACCTTAACTTAGGTTAAGGGTAAGATAAATAATCAAAGGCACTTAGATTATTTAGGTTCCAAACATTAATCAAAAGATAATACCTTTTGTAATTTTATCAAAACGATGTTATTAGATCACTTAGAATGGTGCATCCATAAGATGCTACAAGATGCCCCTGTGATCCCTAAATGTAATCCGAGTTCAGAAATCACACATACTAACCAGATCAATCAAAATGATTGAAACATCATAAAATCATAGACATGCCTTGGATCACTACAATTGATCCAAGGTATGGTTATTCTTGCATTTATGAAATAGGTAGAGAAACAAGTTCACAATGCAATTCAAGCCACATACAGTCATAGTCTTATTGGACTGAATTTATTTCATTCACCAATGTAAGAACATATTTCAAAGTTCAACATAAGGAATATGTGAAATACTTCATTATTAATTCAGAATTGTCATGGCATGATTGTATCCAAGGCATATCATATATAGAAAGCATGATCACTTAGTTCAAAAGAGTACACCGTCTTCAAACAAGAATCATTTATCAACATTTGCAACTTCAGTTTCAGAAGCAAGCAAGGATAACAACCATGGTAGAGGCATTATATCTTGTATATTAGGGTTAGCATTTCCTTTTTCATAGTTTTTTGGATCATCTATATACTTCTTTACTACATTTATTTCCTTTATTTACAGTTGTTCATAGCTTATATTAATTATAGTGATCTATATTTACATTTTTAGTTAATTATATGACATCTTCTCATCATCACATCTACTACACATTTTAAAAATCCACTTTTATGTGTTGTACTCACTACCCTATAACGTACTCTAGTTCCGGGGTTTATAATTTATTGTTGAGGGTTTACATCTCAAATGGACCTCATCAAAATCACACAATCAATCCATCAATATTTTTTTCATACCATGTTCCATCCCTAGATAGTGTTTTGTTCACATATATCATGATATACACTTTATGCTAAATCATCACTCCATTTTTAGCTTTTGTATTCATTCATCTCGTGATATACACTTCATCTTTACATCAACATGATTTCTAGCATCTTATTCTCTCACATCGTGATATACGCTTTAGGCTAAATCATCACCTCTTATCATTCATATGTCATATTCAAAGCATCTATAAATCATCATGCTACAATCAAACACTCCACACCCAATTCAAAAACTCTTTCGGCATATGAAACACATTCAAACCATTTCCCGATGATGCACTCTCATTTACGGTTCATTCTTAAGCTGTTGAGGGTCATAAATAAATGAAACTCACTGCATACATACACATCCACTTGGGGGTGCTGCCCTATTATTCACTCTACATTTCATTCCACCTCATTCACATTATGTTTTGTATCTTGGTTGCATTTACTCTTTCTTACATTTACATTTCATATGTTCATCTTATTACACATGCTAGATAGATATATTTTATGTCATTATATTTTTCATACACACATGTGTGTTCACTTGCATTTCTAGTTGTTATCACAGATTATACATATCCATTACATGCAGCATGGATGCTTGGTGCAATACCTATTACCTATCCCATAGCAGCTCACTGGGGTATCCATTTTCATACATTATAGGTGCTATTATTTCATATCAAACTACTTTATCTTATTAAACACACTTTGGAACACTTGTTATCTTCCTAACATGGTAAGGAGTGCTTCATGTGTAGCATTTGTTATGAAGGACTATTTGTTTCCATGGTTGTCTGTTACATTATCTTCCATTGTTTTCTCTTTGTATTCTCTTGTTTGTGGGATTTAACATTTTTGTTGTATGCACACTTGTATGTTTGCGGACACTACAGCCTTGATTATATTGCAACATAGTGAGGTATATCCCATGTTTGTAACCTACTTTTAGTAGTCTACATTATCTTTTCTTGCGTCTTAGCTTACACATTGTCTATGTAGATTATATTTTATACATGCATGTTTGTCTTTGTGTGTACTAACACTTTTTTTTAGCCATTTTTTGGGTGCCTTAATTTCTACTAAGCACATTCCCTTTCCCTATAGGGCATAGTTTCAACACAAAGATCATTCCTCTTTTAGGCGGCATACTCCTTCAACAATGTTTCATGTACCCCAAAATAGGGGGGCATATTTTGGGTGAATCATTCACCCCATACAACACGATACACAACATGGTACCGCTACATCAGAATTGTCGGTTTTAGATAGATCTCATAATCAGACTTGGCTTCTTAGCACAATGGCCTTCCATGAATACCTTAAACCAGGGTCAATTACATAGTGATTGGTAGTTCAACACAGTCTATAGAACTCCACACAATATATTTTATAGAGCATACAATGCTTAGAAAATGCATTTATACATACCATCTACAAGTGGTGTTCTACATTGTGGGAAGAAATTAAAGGTTGGAGGATGACACCAGACTATTCTCCCTACATTTATTCCATTTCATTAGCATGATATTTCTTGAAAAACTTGTGCATCGACATCATCTAAATTATTCTTCTCTATACTCTTTCCTCATCACGGATCAGGTGCACATGTTCCTTTTCACACTTTCGGTGTTTTTACATACTTTCCTTTCACACTTTTTACATATTGTGATCATATACATGGGCATTTTACTACTTATTTGTCTTCTCTTTTGTAGGTCCATCCATATGGTAAGAAGTAGTCAACATCAACAATGACAACATCACATACATCATCATAAATATTGACATCAACAACATACACATCAATACATCTACATATGTGTTTCCACCCTAGGTTAATTTTCATCACTTTTTGTACTTTTTCCTCCTTGGTATCCACACTTCACATTTTTATCATTCCACACTTTTCCTAGTCCCTTGGCACACTTTTAATGATCGGATATGTGATAATTTGAAAAGTAGACAAATCAATTTAATTTCTTTGGGAAAAATTAAATACAAGACTAATGTTTATGATGCTTCTAAAAATAAGTTCCCAATAAAATATGCCTTTAAGGGCAAGCCTAGTAACTCTAAACCTACTATCAATGTTATATCTCAACCTAAAATCTAAAATTGTGACCCACACGCTACAATTTTTCTCCATTTCTGTACCCACCACATATGTTGTTACCTCAACTCCTTGAAAGAAATCTGATTTCTCTTCAACATCCTCCCGAGATAGATCTTAATACGCCTTGTGGAAAATAATTCGATGAACATGCACATTGTGATTATCATAGATGTAATGGTCATTATACTAATAAGTGTTTCAAGATTAGACATATCATTCAAGATCTTATTGAAAATAATGATATTGATTTGCATAAATCTACTATCTCTATTCCAAAATCTATTGATGATCATGGAAAGCTTAAAATCTTCAATGATTCACTACCTAAGCATGAAAAATCAACCCTTAAATCCTCCTCCTTAATCTTTAGATTATCTTGTTGTATTTCTTATTGGTATTGTTGATCTTCCTTCACCTATCATTATAGACACAAAATCATCACTTGGGTAAATTTCTAGGTCCTAAGCACATACCACTATTAATATGATTCCTAAGCAAGAAAACTAGAAATTGATAGCTATCTTTGGCATTTTGGAGGTGTTTCTTATTTTTATATGGCCTTCTACGCCCTACATCCCGATCTGATAATCATTACTTTATCTTTATTAAGTCTAGAAACTAGTGCCCGGCCAGGATGTCGGTTCCCAAGTGCATGCATCCCCTCCGGGTGACCCCAACCTATTTTTATCTTGCTCACCTCTTTTTGGAATCTTATTTTCTTATGTTTCGGCCTTCCACTTATCAATTTCAAAATTCAACCAAGTGAATCATATAAATACAAAACTATGTGACCAAACTAAAGGACCAAGCTCTAAGCATATATTATCATCACCTAAGGTTGCATCGAATGGCATTCTAAGAGCATCAAAGCATCCATATAGAAATCACTCAAGGAAAAATGACTGCATTTTCTGCATACACACATAGGAGGGGAAGTTTTTTTTTCCATCCATACATCTATTTACATTGCTACATCAAGATATTTCATGATATCAAGTGCACATTACAAAAGATATTCCTAGGGCATGATTTCTACACACACACACAAGAACTAAATGGATTTTTATATGTAGTGCAGTGCTTGGTTGTAAGTTCACTTTTTCATGTGACCATTGGGGTCAATCGACTCCCCATTTACATATTTTTTCACTCAAGTACTACCTATGTTATCCATTCAAATTAGGAAACCACCTATCAAAATCAGTCTCACTCGTCCTCTTAAGTCATATATGACATTACCAAGTCAAACTAAGAAATCACCACTCAATTTCATTCATCCATCACCTCCTCCTAATAATTCTTTTACATCATTACCTAATAATCCACCACTTCAAAGAGCAATAATTATTTGTTAAATAAACTACTCCTTATACGATGGCCAAGACACATTTCAAACTCCACCACCATGGCATGGTCCTATTGTTGCTTCTTCCTACCATTGTGTTGGTTCTCTCTCTTATCATGACATAGATAATGCTCTCCCATAATGGCATGGTATCTCTCACATCACCACATAGATCTCCATCACACACTTGGGGGCATCGCTCTTACTTCCCCCTCTTATCATAATAAGGTGTCTAGAATTTATATTATCATGTTATGTGCTTCACATCTAGTCTTTCTCACTCATTGAACACACATTAATACCTCTCTTTTATCGTCATTACCCTATGATGCACTCTTGTGCTACAATTTGAACTTGACTATTGAGGGCTCACTACATCCATGAACCTCATCAACTACACATTTCATGCTCTAAACTTTATGATACATCTTAATTATTGGTCAAGTAAAGTATGGAACTTAGTGAAGAACATACATAAGGTTCATGTGGAAGAGAAGAGCACATTAAAAAGTGTGGAAGGATCGGAAAGGATTACACGCAAAGAAAGAGATAGGTTTGGGACTTAACCGTTTTCACGATGATGGGTTATTTTTGTAGATAGCGTGCCGAACACACAAACTAGTAGGAGACTTGCATGAAATGCATTGGATATTTTTAAGGGTCGGCTATAAAGTACTTTACATGGATGTGGGCTGAGAATAGATTTACTATTGATAGTTAACAAGAAGAAGTATATTGTTAGCACACTTGCATACGTGACTATTTTTGTAACGATGCGTGGCTAATAATAACATGTGATCTATTTTAGGATTAGATAAACAATGAAGGGAAAGACCCCACCCTTATAAATATGTAGTGAAATGTGTAGCATAGTAGTGTGTAATAACTATGTTATTGTGAGGTTATGCTTTGTGAAATTTGATGTGCACATAGACTATGGTATTATCTATTGTAATCAGCTTCATGTATTTATCGTGTTTAATGAAATGGAATGTGTTGGCTAAATTAGAGTGTCAAATCTTGAGTCTAATTGGTTCTTGCATGTTTTATTTCATCATGGTTATCTTTTAAGTCTATTATTCTCTAGATCAAGATCTGAACATGCATTGTAGAATGATATATTAGACATAGATCTGAATGATTTAAGTCTGCTAACATCCTACAATAGAAACCCTAAAAAGGGGCCTGATACCTTTGTGTCCTTCAAGTGAGTGCTTAGTCTAGGTTGAGTGATGTGTCAGTGTGCCTAGGATTTTATTGGTGAATTCTAGGCTACATCATTGGTTCCATTGTCAAGACCTCTTTTTAGTTGTTTTCAGGATGGTTCATGATGAAGACATATGAAGAAGTGTTGAGGAGTGGATACATGATCTAGAAGAAGAAGTGTTCAAACTAGATCTGATTTTAATGCATTCTTATGGGTGGAACAAAATCATGTATGATAGTTTATATGAGATCTTCTTCACTATATTTCAGTAGAATTATACGAGTGGCTAATTACTTATGCATCTAAACGGAATTATAGGTATCATACACTTTTCTGGACGTAGGAAGAATTTCATACCCTTTATGATGTTGATCTGATTTGGACTCATGTTGTGGATACATGGTTCTATGGTGTTTTGAATAGTTATATCTTGGAGTACTCAATTTCCACTTATTCGTGCCTCAGAGGTAGCTGAATTCCAGTTTTTATGATATCTAAGAGGAACTTACCTATAAGGCATTCCACTAGTGATCAAAATTTTGATGGTAACCCTAAACTTGGAGAGTAAACCGATGGCGAACTAAACCCCACCACATGCGTGGGGGCAAGATTAGGTTTGGTGAAATATGGTAGACCTAGCAGTAGAAAGGCAGAGAGAGGAAAGGTGACTTAAGTATAATGAGGCACATGAGAGGGAGGTAGAGAAGTAGTGGGAGGTTGCAGAGCAAATGATGTTGTGGAGAAAGATAGTTTGGGAAGGAGTTAAAGTTCATGTAGAATACATGGAACCCAAGTATCAAGAACTCCCCCATTTGGGAAAGCATGATAGGGAACCCTCCTCGGCCTCACATAGAAGAAGCACGCCAACAAAGACGACCTAGGCCATGGGTATGCATCTGAATCCACCTAGAAACCTTTCCCTTACGCTTGGTTTTCTAGTATACAATACAATAAACAGTCAACAAACTAATTCAAGTAGTGAGAGAGTAAGAGAGAGTCTTATAAGAGGCATAGCAATGGTAGCACAAATAGATTTGTTGTTATATGGGAGTACCTTTTTGGGTATATCATCTACAGAATTTAGGCACATAGATTTTTGGACTATCTTTTGGGAGTAGTAATCCTTCACAAACCGTCAGGGTATAGTTCAGTACTACTGTTAGGACACAGGAAGTACATCTTCTGGTCTTACCCCAACTACATGTTCGGGATCAAGAGGTATAAGTGGCTTTAGCTCTGGTGGATTTGGTGGTTCTAGAGGTAGAGGAAACATAGGAGGTTCTGGATCAGGTGGGAAAGGTCCGCACCAACCCTGAATATTTACATGGAGATGTCTCTTCATATTCCAGAGTATAGGGGCATAGAATATGTTGTTGAACATGTGCATATGTGTGAAATACATGGGGCATAAAAGGAATCACGGCTTATGAGCGTAGGGCAAGCCAATTTGCTACTACGTTACAAGGGCACACACACGACTAGTACAGAAAGTTTGATCCTGATTAGACTTGCATATAATATGTAACTTTAAAAGATGCATTCCTTAAAGAGTTTCACATCCCTGAGTTTGAGCAGAAGAGTATAAGTGCGCTCAAGGATATTAATCAAGGAACTACTGAAAGTGTCAGAGAGTATGATGCTCATTTTAAAACATTATTATCCAAGCTTTCTTATGATATTCATGCAAGCCAACATGCACAATGGTTCGTTGGAGGCTTGATTACACCTTTTAGGAGGGCACTATCACATAAAACATACACTGATCCATGCAAAGCACTTGAAGTAGACTTATGTGCTTGAGGAAATTGGAAGTATAGACACTGGGGTGAGCCCATTTTTAGAAGCACATATCGTAGGTATGGCGAAGTGGTTAGAGAAACTATCAGCAAATTTAACACAGAGATGCACATAGGATTCGTGCATAGATTTTGAAGTGGAAGGTCACACAAAGGATAGTTGTCCCCACAGATTAGTACACTTGCACTTGTTGATGTGGAATGTGAGATATGCCATTTAAACCATGATGTTATCCATTGCCCATTACTACAATGCATGATAAGGAAGAACATTTCAAGCTACTACAAAATCTGTAGGTCCATGACTCATGACATGGAAGACTATCGACTGATTGGTCAGATCCATGATGCTATAGATATTTGTGTATGACAGACATGAGTTTTAGATAACTCTAAAGGCAAGAATGAGCATTAGGATCGGGATCACAATTAGGCATGCTATGATTAGAATGAAGGGAATTTTGAAGGTATTCATGGTAGAGGTCGAGGATACCGTGGTGGATTTAGAGGATGAGGCCATGGTGGTGGAAGAAGTGAGTTCCCTCACGAAACATGTTATACATGCGGATCTCCTGACCACTACTACAGGCGTGAATGTCCTCAGAATATTACATGTTCTTTCTATGGAAAGAATCATATCTACGAGGAGTGCATGGACTTATATGAGAATCTTAGAAAGTAGCATAAACAATAAAAAAGGCATGGGGATGGTTAGGACATAATGCACTATGGAAAATGGTGGATGCCTAAGTTGGAAGAGTCTCGAGGCATTACAAGAAAGATCACGACCCACACCGAGGTGGCACATGCAGAGAAGCATTGCAGAAGAAGCCTACCATCACTAAGGAGGAGGTTATTTATGCACGGTACCCAAATCCTACCCATCAAAAGGAGGTTTATCAAGAAACCATGGAGGTACTCAAAAATCTTCAAGGTGAGATATAGTATTTAAAAGAGCAATCATGGAAGATGGAGAAAAGAAAGCATCAAAGATGGTCCAAACTGATATAGATGACTTGAGAGAAGTGTGCAAATTATTGCACTAGGATAATATCATTCCACTATTAGGGAATTGGTTAAAAGGAAACACTCCGTGTGTAAGTACTGAGACTGACAAGTAGATCCTACATGAAAACCTTCCCCCTCATAGCCTAGATTATGATAAGGAAATAACTCTAAATTTGTGTGGATGGGTGGCTATTGAGTAATATATTGATTGATACAGGTGCAAAAGTAAATGTTCTTACCTTAGATGCATGGGTACAAATGGGGAGACCTCCATTGCAGCCATCCTCTAATGTATTATTCATGGCTAATCGAACTAAGGCCACTCCCATCAGAGTTTTAAAAGATGCATCCATTACCATACAAGGAGCCAAGTTCACTGGAGACTTTGAGGTTTTAGCACTGGTAGATTCAAATAGATTCCCAGTTATATTGGGGCATCCTTGGTGCTATGCAAATAATTTTGATCTTGGTTCAACAAGGGTTATATCAATTTTGAAAACAAGGAGGAAAGAGTTATTATCCCTTTAACAGATGGAAAATTTGCACCCTATGTTGAGCCCTTGAGTGAAGAAGACCTGAATAGGATTTATGTACATGCCATCTAAGATCCAAAGGTTCTTGAGCCATGTAAAGAAGGAATAATTTAGTGGGAGGATGCATAGTCTATCAATGATACTACAAGTGTTGCTTGTGATAATTGGGCTCATAGCACTTATGAGTTATTGGGGGCACGAAGTAAAGAGCATATTTCCTAAGGGTAGAAAACCACACTATGTTAGGAGAATAGGTAATAACTTGGTACCTTGTTACACTAGGGAAAGAGATCTTATGGTGTTCTTGCATGCAATGGAGGAATAGTGGATAGACCAGCTAGAAAGAATAAATATACTATCCTATACCCTACGAGGGACAACAACATGCTAGTGGGTGGCCCATAAGGATAATCTTATAGGATGGAATGAAATTAGGATTGTTTTTTAAGAGAAATGCACCTACTCAAATCTTCACTTATCATGGTAATCAACTTGTTCATCACCATGTTCATAAGTGTGAGAGACTTTGGAGAGAGGGGTAGGAAGATTTACCACCTTTACTCTAGGTTCACAAGTTTTATTCCAATATACAAGGTTGCGTTCATTCTTAGTATTACTATGCAAAACTCTATAGAGAGACTAGAAATTAACATGATTTAATTACAGGAATGGCCCAGATGTTTTGACTTTTTCTCTAACAAGCCTCAAAGTGGAAGAAGCATTAAAAGTCATAAAGTGCTTAACTATGGGAGATAGTGCCAAGGCTGAAGAACTCCTTCAAGAGTTATTGGATGAAGGAACTCATGAGCACATTTTGTTAAAGAGATAGAGGCTGATGCCACACTACTTTAGCATGTTTTCCTTAAGAAATAAAAAGGTAAAATGGTCTACTTAGTGGATGACGAAGAAGTAGAAAATTTGGATATAAACCATTCAACAGGTAGGCGTGAGGTGTTAGACAGTGTAGATAAGACCACAGTGCCTATCATGAACCTATGAAGACAAATAAGGTGAATATTGGATCAGATGTTGAGCCTAAGGAAGCCATAATTGGAGACTATTGGTCAGACTCTGAAGTGGAAAAATCATAGAGCTACTATGGGATTATCAGGACTTATTCCCTCGAGGGTACCATGAACTTAAAGGCGTGCATGAATCATTAGGGGAGATGAGGATAAAGCTTAAAGAGGTGTGTGCCCAGTTAGAAAGAGACCCTACAGGATGAACCCCAACTTGCGTGAAAAGGTCAAAGAAGAGATTGACAAAATGTTGAAGTCTGGAATCATCAAGCCCTCGACAATTAGAATGGGTTAGTCCAATGGTGATCAATATCAAGAAGGATGGATGGATTAGGATCTATGTGGACTACAGGAGATTTGAATGCTACATGTGTGACTGATCCCTTTCCTATGCCATTCACTAAGGAAATACTAGAAGGTGTTATAGGGCATGAAATCTATTCATTTACAAATGGGTTCTTCTGGGTATCATCAAGTTAGGATTTCCAGGAGGATCAGAAAAGACTACTTTTACTATTGAATGGGGTAGCTTTGCCTATACTGTGATGCCTTTTGGTCTGAAAAATGTGCCTATTGTATTTTCACACATAGTTGTTCAAGCATTCAAGGAGTTTATTCACAACTTCTTACAAGTTTATTTGGATGATTGGACGTTGTATATGGATTAGTTAAGGATCATTGTGACAATATATGCTTAATGTTTGAAATATGTAGATAGTTGAGTATCTCTTTAAACATCAAAAGTGCATATTTGCTACACCATTTGGGATATTGTTAGGACACATAATCTACAAGGAAGGTTTGTTGGTTGATCCAAAGCTAAGGTTGTAATCATTATAGGCCTAAAAGAGCCTACCAGTCAAGAGTGAGGTGCATAGATTTTTGGGTCATACAAGATATTAAAGAAGTTTATTAAAGGATATGCCAAATTTTCTACACCTTTGGAGGATTTACTGAAAGGGAAAGGTACTTTCTAGTAGGGAAAATTACAACAGTGTGCATTCAAGACATTAAAGGAGAAACTTACTACCGTGCCTATTCTGTGTTTTCCTTCATGGGACCAACCATTTCATGTACATGTGGATGCCTTTGGCATGACCATTGGCGTGGTGTTGGCTCAGCATGGAGAAGGTATTATAGATCATCCTATCTATTTTGCTAGTAGAAAGATGACTCCTATAGAATAGAACTACACAACTATAAAGTGTGAAGCTTTGTTAATGATCTATGCGCTACATAAATTTAGACAAGTACTGCTAGCTACACCATTTGTATTTTATATAGATCACATGGCATTGAATTATTTGGTAAAAAATCTCATTTTACAAGGGTGCATATGTAGATGGGTACTCTTATTTCAATAATTTGATTTCACAGTTGTGGTAAAACTAGGGAAAAGTAATTCTAGACCAGACCATTTATCCATAATACAGTCAAGAGAAGAAGCACATGAAATTGAAGATACCATGCCTAATGCACAATTATATAGGTTACAATGAGCACCATCAGAATTAGAGGACATTGTTGTCTTTCTATGAATAGGCATGGCACCAGAAGGAATGAAATCCTTAGAAAAAAATAACTTTCTATACGCGCGGCACCCTATATGTTAATTAGTGGTGACCTATACAAATTAGGGTCGGGATGAAGTATTTTTCATTATGTACTAGAACATGAGTGCACAAATATCATGGAGGAATCTCATGGTGGTATTGCAGATGGACACTATGCAGTGACACCACCACATGCTAAGATTCTACTCATTGGATTATGGTGGGAGACCCTGTATAAAGATTGTGAGGATTATTGTAAAGATTGTGATCATTGTCAACATCTTGGAAAACCAGACAATGAGATGAGATGTCATTAAGGCCTATTCCTAGTGTAGAGCCATTTGAGAAATGGGCTATAGATTTTTGGGTCCTATTTCACCATCCACGTGCAGAACTAGATCACATTATATCATCACTTACACAAACTATCTGACAAGGTGGGAAGAAGCAACACCTACAAAGGATTGTACAACAGCTACAAAAGAAGCAGGTTTCTATGGGAAAATAT
Organism: Taxus wallichiana var. yunnanensis; assembly: GCA_018340775.1. Classification (NCBI taxonomy): domain Eukaryota; kingdom Viridiplantae; phylum Streptophyta; class Pinopsida; order Cupressales; family Taxaceae; genus Taxus; species Taxus wallichiana. Next base: position 438,424,052 of record CM031235.1, on the reverse strand, counting down.
TATTACAAGGTATGGATGTCCTTTAAGTTTGACTAGTGATAGGGCACACATTTTCTTAATGAGACAATTAGAATTTTATTAGATGAATTCATGATTGCACACCATAAGACTACACCATATCATCCTCAAGAAAATGGGATTGTTGAGGCTTTCAAAAAAATTTGAGCCAGACATTGACAAAAATTTGTGATGTTAGAAGAAAGGATTGGGATGATAAATTATCTATAGTACTTTGGGCATATCGAACAACATATAAAAGGTTGAACAAAGCCACACCATTTCAGTTAGTGTTTGGTGCAGAAGTAGTTCTTCCTATGGAATTTATGTTACCTTCTTTGTGTATTGCATGCGTTGCTGGAGGTCTAGCTGATGAGCAAGCATTAGAAGAATGGATTGAAAAGTTAATCAAGCTATGGATGAGTGACAAGCCATAGCATGTTGGAGTCAAAAACAAGAAAAGGCCAGAAAAAGCATGGCATGACAGGCACATCAGGGATAAAAAGCTTGAGATAGGATAGATGGTGCTCCTTTATGATTCTAAATTTTTGCACCATCTAGGTAAACTCAAGGTACATTGGTTGGGGTTGTATGTTATCACTCACATACTTAAAACAAGTAGTTTTCAATTAGAGGCACTGATGGAATGTAGTTACCCAGATACTTCAATGGGAGTAGGCTGAAGCCCTACTATAAATAAGTCTTCTTGGTGTTTTTAATAAGGAAATATTTCCATTTAGATTAGGTTTTCAATTTTGCATTTCCTTAATGTGTTTCCTTCTTCGTCGCTATGCTTTTTCAATTTAGTTGGTGTTTTTATGTAATAAGCACGTTTATATGCCGAAAGTAATTACTATTTGAAGTATTTATATGTACAAAGGACTGCACATACCCTTATTATGGGGTAGGTTATTGATATCTAGGTACATCAATGTTGAAAATAAGTCCACATGAAAGGAACAAACTACTACGGGTGCTATTCAAGTTGGAGAATTGATAAAAAAAAAAGATTGCTTCTAGAAACAAGGACCATAGATGGAGATGAATGAAGAAACAAGTATAATGTGAGGTAAGCAGAGGCCATGGGAACTACTAAGGGAAGGTGCGGTGGTGTGAGGTACTCGAGTGAATGGAGGTGCAAATCAAGAGAAGTTAGCGACTAGAAGGTAGGAAGGAGCACTAGAAGGTTATAGTTTGGGTGTGAAGATGTATTACACATAATGAATGAAAATGGTCGATTAATGAGAGGATTTTTAGTAGGTGGAGGAGTAATAAATGCACTAACTTTTTGAAAATCTATATAAGGACATGATGCAAGTTCATTTTTACCATTGCAATTAAGATAATTTTAAAAGGCTAAGTGCAAATGAGCCGAGAAATTATGTTGAGGTGTAAAGAGTGTGAAACCGAGATATGGAGAGAATTTTTTTGCTAAGAAAAGATTGTGTTCTCATAGGTGAAGGGTTTGAGTGAAGTAAACACGTTACAAATAAGCTAGGCACACATGATTTCCACTAGGGCATGGAGATTTAAACTAGGGTTTCAACTTTCTTGATTACAGAGGGAAGAAAAGAGATATTTTTAGATGGCACCAAAGAAAGCACCCAATAGAGAGTAAAAGGGAAGAAGAAGGTGAAGTGGAAGAATAAATTGCTCCCGAGAGTAAGTTTATAAAAATGCAAAGTATCAAAGGACATGATTGTGGGACAAGAATGGGATTCCCACATCTATCAATGTAAAATCAATTATTACAACCATCAAACATTAGATAATAAGAAGGATCTTGATGCATTATTGAGCACAAAAATGAACAAGCACACATCAAAAGATATGTCATTTATGATGACACTAGTGAGAAGTTACTGAAGTAGAATGGAGTCTACCAGTTGTACAAGCTTCCATACTTTGGGAAGTATGAACCATTGTATCGATGGTTGATGAGAAGAGTCCATGAGGACTTCTTCTACTTTTTCAAATGAAGGGTTAGAATCACAGCTACCTTGATTTCAACAGTGACAGGACTAAGGGCCTCAAGAGTGGATCTAGAGAGTGATTTAACTGATAAGGCCGTAATCCTGGAGACAAGGAAGGATCTAGGGTATACCAAAGGTCCATGCGGCATGGAAATTGAAAAATTAAAGAAGTACCTAGTAGTGTAGGTAGTTGCACATCTTATAACAAAGTTGAATGACCAAGAAATATGGTTACAGTAAACACAATGTGGTTGCACATTGCAAAGAAGATGTCTCAAGGAGTGATCTACAATATCATAGATCACATAGCAAATACAATCATTGAAGAATGTACAGTGACAAAATAAGTTTTGGCACTGTTTTATTGTCTTTAGTGTTTATGGAGATTAGAGTTCCCGATGGGCCAAAGGAGAATATTTGGGAGTACCCCACGGAACACAAGTCACCTGTGGAAAGATTTGGTAAGTACTTGTGTGATGGATCAATGAGAAGACCATTCAAGCAGAGGTGGAGATGTGGTATGATATACTTCACTCTGGGATTTGAAGAAGAGTGGCACATACCCAAGGAGTTGCCTTTGGTGGTGGGTAAGGAAGTCAATTTATATTCTACCAACATTTTTACATCACATAATTTGTGATGAAGGATGGGCTTGGAGCCCATGGTGCAAACTATCATATGCCTTCACAACAAGATATTTCCAGGCATCAGTTCACGGTTTTCAGATGTACGCCACCTAACCTTCAATGTAGATAAGGTAGATTGTGACTACCACACTCTAAGAAAGAAATATGTATATCCATGGTGGAATGCCTACATTGAGAGGCTTATCTCAGATATTATAAGCATGAAGCTTATAATCTTGGCAGTTGGGGACACCGGAGCAAGCAGTGCTTGTGTACCTTAACTCAAACCCAAGCTAGAGAACACTAAGTATGTGGAGAATGAGTTCGTGCTCCCAGGGCCACCAAAAGGTAAGCATACAATGGAAAATGTTCCAAGCACCTAAGCCCACAGAGATAATACAAGTAGATGATGAAGAAGAAGAGCATGAAGATAGTGGTGGTTTGGAGCACAGAGGCAAGAAGAAACCTCCAAATAGGGAATAAGCTAAGCATGTGACTACTCCACCTCAGCCACAAGAGGGAGATGATGAGGACTCTAGATGTAAGTACAAGGAGAGCGCCATTTCAAAAGAGTATTCAGGAGAACAAGGACCCAAGGTGCTACTCCATAATCAATGCACAGATCACCTTGACTCTCTCCACAGAAGGAGACAACTGAGAAGAGAAGAAGGAAGTTGAATTTGAGTGAGGAGGTGGAAGAGTCTGAGGAAAGTGTGCCCAATTATCCTACACCTCTAAAGAATGTGGAAGAACCAAAAGATGAAGAAATGAAGGATGGAGAAGAGGGAAAAGGAGGCAGATGAGATAGTGACCGAAACTACTTAGGGTACAATAAAACAAGCTCCAAATCTTGAATCCCAAGTTCCTAAGGGGCCAAGAAAAAGAACAAGTGGAGAATATGTTCCACCAATCATGGGCTATGCTGAGGACACAGTAAAAATTATGTGCAGTAATTTTCAAAGCACAATGACACAAAAGGAGTTGTATGGATGGGAGCTAATGGATGAAGATATGGAAACCATGCACACAAGGAAGCAACTTTCATGGTCGATGCACACGCACATGGATGAACCTAATTTTGATGTATGTGAAGAGTCATGTGTATCAAGGAGGTTGAAGAAGACACCTCAAGCCAGACACATAATAGTAAAGCCTATTGTTATGTCAGATGAACAAGTGAGAAATGATTTTGTGAAAGTCTCGATAGAGGTGGCACTACAAAATATGGATAAGGCTACCAATAATTAGGATGCTACGAGAGGAATCAAAACTAAGGATGTAGAAATAGCGCGCCTAAAGAAAGAAAAAGACTTGGCACAGAAGAAGAATGTTGTTTTCATCAACATGGTAGAGGAAGTTGGGGACAACATCATGAAATCAAAGCCACACTTAGAGCCAAAGGTACCCAAAATGTTTCCTTCGAAATGCATTATGTAAGTACCTTGGTGGACTTAGTGCTTGAAGATGAACCTCTACACATGCTAACCAAAGGATCCAACACAAGAAGCAGAGAGAGAAAAGGCTTCAGTGATGAGAAATATTACATCATATGAGGGGTTGCTTCAGAGCTTGTAGGAGGAACTGAAGAAAGCATCGAAGATCAATTGAATATTTTTATATCCCTAGAAACAATTATAAGAACCAGGACCATTTTGGAAGATGATGAAGTCTGAAGGCCATGAAAGATGATACCTTGGGCCATGCAGAATGATTAGTGCTTGTTAAGAAGAATGTGCAAGGCCCTTACAATAGCTCAAGAACCACACAAGGAAAGGCTAGATGATCTTGGGAAACTCATCACGCAAAAGATGGACTTATTAGAAGGAAGAATGACTGCCATGTCTAGCATTATGTTGGTCTTGTAGAATGAGAAAGGAGAGATTACAAAAGATGAGTTAGAGTCAATTGCAGTGGATATCCTAGAAAAGGTAGAGGTTGTACTCACTCAATGATTGGTAGACTTTAGATGCATAAATAAAAGAAGAATATCCAAAATTGATTCTTCAGGTTGAAGAAGAGATGTTGCAGGGTAAAGACATTCTTTTATTCATCAAAATTCTTTCTATTATTCTATTCATATTCTTTGATTCATTTTGGAGACAACCATTGTCGGGCAAAAATGCAACTAGTGTGGGGTAATTTTGGTTAGTCAAGTATGGAACTTAGTGAAGAATATACAAAAGGTTCATGTAGAAGATCAGAGCACATTCAAAAGTGTGGAAGGATCGGAAAGGATCACGTGTGAAGAAGAGAGACAAGTTTGGGACTTAGCCATTTTCACGATGATGAGCTATTTTTGGAGATAGCGTGCTGAACACACAAACCGGTTGGAGACTTGCACGACACATTGCTATTTTTGGAGGGTCTACTATGAAGCGCTTTGCATGGATACATGCTAAGAATAGATTTACTATTGATAGTTAACTAGAAGAAGTCTATTGTTAGTGCACTTGCATGTGTGGCTATTTTGTAATAACGCACATGGCTAATAATAGCATGCAACCTATTTTGGGATTAGATAAGTGGTGAAGGGCAAGACCCCACCCTTATAAATATGTAGTGAATTGTGTAGCATAGAGTAGTGTGAGAACTGAGTTATTATGAGGTTATGCTACCAAATCTGATGCACACATAGACTATGGTATTATCTATTGTAATCATCTTCTGTGTATTTATCATGTTTAATGCAATGGAATGTGTTGGCTAAATCAGAGTGTCAAATCCTGAGTATAATTGGTTTGTGCATGTTTGATTTCATCATGGTTATATTTTAAGTCTATTATTCTCTAGATCTAGATCTAAACATGCACTGTAGAATGATATATTAGACATAGATCTTAATGTTTTAAGTCTTCATCATGCTAACATCCTGCAACAATAACCCTAAAGAGGGCTAGGTACCTTTTCATGCTTGGTGAGAATTCGGTCTAGGCTAAGTGAAGTGCCAGCGTGCATGGGCTTTTACTAGTGAATTCTAGGTTGCATCATTACTCAAATTATCTTCTCATATACACAATACCCTATGATGCACTCTTGTGTTATGGTTCACACTTGATTGTTAAGGGATCACTACATCCATAAACCTCACACACTACACATTTCATGCTCTACACTTTACAATGCATCTTACTCATAGTATCTTTTCATACGTCATACTACCCTCTAACACACTCTAGTTCCACTATTGATACTTGAATGCTGAGGGTATAAATCTGAAATGAACCTCACCGATTCACACTCTATACACCCTATGCTTTATTGATATATCTATCTAGTGCATATTTCAAACCATTTCATGATTATAAAATCATGTTCTATGGTTCATTCTTGACTGTCAAGGGGTATTTTATAAATAACCTCATATCATACATATTCATCCACATACACTCAGAGGGCACGCTACTCCTATCATGCTCATGTTGCATATCATTCCATCTCACTCATTCACAACATACTGCATATCTTGGTTACATATATTCTTGCTTTCTTATACCATTTACATGCACACTTTGTTTCACATGCTAGATAGATACTTTATATGTCATTATATTTTCTATATACACATGTGTGTTCACTTGTTCTCTAATTTTGAATGTAGGCTTTACATATATCTTTACATGCAACATGGATACTTGACACTGTACCTCTTACGGTCCCACTAAGGCTCTTGGGGATTATACTTTTGTACACACTACATGTGTTATTGTTTCATTTTATACTACTTCATATTCTTACTAGCACACTACTTTATTGATATATACACATCTTGACATACTTGGTCATTTTTGAAATATGAGTAAAGTTGTGTTAAGGGGATGAATGGAAAGGTGACTAGATATAATTATGGATAATGTTAAGCTATGGAGACTGTAACTCAAGAAAATCATATTCGGGGCATCATAAAAATTATCATAAAAAGATAAGGATCTGAGTTTGTTATGGATTAGCAGGTACTCACATACTAAGTATATTTGATTAGGGAAACACATGATGACATTTGGCATGTTCTTGGGTAGTGGTTAGGTGATCATGGAATATTCCTTTAGGCCTTTTCTTCTAATGATGACTTGGTGGAGGTAAGTAAAAGTATGTATATACGTAGAGAAACAAAGATGAATGGGATATAGAGAATATAATTAATAGTTATGCGTATGGACAGAGAGAGGGATAGAGAGAGGAATTGATTGTAAGATCTGTAATGAAGCTATCATAGAAAACATGTTGAGACTCTCTTGTTGTATTATCTCCATCAATAGAATCTTTAATGTATTTTTGGTTACTATGATTGACGAATTAATACAATGGATTGGTTATGAACATCCGTGTTATGGATATTGATTTATATATCTTATTTTATGCTTATGGATCCAAATCCTTGTGTTATTGATAATGCTCATGGTTTAGATCTAATTCCTCCTTGTTGTTGTGATGTTCTCATATATCTTATGGTACATTGATGCTTAGATCTAGTTTCTTTGTTTTTGTCTTAGAATACATACAATTATATTTGTGCGTTGTTCCTATTATGGTGATAAACATTCTTACAAAGCTCATATAAAGGAGGGATTTGCACTAGTGCATTCCTTGGGTGAGCTCCCGGTCAATCTGGGTGATATATCGATGTGATCAGGGTTTCATTATAAGTTAAAGGTAAACAAAGACTACATTTTGGTTCCATTTTTGGGACCTATTTGCAAAGTTTTTTGTGAGAATGAGGTGTGATGATGGATCACTTGACCTTGGATAGTGTCGAAACGTGGCTTAAAAGCATAGAAGATGAGTTTACTTAGATATTTAACACCACTGAGTTTGATGCACATAAATGGGTAGAAGAACACCTATATGATGACCTGTATGAAAATTTTTTTGTTGTTTACCTATGGAGTTGTATGAATGGTTATCAACATATGCATCAAAGGTCAAGTTGGTATTATAGACCTTTTGTATGGACCCAAGATGATTATCATAGGTTTTATGATGCCAATTTGACCTAGACTCATGTTGTTGATCACTGATGGAGTAGAGTGTTGATGATTTATAACCTAGAATACGTGATTTCTACATATTATTACACAGAGGTTGTTGAGTATGAGTTCTTGAGGGAGCCTAGAGGATCATTCTTGCATGATATTCCATAGACTATCAAGATCCTAGTTATTACTTTGAGTTTGGAAGCCTTCCCCATGGCTAGCTAAACTCCCTATCGAGGGCATGAGGTGTGTAAGTTGGCATGGTAGAAGACGGAAAACCTTACGGATGAAATAGAAAGAGAGGAAAGATGGCTTAAGTAAAATGAAGGTCGGGAGAGAGAGTTGTAAAGGCAATGTGAAGTTACAGGAGAGATGGATTTATGGAGGTAGACGTTGCGGGAAGGATTCAAAGTTCTCATAGAGGGCATGGAATCTAATCATTCTGTGCTACCCCATCTTAGAAAGTGCAGGAGAGAGACCCCCTCGGCCACGGTGAGAGATCATTATTTGTATAAAGGATATTCATAGGTGTGCATCTAATCCCACCTAGTGACTCGAACCTTGGTGCTTAATTTTCCACATCTAGAGATAAGTATTGTTAACTTGAGTTTGTTCTCGGTATTGGTGCCGAGAAACTTATAGAAGATATAATTTTTCATTTGGTACATCTATGGCCGCACATTCATTTCATGTATTCAAAGGGATCATATGGTACAATATTTATGCAAGGTGGGGGTACGCAAGGCTTGAGCACCACATCTAGGAATGGGTCGAATTCTCTTCCTTCGGTGTACGTTTAGCATGACGATGGGTTCACAAAAATGAGCTGCGTTAGACCCCTTACCTATGATAGGAGAAGGATCCGTTGGATCCATAGGAGTTGGCACTATTGGATCTAGTGGTGTTGGAGGTGGTGGAAATATTGGAGGATTCTAAGGTTCTAGATCTGGAGGGTAAGGGCCTCAACAACCTCAACAAGTATTTTTGACATGTATTTACATTTACCTTATTACAAGGGTGTGTAATATTCTACAAAGCATGTTCATAAATTTGAGTTTCTATGGCATACAAAGGGTATCACTTCCCATAGTGAAATGTGATTCATTTACAACCATGTTGTAAGGGCATGCACATAGCTGGTACAGAAGTATGATCCACACCAGAAGGTGGTTGATTACATTACCCTGTGTGATGCATTTTTGGTGGAGTTCCACATTCTTGAGTTTGAACAAAATAGCATCAGTTCTCTGAAGGAGATTCAACAAGGAATGAGAGAGTGTGTGCAAGAGTATGACACACATTTCAAGACTCTCCTATGTAAGTTGTCTTATGACATTCATCCTTCACAACATGCTCATTGGTTCTTTAAAGGACTAATCACATCATTCACTAGGGAACTTTTACATAAGACCTTCAAAAATCCACGTGAGGCCCTGGAGGATACCTTACATGCTTAGGCCATGGGAAGTGTTGATACAAAATTTAGTCCATTTCTTGAAGCCGAGATTGTTACCATGGTAAAGCGGTGGAGAAACTATCCACAAACTCGGCTTATAAGACTATGAGTGGGATATGGTACTTGTTTCTAGCGAAGTAGAGGGACATACAAAGGATAGTTTCCTATGAAGGTTGGTTCACGCCATGTCGAGTGGACTATGATATTTTCCATGGAAATCATGATGCAAGTAGGTGTTTGTTGTTGTACCGCATGATATGGAAGAATGTATCTTACTATTGTAATAGTTTTACCTCTACTACTCATGACACAAAGGATTGTAAATTGATTGACTAGATACATGATGTTATTAACACTTGGGGTGCATCAGCTAGCATTTCCAATAGTTCTAATGATGAGGGTCATCATTATGAAGGGTGTACGGATGATGGAGGAGGTCAAGGTAGAGGCTTTGAGGAGGATTTAGAGGAAGTAGCAATCGTGGGGGTGGAGGAAGTGAATTTCCTCGTGGAACCTGTTATAACTATAAATCTCTGAGAACATTACAAGTGTGAGTGTCTGATTTATTACAAGTGCTCATGGTGTGGGAAGAACCATAAGTATGAGGATTACCCATCGTTATATGAGCACATGAGCTAGAACTAGAAGAAGGATAAGGGTGTGGGGATGGTGAGCATAAAATGTGTTAATCCACAATCGATTTCATGATTGGCACATGAATCTAAGTTAGAAACTATATTGGTGACGAATCAAGCTAAGGCCGCACGTGTCAAGGAGATACCAAAGCATAGACCACTTGTTATAAGAGAAGAAGTGATACATGGAAAGTATCTAGACCCAACTCAGGAGGTCTATCAAGAGACCATGGAGGTGATTAGGAGTCTTCAAGGGGAGATTCAGTGCTTAAAGGAGAAATCACAGAAGTTGGAGTAGAAGAAAAGTTAATGAAGTCCCTCAGGTGGATATAGATGAAGTCAGGGAAGTATGTAAGATGTTGCACTAAGAGAATATCATCCCTCTATTAGGATAGTGAATGAGAGGAAAAGTACCAAGTGCTAAAGGGAGTGTGAGAGGAAGGTTTTGCATGTTAATCTTCCTCCTCATAGTCTTGACTATGATAAGGAGATTACCTTGAATGTAATTGTTGATGGATGGCTCCTAAGAAATATATTGATTGACACCGGTGTGGAAGTTAATGTTCTCACCTTCGATGCATGGAATAAAATGGGAATACCCCCATTACAAACATCTTCAAATGTGTTATATATGGCTAAAAGGATAAAGGCGATGCCCATTGGTGTATTAAAGAATGTTGTTGGTGCCCAAATTTGTTCTCCTTTTCAGTCTTAGAAGCATCGGAGATATGACATGAAGCTTGAAGATAGATAGATCATGATGTGTGTCATTTTGTAGCTGGGGATGTGATCTAACTGGCACTCAAATTTGTGGAGAGATTGATAGCACTCGAATAGGACTTGATCTTTTCCTAACTGTTTTAGGTTGTGCCTTTCAACCAAGGTAAGAGGACCTATTTTGTAACCCTAAAATGGTGAAGGAGATGAAGATATACCTCAATCTATGCAAATAGTATGGAAAGGGCCTTGGGAAAATATGATCAACACTCCAAATCTGACTTTCACAAGTTGTCACTCCCAGATTATGGAGATATTTTCAATGCAAGGAAAGGGTTATTGAAGACATTGTATGATCTTGATTTTCTTTGTGCATTTTTGTAAATGGATTGTATTCTTTTTTGACACACAATGCAATGTAGGGGTAGTATGGGGTAGGATTAGTTATTCGAATGAATTTTTGGTGGGTGATTTTAGACAATACTAACCAAAATTTGCCAAATTCTTTAAGGAACTTTGCAAGAAATTTTTAATACCTAAACAACATAATTCTCCAAAGGGGTTAAGGTACTCATTCAACTAGGATATGTGCACCAAATAAAGGCCCGATTTGCACATTTCCACACAATATTTGATAACTTGCCACAAAATATGAAGCGAGATAAACCAACAAAGCATCCAAAAACCTCTATTTTATCATGACCTAAGGTGCACCCCAGAGGTTTACAAACAATCTCTAAATTCAAGAAAGGTAAAGTGATTTTAACTCTGTTTATCTCTTTATCAAATGAAAGCTCTTGATTATGAGATTGCAAATTCCAATGAACTATCAACAAGAAATGAGACCATGTATGGTCAAGAGAGATTTTAAACACAAGATCGCAACAAGAGCAAGAAACACAAATTGAAAACATTATGGAACATAAGTGTATGCAAATTTTACCAAGAGACAACACAAAATAATCCAGAAATGGTCAAATGTCTCAGTAGGGGAATGTTATAAGAACAATATCAGAGCTTGTTGATGGCTTTACAACTGAAACCAACTCAACATGATATAAATCTGATGCAAAGGAATTAGAAATGGTTCTCAAGTGGTTTCTTAGAGAATGGGGTTCTTCCCTGATTTTCCGTGAAATTCTAAGTTTCTTCTACCTTTTTATGTCAAAAACATGCATTATATAACATTCTATTACATCTGATCCTTCTTTCCCAAGAAAATAATATGCCAAACATCAAGTTTGTTACAAAATTCCAACATGATTCATAGATAGGGACGTTTAACATATTTGTAAAAAAAGATGCCAGGTGTTTTAAAAAGGTGAATCATTACAAATCCTTCATCATCATCCATTTTAGAGGCACGTTTTTCATTCTCTAAGCATGTAGACCCCTTTCATTTCATTATTTCACATTTATCCCTCAAAATTCTCATTATTTTAATTTGATCTTTCACATTTTGGATGGGCTAGGAAAAAATTCACTTCAAAAACATACCAAATCTGCAAATTGATCCCCAAAACAAATTGCATTGGTCCTGAAGGCACAAACGACAAATATTTGCCAAAAATTTGATGAAAATTGATGCAAAATTCACATCTCCAAGCTTCTGGAGAAAAATGGCAGCCAAAATGAAAAATGCACAGTTATCATTTATTTTTCCTTTCTCCCTTCAATTTGAGCCCTCCACCTATCATAATGTGATTGGAAATGGATTTGGGAATACTTTTTGACTTTTTAACATTTTTGGATAAATGTAAAATTTTGACAATTCTCTCCATCCCTCCGCCCTTGAAATTTGGTGCTGACACATGGCAAAAGGTGGGACCCCATTGGAATCGTGGCTCAATTCTCGCACATTTTCACATTTTTTTGAAATTTGGAAATTTTTCACTTTTTCCCCATGCAAGCCCGTGCCTCCGTCTCTATCCTTGACACATGTCACCTTCTCTATCACCGAGGATCGTGAGCTCATTTCACATTTTAACTCCCTTTTTGCCAAAGGAAATTTTTTCACTTTTCCTCCGCGAACCCGCACCTCGATTCCGTCCTCGCCACATGTCTCCCTCTTCCTCATCGCAGAACCACTCCTCAAATTTTCACACTAATTTATTTTGACGAAAGGGAAAAATTCCCTTTTCCTCCTGCGGCCCACACTCCCCTCTACCTTCTAAAGCCACCACGTGTCTCCCTTTTCTTTGTTGTGAACTCCGAGGCCCTTTCTTCACCCTTTTTCCCTTTTCACCAAAAAGGAAAAAATCTTCCAATTCCCCCGCCAACCTTTCTTCCGCCTTTGAATGAGAACATGACACATGTCCATCTTTGGGACTTCGGAGTTGTGAGGGAAAGTTTTTTTTTTTTGCCAAAACACAAAAACATTAAGTTTTTCAAATAGACCCACCGAACCTTGTCTAACCACAAATGGCCTTGTAGGAGATGACATTTGAGATAGAATTTAATGGGAAAAGTACACTGTATGACCGTTAAAACCGTAACACCCTTGACAGATTCTTATTTTCCTCCTTTACATTTCAAGTGTTGACATGTGATTTTCCTTATAAAGATGTGTTCTTTTGAATTTTGGAGATAATACTTGATATGGATAGATCATCTTCTATTCTTAAGATCCTTTGACTAAATTGGAATCGCTTCATTAAATCCATTTTTTCTTTTCTTGTAGGTGGATTACAATCTGGTTTAAGAATTGTAAACTTTTTACTAATCTGACTCATCCTTGGATCAATTTCAGTGATCCAAGGAATGTTTTAAAAATATGCTCTGTAGGATGAATGGTAAATCGACATTCCAGGAATTGATAGACATATGAATGAACTTTGACAGATACTAGTTCTTTGATTATTGTATGAACGTGTTCTATTCAATGGTATGTCATGCTTGGATCTTTTCAGTTCGATTGTACCAGGAAAATGTTGACGCAAACTAACCGTAGTTGTTCACGGCATAGGAAAGATCCATAATCCTAAGAAGAACTATCCTACGGAATTCTAAGATAGGTAAAAATAATTACTACCTAAACTATGTTACGTAACAAAATTCCTATTTTAACCTAAAGCTTTCTATTCCGCTTTGATTTGGTTGATTGGCATCCTAACCTAAGCTCGGTGCTAAGGAATTTGGAAAGGTTTCTAGGTTATTAAAAATTTACCTAGAAACTAATACTACCAGGTTATATTATGATCTAACCTAATGCCTAAAACTATAGTAATGAAAAATTAATCTAACCTAAGTGGAAACTACCTTAGGCTATGTGCTAAGACCTATTGTGGTAATTGTTGTTTGGGTTATAACCTAAGGTATATATATACTACAAATTACCTAAGGTCTAACCTAAACAATATAATCTACCCTAAACTAATGGGTTTGAATGGGGAATTAGGTGGTCGTATACATGGTAGGCGACAGTCCCAAGGCATTAAAATTGTTGATCAGGTTTTAATTTCTTGGAGGTATTGCCAGCTTTGGCAGGGGTTAGTGAATTTGGCAGAGGCTTAGGTGGAGGCTCCACTAAAATGGAATTCTTTGTTAGATTTGATTTGGAAATAACTAAACATGAGAGGCGGTGGAAAAGGAGGATAGGCGGGAAAATAGGAGTTAATGGAATTAATTATTTTTGGTCTTCGTACTCAACCTGCCTTGGAATGCTTGCAAATGGTTTGGTATGTGGTTGTTTCACTTTGCATGTTTTACGATTTTCACTCTGCATGCTCACTAGTTTTTGAACCAGTAGATAGAACTACACTTGATGGCTATTTTTGAGGTTTTAAACCTAGTTTCAGTTCATGGAATATATAGGAGGCATGGTGGAAAAAGAACATGGTTATTTGATTTTTGTGGAGAAAAAGAGAAGTTTTGAGCTCGGTGGAGGTTCTCTTTGACTTGGTAGAAGTGCTATCAAGCATGATAGGCTCTAAACTTTAAGATCTTTTTCTCTCTTATAAATGTTTCATTAAAACAATTCTGCTCTATGAGATTCTCGAGATTCCTTATTTTGTCTGGTTATTGACTTGTGGGGTTTATTAAATCTGTGTTATTGGTTTTGAATTTCATGGTAAATAGAGTTCTATTTAGAAACTTACCATGTACAGTTCTTAAAAATAAGAATGCATGCATAAACGTATCTCTGTAACTTGGCTTTTTCATTTAGAACAGGAAATCGAAGTAATCTATTTAGATAAATCTTCGTTGCTATTTAAATGTGGTTCAGAGTTTGGAGATCTTTGGGTTCTATCTAAACTTGCTGGAATTTGTGTTTGTTGATCGTGAGCTTGAGCTGAACTTGTGTATTAATGGAGCTTGTATCCAAGCTCATTTTAGATTTGAAACTTGAGTTTCGTTGAGAGAAAATATTGGGATCTGCAACCGTGTTTTACATTCTTTTGAAATTTGAAATAGTTATTGTAGATTGGTAACTACAAAGCACTCGTATTTGTTACTTGTGTGGACTCGTACTCTGTGGGAATTCCTAGTCCTACTTGAGCTAGTATTTGGACTTCGTGTTTTCTTATAAAACTGTGCAGGAGATTTTTGTTGTTCTGAACTAGAGTTTGGAGACCTAGGTAGCTCCGAAATATTGTTAGAAGTTTTTATTTGATCCTGTACACAAATTTATTACTCGTGTTTCTTGAACTGTTGTTAGAGAACTTTTGTTCTTAAGGATCATGATTTTTATACTTGTAATGACCTGGACTATTGTTGAAGTCCGTAAATGGATTAGAGTCTGTGTATTTCTCTAGTGATCATTTTTACTATTAATACAAGGTTGTAATGTACACAACACTCATATTTTATTATTTATGTGGACTCTGAACTTTGTGGGAAACCTTAGTTCCATTGAGTTAGTTTTGGACTTCACGTTTGATTTGAACTCATGTAGGAGTCACTTGTTGTGTTGAACCCATGTTTGTATTTTGAAAAAAATCAGGGCCTTGATGATGTCGTTTATGGCTCTGTACCTATGTTTTATGTAGAGGAATTTCAGACTGTTAATGGAAGTTGTATTTTCATTTGCATTTGTTTTGTGTATTGTATAGATCTGAACTTTGTTAGGACTTGTGTTGACTCTGTTCTGGAACTTTGGAGTTGTGTTCTATTTGTTATAAACATTTTTAAAAATTACAACTCTTTTTTTGAGTTTTTCTCAAGGTAAAATTGGGAGAATAATTGGGTTATTGTGGGGAAAACTCTCCAAGATATCGATGGAAAAACGTTCTCATTTGATGAATAAAATTGTTAATTCAGTTTAAGAACTATTTCTTCTTTCTTGAGATGTTGATGGTATTTAATTGGGAGTAGTCCTTTCTCTCAGTTTGAGGAAACTTGTATCTCAGACCTCTTAGAATAGACTCTGAGTTTCTTTTATGAGAAGAACTTAGTAATTTAGTACCGTATACTGTTATGGAGGGATTACTTGAACTTTGTTCTAATAGTTTTTGTATTATAATTTGTTGAACCAAGAACTGGTTATTCTTTTTGTAATGCAAAAATGAAACCTGACCTTGGGATACCAGTATGAGTTGTTTGGTCTTCCTTTGCACAATCATTTGTAGAAATGATGTTGGAAGAGGTTATATTATTTGGTTTTATTGAACTGTAAATGTCAGTTTGTTGGCAGACTGTTGTTTTGTAGGGCCTTGCTTGTTGGTTTGAGATGAGTGAGTTGTCTCTGGCACTCTATCTTTTTCAGAATTATCTTTGGATGATGAAGAGTAGAGAGTAACCCTGTATGAGTTTTCCTTGATATTTGAACGTTGTTTCAAATCTCCAAAAGTTTAACTTCTATATTAAAAGTAGATTTAAAACTTACAGGTAAAACCAATTGATCCTCTATTCTTCTTGGATTAAATGAATTTTTCTCGGATGAATATCTTAATTGTAAAATTTTTTAAGGTAATAGTCTTTTGGGAGAAACAGTTGAATCACATTTTGAATCTATTCTGTTCTTGGATGTGTTGTGTTTAGGCATGAATTGTAATGGTTCTTCTTCTTCTTGTGTTTAGGAGATAGATGAGTCATCTTAATATGAACCATGCTCTAAATGTTCTTTTTCTTGAAGCAAAGATAAATGTTGATTTCTTTTATGATGATTGGGAACAATGAGATGTTATAATATGTTGTTTGTCTAAGGATAATTGATGGGATCAATTAGACTCTATTTGTAGGGTTGAAATGGTAGATAATATTCTGTTCCTTTTCATGGAAGTAAAATTAATTGTTTATAGTGTACTTCTTTTTCGTTGCTTTTGATATATTGATTATTTGATGTAATAATTATCTCATTAAAGCAAAGTTATTTTAATGGAACAATTATTGGAATGCACTTCTTTTTAAGGCTTAGTGCTTATCATGCTCAGTTCATTGAACTGACCCGTGTTAGCAATTTTTGTAGATGGACTTTGTAAGTGATAAAGAAGGCAAAACTTACATGATACATTGGCTGATTTAAGTCTATTTCTTGTGATGAACTCTGATTTGTTCTTGAGACTGTATTGGAAAAGAAAAGTAGTATTCTTTTATAATTAATATAGTTGTTATGCAGTTTACCTGAATGCATAAGTTTTGTAAATGTAATGGTTATAAAGATAAATTGAAAGGTGGGAGATTACCAGTATTGGTTGTGTAAATTACTTTGCATTTGTATGAAAAAGATGGGTTCCATCTTGTTGTCAAATCTTCATATTATTTATATGTTAAATGGTTAAATTTTAATAAGATTGGATCAAGGGATTAAGTTCAATCTCCCTACTTATGATACAACTTGAAAAGTTGTAGAATGTGATTTTTGTTATATAAACTATAAATCATAGTAATGCAAAGTAGGATGAACATACATTATAAAAAAAGTGATCAAGGGGTAGAATAAACCCTAATGCTATACATATAATGAAAGACTCTTCATCTTTCATAACTGTTCATAAATCATATAGATTTGATAACATGACTTCAATTTATCAGACTTCATTTGTTATGAAGTCTAATTTATTTTGGATATCTTTTGGCGCTGAACTTTCTAAAAAGTTAATGTACTTTTTACATATGAAATATTATAACACTATGCAATTATGCTTAACTGAAAGTTTAACTATGTATTCAAAAAGTAACAAAGAGACACACCAAATATAAAAAAGTTCTTAAAGGGATAAATGAATCAATTTAGAAAAGAACTTATGGAATGTTGGATTAGGGATTAGGTAGGTGGCTGAAATCTGTTTAAATAATCCAAATTAATTAAACAATTAATAAATTCCTTGGGTATGTACATCTCGATGAGGCTATTCTATAGGATGTTGGCACACGCCAACTACAGGGCTATACCTTCGAGAAGATTAGGATCTTCTCGAGGATACAACAATGCAGTCAACATGTGGCAATACCCTTCTACATTGATCATCTAGATCTACACACATTGGACTTGATCTTAGTTTATCTCTAGATCTAGATTGTAGCATGGTTAAGATATGGAGTAGCCCTCTAAAACTTAGGTACGTTGGCAAATGGGGTTGACTTAGGCTAACCAATTATGCCAACTTACCCTAAGCTTTTGGGAGCCTACCCTTATCATAACATATGTTGTCAACTCGAACTAGGGTTAAACCTTGGGCAAGTGGGTGGCATGGAATTCAAGAAAGGACATTCTAGATAATAATAGAGTGGGGTGAAGGACATATTCAGATTGATGATTATGCCATCAAGGAATATTAATACAAACAGTATGTTAGAAATCTTTGGCCAAAGTATCGTAAGGTGCTAGTTGCATTGTCCTATGTCACCTAGTGTAAGGCTTGTGATGCCGTTGAATATTGGTAACAAATATTCAGATAGAATTCCTAGACATATCACTCAATACCCTAAGCAGGGTAAGAACAACCAAGTATATGTAGTATACAAAAAAGTATTCAATACTTGATGTTTAACATGAATAGATCAGTAGTTTACCAAGTCATGAAATGAATAGATCGGTAGTACACCGAGTCATTACAATTGCATATGGTTATCTGTTATATGAATGGTTGATAAAGAATGTGTGATCTAAATTATGAATTTAGATCACGGAACATTATTTAAAAAAAAAAAATCCCCTTATTTCCAAAAGTCTTAAAATGGGAATGTTACAAAAACACATAATTTTCCAGAGATGCCCGAATTTAATTTTTTCTTCGTGGGTGAGGAATTTTTCATCGAAAAACAAATGAAAAGTGATTTTAGGAAATTTATGACCCGACAAAGGATTTTTGAGGGGAAATATGCATGAAACGAACAACTTCAAGCTCCAAAGGCTAGGAAAAGTGGAAAAAATGACAAAGGCCCGTGGATTTGGAAAACTAGGGCACAAAACAGGGCATACATGTATATTTCTTTCAAATTGGGGAAAAATAATAAGTTTATGAGCTTTTCAAAGCATCCAATCTAGAGGAAAAGTTTGCAGACCACCAATTTTGAAGAAAAAAATTTCAGAGCATGCAAACCAAAGGAAAATTTAGGGTAAAAATTGGCAGAGGACCAAAATGAGCACCAACATCGGCTCCTGCTCAGGGATGGGCACTCCGAGTTAATGACACAAGAAAAAAGTAGACTAAGTGCTAATATAATCCATTGGTAAAATGGATTCAAGATCAAAAACCATCCAAAAACCAGTTGAGAAACTAAAAAAATGGCTATCACACACCAAGGCAAACCACAAACCGACAAAACACAAAAATAGAGCAAAACCTAGACACTATACATTGTACAAATTGGTGTGTACCTCAAATTTTGGGATTAATACAAGAAATACTTCAGATTAATGCCATTAATAGGTAGTTCAAGCAATTCCCCATCTAAATCTTTGAGAATAAAGGTATTCGACTAATTCGATATCAATGGAGTAAGGGCCCATCCATAATGCATCAAATTTACATTGTTTTCCTTATCTTCATTTTTTCTATTCCACAACAAAACCATATCTCCAATATTAAAGGCCCTAAAAGTAACCTTCTTGTCAAACAAGATCTTCAACTTCTCTCTAAATCGACATGCCTTTGGTGGGATGCTCTTCTCTCTTCATCTAACTCTACAACCGATTAATCCTTGCTTCATATGGTGGCCTCCTAATCTTCAAGGTGGTGAACAAACTAAAATGAAGATAACTGCAGATGTAAGGGCATCGAGCTTGAGTTCTATATACCAACTCAAATGGGCTCTTACCAGTAGCTCTTTTGGCAGTGATTCTATCATCCCAAACTACAAATTTCAGTTGTTCACCCCATTTTCTCTTGTTCAACTCCAAGGTCCTCCTAATGATCTTCAATAAGTTCTTATTATTGGACTTAGCTTGTCCATTTCCTTGAGGGTTATAGTTTGAAGCATAAGTCGATTGATTCCATACTCCTTGTATATTTCCATCAAAGGTTTAGCTCGAAACACATCGCATTATCAAGAATAATTTTTACTGGCACACCAAAAACAAGAAGTCCATAACAACTTGGTGTGTTGCCTTTTTAATGGGGATTGCTTCCACCCACTTAGTGAAGTAATCTGTGGCTACAAGAATTCACTTATGTCTAGCACTAGAAGGCTATGAAATTTCACAAATGAAGCCCATTCCCCATTGTTTGAAAGGAGATTCAATTGATACAGGTTGTAAAGGAAGGGAGCCTGAAGATTTCATTCTTCCAAAGAAACGCTGGCAGCTTTCACATTTTCTAACTAGCGTGGTTGCATCTTTGAAGAGAGTAGGCCACCAATAACCAGCTCTCAAAACCTTGTGTGTTGTAACCCTTCCAACAAAGTGTCCTCCACAAACTCCCCCATGGAAATCAATAACTACTTTGGGAGCTTCATCTTCAGTTACACATTTCAAGAGGACACCTTCAAGGTTCTTCCAAGCCAACCCAAAGTCAGTGATGATGTATTTTTGAGAAGCCAGCTTGAGGGATATTTTCTGATTTTTATTCAAATGATCAGGATAGCATAGGTGTCTAAGGTAAAAGATTATATCCTTGTACCACTCAGAACTTACCAATTTCTCAAGAACATATTCCCTTTCTTCCTCTACTTCATTCACTTCCACAGTCTACAAGTTACTCTCAGCCATGAGCTTAGCAAGACCCAAACCTCTTACTAGCTTTGTGGTTTGGATGTCCATATCATACTCCTGCAGTTTTTTCACCCATCTACACTTTTTTCTTGAGATCTCTATCTCTGATAAGATGTCTTTTACCATTGTGTGGGGAACATAAGCAACAACTTTTGAACTCAATATATAAGACCTGAAAACCTTTGTTGCTTTCACCAAGGCAAATGCTTGTTTTTCCATGATTGTATATTTCAACTTAGCAACTTGTAAATCCTTGCTAAAGAAGGTAATATGCCTCTCAGCCCCATCTTCATCCTTTTGGAGCAAAACAGATGCAATAGTATTTTCAAAATCAAAGGAGAAGATTTGGAAAGGCTTCTTGTAATTCGGAGTTGTCATGACAGGTGCATGTTTAAGTGATTCTTTGATTCCTTCAAAATATTGAATAGTAGCCTCCTCCCATTTGATAACTTGATCTTTGTTTAACATGCATGTAATAGGAAGAGTCAATTCAGCAAAATTAGACACAAACCTTCTAATGAAGTTGATTTTCCCAAAGAAGGATTGGATGCCCTTCTTTGTTCTTAGAATTGGAACCTTGCTAATTACTTCTACTCTCTCAAGGTAAATCATGACACCATCCTTTGAAACAATATGACCAAGAAACTTGGTCTTTTTCACTCCAAAGTGACATTTCTTTGGATTGAGATAAATGCCATATTCTCTACATCTGATCAACATTTTTTTCAAGTGCTGCAAGTGATATTTTCTACTCCTTGAAAACATAGTCACATCATCCTGATAAACTGCAATGAATTCATTTATGTAACTAGCAAAAGCAAAATCCATTGCTCTTTGGAAGGTAGCTCTAGCATTCATGAGACCAAAAGGCATTATCACCTAAACATATGTTCCCCAAGGAGTGGTAAAGGTAGTTTTAAATCTTTTTGACTCCTTGACAACAACTTGATTGTAGCCAGAGAAATCATCCAAGGTGGAAAACAATTCAGATCCATTCACTAACTGCAGCATGTTTTCCATGTTTGGAAAAGGATAATTGTCCTTCAATGAATCTCTATTCATATTTCTGAAGTCTACACAAAGTTTGATATCTCCATTTTTATTTTTGACTAGCACAAGGTTTGCAACCCAAGATGAATACCTTGTGGGCTGAATGATCCCTCCCTCTTTCAGTTTCTTCAATTCATCTTGCATTTTCATTGAGAGGAATGGATTGATTGGCATTTGCTTCCATCCGAATGGTTTAGCACCTTTCTCAAGAGGGATCTCATATTGGAATAAGTGTTCTCTATATGCTTTCAAATCTAAATATGACCAAGCAAGGCAGTCTTGATATTGTTTCAACAATTGAACATAGGACTATTTTTCCTCCTTGTTTAAACTACTGCCCAACCAAACTTTTTCTTAGTTTTTCCTTTGTTCCCAAGTCATTCTCTTTCACATCCCTTGAGACAGACATGTTTCTATTAAAGACACAAACAACATTGCTAAAATTTGACTCAAGTGCAACGAGGCCTCTAGGAATGGTATTAGTTTTCAATTGGATAATACATTTTCCAAATAAAGTCTCTCTTCCTTTAGTCACACATACCATTGGTTCCCAATCAATATTCGATATGCAAACTCACCTTGATTTTGTAAGAACTTTTTACTTGATCATCATCATTAAACACTTGCCAATGCTTTATGTTGTCAAGGACAGTGGCTTAGTAAACACTTCAACATTGTACTCACAATAAGGTGAAATGGTGCAATTTCTAAATCTTGACCCCAACACTGCTAGCTTTTCAAAGAAGAACATTCAAAATTTTGTCATGGTGCACAATATTGAAGGAATCAAACATCTCAATTAGATCCCAAAATGCATGCTTATATTATTTCATCCACTAATTTTTTATAGCATACAGTTTTCTTATTTGTTTGACAACTAACTCGAATCTCCCTTTGCAATGATGTCTTTGACACCATACTTCCATGCAATTCTCGGACCCAATAACAAGGCTTCATACTCGGTGATGTTGTTAGTACATTCAAAATTAAGCTTGAAGGAAAAACAAACTCATTCAAGCTAGGATAAATCAAAATTATACCAGCACCATTTCCAAATTTGGAGCAAGCTCCATCAAATAGCAAGGTCCAAGGATAGCCTACTTGTTCAAGGCACTTTGACTGATCCATCTTGTGTTCTTTTCCATCAGCAAACCCGATAAAATTATCAGCATCTACATCAGTAAATAATACTTCATAAGAAGAATTGTTTGGGTCCTCAATTAAATGCAACATTTTCTTTTCTCCATAGATCTTGACAAGGCTTCCTTCAATGGGAATAGTGGAAAAATACATGTCCATTTGGTCATTCCCTCCAACACTTGCAACCCACTTTCTTGACAATAACATACCCCATTTGGCAGGAAATCAACAATCACAACATCCAATTTTAAATTCCTCCTAGGATACAATGCAAGCTACACCACTAAACCCTTCACACAACCAACTATCAGAACTTCTTGAATCCATGACAAGTAATCTTTCCATAGGCTCTGTCACTTTGATATCTAACTCATTCATGACTTCTAGAGGCATGACATTACATGATGCACCTGGAATCAAACATACAATTGTGAAGTAATCTATCCTTTATGATCAAAGTTGTGAAGAACATATCAACATTCAATTGGGAATCAACCAAGGATTTCCCCAAGTATACCTCAAGTGTTTCACCAATATCCTCTACTACTGGTGGTGTTTCAAGGTCAGCAATGATCTGAGGAGGAGTTTCAATAACATTTACATTTTTTCTCAGAGTAGTCTTCTCCTCCTTCAATCCCAAGTACTCAAATGCTCTCTTCTTATGCTCAGGAATCCTAAGCAACTCAATTATTGGAACACTCACTGTGATTTGGCTCAATACTTGGGCTATGTCATACGGAACACTCTTTGGAAAAGTAGCATTGGAAGGGAAATAAGAAGATTCATTAGATGGCAAGGGATTCTTGGTATTTTGGGCATGAGGAGGATTGTAATTTTTACTTGGGATAGAAGAGGTTTTGGCAGGTGCTTCTCTTCTAGGAGATTCTTTGGGAATGATTGTGAGTAAGGGTGTTTTAGGTCCGGCTTGATGCCCAACTCCTCAACATCTTTGTTCCTAGTGTTATAGTCTTTCTCTTGAGCTACAACAACATTCATCAAAAATTGTCTATCTTCCTACGAGGGGATACCACCATCATACTTCTTAATCATCAAAGCTCTTAAGTATTCAAAGTCATTGTAAGGAATTTCAAAAGCTTGCACTACATCAACTTCAAGAGTATGAGGGGGAAGAAAGACTTGTACCCATTTGATGCAATCCCAAAAGGTTGCAGCTATCCTTGCACTTATCACTTCAGTAGATGTTTCTCCTCCTTGTGAGCTTGAAGAACAGCCCACCATGCAGATATCATCATCAGTACCATCATCATTATTATCTTCACCATCTTGTTGGTCCACTTAACATGGAGGATGGGGTAGAAAATACCTATCACACCAATCAATATCAGCAACCACCTCAACAACAAAGAACCCTAACAGTTAGGGGATCAGGTAACACTCTTCCTTCACGTGCTTAAGGATGTTTATTTGTAGATCCCATGGGTCCTTTCCCTCTATCATAAGATATTTGATCACCCCTAGGATGATTGGCAAACTTGTTATGGTTTTTTACTATTTGTTGACCTTGTGAAGTCTTCCTGATTCCCTTCTCTTCCTGGGCTAACTTGTATGAGATTTATTTGACAGCCCTTGCCAAAGTTTTCACAACCTACTCCAAATCAGCACCCTTGTTAGCTTGAGGTTTTTAGGGTTTATCAACTTTACACCATCTCTCTTGAGAGGTTTCCCAATTGCTTTGATATTGTTTTCAATTTGAAGTGCCATGGTGAAAGCTTGTCTTAGATTAGTAGGGTTCTTGTCTCTTAGGTAATAGGATGCCTTTTTATCAAATGCATCTACATATTTGATTAAACAAGACTCATCACAAGGCCTCAAACTAACAGGCAGCCTCCTCAATGTCTTGTTAAACATTGTGTTGAATTCATGGACTGATTCATTGGGATTCTTCTTGATATTAGAAATCTAGGATCAGTCTTGTCACCATATTGCAACCTAAATGCATTTTTCATTTCAGTCCATGAATCAATAGAATTATCAGGAAAATCCTTGTACCAATCCCTTACATCCTCTTCTAGTGTATGAATGAACAATTTAATGTACACATCTTCAAACTCTATTTCAAAATCCTCCATCATGTTAACAAAAAGTTTGAGATGTTGATCACTAGTTATAGCATTGTTACCTTGGAACTTTGGCAACCTATTTCTGACATCTTGTGGGATGGAATTTAGGTAACCATCTATTCCTCTAAAGTCTATAGAACCAAAGGTGTTAACAAAAAATGGAGGTCTAGGCTGAGCCATATTGTTTTGAGGTGGTGATCTTAGGGGTGACACAAGATGATGAGGAGTGCAAGGTGTTTGGAGCTCAAGTATGTGATTCACAAGACTGGTATTCTCTAAGTGTTGATTTTCTTGGAAAGTGTTATTTGAATTGAAACACACATGTGTTGATTAAAGAAGGAACTCACTAGGTGTAGCAGAAGGACCTTCACTAGTTGAAGTAAACAAGTTTATGAGAGGATTTCGTGAATCAGAATCACTAGAAGAAGAGTGATAATCCTCTACTAAATTTTGATCTCTCTCACCAATGGATATACCTTTTCCTGATGTCTGACCTTTAACAACCTTCCAAAATCTTCTCCCTTCTAACTCTAAGTTCCTTGAATCTGAAAACAACTTCTTAGCAGAGTCTCTAATGAAGAGAGATCTTCTTCCTTCCAATTTTGCAGAGATTAGCAACACAAAAATAAATGACAGAAAGGTAAGACACTGGTATTTATCAAGATCAGAAAAGATGGAGTCACCACTAAGGAATTTCACCTTAGTTGTGCAAATGCACTAAAATACTCTGTCAAATACCTATCAGCACTGAAAATATTTCCAACTTTATAGATTAGACCTTCCTTTTTCTTGAATTTATCAACCACAAATGCAAAATGAAGTGCAATAATTGCTGGAAACTGATAAAATTATAGGTAGAACTTATATCTTCACTTAATCCTTACAAATCTGATTATAAAATGATGCTTCAACAATGTATTTGCATGCAGAATTTTCAAGGGACATCACCAAGGTTTGATATGCATTCAAATATCTCAAATATGTATGCACATGGATCAGATTGAACTAAGAAAATATCAAACTCAGAACTCTACTCTTCATTCCAGCCTTATAAATCTGATCAGAAGATGATACTCAGATTTGTAATTACACATAAATCACATAAGAAGTATTACCATGGATCTGAAATACTAAAATACTGAATAATGTCCCTAAACGGCATCAGTGGTGTTGTTGATGGCCTAAATATACATGGAATGGCAAATGAATCAGCAAATCAATCTCAACAATGCAAATTATTTCCCAACAATTCAAAACATTCCCTGGTAATGATGCCATTGGTGTTGGTACCCAAATTTGTTCTCCTTTTCAGTTTGAGTAGCATCAAAGATATGGCATGAAGCATAAAGACAAATAGATCATGATGTGTGTCATTTTGTAGCTGGGGATGTGATCTAACTGGCACTCAAATTTTTGGAGAGATCGATAACACTCGAATAAGACTTGATCTTTTCCTAACTGTTTTAGGTTGTGCCTTTCAACCAAGGTAAGAGGACCTAGTTTGTAACCCTAAAATGGTGAAGGGGATGAAGATATACCTCAATCTATGCAAATAGTATGGAAAGGGCCTTGGGAAAATATGATCAACACTCCAAATCTGACTTTCACAAGTTGTCACTCCCAGATTATGGAGATATTTTCAATGCAAGGAAAGGGTTACTGAAGAAATTGTATGATCTTGATTTTCTTTGTACATTTTTGTAAATAGATTGTATTCCTTTTTTGACACACAATGCAATGTAGGGGTAGTATGGGGTAGGATTAGTTATTCTGAATGAATTTTTGGTGGGTGATTTTAGACAAGACTAACCAAAATTTGCCAAATTCTTTAAGGAACTTTGCAAGAAATTTGTAATACCTAAACAACATAATTCTCCAAAGGGGTTAAGGTACTCATTCAACTAGGATATGTGCACCAAATAAAGGCCCAGATTTGCACTCTTCCACACTATATTTGATAATCTAACAAAAAAATCTTGAAGCAGATGAACCAACAAAGAATCCAGAAACCTCTATTTTATCATGACCTAAGGTACACCCAGAGGTTTACAAACAATCTCTAAATTCAAAGAAGGTAAAGTGATTTTAAATCTATTTATCTCTTTATCAGATGAAAGCTCTTCTGAATGTGAGATTGCAAATGCCACTAAACTATCAACAAGAAATGAGACCATGTATGATCAAGAGAGATTTTAAACACAAGACTGCAATAGGAGCAAGAAACACAAATTGAAAACATTCTGGAACATAAGTGTATGCAAATTTTTCCATGAGACAACATAAAATAATCTAGAAATGATCAAATCTATCAGTAGGAGAATGGTATAAGAACAATCTTAGATATTTTTGATGGCTTTACAACTTAAACCAACTCAACATGATACAAATCTAATGTAAAAAGGAATTAGAAATGGTTCTCAGGTGATTTCTCAGAGAATGGGGTTCTTCCTTGATTTTTTCATGAAATTCTAAGTTTCTCTGACATTCTTCATGTCAAAAAACATGCATTATATAACATTCTATTACATCTGATCCTTCTTTCCAAAGAAATGAATATGCCAAGCATCAAGTTTGTTACAAAATTCTAACATGATTCGTAGATAGGGATGTTTAACATATTTTCAAAAAAATTTGCAGTGTTTCAAAAAGGTGAATCATTACAACTCCTTCATCATCATCCATTGTGGAGGCATGTTTTTCATTCTCCAAGCATGCATACCCGTTTCATTTCAATATTTCAGCTTATCCCTCCAAAATTTGATTATACAACATCTCGATTTGATCTTTCACATTTTGGATGGGCTAGGGAAAAAATTCACTTCAAAAACATACCAAATCTACAAATTGATTCCCAAAACCAATTGCATTGGTCCTTATAGGCACAAACGACACAAATTTGTAAAAAAATCGATGAAAATTGATGCAAAATTCACATCTCCAAGCTTCTTGGAGCAAAAATGGCGGCCAAAATGAAAAATGCACAGTTAGCATTGATTTTCCATTTCTCCCTTCAATATGAGCCCTCCACGTGTCATAATGCGATTGGAAATGGATTTAGGAATACTTTTGAATCTTTAACATTTTTGAACAAATGTAAAATTTTGACAATTTTCTCTCGCTTGCCCCTCCACCCTTTAAATTTGGTGCTGACATGTGGCAAAAGGTGGACCCCATTGGAATCACGGCTCAATTCTACACATTTTCACCTTTTTTGGAAATTTGGAAATTTTTCACTTTTTTCCCCACGGGCCCACACCTTCGTCTCTTTCCTTGACACATGTCACCTTCTCTATCGCCGAGGATCGTAGGCTTATTTCACATTTTAACTCCCTTTTTTCCAAAGGAAATTTTCTCAATTTTCCTCCACGAGACCCATGCCTCTGATTCCATCCCTACCACGTGTCTCCCTCTACCTTGTCACAGAGCCACACCTCAAATTTTCACACTAAGTCATTTTGGTCAAAGGGAAAATTTTCCCTTTTTCCTCGGTGGCCTCGCACTCCTCCGCCTTCCGAAGTAGCCACGTGTCTCCCTTTGCTTCATTATGGACCCAGGGCCCTTTCCTCACCCTTTTTCTCTTTTCAAAAAAAAGGAAAAAATATTCCAAGTCCCTCGCCAGCCTTCCATCCCATCTTTGAATGAGAACGTGACATGTGTCCTCCTTTGGGACCTACAGAGTTGAAGGGGAAAGTTTGATTTTTTGCCAAAACATAAAAACGTTAAGTTTTTCAAACAGACCCGCCAAACCTTGTCCAAAATTCAAACAACCATGTAGGATATGATGTTTGGTATAGAATTTGATGGGAACAAGACAAATGTATGATCGTCAAAACATAGAATTTTCCAGAGATGCCCGAATTTGATTTTTTCTTCGTGGGTGAGGAATTTTTGGTCAAAAAATAAATTGAAAGTGATTTTAGGCAATTTACGACCCTGGAAAAGGATTTTTGAGTGGAAATATGCATGAAATGAACAACTTTGAGTTCCAAAGGCTGGAAAAAGTGGAAAAATGATAGAAGCCAATGGATTTGGAAAACTAGGGCACAAAACAGGCATATATGTATATTTCTTTCAAATTGTGGAAAAATAATAAGTTTATGAGCTTTTCAAAGCATCCAATGTAGAGGAAAAAGTTTGCGAGACCACCAATTTTGAAGAAAAATGTTCCAGAGCATGTAAACCAAAGGAAAATTTAGGGCAAAAATTGGTAGAGGACAAAAATGAGCACCAACAGATGCTACCATAAATATCCAAGGGGTGAAATTCACTAGAGACTTAAAATTCTTGGTGCTTGCTAAGGAAGACAACTTTCTAGTGTTACTTGGGTGCCCCTAATGCTATAAGAAAAATGTTAACTTACGTTTCATTAAGGGGTATATAAATTTTCAAAACAAGGAGGAACGTGTTATCACACCTCTAACGAATGGAAAGTCAGCACCCTATACCGAGCCCTTGGGAGAAGAAGACCTTTGTAATGCCTCTGTCATGGTTGATATCCTTGATTGCTTCTATAATTAAAGTTTCAAACATTTATAGGTGATTCTTGTTTGAAGACAGTGTACTCTTTTGAACTAAGTAATCATGTTTGTTTTAGATGATATGTTTATCTTCTAAAAATGGATACAATCATGCCATGACAATTCTAAATTTATAATGAAGTATTTCATATATTCTTTATGTTGAACTTTTTAATGTGTTCTGCATGTGGATGGAGGAAATAAATTCAGTCTAATTCATTCATTTCCTATTTTGCAATATTGAACTTGTGCTTCAGTCTATTTGATTTCAAAATGTAGGAATAGCCATACCTTGGATCAATTTCAGTGATCCAAGGCATGTCTTCGATTTTACAATGTTTTGATCATTTAACCAATCCAGTCAGAAAGTATGATTTCTTAACCCAGGCTATTGTGGGATCACAAGGGCATCCAGTGGCATCTTTAGCATGCACCCTTTTAAGTGATCTAATAACATCATTTTGATTCATCGCAAAAGGTAATGTATGTTGATTAGTTTATTGGGACCTAATTTAATCTAAGTTCCTATGATTTTTATCTTATCTTAAGCCTAAGTTAAGGTGATTTTATTAATGGTGATGATTAATTCTTGGAAGGGGTAATCCTAAGTCATTGACACTAATTTATACTAAGCTAAATTGAATTACTCCTAAGGTCTTAAGTTTGGTTTATAAGCTAATACTATATAAACCTAACCTAAGGGCATTGAGCTAGCCTAAGGGGAAATTAGGATGGCATGGATGGAAATTTGTTGGTGGTGGTGGCACCATTCCAAAGGCATTTTTAAAGGTTTAAATGTGGCATTTAATAGTCTATTTTACGCCAATTTTGGCCAATGCATGAAAATAGTGGAAATTGTTGAGTTGTCAACTCTACTAATTTCATTTGAATGAAGTTTTTAATTGATAGTTATAACCAATAGTGGGTTGGTGAAGGAAGAAATTTTGGGTGGGACACTGGTAGTCCTGTTGGCATTTATTATCCTTGACTAGAGCAAAACCCACTGGGGAATAGTAGAAGGTTGGAGGAAAAAAAAAATTTGATTTTTGGTTTTATTGTTTCATTCAAATTTTTGGAGCTTTGGAGCTCTGCATGTTGTTTACCATTCTTTTAAACCTCTAGTTCAAATTTGTTGCATGCATAATCTCACCCTTGCATGGTGGAAATAATAGCAAAATCTGATCATGGAAGCTATAAGAAGAAAATGGGGAAGTTGCAGAGGCTTTGTTTGGCATTTTCGTTGGAAATATTTTAGTGGAATCTTTTCATGAAAGCTTGGAAGTAAAAAAGAGAAGCCATGAGAGCTCTATCAAGAATGATAGGCTCTATCTCTTTAAGATATTTTGTTTTTATTTAAACATTTTCATAAAAATAACTCTGCTCTTTATGAAAACGCCTATGAGAATAGTTCTTTTGTGTTGTTTTCTTCTTCTTGCTTTTGTGATGTTTCTTATGGATATGGTTTCTTGTGGATATAAGTGATACAATGGTATAAGGTTGTTATTCGTGATTCTGGGTTTGTCTTTGTTGGAAAAATAGTTGTGTTTTCCATATATATATATCAAACTACAAATGAATGACAAGAGAAGAATGTGTTATATTATCTCTGTTAGGTAAATCTCCTTGTATTTGTAACTTGTTGGTGTGAAATGAATGCTCAGGGTTATGGAGAAAGTCTTTAAGGATTGTGGTAATGACCTAAGTTATTTTGTTGTTAAAATGGGTATCGACCAACATTATTTTGGTCAATTTTTGTTAAGCCTGTGTGTGATTTCCACATTGGTTTATTGGTCACTTAGTTGGCTCTTAATCATAACTAATTTGTTGATATTTTTTTGGTTTATTTAAATCTAGTCTCAACTCATACTGGTTCTCTCAATAATGATATATCAAGCAATCGAAGTGCATATTATAAAGGTTTTGATGGTTTTTCTATCTCCTTATTTTTATGTTACATTTTTTTTATCACCCTTCATGGGTGGACTGTTTTGGATTTATGGGTGGTAAATGATTTCTCTTATTGGTTGTGTTTACTTTATATGAATACCCTTTTTGGGATGGTTGAGATTTGGAATCCGTTGATTATTGCCGCTGCTCCGGGTCATCGTATATTATTTTTGAAATGGTCTTCTTTTGTTCCTTTTGATAAACATTTCTCAAAACTATTACTCTTTGAAGCAACGTGAGTGGGATATCTTGGGTTATATCTACTCATGTTCAATCTTGAAGATTTTATGATCTCGGTTTAATAGATTTTACGAAATATGGTTACTTGGTGAATGTTATATGGTTTAATTAAATGTTAATCTCTGTAACGTCTCATTCGAGATGAAGATGTAGCGTGGGTTGGAATGAAATGTTTATGTGGTAGTTAATGCTCTTATTGTGAATTTTGTTTTGAGTGTGAATTAGACCTATGAGTTACTATGATCATTGTTAAAGGAAATTTTTATTCTTTAAACCTAAATACTTATATTTTTAAGTAAAAACCATGCACTATGATTTTTTTCCTTAGAACTATTCAGGTTTTCATTATCCTTAAGTTTTTGGCAAGGGTTACTTGTGAATTCGAATGTAGATTGATCATTTAAAATGCATGGTTATGTTTCAACTCTTTTTCCCTTCTTGGTTCAGTTGTTATGATATGAACAAATGGGTTTTGTAAACTAGTTCATTTTTTTAAGTTAGACTTTGTTGAATTCCCAACTTGTGTTGGTTCTTCTTTTCCTTGATTAGAGTATCCTCCTGTAGGAATGTACAATGAGTACACTTGGTTCTAAGTAAAGTGATCTATGTTTTGATGGCTTCCTTTTATGGATGGTTTCAGGGATTTGGTTAGATGTACTATGGTGGTAGCATCATGTTCATGTAAATTTGTAATTGTTCCTAGATACCTTTTAGATTGAATGATAAGGAACTGGTTATGATTTTGTAGAACTTTGGCTTGGTGAAATAAATTGAAAAGAATGAGGATAGAATATGAATTCTAATTAATTATCTTCTTATAGCTGGTTACAGTTTGAAATGTTATCATGTTGAAATGATTATCATTACTGTGACATGGATGGAATTAAAGTTATTTGGTTTATTAACTTCTTTATGAACAATTGATTCTTAAATAGATTTAGTAATGTCTTCTCTATTTCTGACATAGTAGTTTTTGAGCGGTTAATTTTATTGTTCTTATTTTGAGTACTTGGAACATTTTCTTAAATAGTAGGGTTCTTTTTTATGAAAAAATAGTTAGATAAAAGCATATTGTTTTAATGTTATAGTGTTTATCATGCTCAATTCTTGTGAACTGAACTCCTGCTAACAATTTTGCAGATGGACTTCGTGAAAAGTGAAAGGAGAAAGACTTATAAAAAGTTACATTTGTTTTATTAATGAAGTCATGTTCTTCATTTAGATGCTTTATGTATTGAAATTCTCTCTGAAATGAACTTGTTGAAGAAATTATGAGGATGTATTAAATTGGTTTTGTAATGATGAAAGAATTTTTCTTATAAACTTATGGAATACTTATTGAGTTTGGTGTGTAGTGAATCTCTTTTTGATAACTAAATTGTTGTGTGAAGGTTGTTGATTTCTAACTTATTCTAGGGTCATATATGACTTAGATTTGATTAATGTCCTTAAATATTATCATGCACTACTTAATGGATTCTAAGGTATAAAATGATACTATGAATAACGATCTATACTTATAGTTTTGTTTCATTTCATTTTGGGAAGGTGTATAACTAATTTGATTATGATTGATAAAAATTTATTTAGAAAAGGGAATAAGTATAGTTTTATATAGAATAATGTGGCTTTCTTATTACAAACTATACCATATGTTTTCTAATTTCATTAATAGGACAATAGTCCTTAATAAGAAAGAAAAGGATGTTTCCTTTTATCATTAAATAAAAACTATGTATGTTATCTTGTTAGGATATTATGCTTAAATCATAAAGGATGATTGGTTGTATGCTCCTATTTGTAAACAATAAATGGAAACAAGAAAGCTTAAAAGAGTTAATAGAAATATTTAGACTTTATGATATCTCTAAGTCTAATGTAAAAGCTTTCAATCAAGTTTGTTTTTATGATAATCTGTAGCAAGAAAACTTAATGATCTTACTCATTTAATATCAAATTCAGATTTATCGATAAATGAAAATAATGGTTTAAGATTAAAATGATCATATGCATGAATGTAGATTTTATCTGCATACCTTCAAACTAGTGTAAAAGTACACTTCGTACCCTTCTTTGGGTCAATCATGCATAGTGAACCCTTAGGTGCGTTGTTTAACGATAAATTAAACAAGATAATAAATTATTGGGTTAATGATCTAATGTTCATAAGTATGTTAGTTTAGTTGAAGGAACTCAGTTGGTTGTTGTAATATAGGGACTATAATAGAGTACCCTCATAATGACGGAGTCATTATGAGGATACTGTGAAGTAGACATCTATGCTTTAACACCCCACTTAGTTCAATTAAATCGATTGACATAAGTATAAATTCGGTTCTTAGTTCTACTCTAAACAAAGATAGAAACATGGACTAGTGTAATGGTCAACTCATGTTGACATAGGGAAAATAAACACACACAATCAACAAAATTCAATTGAGTATGTCTATCTAGCCTTAGTCACCATAAGTAGTCTTCCACACTAAGTGCATGTAAGTTGTCCTTGTTTAGTGTGAAACTTTGACTCGGGTTTTGTTGAAAGTAGTCAAGGATGACCAATCTAGATAATAGTATGAGTGTGGTGAAATACATATTCCTTTCGATGAGTATGTCATCTTGGAATGTAAACATGGTAAACATGTTTTAAAATTTTGGCCAAAGTATCACAAGCTATTACGTTGTCTTATGTCACCTAGTCTAAGTTATGGGATTTCATATGAATATCGAGTAATAGATATTTAGATAGGATTCTTAGATAAAACACTTGAGTGACCCTTAAAGGGTAAAAGAACCAAGTATACATATTATACACTTGAACAAGTTAACATGAGAGATCGGTTTAATACCGAGTCATGGAATGAGAGATCAATGTTTCACCGAGTCATTACAACTACATATGGTTTTCTGTTATGAGATGGATTGGAAATGGAATGTGTGTTCTGAATTATATTAATTTAGAACATGGAACATTATTAAAAATAAAAATCCCTTATTTATAAGACATAAAAAGTGGATGTTACATTTTGGTATCAGAGCAAGGTTACAGCTCTTGGACCTATTGAGTCTATATCTAATAAAAACTTATTTTCTTGTTAGTAGATAATGGTTAGAGCAAGGGGAAGTACTAAAATAATTTACCTCCTCTAGGTGGAGAGGCAACTGCCACACACAAACACTTGACAAGATTCTTGCTGCTATTGGACACAAGAGATCATCTTACTGTACTTAAACAACAAGTAATGGGTAATGAGGAGGAAGAAGATGATGCGATAATAACAATCAGCCAACTCTAGGAAACAATGCCAATGTTAGAAATATGATCATTCAAAATAATAATGTAATAAATAATAATGTTTGAATGTAATAATAATGCGTTGTAAATGCAAATGCAAATATACCTAATCCACTTGAAAATAAAAAGGCAAGATTAGTAATTGAACTTACTAATGACATAAAGAGGATAAGTCCACAAAATTTTGATGGCACTACATTGGGGCATAGAGCTAAGAATTGGATCAGTGAAATGGAGAAGTAATTTTCTATAAGTAACTTCTCAAAAGAAACAAAATCAGTATGGGGAGCTTATCAACTTTCACATAAGGCATCCTCCTGATGGGACAACCATAAGGATGAACTAAACATTGATGAATCAATAATTACATGGGATCAATTTAAAATCTACTTTAGGCAACACTGGCTGCCATAACTCTATTATGATAAAAAATGATAGAATTTCATAATTTAATTCAAGGAAAGTTAACTATAACTGAGTACTGGGAGAGGTTTACCAAAATTCTTAAGTACATTCCTCAATATCAAACTGACGAGAAGTTTAGGATACGTAAGTTTATTATGGGATTGAATCATGTCATAGGGGGAGAAGTAGATGTGCACATCCCAACCACTATGGAAGGGGTTGTAGAAAAATCCATAAGGCAAGAACATAAATTGAAGGCAATTTCTGCTCATAAAGAAGAGAATCGAAAGAAAATTTCTAATTCTTCTTCATCACTTGCACCTAAGAAGGTGGCATGGAAAAATTTTGGAGTCAAAATTTTTTATTACTGATAACAATAAGAAAATAACAACAAATAAACTTCTGTGAATATTAGAAACAATTTTGTGAAGAATAACAATAATGGGCTGAAATCTTATGGAGGTCAAAATAGTAATTTCAAGATTGGAAATAAGTTTTAACCAAAAAGAGGAATTTTATGGGTTTTTTCAATTGTGGTAAGAATCACTATGCAAATTAGTGCCCTCTAAAGAAAGATGACAGCAACCAACAACATAAGATATATGTTGCAAGTAGTTGATAAGCAAGCTGAAAAGTAAGTTACGCCCATAGAAGTGCCAGGTAAATTATTTGGTACACCTGTTACTATAGTTTTTGACAATTGATATTAAATTAGATACAAAATTAAAAAGAAAAGTAGGAATAATGGAAAAATCTTGGATTGTACATTATGGTAATAATGTTGTCCATATTGTTAATAAATGTCTTTTTGGAGTAGTCTTAGAGTTACCAAGTTTTTCACATGGAAGTAGATCTTTATGTTACTCCTTTGGGGTCATATGATGTCATAATTGGTGTTAACTAGATTTGATCATGATCATATTGAAAAAGTTAGATTGCTTTGAAAAACACACTAGATGGGGTAAAATGAGAAATTTTAGTTAGGAAATTGTCAGCTATGTAGCTTAAGAAGGCCAAAAACAAAGGTTGCACTTTATATGCAAAGAAAATATTCTGAAACAATAGAAAAGGATAGCAATTTTTTGGAAAAGTATCCGTTATTAAGAGATTTCAGTGATGTGTCTAGAAGAACTACCCGGTCTTCCGCCTAAATGAGAATTTGACTTCACCATAGAAATCAAACCTAGAACTAAACCTCTTTCAAGGCACCTATCAAATGACTACCATTGAATGGTATAACTTAAGGCATAGAGTTACAAGAACTATTTTTAAAGGTTTGATAAGATTGAGTGTCTCACATTGGGAGCACCGATAAATTTTTGTGAAAAAGAAAGATGGAACACTTAGACTTTTTATTGATTACATAATGTTAAACAAGGAAACAATCAAAAACAAATATCCACTTCCTAGAATTGATGATCTATTTGATCAGATGTGTGGTGCATCATTATATTCAAAGATATATCTTCATTCTAGATATCACCAATTAAGAATCAAGGATGAAGATATTCATAAAAAAACCTTTTAGAACAAGGTATGGAAATTATGAATTCACAATTTTACCTTTTGGTTTGACAAATGCACCTATAACTTTTATGAATTTAATGAATAATATATTTCAAGAATACTTGGACAAGTTTGTACTTGTATTCTTGGATGATATTCTTATCTATTCTAAAATCATTTATGAACACCATGATCATTTGAAAATTCTACTTCAAATTTTGAGAAAGAGAAAATTGTATGGTAAGTTGTCCAAATATTATTTTTATGAAACAAAGTGCACTATTTAGGACATGTCATAAGCAAAGATGGAATAGTAGTTAATCCATCAAATATTGTTTCCATAACTGAATGGCCTGCACCTAAAAATGTATATGAATTCAAAATCTTCATGGGGCTTTCCGGTTATGAGAGAAAGTTTGTTAAGGAATTTTCAAAAGTCACTACCCCGATTACTTCATTATAAAAGAAAGACAAAAAAAATTTGTGGAGTGATAAATGTGAATATTTAAAACTCTAAAGGAAACAATTAACTTCTACACCTATCTTGGTTGTACTAGATCTAAATGGGAGCTTTACGGTAGTTACATAGCTATCGATGAAGGACTAGGAGGTATTCTATTGCAAGATGATCATGTTATAGCTTATAAGAGTAGGAAAATCAAGTTACATGAGTTGAATTATGCTCCCCATGACCTAGATCTTGCTATCATAGTTCATACACTTCAAGTATGGAGACATTATCTCTTAGGAAGGCCTTTTGAGTTAAAAATTGACCACCTTGGGTTGAAGTATATTTTCACTCAGCCAAATTTGAATGCAAGATAACGAAGATGGTTAGAGTTTTTGTCACAATATGATTTTGACATAAGTTACATTAAAGGTAAAGAAAATAGAGTGGTAGATACACTAATTATAGGAAACATATTTCTACACTTATAACTTTGAGAACTTAGTTTAAGGATGAGGTAAAGAGTATCATGGAATCTGATTTATATTTTCAGTAGGTAAAAACAACACTTGTTATAGATCCTAATGATGCAAGATATAAAGGTTTTAACTTTGATAATGAAGGAATTTTAAGATATGAAAAGCAAGTGTATGTACCTTCGGGAAATGAGTTAAGGAAAAAGTTAATGATGGAATTTCATAATTCACCTTACTCAAGACATCCGGTGTTACAAAAATACTTGTTGATGTAAAACATCAATATTTTTGGAAAGGGATGAAGAGAGACATGACTGATTTTATTTCACATTACCTAGAATGTCAGCATGTTAAGGCTGAGATATGCACTCAACTAGTTTACTATATCCCCATAGCATACCACATTATAAGTTACAAGGAATAAGTATGGATATTGTTTAGGGGTTGCTATATGTCTAGAAATAAACATGATGTTATTTTAGTTTTGGTTGAAAATTAACAAAAGTAGCACATTTTATTGTTGGTAATCTTAAAGATGATTCACCTATTTTAGCAAAAATATTTGTGCATGAAATTTTCAGATTACATGGAGTACCTGAATTGATTATATCTAATAGAGACCCTAGAATGACATCTCATTTCTAGAAAATGTTAAATGCAACCTTAGGAACAAAAATAAATTTTAGTTTTGCATACCATCTAGAAATAGATGGTCAAACAAAAAGAGTAAATCAGGTTTTGGAGGATATGTTAAGAATGTATTATATGGATCAGCAATACAAATGGTAAGAATATCTTCCTTTAGTTGAATTTGCTTACAATAATAATTATCATTCCTCTTTAAAAATGACATATTTCAAAGCATTAAATGGAAGGAAATGTAAAACTCCAATTAGTTGGGATAACATTGAGGATAGAGAGGTAATTGGACTTGAAATGCTTATCGAAATGGAACATCAAGTGAAAGTATTTCATGAATGATTAAGAGAAGTTGTGAATAGGAAAAAAATATGCAGATCCGAAAAGAGTGTTATCACTAAATCACAACACCCTATGGTTTTCACAAGTGTGTGTGCTTGAGCTCACAGTGTGATTGGATAACATGGGTACTATCTCCAAGTTGTGGGACTTACCTTTAAATAGTCCTCCAAATAAAGTTGGTTCTTGCTCCTAAACTACCTTCCACAATCCACTCTAATGCAGGAAAAACTATATTGTCCTAATCTAACTTTCCAAGGGACTAAGGAGAGAGAGTGCATGAAAACAAATCCTACACTAAAGTGGTGATACACCAGAAAAAGTGGGTGTGAGAATAGTATTCATGTGTAACATGTATTAAAGTGCATACTTTAGAAATAGCCATAATAATTCTCACAATATAGAACTGCTTTCACAACAATATTTCATACACACACAATGATAATGAATTCTTGTAAGAATGTAAGATAGACACAATATATTTGTAAAGATATTGAAGGAATAAGAGGAATGCAACAAACAAAACCAAGGGGGGAGTATCCACAAACTTATATCTATTGCTTCTTTGATATGCACAATCCAATATATTATAGAATAAGGTCCTAAATCACCATGTTTGAGGAGTCTAATAAGGGCCTTAGTACATTAACTTCACAAAATAATTTTGACAGATTTTTGATACTCAAAACTGGGGACTGATGAGCCCAAAACTCCAATTTATAGTTTTTGAGAAGAGAGAGAGAAAAATGAAAATCTTGAAAGTTATACTTCAACCACTTGTAAGGTGTCATAAATGGAGTGAAATGATGTATTTTTAAAGGAAAGGCTTCCCATAATGTCCCATAACTTTAGAGTGGAATATGTCAGTCCATGCTTCATTAAATGCATCCTAACTAGCAAATAAAACATGAAGAACCAAGGCACATTTTCTGCAAAATCTCCTTCTATTCTTCATAAAATTATAGATTTCTCAATTTTTGTGCATTGGGCTTGGAACCATGATTCCAATTACCAATTTTGATGCATTTTCATTAATAAATACAAAATTTATGGATTGGCTCGAGTGGATCTCTATTTTGGGTCTTTGCTTTTGTTTCTCATTTAACTTAGAATGAGAATTTAATTCATCATATATGGAGATGTTTATTTTATTTTCATATATCTACCCTCATCAAAATTTAGATGTTAGGATGTCGTGCTCTTAAAAGTCAAATTTTGTGGAAATCATGAATTTGGAACAAAAGTTATGGCCATTTGAAGTTCGGGGTCTAATTTGCATTGTTTTCCTTTACAAGTGGCTATTTCAGCAATTTCAGATCTTGGTGTCCCAACATTGAATAGGTTGTGAGGGCCATTGACCTCCACCTTTTCTACATCTCCCTTTCTTGTGATGATTTTAGATTTGCCGTGGTCCATGTCCCGACTATCCATATAACCACGCGGGACAAAAACTTCCGACTTTACCAATTTCTGCGATTTCCTCTTTGTGGGTCCTGTGCATACTCATGTCTTGACTTTCCCATAGACCATGTGGGCTATAAAAAATCTGATTTCACCAATTTGAACTTCCTACGGACATTTTGGAGATGCGCGTCCGGATGTCTCGAGTTCCTTGGAGCACTTATCTAGGACATATTTTGGAGATTTTGTACAACAAAGGAATGTGGACATTTCAGGTTTTTAGGTCCCAACTATCCCACGTGAACTTGTGTGGCACCGGGACAAAAATCTCACATTTTCTACACTACGGTAAAAGAGGCCATTTTTTTAATTTTGTTGATTTTTTCTAACTTCTCATATTTTTCCTTGGATGGGGAAGTTAGAGAAGAGACAAGAGGTACCCTAAAAATCCAAATAGTGGCCCTCAACCATTATTTATGCTTGCTCTAGCATGATTAAATTATGCAAGTTATCCAAATCACCTCGAGGGATGAATTTGGGATAACAAAGAATTGATAAGAAATTTGAACTTGGTGAGGTCTTTTTATGAGTTAAGCCTAAAAGAGCTCATTACCTTGACCAGGTAGCCAAATTATCACCTCATTTTGTGGGACCTTTCGATATTGTTGAAGTGATTATCCTGGGTTAGCTATCACTTAGCATTACCTCCACCTTGTCACGTAATGCATGATGTTTTCCATATTTCTTTTCTTAAGAAATACATTTTAGATTTATCACATGTATTAAATTGAGATTCCTTACAGTCAAAAGATGGGGAATAATTGTGGTTGAGCCCATACCATTAGTGAAGAAACTCAGGTTTCACTTTGCAAATCATGAAATCTCAGGGTCAATGCAAAGTCCGACTTAGGACCATTTTAATGAAGAAAGTGCAACATGGAAAAACCTTAAGAACATGAAAATTGTATTTCCTCATCTATTTGAACATAATTAATTCTGATTTGTGAGATAATTAAAGACTTTGTTTGAAAGCTATCTTTAATTTCGTAAATGGCATTAATGCTATATTTTATTAGTATAAGGAATGTTATTTTGATGTTGTAATAAGTTATGAAAAACTTGAATTCTACAAATTTGGTTTTTGTTTGAAAATTTTGTGGATAGAAGAACTATAATTATGATTATTTTTCTTGTTTAAAGAATGTGGACTAAGTTAATCATCGGGATGATGATGATTTTTAGAGGGGAGGTATGTAATGCCTCTTCCATGGTTGATATCCTTGATCACTTCTATAATTGAAGTTGCAAACGTTGATAGGTGATTCTTGTTTGAAGACGGTGTACTCTTTTGAACTAAGTAATCATGTTTGTTATAGATGATATGTTTATCTTCTAAAAATGGATAAAATCATGCCATGAAATTCTAAATTTATAATGAAGTATTTCATATATTCTTTATGCTAAATTTTTAATGTGTTATGCATGTGGATAGAGGAAATAAATTCATTCTAATTAGTTCATTTCCTATTTTGTAAAATTGAACTAGTGCTTTAGTCTATTTAATTTCAAAATCCAGGAATAGCCATACCTTGGATCAATTTCAGTGATCCAAGACATGTCTTTGATTTTACGATGTTTTGATCATTTGACCAAGCTGGTTAGAAATTATGATTTCTGAACCTAGGCTGATGGGGATCATAGGGAATCTAATGGCATCTTTAGGTTTCACCCCTGTTAAGTGATCTCGATAATGTCATTTTGATACATCACAAAAGGTAATGTATGTTGATTAGTTTATTGGGACCTAATTTAATCTAAGTTCCTATGATTTTTATCCTATCTTAAGCCTAAGTTAAGGTGATTTTATTAATGGTGATGATTAATTCTTAGAAGGGGTAATCCTAAGTCATTGACACTAATTTATCCTAAGCTAAATTTAATTGCTCATAAGGTCTTAAGCTTGGTTTATAAGAAAATATTATATAAACCTAACCTACGGGCATCGAGCTAGCCTAAGGGGAAATTAGGATGGTGTGGATGGAATTTTTTGGTGGGCACCATTCCAAAGGCATTTTTAAAGGTTTAAATGTGGCATTTAATAGTTTGTTTCCACCAATTTTGGCCAATGCATGAAAATAGTAGAAATTGGTAAGTTGTCAACTCTTTTAATTTCGTTTGAATGAAGTTTTTATTTGATAGTTATAACCAACAGTGGGTTGGCGAAGGTGGTAATTTTGGGTGGGTCACTAGAACTCCTGTTGGCATTTATTATCCTCGACCAGAGTGAAAACCACCTGGGAATAGTAGAAGTTTGGAGGAAAAATAAATGGTTTTTGGTTTTATTGTTTCTTTCATATTTTTAGAGATTTGGAGCTTTGCATATTATTTACCATTCTTTCAAACCTCCATTTGAATATTTTGCATGCATAATCACTCCCTTAGATGGCTGAAATAATAGCAAAATCTAAGCATGGAAGCTATAAGAAGAAAATGAGGGAAGTTGCAAAGGCTTTGTTTTGGCATTTTCATTGAAATCATTTTAGTGGAAGATTTTCTTGAAGGCTTGAAAGCAAAGAAGAGAAGCTAGGAGCACTACCAGGCATGATAGGCTCTATCTCTTTAAGATCTCTTGCTTTTATTTAAACGTTTTCATAAAAAGAACTCTGCTCTTTATGAAAACACCTCTGAGAATAGTTTGTGTGTGATGTTTTTTTCTTCTTTCTTCTGTGATGTTTCCTATGGTTATGGTTTCTTGTGGATATAAGTGATAAAGTGGTATAAGTTATTTGTGATTTTGGGTTTGTCTTTGTTGGAAAATAGTTGTGTGTTCCATATATATATCAAACTACAAATGAATTACGAGGATAAGAATGTGTTATATTATCTCTGATAGGTAAATCTCCTTGTATTTGTAACTTGTTGGCAGTGAAA
Organism: Taxus wallichiana var. yunnanensis; assembly: GCA_018340775.1. Taxonomy (NCBI): domain Eukaryota; kingdom Viridiplantae; phylum Streptophyta; class Pinopsida; order Cupressales; family Taxaceae; genus Taxus; species Taxus wallichiana. The sequence goes on along the minus strand of CM031235.1, from coordinate 438,381,173 downwards.
TGAATGCTCAGGGTTATGGAGAAATTATTTTAAGGATTGTGGTAATGAACCATGTTATTTTGTTGTTAAAATGGGTATCGACCAACATTATTTTGGTCAATTTTTGTTAAGCCTATGTGTGATTTCCACATTGGTTTTTTGGTCACTTGGTTGGCTCTTAATTTTAACTGATTTGTTGATCTTTTTGTTGGTTTATTTGAATCTGGTCTCAACCCATACTGGGTTCTCTCGATAATGATATATCAAGCACTATAAGTGCATATTACAAAGGTGTCTGATGGAATTTTTGTCTCCATTTTTTATGTTATGTTGTTTATTTATCACCCTTCACGGGTGGACCTATTTTGGATATATGGACTGGTAAACGATATCTCTTATTGGTTGTGTTTACTTTGTATGAATACCCTTTTTGGGATGACTGAGATTTGGAATCTATTGAGTATTGGCCACTCAGGTCATTGTATATTATTTTCAAAATGGTATTTTTCCATTACTTTTGATAAACGTTCTCTCGAAGAATTGTTACTCTTCGAAGCGATATAAGTGGTATATCTTGGGTTATATATGCTCATGTTCAATCTTGAAGTTTTGTGATCTAGGTTATTAGTGTTTATGAAGACATTTTACTTGGTGAATGTTGTATGATTTAATTGAATGTTAATCTCTGTAACATCTCATTGAGACAAAGTTGTAGCTTGGGTTGGAATGAAACATTTTGTAGCTAATGCTCTTGAAGTTAATTTTGTTTTGAGTGTGAATAGACTTGTGAGTTACTATGATCATTGTTAAAGGAAATTTTTATTCTTTAAACTTGAATATTGATTTTTCAAGTAAAGACCATGCACTGTGATTTTGTTCCTTGGAACTATTTTGATTTTCATTATCCTTAAGTTTTTGGCAAGGGTTACTTGTGCGTTCAGATGTAGCTTGATCATTTGAAATGCATGTTTATGTTTCAACTCTTTTTCCCTTCTTGGTTCAGTTGATATGATACGAATAAATTGGTTTTGTAAACCAGTTCATTTTTTTTAGTCAGACTTTTTTGAATTCCCAACTTATGTTGGTTCTTCTTTTCTTTGATTAGAGTATCATATTGTAGGAATGTACAATGAGTACACTTAGTTCTAGTAAAGTGATATCTTTTTTATGGCTTCCTTTTATGGATGGTTTCAGGTATTTGGTTAGGTGTACTATGGTGGTAGCATCATGTTTATGTCAATTTGTAATTGTTCTTAGATACCATTTAGATTGAATAATAATGAAGTGGTTGTGATTTTTAGAACTTTGGCTTGGTGAAATAAATTGAAAAAATGAGGATAAAATATGAATTCTAATTAATTATCTTCTTATAGCTGGTTCGATTTTATAATTTGAAATGATTATCATTATTGTGACATGGATGGAATTAAATTTATTTGGTTTATTTAACTTCTTTATGAATAATTGATTCTTAAATAAATTTAATAACGTCTTCTTTATTTCTAACATAGAAGTTTTTGAGTGGTTACTTTTATTGTTCTTATTTTGAGTACTTGGAACATTTTCTTAAATAACAGGGTTCCTTTTATGAAATAGTTAGATAAAAGCATATTGTTTTAACATTATAGTGCTTATTATGCTCATTTCTTGCGAACCCGACTCCTACTAATAATTTTACTGGATGAACTTCGTTAAAAGTGAAAGGAGAAAGACTTATAAAAGTTACATTTGTTTTATTAGCGAAGACATGTTCTTCATTCAGATGCTTTATGTATTGAAATTCTCTCGAAATGAACTTGTTGAAGAAATTATGAGGATGTATTAAATTGGTTTTATAATGATGAAAGAAGTTTTATTATAAATTTATGGAATACTTATTGATTTTGGGGTGTAGTGAACTCTCTTTTGATAATTGAATTGTTGTGTGAAGGCTATTGATTTCTAACTTATTCTAGGGTCATATATGACTTAGATTTGATTAATGTTCTTAAATATTATCATGCATGGCTTAATGGATTCTAAGGTATAAAATGATACTAGGAATAAGGATCTATACTTATAGTTTCGTTTCATTTCATTTTGGGAAGGTGTATAACTAAGTTGATTATGATTGATAAATATTTATTCGAGAAAAGGGAATAAGTATAGTTTTATATAAAAGAATGTGGATTTATTATTATGAAACTATACCATATGTTTTCTGATTTCATTAATAGGACAATAGTCCTTAATAAGAAAGAAAAGGATGTTTCCTTTTATCATTAAATAAAGAACTATGTATGTTATCTTGTTAGGAGATTATGCTTAAATCATAAAGGATGATTGGTTGTATGCTCCTTATTTGAAAACAATAAATGAAAACAAGAAATCTTAAAAGAGTTAATAGAAATATTTAGACTTTATGAAGTGGACTAGTGAAGTGGTTAAGTCATGTCGACTTATGGTAACTAAACACACCCAATCGTTGAAATTAAATTGAGTATGTCTATGTACCCTTAGTCACCACGAGTAGCCTTCCACACTAGTACATGTAATCTTCCTTGTTTAGTATGAAATTTTGACCCAAGTTTGGTTGACAATAGTCAAGGATGACAAATATAATACTTGATAAAAGTGTGGTGAAATAATTATTCATTTCAACGAGTATGCCATCTTAGAATATAAACATGGTAAACATGTTTAAAATTTTGACCAAAGTATCGCAAGTTGTTGGTTTGTTGTCTTATGTCACCTAGTCTAAATTACGGGATTTCAAATAAATATCGTATGAGATATTCATATAGGCTTCTTAGACAAAACACTTGAGTGACCCTTAAAGGGTAAAATAACCATGTATACATAATATACACTTGAACAAATTAAGATGAGAGATTGGTTTAATATGAAGTCATGGAATGAGAGATCAGTGTTTCACCAAGTCATTACAATTACATATGGTTTTCTATTATGAGATGGATTGGCAATGGAATGTGTGTTCAGAATTATATTAATTTAGAACAGGGAACATTATTAAAAAAATCACTTGTTTCTAAGACATAAAAAAGTGGATGTTACAACCTAGACAAAATCTATGTGTGCACTATCGGAGACCACGAGGTTGTGCATCTAACAAAGAGGAGTTATTCTTTATGATATATAGATATTATTATTTTATAGAAAATAAAGTGTTTATAAAAAAACATAAGAGAAAATGAAAGATAATGATAACATTTCTAATCTTAGATTATTGTAATAAATGAAAACATTAGTATGATACTTTAACATCAAAATGTTAAGTTTATTGGGTTGATTTCATGTCTTTGAAGTAAACATACTTTTTAATTCTAAAGAATCATTTCATGAGTATGTTATAGAATACTTATTGTAAACTAGGAAGTTTATAATTACATCGATCGATAATGAACCAAGTTAGCCATAACTTATTTTGTTATTTATTTTTATTACAATAAGGAATGTGAGTTTTAGAACTCATACTAGTTATTTCAACTAACCCATATATATATATATATATATATATATATATATATATATATATATATATTCTCTCTCCTAAAGTTTTCAGGAAAGGATGAAACTCTTGAAGTGATTATTTGGGATTTTTATGGTGTATTTAACATCATATATGTTTTTTATATGAATATATAAAGTATTATTGTAATCATTTGATAAATGTGATTGGAATGCCATCGCATCTTGTAAAGGACATTTTTCCCAATGTATTATTTGATGATTTATATATCATTATTAATAAAGTTTAAGGATTATCCTTATTTAAAATAGAATATATGACTTGGTTGATTTGTGACTTATCTTGTTGGATATGAAAATAAGTATATGATCTTATAAATATGATTAATATTATGATATATAATAAATTCTAATTTTATTGATTCAATTGAAATGATCATGTATATTGAATTACAACACATAGAAAATAAGGATAACAATATAATAAAAACAGTTAAAGTTATAATTGTACCTTATGGAATCAAATGAACTAATCATGAAAATTTATGTGCTTAAGATATTTAAAAACTATCCTTAATGAGTGAATGTAATGAAAAAAATTAATGTGAAACATGATTAGTAACTTATACTTCATGATTTAGACTATGTTATCTTAAGTACGAAAAAGGAATTAATGAAAGTAAGTAACTCATTGAGTTACTATAACTCTATTTTGAGACTATAATATCGTGTATAAAAACATTATAACGTGTCAAAAATAAAGAATTAGATGCTTCATCTAGCTATGATAACCTAAAGAATATAGGAAGATTATATGGTATGTCCCTTTTTCCTCTTGTTAATATCCTACCCATTCCAACTTAGGATGGCCACAGGAAGGGTAGTGAGGATGTAATGATGAAAATCATTACATTTTCACTATATTTCCCAAATTAATCCTAAGGTGGTAATGATAGGATCCTTTCGTTAGTAGGATGATTCAAACATGGAATATGTTTCTTCTTAACTAACTTATCTTCCTAAACAATTAAAAAGAATCTTGATAACTATATTGGTATGGTTTTGTTGTGACCAAAGACAAGTTTCTTAGGGTAGTGTGCACTCTCAAAATTAATCCTTCAAAGCAATGCTTGAAAACTTTGGTCAAAGTAATGCAATTGCTGACTACATTGTCTTTTCATCATTCCCCTAATTAATAGTGTTGTTCTGGGATGGAATTTACATTAATATCTTCTTGGTAGGCCCTAAGGAGATGGACATGTTATCATAACCTATAAAAGGTTTAACCAAGTACACATAATATAAAAACTCATATAGATTAACTTAAGGGAGGTTGGGATGATCTAGTAGGCCCTTAAAACTACACATGGCTATCATATGTTATCAGATGGATTTTAAATATTAAACAAATTTGGATTATTTAAAGAGTAAGATAAATTTTAATGTTAATCATTAGAAGCTTTAATTGAACTTGAGGGTTTGTCTTAATTTTTCCCTTAGTTTGGATGAATCATAACATGGGTGTTACACACAATCTAGGTTTTTTTACATGGATAATTTATATGTTTCCACACTGAATAATTCATATATTTCGACTCATAATAATTTGGGTCTTTTTCTAAATATATATGTTTCATATTCTCTACATTTCTAATGAGTGTAAACAAATAAAAATATGTCTATTGTTTTAGTTTTAAAGATATTTTGCATTTGATAAGTACTTGTATATGTGTTCAAAAACTACAGTAACTATTTTCCGCAACTATTCCATTTATGTCTATTTCCTTGCAATTTTTTTGTCTATGCAACTATCTTTTGTCAAAACAATCCATTAGAAACAAAAATTTAACTATTTTAGTTTTAATGAGATTATATATTAAATTTTAATTACCTTTATATATATATATATATATATATATATATATATATATATATATATATATAATCTATAGTATCACTTTTGTCTCTTTCTCTTCAACCATTTTTGTTGTCTCTACAACTATCATTCGTCAAAACAATTTATTAGAAATAGAAAGTCAACATAAAGTTTTACTTTCACATTTGTATGTTATAAATTGATGAATTAAAATGACACTTACCTACTAAATATTAACTCTAATGGAATTCCAAATCCCTATCCTCTTCCACCGCTAATTATTTATTTTTCTATAACCTGTAAAATAGTTAACAAGGTTAGTTCAATAGAACTGACAAGTTTCTCCTTATCATCGTTCCCAATTAAATATTAGATATATATGAAAACCCAAATGATTATGTATATTACTCATTAATTATTGTGAATAATAAAAATAATGTGAATTTCCATACGTTTCAAATTCATACTACAAAAATATAGCCAAAGTAAAATATGATTGTATGAGAGTGTTTAGAATTGGCATATGCCCATTCTCATAAAGGTAATATATAAGGAATGAGAAAGATGATTGTATGAGAATGAATAGAATGGGAAGATGTCCATTCTCATATTATAGGAAATGATTAGAATGGGAATATTCCCATTCTGAACATTTAGGTAATATAGAATGAATGAGAAATATGATTGCATGAGAATGAATAGAGGAAGAATGGGAAACTTCCCAATTTTTACATTCTCATAAAAGAAACATATGAAAAGAATGAGGAGGAAACTTGTTCAATAATTCCCATTCTAAATATTATAAACATTCAATAATGAGAAATATTATTTGATGATAATGAATAGAATGTGAAGATGTCCATTCTCATTTAGGTAATATATAATAAATGAGAAAGATGATTGTATGATAATGCATAGAATGAGAAGATGTCCATTCTCATATTATAGGAAATTATTAGAATGGGCATATGCCCATTCTAAATATTTAGGTAATATATAATGAATGAGAAAGATGATGTTATGAGAGCATTTAGAATTAGCATATACCCATTCTCATAAAGGCAATATAGAAGGAATGAGAAAGATGATTACATGAGAATGAATAGAATGAAAAAATGTCCATTCTCATTCATGTAATATAGAATGAATGAGAAATATGATTATATGAGAATGATGAGAAAGATAATATGTCTATTCTCAGATTATAGAAAATTATTAGAATGATCATATTCCTATTATGAACACTGAGGTAATATATAAAGAATGAGAAATAAGATTGTATGAGAATGAATTATAGAATGTGAAGATGTCAATTCTCATTCAGGTAAGATAAAATAAATGAGAAAAAATTTATATGAGAATGAAAGGAATGGGTAGATGTCCATTCTCATATTATATTAAATGATTAGAATGGGCATATGCCCATTTTGAACATTCAGGTAATATATAATGAATGAGAAAGATGATTATATGAGAGTGTTTACAATTGGAATATGCCCATTCTCATAAATTCAATATAGTAGGAATGAGAAAGATGATTGTATGAGAATGAATAGAATGGGAAAATGTCCAATATCATTTAGGCAATATAGAATGAATGATAAATATGATTGTATGAGAATGAATATAATGGAAAGATGTCCATTCTCATATTATATGTAATGATTAGAAAGGGCATATACCCATTTTGAACATTCAGGTAATATAGAATGAATGAGAAAGATGATTTTATGAGATTGTTTAGAATTGGCATATGCTTATTATCATAAAGGTAATATATTAGGAATGAGAAAGATGATTGTATGAGAATGAATATAATGGGAATATTTCCATTCTCATTCAAGTAATATAGAATGAATGAGAAATATGATTGTATGATAATGAATAGAATGAGTAGATGTCCATTCTCATATTATAGAAAATTATTAGAATGAGAATATGCTCATTTTGAAGATTCAAGTAATATAGAATGAACGATAAATATGAGTGTATGTGAATGTTTAGAATTGACATATTCCCATTATCACAAAGGCAATATAGAAATTATTTAATGAGAATGAATAGAATGGGCATATGTCCATTCTCATATTATAAGAAATGATTAAAATGGTTATATTCCCATTATGAACATTTAGGTAATATAGAATGAAGGAGATAGATGATTATTTGAGATTGCTTAGAACTGGCATATGCCTATTCTCATAAAGACAATATATAAGGAATGAGAAATATGATTATACAAGAATGAATAAAATGATAAGATGTCCATTCTCATTCAGGTAATATAGAATGAATGAGAAAAATGATTGAATACTTGAATGAATAGAATGGTAAAATGTCCATTCTCATATTATAGGCAATGATCATAATAGGTATATGGCCATTTTGAAAATTTAGATAATATAGAGTGAATGAGAAATATGATTGTATGTGAGTGTTTAGAATTGACATATGCCCATTATCATAAAGGAAATGTAGAAGGAATGAGAAAGATGATTGTATGAAAATGAATAGAATGGGAAGATGTCCATTCTCATTTAGGTAATATAGAATGAATGAGAAAGATGATTATATGAGAATGAATATAATGGTAATATTTCTCATATTATAGGAAATAATTAGAATGGGATTATTCCCATTCTAAATATTTAGGTAATATATAATGAATGATAGGGACGATTGTATGAGAATGCATAGAGAAATAATGGACACCTTCCTATTCAAAAATTCTTATAAAAGAAACATATGGAAATAATGAGGAAGAAACTTGTATGATAATGCCCATTCAAAACTTTCGAAATAGGAAAGATGATTGGATGAGAATAAATTTAATGGGAAGATGTCCATTCTCATTTAGGTAATATAGAATGAATGATAAAGATGATTATATGATAATGAATAGAATGGAAAGATGTCCATTCTCATATTATAGGCAATGATTAGAATGGGAATATGCCCATTACGAACATTTGGGTAATATTGAATGAATCGAAATATGATTGTATGAGAGTGCTTAGAATTAGCATATGCCCATTATTATAAACGAAATATAGAAGGAATGAGAAATATGATTGTATGAGAATGAATAGAATGGGAAGATTCTACTTCTCATTTAGGAAAATATCAAATAAATTAGAAAGATGATTTTGTGAAAATCAATAGAATGGGAAAAGATCCATTCTCGTTCGGTAATATATAATGAATGAGAAAGAGATTATATGATAATAATATGAATAGAATGGGTAGATGTAAATTCTCATAAAAATCAATACATAGACAGAATTGGGAAGATACTTTTATGAGATTGTTTATAATAGGCATACACCCATTCTCATAAAGTCAATTTAGAAGGAATGAGGAATATTCTTGTAAAATAAACATATGGAAAGAATAAGGAAGATACTTTTATAAGAATGTTTAGAATGGGAAGATGCCCATTCTCATATAGGAAATATAGAAAGAGTGAGGAAGATTCTCGTAAAAGAAACATATAGAAAGAATGAGAAACATACTTGTATGAGAATGTTTAAAATGGGAAGATTCCCATTCTCATATAAGAAATATAGAAAGAATGTAAGAAATTATCGTAAAAGAAACATATTAAAAGAATGAGGAAGATACTTGTATGAGAATGTTTAGAATGGGCATGGTCCGAGAGATGAAATGGTATGTAGCTAGAAGAATGGATGGTCTTGAGCTAGAAGTATGAATGGTATAGAAGTTGGAAGTATGAATGGTTTAGAGTAGGAAGTATGAATGGTCTAGAGCCAAAAGTATGAATGGCCCAAAGGGAAGTAAAAATGGTTCAGATCTAGAAGTATAAATAATCTAGATATGGAAGTATAAATGGTCCAGATATGGAAGCAAAGACAATACTTTTTAAACTTGTTTTGATCTCAAAAACACTTACATGTATGCCATTTTTTCCAATAGAGAAATATTAAAGAGGATTCTTAGGAAAAGAAACATATAGAAAGAATGAGGAATATACTTGTATGATAATTTTTATAATGAGAATATTATTCACATTCTATATAAAACTAAAATATATGAGAATCAACATATAGAGAAATAATGGTCATCTACCCATTTTGAACATTCTCATATTAAAAGTAGCATATATACATAATGAGGAAGATACTTGTATGATAATGTTTATAATGTCCATGTCTTTAGATTAAATGTTTTAAGTGATCTATCTCGCTGAAATAATTTTATTTCATAATTTATTTGTGTTATTTCATAGTGTCCTTATTTTATGCAAATGTCATATAAATTACTTATTGTATTCCTGTGTAATCGAATGTGGAAGGTACTCTATTTCAATACCACGTGTATTTCTTATATGAAAATATTTAATATAATCAAATTCCCATTCTCATACAATCAATATAGAGGTTCAATACTATTAGGTATTGTATTCCAACATATACATTTTTCTGTTATTATAGTTTTGTTGTGATTTCTTTTCATTTTTACTTTGCATGGAATAGAGGTTACATTTTTACTTTGCATAAAATGGGCATATTCCCTTTCCAAATATTATTAGACAAATGTTATAATGCAATCAAATGTATAATTGGATTCTTGTCAATTTTAATTTAATCATGAGTATTTGAAACTCTAGTAGTTGGGAGAAATCTAGTTGCCTGTCTTTATAGAGAGTTGGAAGTCCTATTGGAGGAAGTGGTTAACAATCAACTTTATTCTTTCCTTCATTCTATGAAAATAAAATTGTAACCTATATTTTTTCCTAACATTTAAAATTCGGATATGGGCCAAGTTTAATCATCATTTGGAAACCATGTTATAATTGCATTCTTGTCAATTTTTATTATATTCATAATTTTGAAGTATTTTATATCCTTACCCATTAGGCCTTCATGTTTGCATAGAATAAAACACATAATTTTTTTGTAATATAGTTTATGGGAAGTTCAAAAAATATAATCATGGGGGAGGAAAAAAAATTAGCATTGCATTCAAAGCTTAATCATAATTTGAAATCTATTTGGTCAATTTGGAATATCAATTCATTAAAAAAACCAGAGCTAGAAGTATGAATGGTTCGATGCTAGAAGTATGAATGGTTTAGAGCTAAGAGTGTGAATGGTCCAAATATGGAAGTATAAATGGTCGGAGATGGAAGTACAAATCGTATGAATTTTTTTGAAGATGGAAGTATGAATGGTCTAAAGATGGAAGTAAAAAATGGTTCGGAGTTGGAAGTATGAATTTTCCGGAGCTTGAAGTATGTATGGTTTGATGTTAGAAGTATAAATGGTCTAGATCTAAATATGTGTATGGTATGGAACTAGAAATATTTATGGTCCTGGAGATGGAATTATGTATGGTCTAGAGCTATAACTATGATTGGTCTAGATTTGGAATTATCAATGGTCCAAAGATGGAAGTGTAAATGTCTAGAGATGGAAGAAAAAACAATACTTTATAAATGGTATGGAGTTGGTAGATCATCCATTTATTCCAAGTTGTTAGTGGTATCAAAAATACTAAATATGCATTTAAATTGATAACTCTAGTTCAAATACAAGTTTCTAAAACTACAATCAAATCCACATATCTAGTCTAAGCTAGTTAACACTATCAATAAGAAGGGAATAATGAGGATTTTATGGGTTTGATCATCCTCCCACATTTAATTTACTACACGTACTTATGCATTTTAATCCTTGGTTTCTCTCATGTAGTAGACTCGGGTTATATTTTTGAAACAAAGCCACCTAATCCTTTCGGCCAGGTTCTCTATGTCCTTTATTTTTAGTAACTTCTTCAAGCCACTTATGGAACATATCTATGTATTGATCTTCATAGAATAACCAATGTGGTGTTGGAACTAGTAAAAGAGGTCTTTACCACATTCCAATCCAATACCTTTTTAATTATGTGATTAATTCCAACACAATATTAGCATTTCTTATTGACAATTTCAAATTTGGAGAAGAGATAGGATCCCTTCTCCTCATTTGATAAGAAAATGATTCCAACCTAAGGTTATCATATTCCATGGCCATATCTAAATATTTTTAGTTTTGAACCTTTATCATGTGCCATAAGTGTTTTCATTTATGTCAAGATGAATCGATTGACATCAAGCTGCATTTCAATGGAAAAAGGAGTGAATTGGTAAAGTGAGCAAACTGAAAAGATGAAGGCTGATTGGTAGTGTCATCTCATAGAGGCTCAACATGACTTAAGATAAGTTATAAGGGGATTATTCAATGTTTTTACATGACATAGACATTAGGATATATCTTCAAAAGTCTATAGATAGTCACTGAAGACTTGGAGTAGCGGCCAGAAGTCTATAGAAAGTTTTGGAGCTCTAGAAGAAACTGCAGAAGGTAAGTGAGTTCCGTGGATAAAGGGATGAAGTATATGAAGAAAAATTGAGGAAAATGAAAAGCCACGGAGGTGGAGGAAAATATGTGAAAGTAAGGAAGTTAGAAGAAAGCCATGGATAAAGAGAAAAGCTGTGAAGGACTAGAGAAGCGCTAAGGACAGGAAGATAGTTTTGGAAGACTATAAAAGCCACAAGTAAAAGAGATAGAGTTGCGGACTTGGAAAAAAGTTGTGGAAAGAAAATAGACAAGAAAGAAAGCCAAAATATATTGGGAAATCTATGAGAAGCATAGAAGATCTACGGAAAAATAAAAATCTGCCATGAAGGAAGAAATTTCACATGATAAAGAAAATATCCACGATATAAAGGAGAAAGTCATAGGAGCAAAGGAAAGCCATGAAATGATGGAATATGGATGGACAAGGGTTGAAGATAATCAAATTGATTCAAACATGAACAAGTGAGAGTTGGTTCTCCAAAATCGATGGTGATTCAATTGTTAGATGATTGCGGCTAAGCATACGACTTGATATCCATGAAGGAAAAAGAAAACTATTATTCTAACTACCAAAATTTAATGCTTATTGACTTTGTGGAAATGTAGTTACAATCTCTATGAAATCCTGACATTTAAGGAAGAATAAAATATTGGAGAAGGAAATGGCTCACTCATCTGGGTCATGTTGCAAATGTGGAAAGTTTATTTTTTGAAAACGGCTAATAAATAGCTTCTGGAAATGATTTGAAAGTGGTGTAATCAAGCTGAATATAGAAGGAACAATATCTGGAGTCAGTTGCATGTATTTAATAGTTCAAATTCTCAAGTGACCAAGTAAAAGGGTGCATGACACATAACTCGAAGTGAATAATTGAGTTGATTGTGAATATAGTTTGAACTTGGAGCTATTTTGAACATTACTCAAGAAAGAAAGGAAGTATTCAAGCTAAACAAGAGCTGAAAAAGAGATAATATGATGTGATCAAGCTAAGAAAGATCAACAAAACAAAAGAGAGAGGAAAGAGGAAAATAAATCAATGAAGAAAGATTCATCGGATGAAGAGAGAATAAGGTGTGTGAGTGATTAAACAAGAGGGGTCGAATCAAATGAGTAGAAGAGAGTGAAAAGAAGAATACAAATAGATACATAAAGGTGATCATAATCTATTGCAAAAGAAATTGTTGTAACTAGATGATTAAAATGTATATGTAAATAAAGTCTAAGTTGTAGCTTAGCATATTGGGGGGTTGGTGTTCCTTTTGGGGTTGGTGCCTCACTAAAAAAATCTCTTGTGATGTGTTATATTCACTTGATTCCTTTGTTGTGTGTAATATCAGCAAATGTGTAAGGGGTTGGTGCTCCTTGTGGGGTTGGAGCCTCACTAAAAAAATCTTGTAGGATGTGTAATATTCTTGCAAGTCCTTTCTTTATGTAATATAAGCAATGATTTTAGGTGGGTTTTTCTCCCAAAATGGTTTCCCATGGTAATCTATGTGTTCAGTATTATTATGCATGACATATGTTTGATTGAGTGCTCATATTTTAAAGTCATACATCACTTAAAGGATTTAAAATTGGCAATAAGCTGAAAAGTTTTAATCTGCACTGATTTACCCCCATCTCATTACTTGTGATCTCTAACAATTGGAATCAGAGTGAATTCCTTACAATATAAGCTTAACATATTCAAGGAGATCCTCTTATCACAAGTATGGAAGAAAATCAGGCACAAGGAGGTTTGTCACTATCAAGATCACCTCTCTTCACTGGTACAAATTATGCATTCTAGAGAATAAGGATGAAGACATATTTGATGTCACTTGGTTTTGATATCTGGGAATGTGTTGAGAAAGGATACAATCCTCTAACCACACCAATTACTACTTCTATAGATAAGGCATAATATGAATGTAACTCAAGAGCAATGAATACCATTCTATGTGGCCTGACTGAAACAGAATTTGTCAAAGTAATGCATTGCACAACAACAAAGGAGATATGGACCAAGTTATAGAGTATATATGAAGGTGATGAAAAGGTCAAGCTAGAAAAATTACAAACCTATAGAGCTTAGTTCGAGAATCTGAAGATGAAATATGATGAGAGCATAGCGGCCTACATGCAAAGAATAGATGAAGTCATAAATATGATCATAGGTCTAGGAGAGAAACTAGAAGAATCTATCATAGTGCAGAAGATTTTGAGATCTTTAACCGACAAGTACGATGCAAAGGTATCAAATATAAAGGAAGCTAAAGACATGAATACTCTCGGGATGGATGAATTACAGGAAATATTTCAACATATGAGATGATTCTTGTTGGATGAAAAATTTCTAAGAAAGAAGTAGTGAAAAGGCAAAAATATGCCTCATCAATATGCAATAAATGATCTTATTTTACTCTCCTTTTTATCAAGTTTGACTACATTTTGTGAATTTTGTTTGATCTAGTATAAGTTAGGATGTAATTTTCCATATTTTGTTTGATTTAGTTATAATGTCTAAAACTCTATAATTCCTAGCAAAGTGTGTGGAAAATCAGTTTTTGTAATAAAACAAGTCACATTCAGTCAGAAGAATGAAGTATGAAGCAACCAGCACCTTTTTGGGAACATTTGCTTCAATACAACTTACCTCTGAAACCTCCAAGATTAGTTCTAGAACTCCATCACACAGAAAAAGAACTCTATCGCTTAGTTCTGGAACCTTCATACTTAGTCAGAACTCTAACACTTAGTTCTGGAACTCTTGCGCTTAGCACCGAAACTTTCACTGTTAGTTCCAGAATAGTTTCCTTTGGTTCCGAAACTTCTCCAAAGTTTAAATCAATGGGGATATTTTTATTTTGATAACATCTGGTGATAAAGAAATTAATGGGCCTTCCAATCAAGAGAAAATCAATAGATTGTTGATTCTTCATACTCCATAAATACTTATGTAGGATCAGACATCTGTATGTCCAACAAGGTTTCTAAATTCCACATCTACTTTGAGCACTATTTTGTTTCACTAAAACCTATAGATGGATGGAAAACTATTGAACACTTATCATTGTAAATGCATCTTCGGATGATGAAATATATATAAGGACCTATAGATAGATTAGAGAGGATATGATAGATGATATATATGGTATAGATATATAATGAAGTTTTGTAAGACATAACATTTTAGTAATAAAATAGCCATTTTGTTTTGAGAGAATCATACTTTTTAACTCCTGATTCAAGATGGAGGAAGGGCCCACTCCTCCAAGAAGAAGGATTCTTTATTTTATTGGTATTTATATTTTTAAGTAATTCATGTATATATTTTAAGTGTTAATTCTTTAAATACTTTTGATTCTTGAGTTGAATTTTGTTTCGTACTTATCCCTGCATGTGTTATAGATTAGAATCTTATTTCCTTGCAAGCATTTTCAACAACATTTTTAAACATGTGTTTATTTCCAAGAAAGTGTGTTTACTTAAGCAAGTGTGTTTACTTCTGCAATGTTTGTTTATTTCCAACAATTTGTTCCATTCTGCAAAGAGTGTTTATTTTTAGCAATTTGTTTCATTCTACAAGAGTGTGTTTATTTCAATAGCATGTTTAATTCTAAAGATTTATTTATTTCAACAATGAGTGTTTATTTCAGAAAGTTTCTTATAGTTTATATTTAATAAGGATTTGGCTAGGAAATCCTAAAGACACTTCACAAAACCCCCTAGAAAATAAAAATAATAAATACCTACAATCAATTACTAAATCACTAAGATTCTTCTTGTTACATATAGCTTCAGACACACCCCTGGTTTGAATATGACATCAACTAAGAGTTGATTAAATGAAGGGAATAATGACACCCATCATTTTTGCATTGCTTTAGGGACCCACTAGTTAGAATTGTCTAATTAGGTGTCAACAAGAGAAACAATCATACATCTAGTAATTGAAAAATCTTCCCTACGTTATCATAAAATTTATGAGTAGACCAAGAGACTCAAAGGGTAGATTTCTCCCAAAAATATCTCAACAAGAACTATCAGCATCCTCTAGTTCAAATAAGGAGGTTGAGAAAGAATTAGAAGCACCATTGTCTCTCTGTTAGACAAGAAGTAGAACTTCCACCTTTGGAATTTTTGGATCAATCACTAGAAGGAAGTGGAACTTTTAGGAGAAGGATTATATCCCAAGACCCACTTAGAGAAGTTTTTATTCTCAATTAAGTATTCAACCTCCTACTCCTAACTTTTCACCTTCACCAAAGTGGATCACATACCACATTGATTTGAAAAAATATCTAGAAGATACTATAGATATGGTACGAGAAGATGAAAGAGAACCTAATAGGACCTTTACCTATCTAATTCAGTTGGAGGATGATGATACACCTATGAAGAATATTTCACATACACACTTTCCTACATTTAGAGGGATTTCATCTGAGGACCTGACCAATTCTTGTTTGAATTTAAATTATTGTGTTAGACCTATGACTACAAAATAGAAAATAAAAACTCAAGTTGTTTCCATCTACTCTGAAAGATGCAACAATGAGGTGGTTTATGGGATTAACATCCAATTCTATTACCACTTGGGCACAAATGGAAACTACCTTCCTAGAAAAATACCAAGACTATACGAGGGAGAAACAAGAAGGAATTTTTTTAGGATCAAACAGGAAGAGAATGAAAATATGGAAGATTATTTAGATAGATTCCTCTTTATAAGTAAAAGGTGTGGATTTTTACTTCAAGAAGAGATAAGAAAAACCATTTTTCTTAAAGTTTGGATGATGAATCTAGGGAATCCCTTAACTTAATGGGAGGTGGAAACATCAATCAATTAAGAATGAATGATATTAAAGACCTTTGTAGAAGTTATTCAAGAACAAGGGGTGGACCTAGGAAAGGAAAAAATGTGAAAACTACAAATCAAGACATGAAAAACTTATGGATGAACTAGAAAACTTTAAAATAGACATCCTAGTTCAATTAACTTCCACCATGGATGGATTGCAAGCCAAATAAAATTTTAATATTGAACCATTAGCTATGTATTGTCCTAGATGTAGAAAGAAGCATGCAATAAGATATTTTCCTTTGGATAAAACAGAAATGTGTCTTATTTTGAATCTAGGGAACATGAAGCTAATGTTTATTCTCTTCTTCCATTCATAAAAATCAATTTAAACAACCCAACACTTCATCCACTACTAGAAGAAGTAAACTTTGTCCAAAGACAACCTAGCAAGGGAAGTTCATACCAAGATCTATTCCTAATCCCTGGATGATGCCATGGGAAGCTCAGATAGTGCCACAAAATTGAGGGAAAACCACCTTGGACCCCTCAACCAACATGGAATCCCTGGGATTGGGTAGGACAAGCTTGGTATGCTCTAGGGACACCAACAACCATGATCTAGTTAGAGTAACCCATATACTTGGTCACAACCTAGGTGGAACCCTAATAACTACACTCAAGGAAAAACATATCCCAACCAAGCATCAAAGGCCATAATGGGTTCTCAACACAAGGTTCACAAAGCGAAAATGTGGTTCAAACAAAAATTCCAACATAACCAAAGTGGCTAATCCAAAAACAAACAAACAACCCATGTCTACATGGAATAAAGCAAGAAAACCACTTTATCTTAATGCCATGGACTATAAGGATATTCAAACAAGATCTAGAAAAATAATTAATAGTCCACATGTTATAATTACTGAGATGAAAGAAGAAATTGAAACCCCTAGTATTATTCTAAGGAGGATTGAAAACATAAAAACCCTATGGTTTGCACAAGTGTGGGTGCTTGAGCACATAGTTTGATTGGATAACATGGGTACTAACTCTAAGTTGTGGGACTTGCTACTTGAGAAGACCTCCAAAGAAAGTTGGTTCTTCTCCTAAACTACCCGCCATAATCTAGTCTAATGTAGTTGAGAAGACCTAGAAGGAAAAGAAATCTTGTCCTAATCCAACTTTCCAAGGGACCAAGGAGAGAAGTGCATGATGTTAAAAAATCCTACACTACAACGGTGATACACTTTAAAAGGAGTGTGTGAGAATAGTATCAATGTGTGAAAAAAAAAAATGAAGTGCATACTAGAAGAGGTGATAACAGTTCCCCACATTCCAAAAAATGCATTCACAACAATATTCCATACATGCATAATGAGAATGAATCCTTGTAGAGTATAAGGTAGACACAATATATTTTTAATAAGTTTGAACGAGGGCAAGAAAAATGTAAACAAACACAGATAAGGAAGAAGTATCAAAAACATGTATCTATTGCTTCATTGATATGCACAATCCAATATATTATTGAATAAGGGCTTGGATCACCATGTAAGGAGTCCACTACTCTAAGGGCTCTGTAGCACATTGGCTTCATATAAACATTTTTTTATAGTTTTTCTACTCAAAACTATCCCCCCTTTTCAATGAGCCCAACACTCTAATTTATAGAATTCTGAGAAGAGAGAGAGAGGGAAAATGAAAATCCTAAAATTTATCCTTCAACCACTTGTAAAAGCTAGTAAATGATGTGAAATTGTGTTCTCATTAAAATTCTTGCAAAAGGCCCACCATATTTTCCCATAACTTGACAGTAGTAAGAAATGTCGGTGATGCTTCATTGAATGCATCTCAACTACTAAATAAAACATTTTTCTGAACATGGCCATGTTTTATGAAAAATAACCAATGACCCTTAACTAAATCATGAGTTTCTTGATTTTTGTGCATTGGGCTCAGAGCTATGATTCCAACGGTACCAATTTTGTGTGTTTTTGTTGAGAAATGCAAAAGTTATGGCCTTCCGAATATAAAGCAATTGTTTTGGGTCTCCTTGGGCTTCTATCATTTAACAAAAATGAGCATTTGATTGATTGGAGCTGAAGATGTTTCATTTAGTTTTGCATAGCTAACAACTCATCATATTTTTCTTAGGTATATCATGCTCATTTCTAGAAAGTCAAATTTTATGAAAATTGAAGCTCTGAGTCAAACGTTATGGCCATTTGAAGTTTGGGAGGGTCAAATATTGAATTTTCCCTTACATGTGGCTATTTCAGATATTTTGGGTCTTGGTGTCCCAGATGTCCCTTATGTGACTTGGGCAAAACCTCATGATCCATCCACATCAGATTTGACCCACTTTGTAAATTGGGCAAGTCATCTTTTTGGGGAACTCATGTCCCGCTCGATCGACATGGGACAATGGAGGAAGCGTGAGGTTCGTTGACTTCTCGCTTCTAGGCATCCCCTTTGGATTGGCTATTTCAGCATTTTAGAGAACTAGTGTCCCAACATCTCATGGACCACATGAGGACCAAATTCATCTAAATTTTTTTATTTCCCTTTGACAACGGCCTTTTTGGCTTTTCAGGTCCCAGTTTGTCCCAACGTCACATGGACCATCTAGGACAAAAATACCCAATTTTTCCACAATATGCTAGCACAAGCCAATTTTTTTTGGATTTTTCACAATTTTTCTATCTTCTTGGATTTTTCTTAGACAATGAAGATAGAGAAAATCAAAGGACCCCCAAAATCCAAATTTTGTCCTTCCATCATTTTTGCCTCTGATGTTAATTTTGAAGAGATCAAAGTTATCAATTTACCTCAAGGGGTGAATTTGGGATAACACCTAGTTTAGGAGTTGTTCCGAAGGAGGATGAAAAATAAAAAGAGAAGGATCTAGACAACAACTCTACTGAAACTCCATTTCCAAAAATATTTAAAGAAGTTATTGAGACCAAAGAATCAATTAGTGCAAGAATTAAGGAAACTAAATATTGAAATACCATTGTTGCAAGAAATCAAGGACATTCTGAATTAAACAAATTAATCAAAATGTTATGTTTGAAAATACCTGGAAGGAAGAAGCAGTACCCTAGGACTATTAAGGTAGATGGGAAACTTGTTGATTTATTGGCAGGAAAACTCTTACTTCCCAAATATGGGGATCTAAAAGCCTTTTATTTCTATCTCTATAGGAAATAAAGATATACATAATGTTTTGGTTGATTTGGGAGCTGCTATAAATGTGATGATAGTGGATTTTTGCAAAAATTACCATTAAAAGCTATACAACCTACTAACACCATATTGTAAATGGCAGATCAGTTAGTAGGAAAACTAGAAGGAATCATTGAAGATGTGGTAGTTATGGTGGAGTCATGGGAGTATCAATGGACTTCCTTATATTACGACCAAAAGGTAAAACACTTGGTTATCCCATTATTTTGGGTAGACCATGGTTAGCTACAGTTGTTTCCTTAATTGATTGTAGATTAGGTGATATGACTATCTCAAATGGTAATAATTCTAAGAAAATTTCCTTATATCCTTGTGCATAACTGTTTATTGATAACCAAGAACAATTATGGGTTGATGATCCTGATACTAATAAACAAAATTTGTCTTCTTTGGGTATGATAACATTTTAGGATCACGTACGGGATATGGAGAATATGATTAATCATATATTGAATGATCACCATTTGTCTTTGGAACAATCAAGGATAGTTTGGAACCTTGAGACTTGGTTCTATAACCATCAAACTTAGTTCTAGAACCTTCAGACTTAGTTCTGGAACATGCATACTTATCTCTGAAACCACAACAATTCTGGGTAGATGTAAATAATTTCCCCGGAAGAATGATATTTCTCATGGGGATGGGTAGAAATAGCTATGGAATCAATAGCTTCAGCCTCAAAGATATCAAGGAATGGTGAGGAATTTTTGAAAGCAAAGAGATGAGTGATGAGGAATTTGACCAACAATAATATAAGTATCATAACTCTCTCTACTTTTCCTTTGTCTAGTATTCTTTCTCAAGGGAACTTTAGAGACATTTTTACATATCATATGTTGTTACCACATTCATGTCCACTAAACACCCTAATGGAACCATTTCAACAAATCAATTCATCACACACTGGAACCAAAAAAATTGAGATTTAAACAGGTAAAATTTTAAACATTAATAGGTTAGGTTGGAAAATGATCAAGAAGCTAAATTGTTTGATGTTTTGAAAATTCATACTAGAGATTTTCTTGGGACTATAAAGACATGAAAGGAATCCATCCAAGTATTTGTACCCATCACATTTATACTAAAAATTTAAACCAGTTAGGCAACCTCATAGAAGGATCAACCCAGCCTTGAGGGACATAGTCAAGTAGGAAATTGAAAAGCTATTGCAAGTAGGATTTATCTACCCTATCTCAGATAGTCAGTGGGTGTCTCCTCTTGTGATTGTGCCCAAAAATAATGGAAAATGGAGAATTTGTGTTGATTATAGGAATTGAAAAAAACTACACTTAGAGATTATTTTCCCTTACCATTCATAGATCAAGTTTTAAACAACCTTTCAAGTAAACAATACTTTTCCTTCCTGGATGGTTTTAGTGGATATAATCAAATCAGGGTGGTTTTGAGGATCAGGAAAAAACTACCTTTACTTATCCATGGGGTACCTTTTCCTATAGGGTATTGCCATTTGGACTATGTAATGCTTCAACAACCTTCCAAAGAATTGTACTAGCAATCTTTGCATATCTAGCCAATGATTGTGTGGAAGTATACATGGATGATTTAGTTTGCATGGAGAAAAATTTGATGATGCCTTGAAAAATTTAGACAAAATATTAACAGGATGTGAGAAACACCATTTTTCTCTTAGTCATGAGAAATGCTTGATGATGGTTGATGAGGGGATTGTACTAGGACACCAAATTTCAAAAAGAGGAATCCAAGTTGACCAAAACAAAATCAGGATTATTTAAGACTTACCTTTTCCTCAAACACCCATAGATATCAAGTAATTCTTAGGGAATGCTAGATACTATATGCATTTTATCAAAGATTTTAGTAAAATTAATGCCCCCATGTTTTGTTTTCTTACCAAGGATTGTGAATTTCGTTGGGATGAAAAGTGTCAACATGCTTTTGAAGTTAAAGAAAAATTAATCACTTCTCCAACATTGAGAGGACCTAATTGGGAGAAGCCTTTTCACATCCAAATAGATGCCTCAAATAACTCAATTGGTGCAGTTTTGGGACAGAAATATGAAGAAGGGAAAATGTATGTTATTTACTACCTTAGTAAAAATCTTACTCCCACTAAAAGAAATTACACCACCACTGAAAAATAATTTCTTGTTGTGATTTATGCAATTAATAAGTTTAGACATTATATTACAGGTTACAAAATATTTGTACATATAGATCACTCATAAATTATATACTTAATGAACAAACCAGTGGTTGGAGGTAGGATAATTAGATGGTTATTAATTTTACAAGAATTTGATATTACCATTGTTGATAATCTAGGAAAATCTAATGTGGTAGTTGATTTCTTGTCAAGATTAACCACTACAGGGGAGAAAGATCCAGTTAAGTACAACTTTCCAGATGAACAATTATTTACTATTTTAGTTGATACACCATGGTTTGTTGATATGGCGAATTATCTTGTAGTAGGGACCCCTTTCTTTTACTAAGAAAAAATAAAAATATTAATCAAAACTAGTGCACAATTTAAATGGTTGAATGGAATGTTATTTAAATTTGGTCCTAATTTGGTTTTACGTAGGTGTGTGAGAGAAGATGAAATATTTGAAATACTCAAGGCATGTCATGATGAATCAAGTGGAGGAAACTTTTTAGTGAAAATAACAACACACAAAATACTTGGCACTGGATATTATTGGCCATATCTATAAAGATGTGAAGAAATACATCAAGTAGTGTGATCCTTGTCAAAGGATGGGACAACCAACTTTCACTAGTGAAATGCCTCTGCAACCTCAAGTAGTGATTGAACCATTTGAAAGTGGGGGCTGGATTTTTTGTCCCTTTTAGTCCTCCTTCACAAGGAAAGGAGCACATTATTATATGTATTGATTATGTGACAAAGTGGGAAGAGGTTCAGGCTTTAACAAATGCTAATGAAGATGTAGTTGCTGATTTTTTTGGCACAAAATTATGATGAAGTTTGGTGCACCAAGAAGTATAGTTTCAGACCAAGGTCCACAATTCATGTCCAATATGATCCAGACCTTCACAATGTACTATCAGATCAATCATAGGAAGTCATCTCCCTATCACCCACAATCAAATGGGTAGTAGAAGTGACAAACAAAGAATTGGAAAACATTCTCACCAAAATAGTTGAAGTAAGTAAAAGAGATTGGGTGAAGAGGTTACTTGAGGATTTTTGGGCTTATAACACAACTTGGAAGACTACAAAATGGTTCTCACCATATGAGTTAGTCTATAGGAAAAAAACCCTTGTTACCCATTGAATTTGAACTACAAACATTTAGAACAGAAGCTAAATTGGGTATTGAATTGGATGTAGCACAAAAGGAAAGAATTCTACAACTCAATGAATTGGATGAGTTGAGATTGGAAGCACTTCAACAGATAGAGATAATCCAAGACAAAATAAAGCAGTGACATGATACACATATCAAGGAAAGTAAATTCAAGGTAGGAGATTGGCATTACTATTTGATTCCAAGTACCAGCAATTCAAAGGCAAGTTGAGAACCATGTGGTTAGGACCTTATCAGATTGAGAAGATTTTGACAATGGATCTATTTATCTACTTCCATTTTATGGTAGCATAAGGACACTTCTTGTCAATGGACATAGGCTAAAACTTTATAGGAAGCCTCCTACCAAAGATGATTTTGAAGAAAATTGAAGTAAGACAAGGAATTTGATCATATGCAAAAACCTAGTTATTCCAAAATGGTCAAGTAATCAGATGCATGGATCCAAAATAAAGGGAAGAGAATGAAAACTAACAAATGCATTCTCTTCCCCAAAAAAAAAAAAAAAAATAAAAAAAAAAAATAATAAAAGGGAGGGAATGAAAACCAGTAAATGGTGTTCTCTTCCCAAAAAAGAAAAAAAATCTCTCAAAGACCAATTAAAAACCAAAAATGGTGGTTGGTCTCCTCAATAAATGGCTAATTCAAAATAAAAGGAACTTCTTTGGAATTCTAGCTGTCTTTTCTAATCATTTTTCCTTTTTCACTTTTTTAGGAATGATGAGTCATCAAGGCGGAGGAATTACATCAGAAAGGATGGTAATTATGTCTTGATCTTATTAAAGGTTAAATTAAAAGTTCACATATGTGATTAGAATTGATTTAAGTAGTCGGTATGATGAGTCATTTATTGTACATTATGATTAAAAGAAAGTAATCATGAGGGTGATGTCGATTGAACAAGTAAAAGTGGTGGCATATTAATAATGAGCTATCATTTGGGTAGAATAAATGAAATTGAGAAGTAGTTGCAAGAAAAATTCAAGGAAGAAACAATAGAATTATATTTGAATTCCGTAGCTAAACCCAAAATTCCACAACCAAATCTAATAGTTCTGCAGCCAAATCTAGTAGTTCCATAGCTATCTCCTGACAGAGTAAGGATTTGAAAGAAGGAAGAATTTGAATCATCCTCTTTGCCATGGGTATCAAAAATAAGTCAAAGCTAGAAGATGATACACAACTTCTTGTAGATGGAGAAGTGGTAGCCATTTTTGAACAAGTAGGGTGGTTGGAATTTCTAAGAAATTCTCAAAGTACAATGATAAATTGGTAAGGGAATTTTTTGTAAATTTAGAATAATCTAGAACTAAGGTTAAAATCATTATAATTCCCTTTACTGTAAATACAATGAGAAATGTATCTGGGGTACCAATTATACATGTCCCAAATCCTATCAAGGGGACCCTAAAATAACTAGTGGAAACCTTGATACAAGAGGGGGAATCTGAACCCCAATATATTTATAATACTAAGAAAATCATCAAGGGGGTGAAGAGCCAGCTTGCCCAAACCCTTTGACATGGTAGCATTTTGGGTAGTTAAGTACCTAACTTGTGATGGCCAATTTGGGATTGTGGGAAGAGAGGTCCTTAAGATGTTGATATATCTTAGGTATGGGGCTGTAAAACAAGATTATATAGTAAACCTTCTTGGTTTCCTCTTTGACTCTATCAAGACAATGGCTCTGAGAGGTATTCTTGGGGAGTTGGGATAATTAGACATCATGGATTAGTCCATCTGGTCTATAACACCATTTTCTCTCAAAGAAAAATAGAGAAGAAGCATGGGAAAAGTTCCTTAACAAATTCAAACAAATCCTGATATTATTAGGAGGGGAATACCAACCCTTTTCTCCCTAAAATTAATTTGGAGATTTATCCCCTATAGAGAAAAATAAGGAAATAAGTGGGGTTAATGTGCCAAAGAGGAGGAGATCTGAAAGGATGATCAAATTTACAAAACCTACTGTGTCTTCAAAAGAAACTCCTTCCTCTATAGCAATACCAGAAGAACTAATATCTATCTCTGATAGTGACAGTTCACCTAAGCTAGATCATGAAGTAAAATCAAAATAGTCTCAAGGAGAAATCCCACTTACATGACATTTTGAAGCTCCTCAAAGAAGAAGAGTTCATAAGAGGTCTAGGGAAACTCCAGTGGATATTGAAGAACAAGATGGTTTGGAGAAAGAAGTTGCTAATATTTTGGGTAGCATGGCAATGTCTCCTCCTCGACCAAGTCAAACTGAGGTGGAGAAAGAAGATGAAAGATTTGAAGAACAGGATTTTCAGGAGATGGGTGACTCAACAACACTGTCACATGAAGAAGAGGAATTGGCATCTTGGAAATAGAAAGGGAAATCCCCTTTGGTGGAAGAGGAATGCTCATTCCCAAGGAAATTTCAGAAAAAGAGGAGAAACAACAAGTTAGACAGGTTTTTTTTTCTAGAGAAGAACTTATCATTAGGGAGAAGGATGAGGAATTAAACTTCCTCAAGAAAAAATTGGAGCATAGGGAAATGCTCATTGAGCAACTAAAAACTCATCTCACAGATAGGACTAAAGAATTGACATTGGTCAAACAAAAAATGATATAAAAAGAAAGTCAATTGGCTAGTAAATAGAGTGTTATGTCAAAGATATCTTCAATGAATCAGGTTGTACAAACTGAATTGACTTACTGGCCACTTAAGAAGTTGTGGGATGATACCTGCAGAAATCTTAATGAATTTAAAACATCAAATGAGGAACTAAGAAGCAAGATGGAAGAGGAGAAGAAGGAAAGGAAAGAATGGGAAGAAAAATTTTACAAAATGGAAGAAGACAAATTTAAATGTCTAGTAAAGATACAAATGGTTTGTATAATGAGTGAAAGATTACTCACATGTAAGAGACCTTCTCCTGCATACAAGTGTCTTTCTGGAAGAAAAATTTATTTGCTGGAAAATATCAAGGATTTCATGTGGCCTTCCACATGAAATAAAAGATGAATCAGAGTTCATGACAACATATTCCTCAGCCAGTGCAGAGTAGAAAAATCTTCTCTGTGAATTCTATCTCTATAACTTTATGCTAGAAAAGAATACAAGCTTCATGATCAATTTTTATGTAGGGGAAAGCCAATTGAATACATTTTTTATGTACTTAAAAATAATATAGCATGGAAAGAGAGGGATTTTGAACATTTATTAAAGTCTAGTTCATTTGGCCTCTACATGAGATCTCACTATGGAAAACCATCTGCCTTTGTTATACATTTCAGATCTCATGCCTTTGATAGTTGATTCAAGGCACATTATATTGCCAGTCTACAAAAAAGTATTGATGCCTTCACCTCTTATGAGGAGAAAAAATTTGAATATATTTATGATGGATGCTTGAAGAGATGGGAGTTTCTCACATTTTCATTGAGAAGAAGAGAAGTGACATCACCCACGAAATCAATATGGAATCTAGAAAGAGCTAGAGCTTTGTGTACACTAATCCCTCATGTCAATGAAAAATGTAGGGGTAATTGGATGGGAATGAGAAAAAGGCCTCATCTCCTTCTCACTCCCATGTCTCCATGGAAAAAAAAAGAGACTCAAGATCCCACTCACTTTGAGGAGTGGCAGAGAAAGATAGAAGAAGGATCAAGGTATATTACTTCTGAACTAAAGCATTGGGATATTCAATTTCACCCCTTTGACCTTTGTAGTCAATTGGAATATAGAATTCATAACCCAAGTTTTGAAGAGTAAAGTTTGTAAGAGGACTTACAAACAAGTAAGTGTGGGGGAGATGATAAGGCCAAAATATGCCTCATCAATGTGTAATAAATGATCTTATTTTACTCTCCTTTTTATCAAGTTTGATTGTATTTTGTGACTTTGGTTTGATCTAGTATAAGTTAGGATGTAATTTTCCATATTTTGTTTAATTTAGTTCTATCTAAAAATTCTATAATTCCTAACAAAGTGTGTAGAAATTGATTTTTTTAATAAAACGGGTCACATTCGATCAGAAGAATGAAATATTAAGTAACTAAGCACCTTTTTGGGAACATTGGATTTAATACTGACTTACCTCCGAAACCTCTAAGATTAGTTCCAGGACTCCATCACACAGAAAAATAACTCTATCACTTAGTTCCGGAACCTTTAGACTTAGTTCCAGAAATCCAGCACTTAGTTTTGGAACTCCTGCGCTTAGCTCCAGAACTTTCACAGTTATTTCCAGAATAGTTTCCTTTGGTTCTGAAACTTATCCGAAGTTCCAGAATCAATGGGAATATTTTGCAAAGAGTGTTTATTTCTAGAAATTTGCTTCATTCTGCAAGAGTGTGTTTATTTCCAGCAGCATGTTTAATTATGAAGATTTATTTATTTTAGAAATGAGTGTTTATTTGAGAAAATTTCTTATATGTTAACTTTAATAAGGATTTGGCCAAGAAATCCTAAATACACCAAAAACTCCTCAAAAAATAAAAATAATAAAAACCTACAATCAATTACTAGATCACTAAGATTCTTCTTGTTGCATATAGCTTCAAAAAAATCCTTGGTTTGAATATGATATCAACTAAGAGTTGATTAAATGAAGGGAATAATGAGACCCATCAAGTAGCATTCAAGGTCAAGAAAGAAACCCATTCCAAGCAAGAAGAAGAATAATAATCATCTTCAAGAGATGAGTTGGATGATGAAAATATTGAAGCAATGTTTTTCAGAAGACTGAAAAGAGGTTCAGGTAAGTATAAAGGAAAACTCCCATTTAAGTGTTTTGCATGTGGACAAGTAGGTCATTTTGTTAGAAAGTGTCCAAAAATAATAAATATAATCAATCTGAACATGAAGAGGACAGTCATAAACACAACAAGAGAGAGACTAGATATAAAAATAAAAACAACAAGAAAAGGTTATTCAAGAACAAAATGAACTTCTATTCAAAGGAAGAATCAAGTGACTCTGAATCAAGCAATCCTGGTATCTCTAAAAATGAAAATGATGTAGATCAAATAGAATGTATGTTTATGGCCATGGATGTAATGAATAAATAAGATTCAAAGGGAAGAACATAGTTGATGTTGATCAAATTCCTAAGATCGAGATAAAGGTAGAGAATTATGGTCAAATGAGTTTGATGAATTCTGTGAAGAAAATGGAATTAGGAGACAATTCTCAGCTGCAAGGACACCTCAAAAAAATGGGGTTGTTGAAAGGGAAAAAAATTGTGTAGGAGATGGCAAGAACAATGTTAAATGAATCCAAAATCTCAGATAGGTATTGGAGTGAAGCAGTGTACACTGCGGTCTACATATTAAATAGATCCCAACTAAGGATAAAGCAAAGTGATGAAACTCCCTATGAATTGTGGAAGAAGAGACTAGCCAATGTAAAGCACATAAGAGTATTTGGAAGTAAATGCTATATCAAAATAGATTAAGACAATTTGGGAAAATTTGACTCAAGATGTGATGAAGGGATATTCCTTGGTTACTCAGTGGTCAATGTGGCTTATAGGTGCTATAATAAGTGGTTGTAAAATATTGTTGAAATCACAAATGTAAAGGTGGATGAGACATAGTATGCCAAAACCAGTAATCAACACAATGGTGGTCTTGAAGAACAAGAAGATGATGAAGAGTTGGATAGTACACGTGAAAAATAAGACAAAGAGGAAGAAAGGCTAGACACTAAGGCACCCTCCAGGAATGTCAAAAATAACCAAGGATCATCCTTCTTATCGGATCATTGGAAATAAAGATGGCAGAATTCTCACTAGAAGAAAGTTAAGAGAGAAACATAACCATGAATACATAATGCTCTTGTCAATGATAGAACCCAATAATGTTGCAAAATCATGTAAGGACCAGCATTGGGTAGATGAAATGAATGAATAACTAGATTAGACTGAAAAGAATGAGACATGGGAACTGGTACCCAGACCGTAGAACAAGAATTTGATTGGAACCAAATGGGTATTCAGAAACAAACTAAATGAAAAGGAGAAGTGACAAGAAACAAGGAAAGGCTAGTGTGTAAAGGATACATGCAAATGGAAGGAATTGACTTTGATGAAACATTTGCACCAGTTGCAAGAATGGAGGCAATAAGGCTATTTCTAGCTTACACAACATACAAGAAGATCAAAGTATTCTATATGGATGTGAAATCAGCCTTCCTAAATGGTTTCTTGAATGAAGAGGTATATATTAAACAACCTGATGGATTTTCACTAACTAAAGATAAGGATTATGTGTGTAGGTTGAAGAAATATTTGTATGGATTAAAACAAGCTCTCAGAGCTTGGTACAACAAATTGGATTCATACCTCATTGAGAAAGGATTCAGAAAAGGTGTTGCAGACAATAATCTCTACATCAAGGAAGAAGGAGAACATATTCTCATTATCATAGTCTATGTAGATGACATCATATTTGGTGGAGACCATGATAAGATGACATATGAGTTTTCGACATGATGAAAGAAGAGTTTGAGATGTCAATTCTTGGAGATCTTTCATTATTTTTGGGTTTATAGATCAGTCAAACAGATCAAGGTATATTCATATCCCAGACTAAGTATATCAAGGAGATGTTGAAAAGATTCAAAATGGAAGAATGCAAACCAATTGGTACACTAATGGAAGTTGGATATAAGATTAGCGAGAGATGATGACTCACCTAAGGTAGAAAAAAATTGTGAGATCCGTGATAGGAAGTCTACTTTATTCCACAAAGACATCAAGCCACGATATTATGTAGGTGGTAGGCCTTGTTAGAATATTTCAAGAAGATCCAATGGAAACACACCTCAAGACAGTCAAGATAATTCTAAGATATCTCATGGGAACAGTTGAATATGGATTATGGTACCCCAAAAGCAGTGATTTCAACATCAAAGCATATACAAATTTAGATTGGGAAAGCAGTTTTGATGACAGAAAGAGTACAAGTAGCAGAGCATTCTTTGTCAAAAATTGCTTAGTATCTTGGCTAAGCAAGAAACAATCATCAGTATCTCTCTCAACATGTGAAACAAAGTATATATTTGTCGTGATGTGTTACACTCAAGTTCTATAGATGAAACAGACATTGGAAGACTACAAGGTAAAATATGATAATCCAATTCCTTTGTTGTGTGACAATATAAGTGCAATAAGTGTCTCCAAGAACCTAGTGTTCCACTCAAAAACTAAGCATATACCTATAAGATATCATTTCTTGAGGGAAAAAGTGAATAAAAAGAATATCAAT
Organism: Taxus wallichiana var. yunnanensis; assembly: GCA_018340775.1. Taxonomy (NCBI): domain Eukaryota; kingdom Viridiplantae; phylum Streptophyta; class Pinopsida; order Cupressales; family Taxaceae; genus Taxus; species Taxus wallichiana. Next base: position 438,350,905 of record CM031235.1, on the reverse strand, counting down.
CTGGAATATGTGAGAACTAAAGAATAAATTACAGATATAATGACCAAGCCGCTACCAAAAGCAACATTTGAGCACTTAAGGAATGAATTAGGAGTCATTCTTGATCCCGCCAACAACTAGAAGATGTGAAGAAAAGGAAGGGAGAATTCTTAGGAATTATCAACTCCTAAAAAGTTCCAAAGTAAGGGGGAGATAATATATTAGCTCAAATTTATCAAAGTATGCATCAGTTCAAGGAGCATTTCCACAGACACACTAAGACAGATGTATGAGAAACATAAGCCTAGGGGGGATTCTTGAGGTAAGAACATGTTATATCTATCTTACTAAAATATTCAGATTTTATGTGGCATAGTTGGAAATTTTTGATGTTGTCAAAGGGGAAAGAAACTAAAGTAAAAAATATCAGGAGATCACAAAGGGCAACCAGTCATGCTTTGGATGGAAGTCCATCAAGAAGCGATGGAGAGATCTAGCGTTGGAGAGATCTGCGAGGACACGGTTTCCACAGTTTCCGCAGCTTTGGCTGCAGAATGTCTGAGAACCACGGTTAAAAATGCTGAGGAAAGGCTGAGCTATAGCCCATGTAGGGCGTTTGAAGACACGGGTAAGAAAGTCGAAAAAGTGGGAGGTACTGCCAGTGCGGTCTCTGCAGTTCTGGCTGCGGAAAGTCTGCGCAATATGACAAAACTTGCTGAGGAAAAGTAGATCTCAGACTGCAATCGAACGGCTAGCAGAGAAAAGGAGGAAATACCGAGATCCACACCTTTGGCTTGGAATAAGCTTTTTCAAAGCCCTAACCTCAAGGTGGGTCCGAAAAGCACTTGAGCAGTTCACATGGGAAATGGACAAAGAGGGTGCCACTTGTCTTAGGGTCCCGAGATGGTTTTGTTGATAGAGCTTTAAACAAAACAAACCTCTCCCTCATTGGTAAGTTTCTTGGCTCTAGACCTAATATTGATTTCATTAGAAAATGGGCTATGAGAAAATGGAAACCCAAGGGAGCCCTAAGCATTACCATTATGCCAAAAGGTTTTTTCTTGGCTAAATTTAACCAACAAGAGGATTTAGATTTGGTGTTACTTGGAGGCCCCTGGTGGTTGGGAAATATGGGTCTTTTTTGAAAAAATGGTATCGGGTTTTGATCCAAATACAGAAAACATAAACACCATTCCTATCTGGTGTAGGCTACCAGGATTGCCATTGCATCTATGGGATGATGAAATACTGTTAAATATTGCAAAATCCCTTGGCTCACCTATTGGATTAGATGGACCCACAAGAAACAGATCCAGGCTTGCTTTTGCTCGGTTCTGCATTGTCTCAGCCATTGATCAGGAGTTTCCAGAGCACATAATATTGAAAACTAGATTTGGATCATGGACTCAAAGAATTGAAGTTGAGACCTTAAGATGTAAGCGATGCCAAAGCATTGGTCACTCGATTTAAAAGCGCAACAAGAAGAAGACCCCTCTTTTGGTTTTGTTCGGCTGAGATTGGACTTGAGATCTAAACAAAGTCAACAAGGATTCAAGCCGGGAAAGGAAAGCGAAGATAAAGGTCCCGGCCAGAGAAATGTGCGAGTTAAATAGCAGAGGAAAAAAAAAAAAGAAAAAGGGGGTTTTAGAACTCATATTAAGAAACATCTTATCAGCGTCCCAAAGATGCTCTGATAGCTTCCCCAACAAAGAAGTAGTGGTCAAAACTATGAAGGCATCTCGGACAAACCTTTTGAAACTTCGTGAAGGTTGACCTTGCTAAGGATTCCTTGGAAGTGAGCGAACAAGAAGGTGTAATCCCTTTCTGGTTCGAGATGAGAAAGAAATCGACATTCATTAGAGAGGAAGCTTGCAACAAGGAGAATATGGATGTGAGTGAACCCCTGGCGATCCTCTCTTCGGAGAGGCTCGGAAATGCGGATCGCATTTGCCTTTCCTCGGCATTTCAACGGCGGATGCGCGCAGACATTGCTGAGCCTCAAAGCGCTTACGATCATACTCCGGCAAGTATCCATAAGGAACAAAAGGTAGGGAGATCACGCCTACCATGGAAAAGAAGACCTATTTAATCCCTTCTGGTTCGGAAGAGAAAGAAATCCTGCCTTTCGTTAGAAAGGAAGCTTGTATCAAGGAGGATATGAGGGTGTTTGAGCCCCTGGAGTCTCTCCCTACTGGAGAGAAAGGAATTGAGGATCCGCTGCCATACCTCAAAGCATGTCAACAGTGACTGAGCAGTGTTGCAATCACACTCCTGTCAATATTCATAAGGAACAAGAGGAAGGGGAGATTACGCCTGCCAAGGAAAAGGAAGATCCAGACTCTGGGTTCACTTTGGTCATCTCAAAAAAAAAAAAAAAAAGAATGGAAGGTTTTGAAAGGATCCCAGAATCACTTTATAGTGAAAAGAAAAAGGAAATTGACAATTGGGACACCTCTACCTCCAGAAAAACCAGATCTTCAGTTAGACGATTAGCTGATTTTGGAGGAAGCTCGAAAAGAGGAAGACCCTCTAAAAAAACTCTCAGAGCTAAGAAAACAGAGAGGGATATTGCAGATGGTGTTCAGCGACAACTGAACCACCAAGCAAATCCAACTACCAACCATTCCATATGAAGATCATATCTTGGAATATTAGAGGCCTTAACGGTTACTCTAAGCAAAGAAACATCAAGGAGTTACGGGACTCCAGTAACCCCAGCATTTTGATTCTTCAAGAAACTAAGATGAAAGCAATGACCATGGATAATATTAAAAATAATTTTTGGGATAGCTCTGAAATGGCGGCTGTTGATTCTCAGGGTGCTTCCGGAGGGCTGGCAACTCTTTGGGATAAAAGGCACTGTACTGGTATGATCCTTAGTGATAACTTTAATCATCTTGCAATTAAGTTTGTCACTATTGAAAAAAAGTGTGAATGGATCTTGTCTAATATCTATGCCCCTAACTCTGCTAGTGGTAGAAGAAAACTATGGGCTGATCTTAAAATCTTTAGAAGCCAGCATAGTTCTGCTAACTGGCTTATCATGGGAGATTTCAACTCCCCTCTAAACCCAGGCGAAAAGTTTGGGGGAACCCCCACCTTCTCTAATGGTATGGAGGATTTTGCTGATTTTATCACTGAACAAAACCTCATTGATGTGGATCTGCATGGTAATAAGTATACTTGGAATAATAGAAGGGTGGGAAAGGGGCTCATTCAGGTGAGACTGGATAGGGCTCTTATCTCGGCAAACTGGATTCTTAGCCAAGACTTTTACCTCTCTTCCTGCCTTGAGAAGGTGGATCGGATCATAATCCGATTGCTTTAAGCTTTCTAAATTGGACCAAACCTGCAAGAAGCCCATTCAAATTTGAAAAAATGTGGATGGAGCACGTTGATATCTATGATAGAATAAAGGAATGGTGGGATTGGAATGGGGAAGGCACTGCCCAGTACAGATTGGTCCAAAAACTCAAAAATGTCAAAAAACAAGTCAAACTTTGGAACAAAAATGTTTTTGAAACATCTTCGGAAAAAGAAAGAATTAAAACGAAGCTCCGGGATCTTGAGATAAAAATGGATACTATGGGAGATCGGTTGAAGATGAAGTAAATGAAAAGAGAATTCTTTCTGAGTTACACACGATATGCAGTAGAGAAGAATCCTTTTGGCGCCTTAAATCAAGGGCTATCTGGCTTAAAGAGGGGGACAGGAATACAAAGTTCTTTCACATGACCACTCTAAAGCACAGAGCCAGTAATAGGATATTAGAGGTTTCTAAAAGCAACGGAAGTATTACTAAAAATCCAAACAGCATTAAGAAGCAAGCACTTGAATTCTACAAAAATCTTCTTAGAGAGAGTAATGTCAGCAATCCGGAAGCTATTTCCTTCATGCTAGAGGCAATCCCCCAGAATGATATTGAAGACCAGAAATTCAGAGATATCACTAAAGCGGTCGCGCTCGATGAGCTAAAAAAGGCTGTTTTTTCTCTTGAGGGGGATAAGGCTCCTGGGCCGGATGGATTCTCCATTAATTTTTTTCAGAAATTCTGGGAAATATGCTCGGAGGATCTTCTCAAAGCGGTTAATGAATTTTTTAGATCGGGAAATCTTCTAAAAGAACTCAATAACACACACATTGTGCTGGCACCCAAGAAAATGAATGCAAAAGATTTCAAGGATTTCAGACCCATCAGTCTGGTTAATGCTATTTTTCGAATCTTCACCAAAATTATTGCTTCTAGGCTGCAGCCCATAATGAAGGATCTCATCTCAAAGCAGCAGAGTGGCTTCATTAAAGGCAGGATAATACAAGACGGTGTGATTATGGTACACGAAACTATGCATTCTATGGAAAATAACAAAAAGGCAAACATGATCCTTAAGCTCGACATGAATAAAGCCTTTGACAAAGTTTCTTGGGTCTTCCTTGACAGGATTCTATCTAAATTTGGGTTCACAGAAAAGTTTAGAAAAATTGTTAAATCATGTATATCTACAGCCAGGTTCTCTGTGGTTGTTAATGGAGAGCCTGTGGGATTCTTCACCAGCAGCAGAGGTCTAAGGCAGGGAGACCCCATCTCCCCCCTTCTCTTCATCCTTCTGGCTGACAGCCTTAGTAGAACAATTAGCAGAGCGGTGGAAGACGGCCTTTTAAATGGTTCTAAACCCACTTCTCTCAGCCAAGCTGTCTCTCATCAACAGTTTGCAGACGACACTATCCTTCTTCTTCTGGCCTCAGTGGTTGAAGCTAAAGCTATCAAGGCTCTTCTGCAGCTTTATGAATCTGCTTCCGGGCAAGAGATCAATTACGACAAAAGCATCCTTTTTTTCTTTAACACCCCTGGGGAAAGACAACTCAAGATTGCTAAAATTCTGGGCTGTAAAATTGGTACTCTTCCAGCAACGTACTTAGGCCTCCCTCTTGGCACGAAGAAAGTCTCTCACACGGTGTGGGATGATTTATTGATGAGATTTCAGAAAAAAATGGCCGGTTGGAAAGGGACCACTCTCTCTAGTGCTGGTAAGTGCCTTCTCATTAAAAGCACACTCCAAAGTTTGCCCATATATATCATGTCACTATTCAAAATTCCTTCCTCCTTCAGAGAGAAAATTGAAAGGATTCAGAAAAAAATTTTATGGCAAGGCATGGAAGAAAAGTTCAGATTTCACCTTGTGGCCTGGGATAAAGTCTGCACCCCTAAATCTAGGGGAGGGCTGGGAATAAAAAATATTGAGAAAATGAATGAGGCACTCATTGCTAAGATAAGTGGAGATTGCTTTTCGAGAAACAACCTGGATTGATGTCATTAAAACAAAATACTTGAATCAGCAAGCTGTTTACTCCTATCTGCATGATGAGCAACTCCCCAATGGTTCCATTTTTTGGAATAATCTGGTTAAGAGTAGAAACTTCATTAAGAAGGGAAGCAAATGGAAAATTGGGGATGGCAGCGACATTAACCACGGGAGGATAAGCTGGTCAATGATAATCTCTTGGAGAGATTTGGGACTGCTAAGGACAGTCTTATAAGAAAATATGGAACTTAAGTCAAGGACTACATTGATGGAAATGGCACCAACAAGAATTGGAAAAGACTTACTATGGAGAGTATTGAACTGAAACAGACTATTTCCTCCCTCCAAGACCTTTTGGATCTCTTCCCTTTGAGTCAGCTGGATTCCAAGGATGAGCTGATCTGGAGCAATTCACACGAGGGTAAATACTCAGTCAAATCTGGCTATACCAGTCTTTTCCACAGTAACCAATCAGACTTTAACTGGAACTTGATCTGGATGCCTGAGTTAACCCCCAAAATAAATTTTTTTCTTTGGCTGGCCATCAGAGGTAAAATTCTCACCACTGACAATTTGATGAAAAGAGGATTTATCATTCCCAATTGGTGCCACCTTTGTAGGAATAGCTATGAAGACATTAGACATCTGTTCATACACTGTGATTATGCCTTTAGAGTTTGGAACTTTGTCCTTTCCAAATTTGAAGCTCTCTGGGTGATGCCGGAGGATCTTACTCAGCTGTGGAACCAATGGAACCCACCATTCAGACATTGTGCTATCAAAAGAATCTGGAAATTAGCCATCCCGCATTTAATTTGGAGGATCGGAAGGATAGAAATAATATAGTTTTTAGAAATAAGAAGCGAGAATTTTAAACTCACTCTGGCAAGATCTCCCAAGGCATCAAAGAGGACATGGCCAGATTTAAACCTCCTAAGAACAATTGTTACCCTGAAAATGAAAAGCACATCTTATCAAATTGGCAGATCGGATATTGGAGCAACCCCGGGAATAGTGTGGATAGATCTTTGGTCAAATGGCATCCCCCTGAATCCAATTGGTTCAAGCTGAACTTTGATGGTGCCTCTAAGGGGAACCCTGGAACAGCAGCTGGAGGAGGAGCAATACGGGACCATAAAGGTAATTTGATTGTTGCATATGCTGGAAAAATGGGAATCCAAACCAATCATTTTGCAGAAGCTTTATCTGTTCTTTGGGGTTTGAGAGTTGCTCGGGCCCAAAATATCCAGAACCTCATTGTTGAAGGGGACTCCCTTAATATTATTAATCTGCTCAATCAGTCCTCTTCTCCTAGCTGGAATATCAAAGATTTTATCTCTGAGTCCATAAGCATCAGTCATACCTTCAACAGCATCAGAATCATACATACTTACAGGGAAGGAAACAAGCTGGCCGATGCAATGGCCAATTATGGCATTAATTTAAATTTCACTATTTGGGATAATGATAGTATCCCTAATCAGCTTCACAACAGCATACATGCGGACCTTCACATGCAAACAATCTCTAAAGATATGCTTTAATCTTTGGAGGAAATCCATAAATTCTTCCATAGGTGCTGTTTTAGTTTATTTGGCGTGGCATATGATATCTACTCCAAATGATAGCAAGATTTTGTTTAGGAACTTCAAGTGGAGTTGTCTTAATTTAAAAACAGCGCACGACGGGAAGTACAATATAAATTTGTTGATATTCGGTTGCCAAGCTCCATGAAAACCGAAGATAACTTCTACAAGGTGAAAGCCGACAGGATAAGGGTTTTCACGCGCGACTTCACTGGGACTCGAGATCGGCAATCCTACAGCCGTTCGTGGGAGGACCAACGGCTACAGTTCCCCATTTCTATGCGACCCGCAACGGTGAGAAACGAACCACTCCCAACGCCCAAAGGTATTTGGAAAATTGCTGTAACCAGCACATCCTTGTGAAGATGGGAGGGCCTCCCTGCCAGATTGAGCCGTGTGCAGACCCTGACTGGAAAGATAACACTGAGCTCTGGAACATTCTTAGTATTGGCGGATTCACCAACTTTGTGGAGAGAGTGCAAGGGCATGATCAAAGCATCTCTGTTCGCTTTGCCAAGGAGTGGAATGAGAGGATGGTCGACTATGGAGGGCAGAAGATTCTTATTAATGACGAACTCATAGCCGAAGCGACTGGCCTCAGCTTGGAAGGATACCGCTTCTTCAACAAGAGGGTTATCAAAGAGGCTGAAGAGAGAAGATTTGTGGAGGAGGAGGAGAAGCTTATATTCAACACCGCGGGTTTGCTTGTTAATTCAATTCCTTCTCCGTATGATGAAGTCACCCGCATGATGATTCGCTACATATCCTTGGAAGGCAGTTTGTTACTGTCCCTGCCAAGCACCTTGTCTTTTTGAATCACTTTCGTAGGAGTAGGTTGGTTTGCTTCCCCACTATCTGTTAAACTCTCTTGAGCGCTCCATTTTGGAGTTCCAGAAGCATACCCGGGTGGTTCCCCTTCACCAAGGGCTTATTCTGCTTATTCACAAGCACTGCCTTATCAAATTCCCCGGTCTCCCTTCCTCTCCCGGCCTGGCTTTGGTGGGCTCCGTTGCTGCCAGTCCTGTCTCCCCTGCTGTCCCTGCTGCTGCCCCCGCCTCCGGTGCTGATGCCCCCATGCAGGCTGCTCATGCTTCTCCTTCTTTTCCTCCTGCTGCTGCCCCTGCCACCCACACTGTCTCTACTTCTAAACGTGTCACCAGGGCTTCTAGGAGACTCAATCTTGAGTCTACTGCTGAGGGGGATGAACCTTTGGATGACATTGCTCGTGATCTGCTGAACATTAGTAGTGCCAGTCCCCAGGCGGCACCAACGGATAACCCTTCTAGAAGATTGGAGGCCTTAGAGGCTGAGCTTAAATTTCTTGAAGGATGAGGTAAAAATCTTGCTAAGCAAAAAGGCAAAAAAGCATTGAGGAGAAGAAGGAGCATTGGCAATAGCCAGCTTGATGAAATATACAAAAAACTGACCTCCCTAGACTCCCGCCTTGGGAAAACGAAGACTAGGCATGAGTATAATATTGCAGCATTCAGGGCCATAGAGGAATTCATCGAAGGTCATGCAAGAAGTGTTTCGCAGCTCAGCGGTGTCCCGATTACTCTTTGGGGCAATGAGAAAGAGAGTAAAAGAACCGAGAGAGGAGCTCGATAAGACGGATCTTGCTCATATGACCCACGCGGTATGTATCATGCTTGGAAAAAGTAAAGATGAGTATTGATCAAGCGGCCAAGAAGTAGTCGGTTTACTCTACCGCTTCTTGGCCGTAGGCTTGCTTTGCTTTTGTTGCCGTTGTTTTTCTTTGTTAAGTCTCGTTTGCGTTCTTTGTTTCTAGGCTCAGGTGTTCTTTCTTTGTAACTTTTGTGCTTTGATACTGACTTCTCTGCTCCTCTCTCTTATTCAGGGCTTTTAGGCCTCCTTTTTGTACACAAGGGTATAGTCCCTTTCAAAAACTATTTACCAATATTAAAAAAACCGGTCATGTAACAACCAAAAGGAAGAAGACATGGTGTTACAAGAAACTAGGTATGGAAAACAATTTGCCATCAAAATTTGTAGCTTTTTGATGTGGTTTAGATTTTTTAAGATGTTTCCATGAATTAAAAAGGGGTATATTGTTGAACCTCTTCCATGTGTCATATGTTTTTTCATTTATTTCAATTTGGATCAATTGATGTCAAGTTGCATTGATGGAAAAAGGAGTGAATTGATAAAGTGAGAAAATTTAAAAGATGAAGGTTGGTGGTAGTATCAATTCACGAGAGGCTCGGGATGACTAAGGATAAGTGCTAAGGGACTTAGTCAATGTTTGTGCATGTCATGGACATGAGTAGATATCCACTAAAGTCTATAGATAGCCTCTCGAAGACTTAGAGTAGCCACCGAAGTCTACAAAGCCACAGAGCTCTAGAAGAAGCTGCGAAAGGTAAGTGAGTGCCATGGATAAAGAGATGAAGTCACCAAAGTAATATGTATCTAGAGGAAAAGCCATGGAGTTAAAGGAAAATCCATGAAATTAAGGAATTTAGAATCAATCCATGGATAAAGAGAACATCCATGAAGAAATGGAGAAGCCACTAAGGATTAAAGATAAATGCAGAAGACTATAAAAGCCACAAGCAAAATAGAAAGTGTTGCGGACTTGGAACAAAGCCATGCAAAGGAAGAAAACAATAAATAAAGTCGCAAGATATATTGGGAAATCCATGAGAATCATAGAAGATCCATGGATAACTAAAAATCCGTCGTGAAGGAATAAATGTCGCAGACAAATAAAAGAGCTATGATACAAAGCAAAAGTCGAGGAGTAAAAGAAAGCCACAAAATGATGGAATATGAACTGGAAAAGGGTAGAAGGAAATCAAATTGATTCAAACATGAACAATTGAGATTTGGTTCTCCAAAATTTATGGTGATTCGATTGTCAGATGATTGTGGCTAAGGATACGACTTAATCTCCATGAAGAAAAAATTAAACTATTGTTCCAATGACTCAAAGCATTTAATGCTTATTGACTTTATGGAAATGTAATTATAATCTCTATGAAATCCCAAGCTTCAAGGCAGGATAAAATATTGGAGAAGGAAATGGATCGTTCATCTAGGTCACGTTGCAAATGTGGAAAATATATTTTTGGAAAACAGATAATAAATAGCTTCTGGAAATGCATGGAAAGTGGTGTAATCAAGCGAATACGAAGGAAAAATACCTGAAGTTAGTTGCATGCATTTAATAGTACGTATTTTAGGAGACCATGTAGGAAGGTGTATGGCACGTAACTCAAAGTAAATAATTGGGTTGATTGTGAATATAGTTCAAACTTGGAGCTATTTTGAACGTTTATTAAGAAAAGAAGTATTCGACCTAAGAAAGATCGATAAATAAATAATAAGATGAAATCAAGATAACAAAGAGCAACACAAGAAAAGAAAGAGAAAAGAGGAAAGAATATCAATGAAGCAAAGATTCATCAGATGAAAAGAGCATAAGGGTGGAAAATTGATTGAGAAAGAGGGATCAAATCAAATGAGTAGAAGAGAGTGAAAAGAAGAACACAAAAAGATACGAAAGGTGATCATAATCTATTCAGAAAAGAAATTGTTGTAACTAGATGATCAAAATGTATATGTAAATTAAGTCTAAGTTGTAGCTTAGCATATTTGGGGGTTGGTGCTCCTTGTGGGGTTGGTGCCTCACTAAAGAAATCTCTTGTGATGCGTTATATTCACTTGAGTTCTTTATTGTGCATAATATCAGTAAAAGGTGTAAGGGGTTGGTGCTCCTTATGGGGTTAGAGCCTCACTAAACAAATCTTGTAGGATGTGTAATATTCTTGCAAGTCCTTGATTTGTGTAATATAAGCAACGGTTAAGGTGGTTTTTCTCCGAAAGGGTTTCCCATGGTAATATTTATGTTCAATTTTATTGTGGATGACATACATTTTATTGAGTGCTCATATTTTAAATATGTACATAACTTAAAGGATTTAAAATTGGTAATAAGTGAAAAGTTTTAATTTGCACTAACACATCCCCTCTCTCAGTGCTTGTAATATCTAACATGGAGAAGTTTTGGTATGTGTATGTATGCAAGTCTATAAGCTTGCATCATATTTTTCTACCATGTCTGGAGAATATACCCACCTAGATTTTGTAAAAAAAAAGGGATGTTTTTAGATAGTTGGGGTGAATTAAAAGTCCTAAACTAAAATTCTCATTTTGCTCAAATTATTTTATGTGAGCATCCTAATGGATTTTATTTTGTAATAGGGATGTAAAATATCTTACTTATAACTCTCCTAAAAATTTATTATGAAAGTGGTGTCATGGGGTATTAAGATTCTATACATAAAGAACTCACAAAGGAGATTTTATGTTCCTCATTTTCCATCACAAAGGACTCTACAAACTCATTTCCATCTTACATATCATAAGGGAGGTAAAAATAAATCCTTAGTAGCACTTGAATTAAAATATTATTATATAATAAATATTTTTAAAGGATGAGATGGTTTTTTGCAAGCCATTAGATGATTTCCCCATAAAAACATGTGTGGATGATCCTATTTTCAAGTTTTTTCTTTTGTCTCCAATGTTTCCTTCTCTTTTATGATTTCTTCAATTTCTCTTTCAAATTTGGATATTTTTTTGTCATTTAAATTCTTTTTCTTGGATTACAGTGTTCTCTTTTAACCATCTTATTAAAATTTAAGGTTAGATCATGTTTTCTTAAGTGGTTGTTTTTGCGTTCTCCTTTTGTGCAGTAAGTGGATTTTGGGTTTATTTATTAGGTACTTCAACAATTCCCTCTTCAACATGTGGTGGACTAAAATATATTTTAACATCTATATCTACAAATTCCTTTTGGGTGGGTGGTGGGTTTTCATTTGTTGAGTGACTGCCTCTATAGTATCTAAATTTTGGAGTGCTTGAATGGTCTCATCCTTCTCATTTATCACTTTCTTTAGGGGAAATATTTCTATCCTATATTCTTTAATGATATTCTCAATGTTATAAAAAGCTAATGCATATTTTAATTCTCTACTTTCATTCAATGTACGAGGTAGATTCTCAACTTCTTCTTCAATTGGGGCCTTATGTTTGTCTTTCCTCCTATCCCTCATTAGTGTATCATTGGTAGATTCTCAACTTAATATTCAATTGGGGCCTTCCCTTTTACTTTCCTATTATCCCTCATTGGAGTACCATGAATAACCTCTTCCCTTTCTTCAAACACATTGCTCTAAATCACTTTTATGTCATCCCTCGTGTTATCCATTATTTTAGCTACCATTTGTTCCTCTTCACCAGATTCCTCATGAGAAATGAATAGCCTTTTTCTTATTGATCTTCTATGTATTTGAGGATTTTAATCCTCATAATATCCTTTAAATATAAGTAAAGAAATAAGTGGTTGATCTGATTTTCCTTTATCTTTCTTTTTTAGGTAGGAACTGATAGGTTTTTTTTTCCTCATTTTTTTGTGTATGGTCCTTAGTAGGCATACTTGGAGGATTGAGTTCAAAATTTTCTTTAAGATATTACTCCCATTTTGTATTCCCCTTTCTTGATTCTAAAAAATAGTGTTTTCAAATCAATTATATCAGCCCATGATGTATATCTATTTTTAATATTTTTGATACCTTTGAGACATAAAATGAAGAGATTGATAAAAAAATGAGGGAGGATGAAAGGATTTTGTTTCCCCTTTTTGAGATGGATCATCATTTTCATGCAACTCCCTAAAATAGTCCCAAACTGACCATCATAGGAAAAATACCTCATGATCCAAATGGCCACCATGTCTTAGGGTTTAGGTAGGGTTTCTCTGCTTATTCTCTTTTTATTACACTTATAGTAATATAGTATCTCTAATTATTTTTCATTTTTTTCTATAAAAATCTCTACAAGAGATGAGTATGATATTTTTCTACTGACAAAATCTTCCCCTATGTTTGAAGTTTTAGAAATTTGTGCAATAATATTAACAGTCACATGTATTTTGACTCCTTTGACAATAGTATGGTTAGTTTGAAGGTTCCTCTACCAGTTGCAAGTTATAACCCTCAAATTTCTTCAAAAACCCTAGCCACCCAACTTTCTTAAAAATAGATACTATTTCCCCATATTTTAATAATTCCTCAATCAATTCAGGATTTGACTTCTTCCCATATTTCACTAGACATGAATTTTTGAAATTATATGTAAAATTACTTAAATGTAATAATATTTATCATAACATAATTTCATTTTCATTTTCATTTTTTATATTTGAAAATTTTAACTACTGCTACAGATTTTTCATTATTTTTTGTTTATAAATATAATAAAACGAGTAAATATATATATATATATATATATATATATATATATATATATATTACTCGTTTTATTATATTTATAAACAAAAATAATGAAAAATCTCAGTACATGTAGTTAAAATTTTAAAATATATAAAATGAAAATGAAAATGAAATTAAAGCCTCAAATTTCTTCAAAACCCTAGCTACCCAACTTTCTTCAAAATAGATACTATTTCCCCATTTTTTATTAATTCCTCAATCAATTCAGATTTGACTTCTTCCCATATTTCACTAAACATGAATTATTGAAATTATATGTAAAATTACTTAAATGTAATAATATTTATCATAACATAATTTCATTTTCATTTTCCTTTTATATATTTTAAAATTTTAACTACGGCTACAGGATTTTTCATTATTTTTTTATAAATATAATAAAACGAGTAATATATATATGTTGTGTTATTATATATATTTATTGTTGTGTTGATAGTATAATAGATCAAAGAAAATAACTCAACATAGGACTGAATAAAAATTTGAAGTGAAGAAGATATCCTTCCATTCACATATCATCTTCATATTAATACATTCTCAAGTGTTACAATTTTCCCACAAGATCATTGCGATCAAATACAAGTAGATGGATAGTCTATTTACAAGTCATGGGTATTCATTACGCTTTCTCCTTTTCCTTTCGAGATGGGTATATATTAATAATTTTATAACACAAGGGTAGCCATGTAATGGTTGTAAGCATCTAAATTATATTTTTATGGTCAAATCAAGTAATTATGGTCATCATTCACAGTAAAAATATTCTCCTCCAATGCCCTATTACAAATAGTTTAAAAGGTCAATTCATCACAACAGGTAGTTACTTCTTATCTCTCTTTGATACGAAATATTATATATATGTACTAAGGACTTAATAATATGATTACATTTATTATTCATTCTAGATTCCAGCTACGTAGAAAAACTTATATGAATATGTTGTTATCGAGAGGTGTTTATAAATCATATAATAATGGTCAAACTTATTTTTGTTATTCGATACATAAAACTTATTAACACAACATAAATATAATTCAAATGGACTTCCATATCCCTATAATGACATGTAATAATAGTTTTATGGAAAGACAAACCATATTTCCAAATGTACTTCCAGATCCTTTAACAAAATGCAACTTTTTGACGGTAACACAAACCCTATATATAATTTTCTCCCAAAAACTAGGGTTTAAAATCCTCATGATTAAAATATAAATTGACAAGAATCTAATTATAACATGGATTCCAAATGATAATTAAAATTGACCCTATGGATTCTAAATGATTGTTAAACTAAACACAATGTAAGTGTCGTGGTCTAAGACTCTTCATCTAGCTTCATACCATGCATACTTCTATCTCTAGACCATTTATACTTCCAACTTCAAACCATTCATACTTCCAACTTTAAACAATCCATACTTCCAGCTTTAAACCATTCATAATTCTAGCTCTAGAAATTTTTTGCATGTCATTAATTATTCTGTGGACCAATGTTAGTGGAATATTTATCTTAGATATGAAATCTCCCCATAATTGTAACAACTTTTATTATAGATTATAGTTTGAAAATAAATCACAACAAATCAATTACCCAAATAGATGTATATGTTGGAATACAGTACATTCCTCATTCTAAATTAAGTAATATAAAAATAATTTATATGACATCCACATGCTAGGGCCGAAACACAAGAAATAAAGAAGCATATGATATAATAAAACACCTTACTCATTATAATTTTTAATTAATACAAGAAGTAAATAATATGACATCCACATAGAGCTGAAAAACTATAAAAATAAGACATTGTGAGGTAGGCTTGCATGGAGTGTAACACACAACACATGGAAACTTTGAACTGAACTTTGAAAGTGAGATGGAGCATAGTTGGAGAAGTAAAATTCATGGCCACCCTAAATACAACATACAGTAAAAATCACCCAAACCCTAAACATAAAATGTCTAGAGTAGTAAATTCACATAGACCCTAAACATGATAGACCCAAACCCTACATGAATATAACATGCAAATAGTTGGAGTAGTAAAAATCACCCAAATAATAAACAAAATATGTTTAGAGAAGAAAAAATCATGGCAACCCTAAACATGACATTATCAAACCCTATATATCTAATAATTAGTAGTGAATGAAGGTAAGAAGAAACTTGTATGTTAATCATTTTCTTCAAAAATAATTCCAACTACCTATAATGACATACACCATTAGTTGTATGACAAGGAAAATAATATTTCTAGCTATCTCCTTACTACAACAATGAAGTGTAACAAAATCTTGATGAAAACGCAAATAAATAGGGTTTCAACTTTATCCCAATAGTTAGGGTTTCAAATCATCACGAATAAACAATTAATTGAAAATAATCAAATTATATAATGGATTAAAAATGATAATTAAAATTAACCAAATGGATTCCAAATGATGATCAAACTAGATACAAAGATAAGGGTTCAGGTCCGTGTCCCCCCTACAATTATATTTTTTAAAACTCCCATGAACCATATTATAGTAAGCTTTGTTTGTGTTTTAATTCTATGCAAACATGAAAGCCTAATGAGTAAGGATTGAAAATACTTCAAAATTATGAATGATTTATAGTGTAATGTGTCTACAATGGATCATTATGTGTGTGTGGTTGACTTATTTGCGATGTTAGTTATAATATTTTATAAATTTTTAATTATGGATATGATTGTACTTGATTTTTAATATCTCAATACATATACACCAAATTTTCTACCTTCTTTATAGAAAAACAATTTCAAATAACATACATTTCACTGTGAAATACAACTCCAACAAAATTAACATTATTATCCTTTCCAATGTAATTTGCAACTCATGTATGTGTATACATATTTGTTATGGTTATACATACAAAAGAAATTAAATTTCTTTATCGATATACTTCTACATATTTTCTTTCTTCTCAAGAACTTTTTTTATATTGTAACAACATCAATGTCTCTTCTAGTTGTAGATTATGATCATGTGGACTTATTCTAAAAAGGTACTAAGGTTGCAAAGGGTAGAGTATATCCAACTATGATGAAACTACATTACAAAAATGTGGGGAAAGTTTTTTTGTTAGTTGTTGGAGCTCAAAGTTGCACCCTACCCAGAATCACATGGATCCTATATTTTGAGGAAACATGGGATGATCTCTACAATGTGGGTTTTACAAAAGTGAGATCAACCTCTGGAGAAGGCTAATTTCCTTGTTACGTGGGTTTGGGAAAACCTTCATAACACAACCTACTTATAACACTAAAATTAATCCTATATCTAATCCTACACTAACAATTCTAAGGGACCAAGGAGAGAGAGATGCAAGAAATGAAAATCCTAAGCTAATGGGGTGGTGATAACACCAAAATAAGGTGGCACTTTCCCCAAATCTAGATGACATAAATACATGAAACACAAGGTTGGTGTTGTAATAATGCACGTAAATTATAAGTAGAGTAATATAAGATCATCAAATATGTAAAAGGGATCAATATTCACACCAAACACAATGCGTTTGAAATAAAGGAGTAAATCACACTTGTATTAATAATTCTTCAAGAGCTTACATATAGATTCGAGGCAAGAAAACACTAGTCATGAGTTATATAGGTAGAAAACATGGAGTTTCAAGTTTCATAGATAAGATCTTGAAAATATGCTATGAAAAGAGGGAGAAGAACCATTTCAAAGTGCATAAGCACTTACATTTATACAATTCTTGGCATGAAGAAAGAGAAAAGAGAGGGAAAAGGATCGTCAAGATGGAACTAACTACATTTGAAATATGCATTGAATGAGTGTGGGTGCCATGATTTATTTTGAGTTTAATTATAGTACATGCATGGTCACCTCTGAAAATGTAATCAACAACCAAAACATGGCCCATTTTGAGTTTATCACATGCCATCAAATTGGTTAGAATGAAACCATTCTTCAATAAATTATAGTGGTTGGGGTGGTCAGCTCGTAGTTCAAAGTTCTTCATAGCTTTGTTACCTCCCATGGATTTCACCATGGTATTTAAATTTTTCTTGTTCCGTGGACCATCACAACTTTTCCAACTGTATTGATAAGTGTAAATCCTCCATACCACCTAAGAGGGTCTAACTTCTCCATCCACAACTATTTCCCTTCACTTAGTGGGTTTGAGACAACACATTGAATGCTAAAATTTAGTGAACCCACATGGCACCAAACTAGTTCTCTAAGGATTTTGAAATTATTTGATTTCTTGATTCCTTTGCAGATCAATAACTCTATGGTACTTCATTTGAATTTACCTACTAGAGGCTCACTCTTTTGGTGTTGTAAATGTGTTGAAAGATACCACACAATACTAAACTTTGTCAATTTCCACCCGAGTTCTTGCGCTACTCTTATTTTTTCCATAGGTTAGGAAAACCTTTAAAAACTATGTTTCTACATTTTGTGGTATACAAACTTAGTGTCTTGAGGATTTTCCAGAGAAAAAAATGGTTAAGTCCTTATGATGGGTTATTAAAAATTACATAGGGTATAATTTTGGACAACGGTTGGGTGAATTTGGGGACATCTTCCTGCTAGATGATGAAGACCAGCCACCTTCAAGAATCCATTGGGTGTGGAGTCAAGCTTAATCCTTGAGGAAACTGATCTCATTTGAAAATTTGTCTCTCGAATCCGCACAAACTTAACACTTGGACTAGATTTGATCTATGGAGCTCTAAAAGATATTTCTGAAATTTCTCTATCTAATTTTTTTCCATAAAACCAGTCTCTCAAATGATCCGTACATAGCTGCAACTAGCTCAAAACTTATGTACAAATGGGAAAATCATACATATCTCAAATTAAACATGCAGAGAGTGCAAAACAATTATTACAAATAAAGGGTATCACCACAATGATTAAGGAAAAGAGACACATCGAGATCGGTGCTCAACGCAACAAGAGGTGAATATCTCCAATGACAAAAACTTAAATATTTACAAGATGCAATAGGAAAACTTAATGGGAATGTTTGAGATAAATCCCATTGACTAGGATTTGCAATACCTCTTCATAAATATTAGACAACTCAAAAGCGTTAGCCTCCTTGCAAGTAGTGGTGATATATGGCCCACTCCAAAGTGCATCAAACATGGAATGCCTCCCAGGTTTATCTCTATATGTGTCCCATTTGAGGACCAAATATCCTATTTTGAAAATTTGTGGCTTAGCCTTTTCATTAAACCACAACTTGGTTTATTTCTAGTTCTTTTATAACCTTTCCATTATGGACTTCCTCGGTTATTTAATTTAAACTAACTCTACCATTTTGATTTCTCTTTGATCTACACCTTCAAATTCTAATTGATTTTTATCTCTAATGAAGGTAGTTCAAGTGATAAGGGTAGTCTATATTCTCTTCTATATATAAGGATGAATGGAGAATTGCTAATTTATTTTTTCAAAGTGATTTTATTATCCCAAAGAGTAATTTTTACTTTATTATGTCATTACATTTGATTAAACTACATGGTCCTCTTCATGATTTTGATCAGGTTATTGTTAGTTAATTTCACCAAATAATTACCTTGTGGGTAATAATTGGAGGATTTCTTCAAGTAAAATCCATTTATAAGAGCCCAATCACAAAAATTTGATCCCAAAATTCCTTAGAATTATCAGAGATGTTGGTTTGAGGAATCCTAAACCTTATTACAATTTACTTCAAGAAATAAACGATAAATGACCCTGTAAGCTATTTGAGTGGCATGGCCTTGGCCCATTTGTGACCTGTAATATATGGAGGATTAATCATGCCTATGAAATACATTACCCATTGAGAAAATGGTTCATCTATCTAGATAGAATGAAGGGGAAGGCCTACTAGCCTATTCTTTCTTGTGAAGAAGACATTCTTTTCATTTTGACCCATTGATATGCATCTACAAACAATGTGGGCCAAAAGTATCTTTCTTAGAAAGGATTTTCATTATTGTAGCCTTGTTTAAGAAATTCCCTCGAGAGGAGCCATCATGAATTTTTGAAAATACTTTATCTATCTATTATTCTTTAATACACCTTAACAAGACACCATATAAGTTCCATTTGAAAATAATATCATCCATTAAAACATAAGGAATTGATTTTAACCTGACAGTCTTCTCTTGCCACGGCTAGGTTGAGTTCCTATCAGGATAACTATCGATTACTAAGAAAGTAACCATGTTGTTCAGCCAAGTGCCACAGCTAGGTTGAGTTCCTTTATCGTATGGTTCACCAATGTTGTGCGGGCTCCTTGCAACATGTTCTTGTTCCTCTTCTATGAAGAAATAAGCTTCTTTATGATTTTATTGATCATTTTAGCAAGCTTCTCACACAATTCTCTTCCTCTCATCAATTATATGGCCTTGATGGTGACATCAAACTACATTATTTTAGCTACCCATGTGGATCTCTTTTCACTGATTTCTTCCCCCATGATTAAATCTCTCATACTAGAATATGACACTAGGAATTTTATGTGGTTAGTAGCTAAGAGAGGCTTGAATTTCTTGAGAGTGCGATGGATGGAAATATATATATATATATATATATATAAGTGACTATACTTGAGCTTGAATTATTTTAATGTTTGGATAAAGAAAGCCACAAAATACTCCATATATTCATTGTACTTCTACGTGAGAACCACAACTACACTAAGATCCACACTATAAGGATAAAGGATAGAATACTTTTTGAAATCTAGATTAATGAGTGTTGGTTTTTGAGCTATAGTGGATTTGATATTTTTGAAGCTTTCTTTTCCTTCCATGGTATATTTGAAATTCGTTTGTTTCCTCTACATCATGGTGATTTGTCTTAATAGTTATACAAAGTTAGGAATAATTTTTCTAACAAAATTGATCTTTCTAGGGAAAGATTGGAAAGAATTTTGTGATATGGAAATGAGAGGGAAAGGATAACAGAAAATCTCTTTGGGTCTATTGAAATTCCAAATTTTGATATAATATGACCTAATAACTTACCCTACGGAATTGCAAAATTATAGTTCTTGGGGTTCAATGATACTCCAAACTCTCTGCATCTATTAAAATCTTTCTCCAAATGATCCACATGTTATTTTACCTATTTAGAGATAACCATGTGATTTTATCTAGATGCACAAAGAAAAACTAATTGATGAGTCCACGAAATTAATTTTCATTGCTTTATGAAATGTGGCACATGTGTTTAACAAACCAAAATGCATTTTATAATATATATATACACACATACA
The DNA here is from genome assembly GCA_018340775.1 of Taxus wallichiana var. yunnanensis. Lineage (NCBI taxonomy): Eukaryota > Viridiplantae > Streptophyta > Pinopsida > Cupressales > Taxaceae > Taxus > Taxus wallichiana. The sequence goes on along the minus strand of CM031235.1, from coordinate 438,330,444 downwards.
CATCCACCATTTGGTTTTAAACGAAATTTTGTACTAATCCTCCTATTTTATCTTGATTTGGTTAAAGCTTGAATAACCATCATCCATAGAAAATATCTATAATCCACCACTATTTGAAGGATTTGGTCCATATAAGACATATGATGATGATATTATAAACAATCCTTGTTTAGGTCCATGAAATCCACATGGATCCTTATCTCTCCATTATTATTTCTAAAAGGAACCAAATTTTCTACCCATGATGAGTATTTGATAGGAAATACTATTTTTACTCAACAAGTTTTGATAATTTCAATCCTAGATTTCACAAGCCTTTAATTTTGTCTTACTGGCTTGGCATCAAGATCCAAAACAATTATATGTTAAGTAGTGATGGATTCAAAGAATTTCATATCCTCATAGCTCCATGAGAATACATCATGAAATTTTTTACAAAGAGAAATAAAATCTTGTTCCTCTTTAGTACTACATACCTTTCCCAACAAAATATCTTTCCTTCCACAATGGTGACTAGTTTGGAATCTTTTTAAGCCATGGACATGCCTATGTTTTTCCCCTTGATCTCATCATCAGAATTGAATATGCCTTCAAGGGTGATTAATCCTTTGGGTAGCTTGTTTTTCCTCAATTGGATGATCTAATCACCATAACTATCTTGCAAAGTGGGTTGAAAATTGGAAGAGAATTTCACTTCATTCGAATGAGGTGATAATTTTTTTCATCATTCACAAATACTTACCAGTTGACATCATTATCCGGAATCGATGGTCTTATGAGAATTTTGACATGTTGTTTCCTTTGGATAAGAAATTTTGTAGGAGATAACTACGAACCAATGGTTTCCATCCAATCCACTTTGTTTTTCTTTTTTAGAACCACTTGAAGATTGAAATCTTCAAAAATTTAAATGATATCCCAAACTTGGTGCCTATAAGTCTTATAATATTTTTTTACCCGCATACGGCTTTGACTTGGTGAATGACCAACTCGGTGTCCCCAAAGACTTGCAGAGCTTTTATTTTCATATTTTCCCAATCAATGAACTATAGAGTAATGCCTCATACTCCGTGATATTGTTAGAGAATGCAAATTGTTTCCTATGAGCAACTTTATTTTTACCCATAAAAGAAAAAATAACTACATCCACCCCATCTCCATTTCTCGCTTCTCAAAACATCAAAGTATAACCTCCATAGACTAGAAGAATCACTATCTTCTTCCTTGTGCAACATGGGGGTAGTTAATTTTTCTTCATGTATACAATAAGTACCTAGACTAGTTTCCATAGTTGTATCACAGGGATCAAATTCATATTGTTATTTTCCCATTAATCTAACATAAGATCTATAATTGAAGTTGATGAATGTAATGTTTGATCAATTCAAGATCATTACTTCTTTCTCCTTGAATCATACAATAAGCATTCATGGGACTAGGGTCATAAACTTCCACATGATAAGATGAAATAGGTTCATCCTTAATTATGAATCTAGTTGTATGCCATATTTTAAGTAGCAAATGAGACTAATCTAAAGACAAATATTATTCCCATTTTAGCAAAGTGAAATATCTAGAAAGGAAAAGGGTGAATAGAGGTGACAAGTCAATCAAAGAAATGTCTTGCATTATGGTAAGACTTGGATAAGCATGCATGATTAATTCCATATCTTTTACGATGCCCAAAACTTTCATTTTCAATCCATCAAGTTGTAAAACACCCTTCGGAGTTGGATTGTATTAAATCTCAAAAATATCTGATATTTTATTTAGCATAAATGAATTACTAATACCGAGTATATCATATAGTTGTGAACAAGGTGCTTTTCCAATTATGAGAGACATGTATAAAGGAGGGGGTTTATCCAATTAACCAAATTTTCATTCTTTTGTTGACATGTATTGACCATGACATCTTATTTGTGTAGTGTGGATTCTAGAAGTGGAATTTGTTTCAATGTTTCTTGTGAATAGTCCCTTTGAAATGTGATAGACAAGGAATTACACATTGTGAAATTGAGATTTTTCTTCTTCATTTTTCTAAATATTGAGATGAATACCCACAACATATTGTAATGAAGGTGTGACATGATTTTTATTTTTTCTCTATCTACAAAAGCTCTTTGATTGGATATTTTTGTGTATTCTTCAGTTCTACAATGTTACAAAGGTTTTGTATGTCCCAAAAACTTGTTTGTTTTATGGGTGTTGAGTGACCCTAAGAAAAATGAATGAAGTTATATTTTCACTTAAGTTTTCATACTTTTTGGGAGTGTCACGGGACTGGGAAAATAAGAGGAGGAGACTTTACATACATTTTCCACTTCTTATATATTGTATGATCTGCCACATGAAGTTATGTCCTATTTGAGTTACCCACGACTTGATTAATAACAAAACATTATTCATGTATGAAGAGCATGAAATTGGGTTCAGAAGAAAACTCTTGAGCTTCCTTTGTATTTCTTGTTGAAGGAGTCATAATATGTTTTTACGAGTATAATGGATTTTGAACCATAATAGCCTTTTCCTATTAATAATTTATTTTAACCTCACATGTATACCGATTATAGGGTTAATCATAAGGATAATACCATTCAAATCCTTCTTCCATGTAATTATGGATTGGAATAATGTATTTTCTTAAGTTAAGATCAAGTGAGGGTTGTGGATTTTCATTTGGCAATTTTCTTAGAGGATAAATTTGTGAAAATATTTTATCATGATACTAAAATTTGTATCATGGATAACCCCGAGGAGAGTTAGGTTAATTTTTAGTATCCTGAGCTTGATATCTCTTGAGGAGATAATCTCATTTGAAATATTTTTAATCTTAACACTAAGGCTTTCAATTTCTTCTTGTTTGATAGAGGAACTAGATTTAGAATAAAGAGATGAAGTATATGTTTGAGGAATGTGAGAAACAAAATATTGGGAATCATGTGGAAATTCAGGGAAAATGGGCATAGGAAATATATGGGATAACTTTCCTACTTGAATATGACAATTTTCAGCCATCTAGCTATTGCATAGGTATTTGGTAACTAGACCACCCATAGATTAAATCATTAATACTATGTCAGAATTTAGAGCTCTAAGATAGTATAAGAATACACCTTATGGAGTTGGACTTAGCAACACTGGAATTATTTCCCATGTTTATTAGAATCTAAAATTGAAGTCCTTCATGAGCTCATTTGGAGCTCGTTTGGTTTCGTGAGTTGATCTAACAAGGATATGGTGTTTTCTTTCTCCTCAAATTGTTGGAAAAGAGATGTACCAAACTCATCTCAGTTGTGAATAAAAGTAGGTCTCAAACTTTTATACCATTGAATTGTTTTACCTTTTAATGAAGAAGCAAGAATCCTAACTACAACATCATCTTCTGTAACTAGATGAACTGAACATACATTTACAACATCTTGAATATGATTAGCTAGAGTGGTAGAATTTTCAGTAGTGAGGGAGGGAATAATTTCAGGGAATTAAGTGCTAAAGGACTACCACCATTGAAACTGACAAAAGGAAAATTTATCTATTGTGTCATGAATGGAATAAGTCTTAAAACCCTAAAGGTAAACAAGAAAGGAATACTAAAAGGAGTAAAAAGATTCCCATTTAGATGAGATGGTGATCTATGAATTGATCTACCTCTTCTTCTTCTAGGTGATAATTGTAAAGACTCAAACGACTTACTTCATGTTGCACTTTGTCTTATCTGTATACTTCTCATGAAAAGGAGGAGCTAGGCTGATAACTTAGAGATTTGGAATTTGGAGTCATAAGATGTGCTAAAAAACTACCTCAAAAGGAAAAAATCAATAAGTCACACATAAAAAATTAATAACAATGAATTTAAGATTTATCAAGCTAGTCCCACTAGGCATGCCAAAACTTTTGGAGCTCAAAATTACACCCTACCCCGAATCACGTGGATCCATTATTTTGAGGAAACATGGGATGATATCTATAATGTGGGTTTTACAAAAGTGAGATACACCTCCATAGAAGGTGACTTCCTTGTTATGCGAGTTTGGTAAAACTTGTATAAAATAACCTACTTCTAATGCTAAAACTACTCCTACACTAATCCTACACTAACAATTCCAAGGGACCAGGAGAGAGAGATGCAAGAAAGGAAAATCCTAAGCTAAATGGGTGCTAATAACACAAAAAAGGGTGGAACTTTTCCCAAATCTAGATTATGTAGATGTAGGAAACACAAGGTCGGGGTTGTAAGATTTCGTTCAATTTAGATGCAAAGTAATAGAAGAGCATGAAATATGCAAAAGGAAAATATATTCACACCAAACACAATGCATTTGAAGGAAAGGATTAAAAAAAGTTTCATTAATCATTCTTCAAGTTCTTACATAAAGATCTGAGGTAATAAAACACCAATCATGAATTACAGAGGTTGACAACATGGAGTTTCATGTTTTGAAGAGAAGAGATCAAAAATATGTTAAGGAAGGAAATAGGGAGAAGAACCATTTCAAAGTGCATAAGCACTTACATTTATATAATTATTGGCATAAAGAAAGAAAAAATAGAGGGAAAAGGTCCACCAAGCTAGAATTGACTACGTTTGAAATATGCATTGAATGAATGAGGGCACTATGATTGATTTTGAGGGTACTTTTACTATAGGCATGGTCGCCTCTAAAAATACAGCCAACCATAATGTGAACCCTTTTGAGTTTATTTCACACCATGAAAGTGGTCATAATGGCACAATTATTCATTAACTTCCAGTGGTTGGGGTGGTTGGATCTGTAATTCAAATTTTATTGTGGCTTTCCTACCTCCTGTGGCTTTCTTTGTGGTATTTCATGTTTTCTTCTTTCTTGGGTCCTTACAACTTTCCCAACTACATTAATGAGTAGAAATAATCCATGCCACCTATGAGGGTCTAACTTCTCAATTCACAATTATTTACCTTTGCTCTATGGGTTTGAGAGAAGCTAAGAGATGGTAAAATTTGGTGAACCCAAAGAACGCCAAACTACTACTTTGTAGATTTTGAACTTAGCCAATTTCTTGATTCTTACTTATATTAACAACTCCATGGTACTTTATTTAAATTTACCTAATAGGGGATCACTCTTTTGGTGTTTCAAAAGTGTTGAAAGTTACTACGCAACACCGAACTTCATCATTTTCGGTCTAAGTCCCTCTGTATTACTCTTCTCTTTGTTATGTGGGTTAGGAGAACCCACAGAACAATAAGTTTAGTAATTTGAAACCTTAGATGATGTTGATAATAAAGGATAATATATTTCTTGGGAAGAGAGTGAATTATTAAAGCATATATATTCATTCATTCCCCTATTCATAGTGATCACATTTTTAGTGGCTCAGAGGATTACAATGATACGAGAGATGGAGATTATAGTGATGAAACTGAAAGCACCATCAATATAGGTCCTAAAGATAGAAGTGATTTTGTCACAGACAATATCATTCTCAAACACAAATTTTCTAGCAAAGATGATGACATAGCCATGGGTTTTATAACTCATGTGCTATAAGATCATAAAATTAATGGAGAGAGGTTGGGTCCTTTGAATTTTGGTGTATTGATAGAAAATGTGGTAAATTTGTGTTCTTATTGCTCAAACTTTTTACTACCCAATAAATTAATAGTTTGGCCAATAAAACATTTGATTTTCCATGAAACAAGAAGTGCCCTTATGGTTAAGAAAGGGAGTGATCAATTGGATGGTATACACCTTGTACACAACAAGTAATTTTTCACTAAATTAATTCATTTCTTCTCATCTACAAGTATGTTACATGGGAATAATTACCAATGTAATTTAAGAAGAAGTGGTGCATTTTAATAGATTAGATTCCAATAGATTTGGTGTGGATATTGATATAGTATTAAACCCTCCTTGCAAAGGATGCTCCATATCTAAAGGATCTCTCATATAATGGACTGCTAGGTAATTAGCCAATATAAACGGTTCTCATATGGATATTAGATTTAAAGAATTCCTAAAAGAGGTTGAGGTCATCATGTGGGATGCATTAGAAGAGAGAAAACCTCAATTTGTTTATCTAATTTATTTTGATGCCACTAATCACAATCATTCCAAAAAAGTGATAATAAGATATTATAATGCTAAAAAAATGTTAAAATTTGGATGCCCTCTAGCCAATCCATCAAATCGAAAATATGATGAGGATAGAAAATGGTTAATATTTATAGATGAAGTGGAAAATGTGAAATTTCATTGTTTCAAATCTAATTGTCTCTAAAAATTTCCTCTTTCTTCAGTTAGAGTTCAAAATCTATGGTGCAAAACTAGATCCCTGAATGAAATCAATAGAAAGATTTTTGTGTTTGATGCATTAACAGAAAATTCCATCTTCAATGTGGGAAACCAATCTATGGAGGTACATAAAATGAAATTTAATGGGATGGATATTTTTCAGAATTCATGGTGAAAATTTTATGGGTACCCAAGGAGTACCTTCTATAATCATAAATCTAACTGGATAAGTGGTGACAGACATGTAGTGAATGGTAACACTCGAAAAGAGAAACAAAGGTCAAATAATGTCACAACAATTACATGCATGTCAAGAATTGTTGAGAGAAATTCAAATATATCTCCACATCTGACTTGTTCTATAGGATATGATGGAGTAAATGTTCCTCAGATGTCTCTTCCTTCATTATACACCCACAATATACTATGAAAAATTGTAACAAGGAGCTTGAATTATTGAAACTTCCTCCGTGTCGCAACCAAACTTCAACAACATAATGAAAAAATATTTTAACATGTTTCCATTGTAAAAATAACATCTTTTCCAAGTGTGACTATTACATATATTTATACAAAAACGTAGAGCCACCACATGCCCAGAAGCACTCTCAAAAATTGAAGAGGAATAAACATGGCACAATGAATACATTCAAAGTTTTTGTGCAACTTACTATTCCCACAAATTACAATCAGAAGAACAACCTCATGGATTCTTGAGCATTGTGCATGATAAAATGGACAAAATGAAAACTTCCATACCAAGGATGGGTAAAAAGAAATTTTAATAAGTAATGTTATGAACCTACCAATTACTTTAACTGGTATGCTCACACATGGACATAAGACAGAGGGTTTCAGCCACTTTGGCCTACCATTTTTGAATGTGGATAAAACTACATAGTCACATCATTAGCTTTGTGTCTTAGGAAGATTTAAGAACCCATAATTGATGAGTATGGAGATTTATTGTACAGTTGTGGATCTCCTAAATAACTATTGCATGATGCACTATTATAAATAATGTACATGAAAAATGTAAAGGGTATAAGGAAATATTTGACCATTCTAAATCTTTTAGTGTTGATAATATGAGTTAAAAATGCAACCATTGATCCTCTAATTACAATTGAATAATGGTTCAAGTGATAAAAATAACCGTAACTTATTTTCATTTCATCAATGTTGACACAAAAATTGTATTCAACATTGTGTATCGAATCTTCCTTCCATTAGAACACACTCATGAGGATATAAATAGGAATTTTGGAATATTAGCAACATTGTTACATAAATTAGACACATTTTCTTTGCCACATATCATGGAATCATAGAGAACATGCTAAGAAGGGTTAAGTACATCCACTACTTACCTTATTAAAGAAGTGTACAACTTTAAGGAATTTGTGGAGAAATTCTTGTTGGATGGAAACCATAAGATAATGGGTATTAAAAACCTAAGATGTTCATATTTCATGTCATGGATGGCATACCAGTGATGGAGTATAAAACAACAATAAAGGATTTTTAATGGTCTCGTCCAATCCAAATATGACATACAAAGGATAATGGTGAAACAAAATTACAAAAAGGGAGTTCTCCTTCGACACCTTTTAAAGAACTCTAAGAAATGGAAAATCTGAAAAAGGAATAAAAAAATATATTGAAGAATGGGGAAAAAGTGCAACGAGTTAAATTAGTGAATACTTTCTTCCAATGAAAATGTATTGGGATATTTTTTGTGTGATTTGGATAGACCCTTGTAAATTATATCAGGATGTCATATGCTTATTTTTGGCCACAAATAGTATAGGAAAAGACATATATGACCAAATAACAAGAGCCACACATATTCATAGAGAAGACTACATTAGTCAACATATCCCAAGTAATAATGATATTTATGTTGGGCCTATTTTTGAAAGACATAAACAAGAATTCAATTCGTTAAATGATGTGTTTAAGCGATATATGCTTATTATTTGACCAAGAAATGATAATGAAAATATATGGATGGGGAGAGAAGATACATATATTTTCCTTAAATGGGAAGGCAAGAATGTAAATAAAAAGGTGAGGGTTCAATATTGGAAACCTACAGGGAGAGGAGAAGGTGCAACATTTTGTCAATATTTTTAAGGCCAAATAAAACATGGACCATCTCAGATGAAATTAAAGAATATATTGATGTGGATAGCATCATCTGGTCATGGAAACCAAATAAAAATTGGCAAAGAGTCTTCATTAAGATACCCAATAAATCACACAAAGCCATTAAATCATACCTTGAACTACTTGAACAAGGTAATGAATCTTAACTTGGATAAAAAAATTATTATTGGTAAATAGTTTTGAAGGGACTATACCCTATTACAAAAAGGGCTCAAAAGCCAGATAGGGAAAATAATGCAGTCAATAGTTTTGAAGGGACTATACCCTATTACCAAAAGGCTCAAAATCCATATAATGTAGTTAATACAACTAATATGGATCAACATCTAGATAATACATGAGTAGCCAACTATATTTTTTTGAGAAACTATACAAAAAGGACCAAATAGGAACAAAACTGCAACAAAGCAGTAAGAAAACAACATCCTACTAGCAACAAAATAGTAAACCAAAAGTAAGAACAACCTTCATTTTTCAGCTCTATCAATATTTTTCCTCACCTTCTACAGAGAGGTGAAGATTGCTAGAGTTGTGATGTGGGAGGGATCATTTTTGTCCAACTAGGAGAGAATCAGGTCACATTCTAGTCCCGCCTCCCAAATGGCCACTAGAATGTCACTGAGCATGCAAAAAAATTGACATGTTGCTCCATGAAGTTATAAATAGGCTTGATAACATAAATGGTGTAGTCATGTTTGCCTTTTTCATTTCCTAGTCTGTTATCCATTGAATTGAGCTTCTTATAAACTTTCAGAATCTAACCATCATCATCTTCCATATTCTTTTTCCTTCTCTCTTGGAAACTTGTTTGAGCTCTTTTTAAATCCTCTAACTCCTTTTCTAGTTTTTCAATTCTATTTTTAGGTATTTCTTCTTCTTCATAATAGAGATTTGTTTAGGATTTCTTATATGCAACAAATTTTAAGTTGTCTCAATGTATTTTCTACTACTAAGATTCGTTTGGGAGGGGAAAGGATGATTTAGAGGGTACAAAGGGTTTTTCTACCTGATGATCCTTTGATTGAAAGGAATGGTGGGGGAAGTGGAAGGACCATGGTTAGGGGAGGTAGAGGTAGATGGAATGTGAGGGTATTGGGAAAGGCGATGGTGGTGAAGCAAGTAGAATGAGGCCTTGATGGAGGGGGGTAGCACGGGTATGATTTTGGACTTCAAGAACAAAGTGTTCCAGGGAGTTGAGAAGATAATGAGGAAAACAAATTTGCATATTCCTTCTAAAGTGGTTCAAAAAAACTAGATGTTTAAGAGGTACCGTGACATATCATCCTTCCAATGTAACATACCTGACAATCATCCTTGTAATTTCATCAAAAGGCATTGGAATGGAAGTTACTTTTATGCATGTAGTAACAAACTTGAGGTCTTCACCTTCATCAAGGAATTTCTTAGCTTTGGTATTCTTATCAATCCTTTTTGAAGAACCTAGCACCTTCCAAGCTCAAACCCATTACTTCAACAATCAGCTCCTCAGTGATCTTCATGTTGTGCTCACCATATTCAACCGTCCTCTTCTTCCAACCAGCTGTAAATTGAAGGGAAATATATAGATCATGGCCCTGCATTTTTCAATGAGGTTTGAGACCCCACCCATTTGCAAATAATTCCATAGAGCCTCATTTTCTTTCCAAGCAGGATCATAGGTGGGTTCAGTTTGGCATGGAGCTCCACCAATTTTAACTCTATTTCTATTAGACCTGTTTCTTCTATTCTAAATGGCAATGTTGATTCCCCAAAACTACTTCTTGGTAATGCCTTTACAGACCCAAAAGTGTGTGAAGGCTGATGATAATTATTAACCCTGTGTGAGATGGTAATCATCCCCAAAACAGTGGAGGACTTCTTAATGATGGTTTTGGATTTCATACTTATCATTGATGATGTCATTTTATACCTTGCTAGGAAGTATGTTATCACTAAACCAAGTTTGCATGTTATTGCTAACCCCATGATTAACAAAACTATCGTCACTTTGTCACCTTCTCTATAGGAATGAATAATTTGACAATTTACAAAGGATTTACAATTATTAATAGATTCTTGAAAGAAATTTCTAATGGTCTAACTAGGGGTTGTGCTTGATTTAGAATATTTACTATATTCATATATTTGCTATAGGTTAACTTGGATAAAAACTCTGAAGATCATAAATTATTATGTGAAATCATCGTGGCCAGGATATGAGTTTTTGAAATTTTATTCCAAATCATGCTCCAATAAAACTTTACAGTTGTACTATTATTTGATATTTAAATGGAAGATTGAGTGTAAAGTAAGGGATATTTTTCCATATAATTCTAGAAAATATTGTGCCATTTATGGAAGTTGAATCTTATTAATGTCTTATTAATATAATTTCCACCATGTAATTAATTTAATTCATAAAAAGATAATAATTCCTTTATTATGATTAGTTTACATGGAATTGGTTGTGATTTACAAGGAATTGGGTATGATTTACAAGGAATTCGTTTCAATATTTCATGTTTTGGTTTTTTCAAGGAATTGGTCATGATTTATGATTTCATTACAACCACAAAATTAAATTCTCTTTACCTAAATTTATGTGCATAACCCATTAATTAAGTTTGGACACTAATAAACCTTAATAAATGAAGCCATGAGACTTATAATTCTAAAAACACCAATCGTGCTCTTACCATTGATGTATTAGACTTGGTGAATTGAACATTAAGTTTGCATAATGCACATGTTCCCCTCCATCTCAATCCTTCTATTAAAAATATTCCTAAGTTACTTGTTTAGAATGGGAAAATGCCCATTTTAAATTAAATTATTTTTTAATTGTTCTAATAACTTTATAAAGTGTAAACCTTTCAAGTCTAGATACTTGACTATGTGGCAACAACTTTAGTTTTATAGATAATTGGTTATGGTTTATGATTTCATTACAACCACTAAATTATATGCTCTTCCCTAATTATTGAATTAAGAACTACAAAATTTATATGCATAATTACCCATTAATTAAGTTTGGACACTAATAAACCTTAATAAATGAAGCCAAAAAACCTTTCAATTAAAAATATTCTTAAGTTACTTGTTTAGAATGGGAAAATTCCCATTCTAAATTAGCTTATTTTTTATTGTTCTAATATTATTTCTATAAAGTGCAAACCTTTCAAGGGTACAGTGGGATGATTTTGTTGTTGATAAAAAGTGTTTTCCAATTACTTGTACATAGTGTAAATATTAGAATATGATTTTACACTACTAAATAACCAATCATAAAAATATTGGAATTCGATATCACACTAGTTAAAAACCAATACTAGTAATTTCAAATTCCAATTTCAAAAATTATAAAACCAAAAATGACAATATTGTAAGTCCAAATTATTGGACATATGTCCAAATTTAATGAAATGTTGGTTCTAGAAGAAGACCTACAAATACTCATGATTGAATAATTTAATGAATCCAAAGAATTTTTAGACCATGAAAAGTGCATCTCCTAGACATCTAGATCTTATGTACTCAATTCTCTAAGTGTAAACTCCAAATAAGAAAAATAATATTAACTTCAAGAAATTCTAATATTTTAGAGAAGGTTTGGCAAGTGCTAGTAGACTAAATGTGTGATGAAAGTGATGTGTAAAGAAACTCGATAAAATATCATAAATAGCCTAACTAATGCATTAATATTATGCTCTAGTAAACAATATTTACTTGTGGTCAATTCCATTGGCTATGAAAAAATAATAACATATTGAAAGTGACCATGGTCGATGCTATATGAGAAGTAAATGCAAACATGGTAAATAAAGAAAAGTAGTTCAAACTATCGGATAGAAGATCTAGAGTGCTACGGGAGATAATGAAAAAGGTGTTAGTGTGTTCAAAGTGGGTGTAAGAGTGAAAAAAGGAAATTAAATGATGTTTTCCTAGGGAGAGTGTAAAATATGTGTGTGAAGTATGAAAAATATGACAACAAGATGTGTTATATATGATATAATTAGACTACACATCAAAAATATCTTGTAAGAATCACTACTAACTAGCCAAACACAACCTAAAGGATGCATGTAACCATTTCAAGGTATTCCCACGCTTGACAATATCCATTAGGACATTTCTCTAGGTAAGATAATGTGTTAATTGTGCATGCGAAGAAAAAAGTTCTTGAAGTGAAAAATTATGTGTATACATATGCCTCGATAAAAAATAATTGTGTGCCACATGTGTACATGAGATGGTCTTTGGGAAAAGAATATGCAACATTGAAATAAAAATATTGAAATAAATGTGCATAGTGGGAAAAAATGAAATAATGAAATAATGAACTCAAATAAATAATACCTATTTATGTATACTTTCCTTCCCACAAGTGTGTTTGTATAGTGAATGACTAGAGTGTAGAAAGAGCTACTATGATAACCCAAGTACAACTGAAAAGAAACACTATAATATATATTAGATAAATAAGCAATAAACCCTAGTCTAAGGGGGTCTCGTGGGAGAATAGGAGAGTGGTAGAATTTGTAGTGAGTAGTAAGTAGCATAAAAAGGGTACATGATAATGTCAAATTAATTAATATGTAAATATAAAAGATGTACAATGTTAGTAAAGAAAAGGTATCAACCATACTAACAATCCTAAAAATAATAAGGTCTCTAAGATGGAGCAATCATAATTCCTAAGGTAAATAGGAAAATATGAGAGTGCATATAAAAATGATCGAGAAAATAAATTCATGAAAACCAAGAAATGTAGAAGATACTCAAGTACGGATGGAATAAGGGAATGTCCTTACACCCAAATTCTTATACCATTGTTAACATGTTAGAAAAGAGATGAAGGATAAGATTAAAAGATTGGAAAGACTCATAATATATCATGTCTTCCAATGGTATAAAATTCTATTAAAAATGAGATATGATTGCCTCCAAGGTGACAAATGTTCTTTACCAAAATAAATACATAATATTATGATGGAAAACCTATAATTTTTGTCATCAAGGAGTGGAGGAACTTGAATATGTAGGAATTAGTGAAGAAAACATTGTGAATGATATCCCATGTCAATGATGATATTATAAGATAGTAAATATGTATCCTACCTCTCTATGAAAATTTACCCATTCCTCAAGAGCTCTCTTAAGGGGCTATATGAATACTACCAGGATTAGGTACTAGTGCGAGAAGGAAAAGGCTCTAAGTGATAGAAATGAGACCTTTTACACTAGTCAAAAATCTACCATACCCCAAAAGGACCCCAAGCCCTTTTATTGGGTCAATTATGGAGTTCGATATTTCAGCTAGGATAATGGATCATGCCAAATATGATATTGTCACATATTTTTATTTTTGATTGATTTTTAATTAATTTTTACTCTTTTTTTTGTAATGATTACCTTTTTCTATAGCCTTTCATGGATTATAGTTTTGCTTTCCTTTTCTTTTGCATGTTCTTTTTCCTCCTCCATATGAATATCAAAGTTTGATCAAATTAGTGTAAATGATTAATAAGAAAATATGCAAACACATATACACTATAATGGATAACCTATAAACCATGATGCTTAGATACTCTCATAAATGTATTGTAAAAAACATGGTATCTCAATAATGACCTAAGTGGGTCCGATAGGAAGTGTGTGGTAAAAGGGCATATAGTGAGAAATTACTTGTGTTTCCCCAAGTGTGATGTAAATATAAAGTATCATAAAAGGATGTAAGGGAGTATTTGAAATACTAGGGATCAACCTAACCAATCGGTTTGTAAAAAAGAAAGGATGGAAAGGACTAGCTAGGATACTAGAACCGATCTACCTATAAAAATAAAATAATAAGTGATATAAGTGAATAGTTAGGAGAATAGGGATTAAAAATGATCAACCTATAAAAATAAGAGGGTGCTTGGAGGGACCTTCCATTTTTGTGCATGGGGGTTGTGGAACCCTTCTCAAGATGACAATATCTCATCAAAGTCTAAATCGGCAATGTGCTTGTTTTGAGATAGCAATTATGAGTCTAAATTTTTGGGAACATTCCCTTATCAAGAGTTGTAATCTTAGGTGCATGATGTCTCGCCCGTAATCACATTTAATTTGTATTAATGCAATTCTAATAGATAGGATAATAATCATAATAATAAAATGAGAGATTAACATATGTAAAAATGGTTCTTATGAGCGATAGGTAGATTTCCTCTTCCAAAATATAATTAAATAAACATATATGTATTTAGAATATTCAAAATATATGTGAATTCTTAAATTACAAATAAATATATATGCATTTGGTTAAAATGTATAAAAAATGGAAGGAAAGTCTTAAGGAGGCGGTTTAGGGAAAAATGCCTCAAAAGGGGTCTAGGTTTTTTTTCTCCCCCACATTGAGATATTGGCATTTGGTGTAGTAGGATAGGGGTGTGAAAGAGGCCATGGAAACCCTTTTAAATAAATGCATGTAACATATGTTAAACCAAATTCTTCAACATTTACCTTGTGCCTCCCAACCTAAATCAAAATCAAAGATTTTGATCAAGTCAATAAAAATCCATCAAAGCTTATGAAGGGGTTTTCAAGTTTTTGTAAAATAAAGAGGAATTCTAAGGAGCGTGAGTTTCTGATATGAACATGAAAGATGTGGGGGTTTCATGGAACATTTCTTGACCTTGTAAAATTCATTTTTGTTTGTTACTTGCTTACAAATGTGCAATTTTATCTCTAGAGGGTTGTAAAAATTGGGTGACGTGGAATCCTTTGTTGTCGGGGGAAAATAATAATATTTTATTCATTTATGTTGTGTGGTTGAATATCTTGGCCATGTTAGATACCTTAAGGACACTCTAAAATCTACTTTCACCATGCAAATCAAGCAAGGGATGGTTGTATGGATGTGTTTTCTTGGTGCTTAGGAAAAGAAATTGAGGTGGTTTTGTGGATGTTTTTCTTGGTGCTTGAAGAGCATATAAGGAGGTGGATGTTGTGTGGTTATGGTTTCTTGGTATTTTTATACCGCTTAAGAATATGGGGCTAGGAATATTTTATAATTTACAACTTCTTTGTTGTTTGAGTTGGGATCTCAAAAATTGATGCACCTCTTTTTCTTCTATTAAACATCTATACATGATGAGGGAGAAAAGATAAGGCATGTGAAATGTTTGAAATATTTCCTTAAAATAATGGGGTCTCGTGGAATGCAATGATTTCAAAATATGCAAAAATGGGCTTGTGGAGAATACATTGGAAACATTGGTATAAAATAAGAGTGATGACTTTAAAGTCAAATTTTCATAAAATTCCTCATAGAAAAATGGTTTCGTCAAAAGAAACGATTGTAGGAGAAAAAATGGGTTCTTTACAAAGGCCTTGTGGGAATGTAATCAAATTCCATCGAGAGGTCTAGGATATTACTCCACAACCTTTACTAGCATCCTCCGATTCTATGAAAAATGGGTTTTTTGGAATAGTCTGAAAACCATCAAACAATGATTAGAAACATAAATTTTGTTAGATGTAAAAATGTGGAAACATACTGAGGGAACATGAATTATTTGATAATGTTCATACACATAATGTGTTCTCTTGGAGTACTTGTGAAAGTTCCTGTAACACACCTCTACGATATTGTCTCATCCGTTATAGGCATGGATTCTATTTATCCTCTCCTAAATGATTTCAAAATTTTCACTATTTTCATAGTATGTGGAATGTTAAATTTGTAAATAATCCGGTTGTTGATTTATCAATTTAAATCATATTACATCTACATAAAATAGTTTCCGCATCTTTTAAAACTATTGCAGTAATTATTCTCATTGGGAAGCATGCCAAAATACTATACCTTAAACATGAAAAAACAAATCTACAACATGTATACTAATTTCACATGCACTTTGTGATAGTCAATATTGTTTGAGAAATGTGTTTTATAATGCAAAATTGAAATTTAAACAACCCTCAAGTTGTGTTGAACACCTCTCCAAAATGACATGAAAATAACGTCCTAAACCTATCTGCCTTTGTTAAATCATGGTAGCCTATTCCTTATTGTATGATGATATTTTTACAACTTATAATCATTGCAAAAAAACTTGTTGATCATGTTTGTGAAGTGGGTTTCGATCGCTTCAAGAAACCGGTTCTTAAGAGCAATTGTTTGCTATGACCAAACCCTCCTAGAATCACCTAAGATTTTGTGCCTATGGTTTCTAGAAGTAAATTTTGATCCTAAAAAACTATTAAATGATATATGGAGAACAATGTATCATATTTCATTTTTCCTATTACCCTCGAAAAATGAATTTTGTGCACCTTTTCGGAACTCACTTGGATTAGTTTGTTGGAGGACAAATGACCAATTTCAACTAATTGACTCCAAAATGTTGTTGCATTTTGAGCCTCAGTTACTTGTTTTGGACCATGTCAATTTCTTGTGGTATGTATAATATAAAATAGGGTACAGAAAATAGACATTTCATTTGGGGGACTCACACCATTTTTGCAAGACCATTCCATGGCTTCTTGGGCTATATTGCACAACAACGCAACAAAGACCCATGGTCTCACGTTGACCCTCTAAGGGTTGTTCAATGATTCAAAATAATGTGATTTTTATAAATACATATGATGAGTAGAAATACATGGTTTGGTACACTTAAATAAGGTGATTATTGAAAAGTTAGATTCACATAATTTTAGCACATTTACCTAGACTCTTATAGCGACAACGAGAAATGAAATAATATTAGAGGTTGTAGAACTTAGTGTTACTACAAATATATTTTGAAATTTTAACATTATGAATCAAAATTGATTGTGTCATCTCTCGCCCTCTATGTTTATGAAAATGTATTGGTTTACTTGTGTAAAATAAAATGTGTGTTTTCTCTCTAATATTTATCAAAACTCTAAAAATTTGTCTTGTTTTGAAAAACACATAAAGTAAATAGTTTATTATCTTTTTATGGCACTAAATTAGTATAAAGATTTTTGATAGCATGTTATATGGGATTAGTGGGTCCATTACATAATTTTCATTGACCACGTTTACAATAATTTGATACGTTGTAGGTGGTCAGCGGAATTAGAATGATTGTTGAAAATCTATGTTTTTAAGTTGTTTGTAACTTGATCGGGTATAATCTTGATGGAATAAGAAAATTATTTTATTTTAACAATTTTACTTGTATTATTGTAGGAAAAAAGGTGTTACACCCTTAATTTACTTGCTCTATAATGGGATATGATTATCCGACATGTGGCTAACATAATATCTCCTTGGTCTTGTCACATCTTTATATGCTTTCATATTATAGTAGGGTCAACATATGGACTAACCATTGCCTAAGTAGGATATATATAAAAGGTAGGGGTAGTACTTGAGGATCATCTTGAGCATTATAATATTATTGTAAGGTTTTGGAGGTTTCCCCCTCAAAGTGGCTGAGTGATATAAGCTATTCTATTTTGTTGTTCTTTGATCATTTTGGTATTATCTACGATATGTTATTGACAATATATAAGAAATTTCATTACAAGTGGTATTAGAGCATTGCTCTAGGAATCTTCTCTACGATGATTTTTTTCTAGTCTACCACAACTGACGACATGGAAAATTTAGTTGAGATTTTGAAAGTTTTGAATTTTTCCATCACCATAGTATTGCTTAGATTTTTTTACAAAAATGAAGTGTTAAAAAAGAGTCTAGGAAATTGTCGGGCCTTTCAAAATATAATCAGTCATTAGTTTCATCTTGTCATCAAGATCACAATGGTACCATCCACCCATAAATTTTTTTCTACCATTTTGCTCTTTTGTTTTCACCACCACTAGTCTTGTTTTCAAAAGACCTTCACAACCATACAGATCCACCGAGACCCTATTTTTCCCACCCAAACCCTAAACCCTAAACCTTAAACCCTAAACCCTAAACCATAAAACCCGAACCCTAAACCCTAAACCCTAAACCCTAATCCCTATACCCTAATCAATGGTAGGATGATCAACTCATGGTAGCGGTAAAGGATCTAACACGCTAGGAAAGACACCAAGTAAGGAAGAGGTAGAGTCTGAGTCTTATTTGTCTACTATAGTAGCTGAAATCCAAGTGGATGTTCAAGATATGGTGAAGAAAGATGATTTTTTCTAGGATACAATAGATTTTTGTGATAACATGAGATGAATATAGGCCTAAATTCCCTCTCTCATTGCATCGATTACAAGGATGGGAAATACTACATTTTCTAACAACCCTCTGTCGTATACACCACCGCCAACAGGTCCTAATGGAGGATTACATAACATGCTACCAAAGGTGGAGATGCACAAATTTGATGGGAAGGATCTAGTCACTTGGATCAACCAAATGGATAATTTTTTTGATCTACACCAAACCCCTGGTGCACAAAAGGTGATTGTAGCATCCTTATACTTGGAACCAGACCAATTCATTTGGTATCATTGGTTGAGCACACAGAAATGAAAAAAAGGGACTCAATCTCTCCTATTCAGCATTCATAGATGAAATTCAGTTACACTATAGCAATAGTGTCATTGAGAACTACTTTAGTTAGCTCGCCAGATTACAGAAAACAAGTTTGGTCAAGGATTACATTCAAAAATTTCAGAATTTATCCTTGAGAGTGGAGGATATCACTAATGAGAACCTCAATGACCTATTTTTGGGAGGTCTCAAGGATAACATCCAACATGATGTTCATATTTTTACTCGAATTTGATCTCTAACTCTATGGTCCTTTCTCGAGAGAATGGAATAAAGGGATTTTTCCAAACATCAAGTATTCACCTCAGTCAAAACGAGAATATGATAGGGACACCAAGACCATCATTCTCCCAACCCATTTACTTGACTCCTCAACAGATCAAAGAGAAAAATTCCAAAGGGTTATGCTTCAACTGTGATAAAAAATATAGTCGAGGTCACAAATGTGCTGAGAAGAAGTTTTTCTACATCGAAGGAGTAGAGGATGATGAAGAGGAGGAAAACAACATAGAGGAGGTAGAGGAAGATACTGAGAGTGAATCAGAATACTCTTAACCAACCATTTCATGTCACACTTTATCTAGAATTAACACTCCTCAAACCCTCAAGGTGGTGGGTTTCCTCAAGAAACAAAGAGTCACCATATTGATTGATTTAGGTAGTACACATAACTTCATCAACCATAAATTGGCAGCAAGATTGAATTGCTTTATTTATCTAGCCCTTGAATTTCAAGTCATGATTACTGATGGGGGCATAATTAGTTTTTCAGGAAAATTTCATAGTATCAAGCTATCCATGGGTGAGTACAAATTGGACTCTCCTATGTTTTCCATTCCTATGGGTGGTGCTGATATTGTTTTGGGAGTACAATGGCTCACAACCTTAGGGACAATTGAGATGAAATTTTAGGAATTGTTCATGCACTTCCAATATGAGGGTAAGAAGTTTAAACTTCAGGGACTATGGGAAAATAACCCTCATATGGTCATCTCCCATTAGATTTAAAATCTATAATGGAAGGGTGTTGATGGGTTTGTCACATAATTTTTCTCCATCAAAGTCGAGACAAATGAAGAATGATACCCCTCCATATTTATAGAAAATTTTGGATAACCACTCAAAGTTTTTAGTGAGATGCCAAAAGGTATTCCTCTAAAATGATCACATGATCATGTCATTCATTTACTTCTAGGAATTCAACCACCCAACATCCACCCATATAGGTACCCCTATGTCCAAAAGAGTGAGATTGAGAAGATGGTGTAAGAGATGTTGGAAGCAGGTATTATACACCCTAGTCAGAGTGCATATTCTTCTCCTATGGTAATGGTGCGTAAGAAGGATGAAAAATAGAGGATGTGTCTAGATTATAGAGATATCAACAAGTACACCATCAAAGATAAGTTTCCTATTCTTGTAATTGATGATTTGTTAGATGAGTTACATGGTGTTGTCTATTTCACTAAGCTAGATCTTTGTTCAGTTATCATCAAATTCAAATCAAGGATGAAGATGTCCATAAGATATCTTTTCAAACCCATGAGGGTCACTATGAGTTTTTGGTGATGTACTTTTTCCTCATAAACTCCCCTCCACTTTTTAGAGTCTAATGAACACCATCTTTCAACCATTTCTTCATAAATTTGTTTTGGTATTTTTGATGATATCTTAATTTATAGCAAGACATGGGAAGATCATTTACAGTAGGTGGATCAAGTGCTCCTCACCCTTAAACAACATCAACTGTATGCCAAACCATCCAAATTATCTTTTGGGTGAATGAAGTGGAGTATTTAGGTCACATTGTGTCACATGAAGGGGTAAAAGTGGACCCTCAGAAGATCAAAGCCATGATGGAATGGCCCATTCCAAAAACATTGAAATAGTTGTGAGGATTCTTGGGATTAATAGGTTACTATTAGAGGTTTTTCAAGCACTATGGGGCATAACAGTACCTCTCACAACTCTCCTAAATAAATATTCCTTCCAATGGAATGACATTACTACTATGGCTTTTGAACAACTCAAAGAGGTTATGTGCACTACCCCAGTCTTGGCTACTCTAGACTTTTTGAAGCCTTTTATTGTGGAATGTGATGCATCTGGATATGGAATGGGTGTGGTGCTCATGCAAGAAGGATGCCCCATTTATTTTTAGAGTCACCAACTCAGGGATTCTCAATCCCATCTATGAGAAGGAAATGATGGTTATCCTCCATGTTGTAAAAAAATGGCGACCCTACCTACTGGGTAGGCACTTCAAGGTAAAAATGACCATGATAGTCTCAAGTATTTCTTAGAATAGAGGTTATCATATGAGGAACAACAAAAATGGGTTACTAAAATGTTGGGATTTGAATTTGAAATAATTTACAAGAAGGGGAAGGAAAATGTTGTAGAATAGATGCACTCTTGAGAAAGGATGAGCCCACTGAAGCACTACTTTGTGCCATGTCAATACTACAACCAGATTAGATAGCAGAGGCCAAGACTAAATGGGAACATGATCTCATTCATTACCTTCTTCAATATTCCAAAGTTTTAGACAAATTTATATGGGATGGTGCTACTCTTTGGTATAAGGATCGGTTGTACTTGTGTAACAATTTAGTACTTAAGTATAAGATCATTCAAGAATTACACTCCTCTCCCATAGGTGGGAATTTTGGATTCCTAAAGATATACCATTGGATCAAAAAGGAATTCTTTAAGGAAGGCCTCAAGGGGATGTAAAAATTTCTTTATCTAAATGTATAATATGTCAACAAACTAAGGGTGTAACAGTCAAGATATCGGGTTTGTTGCAACCCCTATCTATCCCAAGCCAGTGGTGGGAGGAGGTTTCCCTGGAATTCATCACAAGACCTTCTTAGGTCGATGGTAAGAACATCATCATGGTGGTAATGGATAGGCTCACTAAGTATGCTCACTTTTGTGCACTATCACAACCCTTTATAGCTAGTACAGTGGCCTCTACCTTCATGGACATAGTTAAAAACTCCATGGTACTCCTAAGATCATTATAAGTGATAGAGATCCGATATTTACTAGTAATTTTTGGACTGATTTATTTTTGTTCTAGGTACTCAACTAGCTCACAGTTCATCATATCACCCTCAATCAGATGGTCAAATAGAGGTAGTCAACAAATTCCTTGAGGGATATCTATGTTGTTTTGTGTCTGATCAATAGGAAGCTAGGCTCATTGGCTACCCCTTGCAGAATGGTGGTATAACACATCCTTTCACTCCTATTCCAAGATGTCACCAAAAATGGATTTATATGGGTATCGGTTCCTGAAATTTCAAAAACAAGCCCTCCATACGAGTGTGAAAAATTAAAAATTAAAAACTAGCTAAAATCAAATAAATCAACAAAAACAATGACCTACCTCTATTTGTGTAGGACTCCTCTACCTGCTAGAGGATTGTGTTGCAACCATTACTCTAAAATCACTCTTTTATCACTCAAATTCACTCTCCTAAACCATAAATTAAAAAAATGAACTATTCACTAAAGTGGTCAGCTATTTATAGCCCATTAAATTTCATGCAGGAATCACTTGACAATTCCTTTAATCATTAGTAATTCACCCTAATCTTTGGAGATTAGTCTCAATCGCTAGTGATCCTATCCATTTATCCTGAACCATCCTTTTCTAGAACTAGAAACTATTTTTACTGAGAACATTATCACATTTTTTTATACAATGCCTCATTTTGAGAACCCCAAATCCCCAGTAAACTAGATAATACTTTTAGATTCAATCTCCAAACTTAGCACAAATAAGTCATACGTCTATAGGACACGATCTCTTTAATTCCCATATCACTTGAATTTACGATCCTTGTAGCATACCTCTATGGATCATATGTCCATAGGAAATTAACCCTTTGGTTCCCCTATCACTTGATTCCACGATAGCACCTATTATTTCGATACCTCATCTCGGGAAACTTCTAACAAAACACCTATCCAAAACAACTGTCAAACCGATGAATCTTGTAATGTGTCACAATCACCCCTATTTAAGGGTGGGTCAACCATACAAAACAAATCAGCCTACCACAAATCATTTTTGTCTAACACTTTTCCTACGCCAAACTACTCAACAAAAAGGGGCAAATGTAGACACCTAAAATTAATACCAAAATTTCTGGTCTACGTGCGCTAACCCCTCAACAACATCAAATTAAAATACATCATCTAATTCCATACCACACACATTATTTAGTCTATTGAACCCTTAACCTAATTCAAAATTTTCCCCATAATATTTACTTCATGTAAATATTATCCCACACCTATAAATACCTTTCTACACTGTAAAATCCTACTTTACCCCTCTTAAAACCACCTAACCACTTTAATTTTACCCTAACCATCTTAAAACCTCCTACATATATTTTATCAACACATCTAAACCTCCATAGGTCTCATCCATAACCTCCTTTTAACCGTTTACCCTCATTAAATACACAAAAACCTTATTTGGAAGTGGTTCCAACCACTTCCCAAACATTTTCCCTAGAAAAAGTGGATTTCCGTAAATCCTAACCTATCGCAAAGTGATTATAAATAAGAGTTATGCCTCCGGTCTCAAGGATCTTCATAATTTCTTTGCTCATGCCCACACTTTGTTTTTTGACTTTTCGGTGAATTTAGGTCATTCAATAGACCATAAAGAGCCTGCGTCAATCACCAAAAACTATTTATGCATCATTTTGATAGCTTTTTTCATTTGTCAATCATCGAGGAGTACAACAACAAGCACTTCAATTTTACTTGACTCCATTTATAGATTTGAGGAATATTTTAGCTCATTCTCACGTTTAATGGTATTCCTATATTTTATTTTT
Organism: Taxus wallichiana var. yunnanensis; assembly: GCA_018340775.1. Lineage (NCBI taxonomy): Eukaryota > Viridiplantae > Streptophyta > Pinopsida > Cupressales > Taxaceae > Taxus > Taxus wallichiana. The sequence continues at coordinate 438,306,646 of CM031235.1, read as the reverse complement.
TCATTTTCATTCGATCAAACATCAAAAATAAAAAAACATCATTTTATAGCTTTGATTATCATTCTTAGCAAAATTATCTCTTTTAGCAAAGAATCGTTACCGATTACGAATTCATAAGCGATCCCTATAAAAATACATCTCTTTATTAATTTATCATCTTATTATCATTTTTATCTATCTTTTACATTTAAATTGGTCTTTACAAGCATACATTTCTCTTAAATGGAAGTTCTTGGTCATTCTCATATGATTACAAGCATTTATGACCTTCCCATAGTCCAATAGCACTTCTTTTGGGAACAATAAAACATCCTTCACAAGTTGACATTGTGTGCACTATGATTTTATATTGAAAAATAAGATATCAAATATCATTTTGAATTCCTTCATGAGATCGAGCAAGATATCTTGAATACTTTTGGTACGACTATTTTGAGTATGTTCAAATCGCATCCACCCTTTCCTTGGCCACCTTTGAAGATGCATGGTACTTACCTTTAAACCTTGAGTTATAAAGCTTCTCATCTACTATCCATCTATCATTATCTATTATATATCTTATAATTATATTTGGAAATCTAACTAATTTTTTTAAATCAATTTGACATCCTCTAAGGAAGTCCCTTTGGATTCTTGGAATCGGCCTGTATCAAGCATCTCATTTACCCATCTATCTAATATATATTTTTTGAGCATCTTTTATTTGCAAGTTTCTTTGTTAGTGAAATAAGAAGGAGATTTTATCCACCAACAACAAAATTCATCATCGTGGGTATTGGTAAACCTTGTCATCTTCCGAGGTTAGTTTTTTTGTTATTTCATTTTATTAAGTTAAAGTTGGAAAGAAAAAACACGGAAAGTAAATAGTTTATTATATTTTTATAGTACTAAATTGATATTGTGATTTTTTTATAGCATGTTAGAGGGGATGGGTGGGTCCATTCAATCATTTTCATTGACCACGTTTATAATAATATGATAGGTTTGGTGGCATGGAGGAATTAGAATGATTGTTGAAAATCTAATTTTTAAAGTTGTTTGTAACTTGAATAGGGTGTAATATTGATGGAATAAGAAAATTATTTTATTTTAATAGTTGTACTTGTATTATTGAAGGAACAAAGGTTTTTTATCATGCATGTGTGGTATTTAATGAGTTGATGAATATTTGTGTTGTACTTAATAAACCACTCAAATTGAAGAAAGTTTGTTTGGTGAGTTACGGTAAATTATAGTAAATTTTCATAATTGTGTATTAGTGAAACTAAACTAGAAAATTACATGTGTCGTAAGATTGAAAATAAATAGTGTTTTCTTGATAACATAGCTTGTACCAATCCTTGAAATATTATTACCCTTCAATGTCATGTTAAATAAATCATGTGTTCCTAGAATTGTTGAGCCCAAAAAATGACTAAGTCCCGGAGCAGAGGATCAACATGTGGGGAAGATAGTGTGGGAAGAAAACGCATGAGGAAGTGTGCACATGGATAAATAAGTTACACATAGACAACTTGAATAATTAACTAGTTTTGGAATGAAGGGCTAGAGTAATACATGGAGCGCATGGAGGTTTGCGCATGGGAACAAAAATGGGTTTGAGACATAGACGCATTTTAGGTTATGGTGTTACATGGAAAACACATGAGAATGCAAGTAGGCATGATAGTGGATAAGGTTAGAACATGGAGATTCACCTCCCAAGGAAAGAATATTCCAGGATATAATCATTATGTTTAATAGCTATAAATTAGAGTTAGTTATGGGTTACCGGCACTTGCATGGTGGGGCATGATTACATTTGGCATGTGGTTTTCTCTTGAGTGATGTTGAGGTGGTGAATGATAGATCCTACTCTATTTTAAAATGTGTTTGGATCTAAAATGGGGGATGGGAAGAATATGTGTGATTCAATGCAAGATATGCAAGAGAGACTTTAGATGCACAAGAGAGAGCATGGCTAGAACTCTTCGAGTAGAGTCATTTTTTAGGGTTAGGATGTTATTTCTTGATGTATTCAGTCTGCTATGACCCTTTTTGATGTAATCTAGCTACTGTAAATAATTTTGAATCAATATATGAGGTGGATTGTTCTAAATATATATGTTTATGGGTCCAAACCCTTGTGTTCTTCATATTGTTCATGGTTCAAATTTGATTCCTTTGTGTTGTTATAATGATTGCATGCATATTATGGTACATCTATGCTTGGATCTAGTTTATTTACCTCTGTGCTAGAATGAATGTTTGTATTTTTGTTTCTACAATATTCCTCCATTAATGGTGAATATTCTTATAAGGATCACATAAAAAGAGGGCTAGGCACCTTCCCGCGCCTTGGGTGAGCACCCAATCTCAGACTAGGTGATGTGTCGGTGCACCTAGGGTTTAAAGGGAGTAGGTTAAAGTGACTACATGTGTCATAAGCTTGAAAATAAATAGTGTTGTTCTTGATAACATAGCTTGGTCCAATCCTTAAAAATTTTTACCCTTCACCTTTGTTATGTTAAATAAATCATGTGTTCCTAGAATGTTACATCTATCTAATTTTACATCTTGTTTAGTATTCATTATAGTAACTAGTAAATGGAATGGGATGGTATTCATAAAATATTTGACTTATATACTTGTATGACTAGATTATTCCACCAAATGAACTATATATAGCCATAGAAAGGAAAAAATGGGGGTGTTAGCATGATCGTAATAGAATATCATGATAATCCTAAATAATAGAAAGAACAATAACATTGCCACTTTTGTGAATGATTAATTATTTTATCTAATGGTGTGTGAGTCTATAAAGTTGATATTACAACATAGAAAAGGAAATAAAAATCTTAAAACCAAACTTTAGTATAATCATTGTTAGCTTGCGTAATCTTTTGTATAACATTAACGAATGTATGTAATGCATAGTGTATAGTGGAATCTTTTCTCAGTTAAGGAAATCAACCTAAGGTTCTAATTTGTGTATGAAGAGAAAAATAGCCATAAATATTTGTGTTGTGTACCATCTTGAGGTATTTTCATATATAACCCATATGGGGTCACGCTTAACATGATGTGTAAAATAATATCCCTTGTGAACTAGAATACAAGAGGAAGTAGTTAACCAAAAGAGACGCAAGTAAGTGGCTCACATGAGAAATGTTTACCTTGTTAAAAATTTCAAACAATTAGCAAGATAGTCATGTGAAACCCCCTCTCCTCATGGATATTTTAGAAAATTGAAAGTATATTTTTGTACACATGTAAGTATAATAAGTGTGATGACTAGTAATATCATACTAATTTAAAGTGAACTATAAAGTTATGAAAGGATGAGACTTTATGTTTAGCATAAAAAATACATGACAATGTACTATGGAAATACTATTGTTAATAGTTTTGGTAACAAATGAAATTATTTGGAAACCTTATATCAATATGTAAATGGTCATTCCTTTTTTATCTAAGTATAACCCGAGTGTATAATGTGGAAGGAATTGATAAGTTGTGATTATTATCACACGTAACTAATGTAAGTTTTTCCAAGTCCTTTCTATTTCATTCCCGATAGGAAGGAATCAAATGAGGTAAACCTTATAATTTTTTAACCTTACCATGAAATTATGTTTCTACAAGAAACAATGATGAGCACTTTTATGGTCCTAAGTAAGGAATTGGTCTCTCCTGCTAGTAATTTGTGGTAGTAATTTCCTTGGAATTATCTTGAGAATAATGTTGTCACACCCACTTATAAAATAAAAACCTCTTCTTATGTTAATCCTTGAGAATATTTACCTAAATGTGTCCTTTAATGACTTAGAGAAATGTGTGAATGGAAACTTGAGCCAAACTTAGTTTACACCATGAAAGGATGTCATTAGGACTCTCTGTGGTTCTATAAGTGATCTTCTTAACAACCAATTTATGTATGATAGTTTTGAATGTGGTCCTTATACCTTGGTTAGTATGGGTTCCTTGTGGTAATTATGATATTTTTATCTAGTACCATATATATTGGACGGGTTTGGTCATTGTAACATAGGGAAACATTGTGTCATTTTAAAGTTACACTCTCATGTTGAGTTGAACATCCCCTTCTTACCTAACCAAGATAAGGTTAAATTGTGATGGAACCTACTTAATGTATCTAAAAAACACCCTAGTAGGAGGTGCAAGGGACCTCATAAAGTGTGTATTATGTTTTACCCTTCTTCTTTTGTGGCTTAGAATAGTGTGTTACCTAGATTCCATAGAAGGATGGTGGTCAAGAAAACTATATAGAAAGTATCTCATGATTGAATATTTGAATAAAATTATCTCCCATTTCAAATGTTATATTGTGTGTCTTAAAACTATTAATATTTCATCAATAAATGAAATACTTATTAAGTAACAACACATAATGCATAAAAAAATCAAAACTATAAACCATGTATTCATTAGATTAATGAAATTGTAAGTGTTAGTGTTATGTGGACCCCCAATGTTATGAGTCATGTGATTAGTGATGGTAGAGTAAGTTTTGTGTCATGTAACAAAAAAATATCCATTTTTTACGCTACATCTTGAGTGGTGAAATTATGGGATGTTACATATGGTATTAGATTAGAAGTTAAAACACTTGAACCTATGAGATGAATTGGAAATGAATATTGGTTGCATGTTTATTTATGCATAACATGAGGGTTATGTTGACTCATGTTGGCATGTTATGTGGAGTCATTTTGATGTTTCTCTAGTAGACTTATTGTGTTATGCATGTGGCTCTTCATCAGCATGTTATATAATGGCTCCCCCAATTACGTGGTATGGACTGTTCAATGTTAGATCTGTATAGATCTTCATATTTGGGTTCATTGATTTCATAGTGCAAATTTTCAATAGTAGTACTATAGATAACACCTAAAGGCCGATATGGAAGATATCAAGAGATTTGTTAGTTCTTCTTGATTTCTATTCATCAACATTATGAAATTTGAGTATGGTGTTTCATAATATTTGGGAATCCAATATTTGATAGTATTTAGCACTTGAGAAAAAAATCCTTCTAATATTGCTTGAATTGGTATTTAACCCTTCCCCTACATCATAACACACTACATTATGGATATATTGTCAACTTATCATGGTGGAATAATTTCTCTAATCTTAGAAATATTATTCTTATTCTTATGTACTTAACAACTAATCCTACTCATCAAAATTTCATGAATGACACTATATCCCCTCTTAACATTTGTTGGTTGAATAACTAAAATGAAATTATTTCTTCCTAAATCATGAGAATTATTTATCGCTTAATCCGCATCGACGCATTGAAAAAATCTACTTTCCTCTTAAAATTTAAAAACTCTATACCATTGACAACCATAAAAATCAATCTTGGATTATCTAATTGACTAATGATCTGACTCCTAATTGATAATCCAATTAGAGACCCTAACTTGTGTCGAGGGTAACATTATTTGGGTATGCTATTGTTTGTGGAAGTATATGTTCTTATTCCATATTTCATATATTGTGGGAGGTTTTAATTTAGTCATACATTATGACAATTGCATTATCTGATCAATATTATGTTTATATGAAGAGATGTGCACTTGATGTTGTAGTACCCCTACAAATGGATACTAAGGGCCATATAGTAATTGTGATGTGGATATATTTGTGTATTTTATTTGTAAACATTAATTTATCGAACTAACATTTTATTTATTGAGAAGATATGAGTCTCTTCTTGTTTATTTTTGTTTCCTTGAAATATTTTAGAAGTTTGAATGCATTTACTTAGATATTTCTCCTTGTTTCCCAATATTTTTAGATTTTATTTATTTTTGGTAACTTAAAGGTTTATGTTTTTTTAGGAGACTTGGATAAAAAAATTAAGAATGTTATGAGGATTTTCTTACTTGGTTCTATATTTTTTTGTAATGTGTATACATGTAGTATGGGGTACACCCAAGGTGGCATGTCTACATTTTTGGTGCTACTGAGAACATACCCTTGGTTTTGATGTGATGGGGATCTATGTATCTAGGACCTTGGAGTGACTTAACCTCATTTGGATACTTGATACTCAGTCATCCTATGGTGGAGTGAAACTTGTGATACTAAATCTTACTATGGTGGAGAGACATATGTGATACTTAGTCATTTATGGTTTAGATTCTTGTGATATTATGTTATCTACAATTAAGAGACTCTCATAATACTCAATTTATCATTAGTGGAGTGACCTTTATGATGCATAATACTCATTGGTGGGTTGAAATGTTATGGTTGTTCTCTTTATACCATATGACGATGATATTTACTATTGAGATAGATATGATATGTGGTTCAAAATTCATAGTTATGATCGGGTTTTTTCATTCTTTTAGCTGTGGATTACTTTCAAACAATGTATTATTGGTCCATGTGGGATTCACTAATAGACATATAGATGAGATACTTGATACATGTTCTCGGTCATTTTAGCTCTCTTGGGGATAGGTTGAGATACTAGGCTATAGGTTATTTTGAAATATATTTCCACACTTTGATTTATTGGGAACTTTACATAGAGATATTTATTAATTTTGGTCTTGGGGACCCTTTTATAGATGTGTTTTTTGTCTTACCTTTTTTACCATGTATGGTTCTTTCCTGTTATATATATATTGATATGGAGTCTATGATACGGGGACCATATTTTGAGTGATCTATTACGTTCCTCTCCTTGGTATGTGAGTTTCCTATTGCTGAGGAAATGTGGTGGTTTTGTGGTAATATTTTTATGTCATTATATACTCACGGTTGGTTAATGTGATATCTCCCCTTGGCATGGTGAATGTTATGTGTATACCATTTCTTATTAGCGAGTGTCATATTGTAATTATAGTGTCAAATGTGATAAATTTGAAGTGGCTTGTGTTATGATTGGATCTTGGATGACCTTATTATGTATTACACTAATAGAAACCTTGTTAAAAAATGAAAATGATTATGAAACATTGAATCAAACCACATGTATTATGATAAAACTGTTAATTACAAATACACTCATGAAAAAATACTATTAATAAAGTTTGGTTATGACAATGAAATTTAGTGTGAGTTCGCTATAATAGAGAGAAATACCAATATTCACATAACATAAAAAAATAAAGAATTTTTTTTTTATCTATGATCTCGTGGTTGTTCTTTAGTGACAAGGTTTATGCCCCTGTGATTTGAGTTATTTTTGAATCTGTATTTTCTCATGTACCTCTCCATCTAACCTTGGTGTTTTGTCACATTAAGGATGATTATATTATAAGGGGATGGGGATGTATTTACCTTCCCTTTTTATGCCTGGTGAGTGGGGTTATAGGTCCCTTCTCAGTTTTGATAAGATCTCATCATATTTAAATTATGACAACATGATTATTTCGAGATAGTTATTGTGAGTTTAACTATTTTTGGGACCCTTCACATCTCAAGAGTGGTCATATTTGGTGCCTTGTGTATCGAGACACAATCACATTTAATTTTTATTTAGATAATTTTAATAGAGAAGATAATAATCATAATAAGAAAATAAGAGATTAGCCTCTCCAATGGTGGTTCTTATGGGTGATAGGTAGATTTCATCTTCTAGTTTGAAAGATAATTAAACACACACACACACACACAACACACACACACACACACACACACACACACACACACACACACACACACACACACACACACACACACACACATATATATGAATTTATAAAATAAAACAAAAACACAACACATATGAATTCTTAGATTAGAAATAAATATATATGTATTTAGTTAAAATGTATAGAAAAATGGAAGGAAATTTTTGGCCCTTAAGGAGGCGGTTTAGGGGAAATGCCTCAAAGAGGGGTTCGTGTTTTTTTCTCCTCCACATTGAGATATTGGTGTTTTGTGTAACAAGATGGGGTGTGAAAGATACCAATATGGAAACCATTTTAAATAAATACTGATTGAAGATGTTAAACCAAATTCTACAACCTTTCCCCTGTGCCTCCCAATTGCTTCAAAATAGAAGCGTTAGATCAGTGGAAATAGACAACCACCAAATCTTATTGGAGGGAATATAGTTTTTTTGTGAAATAAGGAAGGATTTTTAGGGTGCATGAGTTCTTCATAGGTATCTCGAAATATGTGGGGTTTCATGGAACATTTCCTAACCCTATAAACTTCATTTTTACGTGTCACTTGCTTACAAATGTGAAGTTTCAAAGACTGAGGGTTATAAAAACTGGAATGACGTGGATGCCTATGTTACTAGGTGTAAAATAATAATATTTTATTTTTTTACATTGTGTGGTTGACTCTCTTGGTTGTCTTAGCAACCATGAGAAAACTTTAAACTTTATCAATATCATGTAAGTCAAGTCAAGGTTGTTGTATGAATGTGTTTCCTAGGTGCTTAGAAAAGGAAATTAGGGCGGATGTGTGGAGGTATATTCTTGGTACTTGAAGTACATATAAGGAGGTGTATGCTATGTGATTTAGGTTTCTTGGTGTTTTTAGACCATATAATAATATGGGGCTAGGAGTATTTTCTAACTTATAGCTTCTCTATTGTTTGAATTGGGTTTTTAAAATATTATTACACCTTGTGTTCTTCTCATTAAACATCTATACAAGATGTAAGAGAAAATATAAGGTAGATGAACTATTTGATATAATACCTAAAAGTAATGGGGTCTCATGGAATGCACTTATTTCGAATATACACAAATTGTGCTTGTTGAGAAGGCCCTATAAACTTTCATGTAAAAATAAGAGTGATAGATGTAAATTCAAACTTCCATAAAATACCTCTAAGAAACATATTTTCTTCAAAAGAAATAATTCTAAGAGACAAAAATGAGTTCTTTGGAAAGGCCATGTGGGCATATGATCAAATTCAATTTGTAGGTTTAACATCCTACTTTGCAAGCTTTTCTAACATACTTCAAGTCTATTCTAAATGGGAGCTTTAGAATAGTCTATGGATAGCCATCGAATAACGATTGGAAACAAAAAAAAATTGGATGTAAAAATGGAAAAAATACTAAGGGAACAAGAATTTGTTTTACAATATGCATTAAAACGGTGGTCTCTAAGAGTGCGTGCTAAAGTGCATATAACACACCTTTCTCATATTATCTCGTCACTATAGACATATATTCTATTTATCCTCTCCTACTTTCTTTCAAAATTTAATAGTAGTTGGAGAGTTAAATTTGGAAATAACCACTATTCCGATCTTAGGTGGTGGATGTTGCATTAGAGGGGTAACACAGAATCTAATAGCTACTTATAAAGGACCCATGGGAATTCACACTAATCACTATTCTGAAGCATTAGCAGCTTTGTGGGGAATCAGGCTAGCTCACTCTCTAAATCTCCATAACATTATAATTGAGGGGGATTCCTTGAATATTATTAATTTTCTCAAAGGCTCAGCCCAAGTTTTTGGTCCATTAAGAATATTATTGATGAGGCAATTCAGATAATTAAATCATTTCCTAGGTATACCCTTGCTCATACCTTTAAAGAAGGAAATCAATTAGCGGACTCACTAGATAACCTAGGGGTCATGGATAGTAATTATCAAAATTGAAACCACATCTCCCTACTCTCTAATAATGTACAACTCATCATTATTAAGTAGAGACTAAAATCATAAATTTGTGAACGTTAAAGGGAGGTAGGGTGTGCATCGAATATCTCCATCACTGCATTTTGATTTTGGTTGTTCGCTCACCTAGAGTTTTTCCTACCATGGGTGGAGACATTTGTAGGGTTGAACCCATCAATTACAACCATTGGAAGGAGGATATTGAGGTCTAGGAAATACTCAAGAATGGTGACTTCAACCATTTCATGGATGTGTTTAAGGAACATGATTACCATCTCTCTCAATATTTTTCTAGAATTGGTATTGGCGTAAGATCCACTACATGAATAGGGAGTTTCAAATTATAGAAGAAACCATTTCGGCTGTCACATGCCTCCACCCCAAAGGAATGCATTTATTCAAGAATAATTATGGAATAAAAGAGGAGGAAGCTAAGTTTCTTAAAGGCGATAGAATCTGGTTGAAGCCAAAAGTGGGTACCTCAGAGATTCGATGCCAAAACCATTTGACAAGGTGAGTCTTGTTATTATGAAATACCTCACTTTGGATGGTAGATTTAAAGTCACTCCTTTCTTCCATCTAGTTTTTTTGAATCATTTTATAAGGAATGTTGTGGTCAACTTCCCTTTCTACCTCCTACAATCCCTTGACCACTCGGTTAACCTTTTCCTTACAGGGAAACATGTCAAAACTTCTCACCATGCCCTCATTCTCCTTCTATACAAAAACTTTGATCTTCTCATTGTTAATACCCCTCTTGCCCCTCTGTTGCACCCCATGTCCTTCCTTCCCTTCCACCTTATTCTTAAAAAAACCCCTCCCATTTCTATTCCTCCACCTCCCCTTCTGGTCTTGTTCTTAGAAGAAATAAAGTCAAGTCGGACTGATTTCCTTCTTCTTCCCTTCCTTTCCCTACAGATTGAAGTGGTTGTTGCTGCTAGCTTATTTTCCATGGGAGATGAATAATATTTAAACAAAAATAAGGCTAAAGGATTCATGGTTCATATTGATCTACATTTTGACATGATCACTTGGATAAGAAAGGAATGTAAGGTGTTGAAAGAAAATGTCAGAGGATGCAAGCTTGTTATTGAAAGTGGGAGCAAAGATGATCATCTGATGGAAGAAATGGAGAAGAGAATCAAAACCATTGAAGAAGAACAAGAAAAAATCAGGAATAGACAATGTGACATACTCACTCTTCTCAAGGGAAACTTGGACATCCTCTCAAACATCACTTCTATTCTTGAAACCAACAAAGGAAAGGAAAAGGCCAAGGATAGAATCATTGTTAAAGTAATCAAAGACAATTTGGGAAGCCTCAAGTAGAACCTTTCAAAAACTACTAAGGAATGGATGATTTAGTCTATTTTGGACTGGTTCTCTCTTATTTTTGTATTGATTTTTGTTTTTTTGTTGTTTTGTTGTACTACTATTGTAGTACCACTTTGGTCTTCTTTGGGGTATTGTTATACTTTTGTTGTTGTTCGTAACTCCCTTGTTTCTTTTTGTACTACTTCTTCTTTGCTGTGATTAGTTCTTTTTGTCGATATCTATTATGAATATCCTGGGATTTGGCCTTTTCACTGGGTAGGATCCTAGTCAAAAAAACATTTTTATTAATTAAAAAATTGGAAATAATATTATCATTGATGTATTAGTTTAATTCATATTAGAACCACATAAAACAATTTCCATGTCTTGTTAAACTAGTGTGGTAATTAATCGCTTTGGATGGAGTTCTAAAATAGTATACATTGAATATGAAAAAACAAAGCTACAACGTGTCTATTTATTTCACATGCCATAAAATCAATTTGATTGGAGAAACATGTTTTATAATGTAAAATGGCAATTTAAACAACCCTTAAGTAGTGTCAAACACCTCTCAAAATCACCTCATATATTGTGTCTATGTTTTCCGAAGTAAAATGTAACCTATCAAAACTCTTCACTACTATATAGATAATAACATAGCATATTTAATTTTACTTGGTACCCTTGAAAAGTGAATTTTGTGCAACCTTTTCATAACTTAATTGGCTTATTTTTCTAGAGGATAAATGAATGAACTCAACCAACTAGATCCGGAAATTTGTTGCAGTTTGATCCTCAAGAACTTGTTTTGGACTTTGTCATTTTATTTTGATTTTATGTATAGTATAAAATAGGGTAGAGAAAATAGAAATTCCATTCGGGTTTCTTGTTCCATTTTTACAGGCCCATTCCATGGCCACTTGAGCTATATTACACAATAACACAACAAAAACTTGTGGACCTGTTAGTGCAAATCAGCAGCACCCCCTAAATGCCCTTTAGATTTGCAAGTGTGAATTGGGTCATTTAGTGTGAATACACAACATTTAATCTTTTCCCCAAGTGTGGGACTTGCAAAAATGGGAAAAACTCTCCAGATTGAAGGTTGGTTCCTCTACTCCTCCGATCAGATGTATGCATGAAATTTACAGAGGCTTATCTCAAAATTCTATTCTAATTCTCGCTAAGGAGACAAGGATAAAAAGAAAAGAAGATAAAACTAGACTGACAAGATGATACACCAAAGGAGTGGTGAACATCTATTTCTACAGATTGACATAGATTATAAAATGCAACACAAATCATGCACAAATTGCTAAAATTGTAATGAAGGATCAAGATAGAGCAAACAACACAAAAAAGGATTGGAAATTCATTCAAGATCTTGCATTGTCATTTCCATTTTAAATACAGTGCATTACAACAAAAAGAAGGTAAAACATGTGTTGCAATCCTAAAAAAGTTCTTATATTCCACAAATTCACTTGCCAGGGTGAAGGAGGGAGCCTACAGAACATAAAAAATGTCCAACCTTTACAAATGAGCCAAATTTGGCTTTTAACAATGAAAAACTGAATTCATGAAGGAGAAACATGGGAAAATTGAAATGAATGATTCAACCTCCAACCAGATCCATAAAAATAGGATGGGTACCCTTAAAATTTCATTCCCCAAGATTTTTGACCATGCTAGAGAAGAATGGAAGCCATACTGCATAAAAATGGTGGTTGAATGTCGATTCTACTCTTTTCCCCATGCTAAAGGCATTTTCTCTCATTAAAATCCACCAAAAAAAAAAATTGAAGATTTCATCATGTAGAGGACTTCAATAGCTTTCCAATGACACCAAAATTGAGAAAAACCGAGCTCTGGATTGAAAGATATGCCCCTCTGAAGATTTAGGGCAAAACTGGGGTAAAAATCAGGTCGGTGGGCCAAAACCTAAAATTTTTCCCCTTTTTTGAATTTGGGAAAAATTCCCCAAAAAGCTTTGTGCCCCACTGCTCCCCTACCATGTAGTGCATTCCCATTGGTCCGTGGGTTCAAACAGCCATTTTATGTTTTTTTAATTTTGGAAAAAATTCCAAAATTTCTCCGCACCCCGCCACTCCAAGACACGTGTCACCACCCTATTCGCTACGGGCACGCACTCCAAATTTTGCCTTTGATGCTGCTGACCACTTTGGAAAAATTTCCAAATTCTCCCCGCACCCCGACCTCCACTAAGAATAGGACACGTGGCACATTCCTATTCGATGCGTGGCTTTAACCAAAATTTTTCCTTTCCTCCTTAGCGGGCCGGGAGCCAATTTTTTTCCTTTGCACCTTCTCGCTATTTTGGAAAAAATCCAAAATTTACTCCACCCCTCCGAATTCTACCAGAATGGGACACGTGGCACATTCTTATTTGATGTGGGGCTTTTGGGCCAAAATTTTCTTTGCGCCATTTTTGGAAAAAAATCAACTTACCCCCACCGGTCCGACCTCCGCCGCCACGTGGCACATCCCTATTGGTGTAGAATTCAAGTCATTTCTTTTCCTCCGCGGGACCGCGAGTAAAAAAATTCGCTGCCACATGGCACATTCTTATTGGTCATGAGACCTTCCTGGGAAAATTTCCCTCAAAAACTCCACCGAGCCATAACTTGCAAAATACAAGGAGTTAGAAGGAAAATTTTACCTTTCTGGAAAGGTGAGAAAATCCTCTATCTGATGAAACCATTTATAGATAATTTTGAGTGCTTGAAAAGTGTACAATTTTGACTGAGGCACAAGGAAGGAAGGAATGAAAGAAAGTTAATCAAAAATAAGCAAGGGGCTTATTTTGGATAACAATTTTGGTGACTCAGAGGGGTGACCCACCTGTTGGATGAATGATAAATGGCCTTTGAAGAATCTATTGGGTATGGATTCATCAAATTAACTACTTGGTACTCTCAACTCATTAGAAATTTTCTAGAAAGAAGATTTTGAGAGTAGAACATCACTTGATCTGGAGCATGGCCTGCAAAGATGCATCCTTGGGACAACAAAGCTTGTGCCAAAGCACTTAGGGAAATGTAAAACTAAGATACAACAAAAAATGTGCACAAGAACTTGGAGGAATGAAAATCTAAGCTAATATGTACAAGGTGAGGAGTTTCCCTTCTAGTATCAATGCTTTTGTTTCACCTTTTTCTTAGATTGTTTCTTTGAAGTGTTAACGAAATAGATAGGGTAACGGGTGTAGGAGGAATACCTGTTCAAATTTCAGTTGATGGGTTGTTACACACGTATGACTTCGAATCCATAGCTGATCATGAGAGCTTCCCTTTGGCTAGGAGGAACTACCTATAATGAAAACAAGACCACCAAAAGGAATTAAACAATATGGGTAGTGAACTGCCTAGCGTGAGCTAGATCCAGGAAGTATGATACTTCTTAGATGGATGTCAGTCCACTATTTTAAAAATTCAATGCTATAAAAATTAAATCCTATTGTTATTTTGAAATGATTTAGGTATCTCACTTAAAAACACAATAAGAAATAGATCTAATCTATAAAGTGCTAAGCTAGACTAGAATCCAAAAGTCAAATGATTGGTTCGGGTCCCTGCAAGTCCGATAAAGGTCTCAAGTAGATTATAGGTGAATGAGGGTGAGGAAAATAAGGTGGGTAGGTCACTTTTCAGGGTGTGTGGGAAAACATAGAGACCGGTGTCGATCGGGGGTGACCGACGGTGGTTAGGTATAACCAGTGCCGACATCGTGAGATCTGGAGATGTCACATAATAGGCTTTTGGTCTCCTTTGTGATTGCACAAAGGAATTTGGTTGGTTAGGATGAGGTATTGGGTGACTGGGGTAGGCTTTTGTGAGGTTTTAATGGGTATATTGAGGTGAAAATGTGGAGAAGTTCAATAGGTGGGCAAGGTAAACAATGGATGATAAAATGATGAAGAAATGAAATAACCAGGAAAGTATGATGTTGTACTTACTTGGATTTCATTCCTGAAGGCCTGTGTGTTAGGGATGGAGGTGCTGATGATGGGTTTGAAGGTTGTAAGTGATCACCAACTGAAGAAAATCTTCTGCATGGGTTGTATGTACACTCCTCTTTTCTTGGATAGATCAGATCGTGCACGGGATGGTTGTGCAGGAGAAGATGCTCAATCTCCTTCCTTGGATGTGATTTTTCACTGGAATTGGCTCTAAAGATGCGTTATCTCTCTGAGATGTGTTCTTTCTCATCAACTTTCTCCCAATGTTTTCCAACCTTGAGAATAAGGTAGTTTAGGGGTTAAAAGGGGTAACCAACGGTGGTTCGGCTTAACCAGTGATGGTTAGGGGTAACCGACGTCTGTCAGTAAATGTGGGATTTCCTAGGTTTACTAAACTAGGGAGATCCTCTTGATTTCCTTCGTTCTCATGTCATTATCTTGTGGATTAGACTGGGAGCTTCTTGTGAGCATGTGGGAATGTGGTTAGAGGGAATGTAGGCATTTATTTTTAGGGTTTGGGTAAGTCTTAGTTAGTTATGGGAACTTGCTAAGAATAGGTCTTAGGTTGAGTTGGTTTGACGAGGTGTCTAAGTGAAGTGTATATGGGGATAATGCATTAATTTAATTAACTTAATTAAATTAATATTAGTGGTGTAAAGGGGACCATGGCTAGGTTAATGTGATGAAGGGTGTTTATTTTTCGAGGGACCAAAGGGGAGTGTGACCTAATTTTAGTGTCTACACTTTAGATGGATTCCATTAATCGGAATCGTAGTTCTTCACCATCCAATGTAGATAATTCAAAGGAATTGTTGTTCTTACATTTTGTGACCATGTAGGGACCACTCCAAATGGCATCAAACTTTGAATGCCTTCCTGGCTTTGCTCGGTCTCGCATCCCATTTCAACACTAAATCTCTAACTTGGAAGGTTCTAGTCTTAGCTTTCCTATCAAAGGTTCTCTTGATCAAGGCTTTGTCCTTCTCCATTGTTTGGGTTGCATGCTCTCTCGATTTCTTCGAGTTCCATCAATTCTACATATCTAACCTCCATGGGTTCAAACTCCAACAATTCCAATTGTTTCATGATTTTCAACGTTCGCAACTCAAGTGACATAGGCAATATTTCCTCTCTTCCATAAACAAGTCTGAATGGAGAGTTACTAGTGGATCTATTGGGAGTTATCTTATCAGCCCATAAGGCTGATTTAAGTTTAGTGTGCCAATTCTTCTTATTTTCATCAAGAGTCCTCTTGATGATCTTTAATAGGTTCTTGTTGGTAGACTCAGCTTGGCCATTACCTTGAGGGTAATAATTTAATGAAGTGCTCATATAGATCCCATTCTTAACAGCCCATTCAGTTACCTTTGATCCTATGAATACACATGCATTATCTAATATTATAGTGGCGGGTATACCAAATCTGGTTACTATCCCTCATAGAAGTCTAGAATGCTAGATTAATTTGCCTCTTTGAGTGCTACCGCCTCAGTCCATTTGGTGAAGTAGTCTTTTGCTGTTAGAATCCACTTATGTCCTTGGCTTGAGTTTGGGCTAATGACTCCAATGAAGTCCAAACCCCATTGCATGAATGGCTGGTCAACTGAAATTGGGTACAATGGAAGGGTTGATAATCTTTCCTTGTCCGTAAAGAATGCACAATTTTTGCACCTCTTGATCCACGCATAATAATAACTAAACACCTTGGGCCGATAATAGCCAACCTTCATAATATTTAGGGCTATCACTCTTGGATAAAAATTACCCCTAGCTGATCCACCATTGAACTCTTCTAACATTCTCTTAATTTGATTTGTCTCAATGCATCTCAAAGAAAGACTCCATTTATATCCGTTTTGAACAAGACACCATCAACAAGTGCATATGGAATAGCCTGCAATATAAAGTGTCTTCTCTTGATTTTGTTCATCTCTGGAGGGCATGGGCCTATTTATAAGAAGTGCATTATGTCTTGGGTCAAGAAAGGAGTGATCATACCACCATTCTCTTCTTGAACACCTCTTTGTTCTTGGTTGTCTTACAATGTCAAAACAACTTCCTTCCCATTGCTTGCTTCCATTGATTTTCTCAAGACTAGCTGCTCACACAATCCCTTTCCTTAGACCAGCTTGGTGACTTTGATCTCAATTTCATACTCCATGACATGAGTAATCCACCCCGCACGTTTTTGATTTAGGTAGTTGAACCTTGTTGTTTGAAACTAGATGCTTAAATTTCTTCAAGCTCCTAATCACTGTAAGAGCATGCTTCTAAATGAAGGAATACCTCACCTCATAGTCCTCCAAACTTTGGCTAAAGAAGGCAATTGGTTGCTCTGCATTTTCTTTGTTCTACTATACTAAAATTGCAGAAATTGTGTCATCACCGCCAAATACATAAAGGATAAAATATTTAGAGAAATTTGGGTTGATGAGATTGGAGCTTGTGAGATAACCTCTTTGATTGCCTCAAAACTTGCCTTACCTTCAGCTGTCCATTTGAAAGCCATACTTTTCTTCAACATTATAGTTATTGGCTTGACGAGGGTTGTAAATTTTGGAACAAACCTTCAAACAAAATTGATTCTTCCCAAGAAACTTTGAAGGGCCTTCTTGTGGCTTGGTAATGGTAGTGCTTTTATTGCTTCAACCCTCTCTAGATCAATTACTAATCCCTCTTTGGAAACAATGTGGCCTAGGAGCTTTCCTTCATGAGCTAGAAAAATACATTTTTTGGGATTCAAGGATACCCCAAACCTTCTACATCTTTGGAACACTTATCTCAAATGAAATAGATGATCTATTGCACTTTTAGAAAATACAGTAATATCATCTAGGTATATCAACACTATTTTTTTAATCAATCCCTTAAACGCCATATCCATTTCCCTTTGGAAGGTAGCTTTGGCGTTAGATAGCCCAAATGGCATTTTCCTATATGCATAGGTTCCCCATTTGGTGGTGAAGGTTGTTTTGAACTGGTCATCCTCCTTTACCATGATCTGATTATACCCCGAATAACCATCTAGGAATGAAAACCTCTCGAGAGCAAAGCAACAACTTGCAAAATCTACTCCACGAAGGAAGTGGGTAATGATCCTTAAGGGATGCTCTATTCAAATCTATAAATTCTACACACAATCTAATTTCTCCACTCTTATTTCTAACTGGAACCAAGTTTGCAACCCATCTTGAATGCTTGATGGGAAATATGATACTTGCCTCTATTAACTTATTCAATTCCTTCTTCATGAGAGGCTCCATGTGTGGATTGATTGGTCTTTGTCTTTACCTCGATGGGTTTAGCACTTGGATCTAATTCAATTGTGTGTTGATATAGCTTAGGATTGAAACCCTCAATTCTTCGAGCTCCAAGAAAATATATCTAGGAACTATTGGCAAAGTTACTGAACTCATACCTTTCTTGCTTGGTTGTCACTTTACCAATTTGAAGTGATTTTCCTTCTCCCACCGAGATGGGCATTGAATCTTCTCCCTTGACTTGGATGTTTTCTTTCTCCTTCCTAAATTGATCATTAGGATTAAAGATGGACTCCAAGGTGACAAGTCCTTTTGGTAGTTTGTTGGTTCTCAGCTGTACCACTTGATCGCCATACTGTTGTTCTAACTTTTCCTGATTTTTGGTTGAGAAATCAGCTTCTTCTTACAAGAAATTGATGATTTGTTGGTCACTTTCAAACACTTGCCAACTTACATTATTGTCTGGCACTGATGGCCTTACAATCACCTTAATGGTTGGCTGTGATTTATCTTCCTTGATACTATCCACAACATCAAAGGTTGCTCCAACTCGCTACAAGCCTATCAGCAGCTTGGTTTTCTTTCCTATGGATGGAGTTGATGCCAAAGCCTTCAAAATCCTCAATGAGGTCCCACACCCTATTCTTATAACTCTTGAGTAGGTCATTTTTGGTAGCATGTTGTCCTTTAACTTGATTAACAATCATCTCACTATCACCAAAGACTTGTAAGTTTTTGATACCTCTCTTTCTTGACCAATGCAATCCATGTATCAAAGTTTCATATTCAGCAAAGGTGTTGTTAGAACATGCAAACTGATATCTAAAAGTTGAATAATACTTAATGCCTTGAGGTGAAATAATCATAGCTCCCCCTTGTACCTTTTCTACTTCTTGATCCATCAAAGAACAAGCTTGTCATACCTCATTATCATCTTTATGGTCTAGCTTGGTGATGCTAGGAATAGGCTACTTTTCTTCATGCATGTAATAAAATCCTAGTTCAGATTCCTCTATTTCCTTTTAGGGATAAAAATCATGTACCTTTCTTGCACATTCATCAAGATTCAAATCTAGGATTCTTCCAACTTTGGTGTCACTTCATCAATGCCTCAATAATCCCCTTGATCAAATGTTGAACAGTTGGCATTGATTAGGCTTGGAGTATGAGGCTCAATGTTAAATTTGTAATAGGTTTGGACCTGATTGTGGCCTTAGTTCCATATCTTGTCCAAAAACATGTGTGACTAATCACCAGATAAATAACCTCCAATTCTAGTTGTGAAATCCCTTGACAAACATAAGGCAAAAAGTGGTGGTAAATATATCACCGACACATCTTGCAAAATAGTGACATTGGGGCATGCATGTAAAGTAAGGCTAAAATATTTAATTACCCCTATTTTTATTAATGTTTTCCCATCCATTTGCACCACCCTTTGGATATGAATTCATATTAGAGGCCCAGATTGATCAGCTATTTGCTTGGGCATCGCGAGAACTACTTGCCCTGTAATTAATCATACAATTGTGTACTAGTTTATCCCTAATGATCAATGAAACATAGAATGGATGGGGCTTCAAAACTTACCTTGCTATCCTCCATGATTCCCCTCAGGTGAGAAGCATTTATGAGTACCTTCTCTTGCATATGAGCTTGCTAATTTGAAGTGACCAATTCTTCATCGCAGCTTGTAGTAGATCCCTTTGGCACGGGATGGATAGTGATTCCCACATAGATATATTCACATTTGTCTTCTTCATTTGTTCAATGATGTTAAATGGGGATGAAACATCTCTTTGTTTCCCCTTAGCCTACACATTATTTTCTTGTACATGGGGTGCAACAACTAGCATTTGAGCTGGTCTAGAAGGTGGTTTGGGCTGTCCTTACACATTTGGAACTACATTTTTCTTGTGAACACTTTTTGGAGTGATGGAAGGTTGTGGATCACCTGGGGCTAATGACCGCCTTTCACCAATATTCCTCTTCTTTGACCACGTGTTAGCTATTACATTCTAAGAAATTTTTTGATTCATACCACAAAAATCTTCATCCTGCTAATTCACAAGTGTAATCTCATTTGGATTTGTGTTTTTCTAAGATGTTCCTTGTTTTTGGTTTGTTTCTTGACTAGCCTCATTCTCTACACCAATTTTTGTCACCATCAAAGCTTGGTTCAAAGCACCATTGAAGCACATAGACTGGTTGTGAGGTTCATTGTATGGGAAACACCAATAATACTCTTGAGCAATATTATTTTGCACTAGCACTAAGGCTTTAGAGGTAGATGCAGCATTGGGGTTATAGGGTAGAAATGTTTTGTTGGCAAGAGGCCTTACTTGATTTTGATTTGCAAATGGATTGGGTGGACTATTAGGCTGATATGGTTTCCTATTAGGTTGAGTTTGAGACTGATAAGAAGGTCTAAAACTTTGGGCTTGCTGCCTCTTGAGTGTAACTAGTTCATTACCTAAATTTTGTAATTGTTTCATAACTTCTTGAAGTTCATTTGAGGCACTAGAGGATGAAGTAGAAGTTTCATTTGAACTCTGATTTATAGGAGTGGGAATAGGAGCTAAAGTAGGTGCTTGACTAGTGCTTGGGCTTTCCAAGTTTTGATATAAGGGCATGGGAGGTCTAGGTGTCGGTTTACCACTTGGATCAAACAATTCTCAGCCCTAATGGCAATGTTATAAGCTACAGGTATATTTACACCTCCCATGGATTGAATTAACATAGAAATATTAGAATTTAAAGCTTTGAGACAGTATAAAAAATCACCTTCAACTGTTGGCCTTACTATCACTAGGATTCTATCCCTTGTTCTTTGAAATCTGAAATTGAAGTCTATTAGTTGCTCATTATGAGCTCTCTTGATAGTTGTCAGTTGTTCTAATAGAGACAAATTAACTCTCTTTTCTCCGAAATCGCTCATGGAGAGCTATGCACAACTAGTTCCAATTATGGATAGAGCACGCCCCAAGGCTTCGAACCATTGCAAGGTTTTCCCTTTGAATGAAGATGCCAACAATTTGATAGCAATTTGTATCTCAACAATATCATGGATTACACAAACATTAGCAATGTCTTTGACATGATCACGAGGAGTGGTCTAATTTTCCCAAAGTAAAATATGGGATGTTCTTCAATACTACAACTGGGCTGGATTTTTACATTGAGAGGAAGTGGGCTGCTGCCGCCAGTGAAGTTGACATAAGGGTTGTGTTGTGCCATTCTAATTATCCCTGGGAACCCATGTTGATTGGGTGAAAGGTATACCAAGTGGAGGAGTTGATAGAGTTATGTTTGTTGGAGATGGAGACCTTTGAATTCTTCTTCCCCTCTCTCTTCTTCCGGGATAATCGTAGGTACTTAGAAAATCCCTCTTCTCTCGGCCCTTGACCTTGTTTGGATCCTTCTCATGAATCTTGAGACCTAGACTCACTCGAAACTAGTTGATTTTATCTCTTTGGAGTCATCGATATGACTATCGGGGCTCTTTTTAAGCAAGAAACTTAGAACAAATGCAAATCAAATTTTTTTTAATGAATATGAAGACCTTTGAGGTCCCACTGTGCATGCCAAAACTGTTAGTGCAAATCAGAAGCACCCCCTAAATGCCCTTCAAATCTGTAAGTGACAATTGGATCATTTAGTGTGATTGCACAACATTGAATCTTTTCCCCAAGTGTGGGACATGTAAAAATGGGAAAAACTTTCCAGATTGAAGGTTGGTTCCTCTATTCCTCCGATCGGATGTATGAATGAAATTTTGAGCTTTAAATCAAGATTCTATTCTAATTCCGCCAAGGATACAAGGATAGAAAGAAAAGAAGATAAAAATAGACTCGACAAGGTGATACACCAAAGGAGTGGTGAAAATATATTTCTACATATTGACACAGATTATAAAATGCAACACAAATCATGCACAAATTTCTAAAATTGTAATGAAGGACTAGGATAGAGCAAACAACACAAGAAAGGATTGAAAATTCATTCACAGATCTTGCATTTTCATTTCCATTTTAAATACGAGTTCATTACAATAGCAAGAAGGTAAAAACATGTTACAGTCTAAAAAGGTCTGATATTCCACAAATTCACTTGCCAGGGTGAAGGAGGGAGCCTACAGAACATAAAAAAGTCCAACCCTTTACAAATGAGCCAAATCTAGCTTTTAACAATGAAAAACTGAGTTTAGGAAGGAGAAACGTGGGAAAATTGAAATGAATGATTCAACCACCAACTAGATCCATCAAAATAGCATGGGTACCCTTAAAATTTCATTCCCAATATTTTCAACCATGTTGGAGAAGAATGGAAGCCATACTGCATTAAAAATGGTGGTTGAATGTCGGTTCTACTCTTTTCCCCATGCCAAAGGTGTTTTTCTCATTTTTCTCTCACTAAACTCCACCAAAAAACAAAATTGAAGATTCCATCATGTAGAGGACTTCAATAGCTTTCTAATGAAACCAAAATCAAAAAAACCCGAGCTCTGGATCGAAAGATATGCCCCTCTAAAGATTTAGGGAAAAACTAGGGCAAAAATCGGGTCAGCGGGCCAAAACCTAAAATTTTTCCCCTTTTTTGAATTTGGGAAAAAATATCCACACTCCATCGCTCCACTACCACGTGGTGTATTCCCATTGGTCCACATTTTCAAACAGCCATTTTACGCTTTTTTTAAATTTTGGAAAAATTCCAAAATTTCTCTGCTTCCCACCACCACTGGGACATGTGTCACCACCATATTTGGGCTTGCATGCGCGTGCGCTTCAAATTTTCCTTTGACACTACCAATTACTTTGCCAAAATTTCCAAATTCTCCCTATGCCCCCGACCTCTGCTAAGAATAGGACATGTGGTACATTCCTATTCGATGCGGGGCTTTAACCAAAAATTTAATTTCCTTCTTAGCGGGCTTGTGGGCCAATTTTTTCCTTTGCACCTTCTACTATTTTGGAAAAAATCCAAAATTTACTCCACCCTCTTACTTCCACTGAGAATAGGACACGTGGCACATTCTTATTCGACACAAGGATTTTTGGCCAAAATTTTCTTTGCACCATTTTTGGAAAAAAAATCAACTTACCCCGCCATGGTCCAGACTCTCTCGCCGCCACGTGGCACATCCCTATTAGTGCAAGCTTCAAGCCATTTCTTTTTCTCTGTAGGCCCGTGGAAAAAAAAAAAATTTGCGCCCTACCCACTCCTTGGTGATTTTTCCAACTTACCTCCACTGACCTACCATTCCGCCACCACGTGGCACATTCCTATTGGTTGTGGACCTTCCCAAGGAAAATTTCCCTCAAAACTCTGCCGAGCCATAACTTGCAAAATATAAGGAGTTAGAAGGAAAATTTTACCTTTCTAGAAAGGTGAGAAAATCCTCTATCTGATGAAACCATTTCTAGATAATTTTGAGTGCCTGAAAAATGGAAAATTTTGACTGAGGCACAAGGAAGGAAGGAATGAAAGAAAGTTAGTCAAAAATAAGCAAGGGGCTTATTTTGGATAATGAGACCCACATTGATTGTCTAAGGTTTTTTCAATGCTTTAAACTAATGTGATGTTTTGAAATATGCATGAAGGGTAGAAATAATTGATTTGGTAAACTTAAACAAGGTTATTAATAAAAATTTAGAATCACGTAATTTTGGCACCTTTACCTAGACTCAAAGAATGACAATGGGAAATGAAAAACTAAGCTAGAGGCTGTAGAACTTGGTGTTACTTGGAAAATATTTTGAAACTTCAATGTTATGAATCAAAATTTATTGTGTCATCTCTCACCCTCTATGATCATGAAAATGTACTTGTTTACTTGTATAAAAGAAACTACATGTTTTCTCTCTCTAAATTCTGAAAAGTTATCTTGTTTTGAAAAACATGGAAAATAAATAGTTTGCTATCTT
The DNA here is from genome assembly GCA_018340775.1 of Taxus wallichiana var. yunnanensis. NCBI lineage: Eukaryota > Viridiplantae > Streptophyta > Pinopsida > Cupressales > Taxaceae > Taxus > Taxus wallichiana. Next base: position 438,282,547 of record CM031235.1, on the reverse strand, counting down.
ATTATAATTCTAATTTTTTATTGTGAGTTTTGATAGCATGTTATAAGGAGAGGTGGGTCTGATTTAAAGAAATTTAAATCTTTATTAGAGTACTAAGAACAAATGAATACAATAGTAATAAACGAGATCTAGCATGAAAAATAAGCAAATATGCAAGATAGGAAAATGAGAATGACTTAGTTTGTATCAAGAGATTTGGGATAATTCTAGGCTAGAAGATTCTGGTATAGGATATATCCGAATTGCATGAGATCTGTCTAGAAAACCAAGATCCATGAATTCTTGAGACAAGAGGACCCATAGTAGGATGGGACTACCCCAAGAGCTAGTGTATGATCACGGGTCTTAGTGTCCCTGAAACATATCTTCTTATGGTATTTTTAGGTCTGAAATTAGCTTCTTCCTTTCATTATTTATCACATTCAATTCCCTATAGGGTTCCTGTATTGTACATGTACATTTAAAATAAACCCTAGCTACTGTACAAATCTCAAGAAAACATTAGATAAAATAAATAATGTATATGCTTAAGTTAGAATGAACTTGGCGGTCACCCCAATGTGATTGTCACTAAGCAATGCACTACATTTCAAGCTCTATGTGGGTTGACCTTGTGTCATTCACACTGAGATAACAAGATAAAAATATTTTTCCCCCTAGATGAATGTGTGAGATGGAATTCAAAAATGTACCTTCTTATGCAGTGAGTGATACAATCCAAATATAGCGTTTTAATTTTCCTCTTTTCCCAAGTAGTACATAGTAATTATTAGCTCTAAATTATCCTCTCTTACCCATAGTAATGATTAAGTCATGTATAAAATGAAAATCTGACCCCAAATTGATAAAATTGACTTTCTAAAATATATAAAATGATGTGACAATCCAAAATCAAGAAAAGGAGAGAAAGAGATAGAAGTGCCCGAGGGGACAGAGTAGTGCACTGGGAACTCTTATCCCTAATGGGTGGTAGTGTTTGGGATGATTGTAAGATATAATGGTCAATACAAACCTAGGTAACATGTCATTTAGTATCCAACAGTAAAGTGTTCATTCTAAAAATTAAATATCAAGAGTGTGGGAAAGATAAAAGTAATAAAAGAGTAAAATAAGTGTTGTTAAGGTCTAGTCTTATCATTTAAGAATCATGCATATAAATTCATACCTATAGATGATGATGTAAGTAGAAAGTGTATAATTATTTGACTATAGTTTCCCCACTTATGCTAGTGAATGAATATTTAGTAACATAAAGTAGATAAGAAGAGTGTACCTTATGGAGAGCAAAGGGAGTTGTAACCAATAGTGTTCCAAATGAGAAATATGCTTGATACCATGTAGAATGGAGATTATGAAATTTGCATCGTGGAATATATAAGAGGATAAGGATCATAGCGGTGAAATTTTTGTGCGTAGTAGAAGTGATGTATGTATGTGTTCCTTGGATATTGTCTTTGTCAGAGCGTTATTGTGCTTGAGATTGTTCCTTGTTCCATTTTGTGGGATGCCTCTTTTTTTTCAAAGTAAGGTCACACATGTAAAATAAAATAAGTGTAGTCAATGCTCATGATAAATGAAATTTAACTTTAACTTAGTACATGTCAAAATATAAATGCATGTTGAAAAACAAGTGAATCAAGGATAGAATACACATGTGTGCCATGAGAGAAGAGATAAAATTGTTCCTATATGTTTTTTTCCTTGGAGATGGTTGGAATAGTATTAAATATTTTGGCATCCAGTCACCAAATTTCATATTTGAGCATCTTTCCACTAAACTTTAGATTTGAGCATCCTATCACTAAACTTCAGATTTGAGAATCATATCACTAAACTTCATATTTGAGTGTCATGTCACTAAAATTTTGTTTTTTTGGACATTGTGTCATTGATTTCAAGTTTCATTGATGGAAAAGGGTGTCTAGTTGATGTAGAAGTCTGCATGAGGTGGCATTCATCAATAAGGATTAAGTTTTATTGGTAGTGAGGTGAAGTGGCATGGTGTTTAGGAGTGCATGCATGTTCTTGAGGCATGATTCAAGAAAAAGGTATAATGAGTGGGCTCAAAGGTGGTTATAAGTTTACTTGATTTCTAAAATGTTCAAAGTTATGTATCAAAGGTGTTAATGAGTCTTTAAAATGAATAACATGACTATTTACTTGAGATATGTGTTGAAGTAAGCCAATCTAGGCCTAGTCCTGAGACTTTGGTGCATGCATGACACGAGGTATGAAGCATATCAGGAAAATATAAGGATAGTATTTGCATGTTAAGTATGTTGTGAAATTTTATAACATGTGTATAAGATGTCAAAGGCCATAGTTCACATGTATGATGCATGCTCAAGGTCCTATTAAAGAAATATCATGAAGACACAGAGAAAGTAAGCATGGGAAAACTATGGTGCGAGGATTAGTTTCGAGAGGTTGTAGAGCATAGATGAGAATTTAAGATCATGAAGAAGGTTATCCTAGAGGTATGTGCTAAGTTTTAGGTTGTATGGTTGAAATAAATTCTTTAAAAGTTGTTTTGATCTCTACCGAGCTCTCAAAACACTCATTCCCGGCTCAAAAGTCAAGTTTTAAGAGCTCATTCACACGTGAAATATTTATATGGGGACCTGAACCATTTATCATTTTTTAGGCATGGATTCAAGAGTATTTTTATTTGGAATAAGGTCAAATTATGCCCTATCATTAATGAACTATTGTTAAGAAGTGAAGTTGGTTTAAAACCTGTCAAAACCCTAGTTCTAGAGTGATAGAGAAAATATGTTGAGTATGGCCATGTAATGACTTGGGGAATACAATATGAAGGTTCAATGATGTAGAGGACTCTTGAGCTAATATTGGTGGAATTTTCATGATCTAGGTGTGATGGTAAGGTATAGAAAAACCTCTATTTTTGAGAATCTTTGTTGGTATAATCATGTGTTGAAGATATTTGGATAGGTTCTATGAAAATAATGGGAAAAAACATGTATTCTAAGTTGATCTACCACTAATGGCCTAAGGAAGTCAAAATCAGTCTTGAAGGTCCACAAGTGTTTGTGATGTGTTGCATGGTATAACAAGGTTATTTGAGCATGTATAGTGTGTAGATGTACGATATGATGTGTTTTAGCCCTTGGTGTGATCCTATGAGGTGGTTTCATGCTTAAGACCTAATGGCATAATAATATCTATTATGATTTCCAAGAATGTGGTTCAAACATGTATGTTAAGTGTGAATTATTCATATGAGTGTATTAACATGTTGGTGGAATCCTGGTGAAGTTTTCCAAGTGATAGAAGTGTCTACAAGTGGATTTTGAGGTGTTGGAGATCAGATTACTTGAGACAAGTTCTTGAGTCCTAGAAGAACTTTTGAGATGTTTCATAGATGGAGATTTTCTTGGTTTTGTTTCCCTATTTTGGTGAATGTTATGAGTTACATGAGTTATCCGACATAAATATATTTATGTTGACATGTCATTTGTGCCTTGATGAAGAGTTTTGTTAGGTTGTGGAGCTGTTTTCATGTGTGAAAGTGTTCAAGACCATCACGCTAAGAAATGTACACTTTTCATGTATCCTCACTTTGGGGTTTGGGGCCGAGCCGGGCCCGAGTGGGAATCGGGGTAGTAGCCCCGGTAGTAGGGTTGGGGTGCAGCCCCTGAAAAAAAAAAAAAAAAAATTAGGCGTAAAATTTGTTGGTCTCGAAAAATGCACACGACATATCGGGAAACGTGCTTTTCTCATATGGGTGAGTTTTTGACCCATAGGTTTATGGGACAGATTTTTCCCATGGTTTTGATACCTGATTTTGTAAAATTTCTTAAGCGATTGTCTATTTATATGGTCTTATGCATATGATAGATGTACAAGCAAATATATTGCAGATGTGTTTTGAATTTGGCTGTGAATTCTGTAGAGTTTGTTGAGCATAGCTCCAAACGGATTTGGGTATTGTATTGAGAGAGTGGTGGCTTGTAATAAAATCTAAGCAAGTGATTCTTGGTGGACGTAGCCCAAATTGGGTGAACCACGTTAAATATTGTCTCTTTGTGTTGTGTTATTTTATTCTACAATTTTATTTGAGATCTGTAATAATTTCTACATATTAGTTTCTACTGTTGCGATTCTGTGAGGGATTATTCCACATATTTTATCCCTTATTTCCTAACAATTGGTATCAGAGCCTGGTTTGGTTTGCTGAAGTGTTGAATCGCAGGGAAAGTTTTTAGCTTGAGTGGGAGCTATGGCAGATGAAGGAAGATCTAGGGTTGATAAATTCAACGGGCAAAATTTCAGTCTTTGGAAGATGCAGATGGAAGATTACCTTTATCAAAAGGATCTTTATACTCCGTTGTCTGAGAAGGTGAACAAACCCTCGAGTATGATAGATGCAGAATGGGATTTGTTGGATCGGAAGGCACTTGGAACGATCCGACTGAGTCTTGCATCTTCGGTATTATTTAATGTTTCAAAGGAAAAGACTACAAAAGATCTAATGGATGCATTAGGGAAGTTGTATGAAAAACCCTCTACCTCTAATAAGATATTTTTAATGAAAAAGTTGTTTAATATGAAGATGTCTGAGAATAGTTCAGTAGCAGATCATTTAAATGATTTCAATACGGTAGTGAATATGCTAGCTTGTTACAATAGAATTTGATGAAGTTAGGGCTTTACTAATTCTGTGCTCTTTGCCTGAGAGTTGGAATAGCCTGGTAATGGCGGTAAGTAACTCGGTTCCAGCTAACTCAAAGTTGAAGTTTGAGGATGTTGTAGGGGTGATTCTAAGCGAGGAAATGTGAAGAAAAATCTCTGGGGAATCTTCTACTTCAGGGAATGCTTTGACAGTGGAAACTAGAGGGAGACAGAAGAATAGAGGAAACCATGGAAAATCAAAAGATCGGGCAAGGTCAAAATCCAAGAACAAGATTGTATGCTAGAATTGTGGAAAGCCTGGGCATGCAAAGAAGGACTGTTGGGAGCTTCAGGATAAGAAGAAACAACAAGAAGAAAACAAGGAGGCAAATGTGGCAACGGGTAATGTATGTCAGGATGCTTTGATTCTTTCTTTGCACAATATTACTGAATCTTGGGTTTTAGATTCAGGGGGCTTCTTTCCATGCTTCTCCACATAGGCATTATTTTGTTGATTATGTTCAAGGAGATTTTGGGCATGTTTTTCTTGGTGATGATGAGCCTTGCAGCATAGTTGGAAAAGGTTCTGTTCAAGTTAAGATGCAGAATGGGAATACTTGGCTATTGAAGGATGTCAGACATGTGCCTACATTAAGATGAAATTTGATATCGGCAAGGCAGTTGGGAAGTGATGGTTGTACTGTGATATTTATAGCAGACTCTTGGAAGGTTACCAAGGGTGCTCTTGTGGTGGCAAGAGGTAAGAAGGTTGGAACCTTGTATTTAACCACTGATAGTACTAATGATTGTAATCTTGTGGCTTCAGATGTAGATACAACATTATGGCACTATAGGCTCGGTCATATGAGCCATAAGGGCATGAACATCATAAAGAAGAATTTTCCTGGATATACAGAAACAAGTTTCGATTTCTGTGAGAACTGCATATATGGGAAACAAAAGCGAGTAAGGTTTCTCAAGGTTGGACCTACAAAGAAAGAGAGTAAGTTAGAGCTGGTGCATTCTGATGTGTGGGGGCCAACTCAGGTATCATCTCTTGGGGGTTCAAGTTATTATGTTACTTTTATTGATGATGTAACAAGGAAAGTTTGGGTTTATTGTATTAGAAACAAATCTGATGTATTTGACACTTTTGTTAAATGGAAAGCCTTGGTAGAGAATGAAACAGGTCTTAAGCTAAAATGTCTTAGGTCAAATAATGGAGGGGAGTATTGCAGCAATGAATTTGATGATTACTATTCTAATAATGGAATCCGTAGGCAAAATATGGTTCTAGGAACTCTGCAGTAGAATGGGTTATCAGAAAGGATGAACAGAACAATAATGGAACATGCTAGGAGCATGAGGTTACATGCAGGACTACCTCTTTCTTTTTGGGCGAGCGGTGAGCACATCTGTACTTGATAAATAGAGGACCCTCAAGTGCCTTGGATGGAGGCATACCTGAGGAGGCTTGGTATGGGAAGAAAGTTGATTATTCATTTCTTAGAGTCTTTGGATGTGAGGTGTTTGTTCACATAGACAAGGATGATAGGACTAAGCTAGAGGCTAAATCAGAAAAATGTACTTTCATTGGTTATGGTGGTGATGACTTTGGATATAAATGTTGGAGTATTAAGGACAAGAAAATCATTCGATCTAGGGATGTGGTCTTTAATGAGAAAGTCATGTATAAGCAGCAATTCACGGGAAAAACAGGAAGAATCCAAGAAAGAATATGCAGCGGTAGAGGATCTTCCAGATGGGAAAGTGACACATGAATTAGTTCAGGAACCCCCTCAACAGGAACCCCAAACTCCTATATTGAGGAGGTATTCTAGGGTAAGAAGAGAACCTAAATGTTTTTCTCCTTCTCTTTATTATTTATTACTCACTGATAGTGGAGAACCAGAGAGCTTTGATGAAGCAATGCAGGTAGATGCCAGGAAGAAGTGGGAGCAAGCCATGGATGAGGAGCATCAGGCTCTCATGGAGAACCAGACATGGGATTTGGTAAAGCTACCCGAAGGAAAAAGAGCATTACAGAATAAGTGGGTGTTTAGAGTCAAAGAGGAAGGAGGCAAGAAAAGATACAAGGCCCGGTTGGTGGTCAAGGGGTTTGCACAAAAAAAGGTATAGATTTTGATGAGATTTTTTCTCCTGTAGTAAAAATGACTTCTATCAAAACTGTTCTTGGAATAGTGGCAGCAAAAGACTTGCACTTAGAACAGTTAGATGTAAAGACTACATTTCTCCATGGCGATTTGGAGGAGGAGCTATATATGCAGCAGCCAGAAGGATATGAAGTCAAAGGTAAAGAGGAGATGGTGTGCAAACTGAAGAAGAGCTTGTATGGCCTGAAACAAGCTCCACGTCAATGGTATAAGAAATTTGATAGCTTCATGATGGAGCAAGGTTATATCAGATGTCATTCTGACCATTGTGTGTATACAAAGAAATTTGAGGATGGAAGTTATATTATCATGTGTTTGTATGTTGATGACATGTTGGTTGCAGGTAAAAACATGCAGGAAATAAAAGTACTCAAGAAGCAGCTAAGTGAATCATTTGCTATGAAGGATTTGGTTGTAGCCAAACAAATCCTTGGTATGAGGATATCTCGAGATAGGAAGGAACGGAAGCTGACTTTATCTCAGGAAGAGTACATTAAGAAGGTCTTGGAGAGGTTTAATATGCAGGATGCTAAACCGGTTGGGACTCCTTTGGCAGGCATTTCAAGTTATCAAAGGAGCAGTGTCCCAAGACAGAGCAGAAAGAAACCAGATGTCTAAGGTACCTTACTCATCAGCAGTTGGTAGTTTGATGTATGCTATGGTGTGCACTAGGCTTGATATTGCCCATGCAGTGGGAGCTGTGAGTAGATTTATGAGTGATCCAAGTAAAGAGCATTGGCAAGCAGTAAAGTGGATCCTTTGGTATTTGAGAGGGACCATGGGGACAGTTTTGTGCTACAGTGGATCAAACACCACTTTACGTGGTTATGTAGATTCAGATATGGCTAGAGATGTAGACAGCAGGAGGAGCATGACAAGTTATATTTACACTGTAGGTGGGATAGCAGTGAGTTGGATTTCATGACTACAGAAGCTGGTGGCTTTGTCAACCACAGAGGCTGAGTATGTTGCTGCCACAGAGGCAAGCAAAGAGATGATTTGGTTACAACAATTGCTTGAGGAGTTGGGGCATAAGCAGGAGGAATGTAAGTTGCATAGTGATAGTCAGAGTGCTATACACCTAGCTAAGAACTTTGCTTTCCACTCTAGGACAAAGCATATACAGTTAAGGTACCATTTCATCAGGATAACTTTGGAGGAAGAGAAGTTGAAGTTGGAGAAGATTCATACCAGTCAAAATCCTACAGACATGATGACCAAGGTGGTCATAAGGGAAAAACTAAAGTTGTGTTCAGCTTTGGTTGGTCTTCACAGAAACTAGTGAAGGGTTGAGAAGCTTGCTCAGAGGAAAACTAGTCTCCAAGTGGGAGATTGTTAGGTTGTGGAGCCTGTTTTCATGTGTGAAAGTGTTGAAGACTGTACACTAAGAGTACTGTACACTTTTCATGTATCCTCGCTAGGGTTTGAGGCCGGGCTGGGCCCCGAGCGGGGGTCCAGGCGGCAGCCCTCGGTACTTGGGTTCGGGCGCAGTCCAAAAAAAAAAAAAAAAATTAGGCGTAAAATTTTTTGGCCTCGAAAAATGCACCCGACATATCGGGAAACGTGCTTTTCTCATATGGGTGAGTTTTTTGACCCATAGGTTTATGGGATGGATTTTTCCCATGGTTTTGATACCACGATTTTGTAAAAGCTGCTTAGCGCTTGTCTATTTATATGGTCTTATGCATATGATAGATGTACAAGAAAATATATTGCAGATGTGTTTTGAATTCGGTTGTGAATTCTCAGAGAGTTTGTTGAGCATAGCTCCAAACGGATATGGGTATTGTAATGAGAGAGTGGTGGCACGTAATAAAATCGAGCAAGTGATTCTTGGTGGACGTAGCCCAAATTGGGTGAACCACGTTAAATCTGTCTCTTTGTGTTGTGTTATTTTATTCGCAATTTTATTTGAGATCTGTAATAATTCTGCATATTAGTTTCTATTGTTTGCAATTCGTGAGGGATTATTCGCATATTTTATCCCTTATTTCCTAATAGTTTTGATATGAGAAGTGTCTCACTTTTTAATATTGACTTTTAGGTGCCTAAGACCTAATAATTGAAGATTTTATTTTATTTTTTCATGTTGAAGATGAAGGATGCATAGGTTCTTTTGGTGCTCAAAATAATCTCACCCCTTTTTGTTTGGAAAATGCCTTCGAAAATTGTTATGTTTTCTATTTTCCCATGAGAAGTGCAAGTTTGAAAGTTACAGTCATGTTAAATTCATTTGAAAATCCTATGTGTAGGTTGTTTTTCCTTTTTTTGGTCAAGGATCATGTTAGGCATGTTGTTCTTAAAAATCCTTGCAAAAATGATCATGAATCGAGTTTAAATCGGAAAATTACCTATGTGCACTATTCCTTGATCATATTACAAATTTTGTATTTGGTTCCACCGCTTGATGATACGTGGCATGTTCCAGTTGGTTGCGGTATGGTGGGTTTAAGTTACAAACTTATAAAATTTATAGCATTCACAATGTGCAAATTAGGCCCCAAGGCCCAATGAATATTCCTCTAAATATTCGCAATCAAAAGATGTAAAAACATAAATTTACTCCGCCTCGAGGAAATACACTTGTCACAAATAGGTTGGATATTGAGAATCGTGGCATAGTTATATTTCCGTACACAAAGGTATTAAAGTATTAAAGTTCAAAGAAGCTCCCGAGACCCACAAAGGACACGTGGATCTTTCTTTTACAAGGATCAAGGAAGCGGGTCATCGAAGCAAATTAGTATTTTCAGGCTCAAATGAAAAAGGGAATAAAGTTTCATAAAAGGCCCATAACTTTGCCACCATTTAGATCTAACCATGTGGCAAGCTCAGGATGAAATTCAAAAGTGGGTATTCATGTCAAACAATTAAATATGTATGTTTTCATAACATGAAGCAAAATTGCAAAGAGTCTCCATGAGCCCACATTTACATAAGGCTATTCCACATGGATGGCTCACATTTAAAACTTGGGAAAATGGATGACCAAGATGCAACACATTAATTTCTACCGCCATCAATGCATTTTCACACAAATCAAGGAGTATTTTTGAATTATTCGAATGCCTTGATCTTTTTTCTATCGTTTGTTGAGATCTAGATGCCATTATTAGTAAATTTCATTAAGGAACAACGTGAAATTGATTGTGGAGCTCAAATTGAGGACTAGAGATTGAAAATCTTTCGAATCAAAGTTGAATTTCTCAGGTATTCATAGGAAAAATGGAAAGAACTAAGGATCTCCTTAATTTTATTTTATTTCCAAGGAAATTTGAAGTAAAATTAAGACATTAAATATGAAAATCATGTTGTCTATGTTTTCGGTTGCATCTGGAATCACTAGTGATTTGGATAAAATCATAGACACGGACTTAATGAATGTCGACTTAAAAGAGTTTCTTCAAATATTGAGTATCCATAATAAGATTTATTATATGAAAGTGATTAAAGATAGCCATATTACTTTAGTTGGTGTTATTCCACCTTAATACATTTCCCAAAATTAGTATGGATTTGCACTATGAATTATGACCCAGAAAAGAGGGAGTCTTTGGATGGAAGTTGTGATGCGGTGTTGACTTTGACATTTATAGCTATCAGAATATTGCTCAAATTTCATGTAATAATAAGTCCAATAACCTTGGGTATTGGTTTATCCTTACGAGATTATGAGACCAAGAAAAATGACTATGTCAGGCTCATAAATACTAAATGGCTCTTAGCAGAGAAAAAGGAAACCACTCAAATCCCTAAAAGATTGGTTAGGGAACAATTTGTTGAAGAAGCAGAGGATGTTATTATATTATTAATTCTAATGGATCAGTTGGATACCATGAACGAGTTCAAGGAATGGATATACACTTACATGTGGATAGTTTTGGAAAATAAAGGGAGCATTTGTTGGGCAACCTTCATTGCGGAAGCACTTCATGACCACATGGTTGCATTGGCAGCAAAAATAGAGATGGGTGATACTGCAAAATTGGAATTTTACATGATGACTTATTTGATTTATAATATTATAGGATACATGCATTTCCCTAGCCTCTTTCCACGTGTTGACTTTAAAAAATTCCAAATGCATGAGATTTTCCCCAATTACTGATTGGTCAATTGGAAGGGAAATGTATGATTGGCTAACAACACCTTATTTGCAACAATCATATGTTTATTCAAACCAGAATGAGAGCATTATAGGATCTCTAAGGAGGATAGACAAGTAATCATGGAATACGGATGCTATTTTATTCAATATAAGAAGTTTACATATATCAGGGTTAGTGGTTTTGAAGGTCAACCATGTAAATTACCCAAGTACTTAGATGATAAAATGGCCTTGTGTGAATTAGAAAGGAAATTGACACTAGTTCACAAATTAATTATTGGGAAACACAAGAAAAACATTAAGTTTCCCATCAAGGTTGGAAGGTACTCCTGCCCTTTAATTATAAAAGCCAAGTTAATTGAAGATTAGCTGAAAAGGTTTGGGATGGAAAATTTTAAGGCAAGGGCCAACTATGATATCAGGTGGGTGTTCAACAATCTTGCAAACACTTTCAAACATGAGCCTCAATTTGAGGAATATTGGATGAATTGTAGAGATGAGGAAGAGGTCATGCTAAGAGACTTCTCTAGAATGACCCTTACCCAAATTATAGATTTCAAGATTGTTGTTATCCTTGAGGGAATTGTGGATGATCCACATACAGTGAGTAAATACTATCTTGATCAAAATGTGGAGGGAAAACCTATAGCCCCTTTAAACTGGAATGAAGAGGAATCAAATGATTCATATTCCTAGGATAACTAATGTAATGAGGAGAATAGTAAATTGGTTAGCCCAGAAGAACATTGATTTATCAATTCAAAGCACAAGAGTTCTCAATAACTTCAGGATTTGGGAATTTTGAAATATGGCATTCCTCCCATGAGATAAGGGGCTAACAGGATGGATTGTTCGGGAGGAAAAGCTCCCCAGTTTTCTTCAAAAAGGCCTACTTCAGATCTTATAGATGAATGGACTTTTGCACACTGGTGGGAATGGTACTTGTATGTTTGATTTAAAGCGCGAAGACCCGAGGAAATGCTTCTAAAATATATGGAGAATGCTCCTATCACCTTTGCATTACCACTTCAAGCAAAAGGGAAGGGTATGGCTACTCATAGGATTCCTTCAGATATTTTTCCAAAACCCCATAGTGCTGATAAATTGATGAGTGGGGCCATAGCAAGTGGTCATTCACAATCTAAGCCACATAAAGAATAACGAAGAGTAGCACCAGACCTTAAAAAGTTTGAAAGGGCACATAAGAAACACAAAATTGTTTACGATCCAATCTGGTGAGAGAAGGTGCTCATACACCCAAGAAACATAAGCATAGGGATGTAGTGATTAATCCCCTAGAACATGAAAGAATTGATGTTTTTCTAGGTATGACATGTAGCATCAATGTCATAGGTGGGGCAGTCAAGTGCCTTTATTCTCACCTTTGTCTTCATAAGGAGTGATAATGGGGAACACTCAGGAGAAAATGAATCAAGGAAATATCTCTTTAAATCTAGTAGATAGCAAAGTCTTAGATCAAGGTATGAAAACACCTAAAACCTTGTGAGCTAAGAATGTAAGTATACCATTGTTTGAACAATTTCGGGGAGTCGGCAAAGGCTCAGTGAATATAATATATGTTAATATTGGGAGGAATTATCAACAATTGATGTATTTGACATATCTATTGATGAAAAAATAGTAAAACACATAAATAATCTTCAAATAGGTGAAGAAGTGGAAAATATTACTCATGTGTCAACCAATGAAATCAGAATTCAAGTGACAGGAGTTTCTTCTACATATCAAGTGGTTTAAGAGTCAAATAAGCCAGAGATGCTTAGTGAAAAGGGTATAAGTATTGAGATATTAGTGAAAGAAGATTCTTCCCATGATTTCAAGTCCACTAAGGATAGTGAGCCATATCAAACAGGGAAATCTATAGTTGAAAAGACAATAAATACTACACAAGATGTAACTGCTAGGGATGAAATTATTGTTGGTATGGATATACAAATTTTGGGTGAGAACAAGGAACCAAAGCATCAGGCAAAAATAATCCACCATGACACAACATCAGGTATCAATAGAATAAGAGGATGATGATGTGTCAACCCAACAGTCTCCAAAAAAAGTATAAATATTGGAATGGAAAAGAGAACCTACAAGCAAGATATCGGTTTAAGAAAATCCCAGGGGAGAATTTGAATTGAACATTGCATCAATTGGAGAAATAAGGAAAGAGCATATCCCAATTACTGGTGTAAATCAAAAGATACTGATCAATCCCAAGCTTAAGACCAAGGAGGAAGACAATCGGGGAATTTTCATTACAAGGTGAGAGAAAAGAAATGACTATTGAAGTAGATAGAATCATTAACCCAAGGTGAACAAGATATGTTCAAATAGTTGGTTTTTCCCAAGAAACCCCAACAAGAATTACAAGAAACAAAAGTTGGGACAAGTCTTGCAAAGGGATGGATTGGGAGTTGATTTCAAATGAAGAAAAATAAATTCTTCCTATTCAGGCCATAGATCTCACTACTTTATCTTTTCTGAAACCAATGAGAACCTCCAAAAATCTAGGGTTCTTACCAAGACCCATATTGATCCACTTAGGTCCAAAAATTTAGAAGTGGCAATCCCTCATGAAGGAAAAACCAAAGACAATATAACAACCAGTGACTACAATGTTCAACTTATTTCTTTAGGAAATCCTTCAAGAGATCAATTAAAATAGGGAGTATCAGAGGCAATAAGTGACTTGTTACAAAAAGGTTGATGAGGACATGATAATAAAAAAGCAATTGAAAGAATAGGTCAAATCTTTGAGTTCTAGTATGCAATAATAATTGGGAAATCTAGTCAAACTCAAGCAAATACCTCTATCAATACCCCTAAGGGAATAGAAAAAAATTAATGAGGCTGATAAGAAATTTTAGGTTGTAGACACATGGGTTGAAAAGTTGAAAAAGAAGGGAAAATAAGCAATCAAAGAAGTCAGGGCAAAGTATGAAGAACTCAAGAATAGGCTTAATGAAATTGATGAAATAATTGAGCAATGTGATAATGAAATCTTCTACTTTGAGGGAATTTTTCCAAAATGGACTACATAACTCAGCTTAGTGATGAACTAGTTGAAAAAGAAGGGATTGTGCCAAAATAATTCAAAGGAACTCAACATGCTATGGAGAAATTAACAAAGATTGAAGTGGAGATTCTAAATGGGATCAAATAAAAATAGAAGTTAAAAGGAATTAGGTCAATGAAACTCTATATGTCACTTATTTAAAACTTGAATACATGGTATTTGACAAATTAAAAAAGAGATATGGTGATCTAAAAAATTTATTTCTTGTTTAGCTCTTTTGAGAAAAATATCCAAAAAGACAATTTCTCTTATAAAGTCATTAACAAAAAGAAAAATATTGAAAACACAATCATAAAGATAAAATTCAGGTCACTAGAATAGAAGTAAAAAATGGGCCACTATGTGGATGCAATAGCCAGAAAAACATTAATATTTCAACACCATACAGGACCAGAAGAAGATGAAATCAATGATATTTTTCAATGATATGATGAATATGTGGCGAGGTTGCCAGAAGAAGAAAAAGTAGGAAAGGAAAATGAAGAAGAAAAGGGTGCAGACATAAGAGATGATGAACAAGCTTAAGCTTATTGTTCTTAAAACTGTATTTTCTTTCCATATTTCTTTTCTTACTAGTTTTTATTTGATATTTATGTTTCATGAAGGATGAATGTTACTTTGAAATTCATTGTTTTCTAATATCAATTGTAATTTTATACAATGCATTAGTTTTTTATATGGCTTGGATGAAAATTTATGTCCGTTTATAAAATCATATAAACTATAAGATGTTTGTGATTTTTTCATGTTAAAAAGGGAACAAAATGGGGTTCTATAGGGGCCCTAACCCATGACAAAAAAGGTTGTGTACATGTTTAAAAGTAAAGACACCAAAGTAAATACAATGTTCAGATGTCTTTTATTCCTTATTTGAAGTCTCCCCCAATGGAGGAAGTTTTTTCTTCGTCAACATGAATTCACTTACATGTGTTGTCTAGACAAATAAAACTATCCTGCTAGATCCCAGGACATTCCCATGTCCATCAATGACTCAAGAGTCATTCTGGGATTGTTCATGATATTTCTAGCTCAATTTTCTTATGATAGGAAGATACCCAGTCTAGAAGATCCAAACCACCTGTGAAGAATGTTGTCTTCCCTTTTCCCTTGTGAAGGGTAGACATACTAGGAATATATTGAGAAGGAATGTCTAGAGTGATTGGAAGAGCAAGAACTGCACCTTGGGGGCCAGGAAGAATACAAGATCTTGAGATAGATTCAACTTCCCATCTCCTTTTGAGGGGTGTGCGTTCTCTTGGAGAAGGAACTAGCCAACATCTTGAAAATTAATGCTCTAATAAAAGAGCACAATAAAGTGAATGAGTGGAAGATAGAATAGAAAACATTCCCTGTTGTCTCTGCGCAGAATAAATTTTTGCTCTAGAGAAGCGAGCAAATAAACACATTTCCTCTTTTCCATCAGAAATGATAATTAGGGGTTGGGAGATTGAGTCACCCCTTATCTTACCCAAAGACCATACTGGTATTGTGAATGGTTTTGATTGAACATGTCATGCTTGCTCCTTTTCCATATAAATAATCCTCCACTCTAATTCATCTGTTTTATGAGAAATGGTTGGCACCATATCAATAGAAGACTTTTCATACAACACATAAGATTCCTTAGGGATATCCTTCAACACAAATTCTTCATTACATAAAAAGGGACACTGAAAATTATTTTCCCAGGACACTTGAGGCCTCCTTTCAATCCATAATTTCTTCAGGTCTTCAGGAGATTTCTGGTGTTCCCACTGAAAAAGATGAAAATACATGGATTGAAAAGCGAGAATACATGACCGATTCGATTAACCTCATGAGGGGTGCAAGTCAAACTTTTAGATAAGTCAATGGCACTCTATTATCCCTTGGATGTGCTTTATCAAATAACGCTCTAACAAAGTCTTCATATGGACCATGTAAGTCAATTTTTTGTTTTAATCTTCTCGAAGAAATGTCTTTTAAACTATTTTCTCGGTCTTTACGGTGAATGAATATTACACTGGAAACACTAAACAAATTATTTTCAAAAGAATAATGTGGTTTAAAATATATGTTGTAAAGGGGAATATTCCCTTGAATATTCATGCTTTTGGGGGAAATTTAGAAATCTAATGAGTGGATAGAATTGTATAAATGCAAAGAAAATAATCACGCAAAAGAGGGGGTTAAAATTTTCTAAAAATTGTTTGAAGAAAAAAAAAAGACAGTGAAAGAAAAACCATTTTCCCAAGAACTTGTCGGAGAAACATGTTACTTTCTTTGATCCTTCAAATTTAGTCATGTCAAGATGGTTGCAAGTGTACACCATTGACAAACATTAAGATTGTAGATCTACTTTCCCTTGTTGATAAATTTGATGAGCCTTGAACTAATTGTGTTAATCATGAGCATTGTTGTATATGCCATCAAGATGATATACTATAAAATATTTATTCATGCTCCCATTGCAATCTTATTTTAGAGATCCTTTAAGTCACACAAAACTTTATCATTTTGGTAGCATTTTGGAAATTGCAATTACACTACTTGAGAAGAGCTTTCATTTCATTTGTGTAATAAACAATTTTAAAATCGCTATGTTGCCATTTTATTAAATGTTGCTTACAATTCTTTGAGTATATCTTAGGTGTGATAAATTATGAATATTTGATGTTTTATTAAGTCTTCAACATGATTTTTGTGTTTGAATCTTTAAATATTGTGTGAAACTATGCATTCTTGGGTTTCCATGAGTGTACATCTTCTGGTTGAAGGATCATTGTGAGCTATTTGAGGTTTGTTTGTCTTGCACTTGGTAGATCTCCCAACATTTGTTGAAGTTTCTATGAAATCTGGTATAATCAACTTTATCCTGTTTAATTCCCCAAATCAGATACATCCAAAACCAACTAATCCTACCATAATTACCCATGCTTTCCTCATTAAAGCCAACAAAATGCTAAAGTGAGATAGTTCCTTACTGCCTTTAGTAGTATGAGATTTGTTTACAAGAGCGTCACTTGTTTGTCTAGAAGTGACAACTCGTGACAGTTAGCCTTTGTTGAATTTACCATGTTTTCCCAAAGTTTTTTTTACTCCACAAAAGAGTGCAAAATATTATTGATACATACACCCCTCTCACAATTATAGATTACATAATAGTTCCTCTCATCAACGGCTAAAGGTAGAGCCTAAAGTAAGAGGGTAGGTCTTACCCTCAAAATGGTGCTACCTAATTCCTCTAAGTTTGAGTGACAAAGAGATGATGAGATCCTTACTCGGCTACAAAATGGTACGGATATAGATCTATCATCCTCTAAGAATCCTTCTCATCTAGTTGATGTTTCATGGCTTCAAAGGGAGGACTGATTTGGGTACTAACGTTGATCCGGCATTGTTCTTAGGGACATTTGTGTAAATACCTACGAATACCAACCTCTACGGTAATGTTTCTTACATTTTTACATGCAAATACGTTGTTTAAATGCCATCTTTTGTTAAATTTGGTAAATATTGAGCAACATCGAAGCTTTATATAAATTGAGTATTGATAGGCACTTGACAAGTCATTTACAATGTTTTAGCACATCTAAGGTGAAAATCCTTGGTGGTGACTCTGTTTTTGTTTGAAATTTTGGTAAATGCCAGTGTCTTAAGCTTTGTCAATTGAGATTTTTGTTGATATTTACAAAGCTGGAAGGAAGAAGGTATTTCTTTAACAAAGATCCTACTAGAATGTTTTTTCAGAGCTTGGGAAAATAAACCCAAATAAGAGACAAGTCTGGAAAGCATTGGGGGATCAAGAGTCAAGAGAGAAGGTAGTACCAGTCATGGAAGGTGATCAACCTATAGTTGAGGATTATCCTACATCTTCAAATAGTTTAGAATCAAATAGTCCTCATGTAAATTTAAATACTCCAACTAGTGAAGGGCCATCATTTGTATTTGGAATAGGTGTCCCTCATTTCTTTCCTTTATCACTCAAAACTAATATGTTTTTTTGTGAAATTGAGTAAGTGGAGGATATTTACTTTCAAGATCATACACATGTATCTTAGATACCTCTTGTCCCACACCATTTTAATCCTCCTATAGGATCACCTCCTCAAAATAACATGGCTCATCCTCCACCTAGACCTCATTTTATTGTCAATATATTTAGACCAATAAATTTTAGAGGCATGGTTGGAAATATTAATGTTGTACCATAAGATGTAAGAAATAGGTTGCCCAAATCTCGGGGGAATAATTTCGTCACGGTGATCGATGATTCGAGACTCCTTGTTAATATGATGGAGGATTTTGAAATAGAATATGAAGATGTATATGTAAATCTATTCATTCACACTCTTGAAGAATATGCATGTGACTAGTATAAATCTTTACTAGACAAACTCAATAGATTCATGGACTGAGATGAAGAATGATTTCAGATTACAATATGGGGATAAGACATGACCCAAGGTTCTTCTTATATGAGTTTGAGAATATAAAAATAATCCCAATGAGTTTGTTCAAGACTTCAATACCATATTTAATAAGACTTTAACTAGACTACCCATAATTTTGAGGCCTAGTGATGATTCCTACCTAATTAAATATTCGATGCTTTTGACAAGAAATATGCTTATTATTTGAGGGATAATAACCTAGAACTTTAAGGTAGGCTTTCGCAATGGCCTTGAAAATTGAAAACAATATTAAAGTTGTTGGAAAACCCCATAAGAGGGAGGGAGGAAAATTGATTAATCCTAATAGACCTTAGTCAAGAAAAGAAATGGATATCGAAGAGGTTATAAATACTTTGGCTAGAGCACTTAAAGAAATATCTTATAAGCTTGCCAGAGAAGAAAAGGGAATAGAAAAGATTTCTCAGGGTCAACACAAACCACAAGGCCAAGATAGATTTCTAAATCATCCTAGAGGTGATCAGAGAGTAGATGAAAGAGGAAAAGGTCCCATGGGATCAGGAAATAAATAGCCATAACCTAGAGAAAATAAGTTGGTCCCTGATCCTTTGACTACTAGGGTTGCCATGGTAGAAGAAGACCATGTTATTGATTGGTGTGACAAGTGTTTCTTACCACATCCCCTATGATCTAAATAAGGAAATTGAAGAGGTAAATGATGATGAAACTTATGGTGATGTATGCATGATGGAGTGCTCCAAAAATCCATAGAAAGGTGTTTCACCTCATTCTAAGAGTTTCTTCGAATGTTGGAAAGCAGAGATAAGGGTAAAGGGGCTAGGAGGAATACCTTAAGATGTTAGTTATAGGTTGTTACATGCTTATGACTTCTAAATCCACAGCTGATTGTGAGAGATTCCTTTTTACTTGGAGGAACTACTTGAAATGGAAAACAAGACCACCAAATAACAGTTAAACAGTATATGCAGTGGAATTCCTAGCGTGTGCTAGATCCGGGAAGCGTGATACTTCCTAGATGGCTGTCAACCCACTGTTTAAAACAACTTAATGCTAACAATAAAGGAAATCCTATTGTAGTTAAAAATTACTTAGGTATCTCATTCATCTACAATATGTAAATTCATTCACAACAGGCTAAGCTATGACTAAATTTGAAAGTCAAGGTCTTGGTCAGGGTATTCGTAAGGGTCAGTGAGATTTTAGGTGGTTTTGGGTATTTGGTGGAGGTTTAGAAGCTTTGTTCTTGGTTTTGGTAAAAGACACAGAGACCGACGTTGGTCTAGTATGACCGATGTTGGTTTAGGTTAACTGGCGATGGTTGTGGGTAACCGGCATCAGTATGGTCGTGGTACAGGAAACTTAGTAAAATGGGTGGGGTGACAGATCTGAGGCTAGATGGGAATGGAAGGGCAATGACAGGGTTCGTGTGGGTCTCAGGTATGCACAGGAATGATTAAAATCTAGATATGGGTAGTTTAGGGGTATGGGAAAAGGATGGTCAAGTTTGCATGGAGGTAAAATGGTGGTGGAATGAAATGAGGCGGAAACTAGTAACAACAGCAAAAGAATCTACCCAATGATAAATGGACAAATGTCAATTAACAAAGCAACGACCACTTGCACGAACTTAACATCTGGTTGGGAATGATGGATGATCAAATGGAATGAACTTGATTTAGTGATGGTGCTTCCCAGATGCTCCCATGAAGGAAAAATGTTTTGTGGTTGCTTCAGGTATTGGCTATGGATGCTTTGATGCACGTGTTAATGCTATTTCTGCTTACATGCAGCTTTGGTTTCTTCACTTGTTCTAAAAAGATGTGATTTTTCTCTAAAAAATGTGACAACCTTGAAATAAGGTTGTTTTGTGGGGTTAAATGGTAACCGACGGTGGTTCTCGGGTTGAGCGGCGGTAGTTTAGGGTGACCGGCGTCGGTTAGGGTGGGATTTCGTAGGTTTTCTAAAATGGGTAGATCCTTTTGATTTTCTTGGATCTCACCCATTTTTTCTCTCATGGAATAGAATGGAATCTTCCTTTTAATGGACGGGAATGTGTTTTGAGAGAATATAGGCTTTGATTTTTAGGGTATGTGTAGGTCTTAGTTAGTTATGGAAACTTACTAAGAATAGGTCTTAGGGTGAGGTGGTTAGATGAGGTGGATATGTGGGCACTATCTCAATTAGGATATAAAAATAATAAATATTGTGAGGATAATGAATTTAATTAATTAAATTAATATTAGAGTGGGGTGAAGGGGGCCATGGTTAGGTAAATGTGTTCAAGGTGTTTATTTGGCAAGGGACCAAGGAGAGTGTCACCCAATTTTGGTGTCTACACAAGGAGCCACTTCAACTAAGCTGATAAGTGTCAAGACTATAGAAATTTTTTGGGATTGCATTCATCGGGTATCACCTCTTCCTCTTAATGATGATATTGAAGTTGATATGGTGCAAGATTTTTATTTACCTAATCATGATTTTAAATATTTGAGAGCTTTAATGATTAATAAATATGATGGGGAATTCCTTCTGAGGAAGATAGGAAAATTTTGATGAATGCAGTAGTTTCTCAAGAAAAGGAATACAATATCAGAAGTAGAGTTGTCAAAGGGGGAGAGCCATAAGCCAAGCCAAAACTCCACTTCTCACCAATATCCCAAAGGAACCCCTAAAAGGATACACTTAGCAAGGGCTCGGTCACACTAAATAAAACTTATACCCAAACTAATGCCCAAGTCGTAAAGACTCTCATACCACTAGAAGGAGCAGTAACTCTCCCTCCTAATACAGTCTTACCCAAATACATCCCCTATGATATAGCCTAGATTTTGAGCTAGATCAAATTCATGGTGCCTATTGTTGAATTTCTTAGGATCCCTAAGCATAGAAAAAGGGCATTTGAATATTTGGGACTTAAAGAGGAGGTAACACTCTAAAACAAGAATGTTAATAATGTGGATATTCCCCCTATCATTGCAAAGTTGGAGGTACCACAAGCATTGGAAGAGTTGGGAGAATCACTTGAGGTATATTTGGGTACTTCTCTTGTTGAATATCTACTTTATGATGATCCTTTCTATACTAATTTAATCAACAAAGATAAGTTAATGCACAACTGCATGTTCGATTCAGGGGCCTCATGTAATGCGATGCCTCCTGAGGTAATGAACAAATTGAATATCTAAGTGACAGTAGCTTTTGGAAAATGCATTGCTATGGATTCAAGGGAGATACCAGTGATTGGATATGTTAAAGGGTTGGTAGTGCAATTTGCAGCTTACCCAAGAAAATGCTTAACCATGAATGTAGTTATTGTGGATTGTCCATCCAAGTGGGGATTTTTATCGTCAAGAAAGTGGGTTGTTACTGTGGGGGGAAGTGTAAAGATGGATATGTCATACATACCAGTAGAAGGAAGCCTTGTAAAATTGTATGGTGAGAAAAATATGTTATATTTGATTGAGGACCCTAACAATGTTTCTTATGAAGTATTATATACGAGATGTATATGTTGATAATATTTTGCATTATTCATATTTTAAAGAGCATATCATTGATAAGTGTAAATGTCCGAGAAAATTTGTTCACCCTAGATTTTGATGTTTGATGGAGCTTGTTCTAAATTTGGGAATGGTGCTAGTGTTGTCCTAGTATCTCCAAATCAGGAGGTATTCAGTTTTCCTTTAAACTCATATTTTAGTGCACTAACAATATTGAAAAATATGAAGCATTGATTTTTGGTTTAAGGATTGATTGGAGGTATGGTATTAGGGACATTATTGTTAAGGGAGATTCAAAATTGGTAGTCAAACAAGTTAGGAAATTGTATGTAACCAAAAATCAAAGAATGAAACAATATAAGCATGTAGTTTGGGATTTTATTGAAATGTTTTACTCTTTCAACATAATATACCATGACAAAAAGTAGAATGTTGTTGTAGATAGATTGGTAGTATTGGGATCCAAATTTGAAAATTGTACAATGTCTCCTTACTGTGAGTATGATATAGAAGTGTTGACAAGACCATATGTCCCTGACAATGTCAAACATTGGTAGGTTTTGAAGATGATGCCCAAGTTCAAAGGTTCTTAAAAAATGAAGGAGAGTTTATAAATCATAATATGGACTAGGAACTAATGGTTTGTGTTTATGATGGTAAAGAGACTTTATTTGGCAAATACATTATTCAATTAAAAACCAATACCATTCCAAGAGTTTTGGTTGCATTAGAGTCAAACTTTGATAATGTTGACTACATTGGTAATAGAAATATGTCAGCCTCAATAGATGTGGAGGAACATAAGTTGGGAAATGATGGTAAACCTAGAAAAATATGGCTAGGAATTGACCTGAGTAAAGAAGAAAAACAGTTATATGTCCATTTGTTAAAAAGGTACCAGGATTGCTTGACATGGTCATATTCAGAATTGAAGGCATATAGGGAGGATATTTTCCAACATGAGATACCATTAGAACCTAATGCAAAGACATTTAGGAAAAATCAAAGGCCAATAAATCCACTTCTTTTCCTCAAAATGCAAGAAGAAATGAAAAAACTAAGGGATGGTTACATCATACAACCCACAAGATATTCTTCATGGGTAGCAAACCTAGTGCTAGTTCGAAAGAAAAATGGAGATATAAGATTATGTGTGGACTTTAGGAATTTGAATAAGGCCTCAATAAAATAAAATTATCCCTTGCCTAATATGGATAACATGTTAAAGTTGGTCCGGCTCTAAAGCTGTTGCCTACTCTAGATGGATTCTCGGGATATAACCAAGTGGTAGTAAAACAATTAGAAAGAATCAAAATTTCTTTCACCACTCCATGGGGTACCTATGTGTATGTGAGAATGCCATTTGGCCTGATGAATGTTGGAGCTACATTTCAAAGAGCTATGGATGTAGCATTCTCAGGTTACATAAATGATTTTATCACTTGTATATCGGGATGATGTAACAAAGTGTTTTCAAGAAAAGAGGAGTGATCACTTGCAACATTTATATAAGATGATGCTAATATGTAGAGATTATGGCATTTCATTGAACCCTAAGAAGTGTCATTTTGGGGTTCAAAAAGAAAAGCTATTGGGGTACATTGTATCTAAATAAGGGGTCATGATTGATCCTAAAAGAGTGGAAGCTATTGGCAAAGTTCATATTCCCAAAACTAAAAAAGGAATTCAATCCTTCTTTGGTAAGATAAACTTCATCAAGAGATTCATTTCTAATTTCATTGAGATGACCATCCCTATCACAAGTATGCTAAAAATTATAAGATTATCAAATGGGAGGAGGAAGCTATGTAAGATTTTATTGGAATCAAGGAAGAACTAAAGAATGCTCATGTCCTAGTAGCTCCTGTTTACAAAAATTCTTTTCAAATGTTTTCTTTTTCCTCTAAAAATACCATTACATATATATTATTGCAAAAGGATGAGGAGGGAAGTGAAAGGCCAATTTCTTTATTTAGTAAAGAACTGCAGTGGGCTGAGTTAAAATACACCATCATGGAGAAGTGGTCCTTTTCCTTGGTTAGAGAAACAAAAAAAATTCAGGCCATATATCTTAAGTTTCAAAATCACAGCTTATGTTCTCCATACCATGGTCAAGGAAATCTTGTCAGAAATGGAAATATCAAGTAAAATATTTTGATGGGTGAAAAAATTACAAGAATATGAAATGGATATTTATATTACTAATTTGGTTAGAGCTCTAGTCTTAGCAAAGCTAATGGCAGAGAGCACTTTGCAAGTGATGGAGATAAATTAAGTTGAGGAGGTAGATATGAATGTTTATGAAAATTAGACAGATTACTGCATAGTACAAGGACATCATATTTTACCATAGAAATTTGGAATGTCTGGACATCTAGATAAAAACCAAAAGAGGTTACTCGGGTTAGTCTCCCAAAATTACATCATTGTTGATTATGGATTGGCATGGAATAATCCTAAAGGGGTTCTCTTAAGATGTATTATTGAAGATGAAGCTCCCAAATTAATTGCATATTTTCATGGGGAGTTTGTGAGGGGAAATTTTATGGAAGAGTAACTACCCACAAGATCTTGAGGGCTTGTTATTATTGGACCACACTCTTTAAATCACAACAACGGAGATAATATAATGAATTTGACAACAAATTAATCTATAAAGCAATAATTAATCTAATAAAATGAAGACCAAACTAATCTAAAAAGCATGAATTAATTTAATCAAATAAATAATGACTAATATAAAAATCATGTCAAACAAAACATGATATATACAAACAAGAAAACAAAACTATGTACAAACAAAACACTACTTTGTTTTTGTGGAACATTTTTTTGAAATGTTTTGTGCCATTTTTGTAATTTCGTGAGACAATATTATATTGCTTGTGATTTTTGTGGTGAAACCTATTTGAATGTTTTTATATTTTTAGAAAGTTTTCCAAAGCTATGTACAATAAAATGAAGGCAGTGGATGCCCCCAACGATAGATGGGAATATACAAGAGTGAACTCCATGCATATGTACAAGAATAGGAAGATGCAAGGATGCCCCGAGGTGATAAATTATAGGCTCAAAATTATCTCAAACACGGGAGAAAGAATAGCTTAAGATAAAGTGATTGTACCCCCAGGTGTGAGATTCTTGTGAACATTTAACCCTCCTAAGGTGCCGAAAACTGGTTTTCACTTAAGGACTTATCCAAAGTGCCACAATTGTTTGGTTTTCATATTTGGATGAATTTATTTCTTTTTATTTTTTGTTGATTTTTATGATTTATTACTTTTTTTATTTTTTAATAGGTCCCCATGCTTAGGCATAGAAACAATTGAGGTGCATGGAATTTATGGGTTCCTGAAGTTCATCACCATTAGGATAGGCAATATTATAAGCAACTAAACCAAATTTATCCACCGCAACATTTGGCCCTAACAAATTAGGTTCAAACCAGCCTTTATTTTATCTCTCTTTTGTATTTTGTAAATGACTCTCTTTCATAACAAGGTCTGCTACCTCAAATTAACGAGGTATGATGCATTTGGTGTAGCTCACATGCACTCAATTATGATACATTTTAGGTGATCTAATACGCGGAGGTGTCTTTCATCAAGTAAATCTAGCTCTGCCCCCCTAACCACTCTATAGTATTCCTCTTTATCTAGATAATCCCTCAAGGATATGCAAAATTAAGGAAGATTAATCTCAAGGGGGGAAATGGCCTCCATGAAAAATATAAGGGAATACGAATTTGTACCTATAGGAGTGTGAATAGACATTCTATAATCCCGAGAGGAAAGGATGGATTTACGAGGAGACAATTATGACCAGTTTTATTAGCTGTTTTCTCCATAATATGAATAAGAGTCTTGTTCAAGGCTTCATCTTTTCCATTACCTTGACATTAATAGGGGTTGATGATTTTTGGTAGATTTAGAAAGATTTAGGCATTGAAACAATTAATTTACTTGTTTATTCTTGAAATATTTACCATTTACGGATGTAATGGCAGATGGAATTCCGTAATGAAAAATGATGTGATTCATAATAAATTTTACAATTTGGGCACCGATGATATAAGTAAGAGGAACAACCTCTACCCATTTTGTAAAATACTCGGTGGTAGTGATAATGTGATTTTGGCCATCAAAGAAAGTCGACGTGATATTCCCTATGAGATTGACTCCCCACTTTGAAAATGACCATAGTGTCGTGATGGGTTATAAATATTACACTAGAGCATGTATTATGTTGCCAAATTTTTGACATAGCGAGACATTTTTCCACATCTTGTGATAATCAATTTTCATATTAGGCCAATAGTAGCCTACTATAAATAGTTTCTTAGGAAGAACTATTCCACGTGTAAGGACTTGCAGATGCCTTTATGCACCTCTTTGATCTCTAAAATGGAATCTTCTGAGTTAAGAAATCATAGTAGATTCCCATCGTAGCCTTGACGATAGAGAGTTCCCCAAGTAGGGTATAATGAGCTATACATTGGATGAGGTTACATTTTTTCGGAATGGGTAATGTTAGGAGGGAAGGTTCCATCATGTAGGTAATTAAATATATCAAGGTACCAAGGGGATAAGGGACCAACAACTTCACATACCAAGAAATATTCTGACATGTTGTATGCATGTACAATCAAATTTTCCACAAATAAAGGCATGTCATTGTTACTGTGGAATGCATAGAAAATATCCAATTATAGCCATGACATATGCCAAATGGTTTCATCCTCTTAGGATCTGTTGAAAGGTTATTGCACAAATAATTCTGTAAAGTATTGACCATATTTTTGTAAGGTATGAGCTTCTCATCCTTGACCTTATACTCATCATTTACTTGCTTGATGATTAACTAGGAGTCACCTATAACATTGACTTGTCTGATATCCCACCATATAGTAATTTTAAATCTTGTAATGAGGGCTTCATACTCGGATATATTATTGGTGTATGGGAAACCGAGTCTGAAAGCCTAATGAATTATATCCCATCTAGGAGTGATAAGAACAGCTCCTTATCCTGATCCATAAAGGGTAAATGATCCATAAAAGAATATTTGTCATGATGGATTCCTCAATATACATCATAGAAGCATCTAGAAGATCCAGAATTAATGGTTCCATTACAAGAAAAGGAGCTTCAACTAGTAAGTCTGTGAGCACTTATCCTTTGATTGATTTCTAGCTGACATACTCAATATCAAATTCACTAAGCAAGATGATCCAATTGGCCATCCTCCCTAGTAAGTGTGGATTTATATAATAGGTACTTGAATGGGTCAACTCTGGATATAATATTGGTTTTGTTATTCAAAATATAGTGATGAAGTTTTTGAAATGAAAAAAAAACAGCCAAGAAAGCTTTTTAATTTTTAGGTAGTTGAGCTCATAAGATATAAATGTCTTTGCTAAGGTAATAGACAGATTTCTCTTTTTGATTTAATTCATCCTGAGCTAGAAACACATATATGGAAAATTGGATAGCTGAGATATATAGCAAGGGTTTTCTGGGGTAGGCGGCATAATAACGAGGTGGGTTATTCAAATAATCCTTGAGCAAGGCAAACACTTGTTGGAATTCAGGACCCCAGTGAAATTCAACATATTTCTTGAGAAGATGAGTGAATGAATGACATTTATCTACAAGTTGGGAAATGAATCTGCAGATAGCTTATATTTTACCTTTATTGGGTCCACTTCAATTCCTCTTTGGGAAATAATAAAGCCTATAAATTTTCATGATAATACACCAAAGACACACTTCTTTGGGTTAAGCCTAACCTTATAATATCTTATATGTTGAAAGATACAGCATAGGATTTTTGGATGGTTCTTTCTAATCCTAGACTTTCCCAAGATATCATCAACATAGTCCTCCATAATATCATTCAACATGTCATGGAAGATGACATTCATGGCTCTTTGATAATTTTCAGCTACGTTCTTAAGGCCAAAAGGAATGACTCGATAACAAAATGTCCCTCAAGGGGTAGTGAAAGTAGTCTTATGTTGATCCTCTTTTATAATCTTGATCTTTTTATATCCTGAAAATCCATCCATAAGGGATAGCGGTTCATAGTTTGCGAGTTGAATCAACAATCATGTCAATGTTTGGAAGATCAAAGTCATCCTTAGGACATGCTTTGTTAATGTCTCTAAAATATATGAAAATTCTAATACCAATGGGTTACTTTTGTATAGGCACTATGTTGGAAATCCATTTTGATTAATCAATAGGCTTAATAAATCCTATTGCCAATAATTTTCAAGATCTTCTTTGAGCAACAGAGCTACACGAGGATGCATCTTATGAATTTTTTTCTTAATTGGATTTTCTGATTTGTGCACAACTAATTAATGCACTACCAAAGAAGGATCCAAAGTGGCATGTCCACATAGGACCAAACAAAAATATCTAATAATTTTCAAAGAAGCATGACAAAAATTTTCTACTCTCGTGATAAGAGAGAAGCTCCCAACTTAAATATTTAGGCTCTTCTTCTGTTCCAATTTTAACATCAATGGTCTCCTCCACAAGCAATTTAGATTCACTTCCCATATGTGTAGGATCAGAGGGAGATTGAAATATTCCTCTAAGGGTGTCTTAATGATATTTTCACCCTTAGACTGGTCACTTTTTTATATCTCGTTGATTATTAAATTTGTTTGTTCGTTAGTGCCTCAAAGAGGTTTTCACTATGGGACATGGATTTTTTCTTTTGTCAAGGATTTTTGGAAGATATTTTTCCTCATTTTTCTTTTTATTTTTTTAACCACAGAACTAAGCCTCCTCCCCGAAATGTGTGTATGCATAAATTTTGATGGAGAATCCCTTTTTGTGATCGCTAATAAGAATTTCATCACGTAGACCCATAAATTCACCAAATTTCCTCATCATTCTCAAATAAATCAATTTGTACATGTTGTTTTTGTCCTTTTTGTAAGGGATAGGTGAACAAGATTCAATTCAGGAGTGGAAGGGGATATGGTTAAAATATCCATGTCGGGAAATAGGTTTATGGAGGTAAGGTCTTCATAGAGACTACATTAGGACTCTATTTCACTATCATAACTAGAAGAACTATCGTCACATTCAAAAGAGGTGGCTTTGACCTCTGGAGGATGGGACCCATACGGTCGAATACCAATACCATATCTTTCTATTTTGTTATGTGATGTTTGAATAGGATCTCACATACCCCTGCTCACTTACTCCACATACATATCCTTGGTAAATCATGGCATACATCATCTTGTTGAGGATGGGATACTTAGGAGCTTGATAGCAGGGAATCCATCATATCATCGGGATACTAGTATGTATAAGTGTTAAGTATTTTCTCATCCACCAAAAGGCCACTAGGAAGGAAAGTGTCAATATTCCAGTGTTCCCAAGATCATTGAGGTTTATAACTGGGCCTACCACATGTCTTGGGTGATAGGGGAGGTTGGAAATTAAGAGGTTATGTTAGAGGTTGTATTATCCATAGCCAGTTGCAAGGACCTTCATCTCCCATGAAGTAAAGGGATATATGTGTGTGTAGAAGCACCATTATCACATAAGCACAATGTATCTAGATCAAAGTGGGAGGAAACATCCTCGGATTGAATTTTCAATAATTTCTATCGAAGGACATTCATATGCAGTGAGAAAATAACTCAAAAATAATCTACAATGGGAAAAGGGTTCAAGATCCCCAAGAATGGTAAGAGTTTTCCTTTATGGTATAATTTTATAGATAGATGGAAAGTTGAAAGTGTAACCTACATGGCATGAATCCATGGGAAAACATAAAGTGTATTGTAGGGTAGTTATAAGTCTAAGACATGGAACCAAGTATCATGATTAGTAGGCTCAAATTTCATAGGTAAAGTGATTGTTCCATCGACTCTCGCTCCACATTATCATAACCCTTAATGGTAATCACATTAGGCTCCAATTCAGTGTCAATGCATCCTAGTTGTTTAATGAGTTTCAAAGTGTAAATGTTTAGGCCATATCCATTGTCCACAAGCACCCTTTTTATATTTTTACGAGTAATAATTACTTCAATATACAAGGGTAGATTGTGTGTATGATCCTCCATTAGAATCTCATGTTGGCTAAAGGTAATGTTTTCGAAGGAAAATTTTCATGACAAAGGCTTGGAAGCACAAAGGATCTATATCGGTTGACACTCCTAACCCCCTGAAGAGTTTTGTAAATTATTTCCTTATGAATGTTGGATATTTTAAGAAGATCCAAGATGAAAATATTAGCAAGATCCTTCTCAAGTTGTTCTAGGAGATCATCATGAATATCTTGAGGGTAGGGCAGAGGAGGTTTTGGAATAACATGATGAGCACTTCGAGTTGACACAACACACTCTCATGTCTTAAGCTTGATTGTATTCACATGCTCAATAGGAGGATGAAAAAAATTAATGAGGGAATAAATGGATTGTTGGTTTTCTCGACAACATGATTTGCATTTTTATTTTGGTTTGTCTAACCTTAATCCAACTTTTTCTCCGCCTATTTATGTTTTGGGAATGGATCTTTGTAAATTCCTAATTGTCTATTAGAATTTTTATTGGGTTTAGTGAATCCATTTCAACATATCCATTTTTATGAGGTCTTAAACGAAGTGTTTCAAATTCAAAAATTTATATGTGGCATGTCCCTTAACACGATTATATTCACAATATTCATGGTCTTTATACCATGACAGTTTCACTACATCATATGTAAAGGGTGTAGTGTTAGGGAACTTAACCATGTTCATTGCATCTAATTATTTCAAAATAGATGACAAGGAATCCATAAGAGGAGTGAACACTCGATGTTTGAATTCATGTACAGCCATTCCTTTGGAAATTTTCAAATTAGCACTATTCTAGAATACTTACACATGTTTTGAATTTATTATTTCATCACCTATGACATTTTTGTTCTTGTTAAAGAATTTGGGTTTTTAACAAGTTTGGAATTATGGTTATCTCTTGAAAAGGGTTTCAAAGTCCCTTTAGCTAATAAATCCTTCTTAATTTAGCTTCCTTTCTCTATGACTTCTTTGAAAGTGCTCACACAATGCATTTTCAAGTGAAAGGCAATTTTAGGATGTAAATTTGGCACAAAAATAATAACAAGATGTTTCTCTAGAATGGATCAAGGGAAGTGAATAGCTAACGCTCGCATTTGTTGTAGGAAATCGAGAGAAGTTCTCATTTTACGTTGTTCGGCATTACACAAATCTAACATGGTGATTTCACTTCCATATTGAGTGAAAATTGGTTCACAAACGTTTTGGCCAATTCAGCAAACGTGAAGATATACCATTTAGGTATATGGAGGAACCATTCAAGTGCTTGGCCCCTAAGACTCTATGGGAATAGGTGAATAAGGTAATTATCATTATATGAAACTTCTTGACAAGCCATGAAGAAGTATTTGACATGATCGTGTGGATCACCTTTACCCCTATATTTGTCAAATTTAGGGTAGTCAAAGCTTAAAGGAAAGAGTTTACGTAACATTGCTCTATAAAAAGATATGGACACAATTATTCAAATTGATATTTTTAACTATGTCCAAGGTTATTTTAAATACAAACTTGTGAGGAAATTTTTCATTGATTACAACTCTTGGTTAAATATTTTTCCATGTGTAGGTGAGATAAGAATATATATGTAGTTGGATTTTGATGTTTCATCACCACAGTTTTCAGCTTAAATTTCATTATATGTAGCCTTAGGTTTCTCATTATGCATAGCTCTAGTAGTTCCCTGTGGACTTGAGAAGCTAAGCTCGCCAATTGATAACTAAGGGCATACAATTATTGTTGAATAATGACCTCATCATTTTTGGGTTCTTCCTTATTTTCTCATGGAGGGGGTTGCTCATGATCATCATTATCCACTCCACCATCATAGTTAATTTGAATAATTGGTATACGATAACTACTTGTGTTTTTAGGGTTACATCTTCTTCATTTATTTGACTATAAGTAAAATCATATATTGGATTTAATATGCCATCGCAAATAGAAGGGGACGTTATGCTTCTTCTTCCCGTGAACCATGTTTTTAAGAAGAGTATGGTCAAATTTAGGTGGTAGTTTAGCCCCTAATTCTATAACTCATACCAAGACTTGGTCTCTGTTATGGAAGAGAAAGTTATCCATGTGGGTGACATCAAATTTGAAGTCATCTCGAGGAGATTTCCCATCGTCGCCACTATGGTCGATTTTTTTCTTCAAGTAAGGGGTCTAAATTTGTACAGACGAAAGGATTTTACCCTAATATTTTATGTCCCATTATTGTAATATGATGCATAATAGGAAACACTTCACTAAGGTTTAATAAGCTGTGGAGAAGTAATGGAATGAACCTAGGAGAAACTGAGCAGCGTAAAAATTGTAAATGTCACAAATAATATCAAATAATCAAGGAAAATCTGAATGGTGTAAATAATCAAAGAATCAAATAATTTTCCAAGGATATGAAAATATGCAATGAAATGTCACCAAGGAAAATCAAGTAAGTTTTAAATAAGGAAACAATAGCAAAAGAACCTACTCCCTATGTGTAAATGTCTCAAAGATTTTTTTGTTCAGATGACAACACAATTTCAATATTTAAATCAAGTTTTGGAAAAACAAGATTTAAATATTAAAAATGGGTTGAGGTGATTTCAACAATATGAGGTATATTTAAACAAGTTCTAGTACAAACAAGGTCCAAATTTTAAAAATGGAAGTTATAAATGTGAGCGGCAACAAAACAATTTGGATACGTTAATATAGTATTTAGAAAAATAATATATTAGTATAAAAAGGTATTAATACAATACGAGCAACGTAACTAAAATACCTTCAAAACCTCAACGCAATGTTTAGATAAAAATAAGGTCTATGTAGAACAAGGATTTGATATCATGCGAGCATCGTAATAATAAAATTTAGACACTTATATCAAGTTTAAATAAAAGTAAGATGTAATGATAAAAAAATGTATTGATATAATGTGAGCAGCATAATGACACAAGACAAAATTAATATGGGATAACATAAATACAATGATACATCTCAATATGGGTATCAAGAATCTGGCTACAAAACATGAATACATACTAACACACTTTAAACACTTACTATTGCATTGTGCAATAAGGATGTAAACGGGTGTAAAAGTGGTGGACATGATTTTGGTAGTACCTTTGTATGTTGCTCTCTTTTGACCAAAAATTTCAACAAGAAAACAAGGGAGATAGTACAAGTGGTGATGAAAAATACATAGCACAACTTTGGTAGAGTTTTTCCTATTTTATAACAAGGTAGAAACTAGGACAAATTTTCGTGATGAATAACATGTGGCAAAAACTTCAATGAACTCTCCCCTTATTCGACAAGGTTTTGACTCTGAAGAAGTTTTTTTCTTTGTGAAGGATATTTAGAACATGATTGAATAAGGAAAAGTTAGTGCCAATTCCAAATGGATACCTAGGATTTTGTTCGTAACACTCGCCAATACTTTCCTAAGAGAGATACACTTCGCTAGATAACTCCTAGATGAAGGTCCATTACCCCACAATCAAATAAATGAAGGGGGCCTCATATGGATAACTTCAAGCATTCATCATGGGTATTTCTAGTTAAGTAGGTAGTAGAAAAATTCCTGTTTCATCCACCATCTCCCTCAAGATTTGGAATACTTTGGGGTTCCTATGGTAATCTTCATAATGATTTTTACCACTTATGCCAAGATACTTCCTACAGTTTAAAGCATACAGGTTTTAACCCTTATATGGACCTACAAATATAGTGTTTTGAATAAATTCATGTGTTTTTATCTTCATAAAAAATGCATGGTTTAGCACACCATCGATGACAACTTGTCACACACTTTCATTGGTATTTTTTTGGTTTGATTCTTTAACAAGTGTATGGTCCTACACTCAAATGTTAATAGTTTTCTACGAAAACTCATAATGGTTTGAAAGAGAATCAAGATCACTTTTGGTTCTCAAGATTCCCAAAAGGCGTAATAGAAGAGCATACACGATGTTTGATCCAACTAGATAGAAATGGAAAACATTAAATCAAATGACCATTAAAATTCTTTGTAAAAGATTCATTCCCTTAAACAAAATAAATGATGAAATTTCCAAGTTAATCCAAATGTTAGAAAAGAAGACCAAAGTTGCTTTTGATTCTCAAGATCGCCAAAAGGTGCAAGAGAAGAGAATACACAAACTTTGGCCAAACTCAAGTAAAACATGGAAATACAACATTCATTAAATCATTTAAACATGTTAGAAGATGATTTAAAATGTAAATATTATAAAATAGAAGTTATAAAACATGTAAAAGTATAACAAACACCAAAAATCATATTCTAGAAATATTGAAATTTGAACCCAAAATGACATAGAAACGCTACCGTAGGGATGCTAACGTAGACGTAGGGGGATTAACCTAGCACCATGATGCTAATGCAGACATAGGGGATCAACGCTAGCATAGGGATTCTAAAACAGATGCAAGGGGATCAACACTAGTGCGAGAGATGTTGACACAGATGGGGGTTCTCTATGCGAGAAGAAGAACAATACATAGAAACACTATCGCATGGGAAGAAGCATTACTGAAAATATAGAAACATAAACGTAATAAGGTTCAATGCTAAAGTGTGGGGTTATCTTTGCAGATAGAGGTGAAAAATACATACAACACTAGTGCATGGGGAAGAAATGCTAGTGCACAGACAATAATGGTAATGTAGAAGGGTCAACGATAGCATACGAGGTTAATAGAAATACATAAATAGAAACGCTAGTGCACGATGACCAATGCAAACACATAAAATATCAACACTAGCGTATAGGGCCTATGTAATCTCAAGAACATGGGAAATTTGAAAGAAAAATGTCACAAAGTTCTTTTTTTTGTTGATAAGCTTCAAATTTGGTAGCACCTCACCTCCCTTACACTTACAAGGAACACTCAACACATGGAAACTCAACAAAACAAGTTAAGAAATAAAATATTTATCAATAAGTTCTAAAAGAGGGTTAGTATGCAAAAATGAAACTTAACTACAAAACTCAAGAAAATGTGCATGAGACAAAGGGAGGTCCCATTGAGCATGCCATATGTATGCATGTAAAATTAGGATAAGTTAAAAACTAAAAACTAACACCAAGTAGTTACTATAACTAAGCTAATTTAACATAAACATCATGATAAAGCTATGTAAGGGAAAAAGCTAATCAATGCATCTAAATTAAATTTTAAAACACTAAGTCATCCCTTGTTATTTTTGATATGCTTTTAAATTGTAGTTGCCTCTAAGGATGAACCGTTTATGATTATGAGTGATCAAAGGAAGGCTATCTCCATGAAGAGGAAAGGATCTCACCAATATGGCTTAATGGCCATGTTTGGATCTTCCTTTACTACTCTTTACAAGTAGAGGGAATGGATGTTAGATCAATGAGCTTCTCAAAGTAGAAAATTCTCTTGTCATTTGCATACGTAACACTAATAAAAGTGTGGTGTAAGTTTAGAAGGAAGGTACTAGGTTCTTTATATAGCTTTCCAATTTGGGAGAAGCTAGAAACCTAGAGAATGTGGGATAAAGGTAAAGTAGAATTAGAAGGGATAAACATGATTAGAAGGGATTAATTAGTAATTAGCAACTCATGGGAGTTAGAGATGATTTAATTAATCAACTAGGATTAATTAATAGGCCAAAATAAGCTTAGAAAGCTATTTGGAGGTGATTTAGAAGGAAATAGGTAGGATTTAGAGGATTTCAAAGGGGAATTTAACCAATAAGAAGTTTTATTGATTAAATAGGAGATTAAAAGGCCTAATTAACTAATAATAGTTAATTATTTGATTAGAAGAGGATTATAACTAATGAAGTGTCGTTAATTGGCATCCAGAATGAAGGAAATGTTAGTTAATTAATGAAGTGTCGTTAATTGATTGAAATGAAGGGGAATGCTAGTTAATTAGCGGGAAATCACTAATTATAATGGAAATGATGGGAAATATGAAAATTAGTGCAATTTTAGTGCTAAAACAACATATTGAGATTTCAAGTGTCTACGAGATAGTATGCCACAATGTATACAATGAGAAATAGGAATTAAATTAGTAAATATTGCACCGATACAACCTAAATATAGGAAAAATGAGAAAGTTAGATTCCCTAGGATCCTAAGGGGGATTTGGTATGGTATAGTTCCAAGTATCATACATCATGTAAGAAACTGTAAGTGATCTGAATTTACCTCAAAAAGTAGCATGTGAACGTGCATGTGTATAAGGACAAATGATAAAGCATATTATGAACCCAAGTAACATGACAAGTAGTATGTAACATAGCATATTGTAGACACCAAAATTGGGTCACACTCCCTTTTTCCCGTCAAGAACCAAATCAAACACATTCACCTAATCATGACCCTTATACCCTACATTAACATTAATTTAATTATTTATAATTAAATTAATACCCATCCTCACCCCATTATTAATTTAATTACTTTAATTAAATGGATGGACACCTCACCTAGACACCTCACCATAGACCTATTCATAGCATGTTTCCATAAATGAATAAGACTTGGTTCAACCCTAAAAATCAAGGCCTATTATTCCTCTAACCACCTTCCCGCTCATAAAAACATAACGTCCATTCTGATTCGTGAATAAATGGATAGACCTAACCTAATTGATTGCAAAATCTATTATTTTTAGCAAACCTAGGGAATCCCGCCTTAACTCATGCGAGTCATCCAAAACCGATGTCGATCAACCAATAACCATTAGCGGTTACCATTTATTCACTTTGGAAACCTTGTTTATGGGTTGGCACATTATGAGATCAAAGAGAAGAGAAGAGAAGAGAAGAGAGATGCATGCAAGCAGAACCAAAGCCTTTTCGTACCTATAGACATCCATAGCCAGCACCAAGATAGATCCAGAGGTATTGCACTCACGGTAACATTCAGGAAGCACCACTATGGCACCAAGTTCCATCCCACCAATCAATCATCACCACCACATAGCCATTGGACCTACAACACCAGTAAGTACATTTATCACCTATGTTATTTTAGCCTTATCTTGTTTTAAAGGTTTTGTCACCTTTGTTGTCATTTCCTACTTACATTCCCTTTTCCCCACTATTCCTCTTTCTATAAACCCAACCATTCTTCCACCCACACCATAAAACCACCTATACCCGACCTCTACATATTTCTGAGTGTTCCTAAGATCCCCATATACCTCATTATGCCCTCTGTCATCTCTACCTGACCTCATCTCAAACCCCACTAACAAATCTTATTGAGTCTTATCAACACGCCTCTATCGACATGGGTTACCCATAACACTCGTCAATTCTACCTAACCATGATCGGTCATACCTTGACTGACGCCGATCTCGTGTCTACCAACATTGTGTAAACTAGCAACCACATACCAACCAAGACAACCCAAACACCTTACCCAAAACTATCTCGTGACTGCGCAGACCACCCGAACAACCCTGCAACCTTACCGAAGACCTTGACCCGCATAGTTTTTAGTATTTAATTGGATCAATTCGATAGTGATCTAAGGTACCCAAATCAGAATACTAGCACTAGATTTTTATGTACACATTTCAGTTACTTCATAATTTGTTTTATAAAATAGTGGGTTGACAACCTTCTAGGAAGTATCACACTTCCCAGATCTAGCATATGCTAGGCAGTCCACTATCATATATTATTTAACTCTTCTTTGGTGGTCTTGTTTTCTATTTCAGGTAGTTCCTCCCAGCCAAAAGGAATCTCTCACAGTCAACATCAGATTGAGAAGTCAGAACGCACGCATCAACCTCCAAACCAACACAACAGGTATTCCTCCTCATCCCATAACATTATCTGTTTTGTCACATTCCAAAACGTAAAGAAAATGGTGAAACATTTTGGCACACCTAGTGGGACCCATCCGAGGTTCCTTGCATTTTCTTCATTCCTAGGTAAAATTGTGTGTTTGTTTCCCTTCAAAAATCTTACACATTAATTTTTCTTCTCTAGAATCATTCTTCCTCTCTTTATTGTCTAAAAACAATTGTTTTTTGGTGCTTTAAAAGGAACACATTCTTCTTTTTTTGCATTGCATTAGTGAAAGAGCATGTTCCTACCTATTCACCATTTGCTTCATCGAATGTAATTTTTTGATTTGGGCTTAAAATCAATTGCATTTCATCCTTGTATGTTGCATTTAGCTCACATTAAAATGAGGGCAACCTATATGCTGGAAGTCATGACCAAATGATGGTTGACACAAAGACCCATAGAAAGCACTCTCTTTCTTCTTCTACCAAACTACACAAAATCTGAATATACGCATTCTCTTAAATGACATCTTACCTAGGAATGCTTGTCAATGATCACACGATCAGAGGATTGGTAGGTACTCCCCATCTAGTTATCTTTGTCCAATTACCCCATCAGAGAGCACCCCCCACCATAACATAACCCGAAACCTCACCTTTTAGATATCCTTCTTCGTAGGACACCTTCCCAACCAAAAATTCTATTCGAATTCACATGGTCAGTTCTAAATAGCATAAGCTAAACAAACATAAGAAAATCACTCTTAGGATCATGTTTTTCTTAGTTTTTCTTCTTGACTTGTGTTTTGAGGTGTGAGACTATGAATCTACATTATTCTTCTTACGTGTACACTCCACCATCTTTCATTCTTGGATTCCTGAGTTTGACTCTTCACTTGATTTAAATTCACAAAATCTAGTTTCTTCATCGCTCTCTCATTTCACAAGAATTAGTGTTGGTCCAATGACCGTCATCGGTTGACATCTAACTATCATTGGTTAAACCTAAGCGGTGTTGATTCTAGGTTTCTAGTTATTTTGTTTGGAATATCCTTCATCACTCCTTCTCTGCTTTTTTCCCTCGGGCATCATCCTATTCCCCCTATTGATATTTATATGATACATAATTTCCCCATTGCACATTCATCAGTCATGTTTCACTTGCTTTGAAGCTCGGTGTTTTTCTATAGTGACCTTCATCGGTTTACCAGAACCGACATCAGTTCCCCATTAACCATCACCGGTCAACTTGACCAATGTTGGTGTCTGGTTTGGTTTTCAAAATTCAAACCTTGACTGAATTCACCCTCCCAGCCTCATTTTTCCTATGTTCTGTTGTTTTCTATGTCATTTATAGAATACAGTCTTTCTAGGTCAACACTTACTCACATGGTGTTGACTCACAGCCAAACTAATGCTCTTATATTCCACGTCAGTCGTCACCACTCCCACCTAGTCCTTCACCACCTTCTATCCTATCACCCATGGATCCAACCCTACCTACCACCATTGCTATAGGTGACGAGGAGTTCGCACGAATCCTCAATCAGAATCCTACAGCCTTACAATTCTACCTTTCCCACTCTTCCACTTGGGATTCCTTAGGTCAATTGATATATGGAATGCTCATATCCATCTCTCCTACCCTTATCCCCACTTCTGCATCAGCCCCTACTAGTTTAGCATTACCTTCACCTACTTTACCCCCAATGGTTTCGTAGCTAGGCCCCACACCCGCTATGACCGCTACATCTGCAACATCAGTCACACCCGTAGTATTTGTTGTTCCTTCATTGACCACCCAGAGCATAACCCCATCCGTACCCATTATCTCACATATACCAGTTGCAACACAACCACCCATGGTTTTGGTGACCCCTACTCCATTCAAGAATCTTGTCCTATCCATCTCGTAGTCTTTGGCCCCAATCGTTACTAGAGTCACCGCAATCGCCCCACCTATATATACATATTATCAACAACCCCTATCTTGTTCGTAAATCATGTTGGATATATGCCCTCTATGTCGGTCCCCTATTCTCAACCTTCCTATTCAGCATCACCATACACTGGAATGCCACCCACATCACATGTTCAGCACCATCCCTCTTACACCATAGGAGGTGCCCTTTTATCACAACCTACCAATGACCTCATCAAATTAATGATGGAAAGGATGCAGACACTAGAATCATCGGGATCCGGCTCACACAATTCTCTCACCTACGATGAAATTTGTAATGATCCCATTCATCCATCCATTCCTATTCACCCATACCCTATACATTGGGAAATGCAAAAATTCAACTGCTTCAATAGTAAAGAAGATCCAGAGCAACATTTGCGGTCTATCAAATATGGGTGCTACCTGATTTCTCATGATGATGCTTTACTCCTATGAACCTTCCCGATGTCCCTCACAGAACCTACATCAGATTAGTACAGTGGGATACCCAAACATTCCATCTACTCATTTAATCAAGTATCCCAAGCCTTCTTAGACCACTTCTCAATCAAAACTCTTAAGAAAGTCACAATGATTGATCTCTACTCCACTTGACAGTATGAGGACGAGTCTATCGCTGACTTTGTCACTCATTGGTGCAGCCTAATTAACCAACTCACATTTTAGTTACCTCAAATTGAGCTCATAGAGTTGTTTACTCGGGCTTGCACTAGACACATCTCACCAACCCTACAAGTGTAGACCTTCCACACCTTTGACGAGGCATTCACCATGGCACAAAAATTGGAGATTCATGTTATCAAAGAAAATAAAGTTTAGCTACGTAACAAGAACATTGCATTCAAATAAAATGATGCTTCTTCATCTTTGAAACCCCAGAATAACTATTTGAAACCCAAAGGATCTACCAATGCTATGGTTCTTAAGGTTGGACCTTCTCACCCATAAAACTAAGCCAAACCTTCTGCTAATCTCCCGCTTGTCTAAACTTTCCAGTTTAGACGAGAACAACGAAAGTACACCCCAATAGGAGAACCATATTCTTCTGTTTTGGAAAATCTTATTAAGGTTGGTGCCATTACCCTTCCACCTATGAAATCACATATTGGTTTTGACCTTAATCTCCCCATGCCTGCATGGTATAAAGAACATGAGTTTTGTAACTACCATCATGTCAAAGGTCATAGCGATGGCAACTACATTGCCTTTAAGAATATCATCCAAGAAATTATAGACAAAGGAGATCTAGTCCTTGATAACCCAAATGCACCTGCTAACCAAAACCTACATATCTTCAAAAACAATTTCCTAATCATGCCCCATCTTCCAACCAAATTGGTGACACTTCAACCAATGATAGAAATGTCTAGGAGGTCCATGCTATTTTTGATGACATACCAATTACTTCCTAATTGCCCCATGTTCCTTCCATAGACGGAATCCTATCCCGAGCTCCCCTACCTACACAGGAACCTATTTCGTTTAATCCTCCACCCACAGAAAAGAACCCCTTAATTTTCTCCTTCATCTGTGGAAGAGCCCATAATTATCACTTCACCTCCGGCCCTCAAATTACCAAGCAATCGCGGTAGTACATCTCCTAATCATAGGGGACACATGTCCACTCCCTATACCATCACAAGGAGAGTCTACCTCATATGGACCATCATCTCCTCTACCCAGAGGATCCCTGTAGAAACACCATTACCTTTAGATGACCATTTTCCATCGGACTTCCAAGATCTTGGCGATCGCTTTTGGCTCTCTTACCCACTGATTAGAAGCTAGTCATTTCCTATTTCTCAAACATGTTTTACAGGGATTTGTACTTGATCCACATCAGCCCCACTTACAATGAAGTACCATTTTCACACTCGGTGGATCACCTAGATTATATGGATAGAGCCTTACTTTGGGGACGTCTTCTACTTCCTACGTCAACCCAAATGTAGTTGTCACTCACCAACACCTCCACAATCTATCCAAAAGTTTTTCAAACGATCCAACAAAACACAACCATGACTAGTTGAACACCTTCTATGTCATTTCCCACAACCCAACACACACCTATACCCAAACACCTACCCATGCCTATATCATCTCCCTTACCTAAACCCATCACTACCTTAGGGGTCATGTCGACATCGAACCTTACTCACCCACCCATCAAATTAGATTTAGCCACATCTTCCCAGACCAACACTAAACTTATTCCTACCCCTAAAAGGAAGACCCAACCTTCTAGGCCTCATACACCAACCTCGCCTACCACACCATTGTCACCTTCACCCCTTCCATCCATCCTAGGACCTCACCCCTCAACCCTAGCTAGGCAACCTTCTTCTACCAATAAACCAAGAATGTAGCATCTTGCCTCCTCCTCATGGCCCTCTAATATACCCAAGCAATCCACACAACCCCGCCATCACCCATGACCTCCTTGCCACCCATACCACCACTACCTTCCATAACTTCTTCACTACCCATGACACTCTCTTCTCTTCCACTCACACCTTCTACCCAACCTCTACCAACCACCTCCACCACAACTTGGTTACCCCCGTGGGTAACCCGTCCTCTTCCACCATCTACTTTTCCTTCTACATCTCGTACTCCTGTGTCACCTTTACCCAAGAAAGTGTAACCTAAAGCTAAGAATCTACTACCCTCCAATAAAGTAATCAAACCAACCAAACCTTCCATCACCAGCTCTTCTACCCCACCTTTACCCAAAAATTCCCATAAGACCTAAGACCACTCCATATACTAAACTAGTGGACCAACCCATTCCCTCTCATGTAAAACCTCTTCCTTCACAATTGGTCACACCTGTACCCAAACCCACACTCACCTCCCATTATATATCCATTAGTAGGGTTCTATGCCAAGATCTTAACCAATCTCCTTGAAACCTTTGTTATCACATTACCACCTCTTAGACCTTACGACCTGCTAAAACCCAAACCAAAAGGGTTTGAAGAAACTAAAATTTGTGCCTACCATCATGTGCTAGGACATGATGTAGAGAACTATAAGGCTTTAAAAACTGCTCTTGTCCAATTGTGTCCTCCCGAAGAAAATTTTTATGACAACGATCTTCTTGATGAGGATCCCATTTTCACCTTCACCGATCTCCCAAGATATTCTTCCATTACCTACTCGGCGACCGGTATCTCCACCCCCGCAACTCTTTTATTCACCCCTAAAATTTGAAATCAACATGGTCCATATTACCACATGTGCTCGAGAAAGACAACGGTAAAGAAATGACAACTAGCCCATCAACCAACCCTGTACCTAACATACCATCTTGCACCCACACCCAAAGTCACCATTCGAGGTCCTGCATATCCTATTTCCGATGGGGTCACACATCGCACAATGCTAAAATAATTACACCAATCCTCCCTCAAAATTTCTTTATATGACCTCATCCAAACCTTTGAGTCACATCATCAAGCCCTCATGGAGGTCCTTCAATCTATTGAGGTTTTACCAAATGACCCCATGCCCATAGCCTCCATCATTACCCCTCATCACGTAGCCTCTCTCACTAATTTTTCACCTTCCTCTACACCTCCACCTACTCACCAAGTAGCCACCCTTAGCTTTTCAGATGAAGAGATCACTCCCTTCCAGTTTGATGACCCCGATCCTGCTCTTTTCATCTTCGTATTTATCGATAATATACGCATACGACACATTATGATCGATGGTGGTGCTATTATTAACATCATCTCCTCCCATGTGTACAACCAAATGTGCATATCTTCCAATTGCATGCATAATAACCTAGTTATGTTGTGCTCCTTCAATGATGCCATGACCTCTACCTTGGGTATCGTTGTTCTCCATGTCTGCATGGGTCCCCGTAACGTCCTAGAACTTTTCTATGTCCTAGAAGGGGAGTTCTAGTATAATTTGTTTCTTGGCTGACCTTAGATCCATGTCATGGGTTGTGTCCCTTTGAATTTACACCGCTGCCTCAAATTTGAACATGAAGGACATAATTACACCATCCCGGAAAACCCATTGCCTTTTAAGACTTGTAACATGTTGTACCAACCCAACGATGTACTTTTCCCAGAAGGGCATCTGTCATTACCCCCACTTTAACTTCATTCACCAAGACTACCACCACCT
Organism: Taxus wallichiana var. yunnanensis; assembly: GCA_018340775.1. NCBI lineage: Eukaryota > Viridiplantae > Streptophyta > Pinopsida > Cupressales > Taxaceae > Taxus > Taxus wallichiana. The sequence goes on along the minus strand of CM031235.1, from coordinate 438,238,639 downwards.
CTCCCACATCTAACCCTTCTATCCCTACTGCCACCAAATCCTCTACCACCGACTCACCTACTTCCCCATCATCTAGCGATTCATTTATCCCTGCTACCCACATATCAAATATTGACCCCTTAGAGGGTGTTTTTGACAAAACTTCTCCACCTCATTCACCCATGTCACAATCTTCACCCACGAAGTCCATAGATCCCGAATCTATTCCTCATAAAAAAAATTGTAAACACAATTTCCCGGGACCCTCGACCTATCAACATGATGGCGAGGCTTCCTCTTCTCTCCCATTCCTGTACACTCGACATGATCGATGATGATACACCTTCTATTAATCTTGTTCAATGTTTTGACAATGACTCCATCCTCACCTACCTTGGTGCGAGAAGATTCATATATTCACCGGTCATTACCTTCTAAGACACAAACCATGTTTAACGAATCAACCATTCAAATCAACATTAACACTCGGGACGACCCACACATTCTAAAGATAGGCCAATATTTAGATGCTACTGAACAAGAAGCTTTTACCTCTTTCCTTCAGGACCATAGCAATGCTTATTCCTAGTCCTATGGTGAAATTCCCTATATTGACCAAAAAATTGTGCTCCAAAATATTGTAACCATTCCCGATGCCAAGCCCATAAAACAAAAGCTGCTAAAAATGCATCCTCATATTGCTCTGTTGGTCAAAGAAGAACTTGTTGCCTTCTCTCAGTTTCCTTCATCCTACCAATTAACTATCCTCAATGGATTTCTAACATCGTTCATGTCACAAATGTGACAGGGGACTCGCATTTGCACATACTTCCATGACCTCAACCCGACTTGTCCCAAAGATGAATTTCCCCTACAGGCATTAACCAACTACTTGATAGTCATCGCTAGCCATGAAATGCTATCACTCATTGATGGTTTCTTGGGCTACAATCAAATATTACTAGATCTAGAATATCAATACAAGACTACCTTCCTCACCACTTGGAAGACCTTCTTCTATTGATTTATGCCTTTTGGCCTTATAAATGTGGGTGCATACCACAAGCCATGACTTACATCTTCCATGACATCATGCATCGCAAATTGGAATATTACATAGATGATCTTCTTGCCAAATCCAAACATCGAACCAAACACCTGACCGTCCTGAAGGTCATATTTGACCACCTCATCAAGTATTGTGTTTGTCTTCAACCAAAGAAGTGCATCTTTGCGGTACTTTCAAGAAAACTCTTTGGTTTCATCATTTCTTTACATGGCATAGAAGTTGATCCTGCTAAAGTAAAGGCTATTCTAGAAATGCCTCCACCCACTAATATTTATCAACTTTGAAGCCTACAAGGTAAGTTGCAATCCATTTGTCATTTTATCTCACTGATTTCTAACCACTGTCAACTATTTCATCATCTTCTCAAGAAATACATTTCATTTAAATGGGACGATGAATTCCATGAAGCCTTTGAAGCCTTAAAATAATACCTCCTTCAACCACCAGTGCTCATTCCGCCTAAATATGACCAACCCTTTTACCTATATATTTCCACCATTGACCATTCTTTAGGTGTCATGCTCACTCATTGCGACGAGCAACACCGAGAGCAAGAGGTTTCTTACATAAGCCGTACCCTTTTGGACTACAAAACTAAATATACCCACGTCGAAAAAATCTGCTTAGCCTTAGTTTTCGTTGCTACCAAACTCCCCTATTACCTACTCAACCACAAACCCTTCGTTGTTACTAATATTGATCCTTGCACTATATGTACGCCAAACCCTATCAACTCAATGTGTCACACATTTTCTTATGCTTCTTTCGATCTCAACCTTGAATTCATTCATCAAAATTCCATAAAGGGCCAAGATATCGCTGACCAAATATCTGACGCACCTCTTTCCAGAATCAACTCTCTAACTTCGATTTCCTAGACGAATCCATAGCTACCCTCTCCTTAGACGAACCCACTTACCAAATGACACTCTTCTTCAATGGCTCCAAGTGTCAACATGGAGGTGGGGCTAGTGTCATCCTCATTCCTCTTGATGGTGAACCTATGCCTTTATATTTCAAACTTGATTTTTATTGTACAAACAATATTGCCAAATATGAAGCACTTGTATTGGGCCTCCAGGATGCTTATGCCTTAGATGTTAAGTCCATCAATATCTTTGGTGATTCCCAGTTGGTCGTAAACCAAGTCAATGGTATATACCAGTGTCGTAATGAGATACTTCAAAAGTATAAACATCACATAGATATACTTTTGACCACCTTTAACCATTACGAACTCCAAACCACCCCATGTTATACCAATAATTTTATGGATACAATGACATGCTTGGCTTCTCAGATACCCACTTTTTCCGGTAACTCTAAAATCTTTGTCACAATACAAAGGCTGCAATCACCCACTTATTTACCTCATGAGGTCTACTCTCTTTGAACTGTTGCATTTTTGACCCACGCGACGTTTGGTATAAGCAATGTGTAAACTATATTTCCCTTTCCATTCTACCGTTGATCTCACTCGTAATGGACAACAGGCCTTTCTTAAAAGTGTCTATCATTATGTCATCATGGGTGGTCTTCTTTATAAGCAAGGCTTAGACGATATTCTCTTACGATGCCTTACAAGTTTTGAAATTCCCTACACCATTAAGGAAGTTCACGATGGAATTTACGGAGGCCACTTTAGTGGTTTAACTGTCGTAAAATGAATTATTTGCCTTGGATATTATTGGTCAACCCTAAATCACAATTGTTGTGACTATGTCAATCGTTGTGTGAAATAAAGCAGCAATATGATAATCTCCATCACACACCTAGTCATGCCTTGCAAGTCACATGAGACCTTTGACCTTTCTCTTAATGGGGTTTGGATCTTGTTAGTGAGATCAATCCCCATTCTTCACAAAGCCACCAATGGATTATAACCATTACTGAATATTATACTAAATGGGTAGAATCCATCCCCCTCATTTCTACTAAAGCCGAGAACATATATGAAGAGAATGGGGTTTTCAGATTTGGCGTGGCGACAGTGATTAACATCGGTCACAAATTGGTGACATTGATAAGATATAGCCTACATCGGTCAAATAAAATATGACCGATGTCGGTTACTAGTGACCGAGGTCGGTCAAAAGTTTAAGGAAAAATAGGTTAGATAAGGGTGTTAGGGGTTGAAACTATGAGGTGTGAATGTCGTGGGTTGAGGGTAGCTAGGGTAGGTTACAAAGGTTGCGGGGAAGGAAAATATGATGGAATGGTAGGAATCCATTAGTCGAGTAAGGGGTGTTGTGGAAATGGTAATGGGTTTAATCCACAATGTGGTTTTTGGATGCAGACGAGAGATCGATTACGGATGCGGGATAGAGTTCCACCATTATTGACAAAGTGGTGTGGGGATACATGACCAATTAGGAGTGGAGACACGTGACCAACATGGGTCTAATCGGTATCAACATTATACGTGTATAGTGCATGATTCTAGTTTGATGATCACTCTCATCAATAGATGGGATTCCACGACCAACATGTTCCATCTTCCGACATGTGGATCACTTTGTCACCTTAAAGGACGTGTACATGATCCTGAGATTACCAATAGTGGGAGCACATGTGTACTTCATTTCATTAGAGGCCTCTGAGGAGCTGATGTTGAGTTTTTTTGGAGAGGGGATGGCCAAGTTGAGATTCCATAGTGTCAACATGAGTTATGGAGATATGTACGGGCCCATCCCGAGGAGATGAGGCTAGTAGTTCGATGATGGAGGTAGTGTGCTATTTTATCTTGCGAGAATCGAAGGGTGGGAGATTCCCATAGGAATTGATGGGATTTCTTCATGATATGATGGAGGACGGGACTGGCTCGCATGGGTATCGGCTTACAGTGCAGTTATACAGGGAGCTATGGGCATATAAGAGGCTACAGAGGTTCAGCATGTGCTACACTTTCCTTCTTCATTGTTGGGCCTATGAGCACATTGTGTGCATGCGGCCAATTGGTTTTCCCTGGCTAGATGCATTTGAGCTAGGTATGGTCTGGGTTGGTTATAGGTGTTGGGTGTCAGTTGGTGGTGTGCGTCGGGGGGCTAGGGCTACACATGATGTGGCTCACTACAGGTGGATGTTGGAGGGGTTTTCTAGAGTAGACATTATCTGGAGGTTGTATGTGGTATATCCATCATACAGTCACATGGCCACGGAGTTGGATGAGCTACAGTTGCTCAGGTGGATAGTGGGGTGTCGTGCCAAGGAGCACGAGATGATACCAGTAGATAGAGTCCGGTGGCAGTTTGGGCTGCCCCAGGATGTGCCACCACCATTTTCGCAGTATAAGAGGGATGACATGGAGAGACCTATGTCTCCACCCCAACCTATAGTGCTAACAGGTAGGAGGAGCGATTGGTGGACTGAAAAATAGATGATGTCGGTTACACAAATGCATATAGGACAAAGAGTGGGTAGTCTAGCTACGAGCAAGACCACCTGACTAGGGCAGCCAAATGTGGCTTCCCTCACAGTCCAAAGAGACATTATAGGGACATGTGGCTGCATTACAAGCCCAGATTACTGGTTTACAGGGGCAGCTGACGGGGTCATAGGTAGAGGTGGTGACATTACAAGCATAGGTTATGGGGTTGTAGGGTCGGTTGGCCTTGCCACCGCACAGCATATATTGTGACCCTACAGCCCAAGTACAGGCTTAGGGGTAGGGTCCCATTTTATACATAGGGGCGGGACAAGGTTCCTTGGTACATGTACATAGCATAGGGAAAAGGTCCCCTATTACACGTAGCTAAATGGGATAGGGTCTCGGGAGATAGGTATAGGGGCTGAGACCGATGGCACCTCTGCAGACCGTACTCAATGGCTAGGTTTAGGGATGCCCTGGTCAAGGCACGATACTATCGGGACCACTTAATGGCTGCAGAGGATAAACATCACATCCTATGTTGAGTATATAGCACAACAGATTTGAGTGAGAGGACCATATCCCGCACTCACGGTGTGGAAGTATGGGGGTCGGCAATCCTAGAGATAGGGTCAAGGTGAGGCTACTAGTGTACGGGACTTGACTCCATGGGAGGGGCCATCAGAGGTTATACCAAGGCCTATGGTGGGTGGGGAGATGCTAGTAGGATGCCACATAGGAGCAACAGAGGAGGAGGAGACCCGTGAGATAGACATGGAGGATATCGATGGGGATGCCTAATAGTTATGCATGTACCTCCATGTTTTTTTCATATGTTGAGATATACAGGCCAACTTTCCGAAGAGAGCAAGGATGTACATGATATTTTTAGAGATTTTGGATCATATACCGGCCTACGTCTTTGAAGATGGTGAGGATGTACATGAGATTTTTGAAATTTTTGGATCATATTTGTATCGTGTGTACATATGTATGTATAAACAGACTTTCTTATTTATAGACAATGATATTTATAGTATGGATGGTGTACTTATTTTTAATTTCTGTTATTATGTGTGTATGTGATGGAAACTAGGTGAATTAGGCATGATTGAGTCAAGGTCATGTAGGCATGGTAGATTCAGGTCAATTTAGGCATGGTGGAGTCAAGTTGGTTTAGGCATGATTGAGTTAGGTTGATTTAGGCATGGTGGAGTCAAGTTGGTTTAGGCATGATTGAGTTAGGTTGGTTTAGGCATGATTGAGTTAGGTTGATTTAAGTTTGATTCAATGTCCAAGTTATTGGTAACATGGGGGAAAATGGTGATGTATATGTAGGTTATGGTTTAAATTTCCAAATATGTGCTATAATGGAAATGTGAAAATGATAAATGAATGATTTGATGATGTGGTAAAAATGTGTATTAATTGATGCTTGTTTGGTTTAATTTCTAGTTATTGATATAAAATGGAAACTAAGGTAGAATGTGAATAGGAAAGTGAAAGGGGAAATGGTTAGGGTAAATAGTGGCCGAAGCTAACCTCTAAGGACCCCATTCCCCAAGTGTTGCCTACATAGCCCTGGCAAAAAGGGACCTCAAGCCAATGTAGTTCTCCCATAATCTAGGGAAGATTATGATGAAGTAGAGGAATGGGTTAGTAGGTGTTAGGCATGGTTGAATGTAGGTCATAGGCATGATTGAGTGTAGGTCACAGGCATGGTTGAGTTTAGGTCATAGGCATGGTTGAGTTGTTTTAAATATAGGTGTCGATGATCTGGTCCTATATAGGATAATCAATAAGTAATGAGGAAAATGAATAGTAAGAGGTGGTAAAAGAGCCACTTAATTGATAAGCACCCTAACAAGTCTACCATACCCTAGATGGACTTATGAACGTAAGACCCTAAAGGCCTTGCATAATGGACTATCCTAAGGGTGAAGAAAGTCACATGATCACAAAATGTCACAATTGCAGAAAGTCCCTTGAGTAGAGAGGAAATTAGGATGAAAAGGAAATGAGGTGAGAATGGGTGGTTTAGTGTAACTTAGTGTACGACAAACATGTTTTTCTTAGCAAGAAACCTAGGATCAAAAATAGGCAAGTCCATGACGAAAATTTCATCATTTTCTTCATTTTTTCATTTTTTTGTATTTTTAATAGACTAATCAATGCGGGAAGTCTATATGGGATGATTATATTATCTCCTTGAGGTCTTCGTGAAGCTGATCGATGCGGGAAGCTTCTATATTTTTTATGGTATTTTTGCAAATGACTTTATATAGTTGTCCTTCAAGGGAGTAGTCTATTTTATAGTGATGGAAAGAGTGAAGAGATCTCCCTTTTTGTTTTTGGGCATTTAAGTCATGGAAAAGACTATATAGGAATATTAGGTTCTTGTTTAGAAGACAAGACCATAGCACACAGAGGTTAATTATGAAAGAGGTGGTTTCGAGTGATGAACAACCATGGGATTCCACCTTGAATAAGACAAAAAGTATCCATGAGAATCGTGCTATGAATAGAGTCATGGTACTCATATTGAAGATAAGGTTGAAAGGTGATGGGTAATCACATGATTCTTTTTAGTTGTAGATCCTCAAAAATAGGTAATATGGAAGGTGAAAAATGCACAAGGGATGAGCGATCAATTGACAAAAAGTGATATAAAACTTGATGTCAACAATAAAATGGTCAAAGATGCAAGGCGTTGAGGGGCTCAGGTTTAGGTTTACCTTCAAGTGAAGACAAACGATAAGCACTTGATCCATAGGCATGGGTAACGATATAGGGCCCAAGCCAATTAGGAGAAAATTTGCCCGTTTACTTTTTTCTTCTTTGGTTACATGTTGATTTTCCTTCAAGATGAGGTCATTGACCTGAAAGGTTCATTCATGAACACATTTGTCATAGGCACATTTTATACATTTTTGGTAGATTTGGAGATGGTCAAGAGCATTGAGACAACGTTCATCTAATAACTCAAGTTGCGCCAAACGATCTTGGTGAAATTCATCATCATTGAGCATGTCTTGTAGTGATATGCGGAGAGATGGAATCTAGACTTCGAGAGTTAAGATGCGGCTCTGTACCGTAGACCGAGAAAATGTGTGGCAAATCGAAGTGTGAATACCAAAGTGTGATAAGCCCACAAGGTTAAAGGAATGTGCATATGCCAATCCTTCCCAAAGATCGTTGACTACTTTCTTGAAGAATTTTGTTCAAGGTTTTATTGGAAGATTCTCCTTGTCTATTGGTTTACGGGTAATAAGGTGATGAGAAACTGATTTGGATGCCAAAATCATCACATAACTTACGTAGGGTTTTGTTTTTGAATTGCTTTCCATTATCAGTGATGAGGCGTTGAGGAACACCAAAGCGACAAATGATGTGATGGTTGATGAATTCACATATTTTCGGCTTTTGTAGAAATGAGGGAATGGCTTCTACCCATTTAGTATAATATTTAGTAGCGGTTATAATCCATTGGTGGCATTGTGAAGAATGGGGATTGATCTCACCAACAAGATCCAAACCCCATTGAGAGAAAGGCCAAAGGTCTCGTGCGACCTACAAGGCATGAATAGGTGTGTGATGGAGATTAGCATGTTGTTGGCATTTCACACAATGCTTGACATAGTCACAACAATCACGGTTTAGGGTTGGCCAATAATAGCCAAGGTAAAGAATGTGTTTTGCGATAGTTAAAGCGAGAGAGAGTAGGGAAGGAGAAATAGAAGAGATAGATTTATCTCATATTATTCTGAATAACACAAAGCACACGTACAGTATTTATAGGACAGAAATCTGTACTAGACTCCCTAACTAAATGGAGAAGATCCACAATAGAAGCAGAGAATGATGGAAGAAGAGATAATGTGATAAGATAGACACCTAATCTAATAACCAACGTATGCTAACATTCCCCCCCTTATTACATTATTCTTGCAAATGTGACCTCTGAAAGATTCAAATTTCACTTTTCCAAGAGATTTAGTGAGAATGTCAGCAACTTGTGCTTCAGTAGGACAGTACTGGAGCTGAATTTGATGGTTCAAGACGTGCTCTCGAATGAAATGGCAGTCAATTTCAATATGCTTTGTTCGTTCATGAAAGACTGGATTCTGCACGAGCTTCAACACACTCTGATTGTCGCAATAGAGAATAGGTGATGCTTTTTTCAGGAATTCCTAGGTCATCCATAATGTGACGTATCCATATCACTTCGCACACAGCTCCTCGTGCGGCGTGATATTCTGCCTCTGTGGATGAGATAGAAACAACATTTTGCTTCTTGCTTATCCACGAGATAGGTCCAGATCCGAGATGAAATATGTATCATGTAGTTGACTTCTTATCATCAACAGATCCAGCGTGGTCCGAGTCGACATATCCCTGTAGGAAGAATTGATCATTCTTTTTATATTCCAGACCATAATTAGTTGTTCCTCGGACATATCTCAAAACATGCTTTGCTGCATTCCAGTGACATTTCTTTGGCTCTTGCATGAACCTGGAAAGATAGCTGACAGCATAGCAGAGATCTGGTCTGGTGTATGTCAAATAGATGAGCCCTCCAACCAATTTCTGTATAGAGAGTAGCATCTACTTGAGGTGAGTCCTGGAATCTTGAAAGTTGCAAGCCTTTTTCCATGGGAGTGGATATAGGTTTACAGTCGGACATTCTATACTTTTCCAGGAGTGTCTTGGCGTACTTTTTCTGGGAGACAAAGATGTGATGCTCCTTTTTCCATATTTCCAAGCCAAGACAGTAATGTAGTAGCCCCAAATCTGTCATGTCGAAGGTTCTTTTGAGATCATTCTTTACAATATCAACCTGATCTTCTGAACTACCAGTGATCACAAGATCATCTACATAAACAACCAGAATGACAATTTCTTTGCCTACCTTCTTTATATACAAATTTGAATCTGAGGGACTACGAGTGAACCCATGCTGCAAAAGGTGATCGTTGATCTTGATATACCATGCCCTGGGAGCTTGTTTCAGTCCGTAAAGAGATTTGATGAGACGACATACCTTTTTAGGCTGATTTTCATCAACAAATCCTTCAGGTTGGGTCATGTATACTTCTTCTTTCAGATCACCATTTAGGAAAGCACTCTTGACGTCCATCTGCTGAAGTCTCCATCCTTTTTGTGCTGCAAGTGCGCAAACTACTCTGATGGTCTTCATCTTCGTAGTGGGTGCAAAGGTTTCTTCATAGTCGATGCCTTCTTTCTGAGCATATCCTTTGGCTACAAGTCGTGCTTTATGTTTGTCGATGGATCCATCTGCCTTATATTTTGTCTTGAAAACCCATTTGCAGCCTATGGGTTTCTTTCCTGTAAGCAGATCGACAAGTTCCCATGTCCGATTTTTCATGAGTGAGTCATATTTTGTTTCCATAGCTTCCTTCCACTGAGTTTGACTGAGTGCTTCACGAACATTATCTGGCTCGGAGCTATTCATCAGTGAACTCATGAGTGCAAAGTTTACCTCATTTCTTGTTTGACTCCTTGTTTTGACTCCGGATGATGTATCTGGGAGTTGTTGCAAATTTGAGTCCTTGATAGTGCTTTGTACCCACTTCGGATGAGAACTTGACTGCTTTTGAGAAGAACTGTGTCATTGCCGTGAGGATTGATGTGGAGTCACATTCTGCAGTTCTCCAAGGTCAACAAATAGTTCTCCTAGTAGCATTTCTTTTCTCTGAGTAGTCTCCTCCAGCTCATCATCTGATTCAGAGACTAATCGGTGAGATGTGTTTGGAAGTGGATCTTCTGTTGATACTATTGAGTCAAAGGATGACTCGTCACAAACCACATCCCGACTCTCGTATATTTTCTTTGTCTCAGGATCCATGAGACGATACGCCTTCGAGGTAGTACTGTAGCCAAGAAGGATACACGGGAGTGTTTTTGGCTCTACCTTCTTTCTCTTCTGAGCTGGGACATGCATGTATGTTATGCAACCAAATACTCGCAAATGAGAAATTGATGGTTTTTTACCACTCCATACCTCTTCTGGCATCTTGTTCAGTAGAATATTTGTTGGTGCCCTATTGAGAAGATATACAACCATTTGTACTACTTCAGCCCAATAGCGTTCTCCTAGCTTTGCAGTTGATAGCATGCAGTGAGCCATCTCCATCACTGTGTGATTGCGACGCTCAACAATGCCATTTTGCTGGGGCGTGTAGGGAGCAGTCAGGTGCTGCTTAATGCCGTGATGGTTTAGGAAGGCCAAGAACTTCTTTGATGTGAATTCCCCCCCTCGATCTGAGCGGAGTAGAAGAAGTGGTTGTCCAGACTCTTTGACAACACGATGATAGAAGTTTGAAAGTGTTGAAGAGCCTCACTTTTTTGCTTTAGGAAATATACCCACATCTTGCGAGAGTGGTCATCCATGAACAATTGGAAGTATTTGTATCCTGAAAACGAAGCAGGCAATGGGCCATTCAGATCGGTATGAACTACCTCCAGACACTTCTTGGCATGGAAGGTGCTCACTTGAAACGGATCTCTATGTTGTTTTCCTGCAAGACAACCAGGCAAATAGGCAAGGAACTGGACAATTTGGGTAGTCCACGGACCATTGCTTTTGAACTCATCTGGTGCAATGAACCGACCGACAAGTGTCCATATCTAAAATGCCATAAGGCAGTTGATTCTATTGTTGAAGCAGATAAAGCTACTGCAGAAGATGAAACAGTATCTAAAGCAAATAACTTATCTTTTACAAAAGCTTTAGCAAGAACCGTACCTTGTCTGGAGATTAAGCATGATTTAATGCCATTTTGAACAAGAAATTCAACCTTAAGGTGATGATTCAAGAGCTGAGTAACTGACAAAAGATTGCTAGTCAAGCCAGGAACATATAGTACCTTTGTAAGTGTACATTTTCGTGGCCCCAGAGGAATGGTCACATTCCCTATTCCTTCTACAATGTACTCTTTGTCATCCGCTATCCGAACTCGATCTCCAGTTGGCTCTTCGTGTAGTGAATCAAACAGCTTCTTGTCACCTGACATATGCTTGCTTGCACCAGAGTCTATCAACCAGACTTTCTTCGTGGGCTGAGAAGTTTGAGAGATGAGTACAAGATTCTTACTACAATGGGCTCCTTCTGATGTCTCCTCATCAGAGTCATCATCTTCTTGTTGGGCTGCAAGATGTCCTTTTGCTTTCTCCAGTGGGGACGTCGTTTGGACTTTTGAAAATCTTCGCGCCCGGATGTGCTTGTATGGCTTGAAGGCCCTTGTTTCAGGCTGTTGTGCCAGCAGTGATCAGTGTCATGAGTATTGGTTCTGCAAATGTGACACCATCTCTTTGACTTTTGATCTTTCTATTTGGATTGCGCTGGATTTGGCTTCTCTGGGGGACCTTTCCGATTCTTCTGGCCATGATTAGGCTTTGAGAACAAGGCTTTGTCCTGAGACTCCCATGCGATGAAGTGATAGCTTCTTCCTGCTGCAGCAAATTCACAAGCTCTTCGAATGTCACTGTTTGTTTAGACACATTCAGTGTTGTAACAAACACTCGAAATTGAGAAGGGAGTGCTCTCAAGGTGATTGGGATGAGTAGTTTATCGTCTATTGTTTCACCGAGCGCCAATAACTCCGATCTCAACTCAGCCACGCGACGCAGGAATTCCTCCACTTTCTCGTCAGACCCCATAGAGAGGGTGTGCAGCTTCGACTGAAGATGAAGAATCTTTGTTTGATTTTTGGCTTCATAAATGGTTGCTAACTTGTCCCAGGCCTCCTTGGGTTTCTCCGCATTCGAACATGTGGTTGCACATCATCACTGATACTGAGCATTATCAGCATCAAGGCTTTAGCACAAGCCATGTCATATTTTATTAGTTCATCTGGGGTCATGGGTGGGAGCAGCACACTCGTGATATTCCCCATAATCCTTCAAACTGAAGGATTGTCTTCATTTTTGTCTTCCAGGCCGCAAAATTAGGCCCTTTGAGCAACTGAGCGTCAGACAGAAGTAACTTCGGAGCAGACATTGTAATAAAAAAATATTTATTTATTTGAAAAGTTATTACAATTTGGACTCACTGTCGAGAATGACTGGCTTGTAGATGCTCGCGATATTCGCGTGCTGTGAGATGGTGACGCTTTGCAGGGTGTTCTTCTTCATCATCACAATCGGCGTCGTATCCGGCTTCTAATTCTTCCCATACTCACTTTGCTTGGCAGCTGACGTCGAAAAGAAAGTACTCAAGGAGTCCTTCTCGAACTAGTTTGTCGAATGCAAGATTGCCGCAATTTCGAAGCTCGTTCAGCAAAGCAAAGTAGAACCCGGAGCTCTCAGGAGCTTCTCCACGGTGTTCTCTGGCTGGCGAGTTGATGTTGTGGCTTTCAGCTGTGGCGACCGTGTTGTTGACGCTTTCAATCGAGTTGTCTACACTCGACATTCGATGTAGTGTAGAAGAGACTGTTGTAGACTCAAAACTACCTCGACAGCGTTGAAGGTCTCCGCGCACAGAAATAAGTTCTCTCTCCCGGCGAGATCTCCACGTCCAGCTTGTGGTCTCCAACATGCTCAGCAGTCTCCACGAAAGAGTTGTCTTCAATACGCTCAGGTTTCGAACATGGCTCGGCTCAAACGGAGACAGGTCCAGCACGGCCCAGGCAAGGATCGGAGGTCCCGATTATTCGACCCAAGGGACTAGTCGAAAGTTCGAATGCCAATTCTGTTGCAGAGAGTTTTGCAACTCGCAGGCATTGGGCGGGCACCGGAACGCGCACAAGAAGGAACGCCAGAAGTAAAGCGAGCTCGAATGCAGGTGATCCATAGCTTGCAACTTGTTTCGTCCAATTTTAAACGAAGAATTCTTCCGACTTTCCATGCCGGGATTCGAATCTGGCTCTCCACTGCCTGTTCTTACAGGATTGGCTTTCCTTGCCAATACATCACGTGCTTCCTGCGCATCTGCAAACCGTGTGGAAATCGAGCAAAGCATAAATTTTTTCTTCTGTCCAACGCAACAGCAAGAATGTTTCCTCTTCACGCAGCACACTCTTCCATGCAGCAGCAACAGCAGACTCTTCCACGTAGCAGCAAAGCTTCAGGACTCACTCAGTGGTCGAAGAAAAGCTTCAGGCGCTCTGTAATGGCGCGTTTTCAGAATTGGAGGGCGTAATGCCTGTCCTGGAGCCACGTGTTTTGGCTGAATCGATTATCTTTGTTGGTGAATTCCGTCACGTCCACGTTCAGTGCCCCTTCGAACCGTAGGAATCAACAGCTATTAGTTGCAGAGATCTCCAACAGCGCATTCGAACCCTCTTCCATGATGGCCAAGTGCGATCCACGTCACGGAAAATACAAGACTTGCTGTCTCATGTACAGAGGCGACGTCGTCCCAACTCGCTGTGGCCACCATCAAAAACAAGAGAACAATCCAGTTCGTGGACTGGTGTCCCACCGGATTCAAATGCGGAATCAATTATCTGCAGTCGCTCTGATACCAAACTGAGAGAGAGCAGGAAGGAGAAATAGAAGAGATAGATTTATCTCATATTATTCTGACTAACACAAAGCACACGTACAGTATTTATAGGACAAATCTGTACTAGACTCCCTAACTAAATGGAGAAGATCCACAATAGTTGCAGAGAATGATGGAAGAAGAGATAATGTGATAAGAAGACCTAATCTAATGTATCTTAACATAAACCACTAAAGTGGCCTCCAAAAATTCCATCGTGAACTTCCTTAATGGTGTAGGGAATTTAAGAACTTGTAAGGTATCGTAAGAGAATACTGTCAAGACTCGCTTATAAAGAAGACCACCCAAGATGACATAACAAGAGACACTTTTAAGAAAGTTCAATTGTCCATTACGAGTGAGATCGGTGGGTAGAATTGAAAGGGAAATATAGTCTGCACATTTCTTATACCAAAGGTCATGTGGGTCGGGTGCAACGGTTCGAAAGAGTAGACCTCATGAGATAAATAAGGTATTGTGACAAAGATTTTAGAGTCGGTGAGCGAAGCGAGTATCCGATAAGCCAAGTAGGTCATTCTATTCGTAAACTTATTGGTAGAACGTGGGGTTTGGAGTTTGTAATGGTCAAATGTAGTCAAAAGTATATCTACATGATGTTTATACTTTTGAAGTATCTCATTATGATATCTTGGTATATACCATTGACTTGGTTTGCAACCAGCTGGGAATCACCAAAGATATTGATGGACTTAACATCTAAGGCATAAGCAGCCTAGAAGCCCACTATGAGTGCTTTGTATTTGGAAATATTGTTTGTACAATAAAAATCGAGTTTGAAATAGAAAGCCATAGGTTCACCATTAAGAGGAATGAGGATGACACCAGCCCTAGCTCCACGCTGACACTTAGAGCCATCGAAGAAGAGTGTCATTTGGTAAGCGGGTTCATCTAAGGAGTGGATAGCTATGGATTCATCTGGGAAATTGAAGTTAGAGATTTGATTCCCGCAAAGAGGTGTGTTAGCTAGCTAGTCAGCGATAGCTTGGCCCTTGATGGATTTTTTATGAATGAATTTAAGGTCAAGGTCGGCAAGAAGCATATGTCAATGTGCGGCACGTTGATATTGATATGGTTTGGTGTATATATAGTGTAAGGGGTCAGTATTAGTAACAACAAAGGTTTTGTGGTTGAGAAGGTAATGGCGGAGTTTGATGGTGAGAAAAATAAGCATAAGAAGAGTTTTTTGGCGTGGTTATATCTAGTTTCATAGTCCAAAAGGGTATGGCTTATATAATAAACCACTTTCTCTCGATGTTGCTCGTCACGATGGGCGAGCATGGCACCTAAAGAATGGTCAGTAGAAGAAATATATAGGTAAAAGGTTTGCTCATCTTTAGGCAGAATGAGCACTGGTGGTTGAAGGAGGTATTGTTTTAAGGCTTCAAAGGCTTTATGGCATTCATCATCCCATTTAAATGAAATGTCTTTCTTGAGAAGATGATGAAATGGTTGACAACGGTCAGAAATCTGTGAGATAAAATGACGAATGGATTGCAACTTACCTTGTAGGCTTCAAATTTGATGGATATTAGTGGGTGGAGGCATTTCTATAATAGCCTTTACCTTAGCAGGATCAACTTCTATGCCACGCAAAGAAACGATGAAACCAAGGATTTTTCTTGAAAGTACCGCAAAGATGCACTTCTTTGGTTGAAGACAAACACAATACTTGATGAGGTGGTCAAAGATGACCTTAAGGATGGTCAGGTGTTTGGTTCGATGTTTGGATTTGGAAAGAAGATCATCTACGTAATCTTCCAATATGTGATGCATGATGTCATGGAAGATGTAAGTCATGGCTCGTTGGTATGTATCACGCTCGTTTTTAAGGCCAAAAGGCATGACTCAATAGCAGAAGGTCCCCAAGGGGTGATGAAGGTAGTCTTGTGTTGATTTTATGGAGCCGTAATATTTTATTGTAGCTCGATAAACTGTCCATGAGCGATAGCATTTCATGGCCAGCAAGTGAGATCAACTAGTTGGTTAATGCCAGTAGGCAAAAGTTGTCTTTGGTACAATCTAGGTTGAGATCACAGAAGTTTGTGCAAATACAAAGTCCCCCTGCCACCTTTGTGATAGAAACGATGTTAGAAATCCATTGGGGATAGTCAATGGGTAGGATGAAGGAAACTGAGAGAAGGCATTGAAGCTCTTCTTTGACCAGCAGAGCAATGCGAGGATGCATTTTCTGTAGCTTTTGTTTGATGGGCTTGGCATCAGGAATGGTTACGATATTGTGGACCATGATTTTGGGTCAATATCGGGCATATCGGCATAGGACCAAGAAAAAGCGTTGCTATGGTCCCAAAGGAAAGAGGTAAAAGCTTCTTGTTTAGTAGCATCTAAAGATTGGCCTATCTTTAGAATGTGTAGGTCATCTTGAGTGTTAATGTTGATTTCAATGGTCGATTCATTCAACATGGTTTGTGTCTCAGAAGGTAATGACTGGTGAATATAAGAATATTCTCGCACCAAGGTAAGTGAGGATGGATTCATCATTTTGACATTGAACAACATTAATGGAAGGTGTATCGTAATTGATCATGTCAGGGTATAGGAATGGGAGAGAATAGGAAGCCTCGCCATTATGTTGATAGATCAAAGGTCCCAGGGAATTTTTGTTTAAGAAAAAAAAGTTAGGATGAATAGATTCGGGATCTATGGACTCCGTGGGTGAATATGGTGACATGGGTGAATGAGGTAGAGAAGTTTTGTCTTCCTTAATGAGGTTGATAAAAGGCTTCTTGGGAGGTCCCATAGGCCTATAGCTCCTGTATAACCGCACTAGGTAGGCTGGTACCCATGCAAACCATGTCCTGTCCTCCATCATATCACGAAGAACTCCCATCAATGCTCTTGGGAATCTCCCACCCTCCACATCTAGAAATGTAAAAAAACACACTGTCTCCATCATTAGAACTACTAGCCTCATCTCCTCAGGATGGGCCGGTACATATCTCCATAACTCATGTTGGCGCTATGGAATCTCAACTCGGCCATCCCCTCTCCAAAAACACAACATCAGCTCCTCAGAGGCCTCTGATGAAATGGAGTACACATGCGCTCCCACTATCGGTAATCTCAGGATCCTGTACACGTCCTCTAAGGTGACTGTGATCTCACCTGTCAGAAGATGGAACATGTTGGTCACGGAATCCCATCTATCGATGAGAGTGACCATCAAACTCGAATCATGCACTATACACCTATAGTGTCAAATACCAATCAAACCCACGTCAGTCACATGTCCCCACTCCTCATCAATCATGTCTCCCCACACCACTTTGTCAATAGCGATGGAACTCTATCCCGCATTTTTAGCTAATCTCTCGCTTCGCATCTAAACAATCACACTGTGGATTAAACCCATAACCATTTCCACAACACCCCTTACCCGACTAACCCATTCCTGTCATTCCTTCATATTTTCCTTCCCTGCAACCTTCGTAACCTACCCTACCTACCCTCAACCCACTTACATTCACACCTCACAGTTTCCAACCCCCTAACACCCTTGTCTAACCTCTTTTTCCTTAAAATCGACCGACCTCGGCCGGTAGTAATTGGCATCGTTCATCTATTATTTGGTGATGTTAGCTATATCTTACTGACGTCGGCCAATTTGTGACCGACATTGGTCACTGTCACCGCACCAAATCCAAAAACCCCCATTTTTTCTCTCACCAAATTCTCAACATTCACCTAGTAACCTATTCTACCCTACCCTCCCCTACCCTAAGCCCCTCCCCACACCTATTTCCCCTACCTAGGACCTATCCCCTCCCTCATTTCATCAATTTTAACCACAAATTTTATTATAATCCCCATCCAAAATCCCTACCCATCTCCCCTATTTTCCCACAACAAATATGTAGAAAGGATTAGATCTTACCTCGTCTTGGCGTCATCTACATGGTGGCACGACTGGACGTTGCGCCGGTGGTCCACCCAAACCCTCTCCCGCCTCTGCCATGCCAAAATCTACCTCGAATCTCTCCACCAATCAACTTGGTCCGCCCAATCTCGTGGACCCATCTACCTAGCTCCTCTCACCAACCGGATCTCTTCACCTCAGCCAAGTACTAGTCCCTTGTACTTTCCTATTAAATAATGCAAAATTCAACCGACTCTATCATTTTCTCTAATGATACAACACAATAATGATTCCATAAAATACAAAAAAATATTTTATAAACCCAACCCGACTTGACCGACGCCTGTCCTATTTGTGCCCTAGCCAACCGACGTCGAGTCACCCTCTAACCAGAATCGGTCCACCCTGCTAACTGTTTGGTCTTGCTAAGTTACCTTTTTCCTGCCACCATTCATGCCAATGCACCCTTTTATCATCTCGGACACCCATTGAACCATACCTACAAACCCAACCTACCCTTACATTACCTTTGTTGCATCTTAGGAGTTGTTATTTTCCCTATACCTTGGCCTTACCCATGTCGTTACCTATATACCTTGACCTGAACCACTTTTTGTGACCTTTGACCCTCTCGTGCTCATTGTACCTTGCGACGTGGTTACCCATGTTGTTCAGCCTACCGACCTTACCTTGCCTATTGTCATGATGTTTATCCTGACTTGACCTTTGGTGTACCGAAACATACCTAAACGTTCATACACCTGACCTCTATTGTGTTTCCGCACCATATCCTATACCTTGGATACCAGAATCACTTCAACCCTATTTGGATAGACCTATCGACCTTAGCCGACGTAGATTTTGAAAGCTTCTCAACCTGGTATCGTGCCACAGTTTCCAACGTGTGTGTGCATTCAACTGCCACTACCTTTGACCCTAGCCCATTTACTGTTTACCCAATTTGACCTTTTACCTTTACCCAATGTGCCCAATGATCTTCATTTTCCCACCTCCTCATTTTATCAAACCACTCACCACTTCCATCTCTCACCTCATCGGTTCCTAGTTTGAGGGGGGTTACCTTCACCCACGCTTGGGGAAACACCACCCTCACTTACACTTGACATAACCATTTCCTATTTTTTTTCAGTGTCGCTTACCAATACAAGCTACGCAACAAAAGGGGAAAAATGTAGACACCAAAATTGGGTCACACTCCCTTTGTCCTGTCAAAGAACCAACTCAAACACATTCACCTAACCATGACCCTTATACCCTACATTAACATTAATACACATCCTCACCCCATTATTAATTTAATTACTTTAATTAAATGGCTGGACAACTCACCTAGACACCTCACCATAGACCTATTCGTAGCATGTTTCCATAAATGAATAATATTTGGTTCAACCCTAAAAATCAAGGCCTATTATTCCTCTAACCACCTTCATGCTCATAAAAACATAACGTCCATTCTCGATCCATGAATAAATGGATAGACTGCCTAAATGATTGTGAAATCTATTATTTTTAGCAAATCTATGGAATCCCACCTTAACCAACGTTGGTCATCCTGAAACCAACGCTATCAACCAGAATCGTCGTCGGTTACCATTTATTCACTTTAGAAACCTTGTTCGTGGGTTGGCACATTATGAGATCAAAGAGAAGAGAAGAGAGTTGCATGCAAGGTAACCAAAGCCTTTTCATACCTACTAGACATCCATAGCTAGCACTAGGACAGATCCAGAGGTATTGCACTCACGGTAACATTCCGGGAAGCACCACTGCGGCACCAAGTTCCATCCCACCAATCAATCATCACCACCACATAGCCATTGGACCTGCAACACCAGTAAGTACATTTATCACCTGTGTTATTTTAGCCTTGTCTTGTTTTAAAGGTTTTTGTCACCTTTGTTGTCATTTCCTACTTGCATTCCCTTTTCCCCACTATTCCTCTTTCTGTAAACCCAACCATTCCTCCACCCACACCATAAAACCACCTATACCTGACCTCTACATATTTCTGAGTGTTCCTAAGATCCCCATATACCTCGTTATGCCCTATGTCATCTTTCCTGACCTCAACTCAAACCCCACTAACAAATCTTATTGAGTCTTATCAGCTCGCCTCTACCAACACTAGTTACCCATAACCGTAAATCGCCGTTCCGCCTAACCATGATCGATCATACCTCGACGCTTCGGTCTTTGTGTCTACCAACATTATGTAAACCAACAACCACATACCAACCAAGACAACCCAAACACCTTACCCAACCTCGCTAATCGTGACTCGCAAACCACCGAACAACTCCGCAACCTGACTCAAGACCTTGACCCACATAGTTTTTAGTATTTAATTGGATCGACGTTGATAGTGATTTGAGGTACCCAAATTAGAATACTAGCACTAGATTTGTTTATGTACGCATTTTAGTTACTTCATAATTTGTTTTATAAAACAAAGTGGGTTGACAGCCTTCTAGGAAGTATCACACTTCCTGGATCTAGCATACGTTAGGCAGCCACTGTCATATATTATTTAACTCTTCTTTAGTGGTCTTGTTTTCTATTTCAAGTAGTTCCTCCCAGCCAAAAGGAAGCTCTCACATCAAGATCGGATTGAGAAATCGAACACGCACATCAACCTCCAAACCAACACAATGTATTCCTTCTCAACCCATAACATTAATTGTTTCGTGACATTTCAAAACGTAAAGAAAATGGTGAAACACGTATAATGAGAAAGAAAGGATATATCCAATCAATATCTAAGATAGTATTTTTAATTATTTTAAATATGTGAACATGAAACAAAAAAACTAGAAGAAGGGAGCAAGGTTGCACCCTAGTGTATGTGTGAAAAGTGAGGTCCATGTAAGTAAATGTGCCCTCAACAGTCATGTTTGGACCTAGAACAATAGTGCAAAGCATCAATAGTGAGGCAGAGAATATGACCCCAAGTTTTTATGTCATGGTGATCTACCCAATGAGGATAGGGGCAAGGGCCCATTGTCATCTAGTTTAAAAAAATTATGCATGTGATCATGATCAAAGAATCTATGGCCACGAGGGAATACACATGGAGAAAAATACTATGAAATGATCCTATATGTACCATGGGTAACTTGTGTCCTATGATGATACCTATCCATGTGAGGTGGAATATGAGACTAATGTATCTTCCGTGAATGAGGAGTACAAGCTATATGTAGAGTAGATCTACGTATATGTATAACAATAGAAGTAGGAATTGTAGGATCTGTATATTCCTTAGAGTAGTGCCAAATTCATGTGGCCATCATGATAATATGTAGAAGTAGGTGCACCGGTGATAAAATTTGTTGAAAATATGGCAGCATGAGGAGGAAAAGATAAAGGATTTCATGGTGGTATGCCTCGAATAGTAATAAGATGAATCTCACATATAAAAATAAGGCATAAGTGAACTATGGATGACATGGATTTGTTATCCCTAAGCCAAGGGAGTCCTAAGATCATGTCACAATGCACAATGGTAGAGCCAACAAGAAAAGGCGGAGAGAGACAATGAGAGGTCCAATAGTGATGGGAAGAATGAAATGTTGATAAGTAGGGGTAATATGGGTCATTTGAGATAATGAAAACCGATAGACTATAAGAAAGATAATGAACATGAATTGTTTTTATAAGTAGGATAGACCATATCATTATTGATAGCATGAGAACCAATATAAGTGTTAATGTGTAATTTGTGTGATGAAAAAGAAGTGTGAAAATCAACATTAGTGAAAAAATGATTAATTTAACAAATATTAAATTTGTAAAACCTTGTTGTGTGTAAGAGGTACATTTCAAGCATCCATGTTGCATGTAAATATTTTTGTAAATTTTGCATTCACAACTAGAGAAAAGTGAATTCACATGTGTATATAGAAAAGATAATGGCATACAAAGTATATGTCTAGCATGTGAAACAAAGTGTGCATGTAACTAGTATAAGTAAGTAAGAATGAATACAACCAAAATATGCAATATGATGTGAATGAGTGAGATGGAATGATATGCAATGTGAACATGATAGAGCAACATACCCCAGAGTTGTATGTGTATTAATATGTAAGATATGAGGTTCATTTATAAAATACCTCTCAACAATGAGAATGAACCATAGAACAAGAGTGTGTCATTGGGAAATGGTTTGAAATATGCGCTAGATAGATAGATCAATGAAGCATAGAGTGTAAAGAGTGTGAATGTGGTGAGGTTCATTTCAGATTTAGACCCTCAACAATGAGTATGAACCATAAAACTAGAGTGTGTCATAGGAGTGTGACGTATGAGAAGACAAGTATGCGAGTAAGATCTCTTGTAAAACACATAGCGTGAAATGTGTATTATGTGAGGTTCATATATGTAGTGAGCCCTCAACAATCAAGTGTGAAGCGTAGCACAAACATACATCATAGGGTATTGTGATGTATGATAAGACAGTGTGAGTAAGATGTATCGTGAAGTGCAAACCGTGAAATGTGCAAGCAGTGTGAGGTTCATAGATGTAATGAGCCCTCAACAGTCAAGTGTGAACCGTAGCACAATATTACATCATAAGGTAATGACAATACAAGAGACATATCAATGTGTCTATGATGAGTCTAAAAGACTAGATTGAAGCACAAAGCGTGATTATAGAAATATGAGAAACTTGATAATGCTAAAAGGGGGAAGTGTATTATATGTTTACCTCTAACTTCTCCTCAAACCCCAAGCACACCGGCATATCACCCAGCTTGACTGGGATTTCACTCGAGGCGCACGTAAGTGTCGAGCCCCTCCTTTATATGATCTTTGCAAGAATATTTATCACCATGAGAGGAATAACGCACAGATATAACCGTATGCATTCTAATACAGAAACAAAGAAACTAGATCAAAGCATAAATGCACCATAAGATAGATGAGAGCATCACAACAATGAGGAGGAATTAGATCTAAGCCATGAGCATTAACAAGAACACAAGGGTTTGAATCCATAAGCATAAAAGAAGATATACATAACACGATGTTCCTAATCACTCCATTGTATTAATTCATCACATTATAGTCACCAAAAATACATTAAAGATTCCATTGATGGAGATAATATAGCAATAGAGCCTTAACATGTTTTCTATGATAGTTTTGATAAAGAGCTTACAATCAATTCCTCTCTCTATCCCTCTCTATGTCCATATGCACACTGTCCATTTTATTCTTTATATCCCATTCATCTCCGTTTGTCTACATATATACACACTTTTCCTTACCTTTGCCAAGTCATCATTACAAGAAAAGGCCTGAAGGAATCTTCCATGATCGCCTAACCACTACTCAAGAACATGTCAAATGTCATCATGTATTTCCCTAATCGAGTATCCTTAACATGCAAGTTCTAGCTAATCCATAACAAACTCAGCTCTTTATCCTATTATGATAACCATAATGATGCCTTGGAATATACTTTTCTTGAGCTACAAGTCTCCATAGCTTAATGTTATCTCGTAATTGTATATGGTCGCCTTTCTATTTGTCCCCTTAATGCGATTTTACTCATATTCCAAAAATGACTAAGTCTCGAATCCATCCTTCCTGGGTGCGAGCCTTTGCGCATCCCCAAAAGTTACTTCCGTGCATGCCTTCAGGTCCTGTTCCTGCACGCCACAACCCTCCGTACCTCAGGTACTTGGTCATTTTAGGGGCTCAACATCACCCCGCACTAATTCAATTTCCACCCCGGCAATCCTTCGTGCTCCCGAACAAAACTTCAATGACCAAAAATATGCTAAGGCAAAAATGTTGCATGGTTCAACCATTAAGCGACTAATTGGAGGAGTTTAGGGAACTCTACGTCTATTTCATCCTTTAGCTTCCCCATGCCTTCAATTCTACTAAAGCCTTTCCGACACCTCTCCTATAACGCTGGGCACTTGGTCTGCGGCGACTTCCTCCACTTTCCCCTTGAGATCATTTATGGATATCAATTGCTCGTGTAGATACCTTTGAATTCATCCATCCGCTTAGTGATGGAGTCCTGAAGCTCGCCAATCCTGAAATCCATTTTCTCGCTCTTTGTTTTTATCTTATCTTTCTGAGTTGTGGTATCAACAATCAACCGTGCGTGCTTAGATTTGTTCGTTGGGATCTTCTCCGTAAGGATTTGAGGGTGGCTTCCTCATTTGTTACTCACGCGTCAATTATGGGTTCGCACTTTCGCAATCACAAGCCCCTATCCGCCAATATGTTCACTTCCTTGAGTTGAGTAAGTAAATCCTCCAACTCAGTGATCCAGCTTCAATGGTGATTTTGTTCTCTTCTCTTTCCTTGGTGAGCTCTGCAGTTGTCGGCCCCGTGCCATCCTTGATGTTTGCAAGTAACATCCCTACAAGGTCCTCGAGATACTCCATCTCATCCCCATAATATGTCTTGGCCTAGCTCACCGTCGTGCTAGACATTATCCCAAAATGCCTTTAACGAGGGCGCCAGCTCGATCATAGGCCTCTTTGGTTCACGCCTGCTCACCCTTCAATCCTTGGCGCAATCTCTCTACCTCCTTTTCTTTTTCCTTCTTCATCATGACTAAGGTTCGAACAGTGGCCCCTACATCCAAGCTTCTGCGCCAAATCACCTCCAAGGACATTCTATAGCGCGTTACATGTATGCTCATCTGTGAAGTGGTTAGGATCCACCACTTTGTATGTCTCTCCTCCCTTCTTCAAATGAATGGTATTGAGCACGTGATCATTGACCTCAAATGTAGGCTCTTCGAATGGAAATGCAGGTTCCAGCCTAGCATTTTTCTCGTTCTTCGCATGCCCCCACTTTGATCCAATAGATCCCACGAATATAGCTTCTCCGCAGGGAGTGTTCCCGAAACCTTGCACACAGTACCTTTGCGGGATCATCCATGAATTCCATATGTGGGGACCTAGGTGCCCACTTCTTCCTTGTGGCCTTATGCTTTGTGCGTTGCTTCTTCAACCCGAGTATGAACCCTTTATACTCCTATATAGTAAATGAGTCTCCTTTACTTTCTTCCTCTAGTTTGGTGGGTTGTGTAGGGGAAGCCTCTTGTGTTGGACTCTTCTATTGTCCTTCCGCAGAATGCTCCTTTCCCTTCTCGTGTGCCTCGCCCGCAGCCTTGGCCCTAGCTTCAACTCCCTTCTCTTGTTCTTCGAGCTCTACTTCTAACTCATCCCTCAATGTAGTGTTTTCCTTCTCTCCTTCTTTTGAGCTGTCATGTAACTCAATACATCATGTATCTTATGTTTCTTTTCTTCCGGCTCCTCCCCTTCGATACTTCAACCTCATGGCACCCCACCGGCGAATTCCCGGTGTTACCTTGCTATGAAGTACTCGCACCCCGGCTACTTCCTCAACGCGTGTAATATTTTCTCTTCCGGGAGGTGTCCAACTTCCCCTCACTCTCTTCTTCTTCTACTACTACCTCCTCATCTACCTAAACCACTTTCATAGGTGGGATCGACACTTCTCATGGCTTGGGGAAGGGGGTGTCTCTAACTCTTGTGTAACTTCCATCTCAACTCCTCCCCGCATCTTGTGTAACCACCACTTTTGTCACTTCACATCTAAGGATTTTTTTACTTTATGCTTCACGATCTAAATACTCATATATTTAAATCCAACATAAACCTTAATGCAATCCATTTCGATAACTTTCATAAACCATGTGCAATTGTTTCGAGAGTATGCATATCCTACTTGATCCCTTTCAACAGCCTTTACGAGCCAATAAAACAAGTGTATCCTTTGGTTTTTCCTTAATAAAGAAATTATAATTAAGTGATACTCTCTAAGTGTCTATCTGGGTTCCACCACGGAATCCCACCGGTATCTCTCAGCTTAGATTTTGGTGAAATCACGACAGTGTAATCAATAGTTACACTACTTTGATCAAAGTTTCAGAGACATGTATGTCATGCTCGGTTCCATGAAGACACAATCGTCATTGGGAACTTATCATCTCACCCAAACACTTACTCAGTTATATGGATTAGCATTCAACAATGGTATTTTTAGGTTCACTGTTAAGCTTCTTAAATAACCATTAACATTCTTTCAAATATTCCCTTAATAGAACAAGACATCCGATGATAAAAGACTCGTGCAATTGCTACCTCCTCAGATGTCCCATACCACCCAAGCGGGTCTTTATGGTAAAAGCCCTAAATCTGGCTTGTCCTCACACGTAAGGAAGATAATGTCCTTAAAAAAATTCACGTACTTGGTTTCCGGCTTTATGTGTTCTAAGGTTCATTTACAAATGTTATAGAGTTTATAATGATACCGACCAATATATAATGTGTGAAGGCATTATGTACATTAACCTCTTCATTCAATATATTTTCCTTTTCTCATGGAGCAATATCAATTCTTTCCAAACTAGGTAGCACTCAAGTAATAACAACACCCATAAATGTCGCATTCTAGTTATGTGAGTTGCGATTACAAGAATCCTAACTAGTTTTTCATGGTTCAGATCTTCTGAATCAAACTACAATATTCTTTGCTCCTTTTTTTTAATAACAATACTATCTTCCTTTCACTCGTAGGTTAGCTAGGATCCCATGATGTTGTTCCAATCATGTTGTAGGAACGCAATGAGCCCTAAAAGTCCATGTGTAAAGCTTACTCCTTACCTTCACGTGGTAATTAACTACGTAGTTTATAATTAAGAGGTGAATCCTTAAATCTTGTACCCTATCCTAGCATTGAATAACACCCTTCGACTTGGTGATCACAAGTATTTTGATACTTGCAGCATAATTTCGTATGACAGAATTAGGTTACTCTTTTAATGACATTACTTAACACAAATTTGCAAGTAGCTTTGTTAGTATACAGCATCATAGTTGTATTGTTAAATCATGTTATCTATTATGTTGTATTATTATATGCCTGATTTAAACTTAATCATATTTTGAAAGGTTGAGTCCTAAACCCCTAGTATGTTTCACTTTTGAGTATTCAGAAGAAGAGTTCAATGGCATCCTTCCGAACAACGACACATTAAAAATACGTAAATCTCTTAAGTATGTTTTCACGGTAGTTTAAGATCTAGAGATCCCAATACCCTTACTATTAACTCTAAAGTGACATATTATTCGTTATATATAAGTATAATTAATCTCATATATTGTTTTGACCAACTGTTTTATAATAACTTAAATGACTATGCTTTTATTTTAAAAGCTTATAAGCTTTATTAAATCAAAGGATGTATACTCATAGGCTGGGTTTCCAACTAATAGTCTGCAATAACTAGTACTTTCAACCAATCATATGTAAACCAAACCACTCATTCGAATTAATGTAAGCACAATATTTAGTTACATAACACAGTAGTTCACTCACAATATTTCCAATCCATTGTACTTATATTCTGGATTTTATGTTTCCTTGTAATATTACTAGTATAATTTCCTTGTAAGTTTACAATCATGTAATCAATCAATAAACGAAACATTTATTCATTTCATGTATTAAATCAAATCTCAATTCTATTAAGGATAAGACTTAATCTTTTCTTTCGAAACAAACATAACAAAATATGCTTATCTTGCCTTTTTAAATCATTTATCCAAAACAATTGTGTTTGCTCATTTACAATTATATAGTTCAATGTCACTTTTAATCACTTAAATAAGAAACTTATTCCTTTCATCATCAACTTGAATTTAATTTACAATCCCTCCAGAACTATTCAACCATATAAAATGCTATTCTGATCTGCAGCTTCATTAGCAGTACCTCGCGGATTCCTGCAAGTAAGAAGGAGAAACAACATATGCATCCATGGTCAGTCCAAATTGAACTAGCATGATTGTTCTTTTCCCATCCTATCTACTTGTGCCATCTACTCATTAATAATATTACAGCAATATCAAAGCATACATAATTAAAAACAATCTGAACATTACCAATAGCACTTTCCACTCACATCCATATTTACTTTAATTAATACAACAATTTAAAGATAATACTTTTCATTCCAGAATATCAATTATACACCTTATTTCCATTCATTAACGCCACTGCTATATTAACAGTGAATAACTCCATAACATATATATTGCATTAGATATAATTACATTCAGTATGCTGATACATCGATATGTACATGCCCATAACTTTACTTTGGTCTACTCGGATCAACCAAGGATATTGAGGTCCATGAGGAAGGGTGATGCGGTCGGGAGTCCCGAACTCACCCCGCATAGATCTAGAAACCAGAGAAGGGATGTTACAAGATCGTTGATAACACAGATATATTGGTTCTCGGCTTGATAAACCACAGGTGTTTTATTTACCTTTGTTAAAATCAAAAGAGCGAAGTGACAAAATCACGTTTATACTAAATCATTTTAATACACACAGACCAACCATAACCCCGTCCACATTGGCCACCCTAATCAAACCCGAAATATCATAACTACTCTAACAGGGTGAAGAGTATATTCTCGAGGGAAAATAATCTTACAGCCATTAGGCGAGTGCGACGTATCTAATTGTCACAGAGGGTAAAAATGAGCATGATATGATTTCGTTCTACTATTTCCATAGCAACCCGACAATATCCTAGTACATAGAAGAGGTCACAATATTTCAAATCTATTGAATACCCGGATTCGAATCTTGGATCTCTTCTACTAACAGCTACAAAACCCCAAAGGTTCGAGATACCCACAATAAACAAACCAGAACCCGCATGTGTTCACATATGTTTAGGTATATAAAAAGTCTCCCAATAATAATCTCAACCCATGAAGGTCACAGACATGCATTTTATAGAAAACCAGGTAATTTAAAATTCTGCGCATTCAGCCATCAATACCACAAACCCTCGAGAAACCATTCTCAGATCCTTTCCTTGTAACTTCAAATAAACCCAAGGATTATCGATTTTAGCGAAAGTCCGAAGGTCCCCCTTCCAGAGCTTTTATTATTATTATTATTTTTATTTTTTATTTTTTTGGAAATCATTACAAGTCCAAAAGGACAGGAAACCCATAACTCTACAGACACGGTTTTCTGTAGATAATATTATTCACAAATCTACAATAATATCAGACCATAGTCAGTCTCTCTTTTATTTTATTTAACCCCAAATACAGTTATTCTAGAACTTGGAGGATACCCAGATAAAATAAACAGAACCCGCACATGTTCACATATGTTTAGGTATTTAAAAAGTAAGAATACTATTTATACTCAACCCACACAGTAGTATGGCATGCACCCCCATAGGCAGAACTGGAAAAATGAACAGGATTATGAAGAAGAATAAATATCATAAACACCCAGAACACAAGTTCACCCAAAAAGATTATTGCAGAAATTTGTATTGTGCGATAAGTAAATGGAACAAATTTTCAAGAGGTGAGAAGAACCATCATGCTTGATATTGAAGTCTTATTCTTCCTTCCATGCTTTCCCAGCTTTCCTTCGGTAGGAAAAACTGGAAGTCGATTCACAATTGAATCCCCAACATTATTTATAGAAAATAAATACACATGCAATCAAATATTATCAAGCTCCCTGAAATCTTCTTGGCTCGTTTCCTTTCGAGCTTCCTGCAAACCGAACATCCAAAACTTCCCACTAGTTTACACAGATTTCCCCACCAAAAATACCACCTCCACTTGATTTGCACCATGTATGTGCGGACTGCCATAAGAATGACCATGCTCCCCATCACATGCGCATATCAAAGGCATGAACTGGAAAGAAATACCAGCACCGGAGGGAGTTAAATCAGGCGGACCTGCTTGTGTGGCTGCACGTGTACGGAGGTGGAATTTGGTGATTCTGCGCAGTGTGCCGCCAAGGGATCAAATTCATTTAAGGAGGCCGGTGAAAATTCATTTAAGCTACCCTCCACTTGTCAAATTCATTTAAGTGGTTTGGTTTGGTAAGTAAGTATGCGCATATTCAACAAACCACTTAACATTAAATTAAACCAATACAGGAAAGGAAACAAGCTTTCGCAGAACCGTAGGCCAGCATAACATCCTCACAGACCCATTTTTTTGTAATCACAACTTAAACCAGTTCAGCAGATTCAAGTTTGTGGACACAAGAATATCATATCAATTTTACCAGTGAGCAGAGGATAGAGGCCATTGTGGAGGGTAGCCACCTGCATTACATTATATTCAACCTCCTTTTTCTCCACACAGGTAATTACATACAATGCAACATACACTTTTTAATTTGGTTGTGTTTTTAATGGAGGGACCAATTCCACGAATGTCATTTCATTCTACATAAGTGCGGAGTTTAATTTATTTTCATCTATACAGTATAAACAATTTGATTATTATAAAGTAAAATAGAAAAACATAAAGATAGTATAAACAATTTGATTATTATAAAGTAATTACATTGCAATGAATTAATTTTGCAAGAGAAAGAAAATTGTCATTCAATTTTAGTGGCAGTATATATAATTTTCTGTCGAGTGGGATTATTCATCAATCTAGATTTGCAAAAGAATAGAAATATAGTGCATAAAATATATTGTGAAGCTTAGCCAGTGGCCTTATTGATGGCCCCCCAATGTCCACATAATAATGGATCCACCAACGAACTTTTATCAAGGGAGAAGATCTCTAATTCATAATGGTGTTGTGTCTAGAGGAACACATAAATCTTATCAAAAACATGTCCACTTGTAGATGTTAAAAGATGTAGATAATTCTAGTGATAATAATCACTCATTCTTTCCCCTCGGTTCACAGATGAGGATAACACTTTTTTAGTATTAACTTAGAATTTAGCATGTTATGTAGGAAAACATTATCTTTGTTTCACCAACAAATACGCAAGGTATTAGAGTGAGAAATACTATTGATCTAACATATTGGGAGAGTGTTAGCCAAATGATTGCTGATGTTTCAAAGTCTTCACAATATTAAAACATAGAGGTAATTAAAACATTCTTATGTATAATAGTGGAATAATATTCCAATTGATTCCAAGGTAGGAATTACAATTGAACACCTTTTAAAGGCTAACCACATACACCCATTGGAGGTAAGGAGACACTTCTAGGAAAGAAACAAGTTTAATACTAGGTTTTAGTGTTTTAGTGTTACTTTTGTGTTGTTTTTTCTATTTTTAAAATTATGAATGTAAATTTTTAATTTTAATGTAAAAAATATATTAGTTAAAATATTCTAATGCAACAATCTACAATAATGTAGAAAAAATCATCGTGTAATAAGCCTTCAAGAAAGGCCAAAAAAGACAATTTCATACCCAAAAAACAAAAACAAAAACAAATATAAACATTACAAGAAAACATTCCATAAAACTATGTCTCCAAATCCGAACTCAAACATTATTATAGTTATAACTCAAACATTAATACAGTTATAGTTAAACAAATTGAACACATTTAATGTTATAAGTGTTTGATATGATTCTTAATATTATCTATAAGTATAAATAAGTTCTAGATTTGCATGTCAATCTGTTACTATCGTAAGAAAATATAAAAATACATTTAAATATGCATGTGATCTTCGAGCTCTTAGTTGTAATTTCATTGTTCCTAGCTGTGTTAAATGGAATACATTAGAAAAGTTTGATTTTTTGAATTCATTATTGTTGTAAATATTGCGAATGTGGAGATCATTTGTACATATATATTTTTATTAGTTGTTAAATATTGGTAATTGTAATGTTTTGAATGTCTGATGAAAGTTGAAGATATAAAAATTATGTGATATCATACTCTGACTCTCAATTTGGCATATGGGGGCAAGTGCCTCTGCAAAGACAGGAATCGGTGCATGCTAAAGGGTTTGCCCCTTAGGATGCCACATCGATACGCCCAACTATCGTTGCATGATGAAGGGGCTTGCCCCTTAGGATTCCGCATCGATAGTTGGGTGGTAGATTGTGTTAAGCAAAGGTTTTTAAAGTTGCTCGCCAACCTTCCACTCAGAAATGCACCCTCTCAGTAATATCACAACCGTCCCTTTTGTAATGGACGGTTGTGATATTATGGGAGGGTGCATCTTGGGTGAAGGATAGCCATTGGCATTTTTGATACTTGAATTTTTCATGGATATTAGATTTCTGATGTTGTGATTATTTTATCATAGTGGATGATGTATATTTGATTTTTCATGTATCATACTAACATTAATTTTATGCTTCTTTTGTGTAGTAGTTACTCTTTTGTGTAGTGAATATGAATACCAGGAGCCTAGTTTCTCTCGATCATGTTTGTAAAATGAAGACATACAGAAATACGAGCTTCCACGTAAACTGAAGATGAAGGGTGTTCGCATAAAAAGTTCAATTTATTAAAAATTTAATATGTATATTATAGATAGTTCAGTATGCCAATGAATACTAGTTGTTCAAAATGTATAGCATATAATTTTTATTATGCTTCAAAAATTTTGCACCATTTCTAAAATTCAAATAAAAGTGTGAAAAATTTGAAATATCTATGCTCCTCAATTTTAGTTTGAAAGTTCATTTTTTTCAAAAAGAAGGTTAATTATAATATTTTATATGGCAGTTTCTCTCCACATTGAATAAGTGTATTTGACATTATATTAATTTTGTGACAGTCTTTGTCTCATTATATTTATTATGTCGCATTCTTTTTCAAATTATAGATGACCATATTGTGATATTTTGTGCACTAGAAGCAGTAGGTGGTCCTATAAATTGTTGTTTTCCTTGCATTTCAATACTGTCTTTTATACACGTGGCTTTTGAATTAGACAAAAATTCAAATGCTTCCAATGTTTTAAGATGGTATTCATGTTGATGATGATGAATCACAAGTCAAAATTTATTTTGGTAAGTATGAAATAATTATTTCATTAACGATGCAAAACTGCATGTAATAATTTTTAGGATGGGAAGGAGGCCCAAATGGCAGAGCATGATCGATCTTCCTATCCAAGAGATTACAGAGGAAAAGAGTTAGTTTTCATATGATGACCTAGAATGGACACCAATAGGGGATGAGCCAAACGTCGACATTTGTGCCGCCATACCGCTTGTAAGACTACATGCATTTCTAAAGGGGGAGGTTATAATGTTGACTCCACATCATCTAATTTCCAGGTGGAGATGGGTTAAATATTTCCAATGGGATGAAAAACGGGTCATGTATTCTGCCATGTTGAAAAATGCACAGTGTTTTTCAGCAGTTTGAAAATCCCGACCCCATTCTCCAAAAGGCGCAACCCGCGGTGCTCTTCCTTCTTGTTGTAAACATTAAATCCACATGAACTACTTATCAGATGGATATGGGTTGAATGTTTCCAATGCGATGGAAAATGGGGTGCATTTTCTACCACGTTGAAAAACACACAGTGTTTTTCGGCACTTTGAAAATCCCGACCCCGTTCTCCAAAAGGCGCAACACGCGGTGCTCTTCCTTCTTGTTGTAAACATTAAATCCACATCAACTACTTATCAGGTGGATATGGGTTGAATGTTTCCAATGTGATGGAAAATGGGGTGTGTTTTCCACCACGTTGAAATATGCATGGTGTTTTTCAGTAGTTTGAAAATCCCAACCCTGTTCTCTAGAAGGCGCAACCAGCGATGCTCTTCCTTCTTGTTGTAAACATTAAATCCACATCAACTACTTGTTAAGGTGGATATGGGTTGAATGTTTCCAATGCGATGGAAAATGGGGTGCATTTTCCGCCACGTTGAAAAACACACGGTGTTTTTCAACACTTTGAAAAACCCGACCCCGTTCTCCAAAAGGCGCAACTAGCGGTGCTCTTCCTCCTTGTTGTAAACATTAAATCCACATATCAACTACTTGTTAGGTGGATATGGGTTGAATGTTTCCAATGCGATGGAAAATGGGGTGCATTTTCCACCACATTGAAAAATGCACGGTGTTTTTCAACACTTTGAAAACCCGACCATGTTCTCCAAAAGGCACAACCCGTGGTGCTCTTCCTTCTTGTTGTAAACATTAAATCCACATCAACTACTTATCAAGTGGATATGGGTTGAATGGTTCCAATGTGATGAAAAATGGTGTGCATTTTCTGCCACGTTGAAAAATGCATGATGTTTTTCAGCACTTTGAAAAACCCGACCCCATTCTCCAAAAGGCGCAACCCGTAGTGCTCTTCCTTCTTGTTGTAAACATTAAATCCACATCAACTACTTGTCAGGTGGATATGGGTTGAATGTTTCCAATGCGATGGAAAATGGGGTGCATTTTCCGCCATGTTGAAAAACACACGGTGTTTTTCAGCACTTTGAAAAATGTGACCCCGTTCTCCAAAAGGTGCAACCCGTAGTGCTCTTCTTTCTCATTGTAAACATTGAATCCACATCAACTACTTGTGGGTGGATATGGGTTGAATGTTTCAATGTGATGAAAAATGGGTGCGTGTTTTCCACCACGTTGAAAAACGCACGGTGTTTTTCAACACTTTGAAAAACGTGACCATGTTCTCCAAAAGGTGCAACCCGTGGTGCTCTTCCTTCTTGTTGTAAACATTAAATCCACATCAACTACTTATCAGGTGGATATGGGTTGAATTTTTCCAATGCGATGGAAAATGGGGTGCATTTTCCGCCACGTTGAAAAATGCATGGTGTTTTTCAACACTTTGAAAATCCAACCCGTTCTCAAAAGGCGCAACCTAGGATGCTCTTCCTCCTTGTTATAAACATTAAATCCACATCAACTACTTATCAGGTGGAGATGGGTTGAATGTTTCCAATGTCGATGGAAAATGGGGTGTGTTTTTACGCCACGTTGAAGTGTTTGAAGCACTTGAAAACTCCGACCCCGTTCTCCAAAAGGTGCAACCCGGGGTGCTCTTCCTCCTTGTTGTAAACATTGACTCCACATCATCTACTTTCCAGTGGAGATGGGTTGAATGTTTCCAATGCGATGAAAAACAGGGACGCATATTCCGCACGTTGAAAAATGCATGGTTTTTGCAAAGCACTTTGAAAAACATGACCCGTTCTCCAAAAGGAGCAACCCGTGGTGCTCTTCCTTCTTGTTTTAAACATTAAATCCACATCAACTACTTATCAGGTGGAGATGGGTAGAATGTTTCCAATGCGATGGAAAATGGGGTGTGTTTTCTGCCACATTGAAAAATGCACGTTGTTTTTCAGCACTTTGAAAAACCCAACCACGTTCTCCAAAAGGCGTAATTAGCGGTGCTTTTCCTTCTTGTTGTAAACATTAAATCCACATCAACTACTTATTAGGTGGAGATGGGTTGAATGTTTCCAATGTGGTGAAAAATGGGTCGTGTGTTTTTCCGCCACGTTGAAAAATGCATGGTGTTTTTCAGCACTTTGAAAAACGTGACCCCGTTCTCCAAAAGCGCAACTGCGGTGCTCTTCCTTCTTTTTATAGACATTAAATCCACATAAACTACAAATCAGGTGGATATGGGTTGAATGTTTCCAATGTGATGGAAAATGGGGTGCGTTTTCGCCACGTTGAAAAATGCATGGTGTTTTTCAACACTTTGAAAAACCTGACCCCGTTCTCCAAAAGGCGCAACCAGCGGTGCTCTTCCTTCTTGTTGTAAACATTAAATCCACATCAACTACTTATCAGGTGGAGATGGGTTGAATGTTTTATAATGCGATGGAAAATGGGGTCCATTTTTCGCCACGTTGAAAAATGCATGGTGTTTTTCAACACTTTGAAAAACGTGACCCCGTTCTCCAAAAGGCGAAACTTGTGGTGCTCTTCCTTCTTGTTGTAAACATTAAATCCACATCAACTACTTGTTAGGTGGATATGGGTTGAATGTTTCCAATGTGATGGAAAATGGGGTGCATTTTCCACCACGTTGAAAAACACACGGTGTTTTTCAGCACTTTGAGAAACACGATTACGTTCTCCAAAAGGCGCAACCTAGGGTGCTCTTTTCCTCCTTGTTGTAAACATTAAATCCACATCAACTACTTATTAGGTGGATATGGGTTGAATGTTTCCAATGCGATGGAAAATGGGGTGCATTTTTGCCATGTTGAAAAATGCATGGTATTTTCTAGCACTTTGAAAAACCTAACCCCATTCTCCAAAAGGCGTAACCAGCAGTGCTCTTTCTTCTTGTTGTAAACATTAAATCCACATCAACTACTTGTCAGGTGGAGATGGGTTGAATGTTTCCAATGCAATGGAAAATGGGTCGTGTATTCCGCCACGTTTAAAAATGCATAGTGTTTTTCAATAGTTTGAAAATCCCAACCCCGTTCTCCAAAAGGCGCAACCCACGGTGCTTTTCCTTCTTGTTGTAAACATTAAATCCACATAAACTACTTATCAGGTGGATATGGGTTGAATTTTTCCAATGTAATGGAAAATGGGGTGCATTTTTCCGCCACATTGAAAAACACATGGTATTTTTCAACACTTTGAAAAACCCAACCCTGTTCTCCAAAAGGCGCAACCTAGTGTGCTCTCCCTCCTTGTTGTAAACATTGACTCCACATTATCTACTTTCCAGGTGGATATGGGTTGAATGTTTCAATGCGATAAAAATGGGTCGTGTATTCCTCCACGTTGAAAGCGCACGGTGTTTTTCAGCACTTTGAAAAACCCGACCCGTTCTCCAAAAGGCGCAACCCGCGGTGCTCTTCCTTCTTGTTGTAAACATTAAATCCACATAAACTACTTATCAGGTGGATATGGGTTGAATGTTTCAATGTGATGGAAAATGGGGTGCATTTTCCGCCACGTTGAAAAATGCACGGTGTTTTTCAAAGTACTTTGAAAAATGCGACCCCGTTCTCCAAAAGGCGCAACCCGTGGTGCTCTTTCTCCTTATTGTAAACATTGACTCCACATCAACTATTTGTCAGTGGATATGGGTTGAATGTTTCCAATGAGATGGAAAATGGGGTGCATTTTCCGCCACATTGAAAAACACATGGTGTTTTTCAACACTTTAAAAACCCGACCCGTTCTCCAAAAGGTGCAACCCGCGGTGCTCTTCCTTCTTGTTGTAAACATTGAATCCACATCAACTACTTATTAGGTGGATATGGGTTGAATTTTTCCAATGTAATGGAAAATGGGGTGCGTTTTCCACCATGTTGAAAAACGCATGATATTTTTTAGCACTTGAAAAACGTGACCCCATTCTCAAAAGGCGCAAGCTCGCGGTGCTCTTCCTAATTATTGTAAACATTAAATCCACATCAACAACTTGTCGGAGGATATGGGTTGAATGTTTCCAATGCGATGGAAAATGGGGTGCATTTTTTGCCAAGTTGAAAATGCACTGGTATTTTTCAAGACTTTGAAAAAATGCAACCCGTTCTCTAAAAGGCGCAACCCACGATGCTCTTCTTTCTTGTTGTAAACATTCAATCCACATAAAATACTTATCAGGTAGATATGGGTTGAATGTTTCAATGCGATGGAAAATATGGTGTGTTTTCGCCACTTTGAAAAACACGCGGTGTTTTTAGCACTTTGAAAAATGCAACCCCATTCTCTAAAAGGCGCAACCTGCGGTACTCTTCCTATAATTGAATCCACATCAACTACTTGTCAAGTGGATATGTGTTAAATGTTTCAATGAGATGGAAAATGGGGTGCATTTTCCGCCACATTGAAAAATACATGGTGTTTTCAAAGACTTTGAAAAACCCGACCCGCGTTCTCTAAAAGGCGCAACCCGCAGTGCTCTTTCTCCTTGTTGTAAACATTAAATCTACATCAACTACTTGTTAGGTGGATATGGGTTGAATTTTTCCAATGCGATGGAAAATGGGTTGTGTTTTCCGCCACGTTGAAAAATGCATGGTGTTTTTCAACACTTTGAAAATCGCGACCCCATTCTCCAAAAGGTGCAACCTGCAGTGCTCTTCCTTCTTGTTGTAAACATTAAATCCACATAAACTACTTATCAGGTGGATATGGGTTGAATGTTTCAATGCGATGGAAAATGGGGTGCATTTTACACCATGTTAAAAACCGCACGGTGTTTTTCAGCACTTTGAAAAAACGACCCGTTCTCCAAAAGGCGCAACTCAAGGTGCTCTTCCTCCTTGTTGTAAACATTGACTCCACATCATCTACTTTCCAGGTGGAGATTGGTTGAATGTTTCAATGCGATGGAAAAAGGGTCGTGTATTCCACCACGTTGAAAAACACATGGTGTTTTTCATCACTTTGAAAAAATAACCCTATTCTCCAAAATGTGTAACCCGCAAAGTGCTCTTCCCTCTTGTTGTAAATATTAAATCCATGTAAACTAATTATCAGGTGGATGTGGGTTGAATGTTTCTAATGCGATGGAAAATGGGGTGCATTTTTCACCACGTTGAAAAACACATGGTGTTTTTCAACACTATGAAAACTCCGACCCCGTTCTCCAAAAGATGCAACCTGCAGTGCTCTTCCTTATTGTTGTAAACATTAAATCCACATCAACTACTTATCAGGTGGATATGGGTTGAATGTTTCTAATGTAATAGAAAATGGGGTGCATTTTCCGCCATGTTGAAAAATGCACAGTGTTTTTCAACACTTTGAAAAATGTGACCCCATTCTCCAAAAGGTGTAACCCGCGGTGCTCTTCCTTCTTGTTGTAAACATTAAATCCACATCAACTACTTGTCGGTGGATATGGGTTGAATGTTTCCAATGCGATGGAAAATGGTGTGCATTTTTTGCCACGTTGAAAAACGCATAATGTTTTTCAGCACTTTGAAAAACGTAACCCTGTTCTCCAAAAGGCGCAACCCGCAATGCTCTTCTTTCTTGTTGTAAACATTAAATCCAAATAAACTACTTATCAGGTGGATATGGGTTAAATGTTTCTAATGCGATGGAAAATGGGGTGTGTTTTCCGCCACTTTGAAAAACATGCGGTGTTTTTCAGCACTTTGAAAAACGTGACCCCATTCTCTAAAAGGCACAACCCGATGTGCTCTTCCTCCTTGTTGTAATCATTGAATCCACATCAACTACTTGTCAAGTGGATATGTGTTGAATGTTTCAATATGATGGAAAATGGGGTGCATTTTCCACCACGTTGAAAAACACATGGTGTTTTTCAGCACTTTGAAAAACGTGACCCCGTTCTCCAAAAGGTGCAACCCGCGGTGCTCTTCCTTCTTGTTGTAAACATTAAATCCACATCAACTACTTGTCAGGTGGATATGGGTTGAATGTTTCCAATGCGAATAAAAATGGGTAGTGTATTCCGCCACGTTGAAAAATGCATGGTGTTTTTCATCAGTTTGAAAATCTCGACCCCGTTCTCCAAAAGGTGCAACTCACGGTGCTCTTCCTTCTTGTTGTAAACATTAAATCCATGTAAACTACTTATCAAGTGGATATGGGTTGAATGTTTCCAATGCGATGGAAAATGGGATGCATTTTCCACCACGTTGAAAAATGCACGGTGTTTTTCAGCACTTTGAAAAACCCGACCCGTTCTCCAAAAGGCGCAACCGGGGTGCTCTTCCTCCTTGTTGTAAACATTGACTCCACATCATCTAATTTCCAGGTGGAGATGGGTTGAATGTTTCCAATGCGATTAAAAACAGTCGTGTATTACGCCACGTTGAAAAATGCGGTGTTTTTCACCACTTTGAAAAACTTAACCCCGTTTTCCAAAATGCGCAACCAGCAGTTGCTCTTCCCTCTTGTTGTAAATATTAAATCCATGTAAACTACTTATCAGGTGGATATGGGTTTAATATTTCCAATGTGAAGAAAAATGGGGTGCATTTTCACCACGTTGAAAAACACATGGTGTTTTTCAGCACTTTGAAAAATGCAACCCCATTCTCAAAAAGGCGCAACCCACAGTGTTATTTCTCCTTGTTGTAAACATTGACTCCACATCAACTACTTGTTAGGTGGATATGGATTGAATGTTTCCAATGTGATGGAAAATGGGGTGCATTTTCCGCCATGTTGAAAAACGCACAGTGTTTTTAGTGCTTTGAAAAACCTGCCCCGTTCTCCAAAGGTGCAAACTCGCGGTGCTCTTTCTTCTTGTTGTAAACATTAAATCCACATCAACTACTTATCAGGTGGATATGGATTGAATGTTTCCAATGCGATGGAAAATGGGTGCGTTTTACGCCATGTTGAAAAATGCCGCGGTGTTTTCAAAGCACTTTTAAAAATGTGACCCTATTCTCCAAAAGGCGCAACCCGCAGTGCTCTTCCTTCTTGTTGTAAACATTAAATCCACATCAACTACTTGTCAGGTGGATATGGGTTGAATGTTTCCAATACGATGGAAAATGGGGTGCATTTTCTGCCATGTTGAAAAAAATGTACAAGTGTTTTTCAAAGCACTTTGAAAAACACAACCCCGTTCTCCAAAAGTCACAACCCGCGGTGCTCTCCTTCTTGTTGTAAACATTAAATCCATGTAAACTACTTATCGGTGGATATGGGTTGAATTTTTCCAATGTGATGGAAAATGGGGTGCGTTTTCCACCACGTTGAAAAATGCATGGTGTTTTTCAGCACTTTGAAAATCACGACCCCATTCTCCAAAAGGCACAACCCGCGGTGCTCTTCCTCCTTGTTGTAAACATTGACTCCACATCATCTACTTTCTAGGTGGAGATGGGTTGAATGTTTCAATGCAATTAAAAACGGGTCGTGTATTCCGCCACATTGAAAAACGCACAATGTTTTTCACCACTTTGAAAAACGTAACCCCATTCTCCAAAATGTGCAACCCGCAGTTCTCTTCCCTCTTGTTGTAAATATTAAATCCATGTAAACTACTTATCAGGTGGATATAGGTTTAATGTTTCCAATGTGAAGGAAAATGGGGTGCATTTTTGCCACATTGAAAAACACATGGTGTTTTTTAGCACTTTGAAAAACGTGACCCCATTCTCAAAAAGGCGCAACCCACGGTGTTATTTCTCCTTGTTGTAAACATTGACTCCACATCAACTGTTATCACCGAATCACATGTTTATACAAGTGCATATACTTGAACTCACGGTGTGATTGGATAACATGGGTACTATCTCCAAGTTGTGGGACTTGCTACTTGAGATAGACCTCCAGAGAAAGCTGGTTCTTGCTCCTAAACTACCTGCCACAATCTACTCTAATGCAGGGGAAACTAACTATTCTAATCTAAATTTCCAAGGGACCAGGGAGAGAGAATGCATAAAATGAAAGCCTACACTAAAGCGGTGATACACCAGAAAAGGAGTGGTGAACACTTCTAGTTCTGCAGATAGACACAGATCATGGAATGCAACATAAACATCATGCACAAACTGATAAGATGTAATTGAAAGTCTGAAATGAAGCAAACAACACAACCAAAGGACTGAAAACTGATCACAGAGCCTGTATTGTCATTTCCACTGTCAAAATCCTTGCATTACAACATCAAAAAGGTAGAAAACCTGTTACCACCATCAAGAGGTCTGATACTTGCAAAAATCACTTGTTGAAGGTGAAAGAAGAAGCTTGCTATCCAAAGAAATGTTCCCCCAAAAAAATGAGCCAAATCTGGCTTTTACAATGCATGGGTCGAGCCCAGGAGAGAGAAAACGTGTAAAAACGTGGGAGCCATTCCTCATTGAATGAAGATGCATTAAAACAACATGGGCATCCTTACAGACCCATGCCTTGACATTTTTGGCCATGCTGAAGGAGAATGCGACCCATTTTGCATTAAAACTGGTTGTTGAAACGTCATTTCTAGCCATTACCACGTGCCAGAGGTGTTTTTGATTTTCTCTCTCCAAACTCCATCAAAATGCAAAAATGACCCTGGAATCTTGTAGATAATTTCACCAGCTTTCCATTGATATAAAGAACGTGAAAAACTGAGCTCTGGATCGAAAGATATGGCGATTTGAAGTTTTAGTGCAAAAAAGGCCCAATCGGATCGGCGGGCAAAAAGTTTGAATTTTTTACCCGTTTGGTTTTGGAAAAAAATTTCAAATTTTCCCGCACTCTCGCCACTTGGATGACACGTGTCAAGCTTTGATTCGTCCGTGGGCTCATCCTTTGAAAATTTTTTGGGCCCTTCCTTAAAATTTTTGCCACTTGGACACGTGGCACTATTTTATTGGCTCGGGCCTGAGGGGCGCACTTTGCCCTTTGAAAATTTGGCATTTTTCACTTTGGGAAAATTTCCCATTTCCCCCACGCTCTGCCACTTGGATGACACATGTCAAGATTCCATTCGATGGTGGGGGCAGTGGGCCAAAACTTTTACCTTTGAAAACTTTGACTGAAACTTGGAAAATTTTCTAAGTCCTTCTCTTTTCCCCGCCACTTCCTGGGACACATTCTCCCGCATCGGCCGATTCGGGCTTCCTTGTCCCTGCTTGTGGATTTTTCACCTTTTCACGTCTCACACGTCCCTCGCATACTTTTTTCCCAGCTGTCCCGGACGAATATCTCGAAGCGCCGAAATGGGTATCTTTTGGCAAACCGGCGATTCGCGTCCCACGCGTACTTTTGTCCTGGCTATCCCGGACGAATATCTCGAACTTCCGAAATGGAATTTTTTAGCAAAAAATCGCCGATTCGCGTCCCGCGCATACTTTTGTCCAAATTTGTCCCAGGACGAATATCTCCGAAACCGCCCGAAATGGTATCTTTTCGGCAAATCGGCCGATTCGCGTCCCATGCGTACTTTTGTCCCATCTGTCCCAACCCGCGTGAAACAAAAACTTGGATGATTT
Source organism: Taxus wallichiana var. yunnanensis (assembly GCA_018340775.1). Classification (NCBI taxonomy): domain Eukaryota; kingdom Viridiplantae; phylum Streptophyta; class Pinopsida; order Cupressales; family Taxaceae; genus Taxus; species Taxus wallichiana. Next base: position 438,196,101 of record CM031235.1, on the reverse strand, counting down.
TTCCTGCTTTCGGCCGATTCAGCTTTTCACATCCCTCACGTCCCGACGTCCCAACTATCCCATGGACCGCCTGGGACAAAAATGTCGACTTAGCTGATTTTCTTGCTTTTTCGCCCCAAGCTTGGTACGACGAACCTCAGTATGACCCGAACCCTTCAGACCCGAAATGCTTTAAAACAGTCCTGCAACCTTATTTTTTGCATTTTTTCCATTTTCTCAACTTGTTGGGATTTCTTCTTGGATGGGAGAGTTAGAGAGAAGCCGAGGGGCACCAAAAACATGATTTTGGGCCTTGAATCAATCTACTTGCTCGGGACTGAATAATTGATGCATGTTATCAAAATTACCTTGAGGGTGAATTTTGGATAACAATTTTGGCGACTCAGTGGGGTCATCTGCCTGCTGGATGAAGTTACCAGTTTCTGAAGCATCCATTGGGCATGGAGTCATGAGTTGTCTATTCGGAACCCCAACTGACTTAGAATGTTGCAAGGAGGAAGATGGAATATCACCCGATGGAAGCAAGGGCTGCAAAACATCTCCAGGGACAGCAAGCCTGTGCCAAAGCACTTAGGGAAAGCAAAACAACCTACAACAAAACAATGTGCACAAGCACTTGGAGGAATGAAAACCTAAGCTAATATTTACAAGGTGGAGAATTTCCCTTTAGTAGCAATGCTTTAGATAGATTCCATTGACTGGAATCTGCAGTTCTTCGCCATCCAATGAAGACAATTGGAAGGCATTGTTGTCCTTACACTTTGTGACCATGTATGGGCCACTCCAAATGGCATCAAATTTTGAATGCCTTCCGATTTTTCTCTATCTGCATCCCATTTTAACACTAGATCTCCAACTTGGAAAGATCTACTCTTGGCCTTCCTATCAAAGGTCTTCTTGATCAAAGCTTGATCCTTCTCCATTGCTTGGGATGCCTGATCTCTGATCTCTTGGAGCTCCATCAACTCTGCATATCTCACCTCCATGGGCCCAAACTCTAGCAACTCTAACTGCTTCATGAGTTCCAATGTTGGCAACTCAAGTGACATGGGCAAGATTGCCTCTCTTCCATAAACAAGCCTGAATGGAGAGTTACCTGTGGATCTCTTGGGAGTTATCCTATCAGCCCATAAGGCTGATTTCAGTTTGGTATGCCAAGACCTCTGATTCTCATCAAGAGTCCTCCTAATGATCCTCAACAAGTTCTTGTTTGTAGATTCAGCCTGGCCATTACCCTGAGGGTAGTAGTTTGATGAAGTACTTAGGTAGATCCCGTTCTTGACAGCCCACTCAGTCACCTTGGATCCAATGAATGCTAATGCATTATCTGAGATTATTGTAGTAGGTATGCCAAATTTGGTTACTATCCCCTCATAGAAGTCTAAGATGCTAGACTCATTTGCTTCCTTGAGTGCTACTGCTTTAGTCCATTTGGTGAAGTAGTCTATGGCTGTCAAAATCCACTTATGCCCTTGGCTTGAATTGGGATTAATGACTCCAATGAAGTCTAAACCCCATTGCATGAATGGCTGGTCAACTGAAATTGGATGCAATGGGAGGGCAGCAAGCCTCTCTTTACCTGTGAAGAATGCACAATTCTTGCACCTTTTGATCCATGCGAAGCAATCACTGAAAATCTTGGGCCAATAATAACCAGCCTTCATGATTTTTAGGGTTGTCACTCTTGGTGTAAAATGACCACTAGCTGGTCCACCATGGAACTCTTCCAACACCCTATGAATCTGATTTGTGTTAATGCATCTCAGCAGCACTCCATTCACATCTCTCTTGAACAAAACACCGTCTACTATGGCATATGGGACAACTGCAATCTGAAGTGTCTTCTTTGGGTTTTGTTCATCTCTGGAGGGCATAGGCCCATGCTTAGGAAGTGCATTATACCTTGGGTCCAGCAAGGAGTGGGGACAGCATTATCCTCTTCTTGAGTGCTACCTTGCACATGGCTGTCTTGAACTGTCAAAACAGCCTCTTCTTCATTGCATACTCCTTTTTGCTTGCCCAGAATCAGCTGCTCACACAATCCTTTTCCTCTTACTAGCTTGGTGACCTTGATCTCAATGTCATACTCCATGACACGAGTGATCCAACCTGCTCTTTTCTCATTCAAATCCTTGTTGAGGAGGAAGTCCTTTACTCCGCATGAGAGACCAACAACTGAACTTTGTTGTTTGAGACTAGATGCTTGAATTTCTTCAAGCTTCTGATTACTGCAAGTACATGCTTCTCAATAAAAGAATATCTCACCTCATAGTCCTCCAGGCTTTGGCTGAAGAAAGTAATTGGCTGCTCATCATTGTCCTTGTTCTGCTGCACCAAAATGGCAGAAATAGTATCATTACCTCCAAATGCATAGAGGATGAAATCCTTGGAGAAATCCGGGTTGATGAGAGTTGGTGCTTGGGAGATGGCTTCTTTGATTGCTTTAAAACCCTCCTTGCCTTCTGTTGTCCACTTGAAAGCCATGCTTTTCTTCAACATTTTGGTGATAGGTTTGACAAGGGCTGCAAAATCTGGGACAAACCTCGAACAAAGTTTATTCTCCCCAAGAAACTTTGAAGGGCCTTCTTGTGGCTTGGCAATGGTAGTGCTCTTATGGCTTCAACCCTCTCTGGATCAATTGTTAATCCTTCTTTGGAGACAATATGGCCAAGGAGCTTTCCTTCATGTGCTTAGGAAGATACATTTCTTAGGATTCAAAGACACTCCAAATCTCCTGCACCTTTGGAAGACTTGTCTCAAATGAGAGAGGTGGTCTGCTGCATTCTTTGAAAAAATAGTGATATCATCAAGGTATATCAGCACCACGTTGTTGATCAAACCTTTGAACGCCATGTCCATTGCTCTTTGGAAGGTAGCTCCAGCGTTGGACAGCCCAAATGGCATTTTCCTGTATGCATAAGTTCCCCATTTGGTTGTGAAGGTTGTCTTGAACTGATCTTCTTCCTTCACCATAATCTGATTGTAGCCCGAGTAGCCATCAAGTAGTGAAAACCTCTCGGAGCCAGCCACCACTTGCAAAATTTTCTCCATAGAAGGGAGTGGGTAATGGTCCTTGAGAGATGCTCTATTCAAGTCTCTGAAGTCAACACACAATCTGATCTCTCCACTCTTCTTTCTGACTGGAACTAAGTTGGCAACCCAACTAGAATGCTTGATTGGGAATATGATTCTTGACTCAATCAACTTGTTCAATTCCTTCCTCATGAGAGGTTCCATGTGTGGATTGACTGGCCTTTGTTTTTGCCTGATGGGCTTAGTATTTGGATCCAACTCAATGGTGTCTTTGAGCTAACTTGGGATTGAAACCTTTCAAGTCTTCGTAGTTCAAGAAAACACATCAGGGAACTCTTGACACAGCTGTATGAACTCATACTTTTCTTGTTCAGTTGTCATCTTTCCAATTTGTAATGGTTTGTTCTCTTCCACCAAGATGGATACTGAATCTTCTCTCTTGACCTGAATGTTTACTTTCTCTTTCCTAAACTGATCATTGGGATTGAAAATGGACTCCAAAGTGATAAGTCCCTTGGGCAGCTTGTTAGTTCTCAGCTGTACCACTTGGTCACCATCTTTGTCCAATTTTTCCTGATTTTTAGCTGAGAACTCAGCTTCTTCTTGCAAGAAATGGATGATTTGCTGGTCATTCTCAAACACTTGCCAACTTACATTGTTATCGGCACTGAAGGCCTCACAATCACATGGATGTTTGGTTGTACCTTGTCCTTTTGAATGCTTTCCACAATATCAAAGGCTGCCCCAACTGCTGCTGTAAGTTTGTCAGCAGCTTGGTTCTCTTTCCTAGGAACTGATTTGATGCCAAAGCCCTCAAAATCTTCAATGAGGTCCCACACCCTATTCTTGTAGCACTTGAGTAGATCATTCTTGGCAGCATGCTGCCCTTTGACCTGATTTACAATCAATTCACTGTCACCAAAGACTTGCAAGTTCTTTATTCCTCTCTTTATTGCCCAATGCATCCCTTGCACCAAGGCTTCATATTCAGCAGTGTTATTGGAGCATGCAAACTGAAATCTAAAAGCTGAATAGTACTTTACTCCTTGAGGTGAAACCAGCATGGCTCCCCCTCCGGCACCTTGTCTACTCCTTGATCCATCAAAAAATAGCTGCCATACCTCATTGTCATCCTTGTGGTCTGGCTTGGTGATGCTAGGAATGGGCTGATCTTCTTCATGTATGTAATAGACTCCTAGCTCAGATTCTTCTACTTCTTGATAAGGATCAAAAGCATGCACCTTGTTTGCCCATTCATCAAGAGTTAGATCCGGGATGCTTCCAACCTTGGTGTCAGCTTCATCAGTGCTTGGGTGATCTTCTTGATCAAATGCCGAACAGTTGGCATTGATCTGACTTGGAGTGTAGGGCTCAATGTGGAAGTTTGCAATAGGTTCAGACCTGATTGTAGCTTTGGTTCCATACCTCGTTCTGAACAGCATGTGTGACCAATCAGCAGACAAATATCCTCCAATCTTGGCTATGAAATCTCTTGACAAACATAGGGCAAAGAGTGGTGGAAGGTCTATAACTGATACATCTTGTAAAACAACAACATTTGGACATGCATGCAAGGTAAGACTCAAGTTTCTAATCACCCCAACTATTGTTACTGTTGTCCCATCCAACTGCACTACCCCTTTGGATATGGTTTCATATTGAAGTCCTAGCTGATCAGCTATTTGCTTGGGCATCACTGAGCTACTTGCCTAGAATCAATCATGCAATTGTGCACCAATTGGTTTCCAATGATTAATGAGACATAAAAAGGAGGGGGCTTCAACATTTTACCTTCTTTGTCCTCCATGATTCCCTTCAGGCTGGGTAGCATTTGTGAGCACCTTCTCTTGCATTTGGACTTGCTGATTGAAGTTGGCCAGTCCTTCATGGCAGCTTGTAGCAAATCTCTTTGGCCTAGGATAGATAGGGATTCCCACATTGATATATTTACATTTGTCTTCTTCATCTGATCAATGATACTAAATGGTGATGAAGGATCTCTTTGTTATCCCTTGGTTTGCATATTCATCCCTTGCATGTGGGCAGCAACAACTGGTATTTGAGTTGGTTTAGGAGCTGGTTTGGGTGCTCCTTGCATGTTTGGGACTACATTTTGTTTGCCAAAAGCTTGTGGAGTGGTAGAAGGTTGTGGATTACTTGGAGCCAATGGTTGTCCTTCACCCAAATTTCTCCTTTTTGACCTTGTGTTGGCTGCAACACTTTGAGAGGGTATTTGATTCATACCACAAAAATCTTCAGCCTGCCAATTGACAAGAGTAGTTTCGTTCGGAGATGTTCCTTGCTGAGGTGCTTCTTGTTGCTGATCCTCTTCGTGGCTGGACTCTTGCGACCCACCAATGGTTTGCACCATAAGAGCCTGATTTAATGCACTGTTAAAGCACATTGATTGGTTATGTGGCTGACTGCATGGGAAACACCAATCATATTCTTGGGCCATGTTATTTTGCACCGGTACCAAAGCTCTGGATGTGGATGCAACATTGAGGTTATCGGGCTGAAATGGTTTGTTGGCAGGAGGCCTTGCTTGATTCTGATTTGTAGCTAGATTGGGTGGTCTTTGAGGCTGATATGGCTACCTATTAGGCTGAGCTTGAGGCTGGAAGGAAGGTCTAAAACCTTGAGCTTGCTGCCTTTTGAGTGTAACCAGCTCATTACCTAGATTTTGCAATTGCTTCATGACTTCTTGAAGCTCATTTGGGGCACTTGGAGATGAAGTAGAAGCTTCATTTGAACTCTGATTTCTAGGGGTGGGAGAAGGAGCCAAACTAGGTGCTTGATTAGTGTTTGGGCTCTCTAAACTTGGAAACAATGGCATGGGGGGTCTAGGGGCTAGTTTGCCAGCTTGGATCAAACAATTTTCAGCCCTAATGGCAATGCTATAAGCCATAGGGATAGTTATGCCTCCCATGGACTGAATCAACATAGAAATATCAGAATTTAGAGCTTTGAGATAGTAAAGAAAAGCACCTTCTGCTGTTGGCCTGACTGCCACCGGAATTCTCTCCCAAGTCATTTGAAATCTGAAGTTAAAATCAGTCAGCTGCTCATTGGGAGCTCTCTTGATGGTTGTCAGCTGCTCCAAAAGGGACAAGTTGTCTCCCTTTTCCCCAAACTGCTCATGGAGGGCTATACATAGCTGATTCCAATTTTGAATAGAACCTGAGGCAAGGCTCCTGAACCATTGCAAAGCTTTCCCTTTGAATGAAGATGCCAGCAATTTGACAACAACTTGCATCTCATTGATCTCATGGATTGCACAAATGTTAGCAATATCCTTAACATGATCACCAGGAGTGGTATGATTTTCTCTAGTGAAGTATGGAATGTTCTTCAATGCTGCAATTGGGATTGGATTTTGTGCATTGAGAGCAAGTGGGCTGCTGCCAGTGAAATTGACATAGGGGTTGTTTTGTGCCATTCTAATTGGTCTTAGAACCCTTGTTGATTGAATGAAAGGCCTACCAGGTGGAGGAGTTGAGAGAGTTCTGTTTGGTGGAGATGGAGACCTTTGAATCCTTCTTCCTCTTTGCCTTCTTCTTGGAGATAACTGTAGATATTCAAACAACACCTCTTCTTCTCTAGCTCTTGACCTTGTAGTGATTCTTCTCATGAGTTTTCAGGCCTGCACTGCTAAAACCAGTTGATTCTTCCCCTTGGAGTCGCCAGATGTGCAATTTATAGCTCTTTTAAGCAAGAAAATTGCAGCAGATGCACATCAACTTTGCTGCGATGAAAATGAGACCTCTAAAGTCCCCCACCGGTGTGCCAAAACTGTTATCACCGAATCACAGCACCCTAATGTTTATACAAGTGCATATACTTGAACTCACGGTGTGATTGGATAACATGGGTACTATCTCCAAGTTGTGGGACTTGCTACTTGAGATAGACCTCCAGAGAAAGTTGGTTCTTGCTCCTAAACTACCTACCACAATCTACTCTAATGCAGGGAAACTAACTATTCTAATCTAAATTTCCAAGGGACCAGGGAGAGAGAATGCATAAAATGAAAGCCTACACTAAAGCGGTGATACACTAGAAAAGGAGTGGTGAACACTTCTAGTTCTACAGATAGACACAGATCATGGAATGCAACATAAACATCATGCACAAACTGATAAGATGTAATTGAAAGTCTGAAATGAAGCAAACAACACAACCAAAGGGCTGAAAACTGATCACAGAGCCTATATTGTCATTTCCACTGTCAAAATCCTTGCATTACAACATAAAAAAGGTAGAAAACCTGTTACCACCATCAAGAGGTCTGATACTTGCAAAAATCACTTGTTGAAGGTGAAAGAAGAAGCTTGTTATCCAAAGAAATGTTCCCCCAAAAAAATGAGCCAAATCGGCTTTTGATGCATGGGTCGAGCCGGAGAGAGAAAACGTGTAAAAACGTGGGAGCCATTCCTCATTGAATGAAGATGCATTAAAACAACATGGGCATCCTTACGGACCCATGCCTTGACATTTTTGGCCCATCTTTGAAGGAGAATGCGACCCATTTTGCATTAAAAGCTGGTTGTTGAAGCGTCATTTTGGCCATTACCACGTGCCAGAGAATTTTTCGAATTTTCTCTCTCCAAACTCCATCAAAATGCAAAAATGACCCCGAGAATCTTGTAGAGAATTTCACCATCTTTCCATTGATATAAAGAACGTGAAAACCGAGCTCTGGATCGAAAGATATGGCGATTTGAAGTTTTAGTGCAAAAAAGGGCCCAAAGGGTCGGCGGAGCAAAAGTTTGAATTTTTACCCATTTGGTTTTTGGAATTTTTTTCAAATTTTCCCCGCGCTCCGCCACTTGGATGACACATGTTAGACTTTTATTCGTCACGGGCTCATCCTTTGAAAATTTCTTTCGGGCCCTTCCTTAAAATTTTTGCCACTTGGACACGTGGCACTATTTTATTGGCTCGGGCTTGAGACTTTTTTTCACCTTTTCACGTCTCACGCGCCCCTCGTGTACTTTTGATCGACGGTGTCCGAGATTCCATTGAATATCTCGAGATTGCACGAAATTTTACCTTTGAAAACTTTGGCCGAAACTTGGAAAATTTTCACGTCCCACGCTCTTTTTTTGTCCCACTGTCCGAGGACGAATATCTTCGAATCGCCGAAATGGACTTTCTTTTCGGATGAATTTTCACCAGGCGATTCACGTCCCATGCGTACTTTTGTCCGAGATGTCCCGGACGAATATCTCCAAAGCCGAAATGGATTGTCTTTTACCGGCTGATTCACGTCCCACGCGTACTTTTGTCCCGGCTGTCCCAATTCGCGTGAAACAAAAACTTGGCGATTTTTCCTGCTTTCAGCCGATTCGGCTTTTTGCGTCCCTCGTGTCCGGACGTCCCAACTATCCCATGAGGACGCTTGCACAGGACAAAAATGTTTGACTTAGCTGATTTTCTTGCTTTTTCGGCCCCCAAGCTTGGTACGATGAACCTCGATCGACCCGAACCCTTGGACCGAAATGCTTTAAAACAGTCCTGCAACCTTATTTTTGCATTTTTTCCATTTTCTCAACTTGTTGGGATTTCTTCTTGGATGGGAGAGTTAGAGAGAAGCGAGGAGCACCAAAAACATGATTTCGGGCCTTGAATCAATCTACTTGCTCGGGATCGAATAAATGTTTCCAATGCGATGGAAAATGGGGTGTGTGGATTTTGAATGTTTCCACATTGAAAATGCACATGGTGTTTTTAGTGCTTTGAAAAACCCAACCCCGTTCTCCAAAAAGCGCAACCCACGGTGCTCTTCCTCTTTGTTGTAAACATTAAATCCACATAAACTACTTATCAGGAGGAGATGGGTTGAATGTTTCCAATGTGATGGAAAATGGGTGCGTTTTCCGCCACATTGAAAAATGCATGGTGTTTTTCAGCACTTTTAAAAATGTGACCCCGTTCTCCAAAAGGCGCAACCAGCGGTGCTCTTCCTTCTTGTTGTAAACATTAAATCCACATCAACTACTTGTCAGGTGGAGATGGGTTGCATGTTTCCAATGCGATGGAAAATGGGGTGCATTTTCCACCACGTTGAAAAACACAGTTTTTTCAACACTTTGAAAAACGTGACCCCGTTCTCTAAAAGGTGCAACCCGCGGTGCTCTTCCTTCTTGTTGTAAACATTAAATCCAAATCAACTACTTATCAAGTGGATATGGGTTGAATGTTTCCAATGCGATGGAAAATGGGGTGCGTTTTCCACCACGTTGAAAAATGCATGGTGTTTTTCAGAAATCCTGACCCGTTCTCCAAAAGGCGTCACCCGCAGTGCTCTTCCTTCTTTTTGTAAACATTAAATCCACATAAACTACTTATCAGGTGGATATGGGTTGAATGTTTCCAATGCGATGGAAAATAGGGTGCGTTTTCCGCCACGTTGAAAAACACATGGTGTTTTTCAGCAGTTTAAAAATCCCGTCCCCGTTCTCCAGAAGGAGCAACTAGCAGTGCTCTTCCTTCTTGTTGTAAACATTAAATCCACATAAACTACTTGTCAAGTGGATATGGTTTGAATGTTTCCAATGCGATGGAAAATGGGGTGCATTTTCCACCATGTTGAAAAACACACGATGTTTTCAGCACTTTGAAAAACCCGACCCCGTTCTCCAAAAGGCGCGACCAGCGGTGCTATTTCTCCTTGTTTTAAACATTAAATCCACATGAACTACTTGTTAGGTGGATATGGATTGAATGTTTCCTATGCGATGGAAAATGGGGTGCATTTTCTGCCACGTTGAAAAACGCACGGTGTTTTTCAGCACTTCGAAAATCTTGACCCCATTCTCCAAAAGGCACAACCCGCGGTGCTCTTCCTCCTTTTTTATAAACATTAAATCCACATCAACTACTTATTAGGTGGATATGGGTTGAATGTTTCTAATGCAATGGAAAATGGGGTGCATTTCCACCACGTTGAAAAATGCACGGTGTTTTTCAGCACTTCGAAAAACCTGACCCCATTCTCCAAAGGCGCAACCCATGGTGCTCTTCCTTCTTGTTGTAAACATTAAATCCACATCAACTACTTATCAGGTGGATATGGGTTGAATGGTTCCAATGTGATGGAAAATGGTGTGCATTTTCCGCCATGTTGAAAAATGCATGGTGTTTTTCAGCACTTTGAAAAACCCGACCCCGTTCTCTAAAAGGCGCAACCCATAGTGTTCTTCCTTCTTGTTATAAACATTAAATCCACATCAACTACTTATCAGGTGGATATGGGTTGAATGTTTCCAATGCGATGAAAATGGGTGTGTATTCCGCCACGTTGAAAAATGCACGGTGTTTTTCAGCACTTTGAAAAATGTGACCTTGTTCTCCAAAAAGCGCAACCCATAGTGTTCTTCCTTCTTTTTGTAAACATTAAATCCACATCAACTACTTATCAGGTGGATATGGGTTGAATGTTTCCAATGCGATGAAAAATGGGTCGTGTATTCTGCCACTTTGAAAAACACACGGTGTTTTTCAGCACTTTGAAAAACATGACCCCGTTCTCCAAAAGGTGCAACCCGCGGTACTCTTCCTTCTTGTTGTAAACATTAAATCCACATCAACTACTTTTCAGGTGGATATGGGTTGAATTTTTCCAATGCGATGAAAGACGGGTCATGTATTCTGCCACGTTGAAAAATGCACGGTGTTTTTCAACACTTTGGAAAACACGACCCCGTACTCCAAAAGGCACAACCCGCGGTGCTCTTCCTTCTTGTTATAAACATTAAATCCACATCAACTACTTATCAGGTGGCTATGGGTTGAATGTTTCCAATGCGATGGAAAATGGGGTGCATTTTTCCGCCATGTTGAAAAACGCACGCTGTTTTTCAGCAGTTTGAAAATCCCAACCCCGTTCTCCAAAAGGCGCAACCCGTGGTGCTCTTCCTTCTTGTTATAAACATTAAATCCACATAAACTACTTATCAGGTGGATATGGGTTGAATTTTTCCAATGCGATGGAAAATGGGGTGTGTTTTCCACCACGTTGAAAAATGCACGGTGTTTTTCAAAGCACTTTGAAAACCCGACCTCATTCTCCAAAAGGCGCAACCAGCGGTGCTCTTTCTTCTTGTTGTAAACATTAAATCCACTTTAAATACTTGTCAGGTGGATATGGGTTGAATGTTTCCAATGTGATGGAAAATGGGGTGCATTTTCTGCCATGTTGAAAAATGCATGGTGTTCTTCAGCACTTTGAAAAATGTAACCTTGTTCTCCAAAAGGCACAACCCACGGTGCTCTTCCTCCTTGTTGTAAACATTGACTCCACATCAACTAATTATCAGGTGGATATGGGTTGAATGTTTCCAATGCGATGGAAAATGGGGTGCATTTTCTGCCATGTTGAAAAATGCACGGTGTTTTTCAGTACTTTGAAAATCCCAACCCCGTTCTCCAAAAGGCGCAACCCGTGGTGCTCTTCCTCCTTGTTGTAAACATTAAATCCACATCAACTACTTTTCAGGTGGATATGGGTTGAATGTTTCTAATGTGATGGAAAATTGGGTGCATTTTCTGCCACATTGAAAAACACACAGTGTTTTTCAGCACTTTGAAAAACCTGACCCCGTTCTCCAAAAGGCACAACCCGCAGTGCTCTTTCTTCTTTTGTAAACATTAAATCCACATCAACTACTTGTCAGGTGGATATGGGTTGAATGTTTTTAATGCGATGGAAAATGGGGTGCATTTTCCACCACGTTGAAAAACACACAGTGTTTTAAGCACTTTGAAAAACCCGACCTCGTTCTCTAAAAGGCGTAACCTGCGGTTCTCTTCTTTCTTTTTGTAAACATTAAATCCACATCAACTACTTGTCAGGTGGATATGGGTTGAATGTTTCCAATGTGATGAAAAATGGGTCGTGTATTCCACCACGTTCAAAAACGCACGGTGTTTTTCAGTAATTTGAAAATCTCGACCCAGTTCTCCAAAAGGCACGACCCGCAGTGCTCTTCCTTCTTGTTGTAAACATTAAATCCACATAAACTACTTATCATGTGGATATGGGTTGAATGTTTCCAATGCGATGGAAAATGGGGTGTGTTTTCTGCCATGTTGAAAAACGCACGGTGTTTTTCAGCACTTTGAAAAACCTGACCCCGTTCTCCAAAAGGCGTAACTAGCGGTGCTCTTACTTCTTGTTGTAAAAATTAAATCCACATCAACTACTTGTCAGGTGGAGATGGGTTGAATGTTTCCAATGCGATGGAAAATGGGGTGCATTTTCCGCCACGTTGAAAAATGCATGGTGTTTTTCAGCACTTTGAAAAACATGACCCCGTTCTCCAAAAGGTGCAACCTGCGGTGCTCTTACTTCTTGTTGTAAACATTAAATCCACATCAACTACTTATCAGGTGGATATGGGTTGAATGTTTCCAATGTGATGGAAAATGGGGTGTGTTTTCTGCCACATTGAAAAATGCATGGTGTTTTTCAGCACTTTGAAAAACCCAACCCCGTTCTCCAAGAGGCGCAACCCGCAGTGCTCTTCCTTCTTGTTGTAAACATTAAATCCATGTAAACTACTTATCAGTGGATATGGGTTGAATGTTTCCAATGCGATAGAAAATGGGGTACATTTTTCGCTACGTTGAAAAATGCATGGTGTTTTTCAGCACTTTGAAAAACCTGACCCCGTTCTCCAAAAGGCGCAACCCGTGGTGCTCTTCCTTCTTGTTATAAACATTAAATCCACATAAACTACTTATCGAGTGGATATGGGTTGAATGTTTCAAATGCGATGGAAAATGGGTCGTGTATTCCGCCACATTGAAAAATGCACAGTGTTTTTCAGCACTTTGAAAAACCCGACCCCGTTCTCCAAAAGGCGCAACCCAGGGTGCTCTTCCTCCTTGTTGTAAACATCGACTCCACATCATCTACTTTCCCCTTGCGTGTTAAAGGGGCTTTCCTCTTAGGATGCCACATCGATACACCCAACTATCATATTCCCCAATTTTAGTTTGCAAGTTCAATTTTTTTGAAAAAGAATGGTACGTGGGTGTTGCGATAATTATTATTTTATTGTTGTTTAATTATCATGTTTTAAGATGGTATTCATGTTGAAGATGATGAATCACAAGTCAAAATTTATTTTGGTAAGTATGAAATAATTATTTCATTAATGATGCAAAAATGCATGTAATAATTTTTAGGATGGGAAGGAGGTCTAAATGGCAAAGCATAATCGATCTCCATGTCCAAGAGATTACAGAGGAAAATAGTCACTTTTCATATGATGACCTAGAATGGAAACCAATAGGGGCTGAGCTGAACGTCGACATTTGTGTCGCCATACCGCTCGCAAGACTAAATGCATTTCTAAAGGGGGAAGGTTCTAATGAAAGTTTTGAGACTACCTTCGCCCGCACAAATCACAAGTCAACAAATATAGAAAATCCAAAACCGCATACAACCAAGTCATATTCTAGGTTTGGAAATTCACTAACAAAATATTTTTTTGTACGTTCTTTTCGTAAACATTTGTATAGCATTTGATGTTACCATTTTTAATGCAGCTATTGGTGTTCATATGGTCAGACGACAATAGAAATAAGCCAGTAACAAGTGAAAAAGTGAGTAGGTGTATAATTAAAAGGGGTTGCCAATGTCATTTCAATGTGAAGGTTTTTTATGGGAGACCGAAAGTGGCCATAATATTATACAACCATCTATTTCATTGTGATGTAAATGGTGAGTGTTGTCATGGGAGGAATGAAAATACCATTAATGATCCTCGTCTTAATGTTGCCCCATACTTATCAAATGAATGCAAAACTTATATTGAGAGTCTTTTGTTAATGGGAGTCACCGTGGACACGGTGTACGATAAATATATAGAGGATCCATCCAATGTGGGTATATTAAGCAAGAGGGATGAATACATGACAAGAAAGGATGTGGTGAACACGTGGAAAAGAGTTCGCTGCAGAAGGTCTCAAAAGCATGTCGATGATGCCATGAGCGTGAACTTATGGCATGCGGAGGAAAGAGACATATTTTTCTACTATCAACGCCCAAATGGAACCACTGTTCCATTCATTATGGGGTTGCAAACACCGTGGATGTGTGAGAGAATGGTTCAACATTCGCACAATTCCATAATCTCCATGGACTCGACGTTTGCTACCAACAAATATGGCATAAGTAATTGGAATGAATTTTGAAATGATGTGTAATTTATGTATCATTAATATTATTCCCTTTCTATTATATTAAACCCCATGTTACCATTTGATGTCATATTTCTTGCAGTACCAATTATACACATTGTTTGTTTTTGATGAGCAAGAAGTTGGGGTGCCCGTAGCATGGGCCATTTCTTCGAGGAATAAAATTGAAGACATTTACGGGTGGTTGGTGGAAGTCCAAAATGAGGAAAACACCTTCGTGTCAATTGGCAAATCAATGTGTTCATTACGGATGATGTATCGGCTAAAATCCAAGCCATCAGTGTGTGTTTTTGGTTGTCGTGTAGTGCTATGCCTATGGCACGTGCACAGGGCATGGTTGAAAAACGTGCACATGTATTGTAGCAAGGAGTCTAGGTGGAAGATTTTGAGAGACTAGGTACCATCATGTATGGTTCTGAAATGCATCATGAGCACACATTTCAAATCATTCAAGACTTCTTTAATGAATTCAAAGAGGAAACTAAGTTCCTCGAGTACTTCAAGAATACATGGTGTGAGAGCAAAGAACATGTTGGTGAGTGCGATCCTTTGTGTGTTTCCTTATTAATTATCATCAATTATAATTCTTGGTTTATAATGTCACTAATTTTCAATCCGTGTCGCTTGATAGCTATGTGGGCAACAAATTTTAGAAACTTCTCCCATGCAAATCAAGAAACAAACGCATCCATCGAGTCCTACCATTGTTTTTGAAGACTAAATACTTGTGTGATAGATAAAAGAATGTACTCAGTTGGATGGACTATTTGTTCTACACACTTGTGTACAAGGTGGAGCCATTTTACAAACATAAGAGGAAGTTGCAAAAATCTAGCTTCTTGACCAATTTCAAAAAGAAAGACATCTATTGATAGTGGTTGAGAGAGCAAAGAGTATTCTTGATACAGATTACCTTGCAATTACGCCTGATTGCAATCAATTGTGGGTGAGGAGCCAAACAACTAGAAGCACATGGTATTTGGTAAGGCAATGTAGAGCCTTGGACGTATGCAAATGTGCTTGGGCTATCAGAGGAAACACATGTAAGCACATGTTGAAGGCATTGGATTTTCACAAGCAATATGTGTCGATGTCATCATATCAAGCACCAAAAGTGACAGGTAATTCAATGCCATCATATGTTACCGATGTAGATTGTTAAGCATAAGTCATAATGAAATAAGCATCGTGTTGAAATTATTTTCATTTCACGTGCAGGAGCCAATACTTATGGGGAGACAAGCAGGGTAAATGAAGACACATTCTCGTGATGGCCCCTCCTCACCATATCTAGCAACAAAAGTGGAAGGTAATTCAATGTCATCGTATGTGGCAAGTAGTGATATAGATTGCTAAGCATAAGTTGTAATGAAATAAGCATCATGTTGAATTTCCTTTCATTTCACATGCAGGAGGTAATACTTATGGGGAGACAAGCAGGGTAAATGAAGACATGTTCGAGACGGCCCCTCTTCGTCGTATCCAATAGCATAAGTTGAAGGTAATTTAATGTCATCGTATATGGCAAGTAGTGATATAGATTGTTAAGCGTAAGTTGTAACAAAAAAAGCATCGTGTTGAAATTGTTTTCATTTCTCATGTAGCAGCCAATACCTATGCAGAGACAAGCACTGTAAATGATGGCATGTTATGGGATGGCCCCTCCTCACCACCTCGACACTCACTGACAGTTGATGGTTAGTTGTTAATGCCTTCAATCAATTAATCGATGCCAATGATAATGTTCATCACGCATATTTATGATTAGGTGGCATTGTGTATTCATGTGTACAATGATATTGAAAAACCTAGTGTATAAATAAATAACTTTCTATAATGTCTTATACGTCACAGGAACTCCTAAAACAATTGGGGCTGGTGGTTTGATGATAGAAAGCGATTCAGATTTTATGGAACACACATCCAAAGAATTCTTGAAGTCAGTCTTTGATACACGACTGAGTACAGATGAACAAAAAAACATTCTTTGAATGTGTTCAAAGGTTTAGGAGAGACCTAGAAGCATCAAATATGTTGGATGTTGCTTTCAAAGGAGATGTCAATGAGATTGCCACCACCCGCATGCGTCCATGGTTTAGTGTAAGTAAAAAATGCCACCGTAGTGTGAGTAAGAGGCCAGTCATTGTAGAAGATTTGAACAATCACGTTGAAGACTACGAATGCTTCCAATTTCCCGATGGCAATCATGCAAAGAGGAGACAAACCACACAAATGGAACATACAGGTTAAAACATTGAACTATTAGTGTGAACTATTCGCAAGAAATTTTAATTGTGGAGGTGAAGACTAACATATTGATCATTTATTTTGCAGGTGGTTCAAATGCAGCTGAAACATCTCCCCACCGCCGCTTATCTTTCAACAATTTAGCGTCTATGCAAGGTGTGTATTGAATGTCCTTAATATCATAACATTTATTTACTGTATGTAAGGTAAAAATCCTTTGATACCTTGTCTAATATTTAATTCATTGTGTTGTAGATGCAACGGATATGCAGAGAGATGTATCTTACAGAATGAGCAGGTTGAGCTTTGGAAAGTAAATGTATGGCATGTTGAGTGGGCCTAAATTATAATTGTAAACATTGCCAATTCATGTATATGAGATTATACATTGCGTATATTTAAAATACATAAATATGGAACTTGTACACTTGAACTAATGAAAACTATTTTGTAGTCTTAATGAATGGTAACACACATTTAAACTAAGATCATTCCACTATAATGTATATGCAGTATGAAAATTACATGCTTCAATGAGAACTTGAAATTTAAATTCTCTATAATATGTACATTAACTAGAAGTAACATTCACAATACTCGCACATTTTAAATCTTATTCCAATTTAAATCTTGTTATTAGATTTTAAAACCTTCTAATATTTTATTATGTTTTGATGGTATAATTATTATTTACTCTTTTAAAAACTAAAATATACGTTTAACCAACATCTGTTGATGTCAAAGGTCACATGGAAAGTGTCATTTTATTACAAAGTCATATTTTATGTCAAAGGTCACTTGGACAGTCTTCGGTGTGAGCGACTGGTATTTTTTTCTCAGTTCGACGCCTTGGCCAAGATGTACATCTTCTTCCATAATTCTTTGTGACCTTCGTGAATTTTAACAACGGAATTAAAACTTGCTACTTGATTTTCAAACACTTTTTTGTTGGATTCACACGTTGTCTCCCAATTCTTAATTTCTAATTCCAACTCTTGAACCTCAAGCTCCAACTCCATCTTCTTCGAGGAAGCATCTAGTAATTGGTCCAATAATTCCTTATTTATCTTTGACAATTTTAAATATTGCAGTCTAAGTCTTTCATGCTCGATTTTATAAAACTTTGCCTTGTTCATTGCATGTTTCAGTTCTATTTCCATACGAACTGACGGGGATGACTCATCTTCTTGTCCAGCTTCAACATTTTTGTTTGCAGGGCTCTCTATAGTCTTTCCGAACACATTAGTACTGGGACTATAGAATTTTGCATTGTCTTTCGGTTCCGACACTGGTAATGCCTTGCACTTTCCAACCTTCTTTTTCTCATCATCTAATTAAATCGTATTTAAACAACCAATTAATATTTGTTAACATTCAAATGTAATTGTAACCATATACCGTACACGGAAGCAAAACCCAACAAAGTAACCATATACCATTTACCGTAATCCACATTCATAGTCACATTAATACATTAACCATATACATTAACATCATTATTTATACAATAAATGGAATGTCACATAACAAGAATAAAAACCATTTAATGAGTTATAAACAGAACCACAAACCATATTCAATTTAACAAGAATGTAATACTAAATCATAAACATCAAACACATTAAAGTAACAACCTCATCACACATATATACAATGTCTTCTAATCACACTTGTATTACTCTTCCTTATAAACATTGCAGATATAACAATTGAATACATGATCTAAATACTAATAATTGCACATCATAACATCAACCAAAAAACAACCATATTAGTGTTAAAATCTAATAATCATAATACATACACATCTAGTATCAATGGTAAAAAACCATTTAATCACAAACACATTAAAGTAACAACCTCATCACACATATATACAATTGTCCTCTAATCACACTTGTCTTCTAATCACACTTATATTACTCTTCCTTATTCATCACATCGCATACCAGATATAACAATTGAATACATGATCTAAATACTAATTAATGTGCACATCATAACATCAACAAAAAACAACCATATTAGTGTAAAATCACATACATCTAATAATCATAATTTAACCACATACATCTATCCATACTATTATGATAAAAACCATTTAATGAGTTCATATTCAATTTAACAAGAATGTAATACTAAATCGTAAATGTCAAACACATTAAAGTAACAACCTCATCACACATATATACAATTTTCCTCTAATCACACTTGTCTTCTAATCACACTTATATTACTCTTCCTTATTCATCACATCGCATACCAGATATAACAATTGAATACATGATCTAAATACTAATTAATGTGCACATCATAACATCAACCAAAAACAACCATATTAGTGTAAAATCACATACATCTAATAATCATAATTTAACCACATACGTCTATCCATATCATCTATTATGTTAAAAGACAAAATTCATCAAATATAACTAATTTTTTGCATACCACATAATCAATATCTATACATATATGTCTAATATATAAGTAAAATTTGTCAAATATGTAAGTGAAATATAAAATTTCTATGACTGGTATATTCATTTGTTATCATTGTCTTGGGTGGGAGTGCCTGGTGTTTTTTCCTCAATTGCCGCCTTGGCGTGCATGTACATCTTCTTCCATACTTCCTTCAGATCTTCGTGTGTTTTAAGAACTAGTATTAAAGTTTTCTACATGAGTTGCGAACACTTTTTTGTCCGCTTCATGCATTGTCTCCCAATTCTTAATTTCAGTTCTAACTCCTGAACCTCGACCTCCAACTCCATCTGCCTTGAGGCAATTTCTCCTATTTCATCCAATATTTCCTTGTTTTTTTGTAAAATATAAATTTTCCAATGCAAAGCTTTTCACACTTGGTTTTGATATATCTTTGTCTTCTTTGTTACAAGTTTCATTTCTAAATCCATACGAATTGACGGGGAAGGGTCGTCTTCTTGTGTAGCACCGACATCTTTGTTTGTAAAGCTCTTTGCATTCTTTTTGAATGGATAAGTGTCACTATCGAATGATTCATAATCATTTGGTTCTTGCACTGAAGTGAAGCCTTGCGCTTTCCAGTCTTCTTTAGTCTTGCCATCTAAATAAACTGTATTATAACAATCGATTATTATCTGTTACCATTCAAACATAATGTGAAAGGAAATAATGCACTTAACTTATACGTAACAAAATATTATCATGGATGAAATATATATGAAAGTTTCATAACCACATCAAACCCAAGTATGCATACATGGATGTAGAACGCAACTATGTAATGATAAACCACAAGCCGTAATCCATAATACACAAAATTTGAAAAAAAAATTGTGAATTATCTGCGATTAATTACTGAACATGTCAAACCCAAGCAGGCATACAAGGAATAAGAACTCAACTATGTAACCACATACCAAAACCGTAATCCACAATCCATAGTCACATTAATACATTAACTAGATACACAGTGACAACATCATCATTTATACAAGTAAATGGAATGTCACATAACAAGAATAAAAACCATCTAATGCATTATAAACAGATCGTAAATGGATAACTCTATGTAACCCATAACCACAAACCATATTCAATATATCAATAATGCAAGTACTAAGTCGTAAACCTCAAACACATTAAAGTAACATCATCATCATATACACATATATACTAATCTGATTCCTCACAATCAATGTTATACATAAAGGTTTTCATCTCCTTCGTTGCCTAGTGTTAGCCACAGACAAAAGTCCATCATAAAATCTAATACGTTTCTTCTCATTTCTATGAACAGAATTTGGCGTGATGCCAAGAATGGGTGGGGCATCCGATGTCTTTATCCGAGTACGGCGCATTGTCTCAACATGTACCACATCATCCTGAAAGCCAACCATATAGTAAATAAGTGAACGTAGATGAATGTCTCAGGTAAACACATAATTAAATTAAATCATTCATCCAAAATGTCTCACTACTTGCCTCTTCAGGAGTGTCAAGTCTGATATCGTTGAGATCCCAAATAGCAAACCCTTTGACACACTCTGCCAAAGTGTTTGCAAATGTATTAGGGTAGGGAAATGGAGCAGTGGGAACAATGGCCTAAGAAATAATCACTTTGACAGTAAATTTGGGGAGTGTGATGCCATGACACTTCGCGTGCGGGCTACTATCACAAACCACTCCTCTCGCGACAACCATATCATCTGACATTAACCTGACTTGCCCCGCCAGAAAAGCCTATAATAACGACAATCTCAATTGCATTAATAACTTTTTCTTAATTTCACCAAAAAAGAATACAAAAAGCAAATGAGAACATTCAATAACTTACCAGTCCAGTTCCACCCTCGCTCGTACTACCAGCAACGATGTTTGTGTCCCTCTCCTCGTGCCTCCCCTCATCACCCTCTCTCTCTCCTTGACTAGAAAAGAAGTTTCAACTCTAGGATTTTTCATCTCCACCTTTCTTACCTCAAGTGAAGCTATCTCTCCAATAAGATCGAGACCACAGGTTGATTGAGAAGGGGGCGTCTTATCGCAAACGTCCACCTACAACAATCGAGCCATCAAGACAATCAAAGTATCAACAACATAAGGCAACATACATTTTTCGAGAGTGTGTTAAGTGATTTTTACCTCTCTCTATTTCGCACTATGAATCGAGTGTCTCTGTCGGCGTAAGATTTGACACAAGGGAATGTCATAATCCTACGCATGCATATAGTTAGTATATACAAAAATACACAAAAACTACATTGTATCTTTACTTACGAAAGACCAATAATTACTTACGTTATCATTCGTAGGGGGTCAACATTTTTGCTACTTGTTCCACCCTCTTCTCTAGCTTCCTGTGCATGAAAGAATATCAAGTTTTTGATTTCCAACCTAACATTATATTTAAATTTCTATACCAATCTTAAATTTACCTCTGTTCCGATATTTGAGTTTTTATTTCCTCTCACTCTCAACCAATGCTCCTCTCTCACCTTTCTCATCTCCGTTGAATCGTAGGCACGCATTGCATCATCCACCTCCCTCTTTCCTTCTCGGCTCAACTCCTCAAATCGATATTTGCATTCTTTTTTGCAAACACGATCAATAACCCTCCTCCGCTGCAAGTAGAATCGTTGCCTTAGGACGTAGTTCACATCCGCCTCCCTCTTTTGCACATATGCCTTGCTTCTATCTTGAGAGATAGGTGATCGTTTCCCCGTATGCTTATGGCCACACTTACGAGGTTCCACAGAGGGAAGATTGTGTTCTACTTGGTGATGTCTATTTAGTCTATGCAACTCAAAAACCTAACATCCCCACTATCAACACATGATCCATGCTGATAGACATAACGAATACAACCATTAACATATTCAATTTTATATTCTACGGGTGGCTCATGGATATCTAAGCAAATGGGCTCGAAGGACCATCTGCCATATCGCCATCAACTATTGGAGGATCATCTCCCTTTGCTTCCTCTGTGACACTTGCAAAACACGTACGCGCCATGTGATGTGAAGGTACTTGTATCTAGGGAGTCCAAGTGCATAACTATTAGCCCAACATAAAATATTAAGTATTTTGCAAAAGAATTAATGTTCACATATTCGAATATTATCATCATGGAATGTGAAGAAACCTATATGAAAAGACATATTCGAATATTATCATATAATATTAGTTATTCACAATCTAATAAATAATGTATGTCTACCATTATGCAAAAAGGAAATACACATATATCATATTGAAATGTCTTCCATGGAAAGTGCTAGCAAAGCTACCACTTCTTGGTTTATAGTGTCCCTAGACACTTGACATACATCTAACCTACCTCTATTAACTTTTACATGCACGTATGAACATTTCACAAATGCAAGATACACTCTCTAGCACTTGAACTCAAAGAATTGAAAGATTTACATTGTTACATTGGTATACACCAGTCATTTGTTTCACAACAAGCATATCGTGAGAAAACACACAAATGTTCCGAACATCATGGCGTATCGCTTCCTCAAGACCCAATATCAACGCCCTATACTCAGCCTGGTGGAAGGTCATAGTGGCATTTCCAAAAATTGTACCTCTTTCTACTATCTTGCTTCCATCAGGGTCGTATAATATGAACGATGAACATGCAATATTTTGGAGGTATTCGACACTCCATGAATTTCCAATCTCCAAATGGCAACCATGTTTACCTTTACAATGGACAAAAATATATCGTAAGAAAACATTAAAAAAATAGAATGAACACTTCTAATTTGACTTTTTCAATACAAACATCTATAATTTAACATATGACAAGGCCCTAAAACATTTTCTCCTGAGTTCGTTCATTAATAACGATTTCTTATTAGAGAGTCAATGGAGTTAGTACTTTGTCTACTAAAACTAAAACTAAAACTAAAACTTCCTTACAATACTAAAACTTTGTATTTCGTATGTTAGACTAAAGTGTAAATAAATTTTGGAATATATTAGAATCATAATCACGAGTTTGGTTCCATTCCACTCATTTTTGAATAGATAACTTTATATTGCTAACATATAATTAATACAAACACAATTTACATTTTTTTAAGATATGTTTTCTGATAATTACGAGTTTATAAATGTAATGGGTAAATATTAAATTTGAATAAATCACTTAATAAATTGATTAGTATATTATGAATAGATAGATTTCAATCTATTTGCAATATCAATATCTATAAACATTTGATTAATTATAGTATTGTGAATGACATTCCAATAATTGTTATAGCCTATAGTATTAACGACATTCTAATAATTGTTATAGTTTATTCACTAAATAACCATTGTAATGTATATCTAGTATTTAAATTACATGCTTCAATGAGTACTCGAGTTCTCTAGAATTAACTCCTTTTCAAACAATATTGGTATTCTATATTATGTATATTAAGTTGGCTACAGGTGCATCTGTATATGAGTTGAACTCATAAAACAACACTCTTTACACATAAATAAATGATGGGAAATGATAATTGCACCAATACAATCCTAAATTGGACAAATGATGATAATCCCATACTTAGTGAATTAGAAAATCGTTACCATTACACATTTCCTACCAAAATATAATTTTAACATAAATGAATTTTAATAATCTAAACTTGCTATACAAATATCTAAACATTAGTAATTTTAAAACTATAATCCATAGAAACACGTATTAATACTAAGGAAAACATATTTAATCAAGAATATATTCGAACAACAAAACAAAATATATTTATGTTGGTGTGAATCAACATCCGACAAAAAATAAATATTTATATAGGTTTTTCTCAAACATGTCATAAGTTTTTTAGAACAAAACATAAAAAACCGTAACTATTTTTTTGTTTTAGCAAAGAAACTTGGAGCTGCTTCCATGTGTAATATTTTTGCACAATTTTTGGTATCTGTCACCGGTTTATGACTGAACTCCCATCTTTCTCAGCTTATGTGGAGGCTCGTACTTCTAGGCATCCTCCATCGTGTCATACGCTAGACCATATCCTCGTGAATGCGGCCCTATAGTGCGGAACTTAGATAAATAAATAACAGAAGTTTCTAGCAAATTGAGCCGGGCCTTAACCATCACTGCAATTTCCGGTTTGGGTGGCTTAGATTGTTGATGATGGTCTATATAGACCACAAATGTGGACCTCTAAAACTTTCCTCCCTTTGGAATTTGGGAGTTGTTAACATTATCCCTATGGGATTCACAGGAACTAGACTTCGTGTATTCATTTTCGCCATGCAAAATACAAACTGAATACAACAACACACATGCAAACAAAAATATACAATTAACGTTAGTACGATACATGTCAAATCAAATATACGTCATCCAATATGATAAAATAATCACAACATCAGAAAGCAACTAATCCATGAA